>CM038488.1:287186-1738801 GCA_021464305.1 Kandelia obovata
GGTGACTGCAGTGCAGATTGAAAATGTCAGAATTTCACTTAAAGCAGCCCCTCCTAACAATTTCATCCTCACAAAGACAATCCCAGCCTCTCGGAGGAATGAACTTTGAATCCTGCTCACATGTTTATAATAATCTTCTATATGCAATCATAGTTGATAGATTCATTTCAATTGTACTGTTTGGTTTTATAAACACAGGTGTTACCTGAGTTTATCTTTCTGTACGTGCTGGTTAGCGCAATTCAAAAAGCATGAGGCCATTCAGGTTCATGTTTTGATTGTGAAAGATACATGCCTTGAATGAAGCCGTATCATTTTCTGATTTATTATGCAGAATAGCTTACGTAACCCAGCAGCCAGCCAAGGTCCAGCAACATCTGAAAGCAACAAACATGTAGCAAGGCGATCATCAGGCTTAAATCTTGGTAAAAATAAAGGCTCCAGCGGTTGTAAAGACATCCAGTTCATGGAACAGGCTATGCTGGTGGGAAGTGAAAGCACAGTATCGGCAGCAGCAAAGAAGATTGATATGGAGCAGCTCGCACAGAACAGAGGTCACGCAATGCAGCGATACAAAGAGAAGAAAAAAACCCGAAGGTGTGCAATATTTTGCTATTTATTGCATTGATGGCTTGTCAGGTTATAATGTAGCGAAGTGTTGAAAGTTTGTTTCTGGCAGATATGATAAGCACATACGCTATGAATCAAGAAAGGCAAGAGCTGATACGAGGAAACGAGTAAAGGGTCGTTTTGTGAAGGCTAGTGAAGCTCCTGATTGTTGAATCCGAAGTGTTCAGATGGATTGTTAATAGATTTTTCGAAAAGTAATGTACAATACAGTGTTCCTTGTTTCTTTGCATTTAACCCGTATCTTTCTCTCCCTCTCTTTCTTAAACACACACAGACACTCTTGACCTGCATTCATCCGCCTCCCTAGCATATTCTTATTTGATGCTGGGCTCTTTTGTAACACAATAGTAGAGTTGAATGGTCGGAAGGGGAAAAGCGTCACTTGCTGGGGCGTGTGCTGATTTGGTGATCGATCACGTGACTATAAAGGCCTGAAGGTGCTGAGGATAACTAGATTTGCGGCATGGCATGATCCTTACTGATTAGCTTTTCTTCGGAAAATTTTGATCGGCGGTGGGTCCCCAATGATCTGCCCTACTCATGACTTAGACTTCTGACTGTGTGCCCTTCAGTCTCCAAATTTGACTCCAACGATCTCCCAAAATTACCGAGGATTGTATACCTCGAGAAGCGAGCTGATGATCCCGTATTCCTGAAGAGTTGCACCCCAGCAGGCAGCAATTGCAAGCCCATGTGCAATGTCTTTAATTTCTGGCACAGCAACGAGGGCATCACCATTCTGTGCACGATCCATAAGTTTTTGGTTTTCCAGCAGGGAGCCCGTTGTCACGGGCCGCCCAACTCAGTGACATTGGTCATAAAATCTTTGCCTCTTCCGGATAAAACTCCCGCTCCCTTGAAGTCAAATTCACATTTTCACGGCTGGTGGTCTTGACTCTTTTGAGTATTTTTATTATTCATCGATGTTCAATATTTGCGGGATATTTTCCGTGTCCCATTCTGGGATAGACTACTGTTCAGGGTAGTTTGAACATTACATTGCAGATAATCATTTGGCTGATTCGCAGCGCATCCAATCACTTGCTTTTAAGTGTTTCCAGATGTCCAAATTCAAACTCTGAAATTGGGGATTAACTCTCGCATTACCTACAAACCATGGATGTATCTTTCCGCCTTGACCATTTAATATAATAATAAAAGGCACACGTGTTCTCTAATTAACTCGAGTTTTAATTAGCTCCAACCAATTAATTGCTAATCTCTTCCTCTTTTCATGTTAAAGTACTAAAAAGTTAAAAAAAAATTTAAAAAATTGATACCTTTTGTCAAAAAATAACTAACAGCCAACGTTTGGCATTTCCATATTTGAATATTTCACGCCCTCTTTTTTGGAAGGTATGCTCAGTCCCTCTTTGGTGTGTAGACTGAGTATGGGTTGAAAAGTCTTCCCGCCTTGCACGAAAGAAAACGATCCAATGCTTTTTATATTCTTGTGTTGAATCTTATACCCAGCATCAATAAATAATCGACTAGCTGATGGATTCAGATGTCTCCCGTCTGCTTACATATATGTGCAATGTACCAATAAATTCAGGCATTTCAAGATAATTTTTGGCTTCTAGTTTAAAGCTTCTTAATACTGGTATTGTGAACATGGTGGCCTCAAGAATCATTCTCCTCCTCTTACTTGCCCTTGCAATAGTCACAGTAGATTGCAACTCCGTAGGTACGCATGCCTAATTATTTACTAGGTTTTTCTGGTTTTTTTTTTTTTTTTCTTGAACAATAGTTACTTAGTTAATTTGCACTTTAATTACTAGGCAAGCATCTAAGTAGATTGATTTTTATTGTGATCAGTGGATGCTCTTAATGCCTAGAAAAGCCAATTGGTGGATCCAAACAATGTCCTGCAGAGCTGGGATCCAACTGACATCAATCCATGCCTCTGGTTTCACGTCACTTGCAACATCTACAATTCTGCAGTAAGGGTGGTGTATTTATCTACTTAAAATTCGTTATTTACTTGTTCATCTTTACGACCAAGTTAATCAGTTGAATTGAATTCCAATTGTTTATAGCGACCTCGGGGTTGCTGGACTATCAGGGCGTCTTGTCCTGCAGCTTGGATCTTTGGCTAATCTTCAATACTTGTAAGGGTCGTAATCCATCCTTATTTCCTCTTTCTGGTTGGCTTTGGCCCATCCCTCGCGTATTTGGTCTTAAAAAGAAAGTGACTACTTTTCAATACCGTCAGACTGGTATCTGGCAATAGCATCAGCGGAACACTTCCGGTAGAGTTCGGTAATTTAACAAGACTGGTCAGCTTGGGGTTGCACCATAATCAACTGACAGGGCCGATCCCTGCTTCGCTTGGCAACTTGGTATCCTTGAGATTTATGTAAGCGACACCTCTTACAATTATCCTTGAATTGAAATAAAAACACTTTATTTTCATATTTTGACTCATAATGTGAATCGCACATTCTGCAGGAGATTAGATAGTAACAACCTGACAGGCAGAATACCAACGCCAATCTTTAGCCTCATTAATTTGGGTAATTTGAATGTAATGTGAGTTCATTGATTCCATGGTTCTTGCACATTCTCAAGATTATATATGATTCTTTTTTCTAGAAGGAAAATTTTACTTTTTCTTTAGTATAAATATTGAAATATACCAAACAATTTCTCTGTAAATTTTTTTTTTTTTAAAAAGGTAATGTTATGTATATATATTCTATGATTTTGCAGCGTGAAAGTTTCATGTTTTAAAATATTTCAAAGCTCAATTGTGTACAAATCAATTTCAGGCGATTATCCTCTCTAGAGCATATACGATTTGATCTCGAAATTCTATGGTAATAACATCTGTCGCTAAAATGGACATTCTTTTCGACTAAAGAGATCGCCTATATCCACAGTCCCACCCAATTTTTATTTATTATTATTATTTTTTGGGTCTGTTGCCGTTTTCTCTACTTATGTTGACAATTAGCGTGGAACCTATTGATTTATCAGGAATGTATCGGACAATTCGTTGGCAGGGCGCGCACGTAATTCAACAGGTAATCCATTCACCTTTTTGGCTACCATAAAAGACAAGACGTGTTTTCAATCACAACACAAAAATATAGTCCCGATCTTAAAACTTTTGTTGGCCTAACGAAAATCTGTCGTTTTTGCTTTGGCAGGTTTTGCAGTTACGACAATAATACAAGATCCGAAGAAGCAGACGAAATATTGAAGCTGAGATCTCCAATAATTACACCGTTCAGGATTTTGCCATATAACAAGACGGGAGTTCTGCCCTTTCACATAAGAAACCCACATGGGTTGTTTCCAGTTTGCATGTAGCAATTTGATATATAATATATCCTACAACCATAAAGGGGACCCTTCCAGATATAAATCAATGAAAATGAAATAGAAAGTGGCGGTTCTTATTAGATACGTGTCATATTATGGCTTTCTCGATTAACTGAGCATCTTACGATTAAGATCAAAGCATTACATGCTTTAAATAGTACCCATCGCCTTAAATTCATTTTGCATACACGTATATTTTATACATTGCACCAGCGTGTCCATTGTGTATAGATGGTGCGAGACAATTGACCACCGCCAGAAAAAGTAGGAATGTTTGACAGGGAAAAACAAAGCATCCATTCATAGCGGTCAGATTGTTTGAATCGTCAGGTCAGAATGAAAGCAACTCCAAATCGCAGTAGTGGCGTTGCAGGCTAATCATAATTATGACTTTGATCTAACAATGGATCGCTGCCTTCTTTTTGTTTTGACTCACCAAGCATATTGCAACAGAAGACTCACTTTTGGTTGAAGCTGCTAGTAAAAGGCTGATTAAATTCGAAGATGGCGGGAATATGGACTGGTATGCATTATCCATTAATCATCAAAACCGAACCGCCTAGAAGTAACCTTTTAGTTTTGACCCTTGGTCCCATCAAACTTATCATGGTGTATTCTGCTTTTGCACGCCTGTTCTCCAGCAATGTTCCTGAACTTGAATTGTCTTAATTATCAGATGGAACCATCGAGAATTCCACATTTCCTTTGTCTTCACAAAAGTTTAGTATATTTCCAACCCCACTAAAAAGCGTGTCCTAGTGCACGAGTTTTCCGGTCTCAGGCTAAAAACAAAACAAAAAACTTAACATACTTCATAAAATATATATATATATTGCTGCTTACATTTGGGAATTTATGATTGTGGGGTGGAGATCAGTTTCTTGTATGGAATTAATTTTTTTTTTCCATTGTTTTGAGGGCAATGTATTATGAAAGTTTGTTGCAACAAGTAATAGTGAACAAGATCGGATTTGTTTGGTCAAAGTTATACCTTTAGTCCATTTCCAGGATTGATGGTCATTTTATTTTTGTGGATTGGAGAGCTCATTAAGTTAAGTTCCGAAATAATAATGATTGGTCTACCAATTTTCTCCAAGTCAATTTTTCACAGAATAATTTAGACTTAAAAATCTTCCAATTAGATGCCTAACTCCTCAACTGCCAATAATATGATTCTAATAAAACCAGCTAGTTTAATACATTAGTGATTAAGCAAAACTTGAGGGGTCAATGGTCAAAATGCAATGCCGATTGATTAACTTTTTATTAGTTGAAAATGGCCAGTGGTTGTGGGGATATCATCGAAAGAGGGGAGTCCGTCTTAGAGCTTATACCCGTCTCCATGGTCACATGGGCTACAGCCGAGATAGAAAACCTTTTAACGATTGTTCCAAGTTCTTTGCAATTTTATGATGAGGCTTCTGAACAGGAAAAGACAAAGCAAAAGATGCCATGTTACCACGTTGGTGCTTCGCTTGGTCAATTCGCTCCTTTTAAGGAGGCAAAGGCCGGTTCGGTCCTTTCAAAAGACGAATCTCCCATGTCAATAATCACAATCACTTTCGTTTGCCCTTCAAATCATGGTTACCAAACCCAATTGTGATCATCATCAACTCTCGGAGAAAATTGAATTCGATTAAACCAACGGAGTCAATAAAGAAATGGAACTAGACGTCTAGATGATCACAAAACGAGCAATGCCTACTTATGATCAAAATGAAACGTAAAACAAGACTTACATTCTATGACTTCTAATGCGAATCTTTTTTCTTTTGACAGCATATCCATATTCTAATGCCATTTGCTAACAGGAAAACCCACACAAAAGTCATGCACACAATTAATATAATAATATTGATTTCATAACGATAATATAAAAAGTGAATTAATAAAAAAAAGGTTAAATTTTACATTATTTTATTTATTATATATAAATCACTATTTCATATTTGCAAAAATAACAGTTATATATATATATATATATATATATAATTATCAGTTAAGTTATTATTTCAAGTGATATATAATATATAAATTTATACCAAGTATGTTAGAAAGATTAACAAGATAGAAAATTAGTATGAAGCAAAACAGATGTATTGCACACTGGCGGTAGACATCATAATAAGAAAATACTCTGGTAATTTGGTCCAAACAAACTAGAAACTGCTCTAATGATGAGACATTAGTGTATGTATATAAAGTTCAAGAGATTAGTGTCCAATCAGTCAATCGTAAGCATATACCTTTGGACGTACAAAGACCCACCGGTGAAAACAACCAGACATCGGCATAACCGCATTTTTAAGAAAGAAGAAAATTTTGAACATATGAGCGGTATTATTGTGTAACTTTAATGAGTACTTTTTTAGAAAAAAATAATGATTCTGGGATTCGGCTATAAAAAGAGGAAAATAATTTAGTTTGCACTTTGGGCAAGTATACAGTGAATGTGAGACTATAGAGAGAGGACAACAATTATTTAAATTAACTTTAATGAGTCGAAGTCCAAAAAATAAAAAAATAAAATAAATAATATATATATATTAATATTATTTAACTTGAACTCTTTTAACTTATACTACATAGTAGTGGTGCTCATTTATTATATCTTAGAGGAAAATAGGACTATTGTGAATAGGGTATGAAAGATAACTGTAGCATGTTTAATTACAATAAGTTGCTTGCTGCTTATTATTATAAATGTCATTATTTTCTTTATTAAGAATCACTCCACATATTTGCATTTCTTGAACAAATGCCAAGATTTCTGCTATATTTGTTTCTTTGAGATGATATGATGTGTTTCTGGATTTATTTATTTTTTTTATATTAAAAAGAAATGATTTCGCTGTGCATTGCTTTTTCAAGTTCATTCACTTCAACTGGATTTGAACTTAGAGATGAGTGCTACTTTCTTTTTCTTTTTCTTTTTTATTATTAAATTTAATGGGTTCTATAAATTGCCTTTTTTTCCCTACTTCCATTCACAAATAATGCGCCTCTCTCTGTCTCGCAGACCTCTCTGGCTTTCTGCTCCACCCCAGGTGTTCAAGATACTTGAACTTTAGAAAACGATCACTCTTATCCATGGCTGCCTTCGCTTTCTTCCACCTTCTAATTGTTTTTGTCCATCTTCTGTCATCGATTTTTATGGCACCAATAAAGGCCAACCCAGAAGGTAAAATTAATTAAATAGGATGTAATATTGTCCCTGCCCACCCCCTTCCCCCCACATGAAAAGAAGCAAAATTAGTGCGTGATTGTTTGATGGGTCTTCTCTTCTTGGTTATATTTCTTCATTCGCTTAACATGAACAGGGGATGCTCTGTATGCGTTGAGGAAAGCAGTTAAGGACCCGGGACTCGTTCTGCAGAGCTGGGATCCGACCTTGGTGGATCCATGTACTTGGTTTCACGTCACTTGCGATGCTGACAAGCGAGTTACCCGACTGTAATGCGTTATCTCATAAAAATAATAATATCCCTCTTCCATTATACATTCATACTCCCCCCGGAAACAATTGTCCACTGTGATTCTTACTGTCAGTGGTATTTGTTAGATACAATATGTTATCTTTGTGCCGGACAGGGAGAGAGAGAGAGAGAGAGAGAGAGAGAGAGAGAGAGAGAGAGAGAGAGAGAGAGAGAGAGAGAGAGAACAGACCATAAAAATAAAAATAAAAATAAAAGTTGCTAACCTGGACGGCTTTTACAAGATCATGAACACACTTTCCCCTTGATTTGAGATGTTTGGATATTATATAATTCTTTCCAGCATCTATGAAGAGTGAGCCATAAGGTAACCGTAAAAGTTACTCAATTTTTACTTGAAGATTATGTGTTCGCGACACGGCAACAACACACCTTTTCCTTTAAACTCTAGAGCGTCTATTCCTTTGAGTCTAGAACGTGGGAGTTTCGGGCAATGACGTTTTTTTTTTTTCTCCTGTTTTTGTCCGATAGCCATTTATCATGTTACATTCACTTCTATTTGTTCCTGTCAACCCCTCATCAGTGAGAATAATACTGATATGCAGAGACCTTGGAAATGCAAAACTGTCGGGGAGATTAGTTCCTGAGCTGGGAAAGTTGGACCGCCTTCAGTATCTGTAAGCATCTCGGTACATTTATACACACACACACACACACACACACACACACACTTTTGCCCTTTTTGTTTCTTGCCAGTGAAATTATAAGTTGCACCTGTCTCTTATACACATCTAGATGTGTATAAGAGACAAGTGTGTGTGTGTGTGTGTGTGTGTGTGTGCTGTCTCTTATACACATCTAGATGTGTATAAGAGACAGCACACACACACACACACACACACACACACACACACTTTTGCCATTTTTGTTTCTTGCCAGTGAAATTATAAGTTGCACTGTGCAAATTTTTTCCTGGCCTTGCTTATACGGTGAAGATTTTTCCTTGGCCTGGCAACATCATCTTGTCCGTGTTCATTTCTCAATGTGGTACAGATCAAGATCACCAGCTGTGAAGTTTGAAATGGGCGTTAAGATACTAGTAATAAACTGGGTTTGTGTTCAATAGGTTAATTCTGATTCTCTGAATGACCACATCATTTAGGATTAGTTAAATCCCACCTAATCCATCCTCCCCCATGATCGTAGGATGTCTTAAATATGGATTTGGCAGTTAAATTCCGCATGATTTAGAAATTGATGGAGATAGTTTTGTTTGTGTTGGTTATAAAGGGAACTGTACATGAATGACCTAGTGGGACCTATGCCGAAGGAACTTGGAAGACTGAAGAGCCTTGTGAGCTTGGACCTGTATCATAATGACCTCACTGGGCCTATCCCCTCCTCGCTTTCCAAGCTCTCCAATCTCAAATTCCTGTAAACACTGTAAATCAATCAATTAGTTGGCAGTTTTCATAATAAACTTATTGCCATGGGCCTGCTTTGGCTGATAGATCACGGGAGTATTTCGTGCAGGAGACTGAACGATAACAGCCTGACTGGAAGAATACCAAGAAAACTAACCAAATTGGAACATCTCAAGATCCTGTAAGTCTTCTCTTCTGCTCTATGCCCCAATGGATCCTTCTTTTTGGCTGAGATTTCCCTGCATTTTGTTGATCTGAACTTCCAATGTGCAGTAACGTATCAAACAATGATTTGTGTGGCACCATTCCTACATCAGGCTCCTTCTCCAAGTTCACAGCGG
This sequence comes from Kandelia obovata, assembly GCA_021464305.1. Taxonomy (NCBI): domain Eukaryota; kingdom Viridiplantae; phylum Streptophyta; class Magnoliopsida; order Malpighiales; family Rhizophoraceae; genus Kandelia; species Kandelia obovata. The sequence goes on from CM038488.1 coordinate 296,343, forward strand.
AGAGGTGAATGAGTAATTTATTACGGCTTCAAATATTGATTTCTTTGTTTTTTTTTTTTCAATTTAATTTATTTTAGCTTTTGGTATTTTTCTGTTCTTATTCAGTTGCTGCTAATGGTTGTTTGAAAGCAGTTTTACGAATAACCCGAAGCTGGAAGGACCAGAACTGATGGGATTTGTAAGATACAATATAGGAGGAAGTTGTGAATAAGGAGGGGAAGGAAAAACAAAAACAAAAAAAGGAATCCGCCCAGTTCATATGTTTTACTTCCAATATTATAGGGCAGTAGTTGTTGCATACTTGCATCTATTAAAAGTCTCCATGGTTGGCTGGCACTTTCAGCCACCACTCGGTGACAAATTTTCCATCTTAAATGTAAGGAAGGTTATGCAATCTTAAACTTTGTTTTTCTAGATTTCCTAAATAATCGTTGCCAAATCCAAAATATCAATCACTACCAACATTTCTAATTTAAATCCCGACCGGTCGAAGGAGTTCCAAAGGCACGAATAAGCGTGCTGCCACTGGTTAGGCAGGCAGGAAGGGGATGACGGCCTATAAGACGATGGTGACATGGTTCGGGAAGACCCGAGGGACGCTGCCAGCCTGCCACTTGGTAGGAAGGATAAAGGAGAGATGGCCCATGATGCAATGGCCCCGTTTAGGGGCGTCTGAAGGTCCCATTCCACCATAGCCTTTCTTTACAGGTGTAATTGCCTACCCATTGAACCAAAAAAAAAAAACAAAAAAAAAAAGGCCAATTGTGTAATGGTTTAAAGAGACCCAATCGATATTGAGACGTCCATTTTCCTACACGGCGTGTCGCTCAAAGGTCGACGATGGTGATGGGCATAGGATTGTAATAAATTTAGGTGATTTGTTGTGGAGCCGGATCAGAAACAATTATTACAGTGGAATATCGAACACATATACTACTCTTTATAATTCAACCAATAGACTCTAATTCACTGTTAATAGAATCATCTCCACCAAAGAAAGTTTTGAGTTTGGCTTCCAGTTAAAATTAATTAATCCAAAAAAATAAGCTCATGGAAATGGAGTCTGTAATCAAGACCCAAAGATAATAATAAAAAATTTAACCATAGAAGCACATTCTCTCCAATATTTCATTTTCCTGGTAATTACGTGTTGGTGCTTTGTGTATGATGCCAAATGACAAAAGAAGGTGCGAAATGATCTGAGACCTGTTTGGTTTAGCTGACATTTGATATCCAATATATGATACAGTGGTACAAGACAGTCGATTATGGAATTAAATCAATTTAAAGGCAACACCTTCACGAATAAATAGGAGAAGAAGAGAAAATGAGGAGCAACCCTTTAAAAGGAAAGGAGCTCGCTAGTAAATTCTTGGAGGAAATTCAAAGTTACCTTTTTCATTAAATATCTAGCCAATTATTCAATCAATTCAAGTGGATTTCTCATTGAAAAAAAGAAAAAACGATATTGACTAACTAATAATCAACAAACAATCCGAAAACAATATATAGAGTTCTGCACCTGTATAATATCACATGCAATGATGCCGTATGCCAGTTGCCAAACTCACAAGAAATCATCACCTACAAACTGACAAAATTGATGTGCACCTTCGTAGATCAATCAACATCTGGAAACAGGATCAAGCATCTTCAGAAATAGAAAACGCTGGAAGAGGCAGTGCTGAATCTAAATACACAAGCAAACCAAATGAATGAGAGAAAAAGCAAGTGGACTGTGAACTACCTCTGACTTGAATGGTTTGATTGGCAGTCACAGAAGCAGTTGTTGATTTCATAGTGTTAGATAACAATATTGGTGTCAGAGGTGGCGTGGCAACACTATCAGCCATCTCCGCATTTTTAGTGCTTTCCACTGGCTTTGAGACATTTAATGCCATCGCTCTAAGACCACTTGAGGGTATAGAGAAACTGCGTGTGATACCTTGAGAAGGTGCAGGCAACGGAGAGGCTGCATTTGACACCAATGACCTATTTGTAGTGGGAAGCCCTTGACTTTTGGGAAACAGAGGTGCTGAATGACCAACAAAGCTCGAAGGCATAGAAGACTTTGAGGTTGAATTGGCCGGAGGCCTAGGAAGTTCATGAAGCTCACTTATTTTAGGTGAGGAAATAAATGTGGGGGAAGCACTTGGAGACACTTTTGGAGATACTTTTGGGGATATTTTTGGAGACACCTTTGGAGATGGTGGTGGTAAAACCATTGGATTCTGCAAAAGAGGGCCAGAGAACAACTGTGTCTGTTCTACAAGGGCTGGTGTGGAAGACCATGGCTTCCTTGGAATAGGACCAGAATAGGCATATCTTTCTGTTTTCTCAAAATGGGAAGCCATAGGGTCTAGGCGTGAAAACAATAGCCCATCGGCAAAAGGAGGTAACTGAGTCGGTGCTTTATTATTGTTGCTCTCCCTCAGTACTGCCTTTGCCTTTACAGCATTGGGTCCTGAAATTTTCTCATCTCCTTTAAATTTATCATACTTCTTTTGATCAAGAGGAGATGAATGCCATGAATTGTGTGCTCGACTGCTCAAACCCATCTTTAATGTGTGAGAAACTAAACTACCTGATACCGGAGAATTTGAGACCTTTGTATCCACTGGTGTTGGCAATACATAGGAGTTGAACTTTCGGGTATATGATGGCCGCATCTGTTTCAATTTGTCTATTTGATCAAATTTCTTTTCGGCAAAAAGTGGGGCTGATTGGCTGCTTTTTTTATTGTCTCCTCTAAATGAAAAAGATTTTCTGTAGCTACTGTTAATATTTTCCTGCAAGTATACCAAAGAGTTACTTAAAGCACGCTCACCAGTTACTTGCAGAAGGTCAAATGTTCCTCATATTGATTTAGAAGGAAAAGAAAGTCATAGCAGAATTCTAAATAAAAGATGTGTTCCCGCATTTACAGGGTATTTCATATATGATGAATGCATAGATAAGTTTGCTAACCCCATATTCATTATCTGCAAAATGAATGCATTTAAAATGAAAAACAGAAAATGCTGACAACCAGCATATTGACAAGCACTCTGCTTTTTTAGTGTATTTAGATTTTCAATCACAGGATCAACCTGCACCTAAATACAGATTGACAGGCTGACATGAAGTGAAACAGGTTAAAATTACCCTGATCATGCAAAATGTGTAGTCCAATTATAAAGCAGAGTTCATTACCTTTGACACTCCCAATGGTAAAATGCGAGGGAATGTAACATCTACTTCATCCACCTGCACAAACTTTTATATAGTGAGGTCAAGTTCACACAATTTTGAGACATCCAGATCTTCAAAGAAATGTATGAGCTACAGTAAATCCCTTGGGTCCAAAACAACAGCATACAGTGCCTCTAGAGGCAAAATTAATATTACATTGTGGATTGGACAACAGCTGCAGAAGTTTCATGCTACTGTATGGATTTAGCTCCACATGATTTAGTGGCTCACCTAATGGTTATAATTGTTGCAAGCATGTTTTAGTACTGCACGGTAACAGCCTTTTTATAAAAACAAGGTAAGGTCGTGTACATTTGACATTTTCCAAACTCCAAAGTGTGAGGGTTTTGTGTACTTGGATGCTTTTTTTTTTTTTTTTTTTTTAAGTTTTAGTACTAAGAAGAAACACAAAAAGTGAAATCTATGATTCCAAACAAATGTACTTGTAGGTTTGAGGCAATCATTTAGCATGGGGAGTGGCAGGGGGAGGGAGGCACATATGTAGTGCAGAACAGAGAGAGGAGGGGGATGAGCCAAGAGCATGAAAAAGACAGAATTGGGAGAGAACTTGAACAAAAGGTAGAAATGCAGGAATAAAGAGGAGAGAGATCAATCTCAATACCATTCATCATTCAACTTGTTCTCAGAACATGTACAATACCTCATTTGTAGGCACCTAGCTACCCAGAAAATTACACAAGGATTCAAATATAGAATGTAATCCTATTAATACTAATCAAGTAATGAATCTAATTCTATAATGTTCTAATAGATACCAAAAATCTAAAAAAAATCCTAGTGGATTTATCCTAAAAAGCCTCTTCTTATTCTACATTACCTACAGAGTGAGAGAGATCCATCATAATAGAATTTGCTTTAAGGCGGCAGTATACAAAATATCACAAACTGAGACATACAATGCATATTAGTATGTTCATTAAGCCAACTCAAGCAGAAGCAGAAAGACATTTTAATATTACCTCCATTGAGTTTCTTAATGCAGCAACATCTTGCTCCAGGCAATGCTGTCTATAGTCAAAACTCAATTCCCCATCATTGTGCATGTCATCATCATCCTCCTCCTCCTCCTCATCATCAAAACTATTATCTACTTCATCTTCAAGGCTTGCGAAGTTATAATCAATATGATGTTGTTCAGTGACCAATTTCACATGTGGCTCGACTGCTTCAAGAGACTTGAGAGACTTCCTGAAGAAGTACAGCTGTTCTCAAGCAGCAAGGAGTGCACATAAATATTCATCCAAGTGAACCCACAAATGCTAGAAGATGAAAGAAAAATAATTAACCTGAGCAGCATGGTGCCGAGCTGCCTGCGTGAGCAGGCTGCGAGACTGTACTTGTTTTAGAGAGTTCATACGAAAGACAAATAAGGTTGCCATCTCATCATATTCATCGTGAACTGCTAGTAACTGCTGGGTGGAAAAATTCTCTCCCTTTCCACTTCGACCCCTTCCTTTTTCTCTGTGCCTCATGAGCATGGACTCATATGTATCTCTGAGGATCAATGAAAAAGTTGTAAGACAAATTCCCCATTCACACTTCGTTTGGTCTTTCTTGTGGGTGTTTTTTTCTTTTTTTTTTTGGGGGGGGGGAAGGCTTGGTGTTGGTGTTGGGGTGCATTTGTATAAATATGGACAAGTATTGAAAAGACCTTTTCTCATCACAGTTCTGCTTCATTTCCTGAATCAATTAAAAAAAAGAAAAAAAGAACTTAAGAACAGTATAGTACTCCAGCAAAATGCTTGAATGACCCTGCATAGGAGATTAAGGCTGCAAAGTGTATAACCCTAGACAACAATTGCAGCAGTCATAATTCAATAATTTTCCAAGGATATTTGTAGTCTAAGCATCTAACGGGAATCTTTTGAAGAACAAGAAAAGTTAGATTTCACAAACTCCACAGCTATACATTAAGGAAACATCAAATTCTGACTTCAAAATTTCTGCCCAACTTGCATTAAAACGAATTTCTAAGAAAAAAAATGCCAAATCAAAATAATTGACAAATCTGAAGAAACAATAAAAAAAGTGGAAACAGTTAAATGGCAAATTGTGATAAAAGATGATCATAAAGATCAATGCATATAGTTTGCATCTATGTGCAATAAGAGACCAGTTTTAGCTTCCACAGGCTGATAGGAGCAAACATCAAAGAGACAACAATAACAAACCACATTATCAAAAGGAAAAAAAAAAAAACAATAACAAACCTCAACAATTTGAAGTTCATTGAGAAGAGACTCTGATGGAACTGTTATTGTCTGGAATATATGAGAACGCTGAAATATGTAAAACAATAACTCATTACCTATCTAGAGACAATAGATGCATAAAAATTCACTTATAAAGAGAAGGCTCACATAGCTATCAACAAGCTTCTGGAGCTCAAATTGCAATTTTCCCAGCATCAGTAGGACTTTACCTGCAAAAGAGCAAATTTAGCTTCTTTTTGCCTGCCTTCCCAGAATCCTATAACTGCTCACACATATATTTTGCATTCATAACTCAATTTCAACAGCTTAATATAGCCAAGCAATAATGATTTACGCTTGTTGAGGACCAAAAGTGTTCACAGAGAGAGAGAAGCTCAGTGATCGATTCTCTCATTGCTGAAGTTCAAGTGTAACGATAGTTGCTCAGTATATATACCAAATATATCAGTTTTAATGAAATCTGAAGCCTAAAATAGCACCAAGTACATTGGAGGAAAGCAGATAGTAATTAAAAATTTGACATTTTTGACTATCAATTTCACAAATGAAGAGGCACCATGATTCAAATTTACACATACATGGCTCTTTAATTTTATGCCTCTTGACAGCCATATTATTTAGCAAATATGTTTCTGCAGTGAATGCAGTTATCTCTGGAAAAGCATTATCTAGTGATTTTAAGAACTTCAGAATAAGGCAACTACATGTAATGTTGTACGAAAGACTAAGTGCAAAGGATCAAGTGAAGAGACATAATAAATATATTCAGTGGCATACCACTTTCTTCATCATCATTCAATGCAGTTTTCTCAAGAAGACAAGCCCCCATTTCATGCAATGATTCTGAGAATTCTGACAATAAAACATGCTAAGAACATTAGAAATGGCCCACAGAAAAGGAAAATCAATTATATCCATCAAACAAAGGAAATTAGCGAAATGGGTCCGTAATTTTTTTTTGTTGTTTGGAAAAGAAAAGTAAGAGATAAGAAGCACTGGATGCTAAAGAACTCGCACCAAAGAACCAAATGGCAATGCTAATAAAATGTTGGCATTAATATAAGAAAGGAAGACCCCCTCTCCATTGTGCTGGTATCGTGGTGATGTGAAAAAAAGGAACATGAAAGATAATGCACAAATTGAAAGGAGTACCATAAGCACTATTAGCAGTAGCTGCGGCTGCAGAAAGTAAGCTATCATAGCAATCTCTCATGTCCTGCATGTCCTGAGGACAACAAACCCAAATGTGTCATATTATACACCAAAAATCCAGGTTCAAGAAGGACAGACCTATTTGATAGGAGTTTGCTAAACTAAATTATGATCATCATCAGCCCAACAATCAGTGTCTCTGCCCACCCACCGCCCGCCCACAGCTTTAAAAATGCCAAATAGATTAGAGCAATCATAGCTTGTCCACTCATAGTTCATTACATCAAAATCAAACACTGTACGGTTTTTTTGATACTTACAACACAACACGCTTTCATCATCGTTATAATTATCGTGTCCTCAGAGCAGCAAACGTGAAGGAAGTTTTTACACAACTAACAGCATAAAAGGGCATCTCTTCCGGTAGTGTTGAGCGGTGAATTTCATCAGATCACAGCAATTAACAGAAAATATAAATTTTAAAAAACAAAAAAAAAAACAAGAAACGAAAATCTTCCTCTAATCGAAACTGAAAATATTCGCCGAGAGAGCAAATTCAAAGTAACTACAAGAAGAAGAAAGACGGAAACCCACGCACTGCACGAACCATAATCGATTGATATGAGAAATCACTTTCGTGCAGTAACCTCGGTGGGTGCCGAAAATAGCAACAGTAGCCATTTGCAAAATTCAAAATTCAACCAAAAAAAAAAAAAAACAAGGTTCATCAATCCACTAATTTTCCTTGGAATTTCCTCAGCAACAAAACAGAAAACAGAGGAGAACACGAAGAGAGAGAGAGAGAGAGAGAGACCCGAGAAGCCTGAGCGAGCTCGTGTAATTGAGCCAAAGAACGAAGATCTCGTCTGTCCTTTTGCTCGACATGCCTGTGAAGTGCCAGCCCTCTCAATTTCCTCAGCGAAGTTTTCATTTTCCAATCTTCTTCTTCTTCTCCTCTCCAGAGGATTTGATCAATTTTTTTAAATGATGGTGCGAAAGAACAATTATTTATTTATTTATTTACTTTTGTTCTGGATGAGCTGAAAAAATGGAGGTTTTTTTTTTATATTTATTTTATATTTTCTTTTCAGATATTTCCTCAACACTCGCTAGCATCATATATTGCATTGGCAACACACGCTTCCTGTGTCTCTCTCTGAGTCTCTTCACAATTGCTGTGCAATAATAATAATAATAATTTATAAATTGCATCAAACAAAAATTTATATAATATTAGGTGACTCAATAATTTAGTCAATACAGTTTACAATAAATTGACCCTGACGGAATTCTGTTGCTTCTTTATTTTCTTCCATTCCCCTTTGCATTTTCTCCCATCTTATAACAGAAACTTTTCTTTTAGTTATTCCTTTTATTTATTTATATATATATATATTGTGACCATATTACTCACCAATATTTCTTTACAATTTACACGGTCAGATTCACGTTACTACAGTGCCAGTGATGGACCCCACTATGGGTATGATTTGGGCTTTGATTGAGAGTTCTACTATTAATTAAATAAAAATAAGATCATAAACATTTAATTTAACGATTATGATTGTATTTTTTAGATAACACTATTCCATCGTAAAAAATCCGTGTGTGCCTAGCCTAGCATTTAATACCTAATCTTTAATCTTTACTTGAACTGTAAAGACGGAGGCAATACTTTCATGGCAATTCGGGTCAAATACGTCGAGTAAACAAGGGTTCCCCTTGAAACAAAATGATTGTAACGAGGTTTTTGAGCAATAATGCATTTGAGATGTCTATTTTTATTATGTTATCAGTATACATTGTCATTAACAAGACGCCACGCCAATGTGTAATAGGTGCAAGACTCCAAGCTATGTGTGTGTGTATATATATATATACACATGGGAATTGATCTAAAACATGTTTGGGTTTTTTTTATATATTTTTATTTTTTTCAAATTTCCAGTTCAACTCAACTCATCGTCAATAATCGTTTTCTGGGGCAGGGCTTCTTTTTTTTTTTTTTTTTTTTTAATGACATCCAAATCGTGAATGATCAGATATGCATGGTCAAACAAGACACGAGGAAGTTGCAGAAGAAGTTTCATTTTTGTTTTGTTTTTAGCTTTATCAAATTAACAATGGCAACTAGAACAAATAAAAACAACTACATTACCCATTAACCAGCAGGAATCATTCCCGCTGTCACGTGTTAAAATTACCTACATTATTCCTATCAAGTTCTTTTATTTATTTATATATTTATTATTTATAAAAAAAAAAAAAAAAAAGAGAGAGAGAAAGAGAATGTGAGTAACACACGACTAACCCGCCTAGCTGTGGTCAACAATTGTTACTGATCAGCCTTGAATCTCAATGATCGGGAAACCGTTGACCGTTGAACAGGTTTGCCCATCCCCTCTGATTTATTTAATTTCCTATCAAATAATTCTATACTAAGATCATTGCATTCTTTTATTTATTTATTTATTTTTTTGGCGAATGTCAAACTCGAAATAAGTATTCTGTTGTAATATTACAACTCTTTATATTTATAATAATTTCGTGTATAATCACAATAAAGAGAAACATTATAATATATATATATATATATATATATAACAATATGAATTTTTACATTAATGAAAAAGAAACTTGCCGGCAAGTTCATGTAACGCAAAATCAAAGCTAATAAAATAGTGTTGAATTAAAGAAATGGAAAGCGCCGGCTTTTACCGAGTCAATGAAGCGTGGTTTGGATTTTTGGCGTCCATTCCAGGGGCTTACTCTTCTTCCACAAAATTGTTAACTTTTGTCATTGACCTTGCCCACATGCTGCCAGCTGTCTTCATGCATGCTTCTGTCCTTTTCTTTCGCGCAATATCACACGGCATGTTCCAAGTAGTCATTTCTTTGGGTGAGAATTTAATTTCATCATCTCCTATCTTTTATAATCCATCTCTAGAAATTCAAGTTCTTACTACTAAATCTGTCCGACAGGGCTAGGAATCTAACCCTCCGAATGTCAATATTGGCTATTGTTATATATATATGTTGCAAACTTTTTCTTGAGTATTAGGTTGTGAAAAAATAAAACATACTAAAAAATGAGAGTGATAAATTAAAGTATTTAGTTGATATGTAAACATTTTAAAAATTATTAAATTAAAAATAAAAATATTTATATAAAGTAAATGTAGTGTCTATTAGAAAGATAAATTGAAAAAAGTGACACTTGAGTTGTTTTGAATATATCTAACGTAGAGGGATGACCAAACCCAATTAAATTGTGTGAAAGAAAAGGTAGAAGTAGACTTAAATTGATTGAGAATCTTCGGTTTGGAAATATTTAGGACAATTAAGTTTTACAACTAACTTTATTTATCGTAAATGAAATGATGAGAAAAAAAATTTATATAATCAATATCACTTAAATTTGAAAATCGAGACTATGCTGTTGTTGATGATTGTCATCAACAGTTGTCTTTTATCGAGAGAGAGAGAGCAATATTTGCCAAAAAAAAAAAAAAAAACTGTTTGATAACAAAAGATTGGACCTTATTGATCAACTGTTTGAACGGGCATACACTGATTTCCCTTTGTTTGAAGCCAAAAAAATGCGGCTTTCATTAATGAAATGTAGCTTGAAGCCACCGATGAGGTTCACCGCGGTCAAGTTCATCCTTTTGTGTACGACTTCCTTATATTCCTAGGCCTCGCATTATTTGACAATTATTATTTCTGCTCATCACCTTTTCATCCGTGCCAAACGTCTCGCAATATACATATATATATTTCGTAGGAGTCGGAGTACCTTGACTTGATTTCAAAAGAGAATCTATGGTGAACTTAGACCATTACAGGTCATGGACCCTTAAGCGGAATTGTAACAACTTTATCTTGGTACGAAACAGCTTTTATAATATTAATTTTTAAAAGTTGGCATAATTTTATCAAATAAGTTGACTACAATGTTTATGAACTAATGTTTACGTAAGAACATTCGTTACTTTGAATGAAACACGGTTTTTCTAAATTGAATTTTGGCGTCAAACAAGCTGCGAGTCTAAGTAGAACTTCGAATAAGACCTTTCGACGGCCGCATTGAGTAGTTCACCAAATTGAAAATTCAATGCTTACTGTAACCAGTTTTGAATTCATTTATATCGACAGAAAGAAATGTATCAGTTTCTCCCTAACACGCTCCAAGAAACTGGCCACGGTGCCAAGCCTTCCGGATTCTGGGCTGCCACCTCATAAAACAAGAAAACAGCGCAGGGTTCCACCGAATCGCTTATATGCCTTATAACCTCAACATACAAAACACCCAAAATTGAAAGTACACAAATCCCCAGATGATCTTCATAATGGTTTGCTCTACATCTCAACCAAAATACGAGAGATGGCCTATCCTACAAATGACTTGTTCCCAAGTGAAGGGAAACGTGCTAGCATTTCCAATCCATTTATGGCACATTCTAATATGCTACTACTCATTGCCACTGCATTACATAATTATTGGTATGATACCGTTCTAATGATCAAAACGAGCATATAAGGCTAATCTGTTAATGGATCAATTCTGGTAATAGTGGGATACGGGGACCCAGATATTATTGAAAGATAACATTGCAAAATAGTCAAAAGACTTTCTAGATTGCAAAGTGCATATAAATAAGAACAGCTCATGCCATGTAAGGAAATCTAACCAAGAAAAATCACAATTTCTGTGATCCAGAAATTTTCCATGTTATTTAATAAGGTCTTCCTGTCCAACAACAATGACAAATGGGGGAAACGTACACTCTTCTATTCCTGAAAGAAACACATCACTTTTGGATCAGAAAATCAATATACTAAAATACAAGTTTTTATACAAATATTAAAAGATGAGTAAAAACACATGTTTTTATAAGGAAAAGAGCCAAAAAAAAAAAGAGAGAGAGAAAGAGAGAGAGAGAGAGGAAATGAAGGCAAAAGGCAAGTATCAAACTGACCTAATTTTCAAAAGTCCCTATTGTTTTTTGTTTGATGGAAACCTAACAATTAGGCAGTAGCAGCCATTGGTACAGCTCTGTAGCAAGCTCTCTTTGCTGCATGGACAATATTTTCAACCTGCAGAAACCACAAAGCGCAAAAACATTAAGCCACAAAAGTGATGAAAAGAAAGGAAAAATGTAAGCAGACTAGCCCATGTATCATAAACTGCAACATCAAAATAAGGTCCATTTTCTGCTGCTGTGAGTTTGATTAATCACTGAAAGAAACAATATAAAGCCTACAAAGTGGACTGCAGCCAGAAGAATCAAGATTCTAGACAAAGGAACTGAACCTGTGGGACAGCCATTCTTTCAAGGTTGGGCGCATAAGGCATGGGAACATCAGCTCCAGCAATTCTCTCCACTGGTGCATCAAGATACTCAAAGCTTTCCTCAACAACAGATGCACTGTTTGAAGAAAAAGCAAAATATGTTAGGATAAATGGGGCCTGAATAATCAAACAGCCAGCATTCAACCAAATTTAGCAGAAAGATGATAAACCATATTTCAGCGCCAACTCCATGTTGAGGAAATCCTTCTTCAACAGTCACCAGTCTGTTAGTTTTCCTAACAGAGGCGTTGATTGTGGGTCTATCAAGTGGCCTAATGGACCGCAAATTTATCACCTGGATTAACAAAGAGTAATTAGTCTTTTCCCTCAAGTTTCAATCTGTCAAAAAGTTTTTCACTCCCACTATTACTCTACCACCAGTTTACCTCAGCACTGATTCCTTCCTTTGCAAGTGTCTCCGCTGCCTGAGCAATGAAAATTTCAATTATTTCTAAATGGAAAGAATGAAATTTATGAACAAAACATGGCATGAAAAATTTCCAAACCAGATAAGAGGAAAAAAAAAAAAAAGGATCATGCTAGGGCAACAGTCTCAACAGAAAAAAACATTGTATGCTACTCTCCTTGATTTTGGGTCCATCCACAAAATCTTTATAAGGGATTTTAGTAAGTACAGCAGATCCCTTTGCATATAAGTCAAAAAAATTTGAAGAATGTCACTATGTCTACATGACGGATACATATACCGTTCATAAAACCAGATGCAAATCAGAGACAGCTTTCCTTTTGAAGTCTGATGAACAAACCTTAAGAGCATATCCCACCATTTTTGAAAAGGTTGCAATGGTCACATCCTTTCCTTCTCTCTCAATCTGTCAAAAATTCAATCATGACATATGCATCAAATGCTGCAGCAGCATTATAATAAGCACAATATAAAAATCTTCCAACTTTGAAATACCAAGGTGGAAAAAAAATAGTAAGGATAATTATCTTCCATAATAGAGATAGAATACCTTAGCTTTTCCTATTGGCAGGCAAAAGCTGGAATCAAGTGCTTCTGCTGAGACAGGAAATGATTCACCATATCTGGAGTAAAATGTGTTAATTTTCCCCCAGATTACAAGACATTTAGGACCATACATCAGAAACACTACCACCAAAACCACTTACAATAACTCATTTTCAAGGAAAATAACAGGATCAGGGTCCCTTATGGCAGCTTTTAACAGTCCACGAGCATCTTCAGATGAGTAAGGAGACAGAACTTTCAACCCAGGGCAGGAGGCATACCATGGTGCAAAACACTGCAAAAGGAACCCAATCACATGATTGTGTAACCATTAACTATGCTTCTAGCAAGATTTGGAATACTTAAGGGTTAAATGCAGCATCTTTCTTTTTTCCCTTTGCATGAATTACAGAAAGAAACCCGTAAAGAAGATGGAATTTTGTTATTAAAAAAAGAACAATCACATATAGCACACTGCCAGGATAAAACTACAATTACATAACAAGGAATAACACAAAGAGATCTATAAAAACAGGAGGTGACCAAAATATGTGTATAACAAAAAACAGAAAACCTATGCTGCCATACTTGAGAGTGTTGGGCGCCAACTCCAGCAGCAGCACCATTAGGTCCTCTGAAAACTATGGGAACAGATATCTGACCAGAGGACATATAGTAGGTCTTCGCAGCAGAATTAATGATATGGTCTATTGCTGTCTCTTATACACATCTAGATGTGTATAAGAGACAGGAGAGTGTTGGGCGCCAACTCCAGCAGCAGCACCATTAGGTCCTCTGAAAACCTGTCTCTTATACACATCTAGATGTGTATAAGAGACAGGTCTATTGCCTACATCAAAATCAAGAAGAAGATCCATCACACATAGTTCAATCGTAAATAAACATGAGATCTGACAAAAAAGGCTTTACATAAATATGACTGCCACAAACCCCAAATCCCTATACAGGTGGTGCTAATGTATATGAAATTAAACTCCATTCCCAAGAAAGATATTCAGTGTCGAGACATTTATTTTTCATCATTGAACCATTTAATCCTTTTTAGAAGCATTGATAAACTAAATTCCTCATGCTTTCTACTTACCTGCATAGAAAAGTTAAATGTCATAAACTCAACCACAGGTTTCAGACCATGGTAAGCAGCACCAACTGCAATACCTGTAAAGCCAGCCTATAAATACAAACAGACGTCAGGAAACAAACTTTCAGCACAAAGTAACAAAGTACCAAAGCTGATATAATTAAGCAACAAGACCCAACCTCTGTAATTGGGGTATCAAGAACCCGATCAGGACCATACTTCTCCAAAAGTCCTTTGGTTATCTACAAGGAAATTAACCATTAAAGCAAATTCAGTCACAAGAACAAAATGCCTGGTAGCGACCTTTTGTCAAAGCGAAATGCGGGTGAGAAAGAGTATGACCTTATATGCACCTTGATATTCCCCAACCTGCAGTTAATAGACAAACAGGTACATGAGATGAGAAAATGTATAAGATAAGGCCACAGCACGAATTACATTTCCAATTATATTCCCACCCACCTCTTCACCCATCAGTAAGACTTTAGGATCAGCAGACATTTCTTCATCAAGTGCAGAATTTAGTGCTTCTCTAACATTCATCTGTGCAGAATCATTGGTTTTAGGAAAACGCAACATTTTAGCAAACACCTACAGAGACACTCACTGGCTCGCTTGTAAAGCCAAAACGCCGATGAACTTAATCAAATAGAAGAAAAATTAAATTAAGGTTTAATTACAATGGCATGTCCTTTAAAAAGGAAAAAAAATCAAGTTAACTAATAAAAAAGAACAAAAGGACCCGCCTCTTTCGCCGTGGACGAGTAACCTCTCCAAGGCGATGCCGCCACCGGGCGAATCCTCTGCAAGGACTGCCCTAAAGTCTGCAACGCCGACGACTGTAAATCAGAAGAGATGGCAAATCGAATCTAAATCTACACGAACACCAAAAAAAAAACTAGAAAATAACAATAAAAATAAGGATCAAAAGAGGAGAGCTTCCACAACTCACTCTTTGCCTGATAATCCTCAACATATTTTCTTCCTCTTTTACGCAAAACACTGCACCAAATCACCAAATAATTAAAAAGGAAACAAACAAGCAGCATCTGTAATCGCACGCGCAAATCATTAAAAGCTCGAGTTCGGAGGTTGAAACTGAAGAGAAAAAAACGAAGAAACAAAATCAAAAGCAAAAAAACAATAAACAAAAAAGAAGAGAGAGCTTTGAAATCTGCAATTTTCGGCGAGACATGTACGCACCACGTTCGACGGATCCGATCGAAAAAATATACGATGAAGAGAACCGCCACCTGCAGCAGCGCAATGCTCTTTTCTTTTGTTTTTATTATACCATTATTTACCACTTTTGCAAACGATTTTTTTTTCTTTTTTTTGTATCTTGAGTTTCGGCGGCTCTCCACGCTAACGATGCAAATAAAAGGGGAAAATACGGAATAATATTTTTTCCTTTTTACTTTTCTTTTTAATAGTTTTCTTTTTTTTTTTTCTCTTGTGGAATACGTGGCAAGTGTTGTTCTCCTTTCCCTAGTCCTTGCAGGCGGGATGGCACGGGGCTTTCCAAAATGAGAAAGTCGCTGAACAGCGCGGCGGCGTTCCATGAACATGTGAATGATACATTCTTAAATGGGATGCATATGTAGGGCTGGTACGTGTTTATTTGAACATTAAATATTAGCCCATTGCAATAATTAATTTCCTTAACAAAAATTAAAAGCACCAAATTAAAAATGGTGGGGTGAGGTGGGTTGGGTTGGGTTGGGGTTAGAATTAGAATTAGATGGGTCTGGCGGGCAGGTCGGGCGTGCCCAACTACCACCAAAGTGTGTTCCCTCTTAAAAGGAATATTCTCTAGGTTTATTTTGAAACTTCTGGTCTCAACACTGTTCGGTTTAAATTTTCTGCCCCGTGTGCTTCAGAAACTTGGTCTTGATCAATCAACGTTGAAAACCACAAGAAAAGCTTTGGCAATCTTTCCAAATGCCCCGCTGGCCCGGGGGGTTTTGCTTTTGAACCCATGGTGCAAACTGGACTGCTGTCATGTTGCATTTGCATGATTTGACCCAATTACATGTTAACATTTAAATTCATCTTGGGCCCAGAAATGAGAAGCAAACAACCCCGATTCCAACATTATATCTAGCGGCCCAATGAGTGGTATATAATCAATCCCGGACTAGGCGAGTTCGGGTGGCTACCATCAGGTAAAATTATCATCCTAGCCTTTAAAAAAAAAAAAAAAAAGCATGTTTGCTAATTGACTAATAAAATTAGAAACATCGGCATTATTATTATTATTATTTAGTTCATGCTTGCCACATGTATATATTATTATATACCCATGAAATGAAATTTCAGTTTGCCAATGCAAATGCTGAAAAAATGGGCCCTACTCTAGCTTTCTGGGTTCTTCTCGTAAAACCGGCGACTGTTAACTGTGTAGCTCTTAAAGTCACGTGAGCTTCATGTCTGTCTGAAAGGTAGGGTCGGTCTCAGAGAAATGTTGTAAAATCAAAGCTTATCAACTTCGTCCTTTGCAAGCAGCTGCCTTGCCATCTTTACAGTATCGAACAGCCACCGACTTTTGTCTCAGGTTAGAAAACAATCTTATTTAGCGCAGCCAATTACATGATGCATTCATTAACTAACACCCAATTACATTATGTTTTTTTTTTTTTTTTTTTTTTTTTGTAGATTACTGTGAGAAAAAGGGGCGGCTTTGCGCAAAAACATATCTAAGATCTTATGCTTGTTCTTCGTGTTGGAGATTGTACGTGCACAAACCTTCCCCCCTTTTGGCCTAATTGGCCTGCGCCTTCACATGCAACTCTCCAAGTTGTTCCATCACCACAAGGATTAAATAAAAGAGGATCAAGCAACTCCAAAAAGCAAGATTAGCCGAGTCAATTATGCTGGGTCTACTACTACCACGTCAGTGATAATTATTGACTACTTAGGTTGCATGCATACAATGTTAAATTTTATACCAATTTGCCTTGCACTGTGTTGTATCGTGTTATCTTGCATACCGCCGTATAGTAGTTTTTGCCAAAAAAAAAACAATCATCCAGATTTTCTCTCGCGTTTCTCTACAGATATCTAAAGTTATGTTAAAAAACAAAAAAAGTTTTTGATTTCAAATTCTTTATGCACTCGATTAAGCAATTTTGTTGATGTACCATATAAAATTACTTACAATCAACCGATATGAGTTTTTTTTTTTTTTTTTTGGATGGAGGAAAAAACAAATATTCTCTACCACTCGTAAAAAAATAACGTTAAGTTAATTACGATAAAGAAATAATTAAAACCTAACAAATAAAATAACTGTTGTCCAATTGATCACAGTTGAAAGCAATTACAAAACAAAAAATAGGGCATCAAAGCTTACCATAACAAGTATGTCGCTTGATGAGTGCTGGTGAGCCAAAAGTACGCAAACCTTGTCTTGAGCACAGTATTAACGCTGCGCAATCGCATTTCTTCATTTATAAAGACGTGGTAATTACTATCTTTTCTGCTAAAAACATTCGAGGTGGTTTGCCCAAATAATAAAAGAAAGAACAATATCGAAGGAAACACAAAATAGGACGATGGACAAATGCAAAGAAGACAGAAAAATAATCATTAAAGCACAAAATTATCAAATCCATAATAGTAGCCAGATTACCCTAATTTCTGGATCAAAAGTGTATAAATAAATAAATAAATAAACACCATCAATTGACAAACGGAGAAAGATAAAAAAAGGGTATGTACATATGATGACCCTTTTGTGCAAATACGAATTGCCAAATGACAAGCAAATAAGAACAACAACATGGAAATAGTTTTTCTCTCTCTTTTTTTTTTTAATTATTATTAAAACCAAATTTCCTTTGAATCTATTGTTTCATTTATGCTTACCAATCAGCATTAAACCCACACATCAAAGCATTAACCTCAGCAGCCATCAAACATTAGAGAAAACTTTTCAGGCGCACACAGCGTGGCACCGTCGCCCTTTTGCAAAGTTTTGATGGTAACACGCTGGTGTGCGACTAAAAACATTTTTCCCTTCTCCGAATCTTGCTCTCTCGAGTGCAATGTCACTCCAAACACTCCCCTAAGTTGCAAGGAGGATCGTGGAGAGTGAAGGTAAATTGCTCTACTCGATAACTTGTCAAATGGACCTATAAGAAGAAGGGGCACGGAGAAGCATTTATGCATACACAATGCGCATAGGCTAGTGCATTAAAATATGTCAATTGCACGGAACAAAGACAAGAGCAGACGTTTTCATTGGAATCAGTGTAGTCTAGTGAAATGTGTTGCCAATGTAGTAGCGCACACGCGACCAGCAGCTGCTGACAAGTGTCCTCTTTGGCTTATCGCTGTTGGTGCGATGATTGAACCTATCACTCCGTTCCCTCGGGTGGGCGGTGATATTTGTATTTCTTAGTGGCTCTGAATCATTTTGTCACCTTTTTTTTTTTTTTTGGAGTCTGCTTTGGGCTACACAGCGATGCTGACCTTTTATTATTATTTTGGTTCGTATTTTCAGTTTTGTCTTGGTGTTGCATTGCAGCAAGCCATGTGGCCTTTTCGCGTTTTTGTGCGGAGCAAACTAATGCTCTTTTTTTTCGCTTTCCTCGTTATATGGGAAATTGGGTGTGCTATCAATTTCCTTTCAAAAAATATTTAAAAAGTAATATAATAATAATAAAAAATATTTTATTTAAACTCATAAATAAATAAAAATAAATATTAAAAATTATTTTATTATTTTCTTATACTTATTATATTTCTCTTGTTATATATAATGTTGCTTAAAAAAAAAAGACAAAAACAAAAGAAAAGAAAATTTAACCACTTAGAATAATTGAGTTGGCCCAAGTGGTCACTCGGTTTTGGGATTAAAAGGAAGTGCATGTCTACTAAAAATCTAAATTAAAACTCAATTAAATAGTCACTTATTTATTATTATAAATTTAAATTTTTGTTAAGTTAAGTTGTTCAATAAAATTAAATGTAATCCTATATAATGTGCAATTATTTTTAGTAAGATAAGGGATTATTACTGTTCTTTATCAAATTTTATTTTATTTTATTTTAAACCAAATTACTGCAGCTAAATGCTTTTCTTACTGTACCATTCTTTAATGGAAGTTGCATTATTAAAACAAGGAAAAAGAAACAATATTAAGAAAATAAAAATGGGCTTAAAGCCTTAAACTGAAAGAGAGTTTTCAAGGCTGGAAAACAAAATGGGCCTTAACCACTAGCGGCGCTTTATTAAACACACTGGGTGGGGCGAGGCGACTCTCTGGTTCCCATACATAGAGAGAGATGGGAGGTTTTCGGGGGACGAGAATGGTAATGGAAGCAGTGAAGAAGAGCGGGTCGGGTGGTGGTTCAGTTGACAAGGGAGCAGCGATAAAGCTTACCCGTAAGCCCAATGCCAAGAAGCTTCTTCGTATCTTGAGGGTGGGTTTTCTTGTTGTTCTTCTTCTTCTTCTTCTTCTGCTGCTGCTTTTTGTTTTTCCCCTTTGTTGAATTGGATTACGCCTGTAATTTGTGGTGTGTGTGTGTGTGTGTTTTTTTATATTATTATGAACTAAGCTACCAACAGTAATGTGAATTTTATTTTTGTTCCCTGTTGTGATTGCACTGGCTAAGAGTCCTCACCTTTATTAGAACGCGAGCTACTGGGTTCTTTTCTTATGAGAATTGGAATCACTGGGGGGTGGGGTGGAGGGCTGATTGACCCAACAAATGTGGGAGCCTCCGATATGTTTAAGAGTTTTGGGGGGAGACCAATTGAGAGTTCTTACAGGTCTAAAACCAAAATTTGATTTTGAGGAAATAAACATAATATTTTATTGGGCAGCATCAAATTTCTTTGCCTTTAGCTAGGGTGGAAATCAAATACGTGTCTGAAATTTAGTGTCTATTTACATATTCTTGCTTTGGTATGTTAATAGAAAACAGAATTTAGAACCTGGCTAACCTGATAGAGAGCAATGCAATGGTCTTGTTGGCTTGCCTTTTATTGACTTTGTTGCTTTGATGCTTCTCCTAAGTTCAAGAGTTAGGGCCTCAGGGGCCTCCAAATAAGGGTCCTTGTAGGGTTCAAACAAACATTTGGAGAAATCAATATATACACAATCATATTGGCAGCATTTTACTTTCGCTTCTGCAGGACAATCTGTGTAATAAGCCTTGACAATAGAGAGGAAACCACACATAGTTCCTTATTTTTGCTGTGCTTTGGGAATTCTTATCTCTGACTAATCCCGTGCATTGGGACACCTTCTTTTTATGATTTAACAAATAATATATTTTGGAAACTGGCTAATCTGATGTAGACTAATGGTTTTCTCACGTCCGAACTACTTGTGTGATGCATGTACAAATTCATTTTAATATTCTATATACTTGTAGTGAGCATGTGTGCCTGTTTAGATTACAACCTATGTACCAGATGGTTTCAGGTTAGCATTTGATGAGCACCTGTGACCTACTTAATTGATAATAGAACATCTATGTTGTCCAACTGCATTGATGTTGGTATTTACCCTTCCAAATATTTTTTTTTCTGTTTAGACTGAGGTTTTCTTAAAGACCTGTGCTGAACAAATGCATCCAAAGCCCTCTGGTGCTGGTACTGATGGAGCTGGTGACAAATGACAATGTAGAGAAGCCAGGTTGCTTGATCAAAATGAGTAAGAATGCTATGCAAGTATGGAAAAAAACATTTGGCAGTTCTTGACAAGATGTTTTATATTTTTCTTTACATTTTTTTCTTGGGCTTTATAGCTGCCTAGCACTTATATGATCTTGCATGTCACTGAATTGTATACCCACTCTATCATTGTGGCTGACATTGGTCAAGAAGGTTATTTGTGTGTTTGCAATTAATACAAGTATGGAGCTGAAGATTTTCTCTCCTTATGGTTGCGTTAGTTGATAAAAACTGGCCTTTTTTATTGATACAGCTAATTCTGCCAAAAGCATAGTCACACATGAATCCTCTCAATCCATTGTTCCAAGTTATTTGGGAGAGTGCATTTTTTTTTTTATTGGAGAATGGAATTATTACATTGCTTAAGATGAGGGATGAAACCTATATAATTCAACAGGGGAGTGGAGATGTCAGTCATCCGCTGTAACTAGTTCTTGTGAGAATATCCTTCTGCAGATCACGTATTCTACATACACAATCGTCTACTTCTGACTAGCAATTCTTTTGTTGTGTAAGTCAAGTTGATCACATGACTGTCATCATTCATCACCACCTGCCCTGGAAGTGGAACCCTCAAACTCATGGCTTTAACTAGGTGACTGCTGCATAGGCCAAGAGGAGCATTGATTTTTGCCTGCGTCCGAGTCATATCATGCGATTCTGTTATGTGCTCTCATAGTTGGCTTTTGGTTTGGATGTCGACAAAAATTGTTCCAAGGACAATCAACTGGTTATTCGGAATGTTGGACATTTTGGTTCAAGAACTGTCCTGTTTTTCTTTTTTTCCTTTTGCTCTTATTGCTTCTAATGGAAGCAATTGGCTGTCTCCCAAAAGATTAACAAAGATCCAAACGTTTTAGTGAACTAGGATTAAAACCCCTCATTATTATTATTATGGTGGGTTTTGTTGTGGCGATGGTATGTATAAGGGATAAGAAAGGTTTTTTTTTTTTGGGCGGGGGGGGGGGGGTTTTACAATAAAAGGTTATTGTAGTGATGTTAAGTCAATTTATGTGAACATAAACGATAAATTATTTGTTAACACCTCGATTTATTATTATTATTATTTTAATAAGAAAAATTTTCTGCCCAAGTAAAAAAGCTTCTAACAAATCTATTGCACACTCAAGCTTCTTAATAAGTCTGTTGCACGCCAAATTACAGTGACTACTGAATTTGAAACATTACAGAGAAGGTCTACCAGGAATCCCTGTATCTCTTTTTCTAAGAAAGACGCGGCTGAGGGGTTCGAATCTGGGCCAAATAAGTAAGTGCGGTTCAGTGATATTAGGCATCATCTGTGAAGTGGACGGAGGATTACTCAACCCAAAAAAAAAAAAAAAAAAAAACGAAAATATCCCGTGGGAAAACGAAATAGATATATATCAGGAGGATCAATGGGCCACTTATTGAATAATGGGCCTAATGCTAGTCAATTCCAACATTGCCACAGAATTTGGGCTGAGTGAACGCGGCCCACAAATTTATCATCGAAGTCGAAAGACTGCTCCAGCTTGGATGGCACGACTCCGGCGGCCTCCTCGTCAGGAAGAGAATAAAGCTCACCTCCCCCCTTAAAGCCACCTTCTTCTCCGCGTCTGGCAGGTAACAGGTTTTTAATCAATTTTTTTTTTCTTTTAATGATTTCAGGATTTTCACTTTGTTAATTCGTTGAAATGAATATGTTCGTTGATGTACTTTGAATATTTGCTAATGCGGGCAGGAAGCAAAACTTTTAGTGTCATCAGATGTCCGTGGAATGAACTTAACCGTTAATGCTTGACTTCATCTTCTTGTAGAAATGGCAGTGGCTTCCTTGTATACGAATCTGTAATCACTCGTTAGTTGCTTGTATGTGCTGAGTACCTCAATAGGTGTATAATGTGTTTTTTTTTTCATTGGGTCGTGAGCTACCCCTTCCCAGTATTGCAATTTGAGATTTCAAAGATAGAGGTCTAAGTTTTTGACCCACTAGATATTCTGATTTGGATTTGTTGAAAAGGGAATGTATGCCACACTAATTATTTTGGGTTCTGATTGTTATTGTAAGTGTTGGACGCAGTTTTTGACAGAGGCAAATAAAATTTAATCGGTGCTCCTACACGAGGGGAACACAAACAAAAGAATTGTTTGAGGCTTGCGTTTTGGTGCCATATATCGTCAATTGGGGGTGCTCTCAGAGGGTTTGTTGCCCTAGCAGATAGGAAATTATATTCAATGTTAATTAGGCAAAGGGAATAACTCTATTCTTTTTATATCAGAACTTGTGAATCATTTGTGATTTTTTAACTGCTCACAAGGGGAGACGAAGAAGATAATGCTTGAGAATAAACATAAAGAAGCACATTCATATTACATTCCCACTTTGATAGTTATGATCGCCTAAGGCCTTATGGGTGGGTCCAAATTTGATTGTATTGGAACTTTTGGGCTGTGAGATGATGGATTTGAAATCTTATATTCCTTTTTGTAATTTTGTTTTCTGCAAATTTGTAATCTATGCATGAAATTTGCATTAAGATACTGAGGAACAAGCTTTGATGTATGCTCTTTTTAGCTTTCTTACATCAAGGATGACTCCTAACTATGTGAGAAGCCGTGCATTGCAAATCCAACTAAAACTAGTTGGCAAAAGATTTTGTTTATAGCCTTTGACTTGAGCTGTTTAGAGCTCATGTTGTTACTAGCCTTAAGAGTAGGAATATAACAGTCGGTCTAACTTCCACCTGTTAGCTTTAGATTTTCTTCTTAGAGATCATTGATGAATCTATGATAGCTGATAGCATTGTTATTTGGCTCCTTGAGAAGGCCAGCTTATCTCTTCACGCATGGTGATACATAAAACCATCTTGCCTACCAAAATTTAACGCACCCTTGCATCAAATGTACTCACATTCAATGCCCCTTGTTTAACTTCTCCATTTTTTTGTGGTAATTATCTGATTCTCTGGTGCATCCAAAGTCAGGTTGTTCCATCCGTGTCTTAAAGATCAAGAAGCTCATCTATCTGCAGCTCCTAAATTGTACATAATATTTAAGTTGCATAATGTATTGTTCATTTTTAAATTTTAAGGAAGTGTCATTCTTGCAGAATGAGGCTGTCTTAAAGGACTGCGCTGAGCAACCTCCCTCTAAACCTTCAGGGGTTAATGCTGAGAGATTTGGTGAGAACAGCCCAAGGGAGAGTCAAACTTGCCGAGGAAATGAGCAAGAATGATGCACTTGTCCAAAAGGAAGACTTTGTCCTGGCTTCATCTTTGTTGCGTTTTTATTTAGAGTTCTAGTTTGTCAAAGTAACAGACCACCGATTCAATCTTCATATGGCTGCAAATTATGTCTGCCATTTTTTGGACCTCTGATTTTGTGCAATCTTTTATTTATTGGATTGCATGCAAACATTGAAATGCCAAATATTAATACAATGAAGTATTTCTATAAATCTGATCAAAACTTTGTATGGACATACACAAATCTCTGAAGAACTTTAATGACTCGGTAAGGCATCACTGTGATTTGTTAATGTAGCGGTCGGGGCTTGCTGTTCTTATGGTTGTGTGAGTTTCCAGTATGTTTTGCCGTAGGTTTTACTTATCTGGTTTCTTATGGAGGAAGGAGCTCATATAATTCCAAGATTCAGTTCTAACTTTTGACGGGTATTGAAAGTATTAGTTTATGATAACCAATTATATATGGTTATCTGATTTGAAGATTTGGTGCCCCATAAAAAGACTTGATGGATTCTTAACGATTATTGTTAAGAGAATCTTTGCTTCTCAAGCTGTCAATGGGTGAACAATGACGAACCTTGTCCTAATTCGAGGTCCCGATCGACATTGAAGAAAATTGGGGTTGGAAAGTTTTGTGGAAAGGGAAATAGCCAAAAAGAAGGTTTGACGTCTCCCTCCAGGTCCTCTTCTCTGGGCCAGAGGGCTGATACCGCCAATGATGCTGTTGTAACTTTTTGATTTCACCTTTTTCTATGTCACTTAACACTGAGAAATCAAGGAGATCTTTCTGTCCATTGCGTATTTAGACGCAATTATCCCTTGCCTTCTTCTCCGAGAGTTCCTTCAGCTTGAAATGTTAAGAATGAATTCAGACATGCTGAACAGAGTTGTAACCGTTGATATATCTTATTAGACTAATCAAAGAGCATTGTGGCTTATTGGATACGGCATATTCCAGGATTCATTATGATGATGCAAGTAGTTGCTCTCCACCAGGCTCTTTTCTGTCAATGAGCTCTCAGCGTCTTGGGGCCATTCATGCATAAGAGCAACCTGTTTAAGGGTGAACAACAAGAAATATCATTGACAATTTATTTATTTATTCGGATGTCTTCCCCTGGAGCAATTAGTATTTATTTCCAACTGCTGGGGTTGAGCTGTTCGTGGCCAGTTGCCGTGTTCGGGAGGAATTTACCTGCTTACATAAGCATTTTAAATTCTTTTAATGTTCAGTTTGAAAAGAGTATCTATTATGCTTCTTAGCTGTGAGATTCTCAGGCACGGGGTTTGGATCCCTGTTAGGTGTTGTAAATTGAATGATTTGATGTTGATAGGTACGTCTGCTTGGTTGTTTCGGGCCCCTTCACTCATTTTAGGGGACCCCATCACCCTTTAAGCATTTCGTCCGGTGGATTGATTCTTTGATGAGACCACAAAACTTGAATTGAACGAGGTTAAAACATCTGCAGATGTCCTTGTTGCGGAGACGCTAAGCAACCCCCCTTAAGCTTAAAATTGTCCAAACAAAACAGCGTTTAAGAGTGGTTGGTTTTGGAGTCGGTCAACGCACACAATAGAAGAATAGAGAAACACACTCCCCCTGTCTGCAATCGTTTTTGTTTTGTTTTGTGTTTTTTTTTTTTTTCCTTCTAAATTGTCAAAGTTGCCGGCCTTTGGATGGCGACCCACTTGTTGCAACTTTGCGTAAAACTTCTCGGATGGGCAAGGCTTCTTTCTATTCCTTTCTTTTTGTGATTGACCTTCAAATTAATCAGGTGCGCCCCGCAAAAGTTAGTGTTGTGTTTCTTCAATCTTCTGTGTGGTCTACCATGACGGGCTGCCCACGTGATTTACAATTTGTAGCTCGAGTCAGCAATCCACACAGCCCCAATCCAATCTCTCTCTCTCTCTCTACGATCTTTTGGGTCACGAAAATGAGGTATAATTATCATATAACAATCTTATGACATAATGTGTAGTACAAAATGACGTGAATAACTCCAACAGCAAGGTGATTTTAAGCCACTGCCACAAGAAACTTTGGTAAACTTTGGTCGGGTTCGGTTGATATATATATTTTTATTTCTATGTTATTATTATTATTATTATTTTATCATTAGTTCAAGTTTGTTTTCTTCCTTCCTGTCATGGCATCCCACTAGGCTCAATCATACATTAGCAAAGGTTTTAACTGTGAACCGTCATTTGCCTCTCCGGCATCCACTTGTCGGCAATCGGAGGCGGAATGACCCACCCTTTTTAACCCGTCCTGCATATTATATAATCTGTGTACGGTGACGACCTTACTTACAAGTTTTGTTTTGCTATATTTTACAATTTGCATGTATACAATTCGACAAATTTTGTATAATTTATAATTAAATATCATTTGGGAAAGCTCTAATGCTTTGTTTGTTTAGATGGGAGTGAGTCAACTGTACCCTTGCATGAACGGCATGAGTAGGACACAAACCATTTGATTAAGGATTATTTTTAAGTGTAATGCATAGGATTGGCAGGTGTTTTTCTCCTCTTGATTAAAGTCAAAGCCCCAATAGTAGTTGCAAATTAGTGGGAGAATTACATTGTTAAAAAGCTGGTAAATTTGTCCAACAATTTCTAAGTACTTTTTTTTTTTTAAAAAAAAAAAATGTCCAAGATGATTTTTAAATTTTTTAGCAGTAATTAATAATAACAATCAGCAGCAGCAGCAGATAGATCAACTAAGCAGACTCAATATTACGCCAAAGACTTGCAAGAAGGTGCAAGGAATTAAACAAGAATTTAAGAACCCAATAAGGTCATAGGACTAGGCTTAGAGACTTGGGACCCCACTTCATGTCCAATTTGCTTCCACTTGCTCAAGAATCAATCTGGTTTCAACCGGTCAATCTCTACCCTCACCTACTGGTCTTGTAAATGCAAATTTTAGTTAACCCTGTTTCCTTGCACCAACATACCTACCATCTCTTCGTTGCTTGTAGCTTTGGAAGACTGCAGGACAGTGGCAGCCAATGTCGTAGAAAAAATTTGAGGAATGTCTCTCTCCTGAACAAGATTCGAACCATTTTCCAATGACATGGATTGGAGTATAGAGCAAGATATCGATTGTGAAACAGGCTGAGAATCGTTGCTGATTCCAATCCAATTTGACATATCTTCAAGGAATTAGGTTCTGAAAAGCAAATTTTTTTTTTTCACTTTGCCAATATTAAAGGGAGAGAGGAACCTCATGCGTAGGTGATTTTTAAATAAACACTCGCAAGCCCCCACACACATTGCTCTGATTCTCATTCTGGTGTGATGCTCCTCTGGAAAAGGATTTTCCTTTCCGTAAAGCTCATATTGAGATTGAATCTTTCCACTACCCTCTTTTCAACTTTCTTTCTTTGTTTTGTTTTTTTTTTTTTTTTTTTGCTTTTTTTACTTTCAGTTTTCAAATTTATTCCCCCGAAAATCAACTGTCTTTTTAGTGGAGATTTAGCTCTGCATGGGGTAACAAAGTGGCTTAAGAACTACAACATGTTTGCAGAAACAAAATGGGCGAAGAAACAGAATAATATCATTTAAAGTTGGAACTTTTGGATTCATTACATGATACCATTCTCGCCACGTTACTGTTAACAGTTAATGCCGGTTCATCATCTTTTTTTTTTGGTATGACTCATTCTTATGCGGCCATAGTCACAAACTAAAGAAGCTGAAGCCTTATGAACTAGCATTAGATTGCCTAAATTGGAATTCTGATTGTGAAACCAGAAGACCAAATTTCTAAAAGAGGACATGAGAAAGGAACTAAGCAGGACTCTGGCTATGGTTTGATTCTGAAATAAGGAAAATCATTGCAGCTGCTACTCTCTTCATGATCATTTGATTCATTAGAAGACTCCTCAGTGATCCCACTCGAGCCCGATGATGAGGAGGACGGAGCAAGATTCAAATCAGTCCTGTCTTTGGTCAAGAACTGATAGAAAACTGGCCTTTTAGTCCTCAGTTTGCGCACCGTGTTATCTTCGCCCAATTGGGGGTTGTCCTCTTCATTTTTGGTACTTCTCTTCTTCAAGAATATGCGGCATAGAACCCAATTTTCCATTACAACATCAGAACTCTGTAGAATAAGAATGAAAGGAAAATCATCAACTTCACAGGCAGGTTTAACATGAGTAACTCTAACAATGATACCGGCGATTAAATGAGTTTCAGCTCCCAATTATACAGTTCCTCGAATAAAAACTTATGCTTCTTTTTATTTTTTGACTTTTTTTTGGCAATAGCACAAGTTTTTATAGAAAGAAACTTAGTTAAAAGCTCACTTGGGTCGAGTTCTTCTTCTGTAATGCATCACGGGCTGGTGGGGTTTCAGCACTTGAAAGGCGGTACTCATGCATGACCCAGTCAGTTCTAGAGCCATGTGGGGGCTTTCCTCTATAAAAAACCAGAGTTTTCTTCATCCCCACAACTTGGTTCCCTTTGGAGGTGACAATTTGCTTGTCTATTCCAGTTGCCTTCCAATATCCAGAACCTGTAGCTCTGTTGGATCGATTCCCATTGGGATACTTGGCTTCCCTGGTGCTGAAAAAGTACCTTTCCTGCTCCATATCGCCTAAACCCACAAACCCATGTGTCAAAACACACCATTTATGATTAGTTCCTCAAATTCTGCTAGAAACTTATCAGTAAAGCCTAAAGAGCTGTTACATTAAGAAGAATATAATCTGCACAGCATTGCAGCTGGGTTTCAAATTTCAATTGAAAATTAACCTAAAGAAAAGTTTCCGTTTTTATTTTCTTTACAAAGTCATAATTGAGAAAACAGTTCCAATTTTTCTTCTACGTTCAGGTATAATATTACCTACCTGGCAAATCCCAAGGATCAGACTTGCAAACATCAACTTCAGGGATGATGGAGGCAGGCAAAGGGCAAGCAAACACTTTTCTCTTCAAGTACTGAACAACGAGCTCCTCATCTGTTGGGTGGAATCTGAATCCAGGAGGCAATCTAAGCACACCATTCTTAACAAAACTGAGCTTCTCCATCTTAATTTCCCTCCCCCCCCACACACACAAAAAAAAAAAAAAAAAGCACACTCCTCTCAAATTAACACTCTAATGTGTCTTGTCCCTCAAAAACTCAGCTAAAAAATGCTTAAAACCCAACATTGAAGGTTGGCTCAAAAGCCCCCCAAAAACAAACTCATCTAGGCACTTTCTAACCCACAAAGGTCATAGAAAAATGAGGACTTTAGCATTAGAGGCGAGTAGAGAGAGAGGAAAGAAAGGAGAAAAAGATGTGAGGGATTTTTGGGAGTGAGGGATTTAAGAGGGAAAGTAGGTTCTTATAGTAATGGTGTGTTTGAGGGTAGGAAGATCGAAGAGAAAAGGCCTATAGACCGCATTGGCGTAAACGAGACTCAAGCACCTTCTTCATCCTTACTCTTTTAAGACTTTTAAAGCGCTTAATTTTGGGTCTTTGTGATAAAGTTGAGAGTTTTAAATTACACGAAACTGAAAGAAGCTAAAGATTTTTAAGCCCTCAGTTCTGTTCGAAATCGACCTTTGTGCTTGGACTATGGATGTAACCACCGTTGCTGTTATTTCTCTTTACAAAGTTACTACGTTTTCCCTTTCTTCCAAGAGATGCCATCTCATGTACTTCAAATTACCAATCCACCCTTTTCCCCCTTTGAATTAGTTTCATTTTCTTGTCCTTGGCTTCTTTGATTTGCCGGGGGCTGATGGAGATTGTAAGAGAGCCAAACTCAAGCTTTTGGAGGAATCCCCACGTTGACGTCGACATTTCTATAAGCAAGTTGATGAGTTTATCTTTTGTTTAGTCAGTGGCAAACCCGAGGGCATTGCTCGTATGGATAACGCACAAGTCTTTTCAATTGTGTAATCTTTAGTCCAAAAGCTTAAAAATTTTAACTCAAATTTTAATGTATAAATTTAGAAATACCATTTTGGTGGCAAATCAAAAGAGTTACCATTGCACTAATATTTTTTGAACGGTGGACAATTTGGTCTAGAAATGCGAAATGTGTGAGGGTATTTTTGGAGGAACTGCGGAGGGGGGGGGGTTGATGGGTTATCGTTGGGTTCTTTCTATTCTTAGTTTACTTTAGTTTCTAATAAGTTCCTTCCTTCCACGGTTGCAGCCTCGTGAGGGTGAAGTCACCTTATGTCATTGGACGAGATGAGGAGGGCATTGGAAAGGAAAAGAAAAAGGAAATTTAAAAGCTGATGTCATGCTTGCAGCTGGAAGTCACCAATTTTCACTAATTAATGGCAAATGACAACCTCGGTGGTGTGAGAGCACAAACAACAAACTGCCCCTGTGCGTACGTTCGACAAATACTTTTTTGTTTTTGGTTACCACCTTTTCCCCTACGGCCTGGGCTTCTCAAGCAGGAACCTTCAAGATACACGCGCGAGTCACCTGTAAAACAAAGAAACGATTCAATTGGTGTCGGACGATCTTCAGCATTTGCACCTACAACAAAATAATAATAATAATAATAATAATAATAATAATAATAATAATAATAATAAAAGGAATAAACGGTGATGAAGAAAATGAGGATGCTTAAGGTAAGGAAGTGTGAAATTTTCTTCGAGGTTGATTAAAGATGCAATGCATATTCAACGAGTTTGATGATTTCCTAAATAGCTTATTGATAGCCATGGAAATTGCCAAATGCGCTGGAGATTCCTCGTGGGCAGGGGGTCCATTTGCATAATGCCATTGGCCTGTTTATAAACACAAAAACGCTATCTTTTTGTGGATCAAATGAAATATCTTTTTGGTTGAATTATATATACAGAGAGAGAGAGAGAGAGAGAGAGAGAGAGAGGTAGGGCACAGAAAATAAGAGATAGATAGGTTATGACCCACCTTTTTTTTTTCTTTTTTAAATGTGGCAAAAAGACAAAAATAAAAAATAAAAATAAATCAAATTACTAAAACTTGAATATAAAATCAAACAATTATAAATTGTGTTAGAAATATAAAACATGTATTACTTAACTTATATTTGACATATAATTTACAATAATTTATATATCTCTTTGATTAATGTTAGAATCAAAACTTAAACATATCTTTTGGATTGAAATCATAAGGTTTTAGATACAAATACAAATGCTAATCAATTGTTAATATTCTTTTACTGAGAACCTTTTAGTTTTATTACACCAAGAAAAATAGTTAGGGTTTTATGACCTTGTAAAAGAGGTGGGCGAGGCAATAAAGAGGAGGGGGACCTATTTGCCTCCAAACGGACGGGCACCATCATCGTCGGATTCAGGAGTAACAGACAAAAATGCCAACTTCAAATGGTGCCCCGTCTCAAGATTTACAAAATCTTCTTGTCTCACTATCTTTGGATCCGACTGGCAGTTTTAAGAGAAAACGTCTGGGAATCTAATTTTTAAGTATAAGGACAAGCATTCCCTTCTGTCCACTCTTTTCCTTCCACCCCACCCCACCCCGGTTTTTCTTCTTGTACGTTGAAATTAATAAATTATTTAAATATGATAAAGATAAGTTGCTTTTAGAATCTTTAATTGTTTAAATCGAGGTTCAAAATAGTTATTTTTAGTAAAATATTTAGTTGATTTATCTTTTTAGTTGTATCATTTTCTGATTTTCTTGAGAAGGAAAATTAATTTTATTCCAAATATATTATATAATTCATGTTTTCTACTAAGTGGTTTTAATGGAATAAGAGTCATGTCTTGGGGATTTGTTCCCTCAATTACATAGATTTTCCAATTGGGCTCTTACTCTAATTTTTAAATTAATACAAATATCAAATATATGATATAACCTAAAGTAAAAAATAATAAAAAAAATCAGATATATGTTATAGAAAAGGAATTAGTCAAAAACTCCAAGCACCAAACTATATATTAAAACTAAATTAACTGTGAAAGTTGATTGATTGGACGCCATGCCACATAAGCACTGAAATAATCCCCATCACCACAACATCAATTTAATTATTTTTTTTTTTGGGGGGGGGGAATAAAATGGAAAAAAGCCAGTGGCATGACTGTGATAATGGCACAATAGTAGGGATGTTTGAGGGACAATGAAAATTCAACTGGAGGGTAGAATATGGTGGGACAGCTGAGATATGATTTAGTTAAACCGGAGCCTCAAAATTTGACAATTCGAGGGAGAAGCATGATTCCGTAGGAAGAAGGGAAACTTATATTCCACAAAATCTCTCTTTCTCAGATCTTTTGAATTAGATTTTTGTTAATTAAAATATGTTTTTACATGCACTTTTTAAGTTTTATCGGTTCACAATCTAACTAATTTAACTGTTACGAACCTAAAAGTAAAATTTCTGGTTCATCGAATTAATAAATATGAAAAAGAAGAAATCTTGGTTTAATGTTCTTCCAATTATTTTATTTCGCACTTCCCTCAATTTTTTTTTCCCTTCATTAATCTCACTTTTTCATTATCTACATTTTCTTAAGAATAAGCACGAGATTTTTTATTTTTTTTTAATGAAAAACACAAAACAGAGTTGGAACAAATTTTGACTGGATTTTCTTGGTTGAATTCTTAGGGAGAAATCAAGAAAATTTTCTTAGGAAAAAGGGTTGAGAATCCTACCAGCAAATGACCAAAGCCCACTCGCACATATATGGTAAAGGGAAGAAAAGTTGGATTTCGTAAGCTAGATTGCGGCTGTGCTTTGTCTTTCTTTTCCTTTTTGTAATGAGAGTCAAAGGAGGTTGCGTGCAGACGTTGAAGAGGGTTTTAAGGGGAAAGGGAGAAACGTCAAAGACTGCAATTATTGGAATTTGTACGTAAAAAAAAAAAAAAAGAGTGGAAAATGTCTTTGTGCATCTTTATTAATTCTATTCTAATATAAGTCTTTGTGATTGTCCAGTTTAGTTTGGTTTTGGGGTCTCTTGGCTCAATCTTTTGGGAGGGAGGGGGGGGGGGATTGCCCTCTTCAGAAGCATTTGAATATATACATGGAATTGCGCTACACTTGGACATTACATGTTCACATAATTGAAGAGAGAGAGAGAGAGTGTGTGTGTGTGTGTGTGAGTGTTTTGAGTTTGAAGAATTGGGGTAAGATTTTATTGCCCACGATTGATTGGAAGAATTGGGTTTTTGGAGAAGACTAAGACTATGTGGATGCTTTATACTTGGAAGAATTATTATTAAACAGCGGAAATTCTTAAACATGGATGCACTGTCTTAAGGCATCATCTACCTTACGAAACCAACAACATTATTATAATTAAGTTAACGATCATGATTTATGCATATAACTAATAAATGCAAAGCAAAGCTATAGAAAAGTAATAGAGGTTCGGGAGTGCATATTTGAAAAATAGGAATTTAGGCGAAAGAGTGTAAATATAAAATAGATTGTAAGAGAAAATTACTCAACTCATTATTTTTATTTTTTATTTTTTTAAAGAAACATGCCAACTAAACTAGCAATCTAAAATATTTCTCTCTTGAGATGCTCTTGGTCTCATTTCCCTACTCTTTGCATTGCTTGGTCTTATTTCCGTGGCTGCTGGGGTATCTTCCCCTTGTCTGCAAGGTAAGGGCAAGACGCCTCTCTTATAGCAGGAGGATCATTAGTCGGCTTCGTAGAACTGAAGCTACCACATCTACCAGAGCTAATTCCATGGCGGTCTTCCGCTCCCATATGTCTACCAAAATTCACTCTACAAATAATTTTGAAAAACATTATTCCAAAAGGCGAAAACTAGTTACTAAAATAAAATAAAAACCAGAACATGAAGAAAATTCAAATCTAACTATAACCTAAAATTATTATATTTCTTAAAATAATTTAAAGGTGCATATTTTATAAAACAAACCTGAGTTGCTCTAATCGATCTGTTTCCCCATTATATCTAAAATATGTTGGTACTTCCTCCAATCGACCTGTTTCACCATTATATATAAATTCACCAACATATGGTGGTTGTGCTGCTCTTTTACTTTCATCCCCCATTGTTGAGCACTTTGTTTAGAAGAAATAACTGATTTTGATAGCTACTTTACACACAAACACACACACACACACACAATTTATAATATGTGGAGTATCTTATTTTCCTAATTTAAAACCCAAAATTTTACTTTTTAAAACAATCTTCATTAACTAAAATCCATTGACATTTCTTCCTATTAGGGGTCAAATATAGTTGGTCCCTTTACATATATGTATTTATGTATTTTATCCTATAAATTATAATTTACAATATGTGGGTATTTTTTTTATTTTTTATTTTGGCTAAAAACCAAAAGTTTACTTTTTAAAACAATCTTTATTCACTAAAATCTTTTGACAATTTTTTTCCTATTCAAGAGTCCATTATTAATTCATATAGTTGTCTCTTTACATATATGTATTTATCTATTCTGTTATATGAGAAAGTTTATATGTGTGTATGCAAATAGGAAAGGTCCTTATTTCTAATTAACACTACTTGTTTGCACAAAATCTCTACAAAATCAGACATATAAATTGGTGATTTTATATATTTAGATACAGGAACTAAAATGGGAGTTAGACCTTATGATATCACCACCTATTTTTACATGACTGTTTTAACGACCGACAAACCATTTGCCTTTTCAACCGGTGTGTGTGTGTGTGTGTCTCTTTCTCTTTGATTGAGCTCGTTTTCTTGAATTTAAAGCTAGCTATGTTATTTTGTCAACCCCCAGCCGCCTGACGCAAGATATGAACACATCTATATACACAACATTTTAAAGAAGATAAATTATAAACAATCTCATAAATTTATCATTAGGGTACAGGAGATTGGAGAATACAGGATGGGTGCCTTCCTTCACATACAAGCAAGAGATGGGTTTTGGGGGCATCACTTGAACGTAATTAATTAAGTGTAAGAGTAGGGGCAACAAACAAATTGCCAAAAATAGACATCCAATTTTGAAGTGATGGCCTAGCCAGCTCTCTAAATATGTATTAGCCTATACCAATTTACTACGTAAGCTTGAATCAGACTGGTGACTATAATGTTTAGGAGACACATAGGGTTCCATCCATTTTCGCTAGCTGTCATGTGCCACTCAGCAACTTACATTTGGCCAAATTAAAACACTGACTATTTGTATTAAAACTTACATCAAAATCCTTCTAAAAAAAATAAAAAAATAAAAAGAAAAAGAAAAAAAGAGAAAACTTGCATCAAAATCTTGTCTGCAACTACAAGTTTTCAAGTTACGGATGGATGGGTAACAGTTTCCTTTCGTACTTGAACAACATAGTAATGCAAATTCTTTCTAACGTTAGTGAAATCATTCTTTTTTTTTTTCCTCTTTCAAGAATCCTATCTTTGATAACGGAAGAGCTTACCGAACAGTTTATTATTTATTTATTTACGAAATCAAAATGTAATGTACCGGAAACAATATATATAACGTTTTTTCAAAAAAATATCGAGTATTGTTCAAAAAATAGTTTACTTTTTTAAAAATAGTATTATATTTTTCAGTTACAAGACCAAAAAAAAAAAAAAAAAGGGTGTCCAATACGCCAACATGGTGGCTATCTTTTTATAAGCTCGAATTTATAAGAACTTTATCAATCCACGAACAACTTGAATTGGGAGAAAAAGTCTGGACATATAATTAAAAGATAAATTGTTTTCCCATGTAATAATATAGCTAGTGGCTCATGGTTGGGAGAAAAATTTAAACTTCAAAAAGCTATACATTAATTCAAGAAACAAGAGGAAGAAATACATTGATTTTTGTTTCCTTTTATGTTTGGCACATGCAGTGTCCCAAGTCCTTAGATAGAGAAGCTTCGATTGACTATTTCGTGACAATGATAACTTCCTCAAGGTGAGTACGCAATGGCGGGGGCCTAAGATGACTTATGAGTTATGGAATGGAATTATAGGACTATAAATATAATAAAAGGGCCGAATAAATGCATGTTAGATCAATCATCCATAGGGCAAAATGGTTGCCAATTAGATGAAGTAACTCAAATTCATGACAACTTTTTCAGACTTAGAAAAGTCCAATGCTCTAAGTTAGAGTTTTACCAACTACATATTCTCACAAATCAAATCCTCTTATGGCAGATTCGATTTTGGTTGACACACTTGCAATATTAGATGATAATTAAGTATGAATTTTTTTTGTTGGTTTTTTTTTTTTAAAAAAAAAAGGATAAATGGTGCAACACAACCAATGATGGGAATTAGATCGAAAATTCAGAGTCTTTGTGTCATTTTTTTTTCCCCCTTTTCCTTCGATGGTTGTAAGAATAAATCGTACATGAAACGTACTTCTCGATTGTGCTGCCGTATTGCGTCGCTGTTTTTTGAACCACCACAGTAGAAAAGTAGATTACAAAAGATAGAAATTTCAAAGCAAATGAACGGGCTTGAAAGACACAAACTTCGTCTAATGACAACAAAAGATTGGCGTCTTTGAACATGTGAAACGAAGTGGAGTGAGCGGCTTTTGCCCGCTTGGTATCATCTAACGTAAAATTTTGGTATGTCCGTAACCCCCCAATTAGTACTTCATCCAACTTTGGAAGCAAAATTTCTCTTTCTCTCTCTAGCTTTTGGGGGCTTGCTTGGACCTTCACTCTTTTTCCTGTTCAGGATAGAATTGCAAACTTTCTCCCTCGAATGGGGCAGAGGTCATTCGTTATTTTGTGCCTGAACTGTTCTATACTGATTCATTAAGGCTTCCACAAGTTGCATGAAATTGGTCATAACCTGTCGATAGGTTGCTCTTTTAGGAACTAGAATTTGACAAAAGTGCTATGGCCTATAAAGTCCTCGAAGCCCAAAGTGACGATGCAGCCGGGCCATATGGGCCAGGTAAACTAAAACAGATCCACATCCTTAAACCGAAATATTAGCAGACAAAAGTCTTCCGAAACTACCAGCCATCCTTGTTTCTTGTTGGTTCGGCTTGAGGCCGAGGAACCACGTACTGAGAGGGTCCGAGGGCTGGTGGGACCATAAAATGTTTTCCCATACTGGCTTACATTTATAGGAGAGGGGAATGCAAGCAGCCGACTGAATTGCCCCAATTACTCTATAACTCATTCTTGCATTAAGGCTTCGGATCCTCAAAAACCCACATGTTTGATTGGATTCTTATTTATAAGTTGATGCTGCTGCTGCCATTTCTTGGCTTCGAAGAGTCTTAATTGATTGGTGTCGGTCTCTTAGTGAAAGAGTTTGACCTGTGACAATTAAAGTTCTCTCTTCTAATTGGGTTTTATAACCTTCTAATCTACCCAAAAGCTAAAAGGGGGTTCGACCATAAAGTACATATAGGTAGACAATTATTGTACTGCAAGCAAGACTTTGCATTGTTAGAATCAATAGGTCCGTGCGCATCAGTGTTTGGGAAAACAATATGCATGGAAACATAAACGATGCTGTCTATGACTAATTTCTTTTCCGCACAATATACATAGAAAATTGCGATCAAGTACATAGAAACGAGAAAATTGGAGGATAGGAAGCCAATCTTACGCTGTGCATTGCACAGACGATGCGTTTAGGATGTTTTTTCTGGAGAATCTGGTGCTTCCATACCACAACTTAATGTGCTTCATTTTAACCAGCAACTCACACATAAGTTACGATGTTCCAAACACAACCATCTTCCTCAAGCATTTGTCAATAGGCTATTACAAGCAAACCATTTTCCCTTCAGTTTCACCCCCGGGCGCTGTTAGCCTGGTACCCTTCGGCTAAGGGAATGACTTGAAAATTCCAAGTTAAGACCACTACGAAAATTTTCCTATAAATGAAAGAAGGCCCTGCAATGTTCTCAACCATCAGAAATCAGAATATGGAAGTTGTCACCTCCATTCGAGTTTAACAAAGGGAAAAACGTTCTGCAGTTTGCGCTCTAGACAAGCCCCAAGGCCCAGCATAGGCAGCCCATCCAAGCACACATAAAATGCGCTAAACGGGTACGAAAAGATTAATCAGATCCCCCATAAGTGTTAAATACAATTCTATAAACTTAGATTCAACAAGAACTACAGTCAATCCCATTATAGTATAGTTGGCAATCCATTTGTGGGGAGCCAGGGAGCTGCCAAAATTAATCTGTAACGCAGGATCCATCCAAGATGATACCTGGGGGCTCAAATATCTTTGAACACTTACAGTTACGGTGGTCAGGTCCACAACCTGTTATTCCATTGAAGAAGCTAAGCAACATCAGAGCTTGGAAAAGATGGGTTTTCTTTTCTGGAGTTGGGCGGAGACGGCCTCTCTGAGATCATCAGATAATAGCATAGCGGAGTTCCATGTGGCCACATAATCCAAACCTTGATGTACATCCAAGTCCCTGGTTCTTAGCAGGATTGCTTTCGTCCCAATTACAGCAAGAGGGGACTTTGAGGCAATTCCTGTCCGAAGCATAGAAAATACCATCTTTTAGAGCTCCCTTATGGAGACATGAGAAAATCGGCACTACTGGACACCAGATCACATCATTGAATGATAACCATTGGTTATTATGCATTTAAAAAACATGACAATTGCGGTTGTGATGGTGCGATTGTGGAACTGTCAGCCGTGTCCATTAACCCGGGTCTCTAAAACTGTTTTCTAAACACTGGATCCTTGAACAATTAACCATTGATACCCGAATCTATTTACCTCCATTGATTCAATTGTAAGAAATTCAAATAGAATTGTGAAAAAAAAAAAGAAGAAGAATTGCTAATTGATAAGAACAAGAAATGGCTACTTACCCTCGGCAAAGCTGCTCACGCCGTCATCCAATTCATCTTTGGACCCGAATACCCGAGAAACCAGACCCAAATCCAGTGCCTCATGACCCGAGAACCTCCGACCCGTCAATGCTAACTCCATCGCCTTGCCGTACCCCACAATCCCCGGTAGCCTCTGTAACGATCCGAGATCGGCCGTTAGCCCCAAATCAACCTCCTTGACGGAAAAAAAGGCGTCCTTGGAACAAAACCTGATATCACAGGCGGTCACGATATCGACACCGCCGCCAATACACGCACCGTGGACGCTGGCGATCACGGGTTTCCGGCACCGCTCGATCGCGGTGATCGCGTCCTGCAGGAGCTTGAGATCTCGCCGAAGGCTCTCGCTGGCGCGGGCCGGATCGGGAGAGTGGGACGGGTCGGAGGCGAGCGAAAGAGTTTTGAGATCGATGCCGGAGCAGAAGTGGTCGCCGACGGCGGAGAGGACGAGGACGCTGGCGTCGGGATTGCGGTCGAAGGAAGCGAGGGCGGCGGGGAATTCGGTGAAGAAGTCACGCGTGAGGGCGTTGCGTTGTGATGGACGGTTGAGGTACAAGTGGAATACTCGCGAAGTCGGAGACTTCCGTACGATTTCAAGTGTTTTGTATTGCTCCATCTCTTCCCTTTTCCCCGTGCCAGAAAGCCAGTGAGGTAGTGAGAGGGAGAGAGAGATGGAAACATGACAGGCAAATTGTATACTTCGCTTTGTCCTTTATTTTCTTTAATTATTATGATTATTATTTTATATGTATATATATTTTTCATCTACCTCACTGTGTTGTAGCATATGGATGAGGTCATATGGACGTTGAAAAAGATGGAGTCTGTGAGGTGTTGACGTCAGTTATTTAGTAGTTTCGAACAATTTTTACTCACCCACCCAACAATAATGATATAAGACTACGGAGGACGAAGAAATGTACTCGGAAGAAGTTGCAAGAGGACAAGAGCCGGAGCTTCCATTTTAAATCTCAATAATAAATAATATAATAATATCCCCGCGTCCTTCTGATTTTTACTCGTAGTTGCAGTCTGTGACAACTCCAGATAAAAAAAAATATGGCTTTGAAAGAGAATTCAAAGAATTCGTATTTCACAGAACGCTTGCTAATCACACAGCTAATAAAATGAAAAGGAAATGAATAATACGTACGTGGCTAGCCACCATTTCCGATTTGTCTTTTGACCAAAATCTAGAATAAATAAATAAATAGAATTTTTACAATCAACAGTTAAACTGTAAATTAATGTTGACGTCACATATCCACTTTATTTAGTAAATAATATAAATGAATAAACCAACCTCGCATTAACTTCTCCAACATGGGTCGGGTGAATATTGATTTTATTGCATAACCTTCTAACATCTATTTGAATTGTTTTGCATTCCGATTATGCCATGAGTGCCAAAGTTAGCTGATGTTTTTAGGTAGATCAATGGGAGCCTAAAAGGTCATTGTGGGGGAAAACCCATATTTGATCAGAAATAACAAAAAGCAGCTAAGGCACCAAAATTTGGGGCTCTCAAAGAGTAGATGGGTACAGCTAGCTTCTAGAAGCAGGAAAGCTACAAAAACTCCTTTTTTTTTGGGGGGGGGGGTGCATGATACAGGCATGCTTCTAAACCGGGCTTCGAATGGAGACCACACATCTCACAAGATATCCAAATATCTCGACCCTTCCAAATATTAGACCCACCCACAAGAGAGAGAGAGAGAGAGAAGCTGTAAAGTTAGGTCTAGCTAGCTAGGGTCAATGCCCATGCATGCATTACCAGCCAAACTAATGCGCAAATAAGAACAAAAGAAGAATAACAGCATCATCATTTTGTTTGGCGATTAAGTCATGACTTTGGCAATTTGCCTTCCCTTACATAACCGCATAATCTTAAGGCTTAAAAGGTTAAAAACAAACCAACAAAAGTCTGAACATCTGACTGCTTGTATCACAAGGTATCTAATAGTGAATGGACATTAACTAGCTAGCTATCAAATAAAAACAACACAAAACAGAAACAATGGAATTGTGTAGGACTAACGCGGAAAGAAAGGTGGGTTTCGCTTGTTGGCTCGTATAGATAGATGAGAATAAGACAAACGGCTAAAAAGTACTGAAAAAAAAAAAAAAACCGGTGTTTGAACAAGTCACGAGAATTAGGCTTTTAAGCAGGAGGACAGCTAATTGATTGCAGTATTTGAGTAACGTAAGGGCATTACGCCCATCCTGATTTCATCCTTACACTCTTTTTATTAAGCGCGTGACTATCATGCGTGCCTCTTCTTCTTCTTCTTCTTGTTTTTTTACTCGACCCATTTTCCAGCCTCTTACTTCTTTTTTTTTTTTCTTTTTTAATATTTCCTTTTTTTTTTTTCTTTCTAATGAAATGCTCGTGGGAGTAACTTTTTCTTTTTTTTTTTTCAAGTGAAATCTACAGAAACCTTTGAGTTCATAGTTCTATATAGGAAATTTTTATGAGTAACTACGAATTTTACTAAGATTTCTTTATTACAAAACACATTATGTGACGTGGATTAATAGTTTTTGGTGTTCTACCCGTTTAAATTTAGCAAAAAGTATGACATTTGCCTATCGCAAAATGTGTATAGATAAACGCTATGAAATTAGCAAAATACTACTAATGAATTTTAACTCAATGCTACTATAGTCTTTTTTAGAACTAAAAGTTTTGAATTTTAATATCAATCGAGGTCAATTAAATCATATCATTTTAACTTTTAGTAAGAATTGTTGGCACGCGAAATGGGGTATTGGTGGGGCTGAGATTCGTGGTTTGTGGGAGTGATTTTATGCTACGCTACCTACTAATACTCCACTTGTCATGCAACAAGAATGAATCCAATACGCACACTCTCTTCTACAATTTTTATGTCGATGAGTAGGTGTATATAAAGGGCTGTATCAACCTAACCCATTCTCACCATCCTTTTAACAATTCTGCATGTGATTGAGGTTTTTTGGTTCTAAAGACAGAGGGCCAGGGTTCCCTTTGAGGCCCTTCTTCTGTTCCCTATTTTTTCTTTCTTTTTTTTTTTTTTTTTGATATATATTATAGTTCATCTAAATATACATATATAGAGGAGAGAGACAGGGAGAGTGCTTGAAGTTCTGGTTTTGTTGAGGACCGAGGAGATGGCAGTAATGAGCGTTCACCATCCACTGGCTCTTGCTTTCGGCATCCTTGGTACATATTTCAATCATTATATACACATCTATTTTTAATCCTCCAATGAGCAAAAGCTATAATGAGATATGGGAATTATGGTTATTGTAAGTAAGCCCAGCTAGCTAGGCTAGCCACTACCCAGATAGCTATCCTTCCATTTCTTGAGTGATTCTTTATGTTGCATATAGTTCTTGCAGTGGCTAGGTCCCTCAGTTTTCTGCTATAGCTGGGGAAACAATTCAAGTTCAACTGCTCTCACAGATTCTAAGAAACTAAAGTAGCTTGCACTTGTGGTTGTCTATTAGATATGTATTTTTTAACATTTCCATTAACAAATGCAGAAACAGCATTATCTCTCTCGTAAGGTGAAGTTAATATATGATCATTTTACTTATTATTATATTCTGATATTAAATATATTCTCAAGAAAATATCAATTTTTTTTTATTTTTTATTTTTGCCCCCGGGGGGTTCTGTTGTGATATGCTATTTGATAAGTTTCTTTTAATGTTAATGATACAGGTAACATAGTTTCATTCTTGGTGTATGTGGCA
Source organism: Kandelia obovata (assembly GCA_021464305.1). Lineage (NCBI taxonomy): Eukaryota > Viridiplantae > Streptophyta > Magnoliopsida > Malpighiales > Rhizophoraceae > Kandelia > Kandelia obovata. Next base: position 338,827 of record CM038488.1, read on the forward strand.
CCAGTGTAAGTATCTTCTATATTCACTTCCTAGGAGGGTTTGTCAATTTAATGGTATAAATATATCGTAAGTAAGGATATTAACCAATTCAAACTGACTACAGGCCAACATTTTGGCGGATTTACAGAAGAAAATCAACCGAGTGCTTCCTATCGTTGCCTTATCTCGTAGCATTATTCGGCTCCATGCTTTGGCTCTACTATGCAATGCTCAAAAAAGATGCCTTTCTTCTCATAACCATCAACTCATTTGGATGTGTAATAGAGACTATATACATTAGCATGTACATTGCTTATGCACCAAGAGAAAAAAGGGTAAGCACGCACGTAATTTAGTTGCTTTCATACATACATGTATGTCAATTTCTAGTTCACTTGTCACAATTCAATGTAACTGAAATTGGTTGCACCAGGAAAAAAAAAAAAAACTGACTGAAATTGGACTTGTGCAGGTCTCAACAATCAGAACACTGGCCCTAATGAACCTGGGATTATTCTCTTTAATTATTCTAGTGATTCAATTTCTGGTGAAACCTTCAGCTCGTATCTTAGTGCTTGGTTGGATTAACGTTGCTATTAATCTTAGCGTCTTTGCAGCACCGTTAAGCATTGTGGTGAGCAATGCATATTAATATCTACGCTAGCATATATACATAGCTTGTGTCTTTTTGCCAATTTCAATTGCGAGGGAAAAATAATCTTAACTTTAACTAATTATTATCGCTAGGCACAAGTTATTCGAACAAGGAGCGTTGAGTTCATGCCATTTCCATTGTCATTGTTCCTGACATTAACTGCTATTACATGGTTCTTTTATGGTCTGTTCTCAAAGGACATGTGCGTTGCTGTAAGTGATCATTTCCCATCTAATTTTAATTTCTAGCTACTTTCCATTAATCTTAATTATTCCTATTGTTTACTTATTCATTTTCGTGTGCGCTTTGTATTGGAATTCGATAGCTCCCCAACGTCTTCGGCTTCATCTTGGGGCTATTCCAAATGCTGTTATATGCAATGTACAAGAATGCAAACAAGGTTATGGAGGAAACGAAGCTACCAGACGACATGAAAACCATTGTGATACTCAGCACGATGGGAGTTTCTTCTGAAGTGTATCCAGTGGAAGTTGAACCCAAAGCGAGCGGTGGAAGTGCAAAAGAGCACAATGAACAAACCGAGGAGCACAATAAACATGACAAGGGCGTGGAAGCTCCAGATCAATCTCAACCCAATACATGTGAAGTTTGATTAATTTTCAGGCAGTTAACATTTGATGTTCAAATCAAGCTGCCATTTGGCCATAATGCCTCTTAAGTTTCATGCCAAAAATGCTGGCTGTATGCCCACTATATATATATATATATATATATATATGGATCCATCACCCTTTGTTTGTTTGTGTAGTTTTTCGATCGTTTGTCTATTCTTTTGATATTTTCTTTTTCTCTCTGTCATTTGTTCCTTTCCCGCAAAATGTTTACATGGCTCTTGTTTGTTTTGTTATAGATGGTTACTTTCTTTGCTTAAATTTTGGTAGGCCACACGCTAAGCACGATGCTGCTGCCTCTATTTATCCACTGCTCTTGTTTGTTATGTGATAGACAGTTGCTTGCTTATCAACTGCTTATCAACTAGGGTGTTATTAAACTATCAGGTGTGCTACAACTTTTATTCATTACCGCTTCGGAAAACTTTAAAAATAAAGTATGAGTCAGACATAACACAAAGTTATGAATTCTTACAATCCTAAGTTTAGGAATTTTTGTTGCTCTTGTCCACGGACCCCACTTTTAGACAGACATAATATGTGTCAATATGCAATGGAAGGTAGAAAGAACATTCAAAAGCCCAAGGCATTATCCCTGAGGGTATAATGAACAGTAAAGTTGCAACAATTAGGCAGAAAATTGTTGCTTAAGATAACTGCAAAGCACAAGCTGCGGTTTTCTTTTTTCCCTTCAGCAAGCAAGCAGAAGATAACCCAATTGCGTTTAGTTTCAAAATTTTGTCAATACAAAGTTCTTTTCCTTCTCTCCTAGCTGATAATGTACATGCTTGGTTATGCCTTTTTTTCCATGTTAAGAACAAAAAATAGAACAGGGTAAAAGAAAAAATAAACCGGCAACGGAAGTTAATAACACGCTGGCACCAATTTCCCGTAGAGTCTCTTCTACCTCAAGAAGCAAATTTGAAGATTCATGCCATGCATTATTACTGGGCACAAAACTAACGGTTAGCGACATCAAAACTACCTTGAGCACTTTGTCGCCTTTTCTCTCTCCAATTCTCTCCCCACATCTTTGCCTCTGCAACGGCTCGTTCTCTATCCAAATCCCTGGTCAATGTCCTAGCATTTTCTCTTGGAGAGTCTTCCTTCTCAGACCCATCCAATTGCCACCTGCGCCCGGATCCTACTCCTTCCTCGTTCTTTAACAATTGTCCACCTCTCTCATCTCTGTTTCTTCTCTCATCCCTATTTCCAGAACCTCTGCTGCCAGCACTTGGTTCATAAGCTTGGTTTGCCAAATAAGAGAGAGCTGTGACGACATCGCCAATGAGTGGACGGCCTGCAGCCTGTTCCTGGATGCACATGGATGCCACAGCTAGGGCCTGGTATAGTCCCCTCATTGGATACTGCCCCTGCAGCCGTGGATCTGCTAAAGTTGGAAATTTCTTACGGTCATTGAATAATGGACGTACCTGTACATTGACTAAATTGTCACATACAATTATCAAGCGTAGGGACCAGGATGCAGACAAGAAGCATATAAAAGGATGGACAATGCACATAATGATCAGGCTCAATACCCATGTGATGAGGTTCTGTTCTCCATGCGGGCGAGTGCTGTCAATGGCTTTACGCCCAGTAATGAGCTCTAAAAAGACCACTCCAAAACTGTAGACATCTGATTTCACAGTCAATTGTCCAGTCATGGCATACTCAGGAGCACAATAACCATAAGTGCCCATAACCCTGGTAGAAACATGTGACTTATCCCCAGTGGGACCAAGCTTTGCAAGCCCAAAATCAGAGAGCTTTGGGTGAAATCCCTCATCTAGTAATATGTTGGATGACTTAAAATCTCTGTAAATAACAGGAGGGTTCGCTTTATCATGCAGGTATTCTAAACCTTTGGCTGCACCTGCCGCAATCTTCATTCTTGTGTTCCAATCCAGTGGTTCCTTATTGGGAGGTAGATCTGCACATTGATCCATCAATTACTAGACCAATCATTAGAAAAAAAAGCCATTGTTGTTCCTCCTAATGTGTAATTCATGTTTGTAAACTTCAAATGACCATGTAAATCCATCTACCGCCAAATGAATGGATTAACTGTACACATATCTAAGCATGAACTTTGGTAACAATTTGACTTGAAAAGTGAGACCTTTAGCTGTCCCAAGGTGGTCATGCATCATGTGTGTGGTCTAAGAACAAATCGTGATAATTTTATCTTTAATTACCCAGAAGTACATTACCATGTAGGTGGTCTTCCAAAGATCCCAAGGGCATAAATTCATAGACAAGAAGCCGCTGATCACCGTCAGCACAATAGCCAATCAGATTCACAAGGTTAGGATGATGTAAAAGACTGAGCATAAGAACTTCCACTAGAAATTCTCTATTACCCTGGAGTCCATTCCTATCCAATTGTTTAACAGCAACAACCTGCCAAAGAAGAATGATGTTTAGAGAAGCCAAAACAACCTCAACAACATCTACTATTTAGTTTGACGTAACAAATCTACAATTTTTCAATATATAAAAGAAGTCACAAATCCACATGCAACCACATAAATATAAACAATCAACAATCAGTGCCCATGTCATTATTTTAGAACAATATTACGTCATTGTTGCAATAAACAAGGTATGCCTCTTTTCCCTAGCAGCATAAGCATTGATGGGTGGTAATATATAAGCATGGAGCATTAATCTGTCTTAATTGATCACCAACAGTTGCTGGCTATCATGCCAAAAGCCCAATAACTCTCCACACATGTCAAATGCCATTACCTAAATTCAGGATTTCAATCAGAATCTGATCAGAAAGTTTGCCACAAATCAAGAATTCCAGGCTAGTGAAACCAGCTTAACAAGTTCAACAACCATGCTCACTTGCACAACAATTACCAGGGGATAATTCTTCAATATAAAATACCTCAAAGACTCGGTAACAGATGCAAAGGCTGTTGGAAACTATGCATGCATCTAACGTCATTTTTCTATCCCCCATTACAAGCAAAAGGGTGTCCTAGTGCACAGGGCTCTCTCATCATGAGGTCCAGAGAATAGAAATTATGTACACAGCATTACCCTTACTTTTACAAATTGCAACTAGAACTTGAGACCTCCAGGTCACAAGGCTTGCCCTTCTTGCTATCCCCAGTTATGGTGGTAAAATAAATTAGACATTAATAAAGAGCATATCATGCTGATTTTTGTAACTTCATTTTGCTATTTTCCATTTACGAGGGAAGAGAAAAATAGACAACAACACAGAGCATATCATGCATATGATAAAAATAGAACATGTCCATTAGTCATCGCGAGGAAAATATCCATTGTGATCTGCAAAATAATTTAACTTCAAATGCTATGTTTAATAGATGATCATGACAAGTTTGTAATAGGATTATCATCCATTTAGATCTTGTGAACTGGGTAATTAACTCAAATGGGAGGTCCAGTCTAATGCCCATAGGTACTGCTAACAAGGTGAAAAACAATGGAAGAATTACCTGACCAGTGCCATCAAGGTGCCCTTTATAAACACGGCCAAATCCGCCTTCCCCTATGAAAGACTCGGGCCTAAAATAATTTGTTGCAGCTGCAAGCTCGCGAAAACTAAATGTATGAGCAGCAATATTGACAGCTGGTCCATCATTTGGAGCTTGTAAATCCTTCTTGGGCTGGACATTGGTTCTTGATCTAAACCTCTCAGGTCCTGCACAAGTCATCCGAACAAACAAAGAAGTGAGTTCAGTACTCCAACTCTCTATTTTCTTTGTATTAAGGACTTCGAGATTCATAATTTACACTTGGAACTCCGTAGTAACATCGGATTTTAACTCTCATATTTAGCAAAAGGGAAATATATCAAATTACTGATTGAATAAAGCTACAAATAAACCAAATCCACCAAACCTTTATGATCAAGATCAGATCAAGGCCCAATTGATGGAATTGCCCGACAAGATTTCATTACAATAAAGAAACCAATACTATAAATCCTATCGGAAACTGCTGGAGGAGGTCTACAAGTAACAACCCTCAATAACGTAGAAAACAACAAAGGAAGCGAGATTTGGAGTCTGGCTAACAATAGAAAAAGCGCCCAGTTCAGATCAAGCAGTGAAATAAAAGCCAACATCATAACAATTGAGAGTTCAGAAATTGATCACAAGAAACTGAAGGAACTGTGCTAACCAGAAGATACTCCGGAAAGGTTTACGGATGCCACAGGAATATTCTGCCTTCCATCCTCGGATTCTTTCTCTGTATTCAACCTTTCTTCTTCCCTTGAATCGAAACAGGGAAAACAACCCATCTCCCTTAAAAAATGAATCAACAAAGTTTCTTTCTTTCTTTTTTTTTTGTTTTGGTCCTTTTCCCAACTCCTCAATCCCTTCAAATTCCAAGATGCATCAACTCAATCAGAAGTCCATCTTCCAAGCAAAGATGAGATTTTTACAAACTCCACATCCAAAAACACCAAACAAATGAAAATAAAAATAGAAACTGGTAGGTATCCCGGCAATGACAACAAACAACTGACAGGAATTATATAATATTTATAAAAAATATATATATGAACTTTCCTGGCTTTGGGGTGAGTTATTGAAAGTGAAACAAGAGGAGAGTTTTGCAATGAGTCCCTTTTTGTCTTCGGCTTGGTTTACCCTTCTACGCCTTAATTATAGAGACAAGTCTCTTTATAATGTCTCTCTGAATCTAACTATCTTTTTGACAAAAAATAAAATAAAATAAATAATATATATACACACACACACATACCTTGATTAAAAAATTAAAAAAAAAATAGAGAGAATTAGTTGGGCGGTTTGCAACAAATTTATGTAAACATTTTTTTATTTTAATATAGTTTGTATTTATATAAATTTAAAAATAAATAGTCATTCACAAATAAATTATATATATATATATATATATGTCAGATTATCAATTGATTGTAAGTGAATAATATCGTATTGGAGTCGACTATTGAGTTGAATTACTTGACTTCGAGTCTCCTATCGATCTAATTAAGATTAAAAAAAAAAAAGTTCTGTCATTGCTAATATATACACACTGTAATCAAGTGATGTTATCGTCAATTTACTGCCACCGTATAATCGCCAATCCAGTAGATTGTAGTTGACCGACTTGACTTCATAATCATGTACAATTTTATTACTTTCGTCAACATGCTCGTACACGGCGAGATTCTCGCATTAATTTTTTTTTATTATTATCTTTTTTAAGTATTCATCCTTTGCTTTCGTTTATTTCATTATAATTTTCACGATTGATAACTAACAATAATTTGTGCTGGTTCGGATTCAATTAACTGTATAAAACTGTGTTTCATCTAGCTTTCTTTGCATTGGATTAACAATGGTAAATGCACATTTGACCTAATCGCTGAGCAGTTTAGAGAAATATCCCCAAGAACATATTGCAACCTTTTTTTTTTAGCTAACTCTGATGAATATCAAATTGATAAACAAGTCTAACCTAAACGATCGCCATAGTCAAAGGTTGCTTTTATTTCAATCTTAAACAAAACTTCGCAAAAAAGCTATCTTTTCCCACTAAGATTGATAATATATATTATTTTTATATGTATTGTCCAAAAATTTTATTCCATTTTGTGACACAGGCGAGTGGATCAGGTGGACAACAGAATTTCTTATAGCAGATTTCCATGCGGTTGTCTTCCTCGCACCAGCCCTTTTTAATTTGTGTGAATTTCTGGGTGTGAGTTTCGATTTGGTTACCAAAACATGAGTGATAAACAGGCAGCTGCTGGCCAGTCAAAGCACCAATAAAACTTTGTTTAAAGAAACCACGTATCTTCAATGGGGAAAAAAAAAAAAAAACTGAAAAGAAAAATACCCACATGCCTAACACCCACCCACACACACACTCTCTGTCTCTTTTAAGAAAAATTTATCCATTTATTATTATTAATTTTTTTTCATTCATCGAAATTTCATCTTGATATTGACCAAATATGTTTTCTATCTAACGAGAATATGACATTTTAGTCTATGCAGACATAAAAATATCACTTAGTATATATATATATATATATATATATATAGTAAAGATGTAGATCTTCTTTTCTTTTTATTGATTTTTTTTTTTTTTTGGTGTGTGCGCCCGCTTAAATAGAAAACAAAACTACATTATTTGGTTTTGTTTTTTAGGTTTCTTTATTCTAAATTGGCCAAACAAAATGTCATAATCTTGGGAGACTGTTAAAAATAGGATCTTTAGGATTAATTAGAGCCTACAAAACACTTTTATTTTTTTTATTTTTTGCTTTCTTTCTTCGAGTACATAGGAAAGGAAGCCTACAAAACACATTGCAACAATCAAAAGGTGAATCATCCACATATGACCAAATAATTCTTCCTTAACATAATAAATTATAGTAATGATAACGGGAAAAGAAGCTCAATCCAAATATGTAGGTTAATTTAAACCTCCTTCCGATATTTTAAACTAAGACTTGGGGATGCATTTAAATTAAAACTTCAAAAGTTAAACAAAGATTATACACACATGAGATCAGACCATGTGGTGTAGGCTGAAGTCTTAGGTTAGACGCGTAGATTCCAACAAAAAGACACAATTAGCTAATAAGACGCACAAACACTCAATTCCATCCAGAACATTTTAGTCGCGACACCCATTTAAGATCCAAGTCTTAACACGTCATGATGTGAATTTGACAATTACACCTTTTTCGTAGGAAACAAAACTCTAGATTTTAACCCTACCTAACAATTTAGTTTTAATTTTTAGTTAATAAACCTTTAAGAAAAATTCAGTAGATAATTATTGTAATGAATCAGAGTTCAATTGTTCAAATTCAGTTGAAAAACAAAAAAAAAAATTGTCCAATTATTAAATGAAAGGAAGGTTCGGAGAAGCGGAGCAACCACGTTGACAATATTCTTGGCACGTTCTGCGGCCGACTGAACCTTTACCGAGTCAGCACCGCACCTCCTATGCTCATTAGATGGTGGGGTGACACGTCGGACGTTTCCCACTCTCCACCCCCAAATTACAATTACATGCTTCCAGATGAAAAAAATGCACAAAAATCTAAAGGGGACAGGGATAAAGAAGATGCCCCATGTTTTTGACTAATGGATAGTGACCTCTTCAACACTTTCCCATGTGATTTTCAGACCAGACATCGGCCCTCACACCTCTCCATGTGTGTACTCCTTTTGTTTTTTTGGGAACACAAATCGACCCTAAAAGGTAAAAACGCAAGGGGTCTGGCAATTGAATTCGTGGGTCTGTCAAAAAGTGGTTCCAAACGAGCCTACATATTTCCAGCCCAATGCTTGTTCATTCTTCGTGAATCTGGGCCTCTAGCCGTAACCAACTCTTACTTGCCTGGCCTTCCACGGCATTAGACAAATTTGATAAACCTTGTTTAGTTTCCGTGCAGTTTCCTTTGGGACACTTGGTCTATGATTACGAGATTCAAGCAACACTTTTTTCTGTCTCATTCTGTTGCCCGTGTCCAATCAACGTATGATAAACCAAACTATGGTGGTGTGCTTAAACTATGATTCCAACGCCCAAGTGTTGTAACTTGGTAACGAGGGATGGATGTTTACTTACCTACTGTACTTTTATGATATTGTACAATTTTCACTATGCCGACGATGCATGCATAATATATTTCGGGTCAATTTTCTGTGTCCGCCGTGGAGTTTTTAAGCCAATAATTTTGGATTTCATTCTTGAGTCAGGCTCAATATCAAACTTGCAAAAAGTTGATTTGATGCATATTTTTAGAGGCACATGGATATGAATTGTTTTAAATCAAATTGCATTATCCTCTGCTCCCAGTGCATTTATCTTGGGCATAATCCGCCATAAGCCTCCCATGCTTTTCATGCTAATTTGCCAAGAAAACACACCGAGGAAAAAATCCTCGGAATGCTGTGGGGGAGCACGTCCTTCGAAATTTGGACTCAATGGTCAACCACAAATCCCCATAAAATTAGGCACCAAAAGTAAATATAATTTTAGAAAAAAAAAAAAAGAACCATCCGTCCCTCTTATGCCTGGCTAGGTGTTCATTTTCTTGGCCTCTATCTATTCCTTAGTATCTCTTCCACCGTCCTTAAAAATAGAAATCAATTTTACGAATATTGATAAAATGATAAAAGAATGTTGGGGAAAGGAATTAAAATGAAAAAAAAAAAAAACGCAATGATGGATAATTCTCCTTGGGTTACGCAGCAATTCTTCACCTCTATTCTATTTCCCCCAAATCTCTCAAGCACCCCTCAACGCGCGATTGTAATCCAAACAAATTTTAGAAACGAGCCAAAAGCAATAAAAGGGAAATGAGCATAAAAAAAGGGAGAGAGAGAGAGAGAGGTCAGAACGAAGCAACCCCCAATTCGACTAGCCATCATGGAAAATTGTCCCCCGGAGAAGAGCAGCAGTTTTTCGAGGAATGACAATGACAACAGCAATGAAAAACACGACAATGCAAGTCCTAGAGGACCCCTGCCAGGTTCTGAGTTCGCTGCTGACGTGAAAATAGATAGTCCAAAACCAGTTCAATGTGATCAGAATCAAGAAGTTGTTGAGGAGCCTCGTCCTGATCGAGAACTAGGCGTCACCCAGGTCCTGGAAGATGTAGATCGATATCTGCAGGCCTTGTCTGCGGCCAATGATGAATCAGGTAAACCATCTGCACCGCCTGAAGTTCCCAGTTCTGTGGAATAGTTGTTCACAATGGTGGGAGAAATTTTGTCCAATTATGGTTCCAAAGGAAAGTTTGGCCAGAATCAAGAAGAAGATTCGTCCTTTCTCGGATCGTTAAATCGGATTACAAAGCTGATAAATTTTCTCCAGCAATTCTCTTTAGTCGCTTCTTGCCTCAACCGAGCAAGCGGCGTCTTGCATCAAGCCATGATCTTTTTGGACGGAGAATTCTGTTCAATCCTTGAGAGTTGCAATCACAAAAGCGGAAATGCAGATCTCAAAAGTCCCAATTCATCAAAGCAATCCTCGGCAGGTTCCCATCATCAGCTTTCAGATCGATGCGTTGTGGAACCCGAATCCAAGGAAGAAGAGGAATTTGCAGGGTATTCTCCAGAAGAAATCAACAACCTGAACAGAATAGCCACGGCCATGATCACATCAGGATACGAAGGCGAGTGTTGTATGCGCTACAACATGATGCGGAGAGGTGCATTTCTCCACGAATTGGTCAAACAAGGCTTTGATAACATCGGCGTGGAGGATGTACACAGGATGCAATGGGACTCCCTTGAAGGAGAAATTGCCACTTGGATCAACGTCATGAAGTATTGCTCCTATTCTCTCTTCACAAGCGAGCGTAAACTTTGCTGCTCCGTGTTTCCAGAACACCCTTCAATATCACAAAGACTATTCAGCGAAATTGCAGCGTCAGTGACGGTAAGATTCCTCAATTTTGCCGAAGCAATTACATTAATAAAGCGATCAGCGGAGAAATTGTTCAAATTTTTGGACATGTACGAGACAGTGAGGGATCTAATTCCATCTATCGACAATACTTATTCGAATGATTATGCCGAGGAACTAAAATTCGAAACCTGGGCTGCCAAAAGCCGGCTTGGCGAAGCTGCGGTGTGCATGTTCTGTGATCTGGAGAACTCAATAAGGAGAGAACATGGCAAGACTCCTGTTCCAAGTGGAGAAGTTCATCCATTGACACGCTACACAATGAACTATCTGAAATACACCTGCGAGTACAGAGACACATTGGACGAGGTCTTCAAACATCACCAGAAAATGGAGGAATCCAGCGACTCACAAGAGCAGGACATGGAGACAAGGGAAGGCTGCGCCACCAATGATAGCGGAACGCCAAAGGCATCCCGATTTGGGGTTCAGTTGAACAAGATTATGGACATGTTGGAAGAAAATCTCGACACCAAATCCAAGCTCTACAAGGATCCTTCCCTGCGCTGCATATTTTTGATGAACAATGGGAGATATATGTTGCAAAAAATTAAAGGGTCTAATGAGATTTATGATATGGTGGGTGTCACCTGGTGCAGGAAGCTGTCATCCGATCTGAGAACGTACCATAAAAACTACACCAGAGAGACGTGGAGCAGATTGCTGCAGGGTCTTTCTCCGGAGGGTTTGCAGGTGAATGGAAAAGTTTCAAAACCTGTATTGAAAGAGAGGTTCAAAATGTTCAATGCTATGTTTGATGAGATACACAGGGCTCAGAGCACGTGGGCGGTGAGAGATGAGCAGCTTCAATCAGAGCTTAGGGTCTCCGTGTCCGCGGTTGTGATCCCAGCTTATCGTTCGTTTCTGGGGAGGTTCCAGCAGTATCTGACTGCTGGTAGACAAGCAGAGAAGTATATAAAATTCCAGCCGGAAGACATTGAGAATTCAATTGATGACCTCTTTGGCGGAAACCCCGCGTCCATGGCAAGGAGGAAAATGTAAACGATTTCCCGAAACATATACTGCAATTAGTGTTGATGTATGCTGCAAATGATTGGGAAGATGGAGGAGGAAATGAAGGAGAAGACACTATTTTTCTTCTGCAGAGGTCAGGGAATCTCAATTAACTCGTCTGCTATGTTTTCATGAGTTTTGGGAAACAAAATCTCCATTAACCCTGTTGGACGCGATTAAATGTCGGTGCCAGAAGTTTGGGACATAATGATATTCTGTATGGATCTCAACCTTGCAATACTCCGGTAAATTTCTTGAGTTTACGCTTTTGTTCATTGGTCTTATGATTCTGTTAAACATATTATGTGCAACGTGGATCACCATTCCTCTCCTTGACATGACTTGCATCAGCAACAGTGCCTTAGAAAAAGCAACAAGTGAAGAGTAGCTTATGGTCGGACCCCTATCTGGATGGTACAATCACAAATAGATGGGTCCAGAGACCAGACTTCGAAGTTCAAAGTCCTGATCTTTCGCCGGCACTGCTGCTGCGGCAACCGTACCTAACAGCAGCGCCGCCTGGATATGTCTGTACTGTTTGCCCACGCCTGCCTCTCTTTCTCAGTCTCACCTTTTTACCTTTCCAGGCCTACGCATAGCAATAAGCAACTTACTATTTTTGTCTCTGCTTAAGTGAACATATTGCCAAAAGGGGACGGAATTTATAATAAATGCATCTTTTCTTTTCTTTTTTCACACTATTCTTTAGATTTCCTATACATCTCAAATGGATTACCAATTATATCCTGCACCAACTGAGATGCCGGCAAGTTTTCAAAATCTGCCTTTCCTCCTTTTTTTTTTTTTTAATTTTTATTTTTTTATTGATAAGTAATGAGTGAAGAAGTTTGTCCTAACTTATAATTTTTCCAGCGCGAAATGAATTTAGAGCAAAACCGAAATGTCATTTTCTTTCATTTTTGGTTAATTCGATATTTTCCAGCATTTGAATTCAAAACTTTTAATCTTAGTTGCACGATAGGCAGACTGAGTGACCCAGCTTGCATATCCGCGAGATGGGCAAGGCTAATGCAAGTAGTTTTGAAGCTCGGCTTGGGTCATGATAACCAGGACAGCCAGTTGTGCTCTAAGCTGGTGAAAATTAAAATTGGAAAGAGCTTCACGGCGCAAGAATTAAACAATTTAATTCATTTTTTAACAATTTTTTTCATTCATGTATCTCTGATCATATCCCTTTTCAACGCTTTGTATCCCCTGACTCATTAAAATTTTCTTGGACTAACCGAAATCCCCTTTCTTAGTGACCATAAGTTCTGTTACTTTGAGGCAAGCATGTGAAATTTGGAAGGAAAAAAGAAAAGGACTCCTATTGGCTGTGGTTTGGATTTAAAAGAAAAGGGTCGGATTATTTGATTCAGTCTAGTTTAACCTTTGATTATGAAGGAAATATATATATATGTGCATGTACAGGGTCGGTATGTACTTTTCATCCCACTTATCGGAGCCCAATGGACAAGGTCAGATTGGTGGGACGAAGTTTTGTTTGTGAAATCCCCACTGCCGACTGAAATAGGCTCCGGCAAAATCGACAATCGGATATAATGACTATAGAGGAGTGTGTCAGCTACACGCCACAAACTCCGTCCAATGTTTAAATTTTGCTAAGTGGTTGAAGCAAAAATTGATGTCTCTAAAACAGTGATCAACTAAAAATTTCAGATTCTTTGAAGAAGGGTCTAACAATCCAAAATAAGCGTGACATGATGATGCATATCTAAATTTGCAAGCCCTGCCAATTTAAGTACCACTTGTGAGTCAGTGAGTGTTTTTACTACCATCTCCCGATCGCCTAAGTTTCAACATAATGGAAGCCTTTTTCGTCAATACAAATAGTTTTGCCACCGTGATTGTTATAAGACCAACTCCAATGGAAAAGCTAGCAAGCCAACCAGTCTTCCAGCACCAGCTTGTCCAGGATTATCCGAGCATTTGTTCTCAACATTTAATTTAATACAATTAGCATGCACTGTTTACAAGGTTTTGTATGTAAGAACTCGATGAAACTTTGCATCATCTACTTCCATTGAGAGTAAACATGCACGAATTAGTCTAAATGGTTGACAACTCGGGGCTGGTGTTGTGAGACGGAAATGCCTGACAGCTAAATAGTTCATATTCACTCATTTAATGTGCCTCCTGCGATGCATGGATGGGGATGTTCGGAACATCCAGTTGATGATCTTCGATGAAACCTTGCTTATTGCACAAGGTTTTGGACCAACCTGTGGGCGCTTGGATTTTGAATGAACTATTTTGCATGGTACAATACGTGAACACCATTATTGTCTTCCATTCTTTTATTTCAAAAGCGTTAAAAAGCAATTATAAAGCTTGACACCAGGTGTTCCATCCAACAAAAGGAAATCCAAAATCAAAAGGTGATTCTTCTTCTTTCATTTTTTTTCTTTTTATTTATTTATTTATTTGCATTAGTGGAGTACAAATTACACAGTTAGGAATAGTTCTCTTTTCATCGTACAGGTCTTTTTTTAGCTGGAGATACGATCTAAAGTTTTATATATATTGAATAACACCAAAATCACAAAAAAAAAAAAAAAAGGCATTTTAAAGAACTGTTAGGGGGGGGGATTAGGTGCTCAAATTACAATTATTTCAAATTTTCCATCCACGAACTCTGAAATGTAAAAATTTGAATATGATTAGAATGTAATTTATATTTCTTTTTTTTTTTGTGTGTTAGTTTATTTTTCATTTACTTCCCAATATTACTCTTTTCAATTTACCTCCCATGCACTCCTACCTCTATAATTCTTCCATTAGAAGAATTATCAATCTTCTACAGTCAGTCTAGTCTACACTAAAAAGAGTTAAAGGCGACCATTATGTACCTGACCAGTCATCTCCAATTGAAATTATCACCTCGCAGAGTTTCATTTTTCACAGATAGACAAAAAAGTACAGCCAGGAATCCCTCTGATTGCTCTTTGGCCACGACCCAAAGTGTGTTGTTGTTTTGTCTTCAAGAATCGCATGCCCTTCTTTCACACATTTCCATGGCCTAGAAAGACAGAACAGAAAAGAAAATAGAGGTCAAATGCACGAAGCCAGAGAAGACTGTTGAGGGATCATCGTCATCATCCCAATGCTCTGCCCTTCACACACACACACACACACACACACACACAGAGATCTGTGTGTGTCTCAACATGCGCGTAATGGTCACGTCATTAAAGAAGAACAGCAAAAGAAAAAAAAAAGAAAGAAAAAGAAAAGAAAGAAAGCTTTGAACTTTCTGAGTCTCCCCCGACAACAAGGACGAAGGCAGCCGTCTAAACAAAAGCCTGAATCAAAAAAGAGCATAGCCGCCTTCTACATCTGACAGCTCTTCCTCCATTATCGAGCTTAGACGCTTCTATAAGTGCACACATAATGTCCGTTGAGTACAGACAGCAATCCTTTTAAATCAAATACTTCAAGATCCTCCACGCACGCGCTGCGACAACAACAGACAAACCCCCTCTCATTAGTACCATAATTACTCTGAAAAAAAAAAGAAAACAAAAACCAATTTTGTGCTTGCAACAACTCGTCCGGACACGTTTAAACTGTTGGATTAAATGACAATTTCACGATTATCTGATCCAACGTCTCCCATTGCACGCTCCCTATATATAGTCCCACCAACCCCAATTCCCATTCCATAGTATCAAAGTGCACAAAGACAGTCTTGCTTGTTGATCCAACGTTTCCCACAGCACATTCTGATTTCTCTTGTTGAATTTGGAAGAAAGGATGCATTTCCAGGCAGAGTCATGGGGCTACTATGAGCCAGTAAGGAGCATGGGGGACCCATTGGAAGGGGTAGTGAGGTTGGCGTCGGAGAGTGCGGTGGTGATATTCAGTATCAGCAGCTGCTGCATGTGCCACGCCGTGAAGAGGCTGTTTTGCGGGATGGGCGTGAACCCAACTGTGTACGAGCTGGACCAGGACCCCAGAGGGAGGGACATTGAGAGGGCACTGGTTCGGATTCTTGGCAGCTCGGCTGGTGGGGTGGTTCCTGTTGTGTTCATTGGTGGGAAGCTAATTGGGGCCATGGACCGTGTCATGGCGTTCCATATTAATGGAACTCTTGTGCCTCTTCTTAAAGAAGCTGGAGCTCTTTGGCTTTGATCAGAGAGTTATTAGTTGGTTAATGCCAGAAGAAACATTTAACCACTTAACTTGCAGGATTTCTGATATTATTATGCTGCTTAATTCTCACTCGTTTTTGATGAAAGTGAAAAACAGAGAATAGCTAGCTGGCTAGCCAATTAGTTTTCGTAGTTTTTCGGTTCTGCTATCCTATCTAGTCCAAGATTACTCATCTTTGAGCTTGTTGGATGCTAACTTAGATATATGTAATGTAATGGATGTTAATTTGTAACTGGGAGCACTGTGGTCAATCATTTTCCTTGTGTTAATTAACTCTCAATTATGATTTGAAGGGAGGCAATCCTGTCTTGGCCATACGCTGTCTTTCATTTCTTTTGGGTACATGATAAATGATATGGTGACCTCAACCCCTTCTCTGGAAGTGGAGGAAAGAAAACAGGGAGGAAAAGAGAAAAAAGGAGGGTGTTTGTGTTTAGAAGATATCTTGGATAGGGAGAGAGAAAATAAAATTTGAATTTTTTATAGAGCCCACCCAAAACCAACTCCCCAGATAGGAGGAAACTGTAGACAATGCAATCGTGTTGTAAACTGGAAAGTTTTCCCATAATAACTAATCACTTGTTTTATATAATATAAATGTATATAAAAGATTTCGTTATTTTTTATATAAGACAAAAAAAAAACATTTTCTTTTTGTTATTTTTTCACTTTTCTTTTTCTATATTTTCTATCCTTCCATTTGCCTTCCTCTCACATCCTTTTTTTTTTTTTTTTTTTTTTTTTGCCAAAGATAGCATCATTGACAATTGAATTCTCAAATAAAGAAAGGTATGCATCTGTCCAATCAATCTCCATGTGGGAATAGCTCTCTCTTAAGCCAATTGGCTGGGGACTCTCGTTTATTAGACAGAAACAAATTTGTTCAAACAGTAGCCACAGAGGGGAAAGTTAAAAAGAAATAACACCAAAGTCTGGACGCAAGCCAGCCTTTGTGTGCAGAACATGAAAAAGTTCTCAATGTTCCTGATCTGCAATGCTGTCCTTCCAATGCCTTTGGACCTTCTGTTCCAATCTCGGAAGCCACAGAAGCCTCCAAATCATGTTCCTCACCCCACCAACTTAAAATCCGGCACAGACTTCTTCCACAATCCTTCAAAAGTTCCTCACTTGTCCTTGTTCGTATTGATCAATTAGATGAAAGACATTGCAGAACTCTCATTATAGTTGGTCCTAGCACCCACTGCTCAGGGCTCATTATATGCATTCAGATCATATTCATTAATTTATAGAATAATGCTACATTCATTTGCTCTTCCTTAGAAAGTCTCATAAATGAACAACTATAGAAGCTTCTCCCAACTTCTCCCATTTTAGCTTCCTCCCATGGCTCCAATCAACTCTGTTCTTCTTCTTGCAGCACCCCACTTCCTCCCGGATCACTGTTGTTGGTTCCGTTCATTGCCATACTTGCTTGACCAACACTTTTTCTGCACACACCTACTTCTTGCCAGGAAATTTAATGGACCCTTGAACAATGTCTCTAACAAGTCTCACTTGTTTTATAATTCTGCGTAACATGTTAATTTTGATTGAGTCTTTCGATCGTCATCAGGTGCTGATGTGCACATCGAATGCAAATTCAAAGCAAGCTCGCGGAAAACCAAAGAACAGATGCTAATCTCAGTCAACAGAACAACAGATAAGCATGGAACATACGAGCTGGATGTACCGCATGCAGATGGAGGTGTTTGTTTAGATGGTTCTGCAATTGAATCAGCATTTGAGGCCAGTTTAATAAAGAGCTTATCTCCGGCCTGCAATGATCCTGGTTTCAAGACAGCAACAAACGAGATATCAATTAAATGAAGGCAGGACAATCACTTCGTATACGGCTTGAGCTTTTCAGTGAATTTGAGGTTCCAAGGTGTTACTTGACAGGTACATTACCTTTTCCACGACTACCAGTTCCAAGACCTCATTCTTTGCCATTTCCAATTCATCCAAATCTCCACTTTCACCATTCCCATCTTTGTTTCATTCTCTCTTCTGTCTGCATATAATCTAGGAGTTCCAAGAACTTGGATACCGGACTTCCCTCCAATAATAGCAGCGCCACCACCTCCACCGGCACTTAATCTTGAAGATCCAAGAACTTGGATACCATACAACCCTCATCTCCTCCAAATACGGACCAGAACCAAAATCCATGTCAAATTATGAAGCACAATGTCTTACACTGTAATTACATAAGCTTTTATTTAAAGATGAAAAGCGTGACTACTCTCTACATAATGAGTGCATTTCGTCATTTCCACAAAAGCAAGCAGGTACACCAAATCAAGTGGCTGGTCCAATAAGAGGTGATTGGGCTACTAATGATCATAATTAGAAAGATTTAAGACAGAAAGAAAGGCTAATCAGGTTGATCATGACGTTGGCTCTTGGCAGCTACTCACCGCCCTCACAACCCACCCCCCGGGGGTAAATTTAGATTATTCTGTAATAATCATAATATGCAACTAGTGTGGTGTGGATATTTGGCATCAGAAAACAGAGGTTGGACAACCTCGCAAGCCTAGTTGTCTTTTAAGGTTTCAATTTAATAGGGATTTAATTGACGTATACACTATTATCACAACAATAGTAAAACCTGTTTTTTAAACATGAATTGCCACTCTGACATCATTGTTTGCAAGGATCACAAAGGAAAAACATAAATATATTTTTGACCTAGGGACGGATGAGAAAGGAGTGGCTTGTTTTTTTCATGCAACCCAGAAGATGGATGGCCTTACTACAAAAGCAAATTTCCCTACTAATTAAAAGTATAAGCATATATTATGTAACATGTCAATTTTAAGCATAGCATCTCTATCTTATATATATAGATATATATATAAGAAAAACAAGATGTACAGTAGGGTTATTAAGTGTCTTACTTGTAAATTAAAATCAGAGATTGTTTATTGATAGTCTCATCTAATTTTTTTTATTGAAAAAAAAAACTTATTATCTTAGTCCCGAGAGATTTAAGTGAATTTTTTATATTTAATTTTATTATTAATTAGTTTAAAATTTAATAGCATATATTTAACAAATATTTTAGATTTATTACCACGATGCTTTTTCAAGAACCGGTTGGTTGGATACTTGCATTCATCGAATGTATAATTATTATTACACAGCGTTGTACTACTAGTGTTAATAACATACCGAAAACTCTGCGTACAAATCGCGTCAAAAACCCGACATTTTTGTAAGTAGAAAATGAAATTCAGAAATTGCCCCTTGGAGCAGTGACAAGGAGATCAGTATAGAAATAAATTACGTACTCTTCTGGGATTAAAATAGCAGACTAATTGCGTCATTCCACGCGGATATTGCCCACTGCAAACGCAAGCGAGAGCATATCTCGTGAGGCTTTTTCTTCTGGTTCCTTGCCCTTTTTATCCATCCCTCCGCCCCTCTCTTTTTCTCCACAACCCCCCCCCCCACCCCACCCCAAAGTCATACGCGTCTTGTGGCTGCCTTTTCTTGAATATTTCTGTTATCCATTTATTCACTCCGCATTCATCATTTTGTTGTCCAGTTCTTCGTAAGGGGTTATGCCAATTTGCATGATCGCAAGCAACTTCTGTTTGTTGTTTGAGATAAAAATGATGAATAATACAGTGAGGCCAAGAGCAAAGGTCATGTTTGATCTGGCTTATGACAGGGGATAAAAAAAAAAAAGAAGAAGGAGAAGCTCAAATCTTTCTGCATTTTTTGGCTTAACATCCATACTTTCTTCTGCCTTTCATTGTACAGTTGTTGATTTCATTATACGACACAATTTCGTTAGACATAACAACCCTTTTGTACCGATTTCATGGATGTGAGTAAAGGAAGAGAAAAGAAAGGCAATTTGATGATCAAGACATGGGAGAGATGCAAGTCCCTTGGACATGGAAGCAACAAATCGTGGCCAAGAATTGATATTGAAAGTGGGAAGAGCCCAAGAAAAAGACAGGTGGCTCCTGAAGGCTGCTTCTCTGTGTACGTTGGGCCCCAGAAAGAGAGGTTTGTGATCAAGACAGAGTATGCAAACCATCCGCTTTTCAAGATCCTGCTTGAAGAAGCAGAATCGGAGTACGGTTTCAAATCCGAAGGACCCCTGGAGCTTCCTTGCAACGTTGATATCTTCAGGAAAGTCCTCCTGGCCATTGATGACAAACATGAAATACGCCAGGGCTGTGGCTTTGTCATGAATGGTTATGGCTCTTACCGCCTTCTCAGCCCATCTCGCCTGGTTGCATTCAATCAGTTCTAAGTTCTTAGTTATTATTATTATTATTATTACCAATTATAAGGATTTCGAAGTGTTTTTTTCTTTTTTTTTGGGTGAGTTGGACGGTTTTTGATACCCACATTTAAGAAAACTTAGGCTGCCATTGTCAGACCTTGGAAAAAATTAGAAGAACCACATGATCAATATTCCATCGGGAGAAAAGGACAATATCATTCACTGTTTGTTTATTATATAAAAGTTTTGAATTATTGATTCTCTTTGTCATAAATTAAGAAAGCGAAAAAGAAAAGAGGCAAAAAAACAAAAAAAACAAAAAACAAACCGACACTAGCCCAAATGGACCTCCCCGAGCACCAAAGTTGACCTTGCAATTCCTTGCTCAATTTCATAGTTGTTCACTTCTTATTGTTCTTATTGTTTTATTATTATTATTATTATTATTATTATTATTATTATTATTATTATTATTATTATTATTATTATTATTATAGGAATTGTGACAGTGGCCTTACATGTTCATAAACCTATGAAATTTAAATTTTCACCTCTAATTCGTAGCAAAATTACAATAAACATTTTGTAGGATTTGAACCTTAACTTTTCTTTTATGGCCAAACAAGTTAAACCCGATTCTTATTTGTCGCATATTCAAGTCATTAATTCCATAAAATTGACATAATTGGCAAATCTCAACTACTTTTGTGTCATGGATAATCAAAACGAGTCTCATCGTATATGATAAGAGCCCATTAACAGTCGTTGTGGACTGTAAGGAAGGCACTAGTTAGTGCATGGATGTCTTCTTCACCAGCGTGCGTGCTGGAAATTAGAACGGCCGCTTGTTCCTTTCAAGGTAATGCGAAAAAAAGTAGCAGCTTTTTCTTTTTTTTTTTTTGGGGGACGGGGGGGAATAAATGGAGCTATGCCATGTTCGATGAATCAATTGAAAATGGATGCAGCAATCCTTAACTTTTTTGTCTTTTCAACTCTTATTCTGAGAACTATTCAATCTTTATTGGTACATTTGCTGTTTTTCCTTTGTTCATTGACAATTTTGTTACTCTGGATCAACCATTTTTTTTTTTTCCTAGTTAAGATAGTATTGGATTCTTGTTAATGTTCATGAGATCTTGTTTCATACCCCCAATTAGATGTAGCAAACGAGTAATTTGAATTGAGTTAATTTAAATCACAGATTTTCAAATATTTTAAATTTTACATACATTGCTTTTTTTTTTTTTTTTTTAATTCATTCAATCTAAAATTCTTATATCATTAACCTTTTTAATTAATGTAAATTAACTTAAATTAAAATTAAGAGCAAGTGAAATTAAATTATTTAAATCTAGTCATCATTTACTACCTATAAAACTAACATTTTTTTTTCTTCTTCTACAAATAAGGTCCAGATCCAATATTTACAATATAGAATCACCAACACTGAAAACTAGAATCGAGAGTTCTATGGACGAATAAATAAAAGAATTTCAGAGTCAATAAATGAAGAAATGGCAAACTCAATTTAGTCGCATTTCTATTTGCTTTTCATAAATTTCTCAATGAAAGATGATTCATTCAACATTTTTTTGTTTTTTGTTTTTTTTTTTTTTTTTTTGTGTTTCTCCATGAAAAACTTCAATATTGAGCTACATGGACGCAGGTAAAATAAGTTGAGAGGACAAATGGCTGGGCTTGGTTACCGTTGTATTATTTAGTGTTAAGCTCTTAAGAATGTACCAAGAGATGAGGTCCCATTTTCTTCAAGGTTGTAGCAACCATATTGCAACAAATAACAGGGCCACATAGTCCTATAGAGTTTGCCGCGGTTCGGGCTATATCAAAATTATTGTCCGTTGAATATCTTGTGGCCTATCAATTAAAATAACAGTATTTCACAATCTTCACTTCGACAATTAAAGCAAATTTAGCGAACACAAGCTACCCCAAATACATGGGATGGGAAGAGAAGAAATGGCCTTTTGGACACGAACCATTTGGGTCATAAGGTAACTTTTTGTACGGTTCAGTACATGATTTTATGCTTTGGGGATAGATGAGCAACAGACTTACTGTCCTTTTCAAGCTCGATCATGTCTTCCTCTTTAAGGTTAATCCATGCTTCCATGCCATCTCCTTCTTCGTTGTCCAAGAAAGTAATGAAATTCTTGAGAGTAAAGGAAGCTGATCCGACCCATATAGGTTTTCCCCAGCCAAAGACGGCTTGACGCACTGGAAACCTGCACAAACGGGTGAACATAATTGCCTGCGCAGTTCTGAAACTCTCGTCAGGTAAAAGAAGCTGAGTGGAGAGTGAATGGGCTTTGTTTCCTTTGTATTATTTTCGTCTCAAAAGTCTTTTCCAAAAAAGATGGGTTGCAAACAGTTTGCTTCTAGGCTACGTGTCCCAATTAATTGGGCCCTATTTAGTGGCCTATTTCTATAAGGCTGTTACAGCCATATTCGGCAGCAAATAACACCTACAGGGGTGGGTACTGTTTGGGTTGTAGCAAAATCATGGTCCCTTAAAATTTCTTAGCCCATCAGCTAAAAAAATAAATTATTTTTTTTTAGTATTTTGACTGTATTGTTGAAAAATATTTTCCCATTTTTAATTATTATACAACAAAATTAAGGTGAGACAGTCAAAAATTTTAACATGAATCAATTATTATTATAAAAAATATTAGAAAAATTGAGAGACAATAGGAACTTTTTCTCTCTTTAACTCGCACACACTTACTTCCTTATCGTAATTTATAAGGAAAATAACTTTCACAAGACTATTATTTTTTGTTGATTTTATAATTATTTTTCTATTGGCTACAGTTTTTACAGTAGATCTTTTTGAAACCCTGAGCCAATTCTCTCTTTTTCTCAGCTAAAGCTAGATCATAATTCATGAAGATCTGTCCTGGCACAGTTGGTTCGGATGGACAGGATCCTTTCTGCCTTCTTTTCACATATTCTTTGTCCTCGTTCGTTTCCTTGTGGGCAAGCCTCTCATTAGATACTATATATTCTTGTTTCAAAGCTTGTGGGAACTGCTAATATGGGCTGTTGTTTTTCATAGGTTCACTGACTATTTTGTGACAACTTTTTTCTCCCCCCCCCCAAAAAAAAAAAAAAAAAAGAAGAAAAAAGCTCACAAACAAACTGGTGTTTACTCCGGAAGAAACTTATCAAATAGGGCCAATGGTAAACTTTGATGCCGAAGAAAGAATGACAACAGTTGAAAAATAAATACATTCAACTGATGTTTCTGATCCTTACCATGTTGCAGAGTTATAGTATGAGAATCAACTTGTTGTACATGGGACTCTTGACTGTTCTGTGGAGAAGAAAGTTCCTACAAAAGTGGAAATTCTCCCTCTCTCTCTCTCTCTCTCTCTCTCTCTTCTTGCCTTTAGCAAGATCCAAGAATTCACATCATTGCAGTTGATGAAGTACATGTAGCTTCTTTGATTAACAAGAATATGTGAAAAGTTTTTTTCTTGTGTGTTTTATTTGTTTATTTTACCGCCTGATCTAAAGATCGTGCCCGTAAGACAGATTTGCTAGGAGAATGTCTGACGAGTTCTTTGGTATTCAAACATGGCTTTGACAAGGTTTTGGCACCTCAACGCTTACTGCCCCTATAATGTTAGTCGGACTGTGTATTTTCAGAAAAAATGTTTTTGAACTGGCAAGCCTAGAACGAACACTAGGGAAGAAAATGAAAAACATTTGAAACTTTGAATTGAAAAACACAAGAACCCCAACTCACATTTTACACGAGTCAATTTTTTTTTTTTCGCATTTATCTCTTGTTTCCGCATTTCTTCATATCAAGCGTCGATTCAGAACAATCCACCACCGACCCAGCAGCATTCCTCCTCTTTGTTCTCCTCAATTTGTCATACACGAAAGCCTTTTCTAGCTGCTCCACCCTCTGCGACAGCAGGCCGAGCAGCCGCATTTGCATCGCGTTCCTCTGAAAAAGCTCCTCCATCATTCCCATCATCTTCTCATTGTCCTCCATCATCCTCTCTAGCAACTCCCCGCTTCTTCTGTTCCCTTCCTTTCCCTCGTCGCCATCATGATGATCTCTGAACACCTCTTCCCCACTATCTTTCTTCTGCTCGCCGATATCCATGGCATTCTCTTCTTGATTTCCCATGCTATCACCGTCATCGCCGATATCTCTCTCCATTATTCCCTCGGGATTCGCAGAGGAATCCTTTTGGCTCTCCGTAGGAGCGTCGGTGCATACACTCGCGTCGTGATCCGCCTCCGAGGGTTGCAATTCCAAAGACTCCTCCTCCCGCATCGGTTCGGCCTCATCTGATTTAGGCACAGAAGCAGAATCTTGCACCCTCGAATCATCAACCGCAGGAATTGACTGAGCATTACTTACCAATTCTAGCTTTTCGTCAACAATTGCATTCTCCGCGCAATCGCAATTGTCAATTGCGGAATCAGCAGCCGTAACGCCCTTCACCTCCGGGGACGCATCCTCAGTTTCCAGTACATGATCTACGTCTTCTTTTACGGGCTCGGAGGAGACAGCGTCGGCAGGTACCGCCGTAACGCCGGCGGCAACAATGGCGTCAATCGTCTCCTGCAAAGAGATCGCCTTTTTAATCTCCGCTTTCCTGCAATCCCTAACTCCGGAATCTACGCCGCGCACGGAGTCCAACTTCAGCAGCAAATTCATCAGCGTCTCATCAATCTTAATCCGTTCCTTCGAATCTCTCCGAAGCAACTCCACAGTTTCCTCCGTTGAGATCATCTTCTCGATCTCATTAACTTCCCTCCGGATCGCCGCAATCTTCTTCACGCTCTTTCTCACCAAGAATCCCCTGAAAAACCTCTGGATCTTCACCGCCGACTCCGACCTATTCTGATCCGACGCGACGTACAGCACCGGGATCGACACCACCTTCTTCCGAGCTGGCGTCACCGTGGGCCGCTGCACAGATGATTCTCCGGCACTGGGCGGCGTGTAGTGGTAACAGTAACGAGAAGGATAGCTCCAGTGGCGGCCATAAAACGGATCATTCATGGTTAACCAAAATCAACAATCGAACAATTGTAAGGATTTTTTTTTATTTTAATTTTTTTGTTTTCTTCTTTTGTTTTCTTTTTTTTTGTCGCAAGCGTAGCTGGTAAAGATGGTTGTTGTTGCGATGGACGCTGCTGCGATATTTATACAAGGCATTGTGGTTTCAAGGTTGCGTGGAAGTTCTGTTTGGAGATGGAGGAGGAGGAGGGTAGGGCTGGTAAGTTCCAGAAGCTTCACGGAGTCAGAAGAAGGATATTTTGAGGATCAGAGTTCTAGACGGCCGTCGAATCTTCCATTTGCCCTGCTGTTTGCCTGCCTGCCTGCCAAATGTGAATGACGTGTTATATTATTCGAGTGAGTGAATATGTGCGTTACGACCAGTCGTACACGTCCAACGGTATTTTCTCTAATATTATTTTCTACTTTAATTTAAATCCGTCGGCAGTCTGTCACAGTCAGGCCTTTCTTTTCTTTTATTATTTTTATTTTTCTAGAAAAAATAAAATGTAGAAAAGAAAAACAACCTACAACAAGGAGTAGAGCAAACGGAAAGAGAGAGATAGAGGAAGAGGGGGCAATCATAAAACACACCCTGTTCTTTTTCTATTCATCCAAACAAGCCCTCCTTTCCTCTCTCCCCAGCTCATCTCGTCTCCTTTGCTCTCATAATAAGCCACATCTCTCTCTCTCTCTCTCTTGTTCCTTTCAGTTTGTGACTACTTCAATCCAAGATTCTTTGATTGTTCCTCTTTTCGATCTTCTAAAACTATTTTCTCTTATTTCTCGGTCGCCGTCCGATGGCCGAAGGCAAGGTAGATCTTCCCGACGATCTCCTCTCCTCCAATCCCTCCGATCACTCCTGGTCCCTCCCCTTCCCTCTCCCCAATGGTACTCTCTCTCTACACACACACACACACACACACACGAGAGTTTATCCATTCCCAATCCGATGCGCTGTTGCTTTTATAATGTCTGGTTTCCGATTGATTGATCTGAGCTCTTTGCTATTGAAATCTGTTTTATTTCCTCATTTTAATTATTTTTTAGCCTTATAATTTATATCGATGTTTGTTCTATTTCTTTTTTCTCCTTTTCAGTTTGTCATTTTCTTTTTATATATTATGCTCGTCAATTTGCTTGAGTTTTGCTAATTACCGATTCATTTTGGTAGTTACTCTAAACTTGTGTGTTCGTAATTTGCGATCTTTTCATGATCGACTTTTACTTTTACTTCCACAAGTTGTTTGCATCAAAGGTCAATTCTACCTTGACTTGTGTGTTTGCTTATTTAATTCGATTAGCAGTATTGTAAGGTTTTTTTTTTTTCTTTCTTTCTTGTGAAATTATTATCGCGAATGAGCCTAATGAAAGTTTGGCAGAGAGTATCTTAGTTAACTTGACAATAGGTTGATGTGTTTGTGATATGATACCCGTTCATAGAAACCTGGACATCTTTTCGTTTGGAATTGAGCATTATGGTGAGGCCCTAACTTACCCAACTGTGATTTTTAATCATTGGGAGTGAATGATGACTGATTGGTCCTTTTGCCTTCTTGAGCCCCGTTTTGGCTTTCATTATGTGTTCACTTTTTGAGTTTTGAAGCTAATTAGTGGATATTTCTGCAAGCTAGTCAATGGTTCTCTGGAATGATATTAATAAGCGTCTGATTTTTCTTTCACCTTCCAGTTCTCCCGGTGGATGCTTTCGGAGTAGGTGAAGGGGAAAAGGTCCCCATGGGTTTGCATGATGGTTCAAAAGGTAGAACGACTGACTTTGTTTGTTTAGCAAGTGGCCTTTTTAGATAATGAAATATTATTGTTTTTAGTTTGTTTCTCTACACAAGTGACACTGTTGAATGACCAATTATCACAGATCAAGTGACATCAGAAAGCAGCATACCTTTGTCTCCCCAGTGGCTTTATACCAAACCAAGTGACATCAAGATGGTATGTTCTAGCACTATGAAAGAATGCTGGCATATCCTTCCCTTATCTTTTCACTTGTGAATTTTAGTTTTTTTTTCCCCACTTTTGTACATGAATATATATACTTCATACTATTGCTGCATGAAAAGAGTTTTTGCATTTCTGTGCATTAGTGCTACTTAATTGGGGACTTTCTTGTCTTTCAGCCTTATGATTTAGAGTTCTCAACTGGTTTTGTTATTTGCTTGGTGAAGCTCAATTATTCATTCTTTAATTTTTTTTTTCACTCTTAACTATGATTTCCTTAGAAACTATCCATCTGTTTTAATGACTGGAAAGCTCCAGCCCTTTATCTGTACATAGTTTAAGTAAATTATGAATTCTTATGGTTTTTTAGCAGATTTTTGTGTAGCCCCATATGTGGTAAAAACATATGAAGTGAAATTGAAAGGGAGGCTAATACCGCATATAAATATTGTTTAAGCTTTTTCTTATTCTTGGAGCCTGTCTTAGAAGTTTAAATTCTCTTTTTGCAATTGCCAATCTACTTTCATCTCCTGAGAATTTAACATAGGTGTGAAATGGTGACGCTAGAGTACTTTTTGTTTTAAATGTGATCTATCTTAGGTGCACAGAGGCCTCCAAACCCTGTTCTTAAGCTTAATTTGATTGTGACCAATTCATAAAACCTTTTTTCAGGGAGTAGATGAGATGCTACCAGTCATGAGATTATATTTTTCTTATCCATTTAATTGTTATCATTCTTCTTCTGTTGACAGGATATTCGTGCTCCAACTTCTGGGTCAATTTCTAATGACCCTAATCAGAAGGATGCTTGGCGTTTGGATGGATCTGAGGAGAAGAAGGATTGGAGGAGGGCTGCTCCCGATAGTGAAGGCTTCCGGCGTTGGCGTGAAGAGGAAAGGGAAACTAGCTTACATGGTGCTAGAAGAGATTGCAGGAAAACAGATCGGTGGCATGACAGTAGCAACAGGAATTTTGGGCATGAAGCACGGCGTGATGGCAAATGGTCATCTAGGTGGGGTCCTGAAGACAAAGACAAGGAATCAAGAATTGAGAAGAGGGCAGATACAGAAAAGGATAAGGAAGATGCTCAAAATGACAATCAATCTTCTATAAGTACCAACCGTCTCACTTCTGAGCGTGATTTGGAGTCACATGATAAATGGAGGCCAAGACATAGAATGGAGGTTCATTCTGTTGGTTCTGCTTCCTACCGTGCTGCACCTGGATTTGGTCTAGAGAGAGGGCGTGTTGAAGTTTCAAATGTAGGGTTCAGTCTTGGACGTGGAAGGTCAAATGCTGTTGGTAGGAGTTCCTGTTCAGGCATTGTTAATGCTGCTAACATACACAAAAATGGAAGTGTAATTGGGAAACCAAATCTCTCTAATGACACATTTTGCTACCCTAGGGGTAAGCTTCTTGACATCTACCGCACCCAAAAGCTAGATTCATCTTTTTCTATAATTCCTGCTGAGATGGATGAATCTCCACCCATAACTCAAGAGAGCTTTATTGAACCATTAGCTTTTGTTGTGCCGGATGATGAAGAGGAGGTAAGTAGTTGGGTTTCTATTATTAGTCCTAGTGTCTGCCTCACAGCTGTTTCATTTGTTCTAATTTTTCTTTGCTCTTGGTTGGGTTTATGATGCCAATAGGCCCTTCTTACTGATATTTGGAAGGGGAAGATCACAAGTAGTGAAGTGGTATACAGTGCATTTAGAAAGGGAAGGTCAATGGAAAACATTCCAGGTACTTCAGGCTCTATGCCCAAACATCCATTCATGTACCATAATTTTCTGTCTGAATCTGTTTTTATGTTCCTCATCAATGTCAAGGCGTTGGAGAGTCCACTGACAAGAAACAGGGTATCCTTGAAGAGTCTGTGGATACCTATCAAGAAGCTGCAAATGATGGTGTATATCAAACTAATGGAATAAGTTCCTTGTTGAATGATGGTTCAAATTTCAGTGCATTAAATGGTGAGTGGTAGATTTCTTTAGACCTTAGATACATCATTTTCCAGACCACTAGGATAAATTTGATGTCTTTGCTTGCCATTGTTTATGTGTTATAAAAACTCTGTTTCTTTATGCAGAAAAAGATGATGATCATGAAGAAGGGGAAAACAAAGGTCACACTGATGGATTCACTGCTGGCATTGTACAGATTGATAGTATCTCCAGTGCCAAAGTGATTGGCATTGCTTCTCCCATTGATGCTGTTGAAAACTGGAAAATGCTGAAGCCTGATTTTATTGATGACACTAACTCTGGCCTATCTATGGATGTCAAGACCAAGCTTCCTGATGATTCAAGCTCTATATTTGTTCTTCCCTTTTCAGAGCAAAGACATAGTACCACTATCTCACAGTTGGCCATTGACAATGAGCTGAAGAACCAAGAAAGTAGTGCTGCACCCGAGGATTTATATTTCTATTACATTGATCCTCATGGGAACACTCAGGGACCATTTCTTGGAGCTGACATCATTTTGTGGTTTGAAGAAGGTTATTTTGGAACAGAGCTACCAGTCCGCTTAGCAGATGCTCCTGAAGGATCGCCTTTCCAAAATGTGGGGGAGGTCATTCCAAATCTGAAACTGAGAGACGAAGTAGCCAGCAATGAGCATGGGAAATCTGGTTACTCAGGAGGAAAATCAGATCCTGGTTTGCGTCTTTCTTCTCTTCCATATATTATTGACTCATCTGCAGTAAGTGACTTGTGCGAGCCATTGTCAGAGGTCAACAGCCTTGCATCTCAGCATACTCAATTGAGAATGTCTGAGGCCGAAGTTCCATCGCAACTGCCACATTCTGAAGGCCAAAACTTCCATGATTTTGTCGCACAAGATGAAGGTTATTTCTTGTTTCTTTTGTCTTTCAATTAGTTAGTTTGGATAAAATCAACTATGCATATTTCCTAACACCCCATCTTGATTTTGCAGAGATCGTCTTTCCAGGGAGACCTAGTAGTGCTGGCTATCCTACGGTGAAATCATCGGGGAATCCCCATAATCCCTTAGAAAATACTAGTAATCATCAATCTCATCCAAATGAACTGACAGAATCTGGTTTGGCATATCAGAAAGATAACAAGTTGCACCCTTTTGGCTTGTTTTGGTCAGAGCTTGAAGGTTCTCATACTAGACAGAGTGAGTCCTTAGATGCTCTTGCCACTATGGGAAGGGCTGCCCCATATGGCGTCATTACTGATCAAGCTCCTGTTACTGAGAAATGGCCTGATGGTTATAGACAAGACATTATTCCTGTGTCTAACTCATTTCAAGATGCCATAGCTGCCCGCCATTTGTCACGTACAGAACTGGAGCCCAGTAGTTTTGATCTAGCAGAGCAGCTAATGTTGCGACAATTTCAACAGCAACAGTTCCAACAGCATGGTACACTGTCATCTCATGCACGCCCAAATGAACCACTGCTTGAACGTGTGCCAGGTCAGAATCTTATTCACCATCAACAGTTGGCCAACCATCATGCGGCAGATCTGGAACATCTTTTGGCACTCAGGTTGCGACAGCAGCAGCAGCTTCAGCTCCAGCAGCAATTACGGCAACAGCAACAGCAACAGTTTCATCAGCAGCAAAAGCTTTTGCAAGAGCGGCACCAATCTCAAGCTCGACAAGCACTACTTGAACAGCTGCTGCATGGCCAGATAACTGATTCTGGCCTTCCACATGCTCGTATTGATCCTCTTAGAGCCAACAGTGTTCTTGACCAGTTTTTATTGGAGCAGCAACTTTTGCAGGAGCTGCAGCAGCAATCCCATCATTCTGTCAGGCTTCCTTTTCCATCTGTAGATCGGCTTACTCAAGCAAAATTTGGGCAGGTGGCACAGAAAGAGCGACAAAGAGATTTATTTGAGCTATCATCACGGGGACAGCATGGACAAATACAAGCTTTAGAGCAGCAGATGCTTCAAGAGCAGCTGCAGGCAAGGCAGTTGTTGGTAGGGTTAAGGCAGCAGAGAAATTTGGAAGATGAGAGACGCATTGATCCTGTCAGGCCCATTAATGAAAATGATCAGTTCCTGGGGAGTCTTGCCAGTAACCACAGAGCACACTCTTTAGGGATTAGCCCACTAGAATTTTATCAGCGACAGCAGAGGGTACCCCATGAAGACCGAGTGAGTCACTTGGAACAGAATTTCTCTTTTCAGGACCAACTTCAGCAAGGCCTTTATGAGCCTGGGTCAGTACCATTTGATCGGTCTTTGTCTTTGCCTGCTGGAGCTTCAGGAATGAATGTGGATGTAGTAAATGCTATGGCACATGCTCATGGCTTAGATAGGCAGGAGTTTGGTCCTCATATGCAATCTACTGGTCAAGTTGGAGCCTTTTCTTCTGGCATCCCAACCCACAATCCTCATCACACTATGCTTCCTAATCATTACCATGTTTCACATTTGGATAAAAGTGAGGGCCGCTGGTCTGAAAGCAATGGCCAGCTATCAAATGACTGGATGGAATCTCAGATTCAGCAACTGCATATCAATGCTGAGCGGCAGAAAAGGGAATTAGACATTAAAATAACTGCTGAAGATCCAACTTCATGGATGTCAGATGGTTTAAATGATGACAAGTCTAGACGATTATTAATGGAATTTCTCCATCAGAGAGCAGGCCACCAACCTGTTGATTCTCTACGTACTAATGATGGATCATCTGGCCTGTATTCTGTATCAAGCTCACTGGATCCTCCATTCCATGTTGTTTCAGGCCATGAAGCTGGCCTTAACAATTCATTTACAGTAGGTTCATATGGTTCTAATACATCTGAGCAGTCAGATCTTCGCATGGCTAATGAGCAGACCAACAATGTGGAAGTTTATGAAAAATTGCCATTTAAATCTGAATCCAGACCAACTGAGGGACCTTCTTTTATGTCAGGCATCAATGAGACTAATCAGGTAGTTTTTAATTCTGGCATTACTGAGAAGGCATCATTCAACAAAGAATACCTAGAGGTTGAAGGAAAGAGACATGGATCCAAAAGTGTGGGTCTGGCAAAAGGTTCAGTTATTGAAACTCAAGAAGCTGTTGCTGAGCAGGTCAGGATGGTTGCTGCAGACCGTGTAGAGACCTCTGTTAATCCTCTTAGCAGGCACTCTTCTCTTAATGTTGTTGGTGAGTTTGTCTAGATTGATCTTGTGGATATCAATTTCATGTATTGGTTTTCTGAATTTGTGAGTGTTATAAATATTCTGTCAGGTGGAAATTTAGGGTTCTTTGATGAGCCGATGAGAACACAAAATTCATTTGCTGAAGATATTGCCATAAATCAGTAAGTTCTTCACTAGGTGTATTGCTTTGATTTCCTTGGATTCACTCAAGTTAGTTCCACTTTTTGCTGTTTTCCTTGAGAGAATGTATCCATGTTAAAAGTAAAATAATAGTGGACCATTAATTTGGTAAATTAATATAAGCTGTTGATGTTTAAAAACCTCTACTAATCTACATTCATGGCATTGTGCACTATTGAAACTCTACAGTGATGAATATTGATGGACTGATTTTTAACTAGGATATTATTATGACATAAAAAGTGCCCAATAGGATGCCTCTTTTGTCTCTATCATGCTACAACCTGTTCTTCCAATTAAAATTAATTTTGTTCATTACTGGTGTTTGATTTGTTTTGTCCTGCTCCTTTTGACAGGAAGCCTGTGTCATCCAAGGTCCAAGAGAACATTTTGCTGAGACGGCCACCTGTCTCTCGTGCTTCATCATCCCAGGAAGGGCTGTCTGAGCTGGTCTCTGACGCAACAGCAAGGGGCAAAAATTCTTTGAGCTTTGCTGATGGTAATTATCTTTGCCTCCTTATGATTTCACCTTATAGAATGATATTTGTTCACACCCAATGATCTTGATAACAGGCATGGCAAGATTTGGGATGGATTTGCACCGTGAATTTAGATGTGTTTGTGGTTATATTTGTGTGCAGTTGTCCCAGTGGTAGTCTATGTGTGTGAATGCAGCGAGAATTGTAGTTCACTTGTAACTTGTCATGTCTTCAGGTGGAAACCTCACAAACCAAGCGAATGACATTACAATGTCTAGCAAGAGAGACGCACATTTTCACCAAACCGCATCATATGGTGATACTGATGTATCAGAGCCTTCATTCATGGATATGCTGAAAAGTAATGCCAAGAAGATCCCCATGCCAGAGGTCCATGTGGCGGGAGTCTCCGAAGCATCAGACGGAATGCAAGGGAGCAAAAGTGGTAAAAAGAAAGTAAAGAAAGGGAGACAAATTGATCCAGCACTCCTCGGCTTTAAAGTCACAAGCAATCGTATCTTGATGGGTGAGATCCAACGAGCAGAGGATTAACCAGTAGAGTTTTGCAATCTTTCTGTATATCACCATTTCTTACAAATTGTACAGATATAGAAATCACCAGTATCTTGTAGCCTATTCTTTTTTTAGCCCCTCTTTCCTTCTTGGGTCACTCTGCATTGCCCTGGTGAAAAGCGGTGATACTAGCGTGGAAAGAGAGTTAAGGTGTCAGGAGGGATAAATTTTTGTATAGATTAACATTCGTTACATGGGAGATACGGTTTATAGATTCACATGCTCAAAACCATTATAATATGCCCACAGTTGAAACCGTGGGTCTCGGCTGCTGCCTTGAATGGAAGGATGCCACAATGGCTCGTGATGGAATCGTTGCCTTGCCCCCCTCCAGCCTTCTAAATTTTAATGAAATTCTCTAAATAGATCAAGCTGAAAAATTACCCTCTGAATTACGGAAGCTACAGTCTAGCTGCGGCCGGCAGCGTATGTTTAAGCGCATTGGGTGTCGCTGCCTTGTTTGGCCCGAATGACAAATGTAAGCACGGTGGTTAACAGAATTCTAAGAAATGTTACCAGGCATCAAAGATGACAATCCAAAAGAGGTTTAATGAACATTTGGGGTCAATGACGTTGGAGGAGTTTACATTCATGGCGTTGCTTAAGGAAGCCATTGATCTTTAAAGAGTTGCACGACTGTTTTGCCCATCACCCACTCCAACTCAGAAGAAGATAAAGGTGTTTGATTGGCAATGGAAACCACGGCTTCTTTTCCTCCTTTATAGCCACATTCAGGAACAACATATGGGAAATCACTGTAAAAAGATTGCAATGTTCAATTTTGCTGCCAACGTTCTTGTACTGTATGCTTAACATAAAAGAAAATACAGGAGTTACCTGCCCCACATTACACGGTTTGCACCAAAGGCAGACACAACTTGGGAGAGAAGAGGTGCTAAGTCCTGATATGGGAAAGGCGTTCTTGAAACCCTGAACAGGGCACTGAATTTAACGTATACCTTCCAATTTCAAATACAAATGAGAATTCTGTTAGTTTGGCAGTTCACATTCTTATGGCTCAATTACAGCCTAGATAGCCTTGGCCTTCACAGAATGGCTGCAAGAACAATGAGAAAAATTAAGCGAACAACATGGTAGGCATGCCTGTGGGAATCTAGCTAACTTTAACAGCTCAGAGAAACCGAGATTTTCTTCATCATTTCTGCAGGAAGAAATGAGAAACAACTATGATGTTTGCACCTAGCCAAAACCGGAAAATTCCATGCGATGTGAACTTGAATACAAGGTAACTTACATTGGTGGTTTGCAGAAACCCAAATGATCGAGCAGTACAACTGTAGAAGGAAATTCCCTGCACAATTCCTGAATTTCTGAAATGTGAAGATTGAGACCCTGAAAAAGTTTGCCTAATAAGTATCATTAAAAACCCCAAAACACGACAATTAACACAACCATGCATCATTTAAATTGCATGAATATAAGCCAAAGTAATAAGAAAACAAGGGCCTTAACATCTCTTCTATTTTAGTTTACGGGTTGTCTGCATGTGAATACATACCTTCATACACATGAAACCAACTGGCACTCCAAGTTTTCCTGCCATAGAAAATAATGCCTTCCCAACCTCATTTGTCATCTACATGGAGTATCAAATATGGTCAAGATTTCCTTCATGCTCATTATGCATAGCAAGAAAAACAGATACCAAAGTGCGTAACAATATATGATTACCAGATATGATCTTGAGAACTGGAGCAGCCTAATCTAAACTCTCAGTTTAAGTTGGTGCCCAAAGATAGATTGAGCAATTGATTGCTCTTATGGATACCCCAAGACCAAAAGTCCTAATGGCGTAGCTAATCACTATTATAAGATCTTTTGTTTGCCATGTCTCTTCATATATGTGCATCAACAATACTAAGTGGGATTCACACAAGAAAAGGGTGTCCTAGTGGCCCCCACATTGTTGGGTTTGGGAAAGGGTCAAATTTACAGAGCTTTACCCTTATTTCCACAAAGAGATTGTTTCCTGGTCACAATAGAACAACCTTACCATTAGAAGAAGTCTCGCCCTTCTAGGATTCACACCAAAAATAGCAATTACTAAATATAGCTGTATTTTTTTTCTTGATGAAATGAATCAACTGACCATTTAGTTGAGAGAAACAATCACCACCTTCTGGCTCAATGGAAGATAAAAAAGCTGTGAAAAAGCTTATTCACTGTCTTCAAAATACTTATATACCATTATTTCCTATGTACAAAAAAAAAAAAAAAAAGATCTAATCTACTGGAACAAGTCATAACTCAGAAGCACTGGGAACAT
Source organism: Kandelia obovata (assembly GCA_021464305.1). Taxonomy (NCBI): domain Eukaryota; kingdom Viridiplantae; phylum Streptophyta; class Magnoliopsida; order Malpighiales; family Rhizophoraceae; genus Kandelia; species Kandelia obovata. The sequence continues at coordinate 374,621 of CM038488.1, forward strand.
TACCTTTTGATTGGCTGGCCACAGATATGGATTAAAGCGAACAGCACGGTAGCCATCCTACAATGGATCAAATTATCAGACTGATTGCCCAAAGGTGAATTATAGATGATCCATTAAATTGAAAAGACCTTCAAAATGAGTTGTTCAAGCTGCTTTAGTCCCCTTCCATCTTCTTCAGGATTTGCTAGGCAGCAACCCACAAACTTGGAGGGGTACTTATTCAAGACACTGTACAAATATATATTCAGGAATTTAGCATAAAACTTCTGGTATTTGTGGTGTAAAGCTCTTAAGACCAATTGGGAGGAACGAAAACCATGATCAATTGCCTGCATTTTTTTACTTAAATAATCCATGCTTTGGCACTAATTAGTGGTACCACCAATATCTTTTCATGAAAATCATAGTAGCATCAAAACAAAAATCATCTATCTTAGAGGTTCCACCAATTTTTGTACTGCTTTCCATGCATGTACTGTACAATGCTGGCTTAACAAATACAACTGAGATCAGTTGTATTGAGTTTCAGGATTACATGATCTCCTATAATAGTGTGAGTATAATGACCTCAACAAACCTTGTGACTAAAGAATGATCAAACTTATGATTAATGGGTTGCACAATGAGCGCACCATCTACACTTGCTTCTTCCATGCACTGTGAGACCCACAAACAACAGTTAGCCGAGCATAACACAAACAATTTTAAAAACTTAAAAATATTTTTAAATGGAGCACTGAAATTGTCCTTGTATTGTAAATTATCCGCAGAAAAGAAATCTAATCGATGGCTTTAGCATATAGTGCCAAAATTGACAATGAAAGCCACTTAACTCTTTAGAACAACTATCATATGGAACCAAAAAAATTCGAACCTGTCCTCATAAGCAACCAAACTAACCTTATCCATAAGAACAAACTAAGAATATTGGTTGCTAACCTGTCTTCGAAGAACGTTAAAGATCAAATAGAGATACAGAGGAAACATAAACAAAAACGAGCTTCAAGTTAAAAGAAAGTTTACCTGGAGCAAGAAATCTACATGCCCATTTAAACTGGGTTCTTGGCCGGGAAAGTAAGGATACCTATCTGCAGCCTATGCAGTGAACAAAACACACACACACACACACACAAAGACAAAAGAAAAGAAAAAGAAAAAGAAAATTAAAGATGCACATAGACAGCACTGAATTCTCGCAATTGATTGCAAGAAAGGGAATTTAAAGGCTAAAGTTTCAAACTTTACAGAGAACTATAATGTGGGGTTGATGAAATACCTCTTCAGGAGATGCCCATACGTGCAGATGGGAATCGATGATCTTAGCAGAACTTGCTTTGCTTCCAGTGGCCATTTTCACAGCAGAAGCCTGGTTTCTTGGTCTATCTGCACAGGACACATTCACAGTGAATGATACCAGTAGAGAAGTAGTGGGGCAGCGAGGGACGCCTGCTGCTATGATAAAAGGCCTGGGCCGCAGCAACCTGATGGCCATAGGAAGATAAATATTTTTAGTTTAGTTTTTTATAATTTAGTTGTGACTTTGTGAGCATTTATTTCGTGTACTTGACTGACTGTATAAAATACACATTTGTTTTGCCTTAAAAATAAATTCTAACTCTCAAGCAAAATGTTATTGATAATCCTTTCATGTGCACATGTAAAATGGCCCAGACGTGAACTTTCCTGCTACCAGAAAATAAAAAATTAAAAAATTATTTGAAAAAATGGAAAGTCCCTAAAATCTAATGAAAACAATTTATAGATGTTATATACTTTAACTATGGAAAACTGTGTTAAAGGCTTCGGATTTCGGTAATTTCAAAAATTCTTTCTTCTTTTTCTAGTTACCTATCATCTCAGCCCAAATATCCATCTATAATTTATATTGTTTCGCATCTACCCTAATTTTTTTATATATAATTATAGAAATACAATTATACTTATTTAATTTAAATTTTATAATAAATTATATAGATATATACATGCACGTGTGTATTATAAAAATTGAGATACTATTAATTTTTTTTATTTTTCATAAAATTATAAACTAAAAATATTAAAATATTTTATAATTATAATTAAAACAAAATTTTATTAATTTATAAAATTATATTTTAATTATAATTAAATATTTATAATCATGATTTAATAAGTTAATTTAATTTAACCAAATTATTTTTTTCTTCGCGTATAGGAGGAGCGGACAGTAAACGCAAAGCGAGAATAAAAGGGAAACAAAGTCTTCCCATTACACGCAGAACCATCTTTCTTTTCTTGTGAAATTGAAATTGATATAGCTGCCTTTCAAATTGAAGAAGAAGAAGAAGAAGAAGGGTATTTATTTGTATAACCTCACAAAAGAATCCACGAAGAAATTCAAACAAAGCAAATCGCTTGCATCCATCCATGGCGGCTACTTCCTTTCCTTCTACATATCTGGTAAATAAATAAATAAATAAATAAATAAATAAATAAATAAATAAATAAATAAATAAGTATGTATGTATGTATGTATGTATGTATGTATGTATGTATGTATGTATGTATGTATGTATCCTTTCCCCTTTTCTTCCTCCATTTCTCCGTAAACAAAAAATTCCTAACGACCATTTTTTTTATAAAAAAAAAAAAATGTTTTTGCAGTCGAATGTGGGATCACTGGCGGGTTCAGGAGCCGTGTCGCAGGTTAAACACCTAGGCCCCACTTGCACTGAGCTCAAGCTCCCTGGGAGAAATGGGTTTTCATTCAATTTCTCGTCGGCTTCGTCTTCTTTTTCTTCTTCGAGCTCCTTCCTCTCTGGATCGCTGCGTCTCGCTCCGCATTCTTCTTCCCCTTCTTTTTCTCAGAGGATGCCCCGTCTTGTTGCTTCCTCGGTCCGAGCAAGTGCCGAGGTTGTTTTTTCTCTTCTTTTTTTATATTCGGCTTTTTTGCTTACCTCGGATTGTCCTAGGTTTCTGTGGTTGTTACATTAAAATTGAACGAGAACGAAGTGAATATTTGGCTTTACCCCATAGCCCCCCGGCCTTTTATTGGACCTTTTTGTTTTTTTGCTACTGCCAAAGTAACAAAGAAATAATTAGTAACAAAGAAATAATTAGTACCAAGAGAGATTAAGTTTTATTCCATTTTCCATATTATTCAGTTTATGCTTTTTCCTGATAATTCTTTAAGCTCCAAAGGAGAGGGTTTTAGAGTTTTAATATGTTAATGCATTGCTATGCCAAATAAGGGTTAATGAGAAAGTTTATGCAGATGTGGTTTTATGGATGAATAGTTTCCTGAATATTGATTGTTTCATACATCCATGGCCAAGATTTTTTATTTTGATTTTTTGAACTAATTTCAGGTTGCAGAGTTGCAAGCACGTGTGAGCATCAAAGTGTATTTTGATGTAAGTATTGGAGATCCAGTGGGGAAGCTGGCTGGGAGGATTGTTTTTGGACTGTATGGTGACGAGGTACCCAAAACAGCAGAGAACTTCCGTGCTCTGTGCACAGGTTCTGTTTTGTATCCATCAATGTCTTTCTATATTGCTTCTTTCATTTGTTGCTTATAAAGCTTGATGACTTATTTAATTTTACCTTCAATTCTGTATCTTGATTAGGGGAAAAGGGCTTTGGCTATAAAGGTTCTGCATTCCACCGTGTCATCAAGGATTTCATGATTCAAGGAGGGGACTTTGAGAAAGGGAATGTGAGTGCTTTCTTCAGGACCTCATGCCCATCATTTGGATGACCTCAATTACTGAACTTATTAGTGGGAACAAAAATAGAGGAAACCTGCCTTTCGTTATTAATTGTGTTGTCAATATGTGTTTGAATTGGATAAAGTTAATTCTGTTATTATAAGCTTCTTTATGTTTCATGTTGGCATTACCACTTATAATAGCTTCCGACTTAACTATAATCTTGTGGATCGAAAATTAATTGCAGGGAACCGGAGGGAAAAGCATATATGGCCGTACATTTAAAGATGAGAACTTCAATTGTAAGTTCATCTTGCTCTACTTCTTATATAGCTGTTGTAGCAAGACGAAAATCAAGCTCTGTGAAATATCCTAATTGTTCCCTTGGCTTAAGCCAAGTGTTGGGACAAAGGTGCCCTCATTTCGTTGGATGAGGTTTTAAAAGATTAAAGTCATGTGCTCTAGATAGGAACTAAGCTGAGATGTTATTGGGAGAGATCCTGGCTGATCCACTTTGAGAAGATCTAAGAATTGACTTAATATCCATGAAAGTCTTTCACAGACTCACTTAAAATAGATATTATAGAAACCCTGGAATTCAGGCAGAAGTTTTTAGCAGATGACAAGTTCCTGCCACAGTTCTCATGGAATTGTATGTGCTTATTTGTTCCTATTAGGCTGTTTAGTTCTACCTAAGACTTGATTAGTCAGAGAAAAGGGCCTTACCCACATTGCCATTGTTTGAACAATTATACATGATTTTATTTCAGCTGAGTTCTTTCTAGATTCTTCCACCTTATGATCATAATATTTTCTTTGCTGTATAACTATTACACTGCATTATTTATTAATCCGAAACATGAAATTCTTGCAGTGTCTCATATTGGACCAGGAGTTGTTAGCATGGCGAATGCAGGACCAAACACCAACGGGAGCCAGTTTTTTATTTGTACTGTCAGGGTAAGCTACTATATTATATATCATGCACCACAATGTACACGTCAACACATGTACGCATACACCTATGTGAAATGGCATTGCATATTACTGTCATTTAAATTGGATGGATTTGTCATTTGACTCCATGAATCATGGGAACATCTTACCTGAAGGATTAGAGCGCAAGGGATTCTTACATATATGATACTTTCTGTATTAATATTTTTGCCAAGCCCTAAGGCTAAATATGTCTGTACCAACTCCCAATTGGCCTTGATGATGCAAATGGTTCTTGTATGAGAAGGACAATTTTGTTTCCTTGAATTTTCTATATTTTTGTCCAAACTTTTTGAAGGAAAATGAGTCGGACATTCCAGAAACTGGTTCTAAAGGCTACTTTTCTGGTTTTGCCATGGTAGAAGCCTTCTTGTTGTGGGCAATGTTTTCCATCATTATCTGAAATTTTGTAGGATTAAAGGAATGAATGTATGTTATCTATTTTTGGATTAAGATGATGGCTGCTGTCCGATTTATGTCTTTAAACCTGCTTTAATTATGGAACAAATATGAAAGATTTGAGGGAATGCCTCCTAATAAATTAATCATCAGGGCATGGTTTACATAAATTAAAACTTGAGTTTAAATGTAAACCGTCTGGTTGAGCAATGGAACAATGATAATATGTCCCTTAAAGCAGAATGTTCACTTTTAAAGTGTCAAAAACTGAGATGCTTCTATATATGTGTTAAATGGCAGGCCACGTGGCTAGATCAAAAGCATGTAGTGTTTGGACAAGTTTTGGAAGGAATGGATATTGTCCAATTGATTGAGTCACAAGAGACGGACAGGGGCGACCGTCCCAGAAAGAAGGTGGTGATCAGTGAATGTGGCGAGCTTTGGAGGTGCGATGCATGACTTTTGTTCAATTTCAGCATCGTTTTGTCCTCTTCAAGCTTCAGAATAGTCTCTCCCCCCTCCCACCCCCGAAAAGAGACTTTTATCTGAATTGCATTACAATTTAGTCCTTTTGAAGTTTCTTGGCACGCTTGTATCCGAGAGAAATAATTCTGCGGGGAGGATAGTATCCCAGATTATAAAAATTCCTGCCAGGAGATTACTGATGCATATCAACTCAACCATCAATATGATCACTCCTGTAGTCTTTTTTCTTTCTCTTTTTTTCTTATTCTTATTCCTTGATGGCGATACCTTGTGGAATTTGATTGAATGTACTTGAAATATTGCCAAATGGGCCTGTAAAAGGGCGGAGGATTGTTTTGCCTGATTTTTTTTTTTTTTAAAAAAGGAAGGATTTTGAAGCCCAATGGGGGCCTATGAATGGTGTCAGCTACTTAAAAGCTTGAAACCTTGCAGAATATCCAATTGGCAAGGTCCCCAGTAACGTAGCAAGACTTCGCCGTTGGTCCCAGTAGAACCATAAGGTCTAATAAAAATTCGCAGGTCAAATGGTTTGGGGAGAAGACAGGTTCTGCTGTCTCGTACTTCTGTCACTATATATGATGTGACTAGCATACCATCTACAACCGTTCCTTTCCCTGTGTTGTAACTGTAATTGAAAAAACAAAAGGACATCTGTCAAATATATGACATTGGAAAGACAAAAGAAAAGATGTTTGCATTTTGTATGAGTTCATTTTTCACGAAATTATTGGCATCCCATGGACGGTCAGACCTGGTTCATAAGTTTCATCCGTTAATTGGTGCGGAAGTATGTTTCTGGTTTGGATGGTCCGGAAATTGAAGGGAAGAAAATGATTAGAAATGGCAGTATATTATCTGGATATTGAAAGATAAAGTAAAGATTTTGATTTACGAATGGAAAAAGAAGTTAAGGGTATTCACGCTCAACACCAAATCAATAGGCAAGAGACTGATGCAGCAAATGGGACATGCCCTCCATAACCATAATTGCAAACAAACTGAACAAAAACAACAAAAACATTTGCCAACCCCCCCTTTTTTTCTTTCAAAGTTGCAACGCTCTTCTTCTCTAATTAGTAATACAGAAAAGTTGATTGAATTCATCTATTCGATTACGTAGAGTTATTTTCCAATATATATATATATATATATAATAGAAGTTGTAGACTGGATTAACTTTTTTTTTTTTTGGGCCTGAAAAATTAAAGATTCTTATAAAGCGTCGGGTCCTTCGAGGGAGATCCGGCACAATCCTGGCTATGGGACCACTCACTGGCAGCTGGTCCCGGATCCAACTTGTTTGGCCAACTGTTTCAATATCAAACAAGAAGCATAATGAAAGGCAAAAAGAAAAAAAAAAAGGGGGGGCCCACATACCGGACGGCTGGGGCAGTGTGTACGGGAGAGACGTAACAATTATATAATTGCAACCACCACACAAGACAAGGAGACGGAGGAAAAAAGTGAAAGCTGACAAATCATGTTGAGGTGGAGAGCTGCGTGACAGCTTATCCCGTCCCCCCCCTCTCTCTCTCTCTCTCTCATTCCCCCATTCAACGCCGTTGAGATTCTGTCGGTGACCACTTTTAGCAGGAAACATTGTTTGGTCCCAATTACCAAATCATTAATTGAATGACTGCCGCTAGCAGTTAATATTTAATTAATTGCTGCTTAATTCTATTGTAGGAAAAGGTTGATGATTTTGTTGTATACGGAATGTAAAAGGTGTTAGTAACTGTTAATTATAATTATTGTATGAAACTCCTCTTGATCTACCTCCGCAAAAATTGCACTGTTGAAGTGAAAAAAAAAAAGAAGAAGAAGCTCAAAATCCATATAAGGTTTCAACAAACACTGCAATTCTGTCACCAAGATTGATTCTAATGTCAATTGATACAAGCTTTAGTAAAATCACACCTTACCAACTGTCTATCTATTGAAATAAAAAAGCTCAAAGTTTATGTAAGTTCTACATTGAAATTTAATTTTCTTTTCTTTTTTTTTTTTTTGTTTTTTGGTTTGGCGTAACACTTAAAATCTCATAGCTTGTAATTAGAATTTTAATAATATATTTGAAAATTTTTTTAAATAAATAAATTACAATTCACAATCGGCAATTATAATAATAGTATTTCACCCGATCTTAATCAAACTCGCAAAAGATGGAACAATGGAAGCCAAAGGTAGTCGGATGTGGCCACATAGTTTTCTGCTTCTGAAACTATTATTAGGTTATAGCAACCCAAAGGCGTAGGACCAAACGTCTAAGAACAATGCATTTTCCCAGTACGCAAAATTACTACTTAATAACACAGACAATTACTGAAGTCATTCGTTGAAGATCTGATTTCAACAGGCTAGAAAGAATGCACACAGAATGCAAGTTGCGTATTGTATTTCCTTTTGCTATTTTATATTAAGGGGCGAGAGCATTGATTCCCAAGTCTTATCGCGGCAGGAAAGAGATGGAACATTTGTTTTCTGCCACAGTATTGCCCCCCCCCCTCTACTTACTAACTTACTTACACAGCACGCACTAGCTGTAAATTGATTAAAGGCAAAAAGACAATGCCCTGTACCAAAATGGATTCTGCCGATCGGTGTATGACCCACCCCACCACAGCAAAATGCCGCCAAGTGAGTCATGAATTATAATGACCCATGACTATGACCACTATGTCTTTTTTTTTTTTTCATTTTCTTTTCTTTTTGTTATTTAAATATTAAAAAAAAAAAAAAGGGCTTCAAAATGTCCAACTCGACCGCCCAGAACTTTGACACAATATCTGTGTTGCTCTCTTAAATATGCCTCCTTTGTCCTTTTGCACGGGTCCATTTATATACTCTTGGTGGGTGAAAGTACATCTAAAACATCGACCCCGGAAGAATTTTTCAGGGCCTATATCCGTTGTGAAGATTTTGGAGAGGAATCTCTTTCTCTCGGTTCTTTGTTCAAGAAGAATCTTCAATCTTATAAAAAGTTACAGTCCGTGACCAATTCTACGAGTCAGCAAACTAAGATTAAATTATCTGATAGGCGACGAACAGTTGGTCCCCTGGCACTCGAAATTATTTACGGCATCCGAACAAACATCATCTACGACTCGCACAAACACGCTATGTTTTGTTTTGTTTTCTTATGTCCTCGCTGATTTTTGTTCTTCTTATTATTGTTTCTTCTTTTTTAAAAGAAGGGTCAACTTTGATATAATAATAAAATCATTTCGTAAAAAGCTTCAAGTGGGACCTTTGTAAACCTTTGAGTAGTCGAACACATTCTTTTGCCAAGCAAACCAACCTCAAAGAATTTTATCTTCTTGCTTCCGCATACGATACGGAAGTGAAAAGCGAGGGAAAGCACAAAAAAGTTCAGAACTCTGCTCTAATGCAACACTAATGTAATGTATGTACGTACAATGTTGTGTTTTTGGGACTAGAGAAGCTGGTCCGCAAAAAAAAAAAAAAAAAGAAAAGTATTTACAAGAAGCTTTACAATTTCAAATTTTATTGTAAATTCGAGGCCTGGATCGAATGGAGATCTCAGAAAAATTCTGTGTCACTAGGAGAAACCGAACCAACATTTACAGACGATGAATAGACCTACTTTGGATTAGCAAACTGCTCAAGAAGACGACTTTATCAATCCCAAGTTATAAAGGAACTTCTCTGATCTCGTTCCAAAGAGATTACCAAAAGAGAATCTCCCGCGTTCTTGAGTTGGAGACTTTGAGTAAGCTTCATCCTTGACCTTAAGTACAGTCAGGCCAATTTCCTTTCTAATTGCCTCGATTGTTTCACTTTTCACTTCATATCCTGATGCATCAGTCACATAAAAAGCATTCACAGCCCGGGAGCCCCTGGTGGTAACCTCAGCTCGAGTGACTGAAAGACCGTTTTCCCTGAAAATGCGAGTCACATCCGACAATAGCCCAACCCTGTCCTCGCTACAAAGCTCCAGCCTTATCCCCTGCATTAAAACAGCATAACAATACAAAGCATTAACATAGGAATGGAACAAATAAGAGAGTAACGTCAAGATCAAACTTGGCATAAGTTTCTACCTCTGAACTTCTCCTTCTGATAGCAGCCTCCAAGCAGTGAATCACCCTCTGTCTCTCAGCTTCAGAACTAACGGGGGATCCATCCATATGTCTGATATAATATTCCTATTCACCAAAAAAGGATATGTTGCCCCCCATTAGCAATCATTTAGAGCATTTGTTTTCTCAAACAAAAGATAACAAGAGAAATGAGTACCATATTGAACACATTGCTAATTAGGCATATTGGGAATGTAATCTTGATTTTTAGTATTATAGTTCAACTCAATAAATATAGAACATTATCAATCAGAAAAGAGAGAGAGTGTGCTGAAAGAGTTAAAGACAACCTGGTATGCCTCTGGTTCTTCAGCTATGACTGTTGCATGATACACTACATATTGCATATCTGTCAACGTGCACACTGTATCGAAAAGCAGTTTGGGGCGGTCTTGACAGCTCAAGTTCACAACGGTGTATCCCTTGTCCACACAATTTTCCACTGTTACATGGGGTTTGCTCCGTTCACTAGCTGATCCACAAGCTTCATCATCTATATCATAATCACGATCAGCATACATCATCTGATGCAGTCTCCTATCCTTATGAGTAGAGCCTACAGAAACAGCTGTATTGGCACTTTGTTTGTCTCTATCCCCCTTGAGGACATATAGAAGAAGTCTCTTGATCTTTGCAAGCCGGTTGGGATCATCCAATGGCAAACCGGTAGCCTCATCAGTGATGTAAACAACAGATGCCATTCTTGAATTGTGGGTCCAGACTTCTGCAGCCACCACGTTACACTTGTGGTCGGCAAGAACAGCAAAAACTTCTGAGAGTAAACCTGGCCGGTCTCTTCCAGTCAATTCAATAGTTGTGTTTTCTGCAGTAGCTTGTACATCCAATGATCGTCTCAAGGACCGGAAGCTACATGCTCTTGGTCCCAGTGACTGTTACATGAAAAGCAACTCATCAGCATGACTCAGAACTAAATTGCCTCTAAAAATAATGTTGCTTAACTCTCTGAAGATAATGTGCTCTGCACATTACATTTATACCAAACCAGGGAATTTCTAAACAGTTCGTTTCCAACAAGTTTCGTTTCAGGCTCTGCTAAAAATATTATCTTCAGAAATGAATATCAGAATTCTGATACAAAATTCATGCGCAAATAGAGCTTTAATTCGTTCAAAAATATAGGGCAAAAGGGAAGACCATCAAACTTTCGGGGTGAAACCTTCAAAATACAGTCCCTCATTGGAACTGGGGCTTCACCGACCAGGCTTCTAACTTATATTCTAGCAGAGACACGGTCAATTTATGGCCTTGAAGGCAACCCTGATGATAAACAGCAGAATTATGCCCTGTGCTGAATTTCCACATTTACATTAGGCCTCAGCTACAATTAACTTCCGCCTAAATAGCTTCTGCCAAGATAATAATGGATGCCAGAATTTGCATATTTACCTGTTGGATCCTTTCAGCCACATCATCTTCACAGAGCTTATTCCCTTGCTGATCTGTAACATGGAATACTGCGAACAACCAATATGAACGAGAATATCAACCAGACAACACAGAATTGCAGAGTCAAGAAATTAGATTAAAAAGCAGAGGAGAACCAAAAGCTAACCATCCATGAACCATTCTCCATCCGAAGAAATATAAGCTCGTCTAATCATAAGACCCAAATCTGTCAAGACCTGGACCACCTCCAGCAAACTACCATGCTTATTTGCACTGTCGACCTGAAAGTTTTGCATCAGAAAAAAGAAGATTTTCATGGTGAAACCATCAATTTCACGTAAAACTGAGCCTAAAACATCCACAAATGAAATAATCAAACACCTTAATCAAAGTGGCATTCCTGCTTGAGCCATTATCAACAGTAACCCTGAAAATCAAACATTTTAAAAGAAACTGTATCAGGTTCCAACCTTTTCAGCTCAAGAACTGAGAAAAACGAAAAAAAAAAAAAACACATCAATGCAACAAGAAAAAATAACAACTTTACACAGAAATCACAATCAAAACCAAGAAACCAACAAGAAATGAATACCTGGGAGGGTTCATTCGAGTCACGAGTTTTTCAAACTCATCGTCCATTGTGAAAGAAGTCGACCAGTAATCCATTTCCACAAAGGAAAAAAAAAAAAACGGAGCGAGAGAATTGTAGCCAAGGCAGAGTTCTGTCAAAAGGCAAAAGAGAGAGAAAACGGATGAGATAGAAACTCTGTTTCTTTAGCAGTAGTATAGCTATTTTCTTGCCCTTTCTTTGCAGGAATTTGTGTTGTTGTGGTGGTGGTGGTGGTGGTGAGTATGTGGTGTTTGTGTTATGCTGGGTGGGGGCCAGTGGGGACACAACGCAAAATTAACAAAAACTAACTGGCCAACTGCTGTCTCTTATACACATCTAGATGTGTATAAGAGACAGATTATGTGGTGTTTGTGTTCTGCTGGGTGGGGGCCAGTGGGGACACAACGCAATATTAACAAAACCTAACTGGCCAACTGCAATTCGGATCAAAACAAAATAGGGTATTTTAGAGAGAGAGTGAGAATGGGAGGCTGTGTCATCCGTCCGAGCCCGTCGCTGCTGAGATGAATCCCAACCCTTTCTTCCCTTCACAACACTTGGTCTTCCCTCTGTGGCTTTGTGTGTTTTATCTTTTTTCTTTTCTTTTCTTTTTCTATTTCTTTTTTATTCTCTGTAACTCACAAGGCGGCTCGATGTTTTTGTGGTCGCGCCCTTTCGCCTCCTACTCTATTTTTTTAGGATGCCTGTCATGTAAGGCTCATCTTACCATATGTGACATGTGATTTTGGTTATTCTTAGATTTTTGTGGGCCTTTTTTAAAATTGTTTTTTTAAAAAAAAAAAAACCGTCAATTTTGGGTCCCAATACTCTACCAATTTGATCAATTACCGAAACAAAAAATCTAATAAAATTGATTTACAATGTTTTAAAATTAAAAGGGCCAGTTTTTTTTTGGTTTGGGTATTTAAAATCATGTAAACAAACGCCACACTTGGACCTAAAAAAAAAAAAAAACAGAAAAGAAAAGAAAATTCAAACTCCACGCATTAGCCCATTCCCCACTCCCTTAAATGATAGTTGTCATTCCTGGGAAAAACTTCTCTCTTGTAAGATCCAAAAAGTAAAAGCATTGCCTGCTTTTAGATCATAAAAATATAGCAAAAAAGAGAGAGAGGGAGAGAGAGAGAGATTACCTGCAAAAACAAAAGTACAGACTGCACAGGCTCGAGTCAGTTTTTGTTAAATTCTTTCAAAAAAACAAAATACGCTTAAAGTCAACAAGCATTCTTTTAAAAGTTAGCACTAATTAAAGTATTAAACAAGATAACCAAACTAATTAATTGTCAGTTCTACTTCTCTTACCTGCTGCAAAGCTCTGACTTTCAGAGAGTTAAAGCACAGCTTAAACCAACATTCCATATGCCCACTTCGAGTTTTGGTTTAGTTCCTCATGCAGTGGCCATAAAAGCTTTCAAGTATATAGGCAAGTCACTAAAATCCCTCACCAAAGAAATAAAGAAAGAAAGGTCTTTTTTTTCTTTCTTTCTTTCTTTTATTTTATTTTATTTTTTACCAAGAAGGTGCCACCCTTGTCTTGAAAGTGCAAGCCTTGTTGTATGTATCTCGACATTAAATGAAAATCTAGTAACCGACTTTGTTGCGCTTTGGGAGTGAATCCCAATCCGGGAGAAGTCAACATTATCATTTTGATATCTAATTGGATTTTGTTCGTCTTTTTGGGCACCCTACCTATTAGGCTAGAAGGAACCCTTGTCTATCTCTTTCTTTTACCAACTTCCATTCCGGAGGATTCTGGACTGCCAGGGCATCCTTATCTGCCCTCACTCGCAAACAAAAATAGTTAGAGCTACGCGTGTGTTAGACACGTAAACCCGAACCCATATGTATGATATTGTTAATTGTACTTCATAATCTTAATTTTAATTAATAAACAAGAGCCATGAATATATAATAAATAATTATAATCAAATAATGTAGAATCATGTATGATCTTGCATCCTTTTATTCGAACTCTATCTAAAAAATTTGTATTTCTCATTTCTTTGTCAAGTAGATTTTTTGAAGGGCAGGTGGGTGGCATGCATTCGTTTTTCTTTTGTTTTGTTTTGTTTTTTTCCTTTTTTAATATTCAAGACGAACCGCATCTTCAATAAATGTTTTCCATTTTTGAGAAAAAAAATATTACATTATTGTCAACCAAAAAAAAAAAAAAAAGGGTATACTCATCCCCTATAAATATAATCTACCTTTCCCAGCTACAGATTTCTGTGTTTTTTGCAAAAACCAATCCGTGCTTTTGTAAAAACCGTAATTGGTCTTCGCAGAAACTAAAACGTACAACAAAATGTTACATACTCTCAAAGATGTATCCCACCTATATATATAGATATGTCAGATACACTAGCCAACGAACCCTATCGCCTCCCACTTGTCCCATTTCAACATATATCGGTAGCTATATAGAAAGTAGAGAACAATACTGCATCTCATTCTTCTTAATCTATTAATATTTTGGTAGGAATGTGACCATTAAACGTAAAGGAGAACCTGTGATTGTGGCAGGCAAGATGCACATTGGAACCTTTTGTAGCAAGTGAGTGCCTTCATGTGAAGTTTTTCCTCACCGTTATAGCAAGTTTTCTAACGTTTCGAAGCTTGACTGACGATCTTAAATAACACCCGCATGACCGTGTAATATATATATATATATATAAACAATTTAAAGCATGGAAAGGATTGAAAAACACACACCCAGATCAGGAATCATGTGTTCACAAAACACAATTATTGCCACTTGCCATATCTACTGGGTGCTATGGCACATGTTGATGTTGGGAACTCGTAGAGAGAGAGAGAGAGAGAGAGAGAGAGAGAGAGAGAGAGATAAGGAGATAAGGGTTGACTGTATGCGTGGTTCTGCTGTCTAGGCGATTTTGGGCATTATCACAGGCAACATGAATGAATTGGGGTCAGATTATTTCCATTTTCATGTTGAGCAGCTGCTATTTTCCTGCTGATTTTGGTTGGTTTCAATTCCCTTAAAACAGTCAACATTTAACATTTTTGTTTCAATTCCCTTAGCTATTTCTCGTGTGCAAAAATTGATCCCGACTCACAATTACGCATTGGTCTCTCAAACAGAAGAGTCGGATTTTGAAAGTGGTTAAATATGCCTAGTTGATTGAAATTTAATCCTTTTCTCTCTTAAAAGTATTTAGTAATTTAAGAGAATTTTTTAAAAAAAGAATTTAATTTAGTCTTTTAGTGAGTCAAGATAAATTAATGTTAAATATAAGTAAAAATAAAAATTTTAAATGACATTTATTTAAAAGAAAAAATAACGAAATAATTTTTTTTTAATCTAAATTTCACGGGTGTATTACTCTTATTGGGAGTGCGAGGGAGTACAATAAACATTAAATTTCTTTTCTGGTAAGTCTTTTTTTTTTATTTTTTCTGGTATAGAGCAGATTTCATCCCAACTCTCAGGTATTTGCAGAAGAAGACATAGAGTGTAAGCAAATGTTTTTTTTTTTTTTTTTGCTGTTACCATAACAAACGAAATATTGAGATTATATTCGCATTAGCAAGAGTATGGTTCAAATTCGAAAATCGGATTAGTTTGAGCCGCACAATACTGTACTAAAAAGCCGCTCCGACCGGAAAAGGCCGTGGGGGCCTTGACGGCGTTGACCCTTTTAAGGATGGAAATGGAATCTTTTGTGGGAGCGTGCAGGTGCAATGAAAATAAAAAGGAAAAAAAACCCCCCCCCCCAATCTGTGGACTTTATATGCTTTCCATTTCCAGCATGTTTGGCAAAAAGCAGCTCCGCTCCAACCACCCAAAACAAAAGGGCCTTAATTTCACTTGTTTGAGGGCCCATTGGGCTACAGCTTTCCATTCTTTCAAATGTCACATTAAATTTTTGACGTGAAAGATTCATGTATAAAGTCCGTCCATCAGAGAACACCCTAACAATTTAGCTCTAAAAAATAACCTCACAAATCAGCCTACGCAATATTCTCTTCTGGGAGGTGAATCCCAAAGATTCTGTGGGTGGTCCAGGAGTCCATCTCTGGATTGTTGCTAGACCACTAACGTGACACTTGACAATGGTGGATTAGGCCGCACACACTAAGTGCGACTGTTGTTATTTTGTTTGATTGGATCCTTTCTCGTTGAAGATCACAAATTTAATTGTTGGTTGACCCATTTGTACACGTAGAGATGCATACAAAACCTTTGTTTTTAACTATTTAAGACAAAACGGTTTTGGCGAGTCAAAAACCTGTGTAAAATAAAAATTCTCGAATTGTAGGTGGACAGCATGAATCAAATCATTAATCGTGTCCCTTTTTTAGGAGGGAACGCGGGCATCATTACCAACCCAGGCTCCTGCTCTTTTCTCGTCGCCTAGTTTGCGGGAACACACATTGGTTAATGATGTGGAGTTGCTGTCACCATCGACACCAGTGCAAGAATTTTGCTCTGCTCAATTGTCCGTAGGCACTTTTCTATTTCTGATTGGAATTTTGGGCGCAGGTTTCTAGGGTTCCAAACACCGTTATGCAGCCCAAATTAACAGGGTTCATCATTAAGGTCTTTCTAGCAAGCTGCCCAATATGCTACTAACTCCAAGCCCATAATTGCAGAGTAAATTCCACAAGAGGAACCATAACATTAAATTTAAGAAGAATGGGACAAGAAACAGTAACTGGGTTTGATATTTCAGCTCACTTAGTAATAACTAGTTAAGCATAAGTTCTTAATTCATTAGGGTTTTTTTATGCAACAGAAATGCGACTAAGTTAATATTATTATAATTTGTTGATTGCACGTTAGTTAATGATATTTATCATTTATTATAATCATATATAAAACTATTATAAATATGCAAATGATAGTCGCAGTAATAATACAATTTGACACATTTTTTTAGGTCCCATCTGTCCCAGGAAGTTCAATATTTCCGAATTCGTTTTCAGAGTGAGTTCTTAGAACTTTAAAGTTACTAGCTATCAGTGGGGATATATATATTCATATAAAATGAAGTCAAACCCATAGAAGTCAAAATCACTGAGATCGGTACATGTAGAGCACTGGTCTTCAGGGACCACAAGCTTGAATCTCAATGCACATGGAGGAGCTACTGGGATGACATAAAAGGATAACAGAAGGTCCGCATATCTTCGGATGGAATAGGCCAACAGCAGCAATAAAGACAGGTTTTGAATTCTTTCATAGCTGTCTATGGAACTTCTTTGGTGCTTCTGTTTTGCCCCTGTATTGTATGTTTGGGCTTGTTTTCAACGTTGTTTTTCATGAGAAATTGGCACAAGTAATATCTCCACGAAATGTCAAGTTTTGGTTCAGTTAAAATCTTGTTTTGCATTTGCCAGTTTGGTTTCAGTTTGAATGTTCTAACTCCAAGCTCTGAAAGTGGCCCAGTTGAAACCATGTCATAGGCGCGACAAGAAGTAAAGTCTCTTGTACAGATCCATTACCGTGTCCAAAACACACATGAGAGAAATTATTCAAGCCAGCCTAGAATTTGAAGGGGAAATGCAATTAACCATGTACTCTGATTGGAAACAGATCAAATGGCAAATGCTTCCAGAAGTCATACGGCACAAAAACCTACACTGGGTAAGAATAAAATGGTGCAAAGGCATCACACAGACACTCAAAAGGAAGATGGAGGAACCAAACAGGTCACGGATATTATTGTTAAATTAGTGGACTCTTTCTGTTCCTGTGTCTGTCTGGAATGGCCAAGCACACCAGAGTCCAGCTAGAACTTGATTAAACAAGTTTCCTGAGGATAGCCACTGGCCAGAAAAACTAGTGGTGGAGTTAAAGAGTCAGGCGTAGTGTTTAAACATTAGTCCTACGAAACCACCCCCCCCCCGGGGAAAAAAAATGACAGAGAGATTGCTGAAGATAGAAATTTAATGAAGATCAATGTCAAACGTTTTGCCAAAACAAAACCATTATTTACTTGGTGTAAAATTCTCCAGTAGTTCACTTTTCCAAGAAGACAGACCATCGATTGATCCAAATAAGCAAGAAAATAAAGAAACATGCTAAAAATAAAAATGTTTAGGGAAAAACACTCCTGCAAAAATCATAAATTAAACAAACTTGTATGGAATCTTCAAGCTCAAATCTCTCTCCCCACTATATCATCCTGCAAATGACAATTGGAGAACGAATAATACTGTTATTAAAACATTTTGAAACTTGAACTCCCATGCATAGAACTAGAAGGAGAACAAATGAAGACAGCAAAAGAACCTGCATTTGAAAAGTGGAAGAAGCCGCTATTCAAGATGGGAATTAAAAACTGTGCTGCTTGCTGCAAGCTAATCCTATTGAGATTTCCAAGCCTTTGCACTCATTTCTCGTCACCACCAAAAAGACATATCATTCATGGGAAACTGCTAAGATATTTAACATGCTAAGAAGCTTGTCTATCTTAATTTTTCACCGTCTTGATCCCTGAGAATCGAGCTTATCAGGAAGGTGCTCATGGTGTTGCTGATTCGAGGAATTTACAGCATCACGGCCCTGACCAATCTGCTGGTAAAAATGGCTCAAAGCTTGAGAATTCAACATCCCAGTATGCCCTTCCTGTGAAAGCCCAAGCTCTAAACCAGGAACTTGCTGGTTAGCCCCACTAAACATGGAGCAAAAGCTCATCAAACCCATATTTATATTTGGGAGTTCAACACCGTGGAACCCAAATTTTGGCAAAGCATTCGCATTATCATTCCCAAAATTCGACATTGACTGGCTAGAATTGAGAACAAAACCTGACCCAATTCCACCAAGAGAGGGGCACTCCGTGCCCTGAATATTAGATCTTCCCAAATTTCCAGACATCGCTGCCCAATTGGCCCTATCTCTGGACCCAATTCTAGTACCCAGCCCTTCAATCTTTGTGTTCAAACCTTGTGCAACAGAGTTCCCCTGTTCTGAAACAGAGGACCCTGCAGCCACAAGAGCCGAAGCTGGGATAGTCCCAGTGCCAGTTGCAGCAATAATGGATGGTTCTGCTTGCTGCAACAGCCACTGAATTGTTTCTCCATCAGATTTATGACCCAATTCTCTTGTCAATTGAAAAATCCTGGCTGCACACAGAGCTGGCATCCTTATTCTTCTCCCTCTGCCATCCACTTTCTTGTGCCTATCTTTGTTTGAGCTTCTCTTGGGTGCTAATTGCTTGTTGTTGTCATCTTTGCTTGCAATTGTAATCTGGAAATCTTGGATCTCTGCAGTCCTCTTGTTGTTGGTGGTGGAGGTGTCTGCCATGGTTGCTTTTTGTGGAGGATTCAAGAAGGTGTGCACATCTAGTTGATGATTTGGGCCCTTGGGTTCCATGGGGGAACAGGGGAAGGTGGAGGCTTCTTTGATTAAAGATGACACCCAAAAGGCATTTACTTTCTTGTCTTTTCAATTCATTGGTCATCATCAACTTCAAATATTGGAATCACAATGTTTCAACTTAAAGTTACCGCTGCTAAATATATATATATATAACTTAACCTACTTTCATTTTCAATTGACTAAATTGTAGCATCTGGTTTATTTAGTAAAATTTAATGTTTGTCACTCGTGCTTCTCTTTTCTATTGGGTAGGACTTGAATTCCAATGCCAAGCTGGGAAACGTGGTTTAAAAACAGTATCTCTTAATTATAAATGTTATAATATCATATTTAAAATTCGTATTTCAAACTCTAACAGCGTCATAATACCAATACAAGATTTTACGGGGAGATCAGAAGCCAATTCTAGTTAAAATTTCACTTTAAATGCAATTTTCTCCTAATTTTGGACCCCGACAATGTTATGAGTCTTGTCTTACATCTACGGCCGTTTGTCACCACCTCCTTCGCAGATGCTATCTATTTTTCTCCTTTGAAAATTATTGCAATCACGCGTCTATCGTGGCTCAATTGAGTCACGTGATTGGCTAGTGGGTTCATTTTTATGGCCTCATGTAAAAAAAAAAAAAAAAAGCCAAAGCATTGTGGCACGAGAAACAAAAGAAAAAAAAAAAAAAAAGCCAAAGCATTGTGGCACGAGAAACAAAAGAAAAAAAAAAAAAATACATACATACATATACATATACATATATATATGAAGATAATTGGTCCAATGGGCATGTAGATATGGAGTCAGTGCTCGGGGCTTGAAAGAGGATAATAACCATAAGTGGGTCCCCTGAATATAGGCGTTACATAGGGTTCAACCGCCTGGACCATGGATGCAGAAGGGGGGGAGGGAGGCGGGGAGATGCAGAGGCCCCTCAAGTTCTTTATATTTGGAGCCAATCATGAAACATGGGTCATGCACATAGTTCCATCTCCTTGGTAAAAAAGCTAATATCGTTACATGTGGTTGCGTCTCTGTGTCACTCTGCGTGCGTGTAACAGAGGAAGCGACCAGAGGTGCCATTTATTGTCATGACAAGTCCAACTTCATGTATTACATTAAATACAAGCAACGATTTTCTTCGCAATAACATCCAATAAATAAGAGTTTAGTTAGATGTTCATCGTTAAGATCTCAGCTTTAAATTGCAGAGGGTGTAAAATTTATCAAAAAAATAAATCTCTATTATTAAAGTTCTAAGTCAATAAATTTTTTAATGAATTCAAGAAAGTAGTGTGAGTGACAATTATAAAAATTACACTCTTCACTTACAAAACTATACTTAAATTTTGAAACTCTTAATTATGATATTGGATAGTGCTAACCCAATCTACTGCCCCATCCATGTCCAAGAGTTTGTCCCTAAGTGGATAATCAGTGGTGAGGGGAAAAAAAAAAGAAAGAAGTTAGAAATATCTTGTTAAAATTTAATATATTTTTTATTTTTTATTTCATTTAAGGGTTTTAACTTTTAAATTGAATATTTGTTTGATATAATATTATAATTTTTATGATTGATAAATATTATATTTAAATTACATTGTATACACATTTCATTTCAATTATATATATATATATATATATATATATATATAGTTAAAATGAATTATATGACTTATGTTTTAAACTTTTAAATTAGTTGCTCAACAATACGGCAGCCTATTAAAAAATTATGTGTACAATAGAAACACCCTGTCAATGCATGCCAACCGCTGGATGCACTCCTCAGCGCATTCCATTTATTCTACCCTATCTTCAATTAGCTGCCCATGTGGCTTTGAAGTTTGAAAGCTGAACGTTAAATTTCAACTCAGGATTGGAATGGACTTTTCTTGATAGGAAAAAAAAAAAAAAAAACAAAAGCAAAAAAAAAGGCAACTTTTGATGATAAGAATGAGTAGGTATAATTAATGTTTTGGTGCTTTTTGCCTTGTTTTTCATGTGTGCTACCCATCTTGGAGACATATGGTGGCCCCGTGAAAAGCATTGCCATTGACGTATTACCAAGTTTCACTTGATTTTCAACTTTTTCGTTACGCAAAATTTTTTAAACCCTCCTCATTCCCATTTGTGAAAGGGACATAATTCAGTCAATCAGTGTTGCTTTGGGGACCAGGAATCCAATTTACACACTTAAACTCAGCACAATCATCCCGACAATCTTGGCGATTTCTCCACCGCCTCCTCGGAAAATTCCTAATAAAGTTGAGGATGCAGGTCTCAAAGTTGACAGTGGTGGTTCGATTTAAAGCTTGGGTCTTGTTTATTGGTCAAAAGCAATCCACGAAGAAACAAATGAAGACTTAAGCGGCAAGAGTCCTTTCTTAGCGAGAGAAACAAAGATTGGATGGATGGGTCCTGTAAGAGATATTTAATGATTGAAATTTTAATTTTAATTTTTTTATATATTTTTCAAAATCTTGATTTTTAATTTGTAGTAGAAAATGTGTAAGATTTATATAATCCAATAAATTTTTTAATTTTATTTAAAAAATAAAAATTAGATAGTATTCACTTTGTTTTCTTGATCGGTTAGATATTTATTAACTCTTCAATTAACTATATATTTATATATATATATATATATATATATATATATATATTATTTTTTTTTCTTTTTTCAATCCAGTCTTCTCAGATTGTTGTGATACTGCATAAGACATCTATCGTGACTCATTTCTTGTTTCCTTTGCTTTTGTTTTTCTGAGACGACAGACTCAAATTTTCTCAAAAGGATAAATTTCAATTCTGATATACCGAAAATAAAAACCAAAAAAAAAAAAAAAATCTTACCATCACATCTCGCTCGGATAACAAATTCTGCTTGCATACAGATGGAGACTTAAGAAGATGATATCGTAGATTATATTAATCATGTCACGAGCAACTCCAAGGCTAAAGATGCATATGGCGTTGTTAAAAAATAGATTTTTTTTTTAATTTGATCTCTTTTTAGGTTAATCAAAATACTCAATATTAAATGTTAGTTAAAAAATAATTTTTTTAAAAAATAATCAATATTTAGTTAGAAATAAAATAATGATAAAATGGACTTATATAATATAAAGCTATAGGTGTTGTATACCCACAAAAAAACTACATTGGTTGCTGCATAACTACAAAGAGCAAGTTTTACTGTGAGTTAACATAAAAATCACAAGCTCGAATTCTAGAAAGAGCCTACCTTGGCGCATATGTCAAACTCTGGTAAGACAAGTGGCTTAGTTGTACAGTAACCACCACCGTATGTTATCATTCTCCAAACTTGGGGAACTGGACAAAACCTTAGAAACAGAAGTCTTCGTCTTTCATGATGGGTCGCCCGACGAAAAAACAAAAGGGCTTTTACGAGCACATGGGGCTAGGTAGAGTTTGTTGTAATAGTCAGTTTCACTCTTCAGAGAGTGTCTGCAGCAGTTTGGCCATCAGTTGCCGGTACCGCAGTAGTGGAGCGGCTAGTCTTTTGTCCAGTAATCACAATTCAAACTTTAAAACCGAGGAGGAACCAAAGAAAAAGAATGGTTGTTTATTATGGGTTGGAGTCGTATGGACAATGTTATTTTCCTGTAAAAATATAATGATAAAGCCAATCAAATAATGATACATATTAGATGTGTTCGGAGTATTGGTTGCAAGGTGATAAAATTTGTTAATACTATATGTGATTTAAAACCAAACAAAAAATTAAAAATTGTATACATACTCATTCTATTTCTGTTTTGTTTTTTTTTTTTAATGAAAAAAAAAATATCCTAAAAATATTAGACATTAGTTACGCGGGTCCAAACCACCTCTCCTATACAGAGTACGTGATGATTTTGAAATTGTTTCTCACATCCAACTCTAGATTTAAATTTTATCATTATATTTGTTTTTATTTATTGTAAAAAAAAAAAAATTGAATGCACATCAATACAAAGCTCTCACGTCAACTTTGACAGCAGGTTTTTAATCCGATCAATTAAAAAAAAAAAGACACGTATTGAATGTCACCTAACTCTAACGTTAGATTCGATAAGGAGTTTTTGTCCCTTTGCGATCAATTCGTGCTTGTCTGTGCTGTGGCGTGTCCTGAGGGCCAGTGGCCAAGTAATGCCTCTCTCTCTCTCTCTCTCTCTCTCTCTCTCTCTCTCTCTCTCTCTCTCTATGAAGCAAAAAATGATTGGTCTGATTTGCTAAAATTAGCAAAAACCCTCTGCATTTTTTTAAAGTCCCTTGAATAGTACTTATTTCCCATCAGACGAAAGCATGTGCTGACAAACGAAAACTCCGACCTTGTTCTCTACTTCTCAGCTAAAACATGGTCAGCCATCTCTCCTCTCCAGGCCCCTTTACTCCCACCAACCCACTCTCTCTCTTAAAATCACAACGCTTGTGCTTCTCCTTTGCGCCCAAAGGAGAGTTGGAATTTCGGGAGTCAAAAGGAGCACAGGAAGCGTCTGGTCCTCAGTGGTCGACTAGCATTGAGCTTTGATACCAAATCTTTGCCGTTAACAAAGATTTTGACTTAATTTCCATGTGGGCTTTATTGGATTTTAATTGACTGTGTCTTGTTGGCATGTCTTTGCTTTATGAGTTTCTCTCGATTGACTGGCTTATGTACCAAATAAAAGTTCATATTAAAAAATTGTATAGTAAGGAATGAACCTTAGTTATACACTAAACTTTTAAGGTGAAACAAAGCTTCACAATTTATTTATTTATTTATAAAAAAATAGTAGCCAAGGAGATTCAAAATATAAAAATAATAAAATAATAAAGGAAAAGAAAATATAATGTCTTACAAACGGAGATATCAACTCTTCCAATGCGTAGCATTAATTTTAATTTTAATTTTTTAGTTGGAAGAGTTGGTAAGTGAATAAAAATATAGAGGAAATTAAAGAATGGAGAGGATTTTTGAGAGAGAGAGAGAGAGAGAGAGAGAAAAAAAAAACAGAAATGAAACAATTGTTATCCACATCATCGTTAAGAAACGAATAAGTCTGGGATACAATGGGACATTTTATTCGGCAGCTTAAAAAGGCATTACTCATTCGATAAATCTTAAGACAGAAAAAGAACAGATAGCGGGCAAAGAACTTTTATGGTCAGCAATCCCAATAGAAGGGCATTTACTTGACAATTGACCTCTGACTGTTATATTAAGTGTGAGCAAAGAGAGCCAAAAATGAAATGCAAGATGAGCTCCCCGCCAACTACATCAAAATTTAAGATTTGATAGAACAATAAAGGCGTAAAATGTCATTCGATTACATCCCTTTATTTATTATTATTATTATTATTATGTTTTTATTTGTCCTACGTTACAAAACAACAAAGACAGTCACATACATCCTTGCTGACAAGAAATTATTTGTCCATCCGTATGCTTGACACTAAATTAAACGGGCAAATATGAATCGTCAGGTCATGGCCATGTGCAGAACGCTGTGTCCCCTGAATGTTTTCCTTCCCAATGCTCTTTTTCCTAAATCCAAAGTTTTTGGTTTGGAAACTCAAATACACAAACTACCTCTACAGTCTGCATAGGCATGACCAAAAGCTACGGCACATCTTCAGTGATTTCATCACGGAGAGGGAAACTGGAAAGGAGGATGTAACTCACAACAGTATGGGAGTGAAAAAAAGGTAAAACACCATTTTCCTTGGTAGTTCTTGATTGCTTACAACATGGATGCATGCTCCTAATCCCGCACGCACTTGGCATAGAGTATATAACAGCTTTCTAACCACACTCGTTCACGCGGAGCCCCAACAGCCATCAACTTCGATTGAATTGTGAAAAGCATTCCTAAAGAGAGATTTATTGTTCTATTCCAAGGTCCCCCCACTTGACATTGTATCTTGCTGCAAGATAGTGTGCCCCAACGGGCCCCCGACTACCGTAGGGGTAGTACTCAGGAATAATCTTTTTCTCTTCAATCTCCTTCAGAACAGGAGTGAAGAGTGACCAAGCGGCATCCAGTTCATCGCTCCGGATAAACAACCTCCTTTCACCTTCGATGGCGTCTAGCAGAAGCCTCTCATATGCGTCTGGAATCTCTTTGGAGTATCTAAAAGTGACATACAAATACAGCTTGGCTATAATTGAGCAAAAACTTTAGGGGAGATAACTAAATGGGCATACATAAATCAAAGAAAAAATGCTACTACCACTTCAACTTTTGTTGAAATGATCAAAAGAAAACAGCTGAACCCTAGAATCCAACATGCTGCCAGTTTCAGTTTCAACCAAAAAGTTGAACAGTGCTAGCCCAGGGAGAGCAAAATTGGCAATTCAATAAATATTTATACATCAATGACCAACCACCAATGAGATTTCTCCCATTCTATTCTGACAAAGAATCAAACTACTTCAGCGATAGGACAAACAAAATTTGACAAGGCAACTAATTGCAAAATGCATGGTATTTGTATGCATAAGATAGACCATTTTTATGTGTGCTATTCAAGCAAATTTAATATTTTTTTTTACCTTGCTGCATAAAGAAGATTTAGATTGCTACGGTCCAATCGCATTCCTAATCCAGGGACCTTGTTATTGATCTTCAAATAGATAGCTTCATCTGGTTGCACTCGAATAACCAGTTCATTTGTGGCTCGATCAAGATCTGTTCCAAAATTCCTATTATATAAGTTGCCAGGTACATTCCTGAACTGTACCCTGATCTCAGTCCTGAGTAAAACAGGTAGATTGCACATTTCAAATAACCCAATCAATTTAGTTGTCAGAATAGGTTGCATAACAAATAATGTTACCAACCTCTTTGTGTGCAATGCTTTGCCCGCTTTCATTAGAAAAGGCACTCCATCCCATCTTGCGTTGTCTATGAAAAGAGCAGCTGCTGCAAATGTCGGAGTTAAGCTGTCTTTTGGCACAGTCTTATCATCAGTGTAGGCTGGATAAGCAACTCGTCCTTTTGTATGACTCTTGTACTGCCCAACAACCACATCTTCAAGTCTTATAGGTCTCATTGATCGCAAAACTTTGACCTGCAAGCAGATGAGATCAAAATCCATTCAGGTCATGAAAAAAGAACATAACATCCAAAATGTCCGCAATACTGCACAGGAAAAAACAAAAAAGAAAAAACAAACCTTTTCGTTTCTAATATCTTCTGCATCCAAACTGACAGGAGTTTCCATGGCAAAGAGGGCTAGTATCTGAAGCAGATGGTTCTGCATTATATCTCTTATTATCCCATAGTTGTCAAAGTACCTAGTTTTCACCAATTGAAGATTCATTATAGGCACTAAAAGTTAACACAAAATCCTATGCCCATGAGAGAATGGAAAGTACCCTCCACGTCCTTCAGTGCCAAAATCTTCAGAGAATATCAACTGGACATTCCTTATATATTTCCTTGACCACAAGGGCTCAAAAATAAGATTGGAGAAGCGGAGAACAGATAGATTTTCCACTAGCTCCTTTCCAAGGTAGTGATCTATTCTGAAAATGAAAATTTACCTGATCAGATTATCAGCCACAGATTCTTTACAGACTAAAGATCCTATAGTCTAGAGAAACTCCACCTGAATATTTGATCTTCATTTAGGTATTGTTTAAGGGATTTTGTTAAGGAAGCAGATGATTCTGAATCTCGGCCAAAGGGTTTCTCAACAATGACTCTGGTCCAGCCATTACCAGATGAAGCCATTGAGCTTGCACATCTTACTGCATCAATAAATATATTTGGAGGGATTGAAAGATAAAAGAGGCGATTGGAAACTCTACCACCCTGCATATCAGAATAACATTACCAAAAATAAATGGAGTTCAGTTCTCAAGCTTTGGAATATGTTCATTGCCAACTGTAAAGAAAAATCCAGGTCAATACTTTCTCTAGCAATCAGCTTGGGAGAAGTTACTTTGAGCCCAGAGATGCCAATCTAGCAAGGTGCGGTAGTGCACCCTATCATGCAAATACATGAAGAAAGATAAAACACAACAGGTCTTATTTCCATCAGAAAATGAATCCAACCTTCAGCACATTTAGTGCAGGAAGTTTGCACTTTGCAGATTAGTAAAGAAGCATAATTCTCAGTGCATTTCACTGTTCTATAGCAGTGCTACATTTGACACAACCCTCTCTTCTATGAGGGGAAGCATACCCAGAAGCAGGAATCAAGAACTCTGTTTAATGTTTATAAAACGTGATAAGAATGATTAACTAATCGACCGCCCAAAAGGAAGTTTCAGATCCATTGCAGTGCTAGGCCCAACTCCAATTACCTCATGTTCTTTCAGCTTATTATCTAGCTCTGCAAAATTGTCCTCGGAATCATACTGGCCTGAATGGTAGAAACATCTCTTGAGAAACTGGTCCATCTTCTCACTGCAGTTCTCCCTGGAAATCCACAATCAGCATTACCTATCACATTACAGAAAACTTGCAACATTCCAGAAATGATAAGCACAGCCAACCCGTGCCAGAACAATAGAGATGGAATCACCTCTTATCAATTCTGCAAGTAAGAGTCTTGCTAACCATGTTTCTAAGTTCGGCATCTGTCATCTTGCTCCGAGCATAACCAAAGACGGTAAAGTGCTGCAAGGAATAATTTCCCATTTTAACATACAGTATTAACACCAAACCAGCAAAAGAATGGAGTAAGGGAACCCAAAAAAAAAAAACTAAAATGCAAGGTTAAATCAACCTTGGGAAGACAACCCTCGTAATAAAGGGCAAAAAGTGCAGGAAATATCTTTTTCTTGGCAAGGTCACCAGAGGCTCCAACCACAGTGATGCCGACAGAGGACTCATTTTCATTAATATCAATCCGAGCCGCTTCTTTGAATTCTTCAGTAGATATAGCCGAATATAACAAACCATCTTTCAAATTCTCAAAAGAAGACTCATTTCCTACTGGGTTCACTGGGGTGGCCATTGTACCTACACAAAATTTTCATTTAAATACGCACAAATAAGAAAAGAAACTTCAAAAATATCCTTACGGGAAGATTAAAGCCGACAACTTTCCGAGCCCCATCTCATCCAAATATCAAAAAGAAACAAGGAACTATGCCACAATGATTTTTAGTTAAACCAATTTGGAAAAACAATGGAAAACAAGCATATCGATTACCAAAAACAATATTGAAAACCAAGTATCAGGCAATCAGGAAAGACTAGAAAGATTGAAAATCAGACAAAATACATGTCTTTCTTTTTTTTTTTTAAATGATAGGAAACAAAGGCAAAGGGCGGCTAACCATCTTGCATGAGGACCTCATTAAGGAGGGAATTCCGTTGAGATTGAATAGACGCCTTAGCCGAAAAAGCCAGCCTTGGAATCGAAAACAATAAGTTGGTGGGCTGATTTTGATGCTGCCCATTGATCGATGATGAGGAAAACAAGCAATTTGAATATGAATATGAACGACAATTCGTCGAAGGAAGTGTCGCCATTTCTATTCTTCTTCTCTCTCTCCACCTCTGTCCCCTTTTTGGCTCGTTACCATTCAGTTGAGAAAAGTGTTTATTTAAGAATGAGGGCCAAGCCCTCCAAATCTAATGGAGATGGGAGAAATAACTACGGAAACGTCGCCCTTCAGATCTCCGAAAGGCTGCTTCTTTCTTGTCAAATATCAATAACAACAATAAATAAATATATAAATATATATTTATTTTATTTCCTTTTACTCTGTTCAGGGAGAGATATATCTTTTATAAGTTGGATTATTTAATGCTAAATTGTTAATTAGAGATGTCTACTAAAATATGTTCTATTTACACTAACTAACTAAAATTATGAGAATAACGGAATGAGTACTGTTGTAGACATTTTTTTTTTCTTTTGATATAGATAAAAAAAAAATTATCAAGTGATGTGGTAATATAATCATAAATTAATATAAATAATACAAATATGCTATCTACGACTTTGTGTGATGTCAAGAAAATGGACATAAAATAAAGTCCTAAAGAGAATAGAGGAGATACAGTGTTAGTACAGCGTGCCTATTTTGACAAAGTCCGATTGGATAATGGGCAGTGTTACTTCGTTTTCTTTCTATTGTTTACTTTTTGCCTTATTTTCTTATAGCTTTGGGTGTTAATGTTTGAATGAAGAGGACTTCGCAATAATGGAATATGGAAGACTGAATGGTTCTCTAGTAATAAGCTTTGGGTGTTAATGTTTGAATTTTGTGTGCTCTGAACACGACACTCAAGATGCAAATGAGAATAAGAAGACAAGGCAATTATTCGATAAAAAAGAATTACGTTTCGAATAGGTTTTAAAGGCTTCGTAAATTGATTCCTCGAAGAAGTGCACGCAACATCAACACCTCAAATGCTAACATTTCAACTTCTAGTTCAAGCAAATGAAAACCTTTACCATAATCATCAACGTCATGATGGATCATTTTAGGTAAATTTCGATATTATTTATAGAGGCCCTTTATTGTTGCAATTTTTTAATTAAAAATATAAATTATGAATAAATATTCGAATTTAAAATTATAGATATAATTTTATATGATGTTAAATATTTTTTTTATTATTAAAATGACTATTGGTTATTAAAACTTACCAAAAAAATTTTCAAGGTACCAAAAAAAGTTTTTTAGAAAAAAAAAAAAGACAGAAACTTAGAAAGGGGTCCCAGAAATTTCATTGGGTAATTGCTTTCAAGTGCTTAACTTGGATGGATGAATGATATACTACGTGCCTACGAACCCCCCCCCCAAGGCATGGCCCATCCATTTCAATTTATTGAAAAAGCCATATTGAAAAGAAAAAAAAAAAAACCCTATTTGGATCCAACTTTATCATGGGCCCTGGAGCCTACTTGATTACAACGCTAGAGTCCAAGATATTCATTTTGTGCATCACAGCCCTTGTACTGAAGAGGCCTAACAAACAACACAAATAAATCTCATCCATCAGAAAATTTTGTTAGGATATTCCCCCCCCCCCAAAAAAAAAAAAAAGAGTGTTAAACGAATTATAAATAAATTTATAATTTATTAGTATTGAAGTCATCTCTAAAATTAAAGATCTTGAGTTTCAATAAATAGTAGTTTCAACCTCAAACAAAACTAATTAACTATGAATAAATAAATAAATAAATAGTAGTAAAGATGCTAAAACTTTTACCAAACGTTTTGCATGAAGTGAGGATAATCACTAAGTTTCACGTTAAGAGCTCACCTGAATTTTAAGCCAACATAGCCTGTAAAAAACAAAAAAACTAAGATTGTTATTGCGAACTAATAGCAGCTCTAGCACGTCTCTCAGAAAATTAACCAGTAAGACCTTTGGACGTCAACCAACTGCTATATGGTTAAAGAGGTTTTACGCACAGATGGGATTTCTCGGCGCATGTTAGATTAATAAAATGCATCACGTTGCATTATGGTGATGATTGATTGTATAATTGTAATTGTTCAATGCATGATAGCTACTGATGATAAGATTATAAATATATAATAAAAGATAAAAATAATACCACTTTTACTTGTCCATATCCTGTACCAATACAATTTGTGTTTATTTTATGTTGTCTTTAAGACTAAAAGTCTTTAGTCTGAATTCAAGTTAAAGCTAATTAGGTATATATAAAAAAAGGGGTCCTGAATGCCAATGTCAGGCAAATTGGAGAGACATGGGAATATGCATGATTAAGTTATGTGATGGGGCAAAAGGCACACCCACTATCAAAGACGTAGACATTCTTTTTCTAGTCGGTCTCTCCTTTCCTGTTACTATCCACCCATATATGGATCTCTTAGATGCTAAGGAAGGAATACCGGCAGTGCAAGCTCGTGGGTCAAAGTGACTGGCTCAAAACGTATGGATGGAGGCTAGCTGGCCCAGAAAATACTCCCAGAATCCAAGGAGTTCCATTTGAAATTTAGCACTATATACCTTCCAACAAAAGCAAATATTCCCTGGACAATTCAACTCCACCACCTAAAGGTGAAAAAAAAAAAAAACAAAGAAAATTCGATCTAGCCAAGGTCCTAGTGATTGTCTTCCCTATTTCACGTACAACCTACCAGGAAACTCCATATACATTATTGCAAAAAATATTCTCTCTCTCTCTCTCTCTCTCTCTCTCTCTCTCTTGTGTCAGGAAAGGGATTTCTATTTTTTAAGGATTCTTGGGGGCACGGGATTTGTAACCTACGTTGCCCTTTGCAAGACAAAGTTGTGGCATCTATGTTAATTGAGAGTTTATCATGGACTATATCTCAGAAATATTTTAGTAATTAAAAATTAAAAATTTTATTTTAAAGATTTTACATTTTAATTTTAGAATATATATATATATATATATATATATATATAAGAGCTCACTATTTATTCAAAATCTTAATAGACCAAAAAAAAAAAAGAATTGATTATGAACTAATTAATCATTTGAATTGAACAAACAAGATATTAGCATGAATGTGAGATTGTTAGATAAAAATAATATAAGAACCTATATAGCCGGATATTGCTTGTTTGGTGGCTTTAAATTATTTTAGATTATTTGCGTTTTTCTACTATGGATTCAAAGAATACAATCAATAGGTTTAACTTTTAACACTAACCATTCTTGCACCTGATGGAGTTCAATGTGAATAATCACTGATTTGGAAGTCTCAGCTAACAAAAATTAAAGGTTTAGTTATCTTCCTGTATCAGTATACAGTAAGATCATAAGCAACTCACTCCACCACATAGATATTGACGATATATAAAATTGATACATCATGAGCACAAGAAGAAGAAAAAAAGAAAGACAGAAATTGGTCGATGGCATCGCATTAAACGGTGAAAAAGGAGAACAATTTCCATTGTAATGAGGGAAAATTTTCATTTTACTATAATGTATAGATGATGTTCTTAATTACCATAGTCTATATATGAACGTAAACACTATTATCATTAAAAAGAGTAACAAGGTAAAAGTGCTAGTTGCCTTGGCTAAGAACGCCCATCAACAACCCTAGGAAATGTCAATCGTGTTTCTTATAACAGCAATTATCTGCAGAAATCAGCGGACAAACAGTAGCAGCAGATAAATAAGACAAACAGACAGACTTTAAAATGATCTCTCTCTCTCTCTCTCTCTCTTTCTTTTTAATTTGATAAAAGAAAAATGGTGTTTGATCATGATACCCACTACTATAGTTGCTAAAGAGCATTTTCCTTTCTACCATAGCTTTATTCATTTTCAACAAAAAAATTAGGGGAAGTTTTATGACGAATCAATTACAACTACAAAAGGGTTCATGATGATAATTATCTGCCTTTAATTAATGTTCTTCTGGGAACAAATACATGTTTTCCAGATTTGTTACAAAAACAATATAAATTTTTCATATATATAATAGTTTAAGAACTAAGACAGTACCGTCTCAATTATGCCTTAAAACAAATCAATAACCTCTCTTCGAGCCATCTTTGTTTATTAACCCTTGCAATGAACTCCTCAACTCTTTTATTTAGTTCCTCAGCAGGCAATCCAATCTCTTCTTCTTCTACATCTCTCTCCTTCTCTTTATCATTTTCTTCTTCAACAACTACTTCTTTGTCTTCTTCACACTCTTCATATTCTTCTTCTTCTTCAAGTTCTTTGTCTTCTTTCTTGGGTAACAATTCAATGACTTCTTCGCCGCATTCTTTCGCAACTTTATGTTGATCAAAAACTTTTATGACCCTCTTCTCAACTATGATGTCCGAATCCAATTCGCTATTTTCTGCCTCTTGTTGAAGAGATGAGTCTCCTTTAATGGCTCTACTTCTTTCAACATACTCCTCGTAAATCTCTCCGGTCGGAGATGATGATTGTGAGGCAACAAGCTTTGATTCTCCAACAAGATAGGCAACAATGACGTTAACCACCACAAACAACCACTTGGGGCTAAAGAAAGAGGACAACATTTTTGGGAAAGACGGGAACAAAAAATGCTTAATTGACAAACGTAAAGTGGGAAACCAGTAGTAGAAACAAAGCGAGGAGCATGCCAATGCAACAAGTGTGTGAGCAATGAGATTGTATAGGAATTGGTCATTCTTGTAGCCCTTCATGGTCTGAAGCTTTTTAGCCTTGCTTATTGTATCCATTCTACAAGGACTTTGATGGGTGAGTAGTTTTGGGAAGTTGCGGGGAGGGCTGACTTAGATAGAAGGCTAAGTGAGAATTCTTATAAGATATGAGGACGAAATAGAGAGAGGAGAAAAACAATGCCTTATATAGGAAAGGGAAAAGGGTTTGGAGGGTATATTTTGGTGGGATTCAAGAGATGCAACTTTTTATTGGTTTTTTGGGTATTGGGAGATTACTTTTTGAAAAAAGCCATGGCTGGCAGGTTCAAAATGTGCAATTTTTAGGTGCTTTTGTTTTTGGCCTCCATTTGCTTTCCACTATTTCTGTTGATGGTTTTCAATTTTTCCATTGAGTTTACCCAACAAATGCATTTCAACTTGTGGAGACCATGATTTCAGGATTCAACCATATCCAGTCTGTATAATCACAAATGAATCTCTCAAAGCTATAAAGAACTTGAGAGACTGAACCATTTGTGCATTATTCTAATATATATCATTAATCAATATGAAGTAGAACAAGAAGCTCTACGTATATCACGGTGAAGTGGGGTGATATATAATATTTTTTATCACTCCATCTTTTTTCCCCCCGTTTTTTGTACTTTCTTCCATCTTGGCATTGATATTCCTCTTACTGTAGAACAATTATTGCATTAATATGAATTCTTTAGTCCTCATTGCATTACTCAAACTCTGGTTTTTGTTGTCAATTTCAATTACAAGTTTTTCCTGCAGAGAATAATTTTTTTTTATTTTTACTTTATAATACGAGATACTTAAGCTAATTAATCGAAAAGGGGGGAGGAGCCAAAAAAGGCGCAAAGAAACTGACGGGAAAAGTATATAGGCTGGAAAGATACTATTATTATTTCTGTTTTACGTGCTTTTTCAATTATGTATGCCTTTCTCTGCATAATTGAAGCAGAAAGTAGCACATGTCTTGCATGGGGATTAGACTTGCAAATCAGGAGCACGCTCAATGAAGGTCAGTGTCTAAATTGTACTTTGATTCGATTAGCAACTAATTATTCAGGCAAAGCAAAGCTTCATTTTCTGGTGCTTAGGCAGTAGTGATTATCTGTTGAACGCAAAACCCTTCATTCGATTGATAGCCAATTTTTTTGGAGGA
Organism: Kandelia obovata; assembly: GCA_021464305.1. NCBI lineage: Eukaryota > Viridiplantae > Streptophyta > Magnoliopsida > Malpighiales > Rhizophoraceae > Kandelia > Kandelia obovata. The sequence goes on from CM038488.1 coordinate 408,903, forward strand.
AAAACAAATGAAAGCAAACTGGCACATGGGGAAGCCTATAGATTCAAGAGTATTGCTTCAACAAGAAATCATTGTCCGCTTGATGCAGTGCGAAAGTCTCGTGTATTATAAATTGACTTTCAACATTGGATAGAGTATTATTATAGGGAAAATCATTATCACCTCATTATTTTGCTCAGTTTCTTCTTACAAAACGAAGATCAATAATTTCATCATAAACCACTGTCATAATAAAGGAGAAAAGGCGGATTGTAAAGTTAAAAAAGTTAACAGTCACCCTGAGGGAAAATGCCTGGTAATCAAATCACGCACATGCGTTGCTAGTGGAATTGGGTGAGAAAATACCATGATTTTATTAGGAAATGCGGGTTCTAACTTGCCGTGCAAAGTTATTGGCAAAAAGAAGATTCTCCTCTAGTTACAAGGTTGTTTGTCCGTATGTCATTTATCCCTCTTGGTCTACCCCTTTTCTATTAGTTTGAAAACGAAATTATTCACATCTCACGACCTCGCTCATTTTGGGTCTATGCATGCCGTCTCATCCACGCGCGCTTGATAAAGTTCAGCTTACAAGTATACCAGAACATGACCCCTAATGAGAGCGCGGTAAACTTAATAATATCCCGTTTACGTGTGTTTCTTTCTCAAGTTCTACGATGTGAGAAGTTTTGTGTACTAAAAATGCTCTTTTAATGGTAAAAATTAAACTTCAAAGGTGCGTCTAATTCACCTGTCGAAGTTCACTCCTTTGTGCCAATTGATCCAACTTGTGGGGTTTCTAGCTGACCTTCTCTATTTGATGGCGCTGAAGGGTTCAACGGGATGGTGTTATTTTCATGCTTTGTCCAGTTTGAGAGTTTCGTAGATTCCCATGCGAAAGATTCTCCAAATGCATATTTCAGTACGTATTTGGACATTAGAGAAGCTTCAAGGAAAGAGAGTTGCTTTCAACAGAAAATGCTTTCGTCCAATGGTCCATTCTTGTGGTATGGTGAGCTTGAAGACGTGCCTTTACAAGTTACAAGAAAATGCTTTTTATACTTTTCTGCCCATCATAAAGTGGTGGTAAGTTCGTTCTATCATTCGTCATTGCAAGTCTTTGTAATTGCGTTACTTCAAACGTTTTGAGTCATTACAATTCAGAGATCATCACGTCTCAACACTTTGTGTGGGAGAGGAAAATGTTAATGGTTTATGTTTAAAAGATGTTTAATGGTTTATGTTTAAAAGATGTTTCTTAGGATTTTCAGTTAGTTAGATATTTTTTAGTATTTTCCTGTCTATTCTACCAAATTCATCCCTTCCAAATTTAGGAGAAAATTGAGGATGTAAGAAAATATTTTCGTGTACCTTTGCTGATTCGTAGAAGTTTGTAATCTATTTTTCTCGTGCAAAAGCGAAAAAGAACTGAAATTTTTCTCCTTTCTCTTTCCACCCCCAAGTTTTCCTTCATCTCATTCTCATTTTCCTCTCACTACTTTTTTTTTTTTTTTATTAGTTCTTCCTACCTTTCCAAACACGGAACATAGATTGGAGCCCAGAGCAGAGCCATTACATTTCATCGAAGCTGAAATACAAAGTTTGCCGTAAGTCTAACTGAAGGCAGGTTAAAAGGCTGGAACATAGGCCCAACCCGTTCTTATCCCTTTAAGGCTGAGTACCAAGCAACAATGACGCACTGTGCAATGGTTGTTAAATTAACATAGAACCACCACCACGTGATGCTGAAAAAATTGGAACACCTACAGCAATGCAACATTAGAATAGTTCAGTCATCCTCATTTGGTTTTGTTCAAACATTGTCTGTTCAGATGCGTGCTTATATAATATGCGGGGTTTGTTGGAATTACGTTTTTACCAAATGAGGGGGACCCATCATCATAGTTAGGAAATACATAGCAGATTCATGAATTTTCAACCAATGAATCAGAAGATGGACAGCTGAAAACATTTCTCCTGAATCTCTCATTAAACGGACTAAATCCAGTTTAAGATACAACAAAATTGTACTACTCCAGCTTAGACGGATTAGTACATAAACAATACCATCCGAGGGAGGACTCAAAAACAACTACAGCCGGCAAAACCAATGAGAACTACAAGGCCGCCTAAATGCAGGCCGCAAACCCGCTGATTACAGTCAACAGATGCCAAGTCTAAATGACCTTTAATAAAAACACTAAGTGCCATGCCAGAGAATCCTCCCCTATTCTGTAAAAGGATCAGAAGAGGACCAATGCATTGCAAAAATGTTGGGAAAAGGTTTTACTACTTCTATTCAACATCTAAGCCACAAAATTAATGCCGTCAAAGTACTAAAGCAACCTTCTCGTGTGAGATGAGAGAAGAAGGATGGGCAATCAAGGGCTCATAATGGTCAGCGCCAGCACCACACCAGCCTGTGTATAAAAAGAAGTAAAAAGTCGTTAGCCATCAAAGAAAGCATTTGAAATGCAAGCGATCGGATCCAATAGCATGAGCTTTTAGAATTTTCCTCTGTACATTATGTGCATTAAGACATCAGTTGCAAAGGGACAAAATCCACCACCTGTTCCTTTCATAAACAGAAAGAAGGGAGGTCCACCAATTTCACTCCTTGGTCGATGTGGGAGGAAGAAAACACAATTATTTTCATCAACCATCGCATCAGATCCATGTGCTTGCACCTGTAGATGTTTGAGCAGAACAGTTAAGCTGAATGAATAATGTAGAAGCTTATCAATAGCAAGATAATACATGCATGCATTCACATAGTATGGAGCTATAAATCCGAGGGAAATATGAATTGCTTTCATGGTAATCACAGTCTGTCATCATTCATATAAGCTTTCACTGAAGATCTTGGCCTTTATTCCATTGCATTGGGCACAAGCAACAATTACACACACAGTTTTACCAGCCAGGGCGGCTAATAGCTGAATCTCCGAGCAGCTGAGATTTGAAAGGTCTCAGAAACCTTAAGAAAATAGGTATTATGACCTTGATTGCAAGTACAATTATCAGCGGGCACTAACAACAATTATCAGCGGGCACTAACAAAAGGAAGACTATTCAGAACATGATGTGCCCACCCAACCACTGAGTTCAGTTACAAGCATGCCAGCACATATCCCAAATAGAAGCCCAGAGAGAGATTAACAAATATATTTTTAATTGACTGAAATTATCCAATCAAATTTGCATGAACTATGAATATGATAGCACCAAGCCATTATTGCCTCCCAATGGCATCCAAAAACACCATAGTCCATAAGCAAAGTACAAAAGTATATTAGAAGCCATATAGACTGGAACAATTTATACAACAGAAACTCAGTAACTACACAGACCTCATCAACAGGCTACAGGAACAAATTTTAACATTTAATACGTTGTGAAAAAATTTATCCATACCACATATATTTCTCGCTTGAACTCTGTTGCAAGGCATTCAATGGCTATATCATCTCCAAAAGCCGCAGCATGTCCTTTTCTATTCTCATCTACAGATAATAAACCCTCCTCCGTGTATTGCAAAGAGATGATATCATATTCATCATCAGCTGAACCGGAGATTGACATGTACTTTGCCCAACTTGGGCCATCATTCACAGGAATGCATCTCTCTTTGAAAATAGACTCTGCTGCCATTCCTCTTCAAATCAGAAAAGTAAATGATAAAAACATAAGTAGCTGAACACTTAAAAAAATCAGCAAGATAGTGCCAATTTGCAATAATACATGATTGCCATCTTGTTCCTAGGGTGCATCATATCACCAAATGTGTACAAATCCAGAAAGGCAAGACCTTCAAAGATTGGTGACTAATCTGCAAAATGCACCAGCCTAGTAAATAGAAGACAATAACAGATCAAGGCAAACAATCTTACTGGGTAACATCGATAATCTTGTTCATTTGCCTCAAACATGGCACAAAGCAATCACAAAAACAATAGCAGGGATCACTAAGTTTTGTAGACATATGCAGTTGGAGGGAACATCTAATAATGTCAAGAAGAAACGGAATCTGAATAATAAACATTCTACCTCACACCAAACTCAATTCATAATAGAACAAATGACAAGAAAAGATTCATGTAAATAACCCAAATTAAATTTGAGATCAAGGCTTTGAGGTTATTATTGTTGTTTACAACATTGGAAAACAAAAGGTCTAAAAAGGGAAAAACCTGCTAACTATGACGAATTCCCATGAGTAAAAGAACAAATCTTTCCTATATTTCCCATGCTTTTCTCAGCAAACAAACACAAAGGAATATAAAGAATGAAAGAAAAAAAAGGGATTCAAATCCTTTCTGAATGCGACTTATTTTTAAATATTGAAAATATATTACCTTTAAATATCGAAAAAAAAAAGAAGAAGAAAGAAAAAAAAACAAATTGGAGCCATTTAACACACAGATCCATAAATGCAAGTGCAAGAAAATGGAATTTTACCTTTGCACGCCGAGCTGGACGAGCTCATCAATGGCCGTATCCAAAGCTAAGCGATCCTCCTTCTTGGCCAAGAGCTTCACCTCCTGGACCACGTGGATCCCCCAGCCGGTCTTCAGATCTGGCGAGTACATATGCCTAATCGCCTCATTTATCATTTCTTTCTCTTTCTCGTTCACGGATTCGAAATCCTCCGAGAACCGCCTCACCGTCCGCCTCCTCAGCTCCATCGCGTCCATCTCACGCGCCATCATAGCCCTCTGGGACGCCGTGAACAGGCAGTTCCCGTCCGCAGACACCTCGCCTCCGTGCGAGAGTCTGAAAACAACCGACCTTTGCGACGGGGAGTCCTTCTCATCCTCCGGATGCTTCCACAGCACGCCTTTCGCTTGCAGCCGCTGGAGGCGGCGGCGCTGCTGGTCCTCCAACCCAGCCACATCCTCCCACGTGGTGGCCTGAGAGGTGGCGCTGACACTCTGGTCCACGAGATCAACGGCTTCGAGAGAAGCTGTTGCGTTGGGGTCTCTCCAATGACCGGCCGGCGACGAGGCCTGAAATGCCGTCTCCCCAGCAGCCGCCGAGTCAACGAAAACCCTCCCCATTTTTATTTATTATTATTTTGCTTTTTAAAGAACGGATAATTTCCGTTACTGATTTTCTCTCTGTTTTTTTTTTTTCCAATCTCTTTCTCTTCTTCAAGAAAGAGCGGCAGAGGAGAGAGAGAAAAAGCGAGAGAAACACATATATATATATATATATAGAGAGAGAGAGAGAGAGAGAGAGAGAGAGAGAGAGAAATTAGGGTTAACGGATAGATGTACAAAGCGGGAGAGTTTCTGGACACGTGGCGTAAGGGCATTTATAAGCAGTTTTTTTTTTTTTTTAACTACGAAAGATGCTAACATACACTGCGGGTCCACAGTGCTCAAACCTGAGCCAGATAAATGGCTCCTTTTTTGGATTTTTTTTAATTTATAATATTCTCCATCGTTGGTTGTATCGGGACAGCGGCCTATGCCTTCTGCGGCCACCGGCCAGTGACTTGCCTGGCGCCGGCGAGTTGGATAATTTAACGGCTATTTATCAGCTACTAAAATTTTGGCACGTCAGCAAAAGCTCTAATTAATCGAGTTTGCCAACCGCAATAGTTGGGCCCCACAACTGGAAGGGAGCCATCCTTGTGAAGAAGACAAAGGAGAACGAGTGATACACTCAAACGGTCAAAAAATGACGTAGCCTTATTTTAAAATTTGTTCTTTTATCATATTGAATAAGGACCACGACATTATGGAACTTAATGCAGTAAGGAATTGTAGATTGCTTTATTTATTATTTAAAAATATTGTTGGTAAGGTACGTGACAAAATTATAATCGTCTATTTCAAATTAATAAGAAGCATAGTCTGCTTATTAGGAGCACGTAATATTGGGTTGGGTTGTTTCCCACTTACCTAATTGACAGTATTTTGACCTTTGCATTTAAAAATAAAAATAAAGGAAAATAAAAAAGAGAGAGAGAGAGAGAGAGAGAGAGAGAGAGAGAGAGAGCGAGAGAGAGAGAGAGAGCTGTCTCTTATACACATCTAGATGTGTATAAGAGAGAGTATATAGAGAGAGAGAGAGAGAGAGAGAGAGAGAGAGAGAGAGAGATCCTACCACAAATATGAAAGTCATGGTTCATCCCGAACGGTGCAAAATTATAAATAAATGGCTCTTCATTTTCTACGGAGATTCTGGAAACCCTACCTACTGCTATGTCTGCACTTGCAACTACCTGATGAACCCCAAGCTTAACGCAGGAAAGATTCGTAAGGTGGGAAGGACCCTTCAACTGAGTTTGCTTACGTGCCAATAGAACAACACAACATATTATCTTATTGTCATTGGTTGATCCGTGTCAATGATTTGGTTGAAATCTGGGACATATGGGACAGATGGGTATTATTGTATATCTGTCAGTCAGGACGATCTTGGATGGACGCACAGAACGTCAGGCTTGGCACGATTGGACCTTGGTTATGCTTAGCATAGCTAATTGCCATTTTGTGACTTTTTGTTTTTGGGGGATAGGGAGGGTTGGGTGGGGTGGTTGGAGTTTGGTATATTTCAAAGAAAGTAACCAAACTCTAATGTCATGACTTTCCACTTAAAATATACATAATACACTTAAAAAAAATTAAATTTATAATCATACATCTAACTCACAAAATATTAAATTTGTATTTATCATTAGACTAATTAAGATATTATAATTTATAAAAATAATAAAACTTTGAATTGCATTAGCGACTAGCATCATGGGGATTCTCTTTATCAATTTCTCCTCCATAAAACCCAAAAGCTTTAGCCTCTTAATTAATGTACTCACTTCCTAATTTTATGCTTGAAAAAGTTTAATAAAGCATTTCTTTACTATGTCTATTGTATACGAGGTTGCACATACAGGCCAGGCCAGTAATCCACATGGACTGGGGCCTTGCAGTGCAACTCACCCGAGGAAGCCCAGTCAACTGACACCGGTCCATTATCTGACTAGCTCAAAGTCAAAAGTGCGACTTACACGTGTTATCTCCACGTCTACAATTTGCCACGTGGCATACTTCACAATGCAGTGACCGCTCCCCCACATTCCGCATTTCTTTGGTACAATAGCAATCCACCCTCTTCCATGACCCATACTCTTCGGAAGCTGTGATTTGAATGAATCAGTGATATCTCTTTCCTGTTCCTTCCTCTTCTTCTTCTTTAATCACTTTCATTAACACCCATTTATGTTTTTGAGATTTTTTTTTTTTTTTTTGTGTTATATGCAATGCTCTCTGCTTTTTCTGTTACCCTGTCTCTGCTAGAGATGAATAGAGGTAAAAATTTTAGTTTTGGCAACACTTCGAGGGGTCATTTTGTTCTATCTCTCTCTCTCTCTCTCTTTTTTTTTGTTGTGATTTTTATTTTGCATTGGCTGTTTAATATTGCTTTCTCTCTTGAAGGAATAAGTGATATATTTTCACGTTTAAATCTGTTCAGTAGTTAGAAACTTAGTGCTGCCGAATTGTGAATCTGTGATTTATATATATTGTTTTAGATGGCCATGTTTTCAATCACTTATAGACCAATCCCATCAAAGGGGATAGCAATATATGCGTAGATTCTTTCCAACCAACCAGACTCCATGATGCTTGACCATCCAATTTCTTTATCATACGTTGGCCATCTCTTCTCTTGTTAATTTTCTCTAAGACAGTTTTGCTTTTCTTCTTTTCAGGTTGTCCTTATTCTGTGCTGAACAATCATAATTTTCATCTTTAGCTGGCTAATCTAATAATCTAACTTTACAACCCAGAAAAAAAGAAAGGGAATATAGTGTTAATTAAAAGAAGAAAATGTCGGGTGTGACACTTGCTGTGGCTCCTAGAAGTGGGCCCGAAGGAACCACAGCTTCAACAACAGAAGCTCAGCAAAACCCTGCCAGCAAGCAAAGGCAGCAGCAAACAATTTTTGGAGGGATAATGGGATCGTTGCGTCTGATAGAACTCCAACTAGTGGCCTTCATTATGGTTTTCTCAGCCAGTGGCCTTGTCCCACTTCTTGATCTAGTGTTCCCAGCTTTTGCATCCGCTTACATATTAGTCCTATCCCGTTTTGTCTTCCCTTCAGGAGGCAGCGCCAGCTCCTGCTATGTGGAGATCTTCCAAGGAGGCAAATTCTTCAGGTTTTATGTCATTTTGGGAACGACTATCGGGCTGTTCCTGCCGCTGGCATATGTGTTGGGCGGGTTTGCAAGGGGAGATGAAAACGCAGTCGGGTCAGCCACGCCCCACTTGTTCTTGCTCTCATTTCAGATACTTACCGAGAACATAATAAGCGGCCTGTCCTTGTTTTCTCCACCAGCGAGGGCATTAGTCCCATTGCTTTACACCGTCAGGAGGATCTTTGTTATCATGGATTGGATGCGCGATGTGTGGCTTAACAAAACTCTGCCAGCGAACGCAGATTTTAAGGTACTTTAAACCCGTCCGGTCCTTATCAGTTTGTTTGTCTTGCAGGTTTATTGTAACAATTTGTGAGTTATAATTTGTTCAAGAAATTTCATTTGGTTGGTGCAGGACATTGCATGGTATTGGTTTGGCAGGGTCCTGGCAGTCGCCAACCTAGTATATTTCTCAATCAATCTTTTCGTTTTCTTGATCCCGCAATTTCTTCCGCGGGCATTTGAGAAGTATTTCAAGGAGAGGGGTGAAATCCACTACAAGATGGAGGAGGATAAGCGTTCTTCAGAATCAAACAAGTCTCAGCAAACTGATAAGAAAGTAGACTAACTTGTTCACTGCTGGTTGTGCCTGGCGATCATTTATTCTATTGGCTTTTCCACTTCAAATGTGTGTTGCATTATATCATCTTTGTTCACTAAAGCATATATATATATATATATATATATATATATATATATATATATATATATATTTTTTTTATATTATTTTCTTTTTGTACTATTCTTGTTAAAAGGCTTGCTGTTTGCAAGTTAGGCCTCTGTTATTATCTTTTCTGCTCTGGGCGTATCCCTGTGTTAATTTGGATCTTATTTTGCCATTCATGGGTTGGGATTCATTGATAGGTTTGCTTGAAATTCTTGAATTACCCCTCAAAGTCAACAGCATTCGTTCATCCTTACGTGGATTGAGTTTGTAGATCAAATAAAATTTTGATTTTGGATCAAGTATTATTTTATGATTGAAGGGCATGTCTTTTGTATTGGTAAGTAGCTGGTTACAAATTTAGGTTACAGAAGTAATTTCTTTATAATAATTAATCTTGTGCATATTTAATCTAACTACAAAGAGTTTAAGCATGAACTTGTATGTTTTTCTATACACTGGGAAGCAAAGAATGAATTTTTGAACATGTTTCACTCATTTGAATTCTCGTACTGTGATTATACGTTGTTGATAAGTATATCTTTTAATTGAGGATGTTTTATTATTATTATTATTATTATTATTAAGGTTTGGGTTAGCTATTAGACCAAAAGTCCAATTGTTCTTTTGTTTTGAGCACTACTTGGGGTAATATTCGCACAATATTCATGAATTTTAAATTGAGCACAAAAATGGATAAATAACGCAATACATACCAAAATGAAAAGGGAATACAAAAGAAAATTATGATTGCCACAACTTTATCTAGATCGGTTGTGCGCCGACTTAACAACATCTACCGTATTTTGCTTTCCAGAGACAAATATGTACAATACAAAGATATAAATTACAAAATCAAGAAAATCTTCAAAAAAACAATTCAAAATTCTTATCTACCTAATTAACGATGGCCTAAAAATCCACCAATATTTTAATCAACCTATATTTTTAATTTTTCAATACATAGTCATAAATAATAATAAAAATCAATTAAAACTTCATCACACCAGTTAATTTGATGTATTTAAACAAGAATTTGTATTATACACTACAATAATTCTTATATACATTTATAATATTTTTTTATTAATATGTAATTAAAATTTTGTCTCATAAATTAATTTAATATATTTAAACGTGAATCTATATTATACTTATGGTTTTTTATTGATATATAATTAATAATTATAATAACATAATACATATATTTAAATGTACTAGGCACTTTAAATTAACTTTTTTTATGAGCTCGGGATATATATAAAAAAAAAGGGTGTATACAAATGCATAAAATAAAAAAATAAAAAATTATTTATATATTATTATATGTTTTAATAAATATGACTCTTAAAATTAAAATTTTATTTAGGATCCCAGGTGCATTTTCATGGTCGGTTGTTCTTATGGCCAGGGGGGGATGGCAAAAGACCATTTTAACCTCCGAGACTATGGAGTCTGCGTCTTGCACTGTGCCCGGGAAAAAACTTTTACGGTGCTGTGCGGGCGTTGCAACGGTGCTGGGCAGGTGGTCTTGACAATTTGACATTGTTCCATTTAATATATATATGTATATATGTATGTATGTATATATATATATATATATATATATATATATATATATAGTACTTGTGGTGCCAATCCAACGCGCAAATTTTCATTGTTTTCTGTAAAAATGGACAATAGCTGGTGTTAATATATGAATTTTGCATGAATATCTAATATATTGTATCGATCTGAACATCATATTAAATTTCACTGTTTTTTTTGTTTTTAAAAGATTTCGTATCACCCAAACAGGTAGAAAAGAACACCTGTTTAGGAACTGGACATCAGTGCAAAGCACGCGCAGACAGAGGAGCGTTGTAGTGAGAGCTTCGTAGGCATGAATAAACAAATAGACTGTAAAAAACCCCCCCTTTTTTAGGCCTTGCTTATCAAGTCAAATTAAAAAACCCACCCCAGCGCCTCAAGCTTATTCTACTCTTTGTCCCATTTGCTTAATCTCTTGTTTGGCAGCGGAGAATATCAGAGAGAAAATGAAGATAAAGAATAAGGGTAAAGTACACCCATCTCCATCTTCTTCTTCTGCGGCGACGACGAAGACGGCTGCTTTTGTTTTGGAGGGAGAAAGAGACGTTTTCTCAGTGCTGAAGCTTCTTCCGGCGGCCATTCTGGCTCTAGCTTCCGTCCTTTCACTTGACGACCGTGAAGTCCTCGCTTATATGATTGCTCGTTCCATCAAAACGACGACGAACGTTTCTTCTTTTCTCCATGACTCCAAGAAAAAGCCCGCCAGAAAACAACAATCAAACAACAACAATAGCCACAACAACGGTGGCCACAAGGTGGCCGGCGCTGTGTTTGACTGCGACTGCTTCGACTGCTACACCAGCTACTGGTTCCGTTGGGACTCCTCTCCCAACCGCGAGCTTATCCATCAAGCCATTGAAGCCTTTGAAGACCACTTGACTAACGGCGAGCGCTCGAGGAAGAACACTCGCGGCGGAAAGCGAACTGCTCGCCGCCTCCGCCAGAAGCAGGTGGCTGAGCTGGAGACGCCTCCGCCGGAAACTGATGAGCCTTTAGTTGTTGATGCTTCTGTTTCCGTTTTCGCTTCTCCCGATGATGACGTGCCTCCGGTTTCCACGCCGGAAAGCGCAGCTGATGGGGAAATAAACGAGGCGGCGGAGATAAGTGAGGGGACGGCGGAGGAGGAGGTTGAGGAGAGGTCGTTGGTCGTGCGGTCGCCGGCGCTGGCGTCCAGCAGTCACAAGGGTCTGGCGAGAAAGGTACTGCCGGATGTCATGGGGTTACTAAATTCCCGTTTATGGAGTCTTTGGAGTCCGAATGTGTAGTGGCCCCAAACCTAAAAATGAATAATAATAATAATAATAATACTATCATCTTTTTTTTTTTTCTCTCTCTCCCAATTTTCGAGACCCCAAAAATTAGGAAAAAAAAATGGTATTCAAATTCGAATATCACTCTCGAAATCAGGGTAAATAATATTCCTCTATTCAAGAGCTTCAATGCCATTTTTCTTCGAAATCATCATTTATTGAAATGATACATTAACTGGCTGCATCTTGGCTGAAAAAAGAAAAATGGCACTGGCCGGCGGGGAGTCATTTTCTGGTGGGGTCAGCTTTGACGGGGTTTCAAGTTTTTTTTGCTTAGTTACTAAGTTTAGTTGGATTAGGTGAGGTTAGCTTTCTTGAGGTGGGCCAATGGAAATTTGTGTAATTCTTTTATGTTTAGTGGATATTATTATTATTATTAAAAGTTGGGTATAGCTTTTTATTTTTTGGTTTTGTTTTTCTTTCTGGTTTTGCTTTATTATATTCGGCGCTCCTTTATGATTGTCAATGGATGCGAGTTTCTATGCTTTTCTTTTGATTCCTTTTGGTTGGAATCCTACCAAAGTTAATTATGTCTCTCTCTTTTTTTGTGCCCTTTGATTAGTTTATGGGCTTTTACTAGCACAATGATTGAGTTTAAGCTCATTAAAGCCCCAAAATGCCCTCATCTTCTTAGTGTTGGCGGAGTTTCTCCCTCTGGGTTGTTTGGTCTTTGAGGCCTGTTGGAATTCCTTTGCATTATGGGTTATTATTATTATTTTTTTTCAAGAAAAAGAAAAAAGGGAAAGTAGGAATAATGCTTTATTGTTTTGTTAAGGAGAAAGAAACACGCTTAGGTGGTTATTATTAATTGTTCTTTAATCTGTATAAAATTGTAGGAGAATCTAATAATTAATGAGAATTTTACTTATTTTAAAACTTGTGAAGAATCAAAAGTTGACTAGTTTCAACAACTAGAATCAATTAACCAAAGTAAGCTGCTATACAAGTTCTGCTTGCAAGGTGGTGAATCGGGGGGGGGGGGGGGGGGGAGAGAGAAAAAAAAAAAAGTAAAAGAAAAAGAAGTTCAAATGATTGCGCGATAGCAATTGTTACGAGTGTAAAATTCAAAAGCTTTCCAGATTTTAAAATCAACAGCTATTATTATAGTGTTGGATGAATGTATCACAATAATGTGCGGAAAGTTGGTTTTCCCAAACGGTGAATGGGTAAATTACCAAAACTTAAAAAGATTCTAGGAGGAGGAGGACATGGAAATGGAATTTATGATTATGAATTTAGGATGGTGGCTTCTCATGGCTTGGGTTATCCTCTAGGCTTTTGCCGTGAATTTATGGCTGCAAGAATGGGTTGGGTCTCTAACGAGCATTTATGTTTTTCTGTGTGGTATTATTGCTTCGTGAATGGACTTATTCCGGCGTGATGTTCTGCCATAGGGACCCAACGTCATATCCAATGGCTAAAATTTTTGAGAGCTAAAACTGTTTGCCGTCATGTCATATGATTTGCACACTGCCCTATTGATTCTGTTGTGCTTGTTTTGGATTTTTCCTCGAGGGGGCATTTCAATTTAAGTAACCATCAGAAAAGTAATCGAAATTCCCCTTTGGCACGGTTAATTTTTTGTCAGACAGTAGTAACATTAGGTCATTAATTAGAACATTGTAATTTAACTTTGTCCACTACAAATTTCAATCAGATAGCCAGTCCCATCACTCTCCGTCTTTCTGCCCCAAGCCCCTACGCGTTCTCTTCTCCCCCTCCATCCGTATCAATCTCGATCCTTGGTGATTTAAAATTTCCCACCATTATTAGAGTATCGGATAGGTCATTGTGCTGGGAAAGTAGAGACTGTCCGGGGGGTGAACTCGTCGAGGGGATTGTTTATAGCCGATTAAGGGTGTGACCTCGCATTCTTTTTGTGGACAAAACCGAGAATCATGATCGCATTCTATTGGCTAAATTTAAGAACATGACGATGTACAATTCGAACCCCAAACCTTGAACTCTTAACTAGTAGTATGCATTTCATCCATACATCATAAGATCATAGCTATACATATCAAATCAATGCCGTGGGGATACTGGTGTTGTGTTTGTCCATAACCATGACAATGTGCTTCTTTGGATCGGCACGCAGGTGGTTTGCTCAGACTTCACTGGCAACAACAACTCGACAGTTGTTTTGGCTGCCTTGAGACCTTATCCATGTTATTGTCGTGTATATTACTGGTGGATCACAATTACGTCCTGTCGCTTTCTGCAAAAGACCACGGAACAGATGACAAAAGCTGCAATTTCAACAGGGGAAGGGATAATAACTGGCAAGAGGGTCATTTGGCATAGTCTAGCAACCAATAAAACTGACCTTATCCTACATGGGTTTTGAATTCAAGTTTCAACCCACCTAGTATACATTTATGACTGGCTCCTAAAGAAATGTTTTGTGAAATTATCCCTCTATTTTAACTTAACCTAAAATTATCCCTCTGTTTCTTGGTATGTCCATCGAGTACAATTTGGAAACTCACGTCCCAATCAAAGAAGAATCTGTATTTATTAACCAATGCATTGGTAATAATTTTCAATGCCATTGATGAGCGAAGCTAGAACTTCAAAATGCCATCAAATATTTCTAATGGTTGCTTGTGTTCAGATAAATGTAACTTAGATAACAGAGACTGAGACGAGCAAAATCTTTACCTGACCGGGTTGAATGGAGACTAAAGCTCACGGAATCTTCTCTATCCGAGACAGGTCTACCATGAACCATACGCACATAAGAGTTACTTTTATCATTTATTTTATTTTTCAAAAAAAAGAAAAAAAAAAGAAAAGGGTTGTTACCCTGGTAGGCCAAAGTCGTGAATTATTCACTAATAATGATCTGATTTTACATCCTCCATATACAAGACTCGCCATGGTTCCGGTTAGGGTCACTCCATACCTTATTATAGTGATTAGCGAATTTATAACTTAACGACATGTTTCAACTTATAGCCTGCCAATTCAGACGGAACGCACCAAGAAAATTCGAACTGGGACTAAGTGTGTGAAGATACATCCAAGCACCACCAAGTTTCCCCGTCAGGTGGTACAATTACTTTTATTTTAGACTTTAAATTGCCAGTAAATTTAGTTAGAATTACTCTTACTTTGGATGTCAATATTTTTGGTCAAGCAGGCACACACGGGTCATTGTACTGGATTGTTGCTTTGCTTTGCCGGGGCTCGCAGGCAATCACTTGCTACATGCAGCCTATTTGTTATCAAAGACTCACAATAGGCTTAAATTGTTGGACCCAAACTAGTGGAGTGTCTACTGGGAAATTTCCTTTTGAAATAGCTAAAAAGTTAAAAAGTGCATCATGCATGCACCCCATCTTTCGAATTCGTAAGTCCATAAACGATGACTTAAATGCCCCCCCCCCTTCAAAAAAAAAAAAAAACTGTAGGTTTGGATAGAAAAGGATTGATTAGGACGAATGATATTTTATTTATTTAGGAAAAACTGTGGGCATCAATTTGAATTCCACAGTATTTTTCAGCAACCTACAAATTAATAGGGCTCAACTGCTGCGGTCGGAAGATTGGAAAAGAACAAATGGCAAGTGGCAAATGGATATATCAAAATGACTTCATGTCTATCAGCCTATACGTGATCAATTTCCACACCATGCCCACTTGAGCTGTGCGATGTGTGAGCCAACTTGCAGGCAGGGAATTAAGCACAGCTTATGATAACTATTTAACAACTTTTAATTAGGTGTCCTTGTAAAAGACCTGGGACAAATCCCATATTGACTAAAATGACTACTTGCTACCCATAAAAAAGAAAAAAGGAAAAAAAAAAAAAAGGTTCGCATTAATCCAAATTAATTGATATTAGTATTAATCACGTTAATATAACCATCATTTTTCTGTGTTCAACAAATTAAACTAAGTCCAATCATCAGACGGTAGTGGGCATCGCTGGTGTGAATTTGGAATTGTGTGCAGAATGCAGATGAAGGGAAGTAGACAGGCAGACTAGAACAACAGATACAAAGACAATGTTACCAACGTACAACAGCTCACATGTCTCAAGTTTACACGTGAGATCTTACTTATTAAATTTAACGAAAAATATTTAATGTATGTTAAATTTAATCATCAAATAAATGTATTTAATAATTTTTTTCAAAAAAAAAATAATTATAAAAATATTTCAAAGTGATAGGTGAAAATTTTTGTTTCTCTTGAAATAAAAAAAAAAATGTAATAGTGTTCAAATAGGTATTGAAGTGTGGCCAGTTTTAGCCCACACTGTCTTTTTTATCCCACAAAGCACTGCACATTGCGGATAACGTTAGTCACAATTACAAGGCCATAATCACTTGAGTGCGTCTAAGCAAAGATGGAATGATTCAAAGCACTTGGCTTGGTTATTAACGTTATCTCCCTTCTCATTTCTTGTCGAACTCTTCTTTTTGTGTCGAAAATTTATTGGGTGTGCATCATCTCCAGATTTGGAGTTAAAGAACTAAGGTTAAGAACATTTGTCATTCACTGTTTAGATTGGTAGACTTTTATCATTGGAGTTTTCTGGTTTCGAATGAAGTTGAACGGATGGGACGACTTTTTTAAACATGCATTGTTTATCACGGCGAAAAACAAAACAAGCTAAGATGTTAAAAAGTTCAAGTGGCATACACATATTTTACATTGTATCCACGCTGCCTGGAAATTTCAGAGAAAATGTATCTTGATTTAGAAACATTCATATCTGGCTTTGGTCGTGTCAAAGAAACTTCTTGTTTGTGTACCTATTGGCCGATTCATGATCACAAACATGCAATGGCATCGAATATGATTTGATGTCTCCATCCATCGTTCAAGTTGACGATGATCAAGCATTGTCCCATGTTCAATTCAAACATCCGGTAGAATGGGCATCATCTGCATGAATGCACGAATGAAGAGTCATCATTCCTGATTCATGGCTTGCCGCACCCACTTCCTTGACCTTTTCTGTTTGCTTGATATATCATCCGCCTAGCAGCCTGGTTCGCAAAAGTCCTGTCAAGCACGTAAGCAAGGGGACAAAGACCACATCCCCACCATCCTCCAAAGTCGATTCGGAAAGGAGAGTTAAAAAGCATTAAGACAAAGGCTACCATGTCTGCAGGGTCCAGGTGGGTGTCTCTGTTCTACCGGTCCAGACTCTGATTAGAAAGGGCCAACAGGGGATGAATTTTCCTTATTTATGCCCCCAGGAGTCGGCTTTTCTCATAAGCGCAATAGAACTGTCCTAAACGGCTCGGATTCCAGTCTTTTGTTGGGTACCTATAAGTGGTCTGAACAAGCATTCACTTGACCCTATAATTCATTTATGGTTATAGCACGGATCCCTATGCACATGGTTTGCCTTGTGTTCCCTCTTCAGCTTTTCATTTCCAGGGCATTTTTGCTTGTTGGCATACTTCTTATTGTTTCTGTAATGCTAGAACAAGAATTGTTCGGCTACAAAAACACACGTCTGTCATATTAACAGAATTAGAAGGTTGTGCATGCTATCTATGCGGTGAAATAGCTTCCACACATTGGAAAGAATCAAAAAGCTTTGGGAGTTTTGACTAATTCTCATGTAGGCCATGATACAATCATTAACTATTCCAATGATAAGCCACTTTGATCAAATCGTTTGGGGTTGTTTCATTACAGCCAATTAGGCTTATCAATGGTATGATGCTCCGAGTAGCATTTGCAGGTCATTAAAAAACTATGAAATAAAGATATTTGTTCTCGTTAAGATGGCAGTATCACCATCCTACCTTGTGTCCCTGAACTAAGAACCCCTTCCAGTACAATTATTATAAATGATTTTATCAAGTTGCCAGCAGGGCACGCCCAATGTCTCGAGGCAACAGATCTGTCTGGATATGCTAAAACAAAGAGAACAGATTTCTGGTGACTGTATGCATATAGCCCCGAAAGAAAACTGCTTGACAACATGTGGAAACTTGACCATCCCACGGCCAATGGTACCAGGAAGTTTTGGGGCCCTAGACCTTTCTCAGAGATTACTGGCTCAAATCTGCAGTTTCAGGAAGTAAACCCAAAAATAAGGCAATTAAGGTTAAATAGTACATGCAGAAATGCCTATTGTAACCAATGGTGACACTTCAGAAATGTCATGGTTTATGTGAAGTATCATTTTTTATATGCATATGTCATGTCATTGATGATACCATTTAAGTGTTACTACTAATGATATATAATATAAAAACTGGCGTCTCAATGTACAAGAATTTCACAATGTAAAAAATAAGAATGACTAGATGTACGTAGCTTTACCCTTCACGATATACAATATGTACAGTAAGAAAAAAAGGTTAGAAAATCAACCTACACAAGTGAACTGCCATAGTTGGTCATATTTGTGGTAACTTCCAGGTTGGCTCCAGGTACATTGTTTTGAGGGGTTCAAGTGCATCCAATTGCTAAATGTAAATGCTAAATATGCGAACTGTAAGATCACAATAATTAAGAAAAAGCTGAATATATATTCATTAGACGGATAATTGATTTACCTTTTAGACTACCCTTTCAAGCGGTGGAGAAGCAAACAAGTGATGGACTATTTAGATCACGGTTACTTTAGAGAAAAGAAAAGAAAAGAAAAAAAAAAAACAGTGAGATCTTCTTCTTTGACTGATTGCCCTTGAACTCTTTTGAAGTCTGATATCATAGTCCCCGCCGTTTTATGTGGAGGCTTACCCACAAATTTCCCGGTAGAGCTTTGCAGCGGTATTGAAATACCATTCCAAACAGAAAGGCCTAGAGCATAAACATGCCAAGTTGCAACTTGAAACAAGGGGCAAATTCCATCTACCACACTAATGCACTTAATTCAATATACATAAACATTTTTGTTAATGTACATATAACCATCAGATAAGCAAACATATCAGATGTAGATAACAAAATCATCAGGACTGTTCCATGTAACAATCTTTAGAAACCTGTTACATCCCATGATCAAAGGCCAAATCATGCAGGAGAACTCATCAGCCTTGCGACAAAATGAACTCACTTTTACAAAGAATCATTTGCGGGAAAGGTCTGGACCCACTGTCCATTTGGCCACATGCTTTGATCTTGAAAATGAGTAGCCAACATAAATCTTGTAGTTATCTCTGTGTTTTTCTCTGGCCACCTTCGAGTTAACCATCAAAGGGTTCCTAGAAAAACTAGGTATCTTATTCAAAGACAGTTTCATGTATAAGTAAACTCTTCTCCCATTTTCTCATCATAAAGACAACGATCAAAGCTCAGAGTTTCTGAAAGACAAAGAGATGAAGGTAAACTCCGCAATATGAATACTTGAAAAATATCTGTTTTGAAAAAAATCATTTGCCAGTGCTTCATGAAATAACCGTCACGTTCACCTTTATTAAATGTAGTTACTAGGTTGGATGCACCGTAAGTTCAGGCAAAATGGTAGTGAAGCGCTGAGGGACTTCTCCATCGGTAAGTGTCAATTTGTCATATAATCTATCTTAATTTTTGGGTTTTGCAGCATATCTATGGACAAAAACTCACAAGCTTTAGGTAAAACTAAAAGATTTTCATGAGGAACACTTCCTAACACTTAAAATTATTGGTGCGCTGGCTCATCTTTATCTTCCCAGTTGGATGCCATTGTGTCTGCAATGCAGCTATAAGCTTTCATCCAGGAATTCTATCAGAAAAAAATGAAAAAAGCCAAAAAGATTGTCGCCAACTAAACAATTAGATTGTTTGTTGATCAACATAACACACAAAGATGGTCACATAGGGATCTAACGAATTTTTTGTTCTTATGCAATGATGGAGCTCCATCCAAGCTTATGTAACACCTTTTTTGTGCAAGGTCATGCTTGCAATTGTCTTACTGGGCAGTCATCACTGGATGACCATTTATTCCCAAAACAGCACTGTGGTGCCAGAAAATTCAGGCAAGCACAGAAAGACCACTTTCCAAAATCGTTTGGGGGTTTTGGAGTAGAAGAGGAAGATGATGATTATGAAGAAGAATCATCAGCAGCAATGTCTGAGCTGTTTCACGGGTTTCTGGCTATTGGCACCCTTGGCTCGGAACCGGTCAATACTGACCCGTCGACACCAACATTTTCCATCTCTGTTGAGAACATAACTGAAAAGGAGACTGAAGTGACAGAAAACGAACTGAAGCTCATCAACAATGAGTTGGAGAAGGTTCTTGTGGCTGACGAATGCAGCAATGAATCGTCAGGAAGAAACAGTTATGTTAGTCTAGGAAGAAGCAGTCACTGCAGCACCATTACTCTCAGTGGCAAGCCAATGGAAGGCCAAGAGAACAATGGAAATGGAACTGTGACATGTCCCCTGCAGGGATATCTTTTTGGTTCAGCAATTGAAATGTCAGAGACAACTAATGTGGCCAAGAAGGAAAATAGGACCTCTCTTGGTGAGCTGTTCCAGAGGACTAAGATAGCAGAGGAAAATTGTGGCGGTAAATTTGATCGGGATGATAAGCGCACAGAGAAGGAAAGTGATAAATCTGCTGTGCATCTTGTAAAGAAAATACTGAAGAAAAAGATGCTTCATGCTTCTAAGAGCTCCACTGCAGCTGGTGGTGGAACTGCTGATTCCGCTTCAGCAGAAACGAAGCTGAACAAGGTATGTCTATCATGTCAACATTGTGTTATGGACAGTTAACCAGAATATTCCTGAAAGCCGTTAGCCACAAGGTATAATGATAGAGTTGTCTTAACTCTTAGTTTCAAATCTGGGTTCAAATTTTAGTCCCCACAAATCAAAAAAAAAAAAAAAAAGGAAAAAATTCCTGAAATGGCCCATAGACTAGCAAACCTACAGGCTTATCTCGTTTATATTATGACAAGTATATCAAGTAATTCGAGTTTTCAGTTAATAAATGTAATTTTCTGGCTGTGGAGTTTTGATTGATGTGTGATGTGCAGATCCTGCACATGTTCCATAAAAAAGTTCATCCTGAAAGCTCAACATCTGGAAGGAAGATGGACAAGCCGCAAAAATACGAGAACAAGAAGAACAACTACAATGGGACATCCAACAATCAGTTGCTCCCAGATGAAGACATCACTATAATACCTCATAAAGTTTTCTCAAGAAGGAGCATAAAGCGCTATAAGAGTCAGTCTAACTCATCCCAGTGCATGCTTATAGGCAGTGACTCAAATGGCAGCAGGGAATGTTGGGTTAAAACAGATGCAGACTGTAAGTACACTACGTACATGTTCAATGGACTAATTCTGGGAGTACCAAGACTTGACCTATTCATTTCCCAATTCCTGTAATAGAACAAGGAACCCCAAGTAAATGTTCGACGGTTGTGGTTACTATAACCTTAATATGTAGAACTAGACTAGTGGAACACATTGTAGGTGGTAGTTTTCTACATTTATCATCAATGAAAGCAAGGCACTTTCTTCACCAAAGACATGAGCTTTTGGTCTTGTCTTGGGATTTACCTCAGCTTTCATATGCATCTCACAATATTGGTCCTAACTTCCATAAGCAACTGTGCTAACACAATAATGTCCTTTGCATTTGCAGACCTTGTTCTGGAACTCTAAAAGGCAGATGCAGCAATGGCTTCGAAGTGTCATCATGGAATCAGTAAGAAGTATCATGGTGTTTAACAGTATCCTTATGTGTGATTTTTGCTAGCGATATTTGGGTGCTTTTGTATTGGGATTGAAGAACTTGAGTGCATCATCGAATAAATTACAGAGGCCTGCCTCGAAAAACCTGCCTAGTGATTGATGTAATTGCAACTTGTAATCTGTTTTGCATTATATCTATTTCAGCTAATAATTTGTCCGAAAAGCTAAATTCATGCTTAATTATACACCAACTGGAATTTATAGATAGCAAAAGGAGTACTCAAGTATAAATTTCATTTTTGCAGACAAGGTCTAGTCTGCACTTACAGGCGAGGGAGCAGAAACAACATGTACTGACCTACTAGTGTGTATAATAATGCCGTTCATATGCACGCCAGGGGCCAAACTAAATGCCAAAATATGATTAATTTCATAGGTTAACGGGCTAACTTGTTTGAAGGTGTAATCTGGATTTGAACTCAAATCTCACACATAAAATATAATCCCAATTCAACAGCGTCGAAAAAAAAAATGAAGGATGCTTTCAATTCCATCTCTTGAAGAAAAAATGGATGTAAATAGGAGACAAAAAATGGAAACAAAAAACAGCTGCAACAGTGCAATTATCCTTCTCTTCGATAACCTTCCCATTCCCAAGTCATATCTCATATTGGAAAAAAGAAAAAAAATACTGGGATTTTAATGCAGGAATATCACAAAAAGATATTAGCTTAATTGAAATGGCAATGTACTACCACCCAAGGTAATATCTTAATAGTAATTTGATGTTTCCTCTTTTTTTTTTTTTTTTCTTATTAATCCAAATTTTATTCTCTTTATTATTAATAATGAAATTTTCTTTTAAAATTAGTTAAATAAAAACCTAAAATGAGTGACAGTAATATACTGAAATCATTTTCAATTGGGGATACATTTTCAGCCCAATACAATATTGGGTTGTAGATGAGGACCATTATTTTCTCTCTCTCTCGTTTTTTCCTTTTGTTTTTTTTTTTAAAAAAAAATTCGAAAATTCGCTCATTATTTTGTTAATTTGTATAATTTTTGCAACTTTCAGCCCAACATGTGCCTCATCGGGTGATGAAATCGGATTTAATTGACCCGCATTTCATGACCCGGTACCAGCCCATGAGCAATAGGTGAGCCCAGATATTCTACGCGCCCATGACAGTGGCCATCGTCAAAAAGTCAAGAGTCAAAATCTCAAAACTACATTTTTAATTGGCTATGGCGACTATAAAAAATTGTAAAATCCCGATATTCTCTCAAGTGGGCCAACTGTTCATTATTCAATAGCTTGTTTTGGCAACTATATAAAATTGTAAATATCAATTTCCTTTTTTCTTTTTCGATCCAAATGTTTTGGCAACTATAAAAAAGAAAAGAAAAAAAAAAAAACATTTATGCACGATTCTGCTTGATGGGTTTGGTAGGTGTTGGGAAGAATAGCTACTAATTAACAATAGGGGATAGCAGAGAGAGCAAAAGAATTAATACATTTTCCATCTGTATGTAGGGATTTGATTTCATTTGCAGGCAGAGGCAGAGTTGTGGGGTAATGCTAAATGGGGTTGAAAGCTAAATAAGACCTTTTTTTTTTTTTATTATCGTTGAACATCAGAAATTAAAGATGTTAAAAGTAAGACATTGGACACAGAAATGTTTATATATATATATATATATATATATATACAAAGATGCTAAGAGGATAGTTCATCTAATTAAGCACCAACAGCTGTTGTATGGAGAAAGCAATAATACTGTGACTGTAACTATCTTATTAATGGACAACTTACTGACTCTACTACCTAAATTATCAAGTGACAAATTATTGTGAATACATATACTATGACTGATGGGACTTTTTTTATTAATTAATATGGCAAGCTCTTGTTAGATATCAAACTGATGTTTCAGTCTTTAGATCTCTTTATAAAATAAATATTATTAGTCTCTCACGATTAATAACTAATTTACCCACACACACAAAAAAAAAAGAAAAAAAGAAAAAAAAATCGCACTGCTCATTTATGAAATAGCCTCAAGTATATTTTAATATAGAAAGAGATGGAAAGGAAAATTATGAAGTCTACCACAATAATAATAATAATAATAATAATATTTTAATCTTTAATTTAATTAAAGTCAATTCAATGACTTCTTTATTCTCCTTCCGTTCTATAATGAATTAAAAATTATTTTATTTTATTTTGATGAAATCCAATTGTTGTATGTGAGTCTCGACAAGGCTTATTAGCGGATATAATCTCATTTGAAACGAGGCTAACGCGGACAAGGTTTAAAAAAAAACGAAAAAAAAAGAAGTGGGATAGCATACTGCTACAATTAATTGACTTAAATGTTGATTTGGAAAGAAAGTAGTTGGCAGAGGCACCGAATTCTACAATTAGTCGTTTGTTTGAACCGTCTCCCCAATGACCCGTGAATGCTTTTTTATTATTTTGGCTTGGTAACTTGAAAGAATATTAGGCGATTTTCGCGGTGATACGTCCACAAATATTAACCAAATGTTCTAGATTTCTAATTTTATAGTAAACATCCAGCGTATGGAACGGTTTAACACATTGAATATGAACCATGGCTTATAAATTATAACTAAAATAAAAACAAAGTCCATTTTTTTTTTCTCTCTCTCTCTCTCTCTCTCTATATATATATATATATATTTATTTTTTGAACCGATCGAATTGGTTCATTACAGGCATGGACATTAATAGGTAACCAGAATGTTTTTGAGACTGCTGTATGCAAATTTTGACCGCATTTTGCCCGGTATACTCGAACACCTCTCATCTAGAATACTCTGCTTGAGGTTCCGTATACACTTTTTACTTTTTGAGAGAGAATTATTTAGGGTTGGATAATACGACACCAGGATTTATTTGAAAAATTTTGTCGACGGTTGAAATTTCTAATATTGTGACCAGTCCCATTCATTTGTATGTTCATTGTAGCTTGACGTAACAAGTTGGACCGTCTCAACCGGCTGCTTTGTCTATTATAGTTTTTCTCATGTTTCCAGATTCTAATAACCATGGACTTACTGGGGTAATTTATGTTCGTTGGGTGGGAAAAAAAAAATAATTGTTAGGTAGACTAATTATTCCTGATTATCATCGGTCCAGTAATCAATAATGTGTCAATTTGTTTGATAATTTTTTAGTTTTTTTTTTTCTCGTATAAATAAGGCATGTACTCTAATTTCATCTATAATTAAACTGATAATTAAAAAGAAAAGGTTTGTGCTAAGGAAAGAGGTATCATTATTATGCAGTTTATAGTTTGACAAGAAGAAGAAGAAGAAGAAGAAAAAAGACAAAAGTTCTATTCGATTTTAAATTAACAGCATTTTTTTTTTATTTGGGTACATGAATTAACATCAAATTGGCACATCGGCCCAATGTGAAAAAAACATGGCTCTTCTTTCCTACAAATTTTCTACATTTTTATAATGCATAAACATGGGTCTATTGTCAAGAACACGTGAACATAGTTCGAACTAATAATAATCAACAATGACAAGTGCATAGATCATCATCGTCAAAATGGGACTAGATTTTCTATTGTTCTAGCAACTGTAACCAGAGGAAATTGAGGTGCATGTGTAAAAGCCTCCGTCACCAAGTCACTGCTAGTTATTATTCTTACTCACTTTATTTATTTATTTATTAATAATTATAACAAAGTCGTCATCTTGCATTACATATATATTAATTTTTGTTGGATCCCATTATATATATATATATATATATATATATATAATATTAAATTAAATTAAAAATCTCTTTTTTATTTGAAATCTCCGATGATTGCAGAGCTAAAGCAACATATAAAAATGTCCCATTCTAATTTTTCGAAATGTGTATAACTCATCTGTGTACCCTCATTTATCCTGGAGAGCGGCCATGCATTTCATTCGAACTGTGATAATTAGTTATCAGAATACGTGCAGATGTACTGTACTAAACGTTAATTAATACAATGCATCCCTCATGCATGGTCCTTCAGATATGATAAAGAGATTATTTTATATAATATATATCAGAAAAAAAAAAATACATGGCTGGGGTGGGGTGGATACAAGAGTGATGGGATTGATATAATAAACAGAGGACCCACCCGAGTCCCGTATATATATATTTATTTATTTATTTCATTTTTTGATAAAAAAAAGTAAGATATGTAACGTGATAAAATAAATGTATAATAAAGACAATAAAATATGTAAAAACCATTAAAAAGTTTATAGATACACAAATGATAAACGTTGTTATTAGCCTATTGCATGTAGTATGTTTTTTCAATAATTAGAAAAATAGAAGGCACGCAGAACTTGCCCGAACCCATACTCACCACGTCATCTCGTCCCTTCTGCATCAATTTAGCCCCCTCCAATCATAATATATTAAGAGATCACATAAACATCGTTAGGAATCTAATAACTACAACAATGATGTTATTACATTTTGATTTTTTTTTTTTTTTTTAGAATAATACTATTATTGTAACTCGCCCTTTTCATTTCACCCAACACGTTTGGATTTACCAGTCTGAACTTATTCGAATTTATGGTGAAATTCTGAAAAAAAAAATGCTGCATTAGATATTAAGCTGTAATTTTGCTGATTTAGGTAGATCTGGTCTGCAGTATCTAGGGAGTTTTCTCGCACGTGGCAGGCTGCGCCGCCTCTGTACTCACACATTGATTAAAATAGATTTTTGCCAACCATTTTTCCCATCCAAGGAGAAGAAAATTCAAAACCACGTGATGATTACGACAACGACGCCTCGGTCTTTGTCCCCTGGTGAAAATAAACAACCGAGAGAAACTCATTGATGGTTGAATTATGCACTCCATTTTTGATTATTCCTGCTGTCCTATTCTATCTTTTCCCCTGGAAAACGACGTTGACCATTTTGCTTTCAAACCCATGACAATAAAACACTTGCATTCCCCGGCTCACAAGTAAATCTATGCATCTCCCTCTTCTTTCAAGCTCAACGAGATGAGAGACAATTTAGTTACTCTATGTTCTCTCCTGACTACTGGATAATATCCCAACTTTAATTTGAACCACATTCATAGGTTATCCCATCGTAACCCTTAGATGCAATCTTGTAATAAAAATTACGGTCATATAATAAATAACTAAAAATATATAATTAACAGCTAACATATCGCAATTTATAAATCCATATATGAGACCTACCAAGTTTATTGCCTTTATATGGCTTCGTTGTTTCCAAAAATTTTTATACAATCAATTAATTTTTTTTCTTGTAATTACATAGTCAAACAGGCATAGACTATAAATAGTAGCGTCACATTGTCCACATTAAGTGAATGAAGAGTAACCCGGAACACGTATAGTAGTTTAGATATGGTAGCACCGTTTGACAATTTGTGCGCCGATTGTTTCAACTCCATCATTCGAGTTATTGGGGAAGAAAGAAAGAGGAGCCTTGCAGATGTGATGTTTTAGCATGGTAGCTGCGCAAGTCGTCACCAAGTTATTGGTTAATGTAAGTTTGGGGTTCAAATTATTTGACTTTTGCCGTTTCTCTGGATTGATTTCTGTGTATATAAAGTTCCAGACGCGTGAAAAGCAGCTTTGACATAGTTTCAATCACTTGGTAACTTAAGTAAATTGATCTAATTAGAGGTTTGGTTCTAAATTTGTTTCGGTAATTAATATAAAGATTCATCTTCAAATCAATCCTTATGCCTCCATTAAGGTTTTCAATTATTGTCTTATCATTGCTGTATCAGTTATAATATATATATATATATATGTATTACATCATATAATTGCGAAGAGATTAGTAGCAATGAGCACAGTGGCTTGCTGCCACAGTGCCACTCTTAACCTGCAATTTAAAATTAGGTTTTTTTTTTTCCTTTCAAATAATAATTAAAAAAAAAGGTGGGATCACGATTAGCGAGCATTGCGGTACAGTGATTTAAAATATTTGTTTGTATCCTGGAATTATAAATTTAAATGTTCATTAATGCATTTAGTAAAGTTAAATATATGTTTAATTTTGTAAAATATTAGAATGGTCAATAATTTTTACAAGTCTTAAAATTTGTTTCATCATGTCTTGGTGCAATGACCTAACTTATCTTAAAATACATATTTATTATGAATTCTCTTTAACAAAACTATGAATATTACCTCTGTTTTTTTTTTTTTTTGTTTCGCTTTAAAAAAATAAAATCACAATATTATGTTCGAGCACTGATATCCACTTTTTGTACATGCCAACTTGCTGGTCCACAGATTTACATTCGTGTTCATTTAGAAAGTGTCTAAAGGCATTGCTTTCACAGTGCTTTAGGCGGCACTTGATGTTAAAAGGATTAAAATGAAAGTGAGCATAAAAGGAAGCAGAGGAGTCGCTTATGTCAATATAGGTCATTGAAAAACACAGGCTCCTTGTAACATAGAAAGAAATAATAAGAGGAAAAAGAAAAAGAACACGTGCTCTGACCAAAAAACCTACCCATTTAAATGGTTTTTTTTTGGGGAGGGGGTGGAGTGGGGGCGGGTGACATCATTGGATGGCTATTACATTTCACAAAGCCATTAATATTGTTACGAGCTCAAAAGGAAGAATAAACATTTGTTGAGAGCACAAGTATTTGCTCATACACCTCCATGATCCATATTGATCCCTAATTTGAATGGCTTTCCCCTAGAATGATTAGAACTTAGAAGTTCGCTCAAAATCCACCGGAAAAAAAATTGATAATTGGGGTATTCATGTTCTTGCAAACTATGGTTTAACAACTTAATATATTAGGCATGACTAAAAAAAAAAAAAAGATTATGTAATTGTTAAGGGTATCTCAAAAATTTTGATTTGAAGGGTAAAAATTACATGGAAAATGATTTTTCTCGCATATCACATTAATTTGTACAAAAATAACAGTGCCTTGGTGTTGTCTTCTTACACTAAAAAAATTTATATTGCAATTATGAAAATAAATATCCTAATTTATTTAGATTGTCATTGAAAATGACCCATTTATGGGCTGACAGTTTGTCAGGAGAGAAAAGAAAAAGTCTCAAGAAAAAGAAAAATAAAAAATGGAGAAGGAGAGAGAAGCACACTTTCCCTCTCTCTCTCTCTCTCTCTCTCTGTTTTTTTTTTTTTTTTCGGGATTACACGAAAGTTTAAGGAAAAAGATTGAAAAGTCTCAATTTTGTAGGTTTACTCAAATTTATTTAAGTGCGATACCATGGTGGCGTTACCATTGGGTGTATATGCATGATTATTAACTTATAAGGAATACCCTCTCTCTTTGCTTGGATAATCAATTTCTCGGTTTGGAAAACCGTAAGAAAAGAAAAGCCAAAAGTAAAATTTTAAATTATATTAGTATTCTTAACATATCATATCATATTAGTAAATATAAGATAAAATAGCGAGTTCTCCATTTTTATTTTTATTTATTTTTTGTTAAGAATTCCTCTGTTACAACCTCACAATTTGCGTGTCTTTTACGGCATCAAATTAAGAAAGGACAAAGAAGCTGGATGCTACCCATCACGCCGCCTTTCACTGATCCAATCTTTCTTTATAACTAGGAGTCTAGCCACACCAATCGCATTCTCCTACTAGGGTCACCCCCCCCCCCCGGCAAACCCTTTCTAAAAAGAAACAGGGGACTTCTCGTCATTTCTTCAATTTTCATCTTCTTCGACAACATCACTAGCATCGTCCATGTCATTGGATATCGGCAATCCTTGTGGGCTCTTTGGGCTGATGCAAGACATGGAAGCTCAGACAAGTTTAAGCATTAAAAGCAACAGCAACAGCAGCAGCATCTCTCAGGAGAAGTTGAGCGTTGGTGGGTCTGAAACTGATGATGGGAAAAAGAGCAAGAAAAAGGGAGAAAAGAAGGTGAGAAAGCCTAGATATGCTTTCCAAACAAGGAGCCAAGTCGATATACTTGATGATGGGTATAGATGGAGAAAGTATGGCCAAAAGGGAGTCAAGAACAATAAATTTCCCAGGTTAGTTGGATTTTCCTGTATTCGAACCACTATTTGATAATTAATTCCTAGAAATTATTTTTCCATCTGTTTCAATATTTGATCATTATGATCTTTTCTTTACCATGTTTTCCATAACCAAATTATCGTGTTTCCAAGCTTCTTGTTGCATGATCTAGCTGCAGGTTTTTCGAGTTGGAATATAGAGCCAATATATATATATATATATATAAACTAGGTTGCGTCTAATAGGATTGGTTCTCTTTTAACTCAAAATGCCAGTAGTCTATATTAGAAAAAAAATAAATTGAGAAAAACACCAAACTTAGATATAAAATAAAAATAAGCACATCATGATTCGTAATTAATATATCTTTCTATATATAGAATAAACAAATTATTGAATTTTTTGTGTTTATTTGTTGTGTCCACCCAATAAAATTAAGTCTGCATCACCTCTGGCTTTGGCTTTGCTTCGTCGACCTTATCTTATAGCTAGCTAGGAAACTGCCCAGTAAAATATATTTAAGTACGTAGCTCTGGATTCTTGAACCTGGGACCCAAAGAACACTGCTTGTCCGCGGGAGTGGGATTCAAAAACAGCCATCCACACATGTATGATCCCAGTTTCTTCAAGATTGGTTCCCATTTTTTCGTGGCTATTTTTGGTACGGGTGCCCTTTAATGGTGATCTTCCTTGAGGGAATTTGGTTCCATTATTTGGCCCAAGTCCTCATTTGCCATAAGAGTAAAATTCTTCACATGCAGTGTAATTCTACCAAAAAAAATAAAAAATAAATAAATAAATAGAATTGCGCCAAAAATGTTGGTGAACAGAAAGGAAATCAGAAGAGAGTTAAAATGAGTTGACATGTAAATCTTATAAAATAAATATTTATGTGCTTTATTTTAGTGAAAAAGTTCAAAATTCAAAATAAAAATATTTTTTAATATACAGAATTTATATGCTAGTTCATTTTTTGGCTCTACTCTACCTCTTTTTATCTGTCCACGAAACCACGCTCATGTTACATTAACATTTTACTCCAGAAATTATAACTCAAGTCTTATAACTGGAAAGCTGTGATCGATTCAGTCTCCTTGAATATGTCGACGTTTCTAGGCGTTTGACATCTCCCTGCGTTGAATTAGACTTAAATACAGTAATAACTCCAAGTACTAGAATAGTCTTCGTACCAGATGGGATCTGCAAGTTTGTATGAGTTGTTTTTTACGGCCCTCTTGGGTTTTGAGTTGGGGTGGGGCCACTTGGGGTCCATTGGGGCCTTGGCCATCCTGTTTCCGTAAAACCACTAATGATCCAATGCATACAAAAGGGTTTCTATACTCATCTCTGGTATCTTGTTTTTTTGAGTTTGAATTTTTCTAAAAATATTTAATAAAATTAAATATACATTTGACTTTATGAAATATTAGAATTGTCAGTGATTCTAACTGGTCATAGAGTTTGTTTCTCTATATTTTGGTATAATTCTGATTTACTTTACAGTTTGTATCTGGCACAACTTTCTTTAATAAGATTATCTATAACATCCTTATCCTCGTTTTTTTTTTTTTTTTGTTCTTTTCACCTCCAATATTCATTCCTTAGAAAGAGTCTCTCTCGTAGTATTGATGCTAAATAATCCCGTCATAATTTAAAATTGTGCAGGGTATTAGTTTTCTTTTAACATTTTTCATTAGAATTTATAAATAAACTTTGGCTTCTAGTGTACCCCATACATGTATCATAGATACATAGGTCGACTGGCAGGCATGTTTGATACAACAACTACCATAGAGAGGACCACAAATCTTTTCTTACATTCACCTCAAAAGCTCTAGCTTCAATAATCTTGAGATCCTCCCTTTCTTTCATCTATCTGTCATGAATTTTACACACACACACACACACACACAGAGATATATATATATATATATATATATATTTAACTCGAGTACTTTATGGTAACTTGTGATTACATTGTACATAGATTTGTTCATCATGACACGACTTTTTGTTGCTTTGTCTCGATACAATAGAGCTAGGTAAGATTACACATTTGCACTAACGATGCAACTTGATTCCTTTTTTTAACCATGTCCAGAAGCTATTATCGGTGTACTCATCAGGGATGCAACGTCAAAAAGCAAGTCCAACGATTAACTAAAGATGAGGGGGTCGTGGTAACTACTTATGAAGGAATGCATTCACATCCAATTGAGAAGTCTACGGACAACTTTGAGCATATCCTGAGCCAGATGCAAATCTACACTGCATGTTAAGCAATCCATTCAATCTTGTACATGAAAAGTGTGCTTCCAAGCTAAACCTTAAAAAAATAAGTCGTACTATGCCTTTTATTTTGACATAATAGAATATCTTTGTTGTAATTTGTCAACTTCGTTGTTCAGGGAATGATGGTGAAATGTGTCCAGTAGAGAAACACAAATTAAATTTACTAGTCAATCGGACATTGTACAATCTTCTGGTCTTTTGTGATATAATGGTGAAGGGTCCTGAACTCACAAATTTTTACTAGTCAAGGCACCCATGAAACGTATGCTTGAAAGGAATAAGTCTTACTAACTTGCAGTTCGTTTTCCTATATCTCTTGCCGAGTGATTATAATCTAATTGGGAACGTAATTGACATTTGTGGTCCTCCCAATTGAATGTCAATCAGGCCATATTAAAGGGAAAAAAAACACACTACCATTTCTCTTGGAATCAAATTATATACGTGCTCAGACGAAGTTGTTGGTTCATTATTTCTCTTAACGTTCCAACGTTAACAAGGATTAGTTAGAAACGTTAGCGTTTTAGGCATCGGGTTTTTGGTTCAAACCATAGTTCTTACAATCCAGAGAAAAAGACACATTAAGAAGAAGGTCTGGCACAGACCATAACAGTGTGTTCCCCAACTTTTTGTCTTTGTCTAAGGATTCTATGTTCAAAAAAAAAAAAAAAAAAAAAAAAAAAAAAAACTAAACTTTTCATGTCTACCCAAAGGCAAATCTAGAGGCTTTGCGTAAAGCTGGCCATAGCCGTCAGTGGGTAGAGTTTCACTTGCACACGTTGATGCATGCTTATCTCTAGGCAGATTTACGGCCTTTTGTAGCCTGTCCGCTTGCTAGGAAGCCTGGGCCGAGCTTCTTTTCTTAGCCGAAAACAATTTTTGTAAGTCCAAGGAAAATAGCATGTACAGTATGTTTCTTATGAAACATTTTAACAATTAAAATTTTAAGTTTTTATTTAGAGATTTTTAGTTCTAACTTTAGAGAGAGTATAAAATTCATGAAAAATAATAATAAAAATATTTTATTGCTTAGGTCATCACATAATAAGTCTTTTAATTAAAAAAAGAAGAGAGATTAGTATCTGTACACTATTGCTGCATTCTAAATGTATCCATGAAAATGCGGATTAAAATTGGATTAGCGAACGGATGGTTATTATATTGCGATATATATTATATAATTTGTGTCTGTCTCACATTCATTGACCCCTAGAATATTTCCATCGTTGCAGAAAGGCGGTTTAAAAGAACAACGATAGTCTAATTAACGAGTAATCTAGTACGTGCGGCAATAAAATTGGTGGTTAATTAATGTTCTTGGAACAGAAAATGATATCTTACTAGTAGTCTTTAAACACACCCTAATAATAACACTAGTAGAAATAAATGCCACCATTGAAAAAAGAAACAAAAAAAAAACAGATTTTTTTTTTTTTTTGGGTGGATTGTAAAAGAGTTGTTCTTAAACCACGTAATTTCATTGTCATAGTTGAAAATAACAATTCAAGATGATTTGAGTGATTAAGAAAGATTTTAACCTAAAGAACAAATTAACGATTGGCTCATCAACAAAGGGAACCGCCTTTAATTAACCTTTGGAATTATAATTATAAGATAAATTTCTTAATAAATAGAATTTTTTTTCTTAGACAAAAAAAAAAAAAAAGAAATGCATTGTGAGTATATCATTCATTACTCATGAGAATTAAAATTAAGAATTATTTATTTTTATTTTTACTTAATCTCTTTTATTAAAAAACAGACTCGCTGCTCAAACAGCATTGAATTTAACTAGAAAAACACTTGTTTAGGAATTATCTGATTCCCACATATACTGCCAATGCACCCTTTTAACCGAACTAGAACAGTAAATTTAACACTAGAAAAGGACATTTTCGCCAATGCAGCTTGACGCAGCTGAGACGAAACGAGGGGCATATATTCGTAGGAGCCAGAGGTCCATCCTGCAAAGAAGGGCTTGGGCCAGAGAATGAGTAAATTACCACAAAGCCCAAAACCAGTCCAGTTATTTTCCTTCCCTGGACGCAAGCCAGCCCAGCCCAACCCATCCACATATTCACATACGCAACAGAGCAGACCTACATACAGTTCAAAGAACTGAGAAAAGGACAGAAAGAGAGATTTCCCTTCTTTCTTCTTCGCCAATCCACCCCTTCCCCCTTTTTTTTTTTTTAATTAATTTTCATTACTGTTCATTGCAAGATACTCACGCAGCTTGCTTGAATCTTGATTCTCTGTGACATGGACAGTCCCAATCTTACTCTGTGCTAATTTTGGAAACACTGTGTTTAATTTATTATTTAATACATAATCTTTCGTATTCGTCCCTGGCTATGGCTATCTCCGTCGGCAAGATAGCCATCCTCGCCGGTGCAGGTCCGTACTACAACAACCGCTTTTGTTAACTTTGTTTTTACTGCCTTTGTTTTGGATTATCATTCCCTTGTCGATTTTGCTTTGGGGTTTTTGATAAGCCATTAAACTCTAAGTTCGAGGTACTTGTGGGTTTATGGATGTGAAGTTTTGTGATTGGGTTTTACGGAATTGTAATGAGAACTCTTCGCGTTGGTCTTTTAATGAAGTGTTCCTGGGTAGCTACTGGGTTTCGTTTTATTAGGGAACTTGAGTTTAGTTATGGGTTTTTTCGTTGTTTTTGGACTTTCTTTGGGAGTGGAATAACGTTAAAATATTCGTGTAGCCGACCCAATTAAATTTGAGGTTTAGGCTTTGTTATTATTGTATTTCATGTTGTTATTTTTGGACTTTTGCCAGAGTTGTGCTAAGAATCTGGTGTAGTGTGTGATCGTGCGATATTTGTGTGTTGTGATATATATACATATTTCTGTGTATAGTCGTCCTGAACTGGAATTGTTGCAGGATTGGCACTTTTGAAAGCTGTTTAAGACTCCTGACAACTCATGAAGATGATGAATAATATATTGATGTAATGGCTTTGGGATAAAGTAATGGATAGGTCTGGTTATGAGTGGGGATGCTTTGAACATGAACCAAATTGGATCTTGGTTTTTGGCTGGTGAGGAACTTTGTGTATGGTGAGAGATATGTAATGCTATAAACTGGCATGCAAAGACTCCATTTTTTCCAATTGTAGTTGTGTCTATTTCCTCAAAAAGAAAGAATTTTGCAAATGTGGTTCTAAGTGAACTGAATTTGATCTGATAAAATGTCTTGGCGTCCAATAACATAGTTGGAATGATGAATCTGTGTGTTATATATGTAGCTTTATAATTTGAGCAATATAATCCCCAGTGTGGGAGCATCATGTACCAGGGATCCCCTTTTTTTATTTGGGCAATATAGTCTCAGCCTGGGAGGTTTATTTTCTTGGAAGGGAGTTTAATTGGTTTCTCCTTTCAAAAATTGTTGGAGGAAAGCATATTGCACTCTATGGCGTTGCTAAATTGTTATGTTCTCCATGATTATTTCTCTTTTTGATAGTACCTTTCATTGCTGCTTCTCTTTGTTCTCAACCTTTTGAGGATTCATTTTACATGCTAATAGGAAGTAATCTTCTCTCTCTGAATTGGTTATCTTATGCATTTCTAGGTATTCTTGGTTCTGTTCTTGCAAAAGAGGGACGCCTTTCAAGTGTTTCTGATTTTATTTCAGGCATTTCCAAGGTATTCTTATGATTAGTTAAATTATGAGTGCTTAGGGATGCAAGAAGCTGTGTTTGGTGCCTTTTTTTTATTACTGTTAGACTTCTTGGCTGGTTCTTCTTTGGTCTTATTTTACATAAAGGTCCACTTAACTTCATTTCCATGATTCTTTGAATACTTACTCCATTTCTGACCTGTTATTAGATGAGGCTTGTTATGTTTTCATGTGTGAATGATTCCTCCTGTAACCTTACCGTTACACCAAAGCTTGCCCTTAAGTGATTTACCTTTTTTGTACATGAGAATGATATAATCTTTTTTTTTTTTTTCCCTTTTAATAGAACCATATGTGTTGTTTTCAAAAGCATTGTATTCTGCTTCTAGCATTGGTCATAATTCACTCCACTGAGATTCTGTTAACTGTTAATCTCTGTAGTTTGATAACTCTGGATGTTACGATCTTGTTTTTCTTAATCTTTTTCAGCATTCCCTACATGATTTGTTTTGCTCACTACAGGGTTTTGTTGCCTCAATTGAACTGATTTTGGTCGGCCTTTTAAATTTTAACGCAAGATTGCCTCTGTGGTTCTCATTAATTTTATCTTTATACAAACCATTATGTTATCTAAATTTCCTCTTTTCCCTTCTTTTAGCAGAATCCTACATCGTTTATATGTCCAATGTCTAATATTTTCTGCTTTGCTGCAGATTGCTCTGAAGCAAATTAAGCAAGATAATTCTACTTCGTCAGTTAAAAAGCCGCATAATAACTTTCTGCTAGATCAGGTTTGCATATCAATCTTATGTTTCCATTATGGGTTCATTTGTTGCGTCAACCTTATGGGGAAATGTCTTATGAAATGTCTGGCTGGTCATTTACTTGTACTTCAAATGAGTTTTTAAATATGACCAAAACTGTGATTAGTTGGGTCGAAAAGTTGAGACCTTATTTATAATCCTTTTCTGCTTAGCACCCAGGCTTGTCAAATTAGGGATTTGTGGATGAATCAGTTAATCATTATTGAATTTTCTGAAGTTAATTGTATGTGGATCATCATCTTTTAGCCATGAATTGCATCTCCAACCAAATTTGCTAGAACTTGGAGAAGAATTCTCAGACGTAAGATAATAGAGAAGACTGGAAAAGCTGATCATTCTGTGTTTTTAAATTGATCCCTTTGTTTGTTACTTTCGGTTCCCTCCCCCACTTATTCTATTTGACCAGCCAACATGAAATCAATGATTTTTTTTTTTAAGCATCTGTTGAATAATGAAAAGGGTCATTCTGCATTCTTAAAAATTGTGTAAATATTGAGTCTGCATTCAATTTTTTTTTTCACAATTTCAATGCAGCTAAATTTGCTCTTTTTTCTTTTTCTTTTCTTTTTAAAAGGGCTTTGTTGGTAAACATTTTGACCTGTTCAACAGTTGGAGACTTGTGGTAGACATTAAAGGTTGTTTTTTTTCTCTTTTATTTTTTAATTTATAGGTTAATGATCTTCGGCAAGAGCTGCAAATGTTGGCATCCAATAGATCAGTTACAATTGTAACTGCAAGTGGAACAGGTTTAGGTTTGTCCCTTCTCTTTTGTATGTATCTGTAGTTTTCAATGCAAATTCTTGCCTACCATTAACCATTTGCAAGAAAACTGTAGGTTAGGTTACACAGGTGCATACTTGCATTTTGCGCCTTTGTTTGTACAAGTTTTGCATACTCTCTCTCTCTCTCTCTCCCTCCCTCCCTCCTATTTATTCTCCTCTTTTTTCTCTACCCTGCTGTGCATTTTGTGGCATGAAATCGTTGAATTATCAGTTGACTAAAGCTTCAGCCTTATGAATAAGGTTAAGTCCTGGGAACAAAAGTTCTCATGTTCAACTCCCACTCTTTGCCCATAAGAAAAAATGTTGAATTATTGGATCCGATTCATTTTCACACTAGTACCTACCAACTTCACCATGTACTAGTTTTTCTGGTTTATTTTGCTTTTGACTCATTGTTTTTCTGGAATGTTTTTTGATACGTGTTGAATCACGGGCAGGTACAGGTAGATATGTCATAGTCATTGTCATTGCAGTGGTAGGATATGGCTATGTATGGTGGAAGGTAATGTCCATTTGCAATTCCAATTCATTTGAGGCCATCCACAGGATCACCCCTCCCCTCCCCCACCCACACCTCCCCTTCAAAAAAAAAAAAAAACTTTGCTTCCCTGTGTAGGCCCTCTTAATTACTTTGTTTTCTAAATATTACTTCCTGGTGGTGCCCATGCTCTATCAGTAACTACAATCCGGTTGCTTCTTACCTTGTGTCTCTTCTGAGGTTTGTGGGAAGTTGGTTTTGCTTAATCGATAGTTTGGTTGACTTATGTATGTTCCTAGAAAACGATATGAAAATGCAATTATGGGAGCATTTAAATATGAAAATTTTCATTTCCGTTTAGACTCACATTATGCTTCTGTATTACATTTTTATAATTGTGAGTACAACTAATGCATATCACCTAGTTCTTGAAGAATTGTTTTTATCATGAGGTTAGGAAAGATTGTTATAAGCCAATTTAGCAAATGAAGCAAAATCTGGTAATGTAGTGCTACTTTTTTGTTTGAATTGACTCAGCATTACACGACAACATGTGCTTAAACTCATTATTATGTTTTCAGTTACATTGTCTTCTTTATTGTTGGCTGAGCCTTGTGTATCCAGGGTTGGAAACTTCCTGATATTACATTTGCTACAAGGCGTAGCTTGTCTGATGCTTGCACTTCCATAGCCCAGCAGCTTGAGAATGTTTATTCATCAATTCGGGCAAGTTTCTTAATTGTTTACTAATGTATTTGTCCTAGATTTCTAAGAAAGAGCTGACAACTGAATGACGTGCCTTGTTCTTCATTCTGTGTTGCAGTGTTCTTTTGATGCATCTTATAGTAATTTTTTGTTTGACAGACTACCAGGAGGCAATTATCTTCAAGCATAGATCGTGTTGACTCTAATTTGAATGAGGTTGCAGAACTTACTTCTAATTCACAAGAAAGGGTGGGTCCTCTTTACCTGTTAGCTGGTAAATACAGTTTGATACACTGGGTTTGTGATCCTAATGCCAAGTATGTTAATCCAATAGGTTTCTGAACTGCTAAAACATTCAGAAAGCATTGGTCAAGATGTTCTCCATGTTCGTGATGCTGTTGAAACGCTGGTAAGCAATCTTTCTAGACTATTTTTTTCGATCCTTGTGCTGGTATATGACAAATATTTGCATAGGCTTAACATTTTGTTGACAATTTTATGTTTCAGGAAATGAAAATCAGTAGAATAGAAGGGAAGCAGGTAATTTGTACATGCAATCCTATCAGATGTTATTTATTATGGTGTTTTATGATCATTGTTATTGAGTTTAGCTTTCTGTTCAGGATTTGACAAACCTAGGCTTAAAGAAGTTGTGTGACTATGCCTACAGTATGGAAAATAATGTACTCCGAGAGAATATTCAGGCATGTATAGAGCCTTTTTTTCCCCTTGCACAACAATTCTTCATGTATGTCATTATATCTGAGATAAATTTCTAGATCAATTTTCATTTTACCAATTGCTTCTGGGGTAATTTTGTCTGCTTGCTTCTAATAACTGTCCACAAATTCTTTAGGCCTCACAAACTGGATCACAACTTCAATACTCGTCAAGGGTAATTTCTCATTCTCAGATTCATTTTTGAGTCTGACAGCACTCTCTAATTTTTTGTGTGATTCATGTTGGCAACTCATCATACACGCACCCTAGAAGCTAAAAGCCACATATATGTTCTCAGTATACTATTATCCTGCTGGCAATAAGCTTAAAAATTTCATAGCTATACTGTTTGCTTAATTCCAAAATTTAGTTAGCTATTTGACATGGTTTTCACTAGTCTTGTTTGTGCTTGCCAGGTTGGCTCTTTGCCACCCCCTTTGCAAGAACCTTTGTCACCTTCTACTTCTAATCGATCTTTCCAGGTTTGTTGACATTCAGAATTTTAGTTTCCTTCTGCTTCTCTGGGATGCTCTTGATAAATGGTCTCCAATTTTCTAATGTTTTACACCTCCCAAAGTCCAACTATGCCATATCTAGACCAGATTTGATTAATCCTATGTGGCCAGTTTATTTAGTTAAACTGTAGTCTTTTTCTCCCATGCCAATGGTTTCCCATCCCGAGTTTTTTCACAAATAAGAGATCCTCTGTACTATGTTTCAAAATAATTAGTATTTTTTGGTAGGAAAAAAATAGATTACTTTAAATTGCTTCCACTGTGACCTTTCCATATCCAGAGGCCTGCTTCATAATACTGTCCAAGCTGCAGTATCATGAACTCAATTTTAGTTGGATACTACCGTGTACATTTGATGCTTTCTTATACTCTGTAGTGTGAGAGCCTCGTGCATGGGGGCGCTATCTTTACTAGTATTATATTTAATGTTCTCGTGCATTTGTACAATTGTTGATTTATTTTTTGTCCCTGTTCCAGGGGAGTAATGGAATTTCGGGAGTAGTTGAGGTTGCTCCTAATCCTGTGACTTCTACTGGTTTCCGTGCTCCAGATGATGCTAATGGGCCTGCAATTCTTGCGAGAGCACGCAGTGCAACAACTGCAGTACTTCACCGAATTGGTTCCCGTAGATTACAATCCTGATAATACCGTACATTGAAAATTGTATAATTTCAATGTGATAACTAGCTATATCTGGAGAGGTCTGTCGAGCTTTTGCTGTATTGCTAGGGTCACTCCACATGAATATATGGTGCCAACTTGTGTACTAAATTTTGTAGAGATGTTTCTTTTACAGGATTAATTAGATGTCAGTTTTGACGGGGACTTGGGGTAGAAAGACTTGGGAGAAGCTAGAGGGGGAAGTGTTGCTTCACAGAAAACTTTTCTCTTATGTCTATTTATCAGGATTTTGTGCAACAAGCATAATATAATAAGAAATCCCCCCCCTCCCCCTTCCCCGGTTCATACCTGCGGTTTTAACACTCTCTGTTGGGAGTTCGATCCTCCTTCGAGTTGAGACTTTGATGCAGTGGTGAAAATGCTTTATGATTGTCACACGATCTCCAATCGGCCAGTCGCTGGCAATACTTGCAGTGTCAAAAACTCGATGTTCGCGGACCTCATTTCAGTTTAAGCCCAAATCGGTTGTACACAAAGGTCCAGTTAGTTGGGTACCGGTCAGACTATTAGGTCCGGCCGGTGGGTTGATTTTTTATAGACATTTTCTCATTTGTTTTATGAGAAGTAGATTTTATTATTTTTTTTGTCATTATGAAGTTAATGAGTAATAAAAAGAGAATATTTTTTTTCTAATTCTATGTCTTTATTTAAAATTAAAACTCGAGAGCTCGGTGATAGAAGTGACTTTTGTAATTCACGGTATAAAAAAAAACCCACAAAAATTAAAGAAAATGGGGGACCAAATGCCTTTAGGGGACATAGTTGTAGAGGGCTCCGATCCAATTGATGGTTCAAAATTTTACAAATCCAGCCCGATCGGGAAATATTCAGAAGTTTCACCCCGATTGTTTCCCGCCAATTTTATTCCCCATTTGGCGGGCTAATCAGGAATCCGAGCCATAATGCACAAAATGGGACTCCGCAATTAACACCACCCTCCCGCACCCCACATCCCCAAAAAAACAAAAAAGATAAAAAAAGGGGAGAGAAAAATCGAACATACATGTCTTCGCCGTCGAGATTGGCGGTGTTGGTACGTCTCGTTCCTCAGTAAACACTGCTCTGCTCATCCTCGAGAATCAGATAGATATAGAGAGAAGAGAGAGAAAACAATGGAGATCTTAAGAGTTCAATGGAAGCCTCCTTCTAACGACGTCGTTTCCACTCTTCCTCTCTACCGCACCGCCCCGTCGCTGGAAGTCAGACTCGAAGATTTCGAGCTCTACGCCATGGATCGCCTCCGAGGTTTAGCTAACATCCAGTAGTCTTAAGTTTTTGTTTTTCGCTTATTTTCCTGCTAATTATTTTCGTTTCTAGATTTGGAAATGTTTAAGCCATTTTTGCCTCGATTGCTTTGAATTATCACAGTTCTTAAAGGGATCTCAGATGGACAGCCTCGCCTAAAGAAAACTGAAGAAATGGAGAAATTGGTAGACGATCATGCTTTCTAATCTTGGCTGTTTTTCATTCGTAATTTTGCAATTTTTTTTTTTAAAAAGAAAAAGAAATAAATAAATTGATGTTTGGATCATTTAAACAGGTAGATGACCTGTGGAAAGCAAATATGAGGCATCCGCATGCATCTGAAGCTGTCAACAAAGATATTATTTCTCACTTCGTCCTGCGTCTCGTTTACTGCAGAACGTGAGCTTCGGTCAAATTTTTCTGTTTTAAATAATAACTTTAAATTTCGTTCAAGTACTTCACTCAAAATTTTCATTCTTGCTGATTGTTGTTGGTTCTTTAGCGAGGATCTGAGGAAGTGGTTTCTTTCTACGGAGACCACTCTGTTTCGGTATAGGTTCCTACGCCAGACTGCTGAAGCTCAGGTGAGATGCGTTCGATGATTGGTTATTAATCAATCATTTTGTGGTGGCTGATCCTTGTTGCACCATATGATTGTTGATTTATGAAATGATGCGATTCCTCATTCGCAGAGGACGCTAATGACTGAATTTGACCTTCCGTACAAGGCAGTCAGCACAGCTGAATTCGAGGTTAGTTTGTTTTATCAGATATCTTTGATCAATTTCGTTAACATGTTATGATTGCTGTTAGTTACTAGCAATTTTAGGATAGTCAACTTTCCAAGTTTTTGTGACATGGTTTATTGCAGGGGATAAAGGAAACATTGGGCCAAGTTGCACGTTCAATTGGCCAGCGCAATGGTAAGATTAGACCACCTTCTAACTCCATTGCTTTTTGTCTTCATAAAGATCGTATTATATCATGTAGGCTTAAAACAAATCTTTTAATGCACGAAGGATTTAGCGTCATTGGCAGAATTTCTATAAAAGGAATTAAATCTTTTGTACAAATGAAAAGTATAACATGTTGAGCTTTGATGCCACCAAAGAGTTTATTTTCATTTCCTTGTTTTGGATCTAATACGCATTCATCTTTTTCTTTTGACTTTCCTTCTTGCAGCCGATGCCATATTCTACAAGGTTTGTTTACATTTGCTTTGTTATTTCATATCCCAATAAATGGTCTATGGAATCAGGGTGAGGGAAGAATTTCCCAACAGTCATGCATGTGGGCTTGTCAAAAATGCTGCTCATTTTGTAAGCATGCCTGAAAAAATTTTACTTGAAATATATTGTGTTGCTGCCAAATCACATATTTTGTTGGATACCTCTTATTCATTCCAAAAGTATGTATTCCACCTGCCTGAGAAGAAAATACTTGCACATGTTCCAATCCTCATTGTTACCTTAGCATATACTAAATGTCCATGTCTATTTCCTTCATTTAAGGTACCATTTGAAGAAGTTCCAGAACTTGTAGCTGGTCGTAGAGTTTTTATCCATAAAGGGTATGCTTATGTCGCCATGAATCAGGTTACATCAATTCCTCCTTTAGTCTTTGTTAACCTCAAAAATAAATGATATCAGCAATGAGATTGATGTTGGCCATTTCCATCTTTCAGGTTGTCTCCCCTGTTGTTGCACGTTTTTGCGGTCTTCTATCCAAGGCACTCATCCTAACAAACAGGTTATGGTTATATCTTTAATTTTTCAAAACCTAACTTCTAATTTGTATTTTCTTTGCAGTGAAGAAATTTAAGAAACTATCTGGGAAGTATTTATGTAATAACCTTAGTTTGGCTGAGGTTACACTTATAATCCATCATAACCTTATGTAGCTTGTACGCATAGGATTTTCATCTTAAATCATCTAAATTTCCTGAAGTTTTTTTTTTTCTTTCAAATTTAGGAAATGGACATCTATTATCAGAGACCAAGAGAAGGACCGGTTAGCTCCTGTAAGCATTTATCTGAACACTGCAACTTAAATTTTTGTAATAAGTTTCTAATTGTGATTCTTGACAAACTCTTGGTTACTTAGATTGTGGAAGCCCTGGGCACAAGCTATCTGGGTCCTGACTATTCTCAGGTGCTGTATTATGCATAATCTTGTTGAGTTTTTCCTTGATGCCAAATGTTCTTCTGTAAGAAATTTGGTTCATTGCCTTTACAGCCAAAAGAATTTGCTGAGATATCAATTAAAGACATTGACCATGTGGCTAGGAGTTCATTTCCTCTGTGCATGCGCCATCTGTTTGAAAAAGTAAGAAGCTTTTCCCTTTTCTGGACTGAGATTTTGATTTTTTTTTTCTTTGAAGTTTATGCTGATCCATTTCTTCACAATTTTGTCTTTATATTTTTTTCTGCCAAATGAAGTGTATTAAGGTTTTCTTTTCCTGTTTGTTTGTTGTTCTTATTGTGCTACGTTTTGCAGCTCAGAGAGGATCATCACTTAAAGCATGGCGGAAGGATGCAATTAGGTCTCTTTTTGAAGGTTGTATTCCCCCATACGAAATCTAGTTTCTTTTTCTTCACTTGCTAATGACAAGCACTTAGCTGGATTTTCGTTTTGTTCTGACATATCAGTGTTTCTGAGATTGAACCTTTTGTTTTATCACTTTTAGTAGTCATATGATAGGGAAAAAAAGGTCAATATAGTTCACATTGATATGTTTTCCACTAATTTTTCTTGCAATGTGTTAAGTGTTGTATCTAAATGTTAGGGTGTTGGGTTGAAGTTGGATGATGCTCTTGCATTTTGGAAAGCAGAGTTCTCCCAAAAGGTACGTATACCTTGCGCAAAGTGAGTCTCTCCCTCCCTCTTCTTGCTCTCTCTCTCTTTCTCTCTCTCTCTCTCTCTCACACGCACACACACACACACACACCACCCATCCATCCGCACCATTGATATCTCATCCCTAGCATGCTGTTTCCAGCTGTTATTTTTGGAAATATAAAGCCTTTGGGGTTTCTAGGTCACATATTAACCATTGTTTTTTTCCCTTAATCTTGTTGTAGGTTGGGGCAGAAAGGTTTGACAAAGAATATGCGTACAGCATACGTCATAATTATGGAAGAGA
Source organism: Kandelia obovata (assembly GCA_021464305.1). NCBI lineage: Eukaryota > Viridiplantae > Streptophyta > Magnoliopsida > Malpighiales > Rhizophoraceae > Kandelia > Kandelia obovata. Next base: position 453,326 of record CM038488.1, read on the forward strand.
GGGGAAGAGAACAGTAAGATGCCAAACTTCTATTTTTTGCTTGGAAACTCATGATCATAGAGTTAGTATTGATACGCTTTATGCATCACTATTGCAATATATTGTGGTCAGAGTCTGCTCATTGGCTAGAAAAGAAGCAATAATTCTATGTGATTGACATGACCAATTTTCAATGTTTAATATTATGACATTCATGAAGTGGAAATTTTTTTATGGAACACGACTTTGAAATTTTTGGCAATACTCTATTATTGCAGGATTATACACCTTATTCTTGTCAAAAGATTATCTCATTGACTCCTGGTATGGGAGACCATCACGGTTGCCCCTACCGGCATTTCAGGTCAGTTCTGCAACTAATTGCAATACTTTTAAGGGGATGAGTTTCGGCACAGCAGAAGGAAAAGGAAATTTACAAGACATCTATGCACATAATTTTCCCTAATAACTGTATTTGCAAATTTTTCTTAGTCTAATTAATTGATCCATTGGCTTGGGTGCATGCTAACTCTAAATAAGTATATATGAAGGAGAAGGTACATTGTAGGTTAATCAGACAAATCTAGTGACGACTTAATTATTGAGATTTGGGGACATAAATACCATTGATGATTGGGTTGGGGACTGGGGAAGGTGCTGTTGCGGAAGACCACAGCTAGGTCACTTTCCTCAAAGTTATGGCTTGTTTAATTTGTGATGGCTTAAACGTCTGTCAGTGAGCTTTCTCCAAAAAATGAAAAAATAAATAAAAAATGAATATATCCTCTAGCAAATGAGCCTCATAGAAGCATACAATGATATCAATTGCAATATCTTTAATGGTTTAATCTTCATTTTATGCTTTTAGATCCTACAGCTAGCCCTCATTTTCTCCTTCACTATGACATAATCCAGAATGAGATATTTCTGATTGAAGTCCTAATGTTTTGGTAGCTTGTTTCCAATAATAACGATCAATGCGATATGTACTTATATGGTTCCTCGTCCTAAGGGTGAAAAGTGTCTGTTATCATGAATGAGTTATAGCATTTTGAAGGGTCCTGCCTCCAACTGGACCTGATATTTTTAAATTGATATGTCTATCCAAATCATTGTTTTGCTAATGACAGTGAGGAAAATTTGAGGGCTGCACTCTCCAGAATGGGAGTGAGTGGTAGCGCAGCTGATGAAGTGATAGACAAAGTGAGAAACAGACATTATCAGGTTTATGATACTAGCACACCAGCTTGTCTCTAGCTTTGCATTCCAGACTACTTTCTATTTGTCATTTACATGAATTAAATGGTACCATGCAGTTGGCATGCACGTTGACATTTGAAGCTATTCACGGTTCATCAAATGATGCTGGGATTAACCATCCTAACCAGTATTTCAGCGACAGCCAAAATATCCTCAAATCTAGGGTAATTGCTTCTATGGAATTGATGAAGTTAAATTTCATAATATCAGCGTTACAAGTGGTTGCTTTAAGAGGAAATTTATGTCTGGAACCCATTTGAAAGTGACTGTCAACATATGTGGGCCAATTGCAATGAGTAAATTGAGTTGCTGGCCCCAAGTCGCGAATTATCTATATTATCACCATTGGCCTTATTACGTGGATGCCATATGCTTTACAGGACAGGTAGCGTTATCAAATGTTACCTATAACTTTTGTGTGGTCATTCTGCGTCTGCAACTAGATCATAATGGTTCTCATTCTTGCTGCAGGCACTAAAGTACTTCCAAATACCCCACCTCCTTTTTCTCTTGATCCCCAAAAGTAAAGGGCACTTGGCACATTATCTTATCAATATTGTTTTAGTTATTAATGTACCTAGTATGGGTAGAGAAAGCAGTGCCAAGTGAGTTCAAGTTAAGCTGCATTTGGACTATTGAATTTCATCTAGTGTGGAGTACTTGTCCATCACATAGCCGAGCCCCATTATTATTATTATTATTAAAAAAAAAAGGTGAAAACTGTGCTAAATGTTGTTTGTCCGCTATTTTGCAGAATGATTATTCGGGATATGAGGCTTTTGGGTGACCGATAAACCAGTTTCCCTTCCCAGGTTTGTCATTTTCTGGATTAATCCTTCATTCCAACTCCTTATCATGTAGTTGTAAGGACCAGAAATGCCCATCCATGGAGACGCAAGTCAATTCCCAATAATAAGATCCAGATATCTACAATGAAGCAAACTCAGCTTCTTGAAGTTCCCTTTTCTTTCCAGTAAAAAAAAAAAAAAAGATTCCTTGCTTACCACCAGTTAAAACGGGATCACCCCATCAATGGCAGACTCCCCCGACCGTTGCTAGCTTTTACCTTCAGACTAGTTTACCACTAGTTAAACGGGATCACCCCAATTATTGGCAACAATTGATCTTTGTTTTGTCGTTTACAAGATAGTATAGTGGGTTTTTTTCTTTTTCTTTTTTTCTTTAAAATTTTTTTTTGGGATTTGACAAGGCAATGTCCGATGGTTTATTTATATTGATACTATTAGGGGCGTGACTCTTACGTTGAAGAAAATACCAATTAGCTAACAATAGACTAGCGGTAGTTGACCTCCAATTTTGACTTTTAATCTTGGTCGGCTGGCAGGAAGATATCCGGCTTAATAACTCATGGTTCGTAGTCAGAATTTGATGGGTTAAAAAATTGTCTGACAAACGTGTCGTTGAATTTTATGGAAGCTGGTTCATAAGAAAACGTGCCACCAAACTTGGGTGGCAATAAGTGGGATTATCGGCATAGATCCAAGCGCTACAGGAGATTTTATGTACATTCAGGAGCTTTACTTTAGACTTCGGGATAGGGATAGTGTAGTGGCAATTGAGAACCAAATTGCCTCAGGCATCTGCCCGAAAATCTATCCCATTTTCTGCGTCCTTGTGCATATTTATTTTGTCGGTTGTGATTTTGGTGCAATCTTAATATTAATGAATAGTTGGGAACTTAAAGAATCTTTGATCTTTGGGTGGCTATTATGGCAATTCTAATCAGATTAGGCTTGTCGTCTGAAATAAGTGTATTTTCTGCACCCGGAATTTTCTGGGTCTAAGATGAAAGAATCATCACTTCTTGGCCGCTGCTTGCAGTATTGGAATCTTGATTTTGTTCAAGTCAATTATTGGCTTCGTTCTAAAGTCAAATTTCTTTTTAGTTAGAACATCAATTGTTACTGGTTCAAAAGAAACTTATTGTTAGCTCAATATTTTATATGTAATTCTTTTCAATTTCTTTTACCCGCTCGTTATTAAATTCAATAGCATCATAGAAGATAGTCTAGTTCTAGAGTTATTTTCATTTCTTTGCATCTTTCTATTCAAAAGTTAGAATAATCATATTTATCTCAACTTAGAGCCGGAAAATTAATATGGACAAGTTTAATTTAACAAAATAAAAGCACTAAAAGAGTATTTTTTTTAATTCTTCAAAATAAAAACACTAAGAATAGCATTACTCCAAAATTATTATGGTCAAATTAACTAAAGCAATTTAAGTTTAAAATAATTGTAACAAAAATGGATCAAAGGACCTAATTGTATGGACCATATTAAATTAGAGTGAAATGAAAGTTAAAAGATTCTATGGTTATAAAAATCTTGATATTAAATTATATGTTGAACATATTCTCCTCATTGTTGAAGAAAACGAGTACTCGTCAAATGTCAACATGCAGTAAGCATAGGTCCCAAAGTGCATTCGACGTTATCTTCAATGATTGGCTCCAAGATCAAATAATGCACTGCGATTTAGTATAGATAATTATTTGGAAGCATTTATGCTTCCCCAATTCTTCTGGAAGTGTTGCCCTGCTCAATTTGTTTTGGTATGATATCAGAGTGGCTATGGACATTGCTAGTGCTAACAATTTAAAAATTTGTTAATTGTCATTTTTTATTAAGTTGTGTTACATTCTAAGGTCTACAAGAGGATGCCAATTAACAAATTAACAAATGGGTCATATGGGTCTTGCATACTTTTTGAAAAGCATCGTACTTTCAATCCACATAAGCCTGTAGCAAAATTGCCAATGGAATATTCCCTTTTAAGGTACGGCGCTATTATGCTTGGGAAGTGTCTTTGGGACCAATTCATTTACGGGGATAACATAATATTAGGGTGAGTGGCAGTCATGAGAATGTATTAACTTTATTTATCAGAGGTAAATGCCTTATAGAGGGCCCCTCCTGCTTTCCCCAATTTTATTTTATTTTATTCAAATCCGCCCCCTCCCACCTCTTCCCCACCAAACCTCCCTTTCTGAAATAAAGAAAAAATTGCTAAAGCCTTACGGTGCGTGGTGTGTCCAAAGGTGCTCAGTATCATCTACAAATTTTAAACAAGTCTCCACTCTCCAGTACCATCATTTAGCTGGTTCTGGCTGGAAAACATTGCCTATAATTGCATTTTTTTTTTATTATGAAATTTAAAAAAGATTTTAGATATACCTAATTTTAGCTTTGTTTCCATAAAGAAGTTATATTTGAGATTTTCAAATTATAACGAAATGATCTTATCGCTGGCTGAACTAATACTCACCTTCCCAGGAAAGAACGGCGCAACTGCAAATAGGCTTTTGCTGTGCTGGATCAATCGCCAAGTTTCCATTTTTTGTTGCTCATATTTATTTAATATCTCTAATGTAGGGTAGGTAGGTTCGGCTTTTTTAACGCCATGCCAAAATGGAAAATGAGCCACTTTATGAGGCTGTTAAAGTCTAATACTCCAAGTCATGGCGTGTAGACAAATGGGCGAAGTAAAGTAGTCTTGACGAACATTTAAAAATCAGACAGGCTTTGGTTCTCATAGAAATTGATGCCTTGCATCTTCTGCAAGAGGATGGTGGCTCTTATGTCCATAACAAACTTCCCGTTCCAAATGAACAGATGGGTGGGGGGCTTGCGGGGGAAAACAATTAAATAAATAAGAAACGACAAAGCAAGAAGCAATGATGCTTTATGGAGGATTTTGTACATATTATGTTTCTTCTTCATCCTGATTTTCAACGAGTAGAATACCGAGGAAGGAGGGAAATTTTTATTAGGTTAATTTAGACAACTAACATGACCGTTAATGATCCATCAAGAAGATTCAAATTTTTTTTTTCATATATAATAAAAAAATTATGGTTAATGGTAACTTTGGACTTGGATTTGGGCTAATTCTTGGAACTTGAAGACTCGTAAATGTATGTTAACGGCATAGAGGATAGTGCCATTATTTGTATTATTAGGCACTTCCTGTGGGGGATTCCCATCATATGAAAAGCTGGACGCGCACGGCCCCGCCCAAGGCCCCAACCACATTGAAGCATGATGAATGTGAAATACAAGGAACTCACCCTTTTCAGTTAGTTGTGAGCGTGTTTTTTTTTTTTTTTTCCCTATCTTTAGGTGCAAGAGTTGAACCTTAATTATTAAAATTAAGAGTTTGGTCTGTCATCAAACCACATGATTGACGGTGTCACTTGTGAGTGCTGATATACTTCTCTTGTAGTGTGGTAAGATATATTTGTGTTTGATTAACCTCTTAATAAAGATTATATATATATATAAAGAAGGAGGAAGAAGATAGAACTTTTGCTTCCTCTCCAAAAAGTTGAAAACAACTACGCTCTGTCCCTTTCCTTACCACTCGTTTTTGGGACTCTTTTGTTTTTTTTTTTTTTGGGCTCCTATAGCCTTTAACATTACATTATTATTGTTAGTCTTATTATACTCTTTCCCCCTTCCCTCATCACAAGGTCACGTAAGTCTAAAAAAGGAAGGGAAGAAGACTTGGAATGACCCCAATTCCTCACCTTTCACAGTCATATCCTTTTCATTTTCCTCTCTTTCTCTCTCTGAACACTTTCCTTGTTGCCTTTACCTCCAAAGTGGAATACATTATCCACTTTCTGTGTCACTTGCAATAATTCTCACAATAAACAGCAGCCTCCTCCCAAGTCACTTTCCCTCTTGCTCTCTTTCCCTCTCTGCTTCCTAGCCTTTAGTAGAGCAAGAAAAAAGAAAAAAAGTAATGGCTGGGAAGTCAAGAGTAGTCCTCTTCTTATTCTTATTCGTGTTTATTCTGTGCAATTTGGCTTAGATCTTCAAGTTATTTCTTATTCTACTAGTCCAACCTGCAGTTTCCTTTCCTTTTCTTTCCTGCCTGTTTCAAGATTTCCCAAGCAATCTCACTGCCTGAAGCTGACCAAGACTGGTTTTTTGGCCTCTCTCTCTCTCCCTCTGGTAGCCTTTTTAAATTTTACATCTTTATTCATTTACTTTGGTTACTGTAGGTTTCTTACAATGGGAAATATTTTTCATACCAAGGCAATACAGAAGTAACCTGAAACAGTAATTCTTGTAATAGTACTGCTGGTTTTCCTTCTTCAAAGAAGGGGGAAAAAGAAAAGAAAGAAAAAAACCATTTTGAGTTTGTAATGACTAATAAACTTTGGAGCTTTGAAATATATTACAATATAAAATGATATATATATATATATATATATATATATATATATTTTTTTTTGTTTTTGGGGGTAATAAAATGACATATTTTCTCCGTGAATCTGCATTGTGTAGCTGCAATGGAGTTATGTTGGCCCATATCAACTTGTTTAATGGGTCCACCCCTTCAAAATCGGTATTTTTGTCCATGAATGACTGACTTTTATACTGACTTTTTTTTTTTTTGAGGAATATGTCTGGAAGCAAAGCGATTTTGTAGGATTTTTTTTTTCTTGAAAAATAAATATCTTCTGGGCTGCTTGTGGCTGGGATGAGAGTTTTGGCTCACTTTACTACTGGAGGGCAACTCCATTTTCCCCTTAATTGCTTTGCACAATTTGTTAATACACTTATTTTATTTGGATGGATGTTTTGGCTTATACCCTGGAGAGAAAGTTGTGGAATACCCCTCAATTTGCTTTTCAACCAAACCATCTTAACGCACAAGAAATCTTTTTCTTTAAATATTAACCTTTTTTTATGATTTTTCTTATATATATAGATGCTGTAGATGTTGTATAAAGATTGTTTTGGAGGCACCACCCTAGGAGAAGAATTTGGCTTTGGAGAGGGAAGGACAGAGATCCATTAGCAAAGCAAGGATGTTCTATGGGCTATAATTTTAAGGCACCTTGGAAAATAGCTGAATTGGAAAGAAAAAACATTTCTGCAATTGCCCAAACTACTGTGTCTAGTAGTTTAAGACTGCTGCAGCCTACAGGGCATTGCTCAGTAGACCTGAAGCTTGGGAATTGGAGTGATTTAGGGGACAAGTTGTTGAGGAAGCTTAAGGATCCGGGGGACTATTTAATGGAGTCATCATCATCAGCTGGATCTTTGAAGAGAGCTCGGATACCTAGCAATGGAACACAAGTCCCGTCATGCTTGGTTGATGGATGTGTCTCAGATCTCAGCAAATGTAGGGATTATCACCGGCGACATAAAGTTTGTGAACAGCACTCCAAGACTCCTAAGGTATTCATCAAAGGCCAGGAACAACGGTTCTGTCAGCAGTGCAGCAGGTAAGCAGTAGCATGTATGTGGAAGTGTCCTTTCTGCTTTTTCTTCTTCTGTGCTGAGCCCTTAACTGGATATTTAGACAAAATTGTAGCGCATTTTAGCTGTGTTTTTCTTGCTGAAAGCTGTGCTATCTATATCATTCCCTGTTGTTCGAGGGATACAAAAGGGTCTGTCGCTGTTGGGGTATTTCCTCTAATATTTTGAATCTGTCCTAAAATTTCATGCATATGCTTGTCAGCATGTAAAGTACATTTGCTTCAGGTTAAAACAAGAATACAGAAGCTCAAACAAGTATTTTCCCCTGAATTTGTTTTTGTGATGCTGCAATGGGCCAAGCAGAATTAGATAGTTCATTCCGGCAGCTTGATTAGGATAGTCATTTGTTAAAAAGGGGTGGTACAATAAAGAACTAAGGATCTGAAATTTCCTCTAAATGATACTGTACGGAAGCATCATAACTGTTTTCTCCGAGAAATTTTCTAGTCAATTGCCTTTTGCTCCCCAGTTAAAATGGCTGGTCTCTCAACTGTCCTTAGTGGATAATATGTTAGGTTGCAGTATTCTTGGTCCATAGTAACATTTTCTTGCCTTTGAAATTCATTTTTACAGGTTCCATTCGTTAGTGGAGTTTGACGAGGGAAAGAGAAGCTGCAGAAAACGTCTTGATGGACATAACCGGCGGAGAAGGAAGCCTCAGCCAGATTCTCTAACAGTAAATTCTCCGAGTTTATTTTCCCACCACCAAGGTTTGTTTTCTCATTTTGAATTTGTGTTCTTTGAAGGAATTGTTTTCTTCTATCTGCAATCTAATTGCGAGCAGGCCAAAAGGACATGTGCCAACAATACTCGTTACTCTGCTGAAGTGTGTGGAACTAATTCATTTGCAGGTGTCACATATTTACAGTTTGGCAGCTCCCAGGTACTTCCCACTACTGCTGTTGGCTCTGCTTGGGCGGGAGCTGAGAAATCTGACAGCGATCCTTTGCTTTATAATAGTCAGTATTCACTAGACATCAGTGCAAGAAAAACCCACTTTCCTGGATCGTTGTCTTTCGGCTGCAAGGGAGAAAAGCACTTCTCTTTCCTGCAAAACACTAGTTCTACGCTGCCTGGAGAAACTGGTCAATCCAACCTGGATGCAAATTCTACATTAGCCAACAGCGGCAGCAGCCAGAAGATGTTCTCTGATGGGTTAATGCAAGTCATCGACTCTGACTGTGCTCTCTCTCTTCTGTCAGCTCCACCAGCCAACGCGCGTGAGATCAGTTTGAGCCATATGAACATGGTGCAGCCTGACCTGACCACCCCTCAAGCCCAGTCCTTGATCCCAAGTCTGAACTATGATCATCTTGGAGCAAAAAGTGAGCCACAACCAGGATCTGTTTTAGTTTCTAATGGTGCCAACAATTCTTCAGAAATCCGTGGCCAAAACACCTTTCAGACTGAAAGTGACTTTTCATCTGTGAGTGGATCTCACCAGATGCTTTCTTTCTCTTGGGGGTAGTAAATAGCAGTAAATGCCATGTTGATTCTTCCTTTGTGACCAGATGGCTCTAAGTGTGAATTATAAAACCCATTAATCACCCTGAAATTCTGGCCCTTTGAGATTGTTGACATCGTTGCTTTGATTTTTTCGATTTGTTGAAACAGGGTTCGAAACTCTAGTGGATTTACCATTAGACTATGCTGACTGTTGGCATATTATTTTCTTTGATTAGGCACATAATAGTCAAGGTTCTAAATCTTATTCTAAATTTTGGCATTCTATTGGCAGAAATGTTGCTAAAATTCCTGACCAAATTATTCCATGCTCTCACAATGATGCATTGGATCCGTGTAAAGATTTTACACCCCTACCACCAACCAGACTTGCACTGGTTGCTTTCTTAGTCTCCATCTTTGACCACACAAACTGCACATGTGCTTGTTGCCAAACTACCAACCACAAATGTCACTCTCATAGTTCACTGTCATATCAATCAAGAGCCTCATTTTCAGCATTCACTCCATTTGTCTCCTTACGTAACACAAATAGCAATATCTCCACCCCTTTCCTCTTTTCTAGCATATGGCATCCTGCAACTGCATTCCCTTCGTTTGACTTCTGTGAACCTGATCCATCTTTGTATTCCCACTACGAAGTGGGCCAGCCTGGTTTATACTTTTGCGTGGAGTTGAATGGACCTTCAAAATGCAAATATTAACTTAGGCGCAGATGCAGTTAGGCCTCTTTCAATCAAGATTATAAACTTTGTGGGCCAAGCCCAACAATTTTATATAGATTGGTCGCACAAGATTGGTGAAAAGGCCATGTAATAGACAAGCATTACACACATATAGGTGTTTAGCAGAACCCCCCCCCCCCCCCCAAAAAAAAAAAATCAGAAATTTTACGTGGGCACGGTTGGTTGGGTTGATGGTCCCATGCACGCGTCTACAACTACAAAATGCTTAATAATAACTTAATTGCATTTTTGTCAAAAAATTTTAATAAATGATTGTCAAAGATTCAAAATGATGCAATGCATGACCCGTAACTGCCACGTACTATGAAAGGAACGCATACCTAACAAGCAGAGAGACAACCAATCACTGAGATGGTCACTGTGTCCTATCGCAAGTTGATGTAATCAATATCTACACAGCTTGTCCACATAGAAATTGAGGATAAATTTATGGTTAGTAAATGCCTGCCCCAAATTATGGGGAAACTATTAAATGCTTATGAATATAATATTTGCAATAGTGCTCGAATGACATGGAATTCGTCAATATTGAAATTACATTTAAGATTTCACATTCAGAATAATTTAAGCTTCTATATAGCATGTGACAAAATTTTCTTGTCATATTAATATTTGAAGGCCGACACTAATTTGATTGGCATTAAGGTTAAATTATGTCGAGTTGGGGAAATCTTAATGAGTTTGTTTGAAGTTTGCTTTCTTTCATTCTACAAAATCCTTTGTCACTTCCTCGCAGGGACTCATTCCGAGGAAGGATAGTTCAAGGAAAATTGACTGAAAGCCAATAACCCTATTCTTATTTTCAAAGTTTTAATTAAATATAGAGACAAATTGTTAGTATTGCCTTTCTTTCTTTATACTTAATATTTTCACTCGAACACAAACGTATAAAAAGTAAGTCGGGCTTTGAAATAGTAATTAAGTTTTGGGTACTTTTATTATTGGTTAATTTAAGAAATTTAAGAATTTATTTTAAAAATTATTAATTTTTACTAAAAAAAAACGATGGTATATATCAAATAAAAATGAGATTCTAAATTCCCTTTTTATTGAGATAAGGATATGAATGAGTATTAATCATAAAACGAAAATAGAATTGGGAGGTTTTTATATATTTATATATTTTTTTTATTAAGGGAATTATTTAACCTTGAACTGCACAATAATAATAATAATTTATTTTTTTTTATAAACTCTATCTTCCCTCTCAATATTAGAACACAAGACCTTGATTAAGGCATAGAATAAATAAGTTTCAAAACTTTACTTATAGACCATAGACGATGTGAATAACAAGTGGAGCCCAATTGTGGGCTTTCATTAATCGATTGGGAAACAAATGGGAAGTGCATCAATCTTCCCCTTTTCTATTAGTCTTAGTTTCATATAATGCTTTCAATGAACTGTGTTTTTCAAGCTATAGACTGTATGAGTTCCCTAACCCTATAAAAAAAATCCCTGCTTGAAGACTAGTATTGATATGAATATGATAGAACAAATGGTGTGTAAAATTCCCATGATTGGACTGACCATGTTTAATTAGAATTATTGTCACTGTTATTCCCCACCCCCCCCCCACAAGTTTGAGAATAAAATGTGTTTGAAGCATAATAGAGGCTAAGGCGAATAAATGGGTTAACAGTTGCTAAAATGCTAAAGACCTATAGGCAAATGGTCGATCTTGAAATGAGCATATTCGCTCGCATCGCAGCTGCTGATATGATAAAACGATTATGAAGATAGCTTTAATTGACAGAGATGAGATTCTTATGCCTTTGTAAATTTCTCTTGTAACTGGGAAAATTAAATCTCTCTCTCTCTCTCTCTCTCTCTCTCTCTCTCTCTCTCTGTGTCTGTCTTTTTGTTTGGTTAAAGAGAGGAAGATTAGGAAAGGAGAATAGAATTATTTGAAATTGAATATAAAATCAATAAGTTTTAATTAGAATTTTGCAATTAGCTGTAAGCACGGGACATAAATATCTCTATCATTGCTAGAGAGCACAGGAGTCTGCATGTTTTTAGCCAGCCACCTGTTAATAATTGACCAATTTTTTGTTTGGCCTGGTCTACGTTAGACTCTTAATAATTGACCAGACTTGGGTGTTATATTTCCGTCTATGAAAAGTCATGCACAAGAGTGAAATATATATATATATATATATATATATATTAAAAGTGGTAGGTGAAAAATGAAAATTATAAAATAATTTGGTAAAAGGGAATGTAACGAGAAAATAAAAAAAAATAAAAAACACACACATAGTTGGTGGCAACTATCCAAAAACTTAGCTCACTGTATACTAGACTAGATATCATGTTTCTTTCAAACTCGATTTATTAGAAGTAAAAACTCAACAACCCTACCATTACAATATGTGACAGAATGGTCCGGTAACCTTTTTTTTTTTTTTTTTTCTTGGTGGCTTTTTGGCTTTTGCAATCACCATTTCCCTGTGCTGAAATCAGCCAAATGCTGTAACCTAACGGATATTATTATTATGCCTCATATTTTATGTAGGAATTGCGTTTAGATTCTAATCCCTTGGCTTGATGTCTACATTGGCTCAAAAGTGAATTCCCAAAATGATGTACCCATTACTTTATGGGTCCTAACCAATTAGAAAATAGATCCAAGGAATGAAAAGGAAGGCCGTATCTAGACAACATCAAGTTCCCCATAATCCATATCTTAGAAAAATGATCTAAGTAATCCGACAAATAGATGGGAATATATCCATAACATACGCACAAACTGGGATAGGACTAGAGGGAGGGAGCAGCCAACAACATGTTTCATTTCCATCTAAACCACTTCTTTGCCTCATTCAACAAGGTGGCCCCTCAATCATAATTCTCCCAGGTATTTTCAGTCAATACACTTTGACTCGAGTCTTGACCCAATCAAAAGGGCCGGCATCACCGCAGATGGGCATAATCGTGATCATCGATCAAATTTCTAGGGGCAAATTTTCCTTTTAGATTGCAATAATTGTAGGTCCATGGCAAGTTAGGGTACGGTACACAGCATAAGCATCTATATATATATATATATACACGGCGAATAATTAGTGTAATATATAGAGTTCACCACCATAGAGATCCACAAAAATGGAGATGGAACACAAGAAAAGAGGGCTGGTGAGCAGCAAGCTGGCCAAGTCTTTCTAACAAAAGGGTGCAAGCCGTCTATTCAGGTGCAACGCGGTAACAAAGTCAATCGTCCTAGTCCACCATGTAACAAAGACATATGCGTATCAACCATCAACCCGGAAGGTACCAAATTTCACCCGGAGAAGTTTCCATCTTGGCCACGAGTTAGTTAATTTGAATTTGAGTGTTAGAGAACGTTTTAAATTTGAGAGAGTTAATTTTGACATATAGGAAGTTATCTTATATGGAGCGTTATCTTGATTCATAATTACCAAAAACTAATAGTATTTTCTTTCCTTCAAAGAGAGAATAATAAAATTATCAATGACAACAACAATATATACGTCGTATATCTTTATATTTTAACTAAACCTTTACAAATTATTTTTGTCATCGTGCATAAGAGGAAGTTGTCTTTTGGCAAATATGTTGTAGAATTGCAACTAACGTAAAACCAACCAAACCGTTCTTCGTAAATAACATACCATTTCATTCCAGTTATAACATATGAGCGGTAGAAGAGAATGAACTCATTTAGAAGAGGAAAAAGAAATGGTAATGCGCTGAGAATTGGTGTAGAAACTCGAAGGAATGATGGGAACATGGGGGAATAGCGATTACATGTGGGTTCTCTAAGAACTTATTCTCACGGGAATGCCATGTTTATTTACACTAAAATGCATTTTGGGGACCCAAAAGCTCATAACGACAGAAACTCTCACTAGGATTTAGGAAAGACTTTCCATCAATAATTGGGCCCTAACCAGTCCTCATCCCATATGGGCTTTGATATAAGTGTTGCTGTCCACATAAAATATTTTAAATTTATAATCTTTAATTAATTAGATACCAAGTCCCATAATTAAAAATGATAAAATGAAGAGATGTAAACATTCTTTCGCTATCTTATGCGTTAGAAGCACCTTCTATTGTCTTAAAATTTCGAAAATTTGAAAAAGAAAAAAAAAATGGAGAGTTAAAACTGTGCAAGTGTTGATGTAACATGAAATGTCATGCATCAAACGCATTGTCCCATGATCTGGCTGTAGCAGCAGTATTGTCTCCAAAAAGTAGTACTGGCAGTAAAAATCTAAGTAGCCCTTGTGAAGCCATTAAAGGCACAGGAATAATGTGTTGGTTGTTATTACAAATCTAAGTTATCAGCAGAAATTAGGAAATTTGAAGTCTCACGTGATTCCTTCACCTTACTTGGGTTAGTGCCAGACTTTGTTTTTTCCTCCCGCTTTTGATGTGTTGAGTGCCAGACCTTAATTCCTAATTGCTGAGAAGAATTGTACATATTTTTTAAATTTGTCTTGCAATTAACTTAGTTACTGAACAACTGGCCTACTGCCAATTGTTCTTTGAATTCCATTTAATGATTTGCATGGCCTTTCTTCTTATAAACCGAAAAAAGGGTGAAAGATATATATATATATATATATATATTATTTAGAGGTCCATTAATATGTAATTTAAACAATAAAATATATTTTTTATATTTTTATAAATTCTACAACTATCTTGTAAATATTAGAATCCGTTTCTCAATGTTAAAATTTAAGACCTCTAGAAAAAGTTTAATTTTTTTAATTTTTGAAGTGTTTTTTTGAGGAATAATTATAATTTATGTTAATGATAAATGCTCTCTTCTATTTTCAATTTGTTTTAAAGTCTGAACTATTAAATTTACATGAAAGGTAAATGCATTATTCTGCACATGACAATTAACACATATGAACTCCATGTGACTGGCCAAGAAACGGCATCTTTCTTCTTTTGCTTCTTCCTTTATTTTTTGGGGAAATATATGTGTGTGTGTGTGTGCGCGCGTGCGCGTGCGTGCGCGCGCATAAGTATTGGATCGCTATGAATCCAGAGTCGCATAGCTTGAAAAACAACAATTTAATTTCTCTTAAATATATATTTATTTAGTTTGCAAGGAGGCAGAAGTGACCAATCAGATGTAACCTGTGGTCTTTATTAATAAAGCTCAATTCCCGGCAAGTTCATGCATGGGGCCACAGGAATGACACAGACATCTCTAAAACATTCCTTAATGCTTATTAACTAATGTTTTTGACCTACAACCAAATTGTTTAGCCTTAAACAGATACCACAAGAAATTGTCCAAAACAGGCCGGGTTAAATCTAGTTAAGTAGAATAATAATTAAAAAAAAAATCTAGTTATAGTTGCCGATTTATTCACTTGTTCTGCTATTATGAGATTATTCAACTTTGTAGCAGTTTTTTTTTTTTCCTTTTCCCTTTGGAACCACCTGTTCTGTTTTTTTTTTTTTTTTTTTCATGGAGTGCTCATTGGTTTTGTTGGACTTTAGTGTATCTCCTTCCTTAATGATTATACAAGTCCTGACTTATCAAAAATGAAAGAATCTAGTTAAGTAAAATAATCAACCACATGCAGTAAGCATTAAGGCTTTCCAGTTTTCAAATCTTTTAAATGGAAATCTGTGGCTATATACATCATGCCATTGCCAACGAGAAACAAACCAGGTGTCTTTAAGTACTTGTAAGTTTAGCAACCACCCCACAAGACATTTTGGCTCAAGTCCCATTTGGGCGTTCAAATCCTGATTTCTCAAAACTAAACCATTTAATTACTTTACCGATGAAAACTGCTAATAGTGTCCAACATAATCTACTAATTGTGATCAATGACTTCTAGGCCAATGCAAGCAAAATAATGGGTGAGCGGAAACATGCAGCATGACGTTAATAGAAGTTAATTATTGTGTTTGTTACAATAATGGGGCTTTGGATTGGGCAGAGAATATGCACGTCGCTGTTTAAGCACTGCTTTTCTCCATGTGCAGCAGTTGAGACAAATTTGAGGTGGCCATTATTGGTGAGAAAAAGTGACCCATCGAGTTACTTCCCTGTGCTGAAGAGCTTTCCAAGTTCACGGAATCATAAATTGCACCATCGAATGATACTCAGCAGTTGGCAGTATTCGCACAAAAGCTCATGAAAACTTTCAACCATATATATATATATATATATATATATATATATATATATTCACCGGAGATCCTTTTTTATATCATATAGATTGTGCTGGTAAAATATAAAATTACATTTTGGTAATTAATTTACTTGTCTACATCTAAACAAAGTTTTTAACTTGTCACATTTTTGGGTACAAATTATTATTATTATTTTTTTCTGTCCTCAGATCCATATTATGTCCATGTTACAATATTGCATGAATGTGCATATTTTGAAAATAATTATTTTTCACTTTGAGCGAGATAATGGTTGAAAGAAAAAAATTGGTGCCTTTTCACTTGTGGGTATGCCCTTCTAGTTTTTCATAGTGCTAGGCAAGGAGAAGAAACAGAAGGGCTGGCAGCATATAGATATTTGGTTCAGGGTACAACTGGCTGTAATGGGAAATTAGTGTGGGTGCAACGGTAAAAAAATAAAAATACAAAATAAAAAGAGGAACTCAGACGCATCTTTGAATTGAACTGTGATTGATAAGGAAAGACAGCTCCTCTTTTTATCAATGGAGGAAGCAAGATTCATCATCACCATGACACATTAAAACTACCCCCCCCCCCCACACACACTTTTTTTTTGTATTTCTTTCGTTCTTTGTTCATTATCTATGAGAAGAAAAGAAAGAAAAAAAAACGTGAGACAAGTTGGCAAAGAAAACGGGCCAGGTTTTCTTGGGATTAGACTTTCGGGCCACCACTATTACAACCCACTCAGACGTGACTCGCTTAAAGAGAAGTAATCCAAAATGGGCATAAGGTCCACGTGTCATAATTGCTGAAATCGACTATGTTTGCCTTGTAATGGAATGAAATCTGACAGCCCTAAGTACCAGATGGGCCCACTTCATTCAACCTCTTAACTAGGCATTGGTTTCCATCAAACGGGATGGTCCCCTCCCCAGCCACCATCAACATTTGACATTTGCATTGCAACCATCAATACCTTTTATTTTATTTTTAATTAAAAAAATTATTAAACACTTGAGTATATAATAAAATAATTTTTTATTATTTTTATAAATTCTATATTATCACTACTTTTTATTCAATGGCATTATTATACGAGTAGAAGGGATTTTTTTTTTCTTAGTCCAATTAATCGAATATTCTCCTTGGGCTTTTAATTTTATTGTGGAAGTATCCCTTTTTTGAAGATCTGACACATAGATGTGTGATCCACTATACGAATTGTTTATTACTTATAATTATGAAATCTGTAGACGTGTACATAATCCACACTCGCATCCAATTTTAATGTCCACTAGAATGTTCGCCAAAATCCATTGTTGAACAGGAAATACGGATCATTGGGGGCAGCAAATATAGAGTGGGGATGGAACTAGAGGGGAAAAACAAAAAACAACAACAACAACAGAATATGGTAACCCAAAGTCATACAACAGTTCTATAGGTACAAGAAGGTATGGCACAGATTCAATGTACCCATTTGATGTTTGGCCTTAGATCGACAATTTTGGCTCGAGATATTAACAAATGGCATGGTTCAATGTTGGTATTGTTGGCCAGAATTGGGGGGCTTTTTTTCTCTATGATGCACCTAGGAAGCCAAAATTTACACATGCATAAAAACGATCATGAAAAAAGAAGAACCCTGCCAGGGCCTTCATGGCAGCAAGCACATGGCAAAACAATCGTTACAGTTTGCTAACTTGGATCTTTACTATGTAATGTGAATGATTAAGATTCCTGTTTCAGCAAAGCAGCCTTAGCAACATGAATTGGCAACAAGGACACCCGTTTTAATATTCTAGGTCATGGTTATTAATCTATTAGTCTCCTAATTCAAATTCTTTTATATGGATAACAGATAATAATAAATTATACAGTAGTCTTTCCACTTTGAAAAAAAAAAATAAAATTAATACATATATGAAGGCTCAAACTCAAACAGAGTCCGTGAAAATATTCAGAAATATCACTAAACTTAACCTCCCAAGTTGGACGGTGACTCCAAATGTAAGTGAGCTTACAATTACAGTTTAGAAATTTGTATTTTGAGTCAAATGTAGTTTTAGTAAAATTTGATAAATTGTAAAGTTTATATTTGAAGAAAATATACTAAAATATAAATATAAATTTGAAAATGGTAACATTTTGGTATAATTAAAAAGAGTAAAAAAACATATTATAGTATAATAATTTTTTTAGACAATAATTTTTATAATTAGGTAAAATAATTATAATTTGATTACATAAAAGAGTTTTTTTTTAAAAAAAAAAAAAATTAATTTTATTTAAAATATTACTAATAATTATTAAATAATTAATTATATTTACTAATAATAACTTTTGTTATTTTTAGTTTATCAATCACAACAATTAACTATAATTCCAAGCACGCCTTACATTGCTCATTGCTTTTGCACGCATATGTATTTACTGCGGTGCTGGTGGCTTTAATAGATTGATTAAAAGTCATCTGCCCCAATGGCCCACCGGGGATAGATGATTGAAGAGGTGGGAAATAAAGCGGTGGTGGGTGGTCGGCAGTCGCAATCAAAACAGTGGGGAAGTGGTCCATGCAGCCTCACTTATTGCTAGAATAACTCCATTTAGCGTCTGGGATTACCTCAATTTTTATCCAACTTTTGATACCTTTATTCTCCGAATATTTAATGCCTTTTGTGACATTCTTGAAAGTTCCTCCCAGTCTTCTCCTCTGTCATTCTTTTGTGCGTGGAATGCGCTGCTCTACCATTTTATCTTGAAATTCATGCATTCTTATGACTAGAAAGAAGACTTTCTCATGACACACAATTGTATAGAATATTAGAACATTGAACCAAAAAATTCTAAGCTTTATGACCTTGTTTTGAGAACCATAAAAAGTTCCAAAGTTTCTTAAATTCTCGGTGGGGCCAATTGCACAATTCAGCGTTCCATATTTGTGCATCCGCGGCTAGGAGGACTGGCCTACACATTCACCTGGTTGACAGGTCAACGTATCGAGAGCTGTCAATTAGTCCTGCGCCTATTTGGACCACGTTACATTGTTCTAAACTTGGCTTTTCTAAGTGAACCCATGTGGGCTTCGTTTCGCCTTCATCAACTCCATGAAATATCATTGGTCCCCATCACAGTTTATATCATATTCTAAATACCCATCCCACTGCCACAATTGTAGCTACTACCGTATAGTAGCATTAGTTACTGTCTCATTTCATTTTGTAGGAATCACAAATTCCGTAATGGACCATAATTGAAAATTTGGCTACCTGCTACCCACAATTTAAAACCTTTTTTTTATTATTATTCTCCTCGAAAGTTTGAGTGTGTCATTAACCATTCCTTCGAATTAATCGGCGAAGTTGCACAATTCTTTCATCTATTCACACAAACTATCTATTTATTTATATTAAGCCTATGACATTAGTGTGCCAATTAATACACTTCTCGTTCCATTCTAATTTATTTTGAGCATAAAATGGTTCATCTTCCACATGATTTTCATATTATTCATTATTGCTCAAATGACTTCCTCGTAGTAGTTATGGACTTAATGACCCCTCTTTTATATATGTACGTATGTGAATTCCAATTTTTTATTTTATTATTTTCATATGTTCACATTTAATGCAATTTTTCAAAATAAAATCATATATTTTGTTGAATTTATGTTGCAAGTTTATTTCAAAGCAAAACATTGGCAAGGAGTTATGTATACTTTACCATTATTATTGCTCGTTTATATCTGGTAAGTTGATGTTTCCAATTTTTCTTCCATTTCATTTCTTTTTCTTATGGGTCATGTTGTGATTGTTTGTGATAATAAAACATTTGTCTTCTCGGTATAATTTACTAAGGCATGAAATTTGGTTTCATTTTTATATCTAGCTATCTCATTTTGTAGCATTCCTTATTATGGTAATTGTGGCATATCACTGGATTTTTTATTTTTTATTTTTTGACAAGATTTATTTATTTGTATTAGATTATGTATTGTAGTAAAATATGATACCCAGGAGACGTATCATTTATAAAAAAAAAAAATGTATATATTTATTATACAATTGATTGGCTTTGTCACTCCACAATAAATTGGGAGTTTCATACTGATATAGAGAATCGTGCTTCTGAGGCCGTCTTATGAGATTTAAATCTTAATATACGCATAAGCTGACTCAAGGACGACATGATCATATATATAACTAGAAATGAACGGTTGTGATTAGGGCATAAAAAGATCGCAAGTCTCCTTTACATGGCCAATATTTTTAGTATGGTAAGTGTATAAAACACCAGTTTCAATTAAACTCAGTATTAATTTCAACGTGCACGAAAATCCAGAAAATATGAAAGCTTGACAAGTTAAACTTTGGCAATGCAAGGACGACTAAACCTTAATTATTGCAAAGGCTTAGATTTTCTTTTCTTTTCTTTTATTATTTTTTTTTTTATCATTTTACTGGTATACGTCACTTTTTTGAAAGAACCTTTTGTATACTTCCACTGTATCACATTTGTCCACGATCTTGTTTTACGGGTCAAAAATATTGGAGGACCAAAATCGCTTCAGTTTTATGTACCAATCAATGCTTTCAACATTGAGTCCAAACTTGTTTGGCAAAGAATCTTTTCAAATTTTCTTTTTCCCCTCTGCACACGAAATAGACATCCTTAATTAGGTAGGTTTCTTCCACAATGTCTGTGTTCGCCAATCAAATAAGTTTTATTTCGCCTTTTATACTTATTGAATAAAATAACAGATTACATCATTTTTCTTCCAAAGAAAGACATGTAAGTCGATAAATTTAGCTTTAAGGTCTCAAATTCAACTTCCCAGAAGTCTGTTATATGCTTTCTATCTTTTGCATAAAATTTTAATTTCCAGGGTCGAGAGACAAATAGGTAAACTTCTTATTTAATCCCTTATTGTCAAGTTTGTCCGTGATCACTCCACTGAAGCAAATTTAATACGGTGCGCACAAGCTCACATCAAACTGGAATACAGCACAAAAGCTCATTTATGGGCCAGTTATTTGTCATTTATATCATGTACCTCCGTTTAGATGATCTAACACTTCATGGCATATTTTGTGGGTATGGGAGAAATTTTTGAAAAGAGCAAGAAATGTGACACCCAAATTGCAAGTGCAAGGCAAACATTTATAAATGACAGGCTCCAATGCCAGGGACAAAAGACAAGGACCAAGAACAAAGGTTATGTTCAATCACTGTTACATCAAATTACCAGAAGCCTTCCATACCTAGTAATCAGAAATAACATTTTAGCTAGCTTGGATGGACACAAATGGCACACTTAACACATGATGAATAGGTACTATGAGTTCATCCCCCCCCTCTTCCCACCCCACCCACCCCAAACAATCTGTTAGCATGTTATATAAGAAAACCATGTTTGATTCCTAGAAGATTCCCCCCCCCCTCCCCTTATAATGGAGGAAATGATTTAGATTTCTCCTTCATCAAGTTCTATTGGACTTGGGAATGATTTCTCAGAATTAAAGTATCTAACTTATAAGAGGATGCTTGCCTATCATGGCATTGGGTTATGAAAATTGCTGACATTAGTTTGCCGTAATTTTATTCTTTGGTAATAAATCCTCAAGCAAGAAGGGATTTACTTGCACAGGATAGTTTCCACATTGATTTCTCTTTAACTTAGTGTGAAACCAGCGGCAATTCAGAAAGCTTGAGTTAATAGCTATTTTGGTCTCAGGAAAAAAAAAAAAAAAGGGGGAAAAAGAAAGCTATGAATGGCAACAAGGAAGCCAATTCCAATTGTTACTCTTTCAAGTTGCCAATTTTTGGCAAACATAAATAAGATAAAAGGAATCTGAAAAGTAGAGCTAGAGAAGCTAATTCTGGTACTAGAAATTTTCTCATTCATTTTGTTTGCAACCGAACCCTCTTGTTGTACTTTCTTTGTTATTGACCTTGACTTTGATGGGACGTTATATTGTGCTCATTTCAAATCGAGAGACCTAGATCATCCAATTAGGTCATGTTTTTGTTGTCAAAGACAAATTACGCGTATTGGGCACATTGTCTCTCCCCCCCCCCCAAACTTGGTTCACATTTCCTCGCTAAATTATTTTCATCTGTTAAAAAAAATGTTATATTTAAAAATTTAAATTATTAAATAAAATTTATGATATATCATATATTAAATTCTAACATATTTTTTATATGAAAGTTTTTTAAATTAAAAATATGAACAAAAAAAACAAACATATGCTATCCATATAAATTTATAATTAAATGTGTCGACGAGATTATTTAAATAAAAATATTTTTAGTCTTAAATTTAAAATTAAATTATTAAATAAAATACAAGATATAAGAAGATATATTAAATTTTAATATTTTTTAACTTAAGTTGAAATTTACATATTGTAAAAATAAAAATAAAAATTAATAGCATAATAATACAATAAAAATATATAATTTATTTAATATTTATTAATATATGTGTGAGATTGGGGTTTGAACTTCTAACTTTTCCTAAAAACTGTGTCCAACTCGTTTAGTTAGCGTTTCCAAACAACTCCTACGTATATTAGCCTGCAAATACTCGTAGAGTGGAATTAGGTCGGCGCCAAGTCAGTAGTCAAATGGACACTGAAAGCACGGGGAAGTACGATAAAGGCAAAGGGACTTAGGTTTGGACACGGAAAGCGCTGAGGCCTGTGTGTGTAGGTATTAACTTAAAATGAAGACGAACATACGAAATCCTCAAACTTCTTTAAGGTTCGGTCAAATGATTGTCTCAAACTCGATTAAAAAAATATTGATCACGTGGATTCTCAACGACTTTGGTTTCATCTTCTCACACGTGGCATTTAGCCTCTCTCTCTGTTTTTTTTTCTCCATTACTATTTTTGCATTTATTTCCACCAATGCTATCCTTTGTTTTTGAGATGAGTTGTCAAAGGTACTTTAGTAACTGTTAATTTATTCACATATAATTAGTTTATTAGTTAAGAGTCACGGGTTATTTAATTTTTTCATAGTTTATTGTTATTTTTTAATTAATTTAAATTAAGTAATAGAAGATAATAGTTATTTTATCTTTTGAATGTTTATATATATATATATATATATATATATATATATATATATATATATATATATATATATATATATATATATATATATATATATATATATATATATATATATATATATATATATATATATATATATATATATATATATATATATATATATATATATATATATATATATATATATATATATATATATATATATATATATATATATATATATATATATATATATATATATCAAAAAATTTATTGAATTATGTATTATATAATAAATAATTTTTTATTTTTTATAAATTTTGCATTTTTTTAATATTAAAATTTAAGATTTTTAGATAAAAATTTAAATTATCTAGTATTGAAGTGTAACATTTTTTTATGTTTAATTCAGTGATAATCATTTTGAACATACTCAGTCCGTTTTGACTTTTTCTCCTCAATTCCGCTCCCGATCCTTCGCCCTCCTCTTCTCCACGCATTTTCTCTCTTAAATCTTGTGTAATCTACTTGTGCAATCATAGATTTCTTATAATAGTGAGTTCGTTTGGGATCAATTATGGAAAAATCACGAATAATCTTCTCACTCCGACATCCCTCTCACCCCTCAACTTTAGGATAGGTCGGTGACAGCTATGGGTGGCCATGGAGCTTGGGGATGGGGTGACGGAGGAGGAAAAGGGTGACACAAGTGGTGACGAGACCGATAGATGAGAGAGAAAATGCAAGGAGGAGAGGAGAGGAGAGGAGAGGAGAGGAGAGAGAATGACTAAAGTAAGGGGAAAGAGAGAGAGAGAGAGAGAGAGAGAGAGTCTAGTCACCATTAAGTTAAACAGAAATGATACGTCAATGTTTAATGAGAAAACTAAACATTGTACCACATTAACGCTTTTAAAAATGCTGTTTTGTTTGTTTGTTTTGAATTTTTTTTTTATTATTATTATAGGTTTTTAAAAATGCTGTTAACCCTATTTTACAAATCCATTTTAACAAAATTAAGTAGCTAGTCACACTAGTGAACTTAGGTTGGTTGTGTAAAAAATCATCGTGTCAGTTTGTAACAGGGAAAAGTAACAAATCTCACCTTTGACATTTAGACATGTTGCTGACCTACAAATTTAAATTCACCGTCCACAAAATCAAAAAATTATTTATTAATTTACCGGTGAATTTATGATTTTTCCAATGCATGCTCTTATAATTTTTCCTTCACCTTCCGTTCAACAGTCCTTGATGTCATTGACAGTCATTAACCCCTTGGATTTTGAAGACTGAGATACAGCTTTAAAGTTTAAAGCAGGACAATTTCTGTACTTTTTTTTCTATGGGATTTTTTTCCTTCTATTTTTTTTTTAAAATAAATATTTGTTTTAATGTTCATGGATCGGATTCTTATAAATTGGGTAGCTAGGAGGAAGTGGTGGTGGGAGGGCGGGGATGGAGAGAGTATATTAATAAGAGGTTCGACAAACTCCTCACAATTAGCAAAAGGTTGCAAAGAGGCCTTTTTTTATCATTGAAGAATTGTTGGGTTGCAAAAAAAATCTTTGAAGCAAACAAAGCAAAGGCAAAAATGGGGAGAGGTAGGGTTGAGTTGAAGAGAATTGAGAACAAGATCAACAGGCAAGTGACCTTTGCAAAGAGAAGAAATGGGCTTTTGAAGAAAGCCTATGAGCTTTCCGTTCTATGCGATGCCGAGGTTGCTCTCATCATCTTCTCCAATAGAGGAAAGCTGTACGAGTTTTGCAGTAGTTCAAGGTATATCACAAAAACAACCAAACCTTGTACACCAATACATGTATTTTTTTTCTTAAAAAAAAAAAAAAAAAGCTTCTCCCTTTTCCCCTTCTCTCTTTCTTACACACACACACACAAACAGAGCTAGATTCTCCTAATTTTTTCCTTTGTTGCTTTTTTTCTTTTTTTTGAAGTCTGACTGTAGATCTTGAGAGCTTGGCGAGTTGATTTTTGCTGTTTCTGATGTTGCCTTGGCTTTGAGGACCCTAAAAAAAATTAAAAAACAAAGAAAAAAAAGAAGGAAGACAGTGAGAGAGTGAGAGAGAGAGAGAGAGAAAAAGAGAGGGAAGCAAAGGTAGTTTTTAACTCTGCTGAGGTTTTCCGTTTCTGTGAATGTCTCGGTGTTTATAGCAGGTTGAGTCTTTTGGTGTTAGAATTGATGTTGGATTTGCAACTGGAAAACCTTAAAGAAAGAAGATAAAAAGAAAATTTTGCTGTTTTAATGTCTCTCTCTCTCTGTTTTTTTTTTTAAAAAAAAAAATTCTGCCTTGTATTTGTTGGCCTTTTATCAAACTTTCCCTTTTCTGTTTCGAAACCTGAATTTTCCATTTTTGTGATGATTTTTCTTGTTGAAAAAAAGTGATCTGATCGAAGAAACTCATGTTTGGAGTTTTCTTCTTAATTAAACAAGCAAAAGAAGCTGTCTTCTAGGCTTCTTTTTGATTCTTTTGAAGCAACTAAGGTTTGGCTCTTGTTTTCCTTGCCAGCACTCCAACCATTTCCCCTCCTGGTTTTTTCTCTTTGTTCTTTCTCTCCTCGCATTCTCCTAAGCAAATTTCTAAAGCAATTTAAAATAAAAAAAATAAAATTATTTTTTTATGTAGATCTCTTCTTATTTAGTGAAATAAATTCCATGGAAATTTGATGGGGTGTTTTAATTTTGTCTGAAGAACTTTCCAATACTTTGGATCTCTCTCTCTTTCTCCAATCTGAAAGCTCTGGCTTGGTGTTTTGTTCCAAACCATTTAATTTTCTTTTCCTTTGTTTGCAAAATTCAATTTTGTCTGGGATTGGAGATATTAAACAGATTTATCAGGTTTCATACTTGAGAAAGTTAAGAGTGATTAAATATTTCATGCTCTCTTCCCCATGCTCTTGATACAGACATTCTTGGCCAATCAAAGGCATGTCCTTTCTATTCTTCAGACTCCGGTTCAAAAATTGGTCCTTTGCTCCTTTCAAATGGGAGCTTCCATTCTTTCCATTGGATCATCATCATCTCTCTCTCTCTTTCTCTCTCTCAAACACGCAAGTGTACAACACAGAAAAGAGGGTTATGTTTCAATCGATCAGAATTTGATGGGAGACGTTTTAGGGTTTTGGTCTTTCCAAGAATTTAGGGTTGTCTTTCCTCTCTCTCTCTCTCTCTCTCTCTCTCTCTCTCTCTCTCTGTCCGTGGTAGCTTTTTCTTTCATTCAGATCTGAAATTAAGCGGATCATGATGGGTTTTGGAGTTTGTAAATGCGTAAGTGATCAACCTCAATGTCCATCAGATGTAGGGATTCTTGTTGGTATTTTGATTATCCTTTTTTCCTGATTATTGAGTGTTATGCGCTTATTAGGGTTTAATTTCCTCTACATGAATAATGATTGCCCTTTCATTAGTTACACATTACAATCAGTCCCAACTCACGCATTGAAATCTATTATAATTTAAACTAATAATAATAATAAAAAGCTACCTTTGACATTGCCTAGAAGAGAGGTTTTGAGAGACGAATTTCAGATTTACAATCATTTTAGGCCTTCTCTTTTGTTTATTATTATTGTTATCCTTTGGTTACCAGGAGGAAAAGAAGGGGTTAAGGAAAAATAAACCTTTTTACTCTCGTTTGTTTTAATTTTTTTTTTTAAATTCTCTTTAATTACCTTAACTTCATTTTTTTTTTAGGTTTACCAAAAAAAAAAAAAGATTATTTTCATTTTTGGCTTCTAGAATTAGAAAGTAGAAAGGGTAACTTTATAATGACATGTGTATGAAATACACTCACCTGTCAAAAACATGGTTTTGTTTCTGGGACTAATCTCTTATCCAGTTTCATAATCACTCAATTTCTATGTCCACGTTGTGCATTTGCTGTAAACGTGTTTTATTGATTATATCATATTTTGTTCAGCATGCTTAAAACACTGGAGAGGTACCAAAAATGCAACTATGGAGCACCAGAGCCAAATGTGTCTGCGAGGGAGGCCCTGGTAATGTTTTTACCTCTTCTGTCTTCCCAATTGACCCTTTTATCTCCTGGAGATTGCTAATTGAAACAGAAGTGATAAGCAATGTTCCGTACCATTTAGAACGCTTATCTATCCACGGAACATATGTACGTCGCACCATTATTGGTAAACTTTGTTCAGGTCTGTCATTTTAACTAGAATATAATAAAAAGTAGCCAAAGAGAGTGCAAAATTAACCCCTTTTTAAGATCGCTTGAGGTGATAGATTTCATGGGGTATGTTCTTTCAAGTAGGTTAAAATGGTGTAGTTTTCGAGGGTTAAAAAGATTATGCATGTCCATGATTTTTTTTCGGGGGTTGGGGGGGATTAGGAATGTCCATCAGTTATTTTCAGATTCAACGAAATATAATTAACAGAAAGAATTTTGAACCTGCCACTTACACTTTACTCTCCTAATGTTTTGCCCCTTTATGGTGACTAAATGCATATTTTCAAGGATATTCCATGTGGTTCCAAACTTTTCAATCAAGACATTATATTAAGTTGTATTGTTACTCACAAAATTCAATATTATTTGCCTACTTTATTTAAAAAAAATCAAAAACAGTATTCCAATTCCTTTCCCTAAAAAGATTTAGAATATTTGAATTTATGTAGAAATTTTTTTTCTAATAAAAAGAGAGTAAAAATAAAATTAATTTAATTTTTTTAAATGGTATATGGAGCTTCTTCTTGTTTTTTTTTTTTTGTGTGTAAGAAATCATGAATCCACGTATTCATTTTAATATATATATATTCATGCATTATTAGAATGTATTAGTTAAAAAGAAAACTGATTTCTAATGAATGGAGTTTATTGAAAAAAATTTGGTAAGGCAAATATCTTTGGGATTCATGAAAAAGTATTAGCTACGTTGGAACTGAATCTATGGTGACGAAAATCATTCTTAATCGGAGTTCCAAAATCATATTTAAGCTACTTATCCAAATTCTAACTCAAGATTTAAGTGATTTATGCAATTATCTTTAAAAAAAAAAAAAACAGATGGATGATTCATGATTAGTTCGGTTATCAAGGCTTTAAGATTACTCACTAATTATATGAGGTTCATTGTGATCAAGCGTAATCCTTTGGTGGTTTCTCACCCATTTCTCAGAAAAGGCATACATCTGTTTCATAAATGTGAGACATGGACTTCCTATTACTTGAGCCATTACATATATATATATATATATATATATATATATATATATATGATAGATTTGATATTGGGAAACTAAAATGAGGAGTAAAAATGATACCATCAGATACAGGTGATTAAAATTAAAATTACCCTCTCGCTAGTCACAAAGATAGCATCACCATGTCTAGCTTTCGTACATAGATGTTTATTTGATGCACTTTTCAGTTCTGTCTCAGCATGTTGTCACCTACACCCATCACCATTTTATATACAAAATAAGGTAATCAGGTGCAACCACCAAATAAACGAGTTCAGTCAAAGTCCACATTTAAACTGAGGCATGTACGATGAATCCTTACCATTCGATAGGCTTCTAGTCTGCATATTAGTAGCAATTTTGAGTTACCCTTGCTTCAAATGGACTTTACTACTGTGATTGTAGGAGCTAAGTAGCCAACAGGAATATCTGAAGCTTAAAGCGCGCTATGAAGCCCTCCAAAGACACCAAAGGTGAGCTAAGTTTATTCTTATTAAGACCAAGCACTTGAGCTCTTTAATGGGCGAACTTCATCAGAAAGATGCCTTATACAATTGCTACATATGCCCTTGATGTTGCACCAGGAACCTTCTGGGAGAAGACCTTGGCCCTCTAAGCAGCAAAGACCTTGAGTCACTGGAAAGGCAGCTCGATTCCTCATTGAAGCAGATCAGATCAACTCGGGTAACTTATCAATCCACTGTGTATTTATATACGCACCATAAATACCAGACAATCTATGAAGTATAAGGGTTTATTCACAGTTGTGTGAGTGATAAACATTTCTGGGATATAAAGGTTTTAGGCAGTTGCTTGTAATTTAAACTAGATCACCTTGGGTGAGGGTAGTCAAGCCGCGACTTCAATTAGTTCAGAGCAAGAATATCATAGAAGCCATTTGCATATTACAATAAAGAATACTGTTAGGTGTAATGCTGCTTTTTTCTTTAAGTTACCAGTTGAACCGATGTGGTAGTTAGTATGTTTTGCAAATTTCGAGTGTCATATTAAGATTCTATCCGCAGAAAATCAAAATTGTTGGTCTACATCACGTGTGACACCCTTTAACAACATAGTTTATTTAAACTCTTAATATCTAGTATCACTTGGAAAAGCGACATCACTTTGAATCTACTTACGAATCAAAGTGTTGCCTTGTTTGGGGAAATAATGACTGCAATTGATACATTTCAGGACCCTTCTGAGTTTTAGTTTAACTAGTGCGTGAACAATATTCCTACATTGATATTTATGGCCAAATTTTCATAATTTCATTCATCTTTCCAAACCTGAAAACATTACATAGATGGTTAAATCAGCTTAACAGTGTATATGTCCTCTTCATTGTCCCTTTTGCAGACTCAATACATGCTGGATCAGCTCACTGATCTTCAACGTAAGGTAATGGGTGTATCCCAATCCATTGTTTTCGTCTTTATGGACTTTTTTCTTACCAATCTCTGGATTCAGGAGCACCTGCTGAACGAAGCAAATAAGGCTTTGAAACAAAGGGTAGGTTCCATTTTTAACTATGTGAGTTTGATAGGTTAGTGTGCAGAGAGTTAATTAGGACATGAAAGGTTTTTGCTTGTGATCATTTAGTCTTCATATCAGTTGCAAATCAACAAAGATAAAGCTTATCGGCTGGCTTGAATTAATAGGACTAACAATAACATGTATTGACCAACTCAGACAACCCACAAAACCAATAGCATGTAGATTGTAATTAATAGATCTCCCTGTGAAAAGGCACCAAAATGACAAGCAGGCTGGTGCTTTGCAGCTGATGGAGGGATACCAAATAAATCCACTCCAGTTGCAACACTGTGCAGAAGAAGTTGGTTATGGCCGAGAACAAGCTCAACCACAGGCTGACGCCTTCTTCCATCCACTGGACTGTGAACCCACATTACAAATTGGGTATCCCAAGGCTAATCTCCTCGTAGCTAGTTTTTCAAGTTTTGCTGTATACATAAAGTGATAGCATAACACCTGAATTTATTTGAATTGCAGATATCAGCCTACTGATCCAATATCAGTGGTCACTGCTGGCCCTAGTGGGAGTAGCTACATGACAGGATGGTTACCATGATAATAACAGCGCTGCAAGTGATGGTGCCATCAATTTCCTCTTCCAAGTTAGAAAAAAATCTATATATCTCTTGTGTGTCATTTGATGAGATAAGCAACTCAAGTGAGATGGATTGCTAATTATTGCTACCATGCCTAGTAACCAAGTGATATTGTATGTATGTGTGTTTGTTTCCGAGTACCGTGCTTCTTCTTGCGCAGGCTTCATTTGAAAATAATTGTCTTCTGCAATTTTAGTCCATTTACTCTTGTTATATACTTTTTTTTTTAAACTTCATTTTGTCAATTTTTTTTTTTTTATTCATTTCCTCTGTCTTAATCTTCAATATATATAACATAGAACAGATATTTTATAAGAACTGAGGGCTAACACTAAATAACTTTCCTAACATGTAATTCATCAAAGCAAAATCTATATTTCCTATACGAGTTAGGGCAATGATCTTGGTGTGCATATCCACCCATCCCTTTTTTTAAGTCCAAACCTTGTCTAACAAAAAGTTTGGAATCGGTGGGGCTCTTTCTTTTTACTGTTATCCGATAATTGAACTCGAAATTTCTGATCCTATGGACAATTCGAGTATCACTGAGCTATAGGCTCATTCTTCTTTGTATGTCCTTTTCGCTATTGGGCTTCGATTTCTTAAGTCTTGAATGGTCAAAATTTCTCGTTCTGTGAATCCCATATTTCCTTTGGGCCAAGGTTGAAATAGAAGTCCATGTTAGTGTTAAACCCGGCTAACTTGGGTGGAATTTAAAAATAATTTTTCAAGCTTTTAAATTTAAAAATAAAAATTCTAATTTTTGCTAAATTATTCTTTTTTATCCTTTACTTTACTTGCGGGAGAATGTTAATCAATAATTATTTATTTATTTCTGTCACGTGGGCACAATTTGCGCTATCCCATTCTAAGCTTCGCCAAGCATCAAAACGACAGCGTTATAATCCGGACCTCGCCTGACCGGGCGGCCACCCGCTAGACCGGAGCGAAAGCGGGAGTTCGTCAATTGTCCGCTGAAGATAAGGTCCCACGTCAGCTGGGCCCACAGTGTCCCGTCCAATGCAAATGGCGTGACAAAAACACGTCATGATTAAAAGGATCGACACCAATGATATCTCACACACTCCATAAATGTTTTTTTTTTTTGGCTCTCAATCCAAACAGACTCAAAATATTTTATCAGCATTTTCCGCGAGAAGAAAACGAAAGAAAATTTTTTAATCCATTTTTTTGGTTTTTTCTTTTCTCCTTCTTCTGCTACGTCTCTTTTTTGAATTTCCAGAGAAACAAACAAAGCCTTTTGAGAAACAGAGGAGGATGAGAAGGCAACAACAGCAAGATCAGCAATCCAGGATTTTCTACGAGCTATCGGCTTTGGTTCTTTATCTGCTCCGTTCGCCGCCGACTCCGATCCCGATCTCGGACCGAGCGCCAGCGGAGATTCCTCCGGATTCGGTTTCTCAGTCTTCGTCGTCGAGAAGGAGCTCGCCGGCGGCGATGCAGATATCTCCGGCGGGGTTGGTGTCGCTGCTGCTGGGAATATCGCTGGCTTTGATGCTGTGTGGATCGGTGACGTTCTTTATAGGGTTCATGTTAATGCCTTGGGTTCTTGTAGTGGTTATGGTGTTTTACGTGGCTGCGGTTGTTTCTACCATCTCAATGTTAGGCCGTTCCCTTATTTGTTACGCCGTCGCCTCCACATCTTCATGGAAGAAGATTCCGGGTAAGAACATGTCATGAATCAGCTCAATTATAGCCATGGTCTTCTTACTAAATAAGGAGCTGAGTTAGGGTAGCATAGAGGTAGTTATAATAGTTAAGGGTTCCATTGTAATTCTTTGGGTAGATATAAGGAAAGACTCCGGGTGATGTATGAAATTAGTTATGGCATATTAAAATGGAATTTCTCCCTCTTCAGTCTCTCTCTCCCTATTTCTCTCTAGCATTTTCTATTCTACTCTGTTCTCATTTTTTATTTTTATTTTTTTCTATCTATATTATTTTTCTTGGAGAATCGTTATGATTGGTATCAGAGCATCAATTCAGTGATGGAGTCTGCTCCACTCTGGCCAAGAAAAGAGGGGACAACAATCGTGGAGAACAGCCGGCTCAGGATTATCGAGAAACAAATAAGGAAACACAATCAACGGTTGCTGGAGGTATTGGACAAGCTGGAATGCCTTGGAGTCATTACCTCTGCAAAATGGATAATTTTCGTATGGAGACCCAAGGCACCTTTAAGTAGAATACCTAGATGCAGGACAGCTTGCACCTCAGAAACACAAACGTCCTTGAAGTAGATTCTGGAGATGATGCAAGTGTTCCAGCTTAAGGACAAGGATGCCAGCTATGAAAAGCTCGCTCTTTGGGGAGGGGGGGGCTTTACTCGAGGTATTTTGCCTGTAGTCACAAATACAACCTCTGGATACCGGCAAGAGCAGCTTAACGGGTGCTCAGACTACCTACCGTAGTAACCATTCAATGTCGAAGTTGCTAAAAATTAAACTGTTGCGTTTTGAAGGGGATGACCCATGAGAATGGCTCTGTAAGTGCGATCGCTTGCTTCTTTCGCATATACAACATTGCAGACAGAGTCTAAATTGGAGACTATTGCAATATCGCTTGACAATAAGGCGTATGTATGGTTTCAGAGTGATGGGTCCCAGCCAAACCCATGGCCATGTGGGCCGTATTTCAACTGGATTTGTCCAGGCGGTTTAGAGATCCTTTCTTTACTGGATACAATATAGGAAATGTACAACAAGTTGATACAGTGTGAAACTATCAGGAGCCATCATTAAATAAGTCCGTCGTCTCCAGGCTTTTCAATGGGTTGAGTGATGAGATTTGACCCATTGTAAAAATAATTAAACCAAAGACGTTTGAGTAAGTGTACAACACTGCCGGCAAAAATTTCATTGATGACCGACGCTTCATCGGTAAATATCGGACCCTACCGATACTCACATCATTTGAAAACAGGAATCGAAACGAAAGGCAGGTACAAAAAATGTCTGATTCCCAACTAATCCAAAACAATAATAGCTTGTTTGCTTCACTGTTATCGTTAGTTAGAAAGAAGATGGATCATGGCGTTTTGTGTTGATTACCACCTTTTGATTGACATAATGCTCAGTACCGATCATTAATGACTTGATGGACGAATTGTAGGGAGCGTGAGACTGTAAGGCCTTCTCCAGTCAATTGTAATGGCAGAATACGGGAAATAATTGTGTCTCAACGGTGTCTATCATCCACGTACTGACGAACAGATTGATTTGTTACTCGGAGAACTACCTCCAATGCATGCATTTTTTGCTACCTCAACACTAGTTCAAATGACTACCATTGTCAAAGTGGTGATAGGACACCAAGTTCCACTTCACCATTAATATGGCATCATTTGACGTGATGTACGGATTTCATGCTCCCCATCTATCGTCCCTACCTACGCCTGAAAACAAGAACAGCCACCATGCAGGAATTCTTCTGAAAGTGGCAAAGTGCTGACCAAGTTGCTTAAAAAGCAATAATAGCGAGTTCAACAGAGGACTTTCGTGCTATCATATAGTCCAAGTTGTTCAGATAAAATAACTACCTACTCCATTAGTATATAAATATAACAGGGAGAAGAAAACAGAAAACATAAGGGCACGCCCGAATTTGATGACGCTATTATGGCACAAATTTCGTGAATCCAATTTGAATTTACCCAAAATCTCCCCCATACTTGCGCTGGCATAGATTTCAAGTATCCAATATGGTGCAAACATGAAAGGTAGCTCCTCTGATCCAATAGTTATAGATGTGTTGGTAGTGTGCATGTGCTTAGTCGATGCATCAAATTACTTTGATTTTCCTTTTCATATTTTGGGAAATACCGACTATACTAAATTGGCTGTTTTCTTCTTTTTCTTTTTTTCGTTCTGCAAACTTTGCCACACAGCAAAAGTACCATTAAACAAAAAAAAAAAAAACCTCCAACATTCAAATCCTTTACAGGATCGATTAAACAAAGCATTTTTTTACCAATTAAAGGTTCAATCAACCACAAACAAAGCAACTGAATATTAAACATGACCAGCAAAATTCCCAGTTTTCATTTGCAATTGTCTCAAACATAGCATAAATAACTGAAGTGGTCTCAATCTTGGTCATCTAGACCACATTAAGAAATGAGATGGTTGACAATGTCTTCATGCATAGTTCAACCGAAATATGTCATTCAACACATAAAAGCTTCCCTGTGATGTTGGCATCAAATGGAACATCTGAGAGCAAAAGGCAAAACAAAACGTTTGGTTACAGAAAAAGTACTGCAAATGTGCTTCCACTTTGCTGCTAGAATTGCAACCGCAAAAGTTAAAAAGAACAAAACCCATACCGAGTTGAACTGAAGCACATATACATGAAATCTAATGTCATACACAAATTCCATTCACATACAATTCAATGTCATGAGTATCATTTCATCGTTCAAGAGAATATAAGGAAAATTTTTCAACCAACCGTATAAAGAAATCTATTTGGCAATTTCTAGAAGACCCAATATACATCTGTTCATGTGAACGGAACCAGTTAAAAACTGTACGATGTTATGAGACCAGACAAGATGGTGAAGCTATGTGGTCTGAACTTGGAGTACAGCCGAAAACATATCCAATTGCAGGTCCGAACTTTCAAGAGAAAAATACACAACAATAACCTCAAAGTATTAATCTCAAATTTAATTGGGATCAACTGCATGAATCTTTTATCTTCATTTAGCTCTATTATGAACTAAGTTAAGAGTGAGATCTAACTGTTCTAAATCCTTCCTAGCTAAAGATTAAAAAACAAAAACCAAGAATGAAGTGAGTAAAAAAAAAAAAAGAAAAAAACAGCGCATATTAACTGAATTTCAAACAACTTTGGACTCAGGCAAATAGATTTATATCATACAACTAAAAGTATATGAAACAGTTGGCAGCAAATGTGATTAATAAAGAGCAGACATCCCTAACATGTAAACATATGGTAAATCATCGATACCAAGTAGACAGGCAAACGACCACCCGCCACCAAATTCTATAGCACGACATCATGAGACGTGTGCCGTTGAACTTTAGATAAGAAGTCATAAACCTTTTAATACATATAGTACTGGAAAGACAACCAATTTCAAATGCGGAGGTCCAATTAAGCTTAAAAATGTATACTCATCAATGAAAACGGTTAAGCGAATCAAAGCAGATAAGCACTGAACTTTACCACCAATAACCAGAAAGCACAAGTTAAATCACAGTAAACAAAATAAAGATAGCAATTGGATTTCAAGAAAGACGGATGATTACAAAGCTTGAAGGCTAATAACAGCCAAGATCTAGAAAGACAGAGATATGGATGAAAAACTTAGATCTAATTAAAACTATAAAAATGAAATAACCAATACATTTCTGAAGGAAATAAAAACCAAAAATTTTAATCAAAAAAAGTGAAAAAAGAGACCCTAAAAGTTCATGGAGATTCAGATAGAGAGCTAAACCTCAAATTTCAACTACAAGCAGCATCGCTAAACTCTAAAAACTCCAGAAATCCAATATAAATCAGTAAGCATATCGATCCAAAAACAACTCAAAACCATAAAAATAATAATAAAAAAAAACAGCAACAACCACTGAAAAGCTTCACAAGCAATACTCAACTCATAACATAATGAACATAATAATAAAAATAATGAAGGGAAAGGGAGGGGAGAGAGAGTGGGGAACGGAGGCGTGCCTGGCTGAACTTGAGGGCGTGCTGTTCACCGGCGATCTGGAGGTTACCGGAGACGAAGACGAGCATGCCGCCGGCGGGGCCAGAAGGCTGGCAGTCGACGGTGGTGATGCTGTGCTGGCACTGCTGGAAAGGGAGGCTGGTGAGCTTGGCGACGATGTTGGAGGAGCCCTGGATCTTCTGGCCCTCGAAGCTCAGCATCGAAGCTTCCTGATACAAGTTGGCCAAGCCGGCCCGGTTCGCATCGAAAGTCGTGTAGTAGTGCTCCACGAAAGCTTTGGCTAACGCGTCGGCATCCATCCTCCGACGATCAAACCAATAAGACAAAAAATATATTTTTTTTAATTCGGTTTCTTTTTTCCTTTTATTTTTATGCTATTTGCTTCTACTTGAGGGCTTTTTTTTTCGGCTGGTGTGGCTGACTCTCTCTCTCTTTCTCGCCGCCAACGCCAATGGTCTACAGAGAGAGAGAGAGAGAGGCGATGGCTCATGAACAAGATGGAAATGATACCATGGGGTTTTATTTAATAGGTATCCATCCAAACTTTGATTGGAAGGAATTTTTTTTTTATTTAAAAAAAAAACATATATTCTTCTCCAATTTCAAATATATATTAAAAACTCACATTCGTCGACAGCAGGGTTCGAACCTGCGCGGGCGAAGCCCAACAGATTTCAAGTCTGTCTCCTTAACCACTCGGACATATCGACGTATTAGGATTTGTATCGCCAAATTTATTACTAATTTTATGTGGTTCTGATTGATCACAAAGATGACGACGTTACCTCGAAGTATGTATACATGCAGGGTCACGGCATTCAACTTACATCAATCCTCTTGACACCACAAACTTTCAGCTTAGACTTCTCGTATTTTCTGTTGTGGCCTCCTCATTGGTCAGGCCTATGTTGGTTATTTGAGGGGTTTTCACATAGGGGGCCAGGAAATTTGGGGATTTGTTCTGGGTCTCAAAATTAAGGCTGCAGCTTATTTCAGGATTTCGAGGATTATCCAATCTGGGGCCTTTATTGTTCATTCAAAGGACTAATAAAGCTTGTCCAACCTATTTCTCATGCAGCAGTGCTGAATCTCCTTAATTTTCCTTTATTATTTGTATTTTACTGCCAAAGTTGAGGGCGTCCAAAGTTCTCTACAAACCTCAACTGTCGTTTTCTTTGATTAGATACCAAGTAATGGTATGAATTATGAACTGATTTGAACTTGTCCTGGAATTATGGCACCAAATCATTGTCTACGTTGTAAGAATGCAGGCGCCATAACAATACATGGTACTTTCCAATTTCATTGCATTTGAGTGATGGTATGTAGGAGGCTTCTATTTAACTTCTGTTCTGTTTTTGTCGTCCTTTCTACAAGCTGGTCCGGTGTCACAGGCAGGTTTACGCTCTATATAGCTTTTTCAGTTTTAAAATTGATGTAGATTGTCCAGTGTCTTTTTAATGCACTCTGTATGAAGTTGAGTCAGCTCGGCTCATGCTTTCCTGGCAAAAGTACCATATCCTAAATCACGTTGCTGTGAACTTGATTAGCGAACAACTTTGAGCCCCTGTGATTAGCGAAGGAGGTCCTGACATCAAAATATCTATTTCTTTATCATATTAGTATTTAACGGTCCGACAGTCCTTTTAATGTAATAAAAATATTCGTGTCCTTGCCACCATGCCGCAGAGACAATGGAACGTGCAATCCCAACTACTTCATTAATTGTTTTTTGTTTTCTTGTACCATTGGTTTGCATGTGTATACACACATAGCCCACCAATTTTTTCATGTGAGCTGTCACGTAATTCATTTTCACGACATTTCCCTTTGACAGAGTTGCTTTTGTCTTATGTGACATTTGAGCTGTCACATAATTGTATTTAGCTACAGTTGAGAAAGAGAATGGAAGATACGTATATGATTACTCCCTAAAACTTAGCAATCGAGCGATTAAAGATATGGGATCATCCAATGAGTATTCTCCACTTGTCAAGAAGCGTAGCGTCAACCAATCAGATCGGAGACTGCGACATTTACGCCCGGGGTGCCGTCATGATTTTTCTGTAGAACTATAAAAAGGATAGGAAAAGCGTCAAGATGGAGAATAAAAACCAACGGCTTGGCGGAGGGAGACTTTGAGAGAGAGAGAGAGAGAGAGAAGGGGGGGGGAAGAAGGAAAGAAGTAGCAGGACGACGGTCTCTTTGTTTTGGTTTCTCGATCCAGCTGTTTCCGGCCTCCGCCATCGTTGTTTCTCCCCCCGGTAACCATGGTAATTCCGTTACTCATTTCTCCTGTCGCCATTGGATCGGCGATCAATTCGATGGGATATGCAATTGTTAGATTAATTGGATTTGAATTGATCGAGAAGTTTTGTTTTTGTTAGACGACGTCGAGGCGCCTTGCTGTTAGGAAAGTGGAGAAGTTCGACAAGAACATTACTAAGAGAGGGGCGGTTCCCGATACGACGACGAAGAAGGGAAAAGACTACCCTGTCGGCCCTGTCTTGCTCGGTTTCTTCGTTTTTGTTGTCATCGGATCTTGTAACTCTTGTTGTTTTATTTCTTTTTCCTTTTCAGTTAATCAGTTAATTTTTGTTTTGCTGTCATCGGATCTTGTTCTAGCTTCTCATGACTTGGTATATTAGTTTCATAATTAGTCAATTTGGGGTGAAAAAGATTTGTCTTTTTATTATTATTATTATTATGGAAAATATCGTTTTTGTGAAAATAATGGTAATGTTGTACACATTTTACTCTTCCTTCCGTTCCACGGAGCCCACAGTGTGAAATATTCCTGTATTGGAATGCCTTTTAATTGAAGTCCACATTTCTTGAGAATCGATTGGAAGGGTTGTCATTGAACATAAGATTTAGAGAAATTTGTTGTGTTTAGGATACTACATGGTTCGAGCTAAAACTTGAAGAACATCAATTGGTTGATGTTCCGCTTTGTTTACACAAAGATTGAATTCGATCTTACCTTCCTCGTCAAGATAAATCTTTTTGGATGCCTACTTATCATGTTTTCTTTATTGTCTATCACAGCCCTATTCCAGATAATCAGGACTGCAACAAGCGGAGGCATGGCCTAAGTGTATACGGATACTGATGTGCTAAAGAAGTGATCGTATGGTTGTCATGTTTCCCTGTAGGTAGCTTGTAGGAGGAGAGAAATGAAAACACTTGTTATTTTTTTGGTGTGTCACTTCTGTTCAGAAAAAAGTCACTTTGACAATAAAATTGCCTTTTTCCCTAACTGCTTATTGATTGTGCATTATCTTTTGTGATGTTATTCCTGGAAAAAAAAAAAATCTTTAGTGCTAATATGATTCCCTTTTTAGTGCATATTAGTGGTTCAAAGTAACCTGTGCTATCAGGCTGGACTTTTCTTTCATCATGGGATAGATCATGGGTTTACAGAAATAATCTTGAAGCTTATTATCACATGCTTTCCATAAAAGCAGTAGTCTTTTGACCGTATAAGTATCTTAATCTTAAAACAACGTTTTGTTGAAATTTTAGGGAGTTGGGGTTTCAACTGTCGGCATTTTCTTAGAGTTTTGTTCTTGCTTGGTACAAAATTGGCTTTCGTACTGATTAAAGGATATTACAACTCGATCAGGACAGCAGAAAAAACCAGGAAGGGATTTACGTTTTGGTCGAAGCCTCGTATGAGCGAAATGGATGTACGAAACTGTTTTATGTTCGGAGCTAAAAGGTAACACCGTTTTCAAAGGGATTTCCTCAGCGATTCCATCAATTGCTTTGATTTCAACTTCTCCAAAGTTGTCTATGAGGCAATAAGCTTTAAAAATAATCAACAAAGAACTCCCTCCACAGTGGGAATGCAGTTGGAAGGGTTGGAACTCAACAATTTATGGCACTCGAAAGTAGAAACATACAAAGCAATAAAACAGGGCAGCATTTCACACGTGTTCCATCCAATTCAAAGTTACATTTTAACATGTTTGTACAAGAACAGATACAGGTCATCAACTCCGTGTCTCACTTGCTTTGTTAAATAACAAAGAAAGTTTTGCTGGAGCCTAATTAACAACCAAAGCTTGCAGCTAAACCGCGAACACAAAAGCCGTCCAACAAACCAAGAGGGAGACAAATCAAGGTGTGGCAGTCGGGCATGGGTAAAAGGCCGTGCCACATGCAATCCTATGTGGTACCGAGCAACCAGGAACCTCGAGCCACTCCTTGCTCATTGCATTGTAAGTAACAAGACAGTTCATTGGGTGTGACCTCAGCGAGAGCATGAGCAAACCTTTGTTGCCCAGGCAAGTCATTCTAACGTGCTTCCCATAAAATTCCAAGCACAATTCATTTGGCATTCTGTCAACCTCCTTCCACAAGAGAGTCATCTTCTGCAGCTCCCATATGCACACACAGGTTGCCGCATTTTTTGTCAGCAGCCCCACAAGCATGATCTGGCCACCACACTCTGCAAGGGTGCGGTCACTCAGATGCAGTGGGGCTGGTGTTAAAAATTGCTTCCACAACCCTGTAATCATATTATAGGACACAATCCCTTCAGGGTCTGAGCGCATGAAATAAAGTGTGCTGTCAACAGAAACTGCTTGTGACCTGAAGTTCAGTGATAGCGGTAGCTTAACATTTGTGGGCATAGTCCCTGGTTGAGTCCAAGAGTCCTTCACTGAGTCATAAACTTCATACTCACCATCACATCCCACCCATATGATATTGTAGCCCCCACTGGTTGATATCCCCTTCAAAGTCATCCCCACAGCAATGCCAGACCAAACCTTAGCTGAGCTGGCTGGCAACTCTTTGAAAGATCGAGTAAGAGGGTTGCAGACATAGAAGTTCCTGTGGCCAAAATCCAGAAAGCAAACTAGTCCACCTGCTGAAGCAACTGGCAAGACAACTATCTTTGTGGGCAAAGAAGAACTAGTTGGGTGATGCCATTTTTTCGAAGAAGGGTCATACATGGCTCCAGAGTTCAGATTTTCATGAGTGATGGCATAAAACCAGGGAACGACCTGTGGAACTTGGGCACATTGCTGTGAGAAACTCTGAGAATTCAGCAAGGAATTCCATTTTTGACAAACAAGACGAAAGCGGAAAAATGTAGCAATGGGGAGTCTAGCAATGACAGCTTCAAAGAGGTCTTCTGGAAATTCTTTCCAGATTTCTTGTTCCATGACTTCAGTTGTGTCACTATTTCCCAGTAGTTTTACTCTGTTCCGCTCCTTTCTGCATTTTTTGGTGGGTGGGGGCTTGCCAGGTTCCAACATCATGAAACTTCCAGATTTTCCATCTGCCATCAGAAGACCACAGTAGTCATCTGCAGAGCCATCATC
Source organism: Kandelia obovata (assembly GCA_021464305.1). Taxonomy (NCBI): domain Eukaryota; kingdom Viridiplantae; phylum Streptophyta; class Magnoliopsida; order Malpighiales; family Rhizophoraceae; genus Kandelia; species Kandelia obovata. The sequence continues at coordinate 494,667 of CM038488.1, forward strand.
CACATTAAGGATGCACCATCTGTAAAAAAAGCTACAAAATTTATATATTACAAATGAAATCTTCAGTTCTATGTGCATTATAAATACTCCAGAAACATATTTAAGAGGAAATCAATACACCATATAACTAGATATAGTCAAAAGTCACATGAAATAAGGCCTAAACATGCACCGGCACACCATAATCTGCACAAAGGTCACAAAAAGCTGAAAGATTTTAGCATAAATGAACATAAAAAATCACTGTGTTATTGTTTCCTGATGAAGATTCCTTCCTTCCTATAATCAAGATCATCAAATCAGTCTGATAATTTGAAGAAATGGTCTGGATAATCATGTTTCCAGCATATTCAACATCTTTACCCAATCATATGGTATAACACATATGATATTCAATAATACAATCACCAAAAACAGCGGATATGTAATCCATAGATGCACTTATATGACTCACTATAACTACAAGTTGTTCCAGTGTACCACATTCAAGCACAGAAATAGAATCTGTCGGAGCATTAGATTGTAAATTTAGAAGCTTTGCAAAATAGCCAGTTGAAGGCTGCTTAATTATCCATGTCCCAGAACAAAGAAGAGTCAGAGCATGAAGGTACACAACAGTTCATAATGATAGACCAATCATCATGGATGCCAGCAGCCCTCAAAAATACCAAAATATTATCTCATATCAACTTGAATGTTTGCTTGCAATTTTACATTCAACTTCTTTATTGTACCACTGCAGCAGCAGCCATGCCCTGAGATTAAAAAAATAACTTAGATTGGCCCATCACATTGCCATTTTTACAACAGATACTTAGAGTTCAGGATGTCTAAATCATTACTTCTTACTCCAAAATTTTCCTTGTAAAGGGATGCAAAAAAATTATTAATTTCTCAGAAAGAGAAAGTTGGACCCAAGGGTCATGTCTCATGCAGTAGGCTACACCTTGAATATGTGAGAGGGGGGGGAACCCTTTAGTGAATGAGGGCATAAAGAACATTGGATGACCTATTTCCCCACTAGAAGTGTGTGCAGATTATAAAATCATACAAATTACTCAAGCAGAGAACCAGGCAACCATTGAGGAACACAGCAAAATATCCATTTAATCAACAATTGTTATACAATATCCCCAGCTGTGTCCTATATTACCAGCATATTATGCTTTCTTTAACTCATCTGTAGGAAAAGAGTAAGAGGGGCCTTGAGGGGTGATTGGACTACAAGTATTGGCTTAAGACCAATACACAAAAACTAAGCATATTATCAACAATTCTCAATCTAAGCATGAATCCCCAAAGCAGAAGAAGCGGCTAAGAACTAATACCTCAAGCCACATATCATGGCTTCACAAAGGAATCCTTCTATGATACGCCACACTTTAAGGAATTGACACAAAAACTTAATTCAAAGATTTTTTTTTTTTTTAAAAAAGAAAAGGTTAACTATGAACTGCAGAGTAAGACTCAATCACTACCCAAATCAATCAACAAAAGCCAACACCGATAAACAAGGACCAAGGCCGAGACAGCGTAAAGGGAAAAATATACGACAAATTATTATTATTGTTGTTGTTATTTTTTAGAAGGTAAAAAAGGAACTAAAGAAAGGAATTAAAGTGAAAGAAACAATTAAATTTGACTTCCTGTACAGAAAGGGAAGAAAAAAAAACATCTCCAAGTCACCTAACTAACCAAACTGAAAACAAAATTACACTGAAATACCGAACGATTCACAAGACAAGACACCCGACACAACAACATCGGAATTCGGGCAACCTAAGCAGAAAACGAACTAAGCGTAAAAAATACACGAAGCAAAAATCAATAAAGAAAAACGATTAGAGACGGCAAAATGAGAGATGTAAGGCCAAAGCATGATCCTAGTGCACACGGAAAATTACACAATCTATAGATATATATATATATATATAGAGAGAGAGAGAGAGAGAGAGTGAGAGAGACCTGTTACTGTTGTCATTGTGCTGGAGGTGAGGCGGAGGAAGAAAAGGAGGAGGAAGAAGAAGAGGAGGAGGAGGCGGCGGCGGAGGAGAGCCGTAGAGGTTGAAGTGGTCTTGAAGCTGACCGATAAGCTGTCTGAGCATGGCCAGCTCTTCCATGCCCCGACGGGGGCAAAGGCGGTCCTCAGCCTTCAAAGACAATAAACCAACCGAACCATATATCAACCCAGGAACGGCAATCCAACCTACCAAAAGGACACGGAAGCCGAGCACTGAGGTTTTTAAATGGAAATTAAAATGAGACGGTTTTCATTTCTCTGTCCGCGTGATCACCCACTGTTATTTTGCCACGTCAGATTACGATCGTTCTGATAATAATTATTTTCTTTTTCTTTGTAATTATTATTCTTGGCCGCACGCAACCCTTTTCCGTCCTTGCTATGACTCCACTCCCTGAATGTTTACACCTTGGAGGTTCTGTTGTTGTACTTCACTATATGCATTATATATATATATATATATATATTATTCGAATTATACATTAAAAAATGAATTACAATTATATAATTAATAATGATAATATTAGCTCCTATGCCAATGTTGTTTTCCGGACATTTTTGTGACAGTAACATTTGTTAAAAGCTTTGAATCGGACCGACTACCGAACAGTTGCTAGTCATTGACCTTAGCACCAAGAATCTTACCTTCTTCATCTTTCATTTTTTTCTTAGACTCGGGCCATTTCTTAAAACTAATGAAGAAAAAAAAAAAAAAAAAACCTTTCAACCGTGCAGCTTGAAGTACGATAGAATATCCAACACTTTGCTTGGTTTGTAATTTAACATTTAATTCATTACACGTTTAATGAAGTCGTTCTTCTGGAATCGCATTTCAACCGAACTTCATTCATCATTCCATTTCATTGTTAGGAAACCTTCAAAGGTTTCGCACCAAATTTGTACGGGTGCACCAAATTTTAGCTTGTTAATCTCCCCCCAAAAAAATAAAAAATATATATATAAAAATTAAAATTCTATGCACCCATCTAGAACTAGAACCCCAATTTTTAGTTAAATTTCTCCCACAATGATAACAGAAAACTGGGTAAGTTCTAAATTATGTAAAAAAAATATTGCTTTAAAAAAATGTTCCATTACAATTTCTTTTACCTCAACATAATTGAGTTATTGTTTTTTCTAATAGAATATCTGAATAAAAAAGTATGCATGCAGGGCAACCTATAACATACTGCGCGCGCACAAAATAATAATAAAAAAATGATTAATTGCGGAGGATAACGTCCTCATTTTTTGGAACAGTATTGTTATACAAACACATGTAAAATGATAAAAAAAAAAAGAAAAAGAAAAAGTAGACTTAAAAAAAATCGTATCGCCGTTTATTGCGTTTTAATAATTAAAATTTTTTATTTATATTATATAATTATAAATGTAACTTTTTATAAAAATAAAATTAAATATACGTTCCAAATCTCTCATTATGGTCAAGAAGACAAGACCCAAGACGAAGACCGAAAAGACCAAAGCCCAATGGCGTTTTCTGGACCAGCTTTAGATTAACTTTTGTTTTGTTCTCTTATAAATTCAAGAATCAACGGCTGAGGTTTCATCATAAACATTTCTGCCTCTCCATGCTCTTTCTTTCTGCGTTCCTTTGTTCCACGCACACGGCATGATTGGTCCCCGCGGGGCCCCCCGGCTTTTCTGCTTATGATGGTTTTGTTAGAATTACGGAATTAGCTACTCGATGTCTTCCTTTCGATTAAATGTCCTATGTGCCCTTCTATGGGTGGCAATTATTACTCCTCCACCCACATCTCTTTTAATTCCTAATTACGACGATTTGTTTTTTTTTTTCCCTTGTACTTTTTAATTTAAAGTGTTCAAGTTTTCAAATTTAAAAAATTATTATGCACAAATTTTATTTTTTTTACTACAACTTCATTTCGTATATGCAATTAATTTGATGAGTTTGAGATGCATATCTATATTTTATTATCATTATTATTATTAAATATATATTATTAATATAATTATAATAATATAATATATAAATGTGCCTATAAAATGTGTTTAATTCACTATATCAGCATAATTTTTTATTTTATATTATCATGAATAACGTTTAATATAATCATGCTGCAATACAATTAATTTACTGAATATAGATTGATATTTATGATATTGACTAAATCATAAAATTGTACACGTAATGTGTGCTGTGCTGAGTATCCAAAGATTACTTTTGGAGTATACGGTTGTAATCTCTTACAAAAACAAATTGAAGTTTTATCCTTCCATTTATTTTTATATGCTGTGTCCAAAAATATGGAAATCATGTTCAAGCAAAGGCGGTAAGGACATACGCGAATTAACTCAACTGACCAAGACATTTCAAGAAATAAGCTATTAACGCCACAAATAGTTACTTGAGTTCATGCACTAAAATTTTTATGTGGCGCTTTATTGATAAACGATAAAAAGGAAGATCAATCATTTTCCTTTTCAATGTCACTCTTGGATTCGTAAATCTCTCTACTTCTAATTGTTTGTACTTATGATAACCTAATGAAAGAAATCAGAGAGAGAAAATAAAAATAAGAAGAAGAAGAAGAAGAAGAAGGAACCAAGAAGTACACACGACAATAAAAGGTACAAGGGCCATCTTTTCGTATTATGATGTCTACATACAAAAAATAAAAAATCATGAATTGGAGTTGCTTTGCCGCCAGGTATCCAAAATACAAAATACAATGATAACGAAGAAAGTGGGCTAACCTCCCATTCCTACTCTAGGAATTAGAAGCCGAGTTTTTAAATTTTTCAATGAACGATTAGGATTAACGGCAACAAATTGGGAATTGAAAACTATTCACTTCACATAAGGTGTGTTGAAGAATAACCTTTTTTTTTTTTTTTTTTTTTGGGTAACCAAATTATTTTTCATTATTAAGAGAAAAAAAAAATGCAAAAGACAAAATATGAGCTTGTTTTGTATCAATGGAAATTAATGGTTGTTGTTTTTATTGCGAATCTCTTCACCTGATCACTGGGAGATGAATGGTGTGCAATGTAATTAGTGGGAGAAATCGGAGGAGTTTGGAAAAGAAAAAGAGAGAGAGAGAGAGAGAGAGAGAGACAGAGAGAGAGAGAGAGGAAGAGAGTCACGATGGTGAATAGGGACTAAAAGTTAAGGTAATATGGAAAATTTTTGTCTTTTAATGATTAGGTTTGTCAAAACCAAGAGGAGGGGGTTGCGGTGGGCAATCATTTCACCTGTATGGGGAAGAGAAGCTTTGATTTTCCATTTTTTTGATGGGTGGGAGTGGGTATCTGACTCATGTTTCTTCATCTTCTTTGTCATCATCATCATCATGGATTACTTTCTTTTACGTGTGCATTCATTCTATGGTTTGAACGCTTTTTGACTTGGGGTAATTTTTCTTTCCTTTTTTTTTTTTTTTTGGGTGGTTTGAATTGAATCGAAGTGTTTATTACGTGTGAAAGCAGTTTTTAATTCGTCGTTCTTTTCTAGTTTTAAGCAGAATATTATCTACAATTAAATGTTTTTTCTTTTTATATTAATTAAATTCTGTTTATAATTCAAGTTCGAGAACAACAATTCTAAACACGTCTTCAACATTAAATACAGATACGGGTTTGGGACTCGGAGAGACTTTTGAGACCTAGCATGGTGTTACGGGCTGATTCAAGTATGCTGTCAGCCCGCTTCTTGCATGCTAGCCCAATGCTTGGGTTGTGGTAATGTCAGAATTTTCACCTATTTGTATCTATTTAGTGATCGTTTTATGTCAATCTATCTATCTCTTTTTTCCTTACAAACCTGTCCTTTTTTTTTTTTTTTTAAAAAATAAAAAATAATTTGTTAACCCAAAAAAAAAAAAAAATCCCATTTCTAATTTTCCATGTAGTTAGACAGTTCATTGGCTTAGAAGCCATTTTCCTGTCTCTTATACACATCGAGATGTGTATAAGAGACCAGCAACAGTCCCTTCTCCTTAGGAACTGCTGGAGCGAAAAGCTTTAACAGCTGTCTCTTATACACAGCTAGATGTGTATAAGAGACCAGCAACAGTCCCTTCTCCTTAGGAACTGTTGGAGAGAACAGCTTTGACAAGTTGCCTAATTGTTGAATGACTCCCATGTCGAGCTGGGACTCTTCCTTGGATTTCTCCTCGTTGAGTTCCGCGATCATTGCATTCATTGCCCTACGGGTGGGGCAATCCTTCACCCAGTGAGGTCCATCACAAATGAAACATGGCTTTGGGGGATTACCTGTGTTACGTTTGCCCGAAGAGTTCTGCCCATGCTTGGGATTGCCACTTGAGGATTTCTGGTTTCCACCCTCCTTGCGGCTGTCTCTTATACACATAGATGTGTATAAGAGACAGATGTAATACCTAGCACGACTTTTAAATCATCCATAGGAACGATAGAAAAGTCTAACTTACCCGTCCAATCTCCGATTTGGACAGCTACTCCTTGCGCCACACCTTGGACAGGTTTTGCCTCCGAGTTGACAGCCTTAATGGTGTCATTCCCTTTTGCAAGTTTGAGGCCTAAACGTTTGGCCTCTTGGACGTCCATGAAGTTGTGCGTTGCTCCCGTGTCTAGCATTGCACATGCAGTTTTGCCTTCAATGGCAACGGCCGCGTACAACAGTCCCTTCTCCTTAGGAACTGTTGGAGAGAACAGCTTTGACAAGTTGCCTAATTGTTGAATGACTCCCATGTCGAGCTGGGACTCTTCCTTGGATTTCTCCTTGTTGAGTTCCGCGATCATTGCATTCATTGCCCTACGGTCTGTCTCTTATACATATATAGATGTGTATAAGAGACCAGCAACAGTCCCTTCTCCTTAGGAACTGTTGGAGAGAACAGCTTTGACAAGTTGCCTAATTGTTGAATGACTCCCATGTCGAGCTGGGACTCTTCCTTGGATTTCTCCTCGTTGAGTTCCGCGATCATTGCATTCATTGCCCTACGGTTGGGGCAATCCTTCACCCAGTGAGGTCCATCACAAATGAAACATGGCTTTGGGAGATGTGTATAAGAGACAGATAGGGAGCTTCTCTTCCACATCAAGGACGACTTGAAGGCTGTCTCTTATACACATCTAGGAAGCATTCCGAACGTGAGAAAGGCTTGTGCATTCTCAACACCTGGGAGCAATTCAAAGCTGAATTGCGCAAACACTTCGTGCCTCACAATGCGGACAGCGAAGCTAGAGAGAAGTTACGTCGCTTAAGCCAAACAGGTAGTATTTCCGATTACATCAAGGAATTTACTACTATCATGCTTGAAATTGATATGTCCAATAGGGAGCTTCTCTTCCACTTCAAGGACGACTTGAAGGATTGGGCAAGAGTAGAGCTGGACAGACGTGATGTGTAGACTCTAGATGCTGCCATTGCTACTGCCGAAATGCTCATCGATTACTCTTCTAAGAATAGAAGGCCGAACTCTAACAGAAGTGAGGGAGAGAACAACGGGCAGAAACAGGATGCAAGCCACAAAGAGGGTGGAAACCAGAAATCCTTAAGTGGCAATCCCAAGCATGGTCATACTTTAAGCAAACGTAACACAGGTAATCCCCCAAAGCCGTGTTTTATTTGTGATGGACCTCACTGGGTGAAGGATTGCCCCAACCGTAGGGCAATGAATGCTATGATCACGGAATTCAATAAGGAGAAATCCAAGGAAGAGTCCCAACTCGACATGGGAGTCATTCAACAATTAGGCAACTTGTCAAAGCTTTTCTCTCCAACAGTTCCTAAGGAGAAGGGACTGTTGTATGCGGACGTCGCCATTGAAGGCAAAACTGCATGTGCAATGCTAGACATGGGAGCAACGCACAACTTCATGGACGTCCAAGAGGCCAAACGTCTAGGCCTCAAACTTGCAAAAGGGAATGACACCATTAAGGCTGTCAACTCGGAGGCAAAACCTGTCCAAGGTGTGGCACTAAGAGTAACTGTCCAAATTGGAGATTGGACGGGTAAGTTAGACTTTTCTATTGTTCCTATGGATGATTTGAAAGTCATGCTAGGTCTTGCATTTTTCTGCAAAACCTCTGCTTTTCCCATTCCTGCTTCAAGTTCTCTTGTGATTCTCGACACGTGCAAGATCCGAGTGATCCCTTTGAAGAGAAAGGGGAAATCAGAACCATCAACGATTTCTACCTTGCAATTCAAATGGGGTCTTGAGTTAGGTGAGGGTCACGTTCCTACCACAAGAGAACTCAGCAACGGGGAAGATGTAGCAGCACCTACTCCTGTATTGCCACATTCCGTCCAAGGTATCCTTGCCAAGTTCAAGGACGTGATGCCTCCCGAGTTGCCAAAGAAGCTACCTCCAAGACAAGATGTGGATCACCACATTAAGCTGGAACTCGATGTCAAACCTCCTGTCATGACCCCTGACCACATGGCAACCGCGGGGCTTGCGGAATTGAAGCAAGCTACCTCCAAAGAACCTGTTGTGGTGCTTCCGGACTGCAAGAGACCTTTCAAAGTCCACAAGAAGCAACACACAAAAACATATGCGAAAGGAGACTTGGTGATGGTAAAGTTGTTGCCCATCCAACTGAAGTCTCCACGCAACGTGCACAAGGGATTGGTGAGAAGGTACGAAGGCTGTCTCTTATACACATCTAGATGTGTATAAGAGACAGCTCTATCTCAAAGCCTCTCACTTTCTCTCTCTCTTGAGTTGGTTGTAACTCTCTTTAAGGCTTACTTAGCGTCTTCTCTCGCAAGATTGGCTAAGTGCCGCGCGGGTTAGCACGTTTAAAGTACGTCCAAAGTCTAACTCCGTGACAATAGGCTGTCGCTTGTGGGGGCTGTGGCTCCTTCCTGTTTTGTTATTACCCTCTTGAATATTTGAATCTCATAAGGGCTTGAATGGGTTCAGAGAAGCCCAAATATTAAATTGAAGCCCAGTCCCACCAACACGAAAAAAAAAAAAAATCCCATTTCTAATTTTCCATGTAGTTAGACAGTTCATTGGCTTAGAAGCCATTTTCCTCTCTAGCTATTCTATTCGTAAGGTTCTGCTGCAGGATGGATTAAAAGCAAAATTCTTCTTGCAATTGAAGTATTGAACCCAAATGCTAGTGGGTTGCTGGGTTAGAATAGTGCTCGTTATTTCCTTATTTTCTTTCAATCTGAAGACATTCAATTGTGTGTCCATCTCGTGACTCAACAAACTACCAACAAAAAATGGGCATGGCAATCTCACACCCTTCTACTGAACCTCCTTTTAATTCCTCTCTGCATCCCATGCACAGAACATGACCACACAAAACTTAGTACATTCTTTCTTCCTTTAAATCATAGTCCAATCTGACCCTTTTCCCTTGCACTGCTTAATTAACCAGAATGGCAAGTCCCATGCCTTACTTGTCACATGACAATGAACATATCTTCCGGAGCCGACACCCAGCAGTCTCGGTGCCTGAAAACGTGACATTGCCGGATTTTGTACTCCAGGATGCTGAATTGTATGCTGACAAGGTTGCATTTGTGGAGGCTGTGACCGGAAAGGCGTACACTTATGGTGATGTGGTTAGAGACACGAGGAGGTTTGCCAAGGCCTTGAGGTCTCTTGGCATAAGGAAGGGACATGTAGTGATTGTGGTGCTCCCCAATGTTGCAGAGTATGGCATTGTTGCACTGGGACTAATGGCTGCAGGTGGTGTTTTTTCGGGTGCTAATCCTGCTGCACACGAATCAGAGATCAAGAAGCAAGTTGAGGCTGCAGATGCCAAGTTAATTGTTACTAATGACCTTAACTATGGAAAGGTGATGTGCTCTAGCTTATTAATAAGCATACAAATTCCATTCCAAATTATGGGTTCAGCAATGATTTAGCTTTCATTTACTGAGTTCAAATCTTGCCCTGAAAACTGCAGGTGAAGACCCTGCAGCTGCCAGTCATTGTAACGAGCGAAATACACATTGAAGGAGCCATAAATTTCAGAAAACTACTTAATGCTGCTGACCGCGCTGGCGATAAATTTGTGTACGAGGATGTCCAGCAGGCAGATTTATGTGCACTTCCATTCTCGTCAGGCACCACCGGGATATCCAAAGGTGTAATGTTGTCCCATCGAAATCTTGTTGCCAATCTGTGCTCCACTCTCTTCGGTGTTGGACCAGAAATGGTGGGTCAGGTTACCACACTAGGCCTAATTCCATTCTTCCATATCTATGGCATCACTGGAATATGCTGTGCCACAATGAAGAACAAAGGGAAAGTGGTGGCGATGAATAGATTTGAACTTAGGACATTTTTGAATGCTCTAATCACACAAGAGGTCACCTTTGCACCAATTGTCCCGCCAATCATCTTGGCCTTGGTTAAGAACCCGATAGTGGAAGAATTTGATCTCAGCAAGCTCAAACTCAGGGCCATAATGACAGCAGCTGCTCCACTTGCCCCAGAGTTGCTCACTGCCTTTGAAAACAAGTTCCCTGGTGTCCAAGTCCAGGAGGTGAGTGCATTTTTATATTAAGTATTGAATTGCAACAATAAAAATGTATCAGGAAAATGGCGTGGACCTACAAATCTATAATTATCACTTTTCATTCATAATAACCAATGATGATGATTGAATAAGGTGAACCTGTGTCGAAGTGGTATTCATTTCTTATGTTTCCGCAACGAAATTCTTTCAACAAATGTCATTAGGGAATTACGTCACTGATTCGCTTATGACCAGGCATATGGACTGACTGAGCACAGCTGCATTACTCTGACACATGGGGATCCTAACAAAGTCCATGCCATTGCAAAGAGAAACTCAGTAGGATTCATCCTTCCCAATTTGGAAATCAAGTTTGTTGATCCCGAGACCGGTCGATCTCTCCCTAAGAACACTCCTGGCGAAATTTGTGTAAGAAGCCAATGCGTTATGCAAGGTAACATTGTATCAGATATGAATACGATTCAGTGCAAGTCAAGTAGGATTCCCATTTTACATGAGTGTGATTGCGCTCGAGCGCACAATCATTTTCCAATCAGACAATTTATTAGGTGGTCATCGTCTAGCATTGCTGCTGCAATCACAATGACATAACATGTTGCAGTCGTGGCTTAATTTTTACCAACTCATCTACAGGTTACTACAATAATGAAGAAGAGACTGCCAGGACCATTGACAAGGATGGATGGCTACACACCGGTGACATTGGGTACATAGACGATGATGGGGATATCTTCATTGTCGATCGCATGAAAGAAATAATCAAATACAAAGGTTTTCAAGTAAGACAAAATATTGCTGTGCCTCTAAACCAAACTGTTTAGCATGATGTGTTATTTATAGTGTGTTAATAGAATTTTGTTAATGAGAATAATATTGATTTCGTCTACAGTGACTCGAACTCGATTACTTTAATTTTGGAAATAGCTGCAGTGCCATTGAGCTAAACTTTAGTTTTCCTTTTGATTTTTTTGAACAAATGAATTTTGCCAGCGTTGTGTTTGCAAGAGTGGTTAGGTGGGAAATCTTTGGAATCTTATGACATATTATGGCATCTCAACTGTTCGTCAGTGTATCCACTTAATGTAGCATTAATAGGGTTGGGACCTGTGGTTGTTGGCGTGGGACATACAACCTTGCAAGTTACAACCGATAGGAATTAAAAAATAGGCCCGTATACAACATGAAATTTTTTCTTTCCTTGTCCTTTTGGTTTTTTTAGGGGAATTGAGATCTTTGGGAAATGTAAAAGGTTGTCTTTGAATTATTAGACATTTGTATTGTTCATTTGTTCTAACAATTACAACAATCAATCAGTTGACTGTGAAAAGTAGCAACACCCTCCACTTTGACTTTGTAGGTGGCTCCTGCAGAACTGGAGGCCATCCTCCTTACGCATCCCTCAATTGAGGATGCAGCTGTTGTGCCGTAAGTATTCATCTACTGGTCAACGTTATAACTGTTAGATAATTTCCTCCCACCACCCTTCCCTCTCGGGGGTTTTCTTCTGTATGCCTATGTTGATGGACCATGTTTACCTAGAAATATCAATTTGCGTACTAATTAAAAATATCAACTTGGGAGCTAATTAAAAATATGGAATTGCAGACTGCCTGACGAGGAGGCTGGAGAGATCCCAGCTGCATGTGTCGTAATGAGCAAAGAAGCCAAAGAAAGTGAAGAAGATATAATCAACCATGTTGCTTCCAATGTTGCCTCTTACAAGAAAGTGAGAGTGGTGCATTTCGTGGACGCCATCCCAAAATCGCCTTCAGGGAAAATAATGCGAAGGCTTCTTAAATTGAAAGTGGCAGAAACGATGCAGATTCAGACCAAGTCTCAAGCCAACCGGGCACTAATGTCCAATTGAAAAACCTTTGGTTTCTCAAATCGTTTGTGTTCTCCAGGGGAAACTAATAAAACACGTTTCATCACCCATGGCAGCTTTCTTTTGTGCTGTCCTGAAAAAGATAACTTGAATATAGGTAATTATGTTGGAAGGTAGTATTGAACTTTCCATTTTGATAATTAAGCCCAACTTCCCGTTAATAAACAATCATGGATTAGTACTAATTAAGGTCCAAGTTGAACTAAATTAAACAAAAAAAAAAAACAATAAAATAAAATCCTAGACTGGTGGTGCTGGTGGGGCAGGTCAGGCTCTGCATCCTTTTAGAAGAACCCAATAATATCATTAGTGTCACGAACTGGATTCATTCATTATGTGCCCACGTTAGGATAGTGACGTTGACTGAGCCATGTGGCCCAGTGGCATTGTGGTGAAGCCTAGACTTGGTCCTAAATTAATAAGGTTTCTAGATTAACGTTTAACTTTCTTTGTTTTCGGGAAAAAGACCCCAATATTAAGTGACTTCTTAAAAGACTTTCTTTGATTTTATTTTTAATGTTAATAACTACAATAAAAGATGAGTGCCCTAATTGATGTCTATTACTGTTTGACAACAAAAAGACAAATACTGATGTACTTGCTCGATCGCTTGAAGCAGTCGTAAGCTTGAGAGCTTGAACTTCAAATTAATTGAATTTTAAGTCATTTGATTTATTAGGTGCTGCCACCACTTCATTCCGCATCTGCTTGGTGGTTTAATACCTGCAAGTTGGTTTGCTAGATTAATCCTTCTATTATTTGTCATTCTTAACCTTAGAGGCCACCTTTGCTTGTCTACCATGTAGCGACATTTTTTAGTGAATCTTATGACTTTGATCATATCAATTAATAGGTCAAATTGCAGATGTTTATGTTCCATTTAAAATTAAAATAATCAAAGCCAACAACCCCCCTCTCTCTCTCTCTCTCTCTATCTCTCTGCATATGTGGTTTATTTATTTAATCCATAGACCTACTCATTGTTGGTAAGTGTTGTTATTATATTGATAACAGCTCAAAGTTGTCGATGCCTTAAAGATAGTGTCTCCCTACCAAGCCCGGTATGCCATCTTAAATGAATCATAATCTTTTCTTTTCTCTTTTTCTTGATAAAAAATAATAATAAAATACATCTCAGTATATCAATAATACTCATATTGTCACCCTCGTTCAGCATATAAAACCTTGTTACCAGTCAGTCAAACCACTTAAATTTTTTTATCCAAAATAACTCAAATCTGAACCAATAAAAAAAAAAATCTTTGAATTACCTAACAAACTACCACTTTAAATGTTACCCTTAATCTTTTCTTAATTTTCACATTTTAGCATTAAAATAAGTAACACACTTTTCATTACCAATAATAACATGTGTTTTTTTTCTTTTTCCTAAAAAAGAAATATACATTACATGGGTATTAGTATCTCGTTTGTAGGTCAAAATAAAAATTAACTCGTGCCCCATCATACAAATGTAGTGGCTATGGGGCTGAGTAGGCAATTAGTTGGTTGTTTTCCTTTTCCATGTAACCAAAAAAGAAAAAAAAAATCTAATTAGAAAATTTTAAAGTTTTTATTCAATGACTTTAATTATTATTATTATTTTCAATTATATCAAAGTAATATATGACTTTTTTAGGATAGAGTAATTTTTTTTAATATATAATTCAACTGAATTAGAAAAGAAAATTAATTAAAATGAAATCTGATGTTCGATGCTCATTAGAACTAACTATTTATTGTATTTAGAGCTAACTTTGACATTACATTTTTAATAGGGATATAAATTATTCTACTAATTTAGAGGAAATATATATTGTTGACAACATTTTTTAAATGTAAGCATTATTAGTAATATGTAGCATTCCTCTTAAAATATTTACAGATCCTTAAAAGGAGAAGCAACGAGTAATGATTGCCAACCACTGTACAATATTTTGTTGCCCATTTTGTTTTCCCGGAGTCCAAAGGATTCCGAAAACCCAACAAAAAAAAAAAAAAGTCATTTTTTTCCATTTTTCTCATGGGGTTGAGTTGACCAGCATATCAGTCAACTCTTAGGAGTCTGAGTCAGGTAGAGTCAAATCGGACTGGGACTCGGTACAGCTCGCTCACACCATTTTGGCTACCTCCTGTGTCCTGACAAGACAACCTTTTAAAACCGTCCAAAAAACCCAAAAGCTGTAATGAGAGCGGCCGCTGCAGGTGGTACGCCCAGTCCACAATGTTCAATTCCTGAACGAATTGCTAAAATACAAGACCAAAACAGAGGTCGATTCAGCCTCTCCAATCGAGACCCATAAAGAAAAAGACATAGACTCTCTGTGTCTCTGTCTCCCTGAGATAATTGCATTCAATTCGCTCACTATAAGAGAAAAGGAAGAAAAAACGCCAAAGAAAGCTTTCTGCTTTCAGTCTGTTTCTTCTTCAGTTTTTTTTCTTCCCTGATTCGGTTAAGTCCAGATGCTACTGTTCTTTTAGTTAATGGGGTTAGCTTCTTTTCTTTCTCTTACATGGAAACATCTTTCCTTAGTGGGAATATTTTGATTATTTATTTATTTTTTTAATTTCCTTTTCTAAATTTGGAGACACGACTCTGATTCTGATATTTGCGGCTCAGATTTAAAACATCATTTTCTGGTTATTTCCATGATTGACACTTAAGCTTTATTTAAAGCGCCAAAAAAAAAAAGTACTTTTCTTTTACCCTTCTTGTTGTTCTGCATGACTATTCTTTCAGTTCAGTCTTTTTCTTCTTCGTTTTTATTAGATTCTCGGGAAAGTGGAGGTCCAAAACGATGTCGTCGCCTATGAACCCTTTCCTTGGTCGATCTGTCTTTTCTTTTAGGTTCATTTTAAGTTCGTTCAGTCCTGTAATGAGTGGATTCTTTTGTTTTCTTTGTACCTCTCTTGATGTACCAGTATGTGTCTGTATTTGATTGGTGACTTATGTTTTTTTTTTTCTTTATCCCAAATTTTCTTCTGATCAGGTATTAATATATTGTCGGGGTCATTTCAGTGGCCATCTGGCTCTTGGGTGTTTGTTGTGGAAACTGTTTCATTATGGATATTTATTTAGTGTTTGATAAACACATCTCTGGATTATTGGGGTGGTTAATTTGATGGTATTGCCAATATACCTGATGGTAAACGGTGTAACAGTTTCATTCATAGTAATTAGTTGGTTCTTGGTGGATATTGTTGGCTGGATAGGGGGAGAGAGAGAAAACGACACAGTTATACAGTCCTAAAGAAAGAGAGTGATTTTCGTAGGAAAACCTTGTAAATAAGTGTATAACTGTGTGGCTATTTGACCACTAGTATTTCAGGGAATTGAGGAATAAGTACAAGGTTCACTGGGATTGGAGCCTCTTTTCTTTTCTATGAATGGTTGGGAGGTACCCTGTTGAGATGTCATGGTTTGATAAGTGAACTGGGAGAATACAAGGAAAGTGTTATTGATTCTGTTATTAGACTATTTTTTTAATCCTTTGTAAGGGGAGAAACAACTTTTGTACCGCTCTCTAATTTGTTGGATTCATGTCTCTGGACGTGCAAATTGGTATATGGAATAGGGTTCCTGAATTTCTGATTAGTTTTCTTTTCTGTGCGTGCTGCTCTTAGTTTGGTCAAACCGTTAGATTCTTTGGTCTCTGGAGTTTCCTGGGTTTGAAGAGCATCTAGTGAATATATTGTGCAAAATAAGGGACAAGCTGACCCGAGACAACACTGTTGATTGTATACAAGGGACTGGCATTCCTGAATTAGATAAATGGGGAAGGTCGTCTCATAGGTGGCGAGATTTGAAGGTCTTCTCTGTTCATGGGATTTTAGATTATATGCTGTGTAAAATACTGTTGAAATTAATCCTTATAAGTTTGTCCCATATTGGCTAACTCAAACTCTGACCAACAGGTTCAATCTTTAACACTTATCTTTGGTCTAGCATCATTTAAGTTGACTTCTGTATGGCTATTTAGTCTTTTTCATGTGCCCATCCTCATGTATGTTGAGTTTTTGTGTGGCTATGATTGCAAAATTTATCGTGCATTTTCAACAGTTTTATAAACTTAAATTTTTATAGTTTCAGGGTCTGGTGGTCTGCTGCTTGCACAGAATATGAGGAAGAGAACATCATGAGGTAAATCTTTGAGATCCCTCTGACTGATGGAGTGGAATTCAAAACCCCCAAAACAGTGGGACTGGGAGAGCCTTACTATGTTCAGTTCTACAACTGCTGTGAATCCTAAGAAGTTACGAGTAGTTGATTGTGAAATTGATGGAGAAAGGGGAATGGACTCTGGATCTTTCTATTCATCTGAGGGAGGCAGTGGTAATGGTGGTTCTGGTTCTGATTTTGGTCATGCTCCGTTGTCGAAGAGCTCGAAATCAGCTTCCATTAGTTCTTCATCGGCTGGGGAAGTGAAAGCAACCAAATATACTCCAGAGGCCTTTGAAGCTACACCAGATAATTTCAGCAATAAGAAAGAAGTTATAGAGGCAAGGCCAGCTGTTACTTCTCCTAGGCTTGAGGTCTCTGTTGGCCTGGGCGAGCCGCTGCTCAGTTTGAAGCTGGGTAAAAGAACATACTTTGAAGATGTTTCTGCAGGGACTAATGCTAAGGAGTCATCATTTTCCACTATTCCTGCATCTTCTGTTACTCCTGTGAAGAAATCCAAGTCCAGCTGTCTGAGTACACTAGGCTCGCGCTGTGTGGTAGAGGGTTGTAACGTTGACCTCTCTTCTGCTAAAGAATACCATCGGAAGCATAGAGTTTGTGAAAGTCATTCAAAGAGCCCAAAGGCCATTGTGGCTGGTGTAGAACGCCGGTTTTGCCAGCAGTGTAGCAGGTGAGGCTCCCGTCTTACTCACTTTCTACTTGTTATGTAGATGCAACATTTACTTATTGCTTGCTTTGTTGATTTATCTTGATCATCCTTTGTAAGAAATATAGATCTTGGCAACTTTGGAATTTCCCTCATGTAGTAAATATAGTAAGTTGAAGGGAAAGACTTGCTTTAATGGTAAGTTACTCCATTGTGACTTGGATGTCACTGGTAAAGTCGCAAAAACACCCTCTCTGTGAAAACAAGGGAAAGCTGCGTACATTTTATCCTTCAGCAAACCCCACAGTGTGGGAGCCTTGTATACTAGGATGCCCTTTAATAAATGTAGCAAGTTCTAGTTGAAATGACTGGTAATGATCTGAAACATTGTTGATTTTTCATGGTGTAGGTTTCATGGTCTGTCAGAATTTGATGAAAAGAAGCGGAGCTGCCGCAGGCGTCTTTCTGATCACAATGCAAGGCGCCGCAAGCCCCAGCCTGAATCAGTCCAGTTAGAATCTGCCAGACTGTCTGCATTGCTATACGGTGCTGTTTTAAACTGATTTCTAATGATTTCCAGCCTGTGCACAGAACATGCTATTCTCATTTGTCTTCACTTAAGTACATTTCTCCATCTTGTTCTGAATCAACTCTTATCAATTTTTCTGGAGAGTTATAACTTTGCCTTAACTGAAGATGTAGACCTTTGGCCAGTTTCAATTTTTCAATGCAATTGCAATCTTGACTTCACTTTACTGGGTTTTCTAACTTCATTAATTGATTCTTGCAAATTACTATATTAGAGTTATACCTTTTATTCTTACAAGATTTGCAGCGGAAACTTCATTGTGACTTGTTTATATCCGGGTAACAACCAGCATTATGTGGTGTTCTAATTGAAAACATTCCATTATGCACAACTTGATGTTTATTAGTTGTGGGTAGAATTATGCTTTCTTTCTGAAAAGTATTATTTATTCCATCTCTTTGGTTCTGACCTTTTTTTCCCCTTCTTATAGAGAGAGGTTCCTTTAATTATGCTTCGCATAGCTCTGGGGATGCAATTGACCAGACTCTCTTTCCCTACCAATTTCTCTGATAATTCCTGTTTTGTCAAATAAAAGTTTGCTTCTCATCTTTGTCCTGTGTGTTTGGTCCTTCAACACACTGTCTAGACTCAGGATTGGCCTACTCTTATGCAAGTGATATTTGCAGCACTTGATACTCTGTCATGCAACTTCAATACTGATATTTGTTAACCTGTGCAGATAGACGGCATCAGATGAACCCTGATTGGAACACTGTCCCAATTCTTCATGCCAGGCCCAATGCAAGTTTAAGAGTGGAAGGTGCATCTGTTTCCAAGTTCACAATAACAAAAGAATATTTGTCGAAGCCAGCAAAAATAGAAGGTATAGCTGGGCAGCCTTATTTACCTGGTCAGGAGCTGACTAATTCTGGCCTTACAGAACGTTGTGATTCCAATGGCTTGTTTCCATCCAAGAATAAGGGCATTGCTTCTGAGATTTCAAATCAAGGTTTCTTTTTCTCTGGTAGAAACAAGTGCTTCAATTATTTCATTGTGTTTATTTGTTTGTTGATTGTTTATACACCTTTATTGGCAAATCCTGTGCATATCTGCCCACTTGATCCATTACTTAGCCAGTGGCCCTGGAAGGAAATTCAACTTTCTGGAAGATTCAGCAACAATCTGCTTTCCCTTTTCTGTAAAATAGCACATAAAAAGTAATGAATTTTCATCACTTGAGTTTTGTAGTCTACCTAGAAAGCTTAAGACTTGGAAGCAATCAAAGAGGTTGACAGTTTAATGCCTGATTAAGAATATAATTTGATTGTTTATTAGATGGCTCTGGTGGATTGTACAAATCAGATACCTAAGATGTTTGAAACAAAGTATTATTGAATGTCTCTGGTAAGGAATTGAGTATGTTAATGGGGCCAGAAATTGGGGGATCTTATTTTGTACAGGGTAAAGATAATAGTACTGACATGTTAACTAAGACTGTTTTAAAGGTGCATAACTGAAGTTTAATTTTGAAGTTGTCAAACTTTGTCAAAGATAATATATAGTATAAATCAGCACAAGACACTGTACTGAAAGGCTGCCTTTTTTTTTGGCCAAAAGCAATGTTTCTCTTTCTAAAACTGATTCACGTGTTTCCTTTGATGTGGAACTTTCCAGGGATAGAAGAATCTGTTCTCCCTTTCCATGTGGATTCAACTCAGGATCTTCATCGTGCTCTCTCTCTTCTGTCAACTAATTCAGGGGCTTTGTGTGAGCCAAAATTGCCATTTGAGCAGCCAGTCCCAACAGCTCATACAAGCATACCTCCATCCTTGCAGCACATTACTCCCCAAGGTTTGCCAGTTACATCGTCAGATTACTGGAGGACCGAACAACAGCCCACTGACTCACAGGTGCATACTTCAAACGGTGATATCAGTAATTACTTCCAAGATCTCCAGCCATTGAGATACGAGTGTGACTTCTATTGCAATCAACTGAACTGACTCTCTCAGATGATCCCTTTTTTTGATCTTTAGCATGTTCACTTATGAAGAAAGGTCAGTCATTCCTTACCCTGATGCTCTTTGGTCGTTAAAAACAATCTCCACTTGCATGAAGTCGATTGTCCCTATTGAAGTTTTATGATAATGATGTATGTGAAATTTTCCCATGAGCTACATAAAATTGCCTTGCTAGAGCGTAAACATTTTTCATGTTCTAAAATTATTGCATGGACTTTTATCTAAAGAAGAAAAAAAGCCTGGAAAATATTCTGCTTGATAGTTTCTTATGATTTTCTGTTTCTGCTTCTGCTTCGTAAATTAAAAATTAGTCTTTTTTTTTTTTTTTGTCATGATTACTGCCTTCTGTCTGAATTTCATTGCTGGACCAATCCTAATGAAGTTCATGATTCCCTGTAAGGCTCTGACTAGTGGGCTGTCAATTTTCTTCAGGAACTCGATGATCTTTGGACGCTTGGCTTATGCTAAAGATCCTGCCAACTACAATTTTCTTGGCCTTGTTCTTTTTCCCTAAGATGCTAGTTGGCCTTTGTTAATGCCGTTGCAATCCGAAGACAATGCCACAATTTGATTGTTTGCGTGAAATACCCTTTTCCTCGTATCTTTCATTGTCGGTGATGATTACCCATCAAAGCATCGGCAACCCTACTTTTAAAATCTAAACGTAGGTGTTTCTTTAACCATATACCCAAAAAAATTAAAAAAAAAAAAATCAAAGGATATAAGAGGTTTCAAATATGAGCTCCAATGGTTCCAATTTGCAAGCGCCTTTTCGTAGTTTACTTGCATTTAGCACTAGATTGATTATTTTCCGCCAAAGTTGATGGCATCCAGAGTAAAAATAGATGTGGAAGGATCAAGGATATCAGATTCTTTTCCTTATTGCAAACCAAAAGTATTTATCAAAATGAAAAACATAACGGGCATATAAAATAACCTCCCCCCACCCAACAAAAAAAAGGGTTACTAGACTTGTAGATTCAAATCCCACCAATTTTAACCGTTAGATGCACTTATATTTGATGTATGGTGGGCCAGTTGGTGATGATGGACTAATTTGTAATTAACAATTACGATTAGTATGCATCTGATCTATACATCAGTGTAATACAACTCATGGAATAAAACAAGAGTGCTAGCCAACAACACCTCTACGGCTAGAATGTCCTGCTCCAAAAGTGAGACTACCTCCCATGGAAGATGAAGGAGCAGAATGTCCTGCGTTGACACGGGAGAGCCAGTCTGCAACTCTATTGCCCTCCGTATGAACCTGGGAAAAGTGCCTCTGCCAATCTTCGCTAAGAATGTCACCACAGTTCTGGACAAGGTTTGCATGCGGACGAGTTTGAGCCTCTTATGAACCCCTCTCCTTTATGCTTTGCGAAGCAAAACAATATTCATAGAATCCACTTCCTCCCAAACTTTCCCGTACCCCTCATGCCATGCACGGTACATGGCAGTAAAGATTTCCCAAACTACAGCAGCGTAAAAGCAGTACAATGGTCACTTTGATGTGCAGAGCCGCCCAACCTCCAAATCCATCCCCCCTGCGATATCGCATCGAGTCCTGGGTTCCCAGGCGTCATTATTAACCTTCGTCCATTCTTCGTCTGACGAGTTTCATCCTAGTTTTATTGATGCTATTCTCAACGAATCATTTCAAAGAAAATGCAATAACAAAGTCTTTTCTTTTTTTCTTCTTTCTTTTCTTTCCTTTCACACTAAAGGCTTTCATGGGTAATAAAATAAATTGCGAAATCTATATGGTAAGTGTTAAGGGTATAAAAGTATTGAAATTTACGATATTTATGAGTTTTTAAAATTTTTATTTATTATTTAATTGGACCTCAAAATTTTAATAATAATAATAATAATAATAATAATAATAATAATAATAATAATAATAATAATAATAATAATAATAATAATAATAATAATAATAATTATATTTAAGCTCTAAACGAAAAGATATGTTAAAGTTTAATGCAAACATTTTAAATATTAGAAACCACGTCTTCCCCACCAAAGGCATTAACCCTCGAGCCACCAGCCAAGCTAGCTCGCTTCGCCTAGTCCAGATACTCAGATACTTACTAATCTATGAGATTGAGAAATCGAGACAAGACAGCAAATAAATTGAGCCCGCACACACACACACACACAAAGAAAAGAGAAAGAGAGAGAGTATGCCTGGCGCCAGGCACGCCAGCAGCAAGAACCAACCATCATAAAAATAAATAAATAAATAAATAAAATTGGACCATGCTTGTGGCGTACAGGGAGCCAGGCACAACCCATTGCACCTTTTTTCTCTGCAAAAATATTGGTATCGCCGTCTCTTGCTTGCAGATTGATTATGAACACTAATTTACTGGCAAAGAGACCATGAAAGCTGAAACAGCTCAACCAAAGAGGAAGAGAAATGTATAGCTGTTTATACTTTTGAGGGGATTCTTGCGCTTATAATCACTAATAAATAGCACAAAGCAAGTTTAGGAATTATCGACGCTGGATTCCTTACCATAAATAAAACATTCTCATCATGACAATAACTTGTTATAATTAAATTTATAAAAATATCGTAAATTTAGCAAAATTATTAAGTTGGGATACGTACGATTCACTAAAAAGTATAGTATCTCACTATTCTAATTCTTGATTACATATTTATTTCGAGATGTATGATTGCAATGATTGAAATTACAAAATCGTAATCAACGGTCATAATGATACGATATCATCCCTCTCTGACTCGAGTCAAAAAGAAAATTGTGGCTACTGTCTTATATTTCCTTCCTTAATCATATGGTTCAATGATGTTCTCTTTTTTTTGTGATCCCTCCTCCGGTCTTCCTTGACTCTGAGGAATCCACCGTGGCATTATTGCCATCATGCCAATCAAATCATTCATATGCTATATATTAAAT
Source organism: Kandelia obovata (assembly GCA_021464305.1). Classification (NCBI taxonomy): domain Eukaryota; kingdom Viridiplantae; phylum Streptophyta; class Magnoliopsida; order Malpighiales; family Rhizophoraceae; genus Kandelia; species Kandelia obovata. The sequence goes on from CM038488.1 coordinate 517,344, forward strand.
CATTTAGTTGGCATATAATGCTTTGGTGCGTAACCAAATGGCTGCCCTTCAAAAGATTCCTCGTGTGAAGAGGGGCGTGGTTAGACCCTTATGAGAGCTGCGGTGTCTTTGGCTCATGTCTTGTCTCTAAATGCGAATCCTGTTGTCTACTTACAATCAGTATAGCACCAGGATGATCCGTTGATGGAAGTTTAACTTGCGTTTCTTACAAACAATACTACTAAAAGGGTCATGAACTGTCAACTTTGGCACAAGAAATATAATCCGATTTGTTGTCATAACATTTTAGGGGGTGACTGCATAATTAATGTTATTCTTTTTGGAAAAAATGCAAGAGAAGCGGCTAAAAGGTGAGAAGGTACGTGGGTGTCACGATAGCTAAAGGAGATCCGAAGCTTTATTTATTTATTTATTTATATTTTTTTTGTTGACATTTTCCAATGTCATTCAAATATGGTGTGACTGCAGAAATCATTTTTCAGTAAAGTGGTACTGGAAATTATCTATCGAATATCCAAGAATAAGTTCAATTCCATAACATCAAATACAAAAAAAAAAAAAAAAAAGTGTGAATTCAGATAACTAGGTAGCTAATTGAAATTTTTCTATTTTTTTCAATTATTTGACTTCAACTGAATTTTAAATTCCAGCCAATGTACTTTGTATGTATGTGCTTCCTTCTCGTGGATTTTGGAGGTTTTCCAGCAGACGATCAGGGCAGATGGAACCCAAGTTACATTTTTGTGGAGACATTTTCAATACATTTGCACATTTTTGTTTTCCTTCCATAAGGTTGATGTGAATATTTATATTATATGGTCTGAGAATTCACCGCAACGTTATTATATACTTGGGATTTTAACGTTATTTCCTTTCATCGAACATTATCCAAGTTCCACATGAAATTGTACTTTGGTAATCCCGCCACCTCTTCATTAGAGAACCTCTCTCCGTCTAAGGTGTCACCATCACGCTTCAGGAAAACACAATTTAATTAGAATAAACTTACTCCATGCACCGACATGATTAAAAATCTTACTCTTTTTCTCATCTATCCGGCTGTGTGCTTCCGAACAATTACAGGAAAACAAAACTACGAACAAATTTCAAGTAACTTAAAGTGACACAAGAAGAACAACTCCCATTATATATCAAAACACAAAATTATACAGGAACTATACACTCCTAGAGAGAATTAACAATTTCCCCCCCCCCCCAATGGAGCAGCCGAACAGGTAGCCAAGGAACGCCCCATTACTGAATATTATTAGTTGCATCCATCGACACTTTGAGGTTATTCGAATGAACGTTTTATTCATGAACCTGCAACCTTTGATGTACCGGGTTCAAAGCCGATCGCCTAACGAGTTTTCTAGGAGAAGACAGAGATAAAAAGCCAAGCGATGAACTTATTCTTACAGGCGCTTTCCTTACTCCAATTATATAGTTAGTTTTGCGACATCCCTCATTCGCTCAAGTTGCTTGGTGACAAAATGTAGCTGCATTGGGCAAATCTAAACTTTATTGCAATAACTAAAAGCCAGACAAAAGATAAAATTCAATATATAGTTACTCTCTGATTGTTTGGCAGGCATATAGGCTGTGGGAATTTTGATTAAAAATAACAATAAAAAATAAATTGCCATCCGCACTTTTTTTTTTTTTTTTTTGCCTCTATCTTGTCATACAAAAAATGAGTGTAAAGGGAGTTGAAACGCTGTTGCTAACCTTTTGAACTTTGAAGTAATCAGTGAAGCAGATTCTCTCTCTCTCTCTTTTTAAGGTAAAAAATTGTTATTTTCAATAACAAATCCTATTAAAAAAATCATAGAAAGCACTTTTTTTTAGGCGCATTATTATTACACGGTATCACCATTTATATAAATTAGGTACACCCGTCACGTATAAATTCCTTGAAGATACACTTAACTAATAAAAATCGGTTAGGTATAAAGTGAATAATTAATTGAAATATTGGTTTCGTCCACTAATTAGGAATTCATGATGAACAATGTACAACATCCCAGGCTCTAATTACCATTCAGGAAAACTAATTTGATTTTTCTCTCTTAATTATTTTTCCCAACTTCGACCTTTTTTTTTTTTTTTTTTTTTTTTTTTTGGCGCCTGATTGGTAAGGAAGATGCGTCAGACCTTCGTGGATTTTATGTCAGCATCTTTATTTTCTTCGATGCCTGAATTTACCATCTTTGTTTTCTCTTTGTTTGAGACATTGTTACAGATTCAAGCGTATCAAGCCATTGCCCTCTAAATCATTAAAATTCAAGTCATCCTTTTAGAAGGAAACATCCAACCAATCTCAATATAATTATTCAAGAAATTCTTATGCGAATCTGACTTGTGACTGACGTATTGATCGGCTGTCGAATCCTATTGAACTTTTTACCACGTCAATCTTTTAGCAAACAAGACTGAATGCCCTAGATTGGGGTAATTACCGAAGAGTATTTATAGACAACCTTTGTAAGTAGTTTAGTTTATTACATTTTTTCCTGATCTCAAATGTTTAATGTGCCCACCCAGAAAACTAAAACCCAAAACTGACAGCAGGACTTCCTGAAAATAAGGCTACACTTCATACTGGAAATATCAAATGCAATTATTAAGTCAAAAGAATGAACATTGCAAAGCAACCAAACCTAAATTGAACTTTGCACAAGTCAATTTCATTGCTAGATGGACCCTTTTTAAAACTATTTTCTCAAATTTACTACAATCGAAATCTTCTTACACCTAACTCCACTACAATGAGAGAATCTAATGAGTCAGTACAGTCTAAAACAAGGAGTTGACCACATAAGACTTACACAAATTCTCAAGGTAACATGTTGAAAACATTAAATACTTGATGCAGTTAATCATGATCTAACTTGCGTCAACACCAAAGTATGAGCACACATGTCTCAAGTATGTGGCGCTCATGAACATTGAGGCCACATTAAAAAATTAAAGCTCCTGAAACCATCAATATGACAGACAAGCAACAGTTGGATCATCCAATATACTTGTTTCTTGATGTCTAACCACAACAGGTTCACCAAAGTGCTAAGCCAAGACCAAAGCAGAGGCAACTAAATGTGAAGGACACATATCAATGATTAGATCCAAGCTACAGGATTCCAAAGACATGTTTACTAGTCCAGACCTAATTAAGTTCTACACTTGGGAGCTGCATATGCTCACAAAAGAAGCATGTACTGAAAACAGTGATACTTCCATGGTTTGAGGACATTCCCACCAAGTAAGAAATATGCTGCCTGCAGTATTCTAAGTACATAATAACATACCCACTAGAATAGAACAGTTGATTCCAAAAACCTAGCCGATAGAAACCAGAACCAGCCAGTCAAGTATTTGCCAGATCAAATTGACAGACACATGATGCATCACAGAATTCATAAAGACCACAAATAACATTTCAAGTAGTGTAACTTGACAAACATCATGAGAAGGTAGAGTAACTTGACACCTGCTGCAACATGAGGACGACAAGACTGACTTTCCGACGCCCATATTGGGCAATGCTGGACGACAACTCTGGACCTTCTCAACCCTCAAACATGTCTAGTACTCACTGGAACAGTAGATAATTGCAAATCAATGATTGCGAAGATGACAAATAAGTGACAGCTAAAAAATGTATGTTACACTATTTACGCAATAAAAGAAGTCAGAAGCAGAAGGAGAGCCAGAGGAAATAATGAGACAAAGGTGGGAGGGCATAGATTCACAAACATCATTCTCACCAATGCTCATCAAGATTTTCAAGCGTACATATGTAATTGATGTTAGTTTCCATGAACCAATGTAGATACAAACAAAATGAATTACATAACAAACCTGATCATTCTCTTCTGGTGCAGGAGAAGGGGACTTCTTCAATTCATCTGGTTTCTCAGCCCCACAATTCTGTCTGTTGCACTTGGTCCGGAATGGGTAATTTATGTTATTACATTTCTCACACTGCCAGCTTCCTTCAGGCATTTTTTGTTCTGCAAAGCAAGAAGCGCATGAGTCTTGATTTCAGAATAGAAGGCCCACAAATGCTAAGGTATTTAAGGAGACTTACTGGAATATTTATCAGGCTTTGCAGCCTGCAGTTACAAGAAAATATTGTTAGAAATTCAGACAAGTTATGCAAACAGAACAAAGCAACACTGAACCAGCATATGTTGTGTACAAAAAAGCCAATCCAAACAACAAATAACCTTCTAAATTTAATCTCCAAAAACCACAGCAATGTCAGGGAATGCTAATTTATCAAAAGAGACATGATCACCTGTGATCCAGGCTTTGGCGTATTGCACTTCCTCATGTTACAAACAGTTCTGAAAGAGAAGTTGATATTCCCGCAATTTGGGCATGTCCAGTCATTATCCCTTGAGGCATCTACAAATGCATTATAAGAAGAAAATAAAATTTTAAGGAAAAAAACCCCAGGTTTTTAGATGGTATTGAAATGACAAATTTGTACCTTTTTTCTGAGACTTATCATCGGGGAAGAACCCTGGCCTTGGTCCCTGCCAAAAGTATACTTATGAACTAAATCTCAAGTCAAGAATAGGAAATCACTAAGACTAGTAAGAAAAACAAAACCTGATCCTCCAGATTCTTCCTTCAAGACACAATGGATATCAAATATATATGAAAGTAACTTATTTGCATACATGCAAATAAGTAACAATTTGTACAGGACCAACCAGCCAAAAGAGAGATGCAATATAGTTTCCAAAAATCATTTGCCATGTTGAAAAAACACATAATCTAGTTTATCACAAATAGAGGTCTAGAAAGCACCCGAGACACTAATAACATAATGAAAAAGATCCACTCATAACCATCTAGCTTGAAGACGCTAGATCTTGAATTACTTAGCGTACCATTGCAGCAGGGCCCATTGGCATACCCAATCCATATCGGTCCATTAGAGGGGGCATACCATACATACCACCTGAAGAAAATATATAGGGTTATTGTCTCATCAATTTAACCCCAAAGTGCTCAAATTGTACAAAAATCTTGTGTACAGGATTTGGCTAAGTGCAATGATTAAATGCATAAAAGAACTGCAAGCAGTTTCACCTATGAAATATTAATAGAGGACTGCAGCTGGGAGAGAAAAAAGTCAAAAAGGTTTGTTGACAGCATAAAATATTTGATTTAGAAGGAAAAAGGAAAACAAAAGAAAAGAAACAAAGAAATGTACTTTGTTGGTCCTCTAACATGCAGAAAATAAAGTTTTGAGTAACAAAAGAGGGCATACCATTGCTCATCATCGATCCGCCAGAGTAAGGGGGCGGAGAAGACATGTGCAATGGTCTGTAAGGACTACCCGCAGAGAAGCGGCTGCTGTAATTGTAATGGTAAGCTGAGCTCGCAGAAAATGGAACATCATATGGAGGAATAGAAGATCCATTAAAGAGTGAAGAACCGTATGGTGGCACACCCATATACGGTGGAACAGAACCTCCATAAGGAGGTGAAGAAAAGTAAGGCTGTGGGGCCTGCAGTGGCTTGGCAGCAGATTTCTGTGCCACAAAAAAGCAAATGCACTATGAATGATCATAAATGAAAATAAAACCCAATTTAAAAACGGTTAAAAAAAAAAGCACATCTAAGAACAAGAATATCAAGCAATCATTCAGATTATAATCTAGGCAATATGACTTGATACTGGGAACTGAAGTAACCCAAATGGTAAATTACCCTCAAAAGGGCCTAAGCATAATCTAGTCCTAAACAAATCAATCGCACACCCCACCAGAGAAAAGCAAGCATTGGTTATGGTGCCCTCAAATTGCTACTGGCTATCAGATAAAAAAGCACTCTCCGTGCACAAGGCTGTACGCTGTAATACAAGTCTATCAGATCACTCATCATATTTGCTTTTCAAATTACAAGAATCATCACAAATCTACAACGAAAATGCAAATTCCACAGAACACCCATACTCAACACACACACACACATGGTCTATAAATAACAAAATTTCCATTGACCTTATTCAATAAACACATTGTCAAGACAAGAACATGGCATCCGTTCCATTTTAGAGCAGAGCATGCCAAACGTCTTGCTCTATTGCAGACAAGGGAGCTCGTACAAACAAGGCTTACCGCGAGATGGTCGGCTGGCCGAGGTTGGGTGCAATTGCGCATATTGCACGTTGTCCTAAACGAAAAGTTGACGTTTCCACAACTCGGACAAGTCCAATCGTCTTCTCTGCGACCACCTGCAAACGCCAACACAACAAAAAATTATATATAAAAAAAAAATTCTCTTTCACAGACAAAATCTGACATACACACTAGCCAATCCTCGGTCAATCATTCTGTTCTTCCGAAATTACCAAAAAAAAAAAAAGACAAAAAAAAAAAAGAGAGAAATTATCGGTACCATCGGTCCTGGCGCGCTTCACGGCAGAGGAATTCCTGTTATCCACCTGAATAGAATAGCAAAGTAAATGCAAAAGTTACGCATCAAAGGATACGATCAGCCTACAAACAAGTTAATTTGAGGGATAACCCAAAAAATTAAATAAAAAAAAAAGAAGAAGAAGAAGAAGAAGAAGAAGCAGCAGGAAAAGGTAAATCAAGACTGAGGGAATTGAAGAAATCAGAAGAATTGGAAGAGAAAGAACCTGAGACATGGCGTCGGCTCAAAAGACTGTTGTCAATGTTTGCTCCAATATTAGAATCGAAGGGTGAAAAACAGTATTATTTGCGTCCCTCTCCTATGTCTCTTTGAGACATGCGATAGGCCGACAAGGGTTGAGAAGGCAAAATTATACAGTAGAGCGGGTGCACGCACGGTGGGAAGATGGGCTTTATTTTATTTTATTTTATTTTATTTTTCATTAATTTGCTTGTGAAATCTAAACGGTCCACACCGTTCTGGGTACTTTTACTGGGGCAACAACTGTGTGACGGCGATCTAGTGGGCTTTGTCTAAGTGAGACCCACTAACTTGAACGGCATACTTTTGCTCTGCTGTGTTTTTACGACAAACATATATATATATATATATATATATAATTAATAAGTCAGGCAAAATACCCGACTCTCACATATTTTTTTCATAATTATAATTAAAAATTATAATAAATTATTTTTTATTTTAAGTCTGTCTCTCATATTTTTTAATATAACTCATTAAAAAGTCGAACAAAAACACTTAACTTATCGTTACTATCAATAATAATAATAATAGTAATAATAATAATATATATATATTAATTATAATTATAAAAAATATGTATCTCATACGCGCTTGGAAAGCAAGCAAGCAATGAAGTGGGGAAATCAAGAGCCAGCCTGCAGGCGCCAACTCCAGCTGCTGGAGTCGATGAAGAAGAACATCCCGTTTCCCTTTCTAGCAAAAATAAGATTGCAAAGAGCTTTGCTGAAGCTGTTTGATCACTTGATGGGAACAAAATAGAGTGTTTGTCTCTTTTAACATCTGCCTGAGTGTGACCGGGGAGTTAAACCCACAATAGCGATGCTATCTAAGCAAATATGAGGGCGGCTAGGAAATTTTCTTTTAGAATTTTTTTTTTTTCCAGGAAAGCTTTTGCTTATATGTTTGTAATGGAAGATATGATTGAGATACGTGTTAGCTCCACAGCAGCTTCATTTATTGTGAAGCTGGGTGGACAGGCAGTTAATGGGTGATTTTTCTTAATATACATTTGAATTATTCGTTCCCAATAATAATATCGATCGCTTCGCCCAACTTATTTAATAATGCAGGTAGGTACCTTGTAATTGAGGGTGTCGAACAATAGGCCTCCCTGTGGACGTCACTACGTAGAAGTGTAACGTTAGTGTTGACTTTAGCGAGGAACCATGGTCGGGACATAGTGATCAATCCCCACTGCGGATTACTGACTCTTTCCAAATAATTCAGCATTAATTCCACACCATGCTGCAGATGATAAGCATGGTAATTATAATCAAGTTATGGGCTCGAGAAGTAGGACATTCATAGTGGCCCGGATAACAACCATAATTCCCATGACAACTAAGTTGTAGCAGTCAAGACACGAGGTACAAGTTGAAATAACATGACGAAGAAATGTAAATGAAAAGCAAGAAAGAAAGCACTGGACAATGGATCTCAATCTCAATGTCTAGAACATGCAGGCACTGAAAACATAGGTAAAGATAGCCATAGCGATCACCCAAGGACCAGCTAAGCGGGGTCTATGCTTCGCTTCATTCGTGGAACCGACTGTCTCCGAAGCCGATGTTCCCGTGGACGTAGCAGGAGCTGCTGATGATGAAGCATTTGTGAAAATGGCAGCATCTGGGGAGCTTGGAGACAAGCCTAAAAGCCCTGTCATTCACAAGGGAAGGAAGATATAGAGAGAGGGATAGAAATTAGAGCATGCCAATTTAATAGGTGCAGGACAAAGGTAGCATGAGACAGTTGGGACGTAAGACCTTATCTAAACAAGCCGCCCGGAGAATTATTAAGCAAAGTTATATTTTACCCACCAAATTATGTGCAGTTTCAAACTATTAATTGCAGTCTACCCTACCAAATGCGAAGATTTTTTGAAAACAAAAATTAGGATACTTGGGAAATTAAGAAGAAAGTCAAGACATCACCTCTACAGAAGCGGTTCCTAAATTTGATCATTTCTACCAAGATCTATAACACTTCCTTATTATAAAATAGCCGATCCGTATAGAGATGTCATATGGTATAAAATAAATGGACATAAAATAACAAGCTCGGAGGAAGAGAAGAGAGAACTTACCGGGGCAGAAACTGATACTAGCATTCTGCAACCGGCAAGCAGAAGGGAGCTGAAGCAGTTTAGCTTCCTGGATACCCAAGCTCTTAATCTGGGCGCTGCCATTGTGTGTCTGCAGCATCATGTAACACAAGCACTTTGGGTCACTGTCCTTGACTTCTGCCACGGAACTGCAACAATCTTTTGTGGGTGTATTTGCTTTGCCTGTCGCATAGGTCAGGCAATTCATCACCTTTTGTAAATCGTTGCTGCACTCCTCACTTGTAGTAGCCCCACTCACGACCCCTAAACCTGACGAGGAACTACTCCACAGAAAATACAAGAACAAGAGTGAAATTAGGTTTCCCATCTTCTTCATTGATCTTTTTTTTTTTTTTTTGTGTTCTGTTGTTTTTCTTCTCTTGCAATCTTATAGGGTATCTAAGATAAGAATGGTGGAGGCCGTCAAAGAAGTGTAAACGCTAAAACTGAAGACTTAGCAGCTTGCAACCAAGCTAAGTAAAGGTCTCTGCTTTGGCCATTAATGAGGCAGATGGGATGATAATGAAAATTAAAGGTGGGAGGACCTAGGGTCTGATGATTGAGATAATCAGAAACGTTCATTCTACTACAAGCCACACTGTCAGTCAAAACGAACGGTTTAGATGTAATTGAGATTGCCCGATGAATGACCTCCAGCGAGGCTTTCGAGGGAGAGAGATTCCCGTCGCGGTAGTTGGGATTGCAGTTAATTTCCCGAGCTGCTGGTCGTTGCACGGTTTGTGCGGCCGAGTACCTTTTCCTTTAATGAAGAGGAGCTGTAGATGGAGGCACGTGTAGTTGAGCTATACACGTAGCGTCAAACTGAATCGATTGTAAGTAGATTGCCTAGGATTTGTATGTATTGTTAATCGTGTCCAATTACGTAGCGCGTAAAGATTTGACCCGCCACATACGGGACTGGACTGGTGGATCCCATGTGCAAAACATAATTTTTTTTTTCCTTTAAAAAATAATATAATATACAATAAAATCAAGAAAAACGTATGAACATTATCATATTAAGCGTAACAATTAATGGTCACACATTGTAGAGTGATTATTGTACATTTTACATCTTGCGATAATTTTTGTATATTACACATTATTTATTATATATTTTATGTTTTTTGAACTAAGAATGACCTTTTAAGCGTGGAATCCATTATCCTATCCTGTATGTCCTCCCGATTACGCAACTTTCTCGTGGTTAATTGGAGTTGTTTCTAAGTTCGATAGTTTTTTTTTTTTTTTTTTTTTTTTATGATTGCAATTGAGTTCGCCGTCATGTATCGAGCGGGTTTAACACTATTGTTTATTTCAATGGGATCCCCTTAATTTATTTTTTTTCATTTATATTTTTGTCTCCTCTAAAGTGAAGGTTTGAATTCTGATTGGGAAACAGTGGCGGAGAACATGGTCTTTCTCGCCATTTTCAACGATAAAAAAAATGCATAGCCCGAACAGTTTTATGGACAGTAGCTCACAAATCCATATTCCGTCAAAAAAAGCATGGACAATAGCTCACATATCCATATTCCGTCAAAAAAAGCATGGACCAAGCCCAAATGTTTTGCACATCTCCTGAGTCTGTCTTCTGAGGGAGAGCCAATAGAGGGCTTAGTCCTGGCCTATGTCAAAATTGGATGGTTCAGGATGCATGAAATGAGCCTCCTGGGATATTTTCTTAGCCCAATATTACTCGAGTCTAGTCCATCGGCTCCAAGCTTGGGGGCCTGGAAGTAAATGCCTGCATTCATCTTTTTGGTCGTTTTTCTTCTCTTGGTCGTTTTTAAACCTAATGTTTAAAGTCACAACAGTGAGAATCAAATTCATTTTGACGTGTTCTTAAAGACGACTCTTAATATCACTGAATCAAATTGTCAATAATTACTCGCTTTTCTATTAAAATTTTGGCACTATGCTATGCAATTAATACATTTTGTTTACTGTGTTTAACATATGTGGTATTTTTGCTGGTGCTGGATGCTCATATTCGATGGTTGAATGCTGTTGTTGATGTCATAATGATAATTAATATTCACTGGAATTGTGTTCCAAAATAACTTTACATTCTATATATGATGGGTAGCCAAAATGGGGGATTTTTTTTATCTTTGTTTTTCCAGCGTTTTAGGAGGCTCGTTGGGTTAGTAGCTCAGTAAACATCTTTGTTAAAATGTGTATCTTATAACTATCTTTGCTCTCTTTTTTTTTTTTTATGAGGTGGATCTCATGTCCCGTGTCTTTAAAGATCCTCACATTCTCATGACATTAGCGGTGCAATCGGTTCGCTCATTATGGGCTTATATATGTTTCTTGATCTGTTATTTTGTTTCAGAGAAAACTAATCATTGTCTCATTGATCACCTAGCAATTAGCAATTAGGTGGCAGTTTTGTGAATTTATTTAATTGGGATTCCTCTTGTTATGGTTTTATTTCAGCTATTTAGAACCTGATAGAGAAAACTAAATAAAGCTTCTTTTCTGATTTTTGTTTCTTTCGAGTATTTTTCATGGGGTCTCCTCATTTATGCCCATGTTCCAGGCTGAAAACGGTGTGACATTTTAAGATTTCCTCTTCCAAATGAAGTTCTATTGGCTTTTCACGATCAACCCTTTTCTTTAAATAAATAAATTATATATAAAGAAACAAAAAACAGAGGAATTAAAAGGAATACAAAGGGATCTACTAAAATTCATATTGATGAAATCTTCTATTTCACGTGAATCCCTCTTATTCATAATCTACGATATAAATATATATTTATTAAATTATAATTAAAATATTTTTAAAAAATAATATAATAATTATAATTAAATAATATAAACTTTCATCTAATATCTGAGGACCATATTTGTGCTCATATAATAGAAATTTACGCTAAATTTAACGTACCTCATGAGTTAAAGAAAGCCGTTTTAATTAAAATTAATAATAATAAATTTACGAAAGCAGACGACGTCAAGGTTCACGGATCTGCTGTAGCGCTTACGAAGAATCTGGCGTACCGACCAGTGGGTTATTTTAAGCTTTTGTCTTTGGTAATCTAATTGATTGATCTAATCCCATATTATAAATAAATCTGTTAGGGAGGGATAAAAAAAATAGTCGTGTGTATTATAATAGATTTATAAATATATAATTATAGTAGTTGTAATTGTTACTCTTAATATATAATAATTAATAACTATAACTTAAATTATATAAATTTATATCTATTTTTTGTAATTTTTTAAATAAAATTTCATTATAAATATAATAAGATGGCTACAAAAAAAAAAAGTTGTAAGAAAAATAAAAACTATAAGGAAACTCTTAATTCCACTTTCTTTAACTTTAATTTTTTTTTATTGTGCATATTGTGATTCTAATTACATGAATACCAAAAATTTTGAAAGTTTTATTTTTCTTAATTAAATTTTTTAACCACTAATTCTTAGCATTTTTTATATCTCATTATTGAATTTTTTTAATTAATCAAATTAAAATATTTTTAAATAATATTTTTATTAATAATTTAATTATAATATAATTAAAAATAATTATATGTATTATTATATTATTAACAATTATAATCTTAAGTATTAATAAGTACATTTTAATTTAAATCATACAATTGTGTTTATATATAATTTATAATTTTTTATAATATACACAAAAAATTTATTTAAAAATATATGATTATAATTAAAATAAAAAATAATTATTAATATAAAAATTTTATATTAAAATTTAAAAAATTAATATTTATAACAAAAAATTTATTAAAAAATCTAACTCACCACAAATAATAATTTACATTTAAATTTAAAATTAAATATAAAAACATAAAGCACCGTGCCACCCATGCCAAGCGTCGGATTCCGCAACAAAAATAAAGGGGCAAACAAAAGTAATTTCCTTATTCATCTCTTCTTTCCATTTCATTTTTGGTCGCCGAGAAAAGGCAGCAACGAGACAGACATGTTCAACAACCGCCATTTTCTGCCCGAGAAATCGTGTATTCTCGGCGCAGCAATACTCGGCCTAGTCATAGGCACGCTGGTTATCTCCAGCTTCATACAGTCTTCCGACAACAAATACTCCCTACTCTGCTCTTTATCCGGCAGCGAAGCTGCCCACGCATCCGCCGAGTACGCGGCGACGCCGGTCCTGCTCAAAGCCATTCTCCACTACGCTACTTCTCGGGTTGTACCGCAGCAATCTCTCGCCGAAATCTCGGTCACATTCGACGTCCTCAAAAACGCCTCTCCTTGTAACTTCCTCGTTTTCGGTCTCGGCCACGATTCCCTCATGTGGACTTCCCTCAATCCAGGTGGCATCACTCTTTTCCTAGAAGAAGACCCCAAGTGGTTCCAGACGGTCCTCCGTGGCTCCCCCACTCTCCGAGCCCACACCGTCCGGTACCGTACTGAGCTGCAAGAAGCCGATGGCCTCCTCGCAACGTACCGGAGCGAACCGTACTGTTCCCCAACCAAAGCATACTTACGCGGCAACGAACGGTGCAAGTTAGCGCTGACCAATTTGCCGGACGAGGTTTACAACAAGGAGTGGGATCTGATAATGATCGACGCACCCCGTGGTTACTTCCCGGAGGCGCCGGGAAGAATGGCGGCGATATTCTCGGCGGCGGTGATGGCGAGGGCGAGGAGAGGATCGGGTGTGACGCACGTTTTCCTTCACGACGTAGACCGGAAAGTGGAGAAGGCTTACGCGGAGGAGTTCCTGTGCAGGAAACACTTGGTGAAGGCTGTTGGCCGGCTTTGGCACTTCGAGATACCGTCCGCCGTTGGCGTCAGCCGGAGTGCCGACAACGGTACGGCCGCTGCTTGGTTTTGCTAGAAAGTAAAAGATCACGGTAACTTTCGAGTTACATTTTGATATTTTACAAGTTCCTGCCCGTTTGAGTATTTAAAATTGATCTTTTAAGATATATATAAAAGAAACAGAGAGACATAATTTTAAAACTTTGATTTTTGGGTTGGAACTCATTTGAGTTCTATGTATCGACTTGGTATGATAATGAGCTAAAAGAAAAACATCGGAACAATTATTAAATTAAATTCGTTAATATTTGACGCATTAGTTTCTCAGTCCTTTTTTTTTTTTATTGGTTACATGGTAACATTTTTTCATCTTATATTTTTGTTTACTATTTTAAGCATTCAATTCGAACCATTTAAAACGAATTCACTCATTTATCTCTAGATTTTGATCTTTCTTGTTCAGTCAAATTGTTAGGAAAGAATCAATCACGAATGAGATTTAAAGAGCTAAACGACATCTCACTATCTACGCATTAGATAACCCCAACAACAACCATGTAGTGCGAGAGTCATTGTATTTTCTACGCGTCTGGTGAACTACCGGACTGATCACTATTATTCCCGACCAAACAAAAGACTTCGCTATTATTTGCTGCTGTTGGGGGTGAGGTGGGGTGCATCGATATTCAAACTCTGCTGGCAGGCAGTATCCCGACTTTTTTAAACTTTGAATTATATTCAGCTCCAAAACGACCCCTAACATGTGAATTTTTATTTTTATTTTTCCAATAAAAAAATCTATCTCTGTGTGTGTGGAGGCGGGTGGGGGGGGGAGGATAGGTCTATCAATTAATTAATCATAAATTTTTGCTCCCGTTTAACTGGTCATTAACAACGCAATTAAGTTCCAATCTATATAATTTTGACTTAATTCGATGAAACAGTTTTTAATGTGGGGACTGTGACTTCCCCCTGTTGTCCTTTCCAAAATGAAAGGGGCTTTGCCCCTCGCGTGATGCCTTTGTCTTGGAACGCGTGGTTTGCCCCTAACAGCTGGAACTCATTAGATGCTGCCTGTCGCTTTCTAACGTGGCAATCTCAAAAAATTACTGCTCCGCAGTTGGCGGACACGGCTCGTAATAAAAAGTGACCGACGGTTTTTTTTTTTATATATATATATATATATTCTTTCAAAATTAGTGGTCTATGTAGATTAATTTTCTATTCTTCTTTTTACAAATAATTGCAATGATGTCTTGCATCTCTTAATGGACCACGTAGAAAAGAAAAACTCACTACCCTTAATTCTTCGGAATAAAATTGATAATCATTTCATTGGTAGAGTTTCGTTGAAGCTGGCGGTCATTGAATGCACATTGTCTCTACAAAGCATATTAAGTTTTTTCTCTTCTTTTCTTTTATTGAGAAAGCGCATTCCTGCCTCATGTCTTGGATGTACGTGATGCAAACCATGCATATAAATCGAACTGATTAATAAATTCAATTGTTATAAGTATTCATTTTAAAATTTTCAATTGAACAAAATTCAAGTATATATATTACATGAATAATTCTATTAAGCTTTTAGAAATCCGTCAACCCTACCGGAAGAAGACTCATAGCAATTCTTTTGTTGAGATAGAGAAATCAAAGACTGCATATAGTGAAAAATCACTATGTATGCACATACTTATATTTTATGGCTGCCTCTTATAAGGAGTGAGGATAATTTTGTACCATGATTAACCCAATCCCTTGTTTACGCGCCCATTAGCTTAGTAAGGACCTGGGGCGAAGGTGCAATGGTATCAATTGATAATTTCCCAACCCAGAGGCTAGTGACCTGGTCATTAATATCATCCAAAATACACCTGCCCACATTCGGGTCAACCCGAGTGGCATTGGAAGAGGTCCTAGGATCGACATAACACGTTCAGATAGATCAACCGACTACATACTTAGTCAATTGATCGGACGGTGTAGATGCTCATGCACACGTGTTCACAAAATCAATTTCGCGTTCAGACAACCAATGGTTGCTTGTTTCAAATCGTTTTTATCCTCCAAATGAATGACTTCATGTGGCCAACATGAACCGGTGTCAATGAAGTATGAATGAGATTGCAAAAGTGGATAGCGCCTAATCTGCCATTGTCAAATCACAATAAACACGCTGCGCAAGTATATGATAGACATTTTTTCTTCGCTGATTACAATGGTTAATCACAGCACATAACTCGATACTAAGAAATAGAAGAAATTGTGAAGCTAACCGGCAAGTTGAAAAGCCTTGCATGATCGGCTTCTATACCCAAAAAAAACCATGTTCTTGTACTACAAAAAGTACTTCATCCGTTCATCCCTTCTCATGGCATTGTATACAGCTTGAACCTGAAAAGTAGACGAGGAGTTCCACAAGCAAATGTGAAATATCTCAAGAAGAGGATACTCAACTCCTCTTTTATTGTTACTTGGCTCCTACGAGAAATCTAAAACAATGTTCCCTAGATCCTTAGGTAGTGTGTGTGCAGACACAAATGATTGTGTGTGTGTGTGTGAAAGAGAGAGAGAGAGAGAGAGAGAGAAAGAGAGACCTGCTCACTGGAAACAACTTGAACAGGACCAATGTTGACAGATACATATTTCCCCCTTGATGACACCTTCTGTTTCACACGTCCCTAACAGAGTATTTCAACCCAAGTAGTTAGTTTGGGTAGAAGGGTTGTAGCTGAAATGCCAAAACTAGTTACTAAGAATAAAGCAGACCACCACAAATTGAACAGGACTATTTTGAAGCGGATCACAAATTGTTGAATACTGCACAATTTCAATTAATCACAAGAGTAACAGATAATAAAACATGCATATCATTTGTTCCGTCTAAACCAACACAAATCTCTCAAATAAGTGCTACAATACCATCCACACATGGAGAGAGTAGAATATAAAAGGATTTCTTGGGCACATGTCAGGCCATAGGAGAGAAGGCTGGATAAGTCATCCGAAACTCATATTACATGACAGCTTAAAGATTATGCAGACGCTTTTATTTGTCATATTACATGACAAATAAAAGCAGAATACCCATAACAAATTTACTTTGACCATCAATCTCTGGAGCCACATCTTCACATGCATAAATTGAATCATTTCCAAATTTGCTAATATATTTTATTTCCTACGCATCCCTCAACATCACTTGTGACTAACAAACAAATATCAATGGTTTCTGCATTTATAGTCACTCTTGCTAGGCTTGTCAACTAATAAATATCAAATACAAACTTTACTACACTTTTTGGTTTTAAACACAAAAATGTTTAAGGGTTATACTAAATAAAAATCAAGATTCCCATGTGGTGGAAATCCCAAATTACCACTTCCCCACGATAATATGAGATTCTCAGGAATCTTAAGTTACCATGTTTTCACACTTACAATGCCAGAATGTAAGATAGTAGGGCAGATTAATCTCCTTCACTCCAAACACCATCTTAAAGAACAAGGTTAACTAATATGGTAAAGAACCTAAACTAAAGGCCAAAGAGTAAATAGCGCAAGGTCTTGTGCATTATAAATCCCATAAGAAAATGTGGAATGAAAATGAGCAAAAATGTAGGAAGTAACTCGAGTTGTTGCACTCAAAGGATATATATACCTCGGGAATTGGCATTTGAATTACAGATTCAACAGCAACAACCATCGCTTGAACAAAGTCATCACCTCCAGTTCCAATTGCTGTAAACCCTCTAACCGTTGGGTATGTGTTTACCTGGTAAGCAGATAACACCACTATCTAAGGCCAAAACACTTGCCAAACTAACCAAGTTAGAATCGATAATTCTAAAACCTTGATCAATGAAATCAAGTATCAAATAGGTAATAACAGTGTCTCAGCCAAACTAGAACATCACTGCAATTTGCAGATCTATGTATAAAATTGCAAGACTTAAAGATGCTTCAATTTGCAATTGACAGAGACAACATTGTCTAACTTATGATAAAGCACATAAGCTTGTCAATGTAAGGGAAATAAGAACTTATACCTTCTGATCCAAAGCCAGCCATTCATTCGTAGAATCATCTGCTACGGTGCCTCCAATAACCACGTTTGTGGTTTGCCCAACCCTTCCCTCTGTCTTTGACACCTCTGGATACAAATTGCATTAAAAAAGAAACTCCATCGACACATGAATAAATTCTTCTTTAAGTTATTATGAGATAATTGCATAGTTATTTATGTGGTTCTTGCCCAAATATTATGCTCCCTATAATAAGGTTAAATCCATTGGAATCAAGGTTACAAGTTGTTGCTGCAGTTTTAAATCTGGCCATCAGACTACCAAAATACCAAAGTGTCTTACATCCTGGACCAGGACGGGTTCTGTAGAGGTGTATGACATTTAACCACGCCAAAGATGAATAGGATTCAGAGTATAAACTTTAAGTTGCTGGGAATTGATTTATGGTTGAGCAAGCCTATACAACTGGACCAAATGCTATCACAGTAAAACTACTGCAATAAACAACAGCAAATTGCTCAAATCGTGCACTTGCCAGCATAGTCCTAATGGGCCATTAATTCAATTGGAAAAGCAAAATTCCATACTTTCTCATCGCAAAAGTGATGTGGCACCCATATTTTAACGATGCCAATCATTAAGCAAGCGCTAACCAATGCAAGTTACATTCACCAAATTCATCAGCGTCTAAAGAAAAATAGAGAAAAATCATCAATTGGAAAAGGAATAAACTCCCTTTGCTCTCATATAACATGGGCCACATGTGAAATTCATCAACTGGGGTAAAGGCAAAACCTATTTCGAATATAAGATTTCGCTGAAATTCATGTTTCTCTTATACATAGTACTCTGCTAAAATTCATTTAACCTAAGACAGACAAATGCTTAATGTTGTGACATTAAACCCAGAAAACTACAACAAACGAAAAGGCGAAGAACGGAAAAATTAACCAAAAGGGGTTGAAACACAAACCCGAAATAGCTTTAAGAACCGCTTCCTGGGGAGGTCCTCCTTGATCCTGGTCACTCTCGGAGGCCGGGCCGCCATTGTTACAAGAGCAATTAAGGTGAGCTGCTTGTCTTGGGATGTGAAAATCCCGAGTCCTGGTGGCTCTGCAGAGTCCGTAATTGGGTTTGCGCTTCGAAAATCTAAAGACCGCCGACGACGGAAGAGAATGAAGGAGAGATCGATTCTGATGCAACGGTCTCCAAGGTTCGGTTACGAATACGGAACGGAAAACGGCCCTGCACGCCATTTCTTTGTTAATGGTCCTGTTTTGAGTTAATTTTTAATCGTGTGTTCTCGAGAAGCTTTTTTTTTTATCTCTCTAGTTTGCTTTTGGGCTAATTGGCTTTGAGTTTGAGGTTGTCTGTCCGTTAAAAAAACAAAAACGACAATATTAACGAGATTTTTTTTCTCCCATCCACGGCGGCACAGGTGAGCTTGGATGTAGCAAAATTTGGACAGTTTGGTCGAGAATCAATTTGCAGGCTCCGTGCAGCCATCCCGTAGCTTCCTGAAGTATTTTTCAGACTCATAAAATGGGCTCCCTAGCTTCCCCTTTTTATTTAGTGGACAGAAGGATTCGATTTTGAAGCAACAACAGGTTTTCATGACTGTTATTGAATGCTAAAACCCTTTTGACATTACATCAATCTATAAAATTTAATATAAGAATAATTAATAAAAGATGCACAATTGATTACTAATTATTTCAAGCCACTCATGAACCTAAGAAGGTTCTTCGAGTTCATACGAAATGGAAAAACTTGTTCCTCACATCTGTTGCGCTCAACCAATTATCTAAGCTTTATATAGTATAAAAATCGTACACCTAACGCATTATTATTAAATCCCATTTATCTTAATCAATTTAACAATATATACATAAACCAAACTTACACTCACACAAATATAATATTTCTCTCTGCATATTGAAAAGTTTTAGTGTCTTACTGACTTGGATTATTCAAATGTTAACCTAAAATTTACTCACAGCCCTTAACGATATATACTTTGTTACGTGCACGTTTTAATGAACTTCCCTCGTCGGTAATCTCATCTCTTGTCTAACTACAACAACTTTAAATTTCGGTGATAGACAATCTTTACTATCAAGTACTTACATATCTATCGGCGACGTGTATTGTTAGTAGGGTTAAAAAAAACCTGCTGATCCCACCCAGTCGTCCTTTGGGCCTGTTTGACGGAAAGGTGGCCCAGACCCGAGCAAATCATTCTCGGGTGAGTTGGGAGATTCAGATTCGCCTCATGACAAGTCGACCCATGCACAGTGTCCTCGAAGTCACTGGAAGCGACTCGTCGTTTCCAAGGAATAGAGAGCAAAGTTTGAAGGCACAAACCAATGCCCATGCATTTGCATAATGTTGGGGGCATTCTACATACAATATTTTTCTTCATTTTACAGTATAGACAAAATAAAAATTCCCAACTTGGTCTTTTGTTTTCTTTGTGAGGCCTGCACAATTGGAATAAGACGACAACACATGGCTGCTTACATCAAGAGCCGTCAATCCAACAAGAAGCACTGTGGCTTGTGTATAAACGGGCACAGGGGGAGAAAAAAAAAAAAAATCCACACCAGCAAAGATCCGGAGAGAACGCGTCTCACAAGCCACAGCCAATCACCACCACGCAAGCAACAAAGAAAGAAAAGAAGTTAAATAGAGCAAGCAACGAATAAAACTGCCCACCAGAAACATGCACCCATCTACGTGTACAACTCTCTTACCACTTTTATTTCATTCATTATTTTCACCCAAAAAAAAATCAAATCCAAATAAAAGCACACTTAAAAATATATATATATATTTATTTATTTTACCTCAAAAAAGAGAAATAAGAAAAAAAAAAGGTTAATTACATGCTGTACTCCGCCGTTTTATTTCTGAATTGAATTCTGTGTGCTCGTTTCGTCTGAGAAATGGAACCATTGGTGTTGACTCAGCTGGCGACGGGCCTCAGTGTGCTGGCCGGGGCGGTCCTGGTCAAATCGGTGATGGACCAGAAGCCCATGGCGGGCCCGTTCCGGAGGTGCCCGACTTGCAACGGGACGGGCAGGATCGCATGCTTTTGCTCGCGCTGGTCCGACGGAGATATCGGATGCCGGACTTGTTCTGGGTCGGGTCGCATGGCGTGCAGCAGTTGTGGAGGGACAGGGACGGGTCGACCAATTCCGGTTCAAATCTCCATGCGACCACCGAGCCGCCCGTCATGACCCCGTTTGCCCCATCTTCATATTCATATCTGGGATCTTTTCTGGTTAATCTTATTAATATTCTCTTCTCTCACTCTCTCCTATATTTTTATGTACCCTTTAAACTGTGTGATATAAAATTTTCGATACTTGCAGAAAGAGATGGGAGATGGATGGTTACTAGCTTGTTACTCAGATTACTCTGTATCTATTATTGAGTTGCTTGTGAGAGAAAATTTGGGTAACTCTCTATTTGAGCTTCTGTTCACGCATTCGCATTTCGTCACAAATGTGTACGATTATAATAATCCGACCTAGACTCATATCTGAAACAAGTTAAATTGGTTACGTACATATAATGATGATCATTAGTGTGTGTTTATTGTTAGTACTCACTAGTTTCTGTTCTTTTTGTATTTTTACTTGCTTCTTCCATGGATCTTCTTTACTGCTAGAACTAACAATTGAAAACCTACTAAATTGTGTTGTTTCCTTGGTTGGAAGTTTCAACCAAGATTGGTGTGCGCATTACTTGGTGGATGCTGCATGTATGGTAAACTTGAAGCTATCTTTGTGAGCACCGATTGGTAATGATTAACAGCTAGTAGTCAGATCTATGGATTGCTGACATTAAGCTAGTGAATACCATTAATTAGGACTGCAAACCAACGAATATATTCTTTAAAATTTTGGTTATTTAACTTGATAAAAGTTAGTTCGAGCTTGTTTCATGTGTCAATGATAAAAGCTCTGGGCTTTATTTTTGGTATTATCTAGAGCTTGTTCGATGTATGATTTAATTTTTGGTATCAGCAGAAAAGGTTTTAGGTTTTATTTTTTGTTTTCCTCATTTTAAGCTGCATCCTCACACCTTATATTAATCAAAATATGCATTTAGATTAGAATTATTTATGTTTGATAAATATCATGTATTTAATTATATTTGTGTAGTTTAATCAAATTTGAAATCAAGTTTAAATCAAACTTGATTTTAAGATAATAAAAAAAAAATTGTAAACAAATTAATTTGGAGTCAAACTCAAGTTTAATAAAATTTTACTGCGATAAACTTGAGCCGAGTTTGAACTTGAATAAAGTTTACCAAATCGAGTCTGAATGAGATAAAACTTAACTCGACTTAGCTCGTTTGCAGCCTAACCATTAATGACTAAATTGGATAATGACATCGAAGTTGAAAGGTAGACTTTGTACATTGCACGAGAATTAATTCTGTGACAACCATAAATACCGTCATTACAAGATCTAACAATACAAAGGTTCTTTCCACAATTACAATTCCTTCAAGCTCCTCCTCAGTTATAAAAGCTTCAACATTGTTGCTCTCTCGGCGTAACCATTCTCGGCACTTTGCTTTCTTCACTTGGGAGCTAAAGCCTGAAATATCCCATCTAGCCATTTAGTAATCAAAACAAAATATTATGCATAAGAGTCACCGAATTGGCTACTCTGTTTCACCTGAAAATATAATCCATCAGGTTAGATGCATTTGAACCTTTCATTTCAAAATAAAAACTTGACATTTTCTCGAGGGAAACTGTTTTTTCTCTTTACAACTGGGTGTGTAATTAGATCTCAACCCTTTATTAATATCAAAATAAAAGGTTGAAATTTTCTTTTATGGGATAATTGCTTGTTTTCAAACTTTATAACTGGATCTCAACTCTTCATTTTAAAATCAACACTATAGAATCTAGATGTACTCCGCATAATAGGTCGTGTCATCCTTAACAGGAGTGTAAGCTTAGCTGAATTTCGATCAATCAAAGTAACGAGAAAAGTGCAGCTTATGTGTTGTTTCAGAATGAAAACGTATTACTAGCAGGTTAGAGCTTGAAATTTGAGGGTTGCACTTACAGCAAAAATGGTGGCATGACCAGGATCAGCAAGGTGGGCAAAGAGGTTGTCGATTGGGCCAGTGCCAGTGTAGATGTGCTGAAACCAGGCACCCATCACTGCCAACATTGCCAATCTCCCATTCTTAATCTCCTTTGTCCTCAATTCCTTGACCTTTTGAGGAGACCCACTTCCCCATCCAAGTGGGTCAAACCATAGCCCACCCGGGTAACCAACATCAGTCCCTGTCAGCTTGTTGTTTGGGAAGATTGGGTCAGTGTTCACACACCCTGGCTTGATAATGTCTGCCCATCTTCTCCCCTCAGCCCAGCCAATAAAGATGAGCTCAATTATGAAAAGGGTGGTGGTGTCAGTGAAGTATTCCAGTTCTCCAGCTGAGTACCATGATGGGGTATTCAGGATGCCAATCTTTGTAAGAAATTCTGGGATGAATATTCCAGCAGCACCCAGCATTGCCCATCTGCAGTGCACAAGCTCTGCTTGCACATTCCATCGCAGGGTCTCTGGATCAGATCCTGTTCAATACCAATTACACCTCGCATGATCATCTCTTCTCGATTTAAGTTTAATTTATGCAAATGATTGAAAGCTTATTATATTTGGCATAACTCACCGAGGCCTAGGGGATCAAAGCCAAAGTCTCCAGGGAGGCTGCGTTGAGAGTTTCGGGCAACTTTTTAGAAGCATATCAATTGACTCCTTATGTGGAGGTACAAGGAACTTACGAAATTATTAACTAACCTGCCATCGAGCCATGGAGGTGGGGTGCTTCCTGGGAACCAGAGAGGTCTATCAGGGTCAGCTGCAGCAGCGCAAACTGTAAAAGACTGGGTTGCAGCTGGTGAGGCACACCTTCTCAATCTCAATTTCTTCCCACCAAGGAAAGAAGCCTGTACTGCTCTCCCAACGGATACATTCTTCTGGGAACTGCAATGTTCATTTGCTTCCACCGCTTAAACATTTTCTAAAATATGAACTACTAAGCAACACATTCGGTAGTTTGCCAGTTATGGTCAGCTTATTCAGCTGATAATAGAATGACTAATGTAGGTTACAATGATTTTTAAGCGAACTTACATGGGAGAAGAGATGGAAACGGCCGCAATTGCAGAAGAAGCAGATACAGAACCCATTTTTTTTGTTGCAGCCAAGAACTTCTCTTTCAACGAGTATGTGCTGTGCTTAGGAATGGATATGGAGGTGGTGATGCAAATTTGTTGATGTGTGCAGAGGCTTATCTTGAAGGATAGGGAGAAAGAATGTCCAATTGGCTATTCGGCTGCCATGTGTGCATGCAGAATCTGAAATCAAACCTCCTCAACCTCCACAACCCTTTGCTTACTTGGATGAATCTTAATTTGGTGGTTCACATTAAGCTGCCCTATGGTTCATACACCTAAAAATCCATAACCATCTGGCCACCCAGGAAGGGGGGGGGGCCTCCGTTAGCTTGCTAACACTTTCTAATTGGAATAGCTGGCTTACATTTGTGAGCCCCGAGTCTTCAACCATAGCATTTTGAATGTGAATACCCAGCTGGAACCAAGTTCGGCCCCAAAGATAACAACTTCCTAAAAAATAAGGGCAGGCCATTTTACTATAGTCTATATTACCTAAATATGAATTGATCTCTAACTGGGCTTTTATTTGGGCCACAATTCGGAGCTCTTGTTTCTTATATCTGATTGGCTAAGAAAACATAACAATCCTTAAAGCTTCCCTTGAACAGAAAAATCTAGAATGCTCGGCCCCACATAAGAGAACTTCTATTGTTGGTTGGATAAACACTTTAATGGTTAACAATATAGTTATCCTTTATGAGATTGAGGAAGATTAGTTTGATTGTGTAATTTATAGTTTAACAAATTAAATAATAATAATAAATTAAAAAGAAATTAATGCAAACTCAATTCTGGATGCCACGCGACTTTGGTCCTCATCCTGCCATCTGAGACGAAATCATGACTCCCAGTTGAAATCGACTGGAAATAATAGATAAAATACAGGCCCACAGGCCACAGCCACGCCCCCATCTTTTTGTACCAACACTTACAAAGACTCGCAATTTTATAAATTTAAGTAAACTAACCAACCATTACGTAAAGCCAAGCACAAAAAATTTGAAAGTGAAATTTTATAAATTTTAGTTCTATACCTCACACACACACCCAATTCCCCTTACTAAAATTAAACCGAACAATGAAGAAGAACACTTGTTGGATTTTTCGTTTATAAAGATGACAAGTCGCCTATGGCCAAGCGGGGAGGACATCACCTACGTTAGCGAAAATTAAAATGTAAATGTAAACAAGGTGGGTCGCCTACTTCCAATCAAATATGATCCTTATCTTCAAAGTTAAAAAGGTGCAGCTGATCTCACATTTTTTGCCACAAATGACTTTCCATGTGGCACAAAGATGACAAATCCAATTAAATTAAGCAAAAATCTAATTGATGATTATGTACCATTTGCAGGCGGAGGAGAGAAAAAAGCACCGACCAGGAGATCCAGTTTGGTAGCGTTATCTGCACAAATGCTGTGCCTTTTCCTCAGCTGCAAAAGGCAGATTTTCACATGAATGGATATCACTGCGCCAAATGCAAATCACAATTCGGGGCTTTTAAGGAACCTGGTGGTTGGTTAGAGACTTATACATGTAATGCAATGCAATTAATGATTGCAATTAATTAAAGATTCGGCAGATCTTTGAAGTGCATGATTTTCTTTTTTCATGCAAAGCATGCGCTAGCTATCAGTGCTGCAATCATGCCTTAAAAGAAATTGTAGCAAGCAAATAGTCTTCTGATTGATTAATTTTTCTCGACCAGTATAACCCATGTAGCGGCAGTCTAGCAAAATTATAATGAAAATGATTTAGTGCGAGAATTATAACCCATGTAGCACATATTATCTGTCCACATTAAAGTATGTTCAATAGACTTTTACTGAATTTCTCGTTTTTCAGGTCCTTTTTCAAATTTCCATAGTTGCAGAGTCAACAAGTGAGAGAACGCAATCACTTGGCATCATTGACTGGTGTGGAAAGAAGAATCAATGATCTTAATTATTACAGCAGTGAGCTACGTCCCCAAAAGTACTAAATAATGCACATTTGGTTGTTGTTATGGCCACAACATACTTTGCCTAAAAAGTACGATCATTGTGTTGTTGGATCCTTGGTCTCGTTGAGCCCAGAAGTTATCATTTGCTTTATGAGTTTGTGTGTCCAAACATGTACAGACAGAGAGCACTCAAATGCGTTTTCACATGCAATTGCCTTTTTTTCCTCCTTTTTTTTTTTTTTTTTTTCTAGTGCTCATAAATTGGAACTTCCCAGCGTAATTGTGAGTTCAATGAAATGAAATGCCATAATGAAGGGGTCTGCAATTTTTGGGTAGGCTTCAAGCAATGCAAATAAACAAATGATGGAATTATTGGATCAATCGGCCCTCTGTTTTTGGGAAGTAAACTCAACGCCTCCACAGGACATAACCATGAATTATATCCAGTAATTGCCAGATAGGATTTCTAGCCTGGCTTAAGATGGGTTAGATTACACCAAAAGCCTAAGTTATTGGTAGATACATTACTTTATTTTCTTAAATTTTCTAAAAGTCACATTTAGTATCGGTGGATTATTGCACCCATTATAGGTGTCATGGATTGCATAGTGAATCCCATCAAGTTCAAAAGATAATGCTAGCTTATTAGCCAACAATGTGGGCAGATTCTTGATAATATAGGCATGAAATCATCGTGTAGATTACTTCCCATCTACCAGTGAAAATTCAAAACCTCCGGGTGGGTGGGTCACATAAGAAAAGATGTTAATTTCTTTGTCGAAGAAATTCAAAACCATAGGCTAAATTAGAAGAATGGTAATTTCTTACAAATTTTTTAATCCTTATGTTAGCATGACCAATCTGTTTTTGATCGAAACTTACTACCTTAGAGATTGACTTGGCATGGTTTCTGGAGGTCAACAACGTAATATAATCTAATAGTAATACCCCCAAGACAAAAACAAATGGATCCTTATCACTTGGCTTTCCTAGTTTAGGGGGGATTTGGCAGTGAAATTTCTCTAGTACTCAGCTTCTTCAGACGTGGAATTTGTATTGTCCGCCTGCACCTATTTTCCCCAACATTATATACATAGCACTAATCTCTGATGTCCGAAAAAACGAAAACATTAAAAAAAAAAAAAATTGGTGAAGACAAAAGGCAGGCCTGCCAAAAGCAGAACCCACTAGCACTTAGATGATAACAAGATCAACGATGCGTTCCCTTTCCTTTCCTTTCAATGTCTCGTTTTCATCCACCATCAAACGGATTGCTTTGAAGAAAATTGACACTTATATTAGCATACATACATACATACATACATACATACATACATACATACATACATACATACATACATACATACATACATACATATATATATTCAAAAACACCGTTGAAATTCCATTTTTTGGCTCTATATATCTTGTTTTACGAAATATGTTGACCTCTTGTGCCACCTCCATTCTAGAGAAGCAAGTAGGAAGGTGTTCATAATAACCAAGATTCAAATTAATAGTCTTCAACATTTTGGACAATGAAGCTGGATCATAGAAGGAACCAACCTTAGTTAGGTTAGTGACAAAAAGCACAATCTTGAGATTGTGTTCAAGTTGGAAGTTTCTAAGTACATTCGAAGTTGTTAATGAGAGCTGTGGTGAAAGACCATGGGAATAAGTCAGGACTTGCTTGAAAAGGATTTCTCGTCGTAAAGAAAAAGTCTCCAAAAAGAAGGCAAATAAAACGGAAAAGGACTATTCATGTTATCACTATGCTTGATTCTTAGTCCATCTTATCTCTACGATAATGCAAGTAATTACTATAGCTGTCAACCAAAACCGTGACATTTTATTCCTTGAAGATTGTTAAAAGCGTCATTTGCGGCTGGCAAATGTTCAACTAAACTTTAACTAATGTCAATTAGTAGCAGAATCTCACAAATTGCAAAATGAGAATTAATTAGCCAAATGCTTTAATTCCCCCCAACATCCATATAATCAAGAAGCAACAGCGACGGGTTTGAACCAACGTCATGACTTGCCAGACATTTAGTATTATAGCTACAAAAATAATCTTGCTTTCAACAGTAAATAATCATCATAATCAGATACAGCAAGATATACACCATATAGCAAGATTATGAATTTATCATTAAATAATTAAATAAACTTATTAAAGCCAACCATACGTGATACTTTATTAATCACTATATCTTGCCGTCAGCAAAGTTTGACAATGGGACATTCAATCACATAATAATTTCTTGTATTTTAAGAACTGATGGAGCTTCCAAAATTTAACCATCTACATCAACTATGTTTACCACCATTCATTGCGATCTAATTGTTAGACGATTTTTTTTTTCACTATATTGTTATAAATTCAAATTTTTTTACATGACAGAATAATAATTGATAATAACTCAGTTATTAGTTAAATAGACTTTTAAATTTTTTATATTCATTTTTTTAAAAAGAAAATGAAACTATCAGGCAAACAAAAGCAAGTAATGTTTCTAATTATGGGATTTTTCTGTGGTTTAAGGTCTAGAATCTTGATCGGCCGCCATGAATGTGACCCCTCGTTTTAAGACAATTAAACAGAGAGTGCACAACAAGAAGAAAAGTATATTTTCTCCAGAAAATTTGGGGGTTTTAGATTAGATGCCGCCGACCAAGCATCACAATTTGGTTTTTAATACTTGCCATGATGCAAACCTTGCTTGCTTAACCACCTAATCTAAACCCGCTCGTCATCTTCACAAGAACATAAGCTTGTCGGTCTTTTGGACGGCCGCGTAGCGTCATCATATTAATGTATGTTCCGTCGCAGTCAACCGTGTCCCTATCATAATTTCACTATTATTTTGATGTTAAAATGGCAATTGGATGATTGCCGTGTTATTTAGATATTTTATTTCTATGTCAACTAGTTAGAAAAATTGAAGGGGTGGAGTTAGATTAAACGGAGATCTCAAGAATGACGTTTATTGCGGTTATCTATCGAGAATCAATATGCATGCAGGGAAGAGGAATCATCAGACGGCTGCCCACAAAAGATATGCTGCTATGTTGCCCCTTTTCCTTGAAAATTTATTCCGTTGACAATGATTATTTAATTTTATGCAATGTACCGAAAAAAATTGTTTGATATGTCACTGGCTTATGCGACAAATAAATGTTTAGTCAAAGAGATATTTTGTATGATGTTGAGTTGTACAGTATTACTATTTATATGATCCAAAAATTTCTCTTTTTTTTTTTAAAAAAAAAATGAGGGTTACTTAGTGTATATTTGTCACAATTTTTTCACACCAAATTCATTGAATATTTGGATACACACTGAGCTGATAAAATTAGAAGTTCTCAGTATTCATACCAATTCAAAAATTTCATGATAAGATATAAAAGTAATTTCTGATATCATTTGTTATATAGTTATTATCTTTTTTATAAAAACTATTCGTTAGAGTGTCCATTAATATGCAATAATCAAATACATGGGTTTATATCAATTTCGCGTCAATTTCATAAGCTAAGAGTTTGAGTAAGGTTAAAACCCCTTTTGTTCGTATAGACCATTTTTTGACGCAACCAAGAACTTAATAAACACTTTCTTGTTCGGTACTTGTGGAAGCTACACCTTGTTCGCCAACACCGAGAACAAGTTAATGAAGCTGTCCACTGTAGAAAATTATTGATTCGAGGCCCCCGATCAAAATGGTGGCACAATTGTGACCCTAAATGAAAACCACCATTGCATTGTTTGGTTATGATTAAACAGGACATTTTGTGCTGAAAATTTTGAGTTCCAACTTCTGTTTCAGTTATGTTATATATAAAAAATTTTCTCTGTATACTTCCACGGTGAGAAATACAAGTCTAAGTCTCAGAATTTTCAAAACTCAACCCATATTCATAATGGAATACACAAAAACAGCAAACATAAAATATATATATACCTCTCGCATTTGCTAAGTCCTTTTCTGTTATGAATGCTTCAACATATATATTGATAATCAAGACAGGTGAAATATAAAATACCCAACGGCGTGTCTTGGCCGGAAAATGATTTCCTGATTCAAGGAGACATAAGTCCGAAGAAGATAAAGGGCAGAGTCCAATTAACTTCACTTACCACACACGTAAAGGGTGTTTAAGGACTAGCAGGCAATAAACAACCTTACTAATTCACGTGGATTGTGGGTACTTATTCTCCTTTGAATAATACTTGACACTCTAAATGCCCTCCAAGTTACGCAGTCACGAAAAATATGCTTCATGGCTTGCTCTTAAACCTAGCTATCAGGAAATTAAATCCCCAAATCTACAGACTGAAGTTAGAAGTTCTAAATCAATTGTATAATTTTATTTTATTTTTGTTTTTTTTTTTTTGGGTCAAGGTTAATGTGTGTGTGTGTGTGTGTGTGTAAAGTGCTTAAATTGTCGAATTAGTTGGATCCTGTATATGCAGTGAGATTGGCTTGAATGTGATTAGCTAATTGGACATGGTTCATGGAATTTGTCAATGATAATTAGTTTCGAGATCTACAAACCGTGGAATTTCCACTTTGCTTCGCATGCAAAACTTTCCCTTGTTTGCCAGTGAGAGCTTGTTAGTACCAAACTAACTACCAATGATGATAACACTCCAAATACACAGAAACTTTGACCTTGGCAAAAGTCTAATGGGAGCTCCTATTCTTTGTGATTCCAACTAAAGTTAGTGGGCACTTCCCACTTTGTACAATTTGACAACTAATAATATCGTATGATGGTCATATTTAGAATGTACATTTCCGACCACCGCAAACCAAATAATTGTAGTACTATACGGTCATCTAATCAAGAGGTCAGAAACCCATCAACATGGTGGACTCGTTTGTACTGAATAATAGTTCCGGTAAAGACACTAATTTCCAAAAAAATCTAAGTGAACTTAAAAATTATATATATTATATTTATTTGATTTTTTTTTTAATTTTTAAATCCATATAATGGGACACAATCAAGAATTAATTAATCGAGTGGAGTATATGAGTATATTCGATAACAGGACAGAGAATGTTAGATGGCTTCAAAATCACTCTACCCAAATGGTCCAGAAAAGTGTGCACTCTGGCTGGGATTTTACACGACAACCGAGGAGGGGGAAAAAGAGAGGGCCCCCAAAAAGATTTGTTGATGCCAAAAGCGTTAAGCAACATCCTTGGTTCCCTCTCCCTCATCCCATTTATGGTTCGTTACGCTAAATTCTCACAAGTCCCTATTCATGTTCATTAACTTTATTATTATTATTTTATTATTATAAATTATATTGACAATTGAACTTTGGAACATGGAAGATAGAGTTTTACGCAACTTAGATTAGAGTTGATGCCTTATCAAGAAGGCTCGTATATAATATCTCTACTTTTCATTCACATGCGCTTCCTTGTCTTAACGGAGTTGCGGCATCTTTTAAAGCAATTGTGATTAAAACTCCTGAATCCATAGTTTCGTCAACGAAAATAATGGATGCTTTTTATTTTACAAATTAAGGTTTGGAGTGGCATGTCACCGGGGTATCATTGACTTCCATGTAAGAATCCAAAGAGTAGAAGTTAGGAATGTGTAGGAGTATGCTTTAAAAGAGTGCCGCCACAAAAAAAGTTGTGTCAACAATATGAATGGGTGCCCGTTAATATTATGAAAAATGGTATACATATAAACGAATTTTATAAATTTATGTGAAACTAACCAATTTATCGTGATAAGGGTGACTTAATTCTACATTTCCACGACGACATTTAGCATTGCTTACACACTATTTTGTGTGTGTGTGTGTGTTGTATTGTATCCTGTTTTCAAAGACTGTCGTTTAGTGACTCATTGACATTGTAATGTTTGATTTTAGTATTTTGTTTAAAATTGACAATTTATGTTTTCTTACATTAATTGATTTCAATAGATTCGTATGCTAATTTATGTGTTTTCTAATTTGTGTTTTTTTTTGGGATTTTTCATTTTTATTTTCTCGGCATTGCAAGGCAACTTGGCGTCTGGTACACTATGTTGTTGCTTCCTTTTTCGGTGCATGCAATAACAGCTGGTGGGAATTTTTTCAATTCCTTTTCTATTTCAATCATTTAAGTCGATAAAACTGTACATGTTTCTTTTTTTTTTTTTTTTTGGTTAAATATTGAACAGAAATTTCGTACGTAAAACATATTCGACATTAGTTTGGAATCAGAAGTTGCAGATTGGACATGGAATTGTTTTTTCTATTTCCCAAATTGTTCGTGATTATTAGATATATATATATATATATATATATATATAATTAGGAAAAAAAAGTATCATTCCTAAATTAAACTTTAGATCCTAAACAAAAAGTATCCTAAGGTGGGAGGTTGAAATGATTTCTATTCCATCCACTTCATATCTTAACCTTATCTGCTCCTCACCACTTTCATCCAATCCTCAAAGACATTTTAATTTTCCTTATCGGCCAACTTAAACTCTTAGCCTCTATTATTATTATTATTATTATTATTATTATTATTATTATTATTATTATTATTATAATATAAAATTATTGTCTTATGAACTTAAAGAGAGTTACTAAAAAAATTTATTATTTTTTATTACGGTGACTTCTAATAATTTTTTTATATTAAATTACATAGTATCAAATCTAAAATTCGCTAATTTGTTGGTCTTATTTTTTTTTTAATTAAAGAAGATATTATTTTAAAAATTTAAATTTAAGTTAAAATTTAAAAACATTTTAAATTATTAACAAATTCTTACTTTAGTGGCGAGGCTCTATTCAATCGTTAAGTTTTAAAAATATTTTATACTTCTGCTTTGCGAGTGGCACCACACAATTGATTCAAAAAAGAGAAGAATTGCTCGAAAAAAGATTGACTCAAGAGATGGAGGGCTTCTTGCCACAATCATTCTCATTTAGCTTTTGGGAACATAACGAGTAATGACTGTTGTAGCCCTCAGTTAATCTGTGAAAGCTCGAAGTTCATGCTTCACTTACCATGCACGTAAAGGCAGACCCAGTACTTTTGTCCCAGAACTGGGGGGCATAAAAGCAACCCAAATTCTTGCTTTGCACGGTCAATTGTGCAGTGCGAACAGACGAATAATCTAACCGAGAAATACCAAGAAAGACCCTCCACATCGTTTCCCGAAGGTAACTTTTCAGAGGATGTTCCTGTCATTTAGCCTGTGAAAGTAAAAAGACTTTTTTTTTTACCGTCAGTGAATAGTCACGTTAGTGGCAGAGGGGGATCGAAGCAAGCGAAGAATGGCAATGAATTACAGTCACAAGTCACAAAACAATGCACGAGGTTGCGTGTGAACCTTCTGTGCAGATCGGTCAAACAGCAGTCAAAGTTTGTCACTTTCTATTCTACACGCAGCCGGTCACGTGAGAACAGTGTATATCACGTGATGCTTACGTCACGGTGCAGTTTAATCCATGATCTACCACTGGGCACGTGAAAGGAGGAAGTCCTACGTAAGGATCACGTGGAAAGTCTTGTTACGTATTTCCCAGACCGGTCGCGATCAATTTATAGCTGGACCACGGAGGGACCATCTCCTCCTGCAAACAATTGTCACCCATTTTCCTTTTTTTTTTTTTTTTTTTTGCATTCATTGTTTCTAATTGTATTTCTGTTTTAATTTGTAAAATTGAAGATAAAGAAACTACTTCACATCTCCATTAAATTGAGACTTTGAATCTTACTGTGGACATAAATAGGGCGTCGTTCTATATGTGTGCTAAGTATAACAATGGAAAGGTTGATTTTAGTACATGAATGTATGAGATTTTCTAATTTAAAGCATCCACAAATCAAGTTTTAAAATAAATAAATATTTTACTTTTGTTCAAACTAAGAGTAAAAATTGTTTAAAATACACTATGCTGGCCTCTAATATCACTTAATGTTAATTTATATAAAAACAAAAAAACAAAAACAAAAAGAGAGAAGAAAAAAAACAGACATGGAGAAATAGTAATCAATCTTTTCTAATAATATTGAATAGTGATTGGATAAATGATTTTTCGCAGCGCAAGTAAAGCACGCAAAATTGGGTTGGACCATACTGCACCGGAAGATGGCGTCACGTGAGGAAAAAGCTCAGCAGCTCCCATTTTCAAATCACATCAGTTGCACGAATTGGGGGTCTCATGAATGGCAATTGGCAAATGCGTTGAGCAACATCCCCTGCATTGTCTCCTGAAAATTCGCTCAGTTCACTCAGATTCGCACGCCGATTTTTTATTTCACCAAGAGTCCTTCGAAGATTTGTTTTAAGTTGATTGGTTCCTCCAATTTCCAAAATTTCTTAAGGAATAAGATTGACACAACCCTACGTTAGGCTTGAGATTGTTACAATTATACGCTAGCCATTTCCTGAGCTTTTAGCAACGCTGCGGATCCACTTCCAAAAAAAAAAAAAAAAAAGTCTTAAGTAAATGTTGTACTTCAAAATTATTTAGTGTACGGACAACATATGAGTATAAATCACGCGAACCAATGAGGCGGGCGTTGCATTGCATCCTCCGCTGACTCATACAATGACGCCGTGCCCTACCGTCCCGGAAAATTAATTTGTCGCAGTCGATGCCTTATTTCAACAATTTCTAATTAGTAATTAGTAAGAAAAATCTTTAAAAGATTCATATATGGTGTGTGCTAATTGTATACATTGAATAATTTATTTATTTTTAAAGTCTTTTTTACTCAAAACTGGAGAGAATAAGGACCATCTTTTCAAGCACTTTCTGTAAATGGTCATCTCAGGAGCACATTCAAGCATTACCACTCCCACAAGAAATGTGGCGATTTTGGAGTTCCAAAAGCATCGAACCAAATCGGCTACGCTGATTGCGGGGGTGCCAGTGATTGGCAAGTAGAACACGGTCTCCACACCCCCCCCCACCTGGTCCCACAACTCCCTAAACATTACGCATCAATACATAGGTACGGACCAATAAAAAGCACGGCTCCACGTTATATTGCTATTATGATTGTAGGGCATATTCGTGATTTTCATTAACAAATAAGATCGTAAAATGAAAAATGAAAAATATACAATAAGGACAATAATTGTACAATGTGTAGTCTATTCCGCATCCATTGACTCGTGGGTCGTGGCCCATAAGCAAGTCTTGAAATTGTTTCTCCACTTGGACAAGTAGCTTAGCTTCGGTTGCAGACAGACGGTGACCCCACTTGCACGACATGGGCGGTCGACATCGCTCCTTGAGATCCACGTGGTCCCCTATCTTATTGACACCTCGTTTCACCTATTAATTTTAGCTCGCAAAGCTACGGAGCTGTGATGCCCTCCCTCCCACCTTCAAAGTCAGCACTAACGTATTTCGCTCGTGATTCTTCGAAGACAAATTATTAGCTGCCACAGTTATTGCTCTATGCAAAAAAAACGTTGATTTTAGCAATTTCTTTTATTTAAATTAAATATTAGGTATTCTCCCTGAAGGGAATGGGCATTTATTTTTTAAATTGGCTGCGTTGCATTTCACAGTATATATACAAAAAAAACATATTGTAACTTTACTTGCCTTCCCAAGAAGCATGTGATTAATGTTTTATTCTTAGAGTAACATTACAAAATGTCATACCATATGACTGGAATATAAACAAAAATGAATTCGATTGTTAGTTTTGTTAAATAAAGCAGCGGGTCATACAAGCCAAGATACAAAAATTGCTTAAAATGTAAGATTTCTAATTAAAGGAATTAGATTTAAAATTATTAAACCAACTCCGTGGAATCTCTTATTGTATAAGAGAGAGAGTGTCGGTAACTCGAGTTATAATAATCGGATTTCAATAAACAAATGATTATGATTTTAATCGAAAAACTACCAAGGATGTCCTTTCTTTTACAAAAGCTAATCCTGTCCGATGTTCCCATCCTCTCTGGCATCAAATTAAAGAGCACCGAGTACAAAAAAAAAAAAAACAAACAGAAAAGATGTATACATTCAAACGTAATAATTAAATAAATAAAAAGAAGGCTTAAATGTAACATTTTAAACCTTTATTTTGATCCCCATAATAAACAGTGGGGGGCATAAATGTTACAATTTGAACCTTTAAAGAAATGAGCTAACAAATGAAAACGTTACTTATGGGCTAGAAGGTTCTGAAAATACTCGTTTATATCAATTGAAGACAATTTAAGCGTATATGTTTGGCAACATTCGTGACCAGAAAATCTTATAACAAGAATCATGGGTTAAATTTCCGTTATTTGACACAATTAAAAACGAATCCGTGTTATTAACTGTGTAGAATAACTCAAAAGAGCAAACCCTTGGTTAACATGGGGGTTTGATGAAGGAGTGTAAACGGCAAAACCGTGTTATAAATATATGTAGTTATTATTTACATGCAATATGTGATTTATATTTAAAACCTTATTTAATGATTTAATTTTTAAGATAAAATATTTTTTTAATATCTTATTTGGGAATTTTCATAATTTAATAATAATAAATTTAAATTATACTGTTTTTTCATATTTGATTGTAAATTAATTATAAATTTTTAATTTATTTATATTTTAAATTCAAGTAAATCTTAAAATATAATAAATAATTTATATTTTACACCTTTACTTAAGAATTTAACTTTTTTTAGGCACAATAGTTTACAAATTCTTGTAATGAATATAATAAAAAAGATTGGCAGTGAGTTAAAGGGTTGAAGTAGAATTAATCGTATAAGGGAATCGACCATAAAAGCGCGTCTCTCCCAAGAAAGAGATAAATTTTAAGCTAAACCAATCAACAAGGTCATCAAATACTCGGATACAAATAATTCTAACATTTTTCTAAATTTGTATTTTTTAAAAAATAAGGTAATTTTTTAGAGATATTTTAATAATTATAAATTGAAAATTTTAATTTATATATCTTGAATTTTAACTTTGAGAATGAGATATATAATTTATTAAAATAAAAAAATAAAAAAAGGAAAAGGAAACAGAGATTTAAAAACAAAGAAAGAGTAACTGAAAATTCGTCATCTCAGTTTGTTAACACGAAGCCGTTTTCCATACTCTCAGAAAAAACGCGCGTGTTGCACACTAAATAAAACTCCATCATGTATTCTCATTGATACTTTTTTTTTTTAAAAAAAAAAAACAGAAAAAGAAACATGTTTCGTGGGGGATTTAAATAATTAAAATTTTGAATTTTTAAGATTTAAATTTTAATTTTAAGAAAAAAATATAAAATTTACAAAAATAAAAAAAAAGTATCTCATTGTGTAAGGTTATGAAATGGACAGAACAATTTATTTATTTTTTTTTAAAAAACATGATAAAAATATGAATTCTTTCATCTATAAAATTAAATTATAAATTAATTTTTATTTTTTAATTTAATTTTTTTATAAAAAATAATTCATTACCTTTTTTATTGATGGTTCTAAGGAGAACTTCCTCACATTGCATAAATATATATTATATTGAATTGAATTAAATTAAATTAAAAAACATTAAATTATTATTAAACTTTTAGTTTGAGTGGTGTATACATATTTTTGTTTATTAAAATAATTTTTATTAATGATTTTAATTCTCAATTTTTATTGTAGTATTGAAATGATTATTGACATTAGGTTTCATTGATATTTAGCGTTATTAATAGCAAACAAACATATATTGAAAATAAAAACTGGGGTGTTTGGAAACTAGAATGCAAATACTGTTAGCTTTGATATTATTATTAAATAATTATATAATAAAAAATTCAAGTTTGTACAAATTAAATTATTTAAATATTAATTTTAAATTTAGAATAAATTTAAAATAACTTCAACAAATATAAGATGCAAATTTGCCAAGTGGCTAAAAAAATACTTGAGGGGACGAGGAAAAAAACGATGTGAAGACGAAAATTTAGCATTTTGGTTAAACATGTGACATACTATATTGTATAGGCACATTTGTTTTTATTTAATTATTCTATATATTTTGCATTCTATCATTTCAATTTTTTACTGTAGAAAATATTTTAAATTTATTAATTTTAGGATCATTGGTTCCCATTTATAGATAATTTTATAATGAGTATATGATTATTAAGAGTAAAACCTATTTACTTTTTTTTTTTTCTCTCTTCTTTTTTCAATTTGATCGTCTGACTATGTTTATAGTATAAACTAAAAAAATAGAAGTGAATCAATATAATATTATATGAATCTAACTAAACTATGATTTAGTAGGAAATTTTTATAATATTTTATTCTAAAAAATATTTGTGCAACTTAATAGGGTACCCAAATTGGGAAGAATGTTATTACTTTTCCAAAATAACCCAATCTAATATGTCATTTATTTACTATTAATATGATTTGTTATTTAATTTTTTAAATTATTTTAAATTTTATATTCATTAATATTAAAATTAAATTAAAAAATTTAAATTTAATAATATTAAAATAGTGATTTATCTTTATAAAAACGTCAGCGTAGACATCTTAATCAAAATCTATAACAGGGATGACTCACATATAAAAAATAATATATATTTTTTTTTTCTGTAAATTTTCTGATTAGTTAATCTAATGATGGATTCGGCTTGTGGCTTGCTGGATGTTGGTCTCTCGTTTTTGCTTTCCTTCTTTTATATAAGGTCTGCCTTTGCTTTTATCTTTTTTTTTATATCTCTCGCGACAAATAGCCAGAGGCAAAATCAAGAAAAAGATTAAAGATAGACATAGAGATTAGAAAGGGAGAGAGAGATGAGAACAAGGAGAGGGCTTTGTTATCCTATGGTAGGCGTTTGTACAGAGAAAATGAGGGCAGCGAAAAGAAGAAAAGTAGATGTCCATGTCGCCGGAGAACACGTGGGCTTGGAGAAAAAGCTGGAATTTTCTTCGGAGTTTGCCGGAGACAGTGGCGGCGGCGATGACCTGTTTGAGTCTTTGCCTGATGACCTTGTAATTTGTATTCTCTGCAAGCTTAGCTCCTCCGCCGCCTGTCCCTCCGATTTTGTCAATGTTTTGATGACGTACGTGCTCCTCTTATCTGCATCCAAATTGGCTTTCGTTTGCAAGTCCTTTGCTGGGTTCCATTTCGACGTTTTTCCTCCAATTTTGGCTTAGCAAATTAGAGTTTTTCTGATTGTGTAGACAAAACAAAGCTGGTTACTCCTAATAGCAATTTTCGCATTTGAGTGAAAAACAAAAAAAACAAAGGCAAAGCATGCAATTTTAGGTCTTTAACTCGAATCCAATTAACGTCTGTTGATTTTACTGGAGCAGGTGCAAGAGATTAAACGGTATAGGCCTCCATTCACTAGTACTTTCGAAAGCATCTCAAAAAACTTTTGCTATCAGAGCTAAAAACTGGTCGGAATCAGCTCACCGGTTCTTGAAACACTGCGCCGTTGCCGGAAATGTTGAAGCCTGTTATACCCTTGGCATGGTAATTCAAGCACACGCCAATATCAAAGCTTTTTTCTTTCCTTTTTAGTTCTTGTTTACTCTCATTCAATTCCCAGCGATGCTAATGTAAATGACGTTCTAACAAGCATGTGTCTTGCTTTTTTTTGGGGGGGGGGTTCTTCAGATTCGGTTCTACTGTTTACAAAACCGAGGAAGTGGGGCTTCTTTGATGGCCAAGGCGGCGATTAGATCTCACGCGCCGGCACTGTACTCACTCGCTGTTATTCAGTTCAATGGCAGCGGCGGCTCCAAGGATGACAAGGACCTACGAGCCGGGGTTGCCTTGTGCGGGCGGGCTGCTTTCCTTGGACACATAGACGCGCTGCGCGAGCTCGGTCACTGTCTCCAAGACGGATACGGCGTCCGCCAAAATATCGCCGAGGGTCGCCGGTTTCTGGTACAGGCTAATGCCCGGGAGCTCGCTGCCGTCCTCTGCAAACCCAATTCCGGCGGGTCGAGCTGCACTTGGCTCACGTGGAATCCCCACGGTCATCCCAACCACCGCCAGGCAAGTGTTCCTGGCTGTCCTTTGTTAAGCGATTTTGGGTGTAATGTTCCCCCGCCGGAGGCCCACCCCGCTAGTCGGTTCATGGCCGAGTGGTTCGCTTCTCGGGGCGGGGTACCCGGTCCGGGTCTCCGATTGTGCTCTCACGTAGGTTGCGGGCGACCCGAGACCAGAAAGCACGAGTTCCGGAGGTGTTCCGTTTGCGGGGCAGTAAATTACTGCTCACGCGCGTGTCAGGCGCTTGATTGGAAGCTGAGGCATAAAGAGCAGTGTGTACCCGTGGAGCGGTGGCTTGGCCAGGACGTCGACGGCGGGGAAGGCGAGGACAACGATGACGTCATGCCCGATAGCTAGAGTGTAAAAGAAAAAGAAAAAACAAAGCATTAACGTCGGCAACGGCTGTGAGTTGGGGGACAGTAGTTTTTTGTTCCTCTTTTTCGGAATTGGAAAGAAGG
This sequence comes from Kandelia obovata, assembly GCA_021464305.1. Taxonomy (NCBI): domain Eukaryota; kingdom Viridiplantae; phylum Streptophyta; class Magnoliopsida; order Malpighiales; family Rhizophoraceae; genus Kandelia; species Kandelia obovata. The sequence goes on from CM038488.1 coordinate 557,536, forward strand.
GTATTTCGGAGAAATCGCAGGAAATCTTTTGTTGTGCCTTGTCCATATTTGGATTTCCAGCAACTTTTTCTTTTTTCTTTGGTTTTTTTCTTTTTCAAATCTTATTTTCCTCTTTTGTTTGTTTTTTTTTTTTTTTTTGGTTTAACCTTTAGGTACGATAAATAGTCAAAACTTCGTTTCAGGAAGAGGGAAGAATTCAGTCTGGACTCCAATGCAATTTTCCATTCTTTTGTTACAAATGTGCAATCAAGTGACAGGTGCAGTAAAATCCCATAAAGCAACATTCGAAGTTAAAAGACCAACTCAAGCTCATTTTTGACAGGCTCCATTAGTTGGACACGGGATTACAAAAAGTATAATCCAAATTATTAATTGTATTGAGACGATAAATGTACAATTGATGATTTTATTTTATGGTTGCTAATCTTCAATCTTCATCCCTCTGCGCATCTAAAATTAGAGGATTCACCTAACATTTTCCTTTTTGATAATGCGGCCAATTGGCTATGTGTACTAGTTTGTTGTATTAGCACCGAGGAAAAAGCCACTGTCTTGATTGCAAGTAATGAGACTTCTGTTAAGAGTATGAAGTGAAACTTGTAGGGTATGATGGGAAGTCAGTGATAGGCGCAATACAAGGAAATTAGGTAGGGGGGGGGAATGGAATGAACAACCAAACCACCCATTTGCATACATGGTATTTTGTGTCCGGAAACTGGCTTAGCTTTGTGGTAAAGATAAAAAGGGATGCACACTCCATGTAAATTAGATGTTGAAGAAAGCCAAATTCAGAATTTGGAAATTAACAGTTCATTGGGAACTTTATGGAGTCAGCATGTTGCAACTTTCGTCTTAATTGAAAGAGCAGCAAGTTGCGAGGTTGGTAGATGATGGGCTAAAGCAACTACACCAAAGGATTTATATGGCCGATTTTGATTACTGTTGCAATTTTTACTATTTCTTTCTTATACTTCTTCCATCTTTTGGGTGGTCAAAAAGCTAAAGAGAGACATGGAAAGATTGAGCAGAAGACCAACGAAAATCTTTGAGAATAAAACAAGAGTTAAAAGAGAAAGTTAAACCAAAGTGGTGGGAGAGACCAGCATTCCTCTTTGCAAGAATATTTTGTGGTTTATATCTAAAACTCTTCACGTGAGATGCGTAAACCAAAAAAAATTCATAAAAATGTAAACTATTTTTTATATCCTTTTATACTCATAAAAAAAAAAAAGAAGGTATTTTGGGGAGGGGGGGGGGAAGAGGGAGAGAGAAATACGAGAACTATTTTCTCAAATGAAAAAGGCATAACAAGGTGGGAGTGCACTCATTCTTACTTTTACGCCATTACAATCTCTCAGTCGACAACACACAGTAGACGGTGGTGGATGGATGTGGTGCAGGCAGGCCCAGCCCATTTAATGCATTTAGTTGGAATTCCAGCTGTGGTCTGACTTGAAAGCAAATTCTGTGCATTTCGCAGCTGCTACAGTTGAAGAGATCCCAAAATTCAGGGGACTTCGTTTGCACTGGTGCTGACCATCTTCTGAATCCACGGACAAACAATTGTACTGCAAGATCAGCAAAAGAGCTTAGCTTTGGGTTTATTGCGGCCAGGGCACCTCATTCGTATCTGGTGTCGTGCCATGCCATGACAGTACTTCGTACGATTCTGATGCACGAAGGCAAAGTGTCATACACACCCACCTAGCTACCCTCTAACCGACCAACCCAATCGCTACCCCACTGTTTTTTTTCAGTTTGAAATTTTGTTATATATAAGTTGGATTTATATCGCTGACAAACTTAGTTCAAATGTAACAAATAAAAAAACAAAATAAAAATCAGACGATTTTAACCTAATCTATTTTATAGGTAAATTTACATTATATATTATTATAATTATTAAATTTATATTATAATTATAATTATTAATAAAATAATTAAAAATTTGAAATTCATGTTCACGGAAACTTAACATGTGAGTCCAAGTTAGATATGCATCAAATTTACCACATTTAATTTTTTTTTTTCTTTTTTTATTTGTTATCCGAACATAAAAGAAGAATTATGGATGTTTTAGTTTTTAATTTTCATTTTCATTTTATCTTTTCTCGAAGGAAAGTTGTTGCCTGCATTTAACTAATCAATAAATCATGAATGCCTAAGGGTGGAACCTATAATTAACTGCCTAGCTCTCCTCTTCGCCTTTTCCACCGGCCCTTCTTCACCTGCGCAATGTAACAACGGCATTTTCCCCAAAATTAGGTGGCTTGCAGACCCACTTCGCATATCTCAAACTTCTCTGTCACCTAACATCTTTCTGCGAAACTGCCAGTGACCTAAAATGTACAAATATTTCAAAAATAATACATGTTTATCTCAAATGCCACATTTGCTTGATTATATATACACATATATCAGACATCATAAAATTTTGTTTAATAAAAAATTTTAATATATACATTGAATATTTTTAATTTATATATCTTATATATGTATCAGATATTTTAATACATATATTGAATTTTAATATATTTTCTTAACGTATAATATAATAATAATAAATAATTTTTTTACTGTATTAATTATTTTGAATTATATTTTTTAAATATTATATATATATATATTAGCCGTGTTTGCGCTATATCTATTTTGCAAATTCTTGCAAGGTGAACTTCGTGTCCCTAACTTTGTAGCTAGTGATTTTCCATATGGACGCCAATTCAGTTATAATTTCCTTGCACTGTAGACACAGAAGGGGGACCAGCATTTGTATTTTGGGGTCAGCCTTAAGTCTGACCATCTTCAGCCTTAGCGTAGGATTCAACAAAGTGGGTAAATTGAAGGACCGGAGCACATTGACTTATATATATATATAAACAAAGGTACTTCTTAATTAGAGTGACCTGCCGGATTGGCAAGCATGCCCAAGGTTTTATGACAGATGTTGAAAAAAAAAAGGATTCTGATCTAACCGGTCACTGCTCACACAGCTTGAGGACTCGTTGGGGGTGGGGGGGGGGGGGAGTTATTTAGTTGCTGAAAAAAGAAGATTTTGATCCAACAATGGAAAAGGCATCAAGAGCTGCCCTTAGCTATCACTTTAGGCTTCAGCTTTTTCTCGTAATTATTTAATTTTCCTCTAAGGCTTCATTCCATAAAAGCTGTATTGATGCTATACATATGTAAACCAGGTGGCACTATCAGGACATTGATGTCAAATATTTAATATTTAATATTTTTTTATTAATTTTAATCTTAAAAAATAAAATATATAAACAAAATAAAAAAAAATATCTGAAAATATAAAAAAATATCTTAATAAAATTAAAAAAAAAAACACAAATATTTAAACAATGCTTACGAGAATGAGACTCCTTGTGAACCTCTACCACTCAAGAGTACAATATTTGTGCGGATAGTACATTATAAATATATTAGCGTCTGAAGTGGCATTGTATTTTGTTTATGGACTTAGATAATGGGCCAAAAAGCCCAATTATAATGATGCTTCGGCCCACTTATATCATCAGTGTATTAGTAATGAACTTAAAAAAATTTCTATTAGCTAGTACCGTTCGTTCCTGCTCGGCGATTGGCTCAGCGAGTTGAGCCCAACACTTTGTGCAGATCAAACAGGTACGGACGACTGGCCGCCGATTGATCGGTTCGATTCCGCGGTTATTATTGCAATTTTTTTTCTGGGGTTTGATTTTTTGTGTTTAATGAAGCATTGAAATTTACTGTAAATATCGTTGTGTTATTTTTTGAGAAGGGAAAGGGAAGGTTGGGGGAGGATGGGGTTTATAATGGAATTTGCGGAGAATTTGATACTGAGGCTAATGGAGGATCCGAAGGAGAGGGACAGGAAGTTCAGGGAGCACTTGTATAATCTGCAGGATCGTTGCAAGAAGACCAAGGAGATGTGGAGCTATCCTATCCGTCCGTATGGCTTCTGGACCTTCGATCGCCACAACGCTCAGCTCGCCTGGGATGCGCAGATCAGCCAGGTCCCCGGCCGGAGGGACCCCTATGATGATCTCCTTCAGGACATCACCCCTTAAATAGAGCTTCCGCCTTGACTAGCTGTATGTTTTTCCACTTTTTTTTTTTTTTCTTTGCTTTAATAAAAAGGGGCTTTTCTTGTTTGTTAATTTTTTTTTTAGGTAATTGAATTTAGTTGGATAGAGCATGGTTATTGGATTTTGTATGTCATCTACTGAAATGTTGTTAAAATGTGCATTGGCTTGACAAATTAGAATATGAGGCTGCTACCAGGCAAAGTACAAAACTTTATTTCTAAATTTAATTGGGGTTGGCTATATGCATCAGATATTAAGAGAATGCATTCGATGTTATGGGGGTGCTGATGAGATATTTAATTAGAGTCGCACCAATCAATGCTGTACTGAAATGCTTCTTCGTTGATTATGCATTTTGTGTTGCAAAACAAATATGTTTATGGATGATTGCTCCCTTGTTTGAAGATAAAAGTAAAATGGCTTCTTTTACCTGATGCAAAGAGTGCTTTTGAATTAAGGTTCATGATAGTTGAACTGAACTTAATAAGCCATCGAGGTCTATCCAAGTTCAGCAGCAAACGATTGTTACATTTTCTTGTTTATTTTATCAATACCAAATTATTAATCCTGTGTATCTGATGCAGAAAATTGACAAGGACTCTGTCAAGGGAGGTAGAATGGAATGCAACATTTAAGCCTTTGTTCCTTCAGAAATGAATGTTTAATTTCTGCTGCAGCAGTCACTGCTGGTTTGTAATATCTTGAATTTTCTGGACTTGTTTAAATAATTGTCTGCATGACCCGCTGTGCTTGGAAAATGTCTCTTACTTTGGTCATGATCCAACTTTTCGACAATACAACGGTCTATTAGATGCGTCCTTATGCATTGCAAATAAACAGAGTGGCTGGCTTCAAGCTCTTTTGCATATCCTTGTCTTTGTTTCCAATCATATGCGGATTGGATGACTGCTTGCAAGGTTTTGCATTCATGTCTAATTCATATCTCGTACATGTATGTCGCAAAAGCATGTTTGCATCCTAGGTTTTGCGGTACTATGTCCTCCTACTTGTTCCGAAGGCCATAGAAACGTTCTCCTGTGTCATCCCGTCTCTCTCTCTCTCTCTCTCTATTTTGTTTTCTTTAATTGTCTAGGCTGAGTCAAATGCAAATTGGGAAAGCGACCGAAACTTTGGAGGTAGATTTTAGTTGTTCTTTTATATAAATGGGTCAGATTGATCAACAAACTAGTTAGAAGAATTGGGTTCGGAATTCTGCAACTGAATAGTTACTCTATATATGGTACGATGGGCATTTGCTGAAACATGGGACATTAAATATGGCACCGCAAGTTTTTTGGACATGAAAAGCAGAGAGAGTGGTTAAGCAATACGTCGCTAAGTTGAAAATTTTCTCGGTTGGAGATGATCAAACCCGCATCGTTTAGTAAATTATTTATCTGCTAATTCTTTTTTAATCACCGTCAATCATTGCATTTCAATTTCTCTAGATATAACAACTAAAAAAAGTGCATATTGGATGTACAAAGGCAATAATATGAGAATTTTAAGAAATATTTTAGATGTATTCATCTTTTTCAGGAGTAGGTCTTCCACTTCCACATTAAGTGACCCGTGGGTGTCTGATGTTTGTAATTTGCTTCAAGAGTGATCTGAATAATAAACGATTGAGGAGGGAGGCCCGGCAAATTCCTCTTCCAAGTTTAGTAGAACATTTATATTTGCAAAACCTTCTTTTTCTATAAAAAAGAAAAAAGGGAGAAAGTGCTTTAGTGATTTTACTTTGCTTCTTTATCACTGTTAAGATTACATATTTAACTGATATATATATATATTTTAATTTCAAGAGTAAAATTGAACCTGGCTATGAAATCGCAATATAATTTACCCTTTAAAAAAAAAAACCAGGTCGGGTAAAACAGAGAAGACATTCTACTCGCCAACACAAAATAAAAGGCTGATGTCCCCTAAGAGCTGTGCTCCGTAAATGGTATAGTCCTAAATATCAGATTCCTGTTGCTATTAATGCACTCGACATCTCCTGGAAGAAAACAAAACTGGGGAATTTCCAAGCCATAACATTGACATTCAAGACATTTTATCACATATATATATATATAATAAAAAAAGGTTCACTTGGATGATTCATTACAAAGAGAGTCCAAAGTCATGCACACAAATTGACTCTCTGTCCACGCCCCTTTTAGTTATAGGGAGGCCAACAAACACTAGAGCAATCTAAGCTAACAGAATAGGGCATAAGTTCTTACAATCAGAGATTGAACGGAAATGCAAACCCCATTAAAAGTGCCGCCACTTAATCTGAGTTTGAATTGACAGCACCTGCATCTTGTTGCTTTTCTGCTTCACCCTGCTTAAATGCCTTGGATATCTCATCAAGGGGAACCAGGGGTAGATAACCAAAAACTGTATAACCCTTCCGGGTCATATCGTTGACCACATGGTTATACTTATCCGAGCAGCGAGCAGCCGTGGGAATGGCCACTTCTGCAACTGTGTGTACAGCATGATATTGGTCCAGTTTGGTCCATATCTTCACAGATTGACACAGGGCAAAGTGCTTGGACTCTGCAACCGCGTAATGCAGAGCAGTACAAGTTCCACCCATTCGGGCATCGTTCACAAGTTCTTGACCCTTGTGTGATGCTTTCTCAACCAAACACCGTGCTTGGCCAACAACCTGCTTTGCAACTGGTGGAGCATGCTTATCAAACCTATTTGTGGCTTCATCTACCTGCAGTTTTTTTTCACAAAGATATTCTCAAATCTCATATTTTCTTTTATTATTTCCTGGTTGCTATTTAAAATTAAAATTCACATTGCAAAATCAAGCGAAGCCACCGAAAAATTGAAATTAGCAAACTGTGAGCGACGCCCAGGCCAGATCACATAATGGGTATCATCCAAATAAAAGAAACTAAAGAAAATGCAGACAGGATATTTAATGGATTAATTTTTAAAAATATAACAATAATATACTGACACCCAAAGAAATTGACAGAAAAGACGATTCCAGTTCATGATATGCGAATAAAAAAAGCTACCCACTTGCACATCTAAGTAAATTAGCAACAAATGAGACGTAGCTCGTCTCCACGTCGAAGGTTCGAGTCTCCATAGCAGACAATTAACATTAAAATAATAATAATAATAAATTAGCAGCCTGAAGAAAACCAAAAAATAAAAAATAAAAAAAATAAAAAGATCGCATAAAAGTAAAGAAATGGTTAGATGATCCAAGTGATCAGAAAATGGATTTTCAAGAAAAATACCTTTCTGTCGAGAAACACAAGAAGATCATCAGGCGCGCCCTTGAATTTCTGGTAAACTGGACCCACGACGGTTCTCACGGCGCCCTCCACACTGCCGACCACAGATCGCAAAGGCCCCGAGTTTTGCTTCGCGTACTCGTACAGATTGGACACACACGCCAGCGCGTGAATCGCAGCTATTCTGACGAGCCCCAGGTGCTTCAACCCTCGTTTTTTACTCTCAATCTCCATCTGTAACACCACCACCATGAAACAGATCCAAAATAAAATAATAATAATTACATAAAATTTTCACATCTTTCAAATTGTGATTAACGAATCAGGAAAGAGTAAAGAGGAAAAAGAGAATGATCATTTTTTTAAAAAAATAAAATACCTCGCCTATGTCACTGCTCATTGTGTTTGGCGAAAACGAAAATGATTTGCTCTATTTTCCTTCTGCTTTCCGAGCTTCTTTCTGCCTTTCTTTTTTTTTTTGCAACTGATATGTCAGTGTAACCGTGGTAGAGGAAATAGTATTATTTTATACAGGGTGGATGAAGAATGGAAGATATTATTAAGAATGTTCTAGTCAATGTGAGTCGTAGCTATGATCGGACGGTGGAAATGAAGTCTTGTTTAGGCATCGCTTGGCTATGTCTGATTGGATCTGATTCTGTGGGCTTTTTGGGGATTGGAAGTGGGGCCCACCATGCTAAAGCATAAACCAGAAGTTTCCAGGGACGGGTGGTGGCTGAGATCGCCAGGCACATTTAGAAAAATGTCCACGAAGGTTCATTTGATCTGACGTTTCTCTTTCCTTAGCGCTCAAGTTCCCAGTCTTTGGAACGGGGTGCTAATTTTTAAACTAACTCTGGAACAGGGGTCAGGTTATGTATCATTACTTATATATTTTTAGTTTTGTTTTTAATGTATAATACTAAATAATAATAAAAAGTATCGATATGACACCAGGCGGAGATGTAATAAAATTTTACTAACTTATCAGGCTATTTTAAATTTTAAATTTTTAACTTTAGCAGGTAACTGACCATGAAGAGAACATTTACCCTTTTTGAAAGTTTCGAGAAATTTCTGCTCAGTACTTCTGTTTAGGGCCACTAATTTATTTATTTTATTTGAGGCAGTATCTAACGAAATGTTCTTTTAATGGTCAACATAGCGCCGAAGGGTAAGGACAAAAAGATACATAAGAGTGCGAACAAAATAAAAGACGTGTTAGATTAGGACCATCCAACGAGACCCCTTGTATGGAAACCCCTTTGCGTGCATTCTCATTACCCAAACACACAAGGACGGTCATTTCACACTCAATAATAATCCAAAAGGATGGCTTTACAAGAACGAGAATGACACCATGCACTAGAAAATCCATTTTCCAAAACCAACAACCAGCTAACAGTTTTAGCCCACTACAAGCCAGTGTATGGGTAAAAATATGAAATTCTTCTGCATAATTTCTGCAACTAGACCTTGAAAACCACTTTCGTTCTGTTATGTATGCATGTGAACAAGTGATATTCAACAGCAGCCTGCCCTCAAACGGCTTGGGATTTTTGGCGCTTCATGTACTGAATAATAGGCTCCTTAACCTGCAGAATAGGAAAGGTACCACATGATCAGTGTGTTATTAACAAAGTCACGTAACATTGCGTTGGTATGCTTGTAAGTAAATGAAGAAAAATCGAGCCTGTCTGAAGGGAAAGAAATTGAAGCATACAGTGCTTGTTTTCCGGGAGCGCTTTTCTTGAGTGGATCTGCAGCAGATCACTGTGTCCTCATCACAGTTATTCATGTGTCCATTTGTTTTGCCATTCTCATTCCCTGGAGCAAAACTTTCTTTGGAAGCTACCGGCTGGATAGTTGTCAAAAGAGTCATATTTTTGTCAGTTTCTTAGCGGTCCTCCTATTAGTTGGAATCGTTTGAAAGAAGACAGGAGATACACCAAGTCGCATTTACCTCAGCCCTGCTCGTGGGAGTGCTTATTCCCTGGTCCCTTGTCTTTGAGATAGCCTGGTCGCTTATGATTGACCCATTTTCATTAATTTCAGATCTGAGCTTCATGCGTGTGAGATCTGATCCAATAGAGTGGAGCACGCCACAGGTGGAGGCATCTTCATGGTCACTTACTGATCATCAGAGAAATTGATTATTAAAATTGCTGGTATGCTGAGATATTTTAATAAACAAAAACGCTAAACACGCATTCACAGATAAATAATAATATGGGTACCGTTTTTCTGGAATTCAGGATAGTCTGAAATGTTATGCCGTACATTAGTGCTAATTTCCTGTTCATAAAACGAGTTAAAACAAGAATTCAACAATTAGAACTGAAGAAGCTGGCATTGTTATTGTGGTCTTATATATCACCATAAAATCATTGTCCAAGGCCCTCCTGACTTCCATTAGCTTTTTCTCAGTTACAATGGAATGGATGACACGCTTGCCTGTTGCAAGAAAGGGTAAATTGCTCACAACATGATCCCCAATATGAAGACAAAAAGCTTCTGTTTTGAGCTTTGTACCTAGCCTACGATTGCCCTTGGCTTCAAGGTAACCATCTCGGGTCATTTTGTCGATTAATTTGCGCACGGTAGTCTGATTAGCCTCTCCCTCTAGCTTGGTCCGAAGCTTTGCAATCGTGACATATTTCATTGGAAGCGTGTGATACAGAGCCTAAAGTTTGTAGCACTAATCAGGATTTTGTAATGGGATGATCACTCATGTAATGGACACTCTTTACAAATCCTCTTGTACATACAGATGCAACAGAAGCTGGACATATAAATTTCAATACTGAGGAAATGAATTGATAATATAAGAAATTTCTCAAAAAGACAAATGACTGATAAATTTAAGTTTCCACCTCATCATAAATAGATGATAACTCACCTTTGTGTACAATTGATCATCAACTTGGGGAGCTTGTCTACCAGACTGGGCTGCTTGCCCATCCATTTCCTCTTTCACCGCAGTGAACTCAAAATCAAATTTCTAAATTCATGTTTCATCACAAAAGATAAGAACCAAGGTACGGATATGTTTGTAATCTAATTATAAAGAAACTTGATTCACCTTGTCTTTGGTGTACGTATCATCTCCAGTTTTGGATAAAACACCTTCCTTTACAAGCTTGTCCATAATATCTGAAATACGATCAAAAGAAAATAAAAGAGAACTAGTGTAAGAATGACAACCGTGGCAATACTCTTTCCTGCTTGAGCTGCAGGAAGAATCAGCGGGTCCAACTACCTTCAATCAGAACCTGCATAAATTGAAACATGGAAACATAATCAGGACATATACCTAGTTTTATAACTAGGGGTCATGACAATCATCCTCTCTTGTTTATGTCGGAAAATGGTTTGAAATGGAAGAAAATTAGAAAATTTAGAAATGAAAGCCACTCTGACCACTGAGATATCTGGGAAATTCGAGAGAACATCAGTAAGTTCAACGGTATTGAGGTGATGAGTGCCAATCCAGTCCTTCACTCTAGACAATTGGTGTTCATCTTCCACTGAATCCTGAGTATCATCTGCAAAACAGACTGCTGACCATTTGTCAAGACATCCCCAGCACAGTAACGGACCTAATGGCATGCAAATCATAATGACGTTTCTCCAAAAGGAACAAAACAAGTGTGAAGATCCAAGAAACCAAGTTGGTACATTCAGAGGTCCTGATCAAATTTCTGCTTAGTTTTTGTTAAGTACCTTCACCAACTATGCCCATGTCCTCCTTTGGTCGTTGTTTATCTGGTAAGATATCTATCAGTAACTTCCAGCACCAAAACCCACAAATACTAAAGTAACAGGCTCACTCGAGAAAGGAAATAATTGAATTTATGTAATTACCCACTGGAGCAACAATGAATCTGTCTTCTTCTGATTGGTTAACCTGACATTAGAATAGCACTTCAGAAAATTTAATTGCACAACTTAATCAGTGTATCCTGAATTTAAATATGCTGTAATGTTTTACCTTAAATGAATGATTGCAAAGAAATTAAAGCATAAAACCAAAGGAGCATTTAATTTCACCTCACTGTCAGATTCGGAGGAATCATCCCTTTTCACAGAATCAGCTCCTAAGCTCACTCCGTCATCTTCCATATCATCGTTTTCATCCTCACAAGGATCAAGCACACTTTTTACCTGCACAGATTACAATGGTCAACTTAACGTTGACATGAAATGTGGTCGTGTATTTGAATTACTGGTAATTGACAAAAATTCCAGTCTTCACCTTGAGAGCCAATACAAAATGCTTGCTGTTCACATTCCCAACCTCCATTTTCAGAGGATTTTTAGTCCATTGCTTATGGGCTTCTTCTTCTGTGCAGCCTCTGAAGAATGGAGGCTCATAATCTGCTGGCTGTAAGGTCCGCAGTGTAGCATGTCACCCGCCAAAAGGACAAAATGACTGAAAACATTATAGGAATAATTGCAGCCCAAAACTCCTGTGTTCCTATCATACCCGACCAGCCAAACATCCTAACCAAACTCATATGTATGGAAGGAAAAGCACTTCGTTGTGAATAACATCCAATGATCGATTTAGAATATAAGCTAATTACGAAAAAACAATAAAGGAATGGAAATAATAAAATACGGGTGCATAGATGTCCGGCATACCGTTACATCATCATAATAGAGGAGTTTCATCAATATGGTGTGCTGAAATGTTAAATCAGATGATGTATCTTGCAGTCAGTGTAAGTCAAAATCTTTTTAAGAATTTTGAATGTACAAAGTGCAGGCAGTTGAATTATCCGCAAATGATTAGTCTGGTTCTCGAATAGATATACCTCTTCAGGCATCTTATCCAAAGTTCTCATCAATTGAACCAGTGTACGGACCATTTTACAAGCAGAACTCCTGAAACATAATTTTGTTCTGAAAAATTAGGTAAAATTCATGAAAAATAAGGATCGAAGTGAGGTTCGACTGAGTTTTTTCTTCCATCACCTCATCTGATTGGAAGTAATTTCAGTTGTCGAGTTACACTTGAAAGTTCCTCCCTGTTTCTTGTTTCCAGTGCGATTGACATTCATGGAAACTTCTTGACTATCAGAATTAGAATAACTGAAGGAAACTGTAAGGGAAACACCAACAATGAACTCAGTCTGGGAGCAACATTGAAGTTTCGGTTAAAGAAAAAAAAAATCTCAATGGAAAGTGATCAAGCACAATCACGCAACACAAATTTTCTACGTTTGATCAACTCTGGAAAGCTGACTTACATGCATATTCCTCAATCATCGGGCCGTCTGTAGACTCGCAAACACAGAACAAAAGCGTCCTCAAGTATTTTTTCTGTAAAGCATCATAGACACCTACAAGAGGGAAAACAACAACGCCATTCAATTCAAAATGAAAGAATACCAGCAAATTCTTTCTAAGAAGAAATAAAAATAGCATCAAGATTCGATAATGGAGATGCCTTTCTCCATCCAATCAATCAGTCTACGAGACTCGGCATCCATTGGCATCAACTTCTTGATCTTCATCTCTGTTTATAGTGCCGCGCGTCAAAAGAAATTTACCAATAGGCAGCTCAAATTCCAAAACCAGATTGCCGCAAAGAAAAAGGATGTCTGAGAAGAAGAAGCTCACCTAGAGCAGGAACAGACTTATCATTGAAATATTTTTCCGGAAACAGGCCTCTGATATAACTGATGTTGAAAATGGCAATACGGAGCAGGTTCCTTGTCTATGTTCAAAAGGAATTGCGCAAACAATAGAAACACTCAACACATGAAAACTAGAAGTTGCTGAACCAGCTGATCGTCGCAAAAATCCACAAAAATTAAGTTGCAGAAAATTATTAAAAAAAAAACAGCAAACAATAACAGAAGTTGCTGAAACCGTTCGAGATGGACGGTATCGAATAAGCAGAAGCGAATGAACAGCTGAGATGAATCGAAACACAGAGATGATACAGAAAAGACTCGATCACTCTCGCACGGTCGTTCAAACTTGGTTTGAAAGTATACAAAGGAAAAGGAAAAAAAAAACGAAGAAACATAAAAATATTACAAATAAATCGTTTATACCAGTAGAAGAGAGTCCTGCTCTGTTATCTCCGATTCCTTCACTTTCTGCGCCACAACCTGAAACAGGTACGGAACAATCGCTGAAAGATTGGAAGATGAGATGGAAATAAACAATTAAACAGAGATTTTTCTTTTTTTTTTTTCATTTTGTTCTCAGCTCACCATTGTTGGCGATGATGAAGCTTCTCAGAGAGAAAGAGTGAGTCTGTTGGGTTTCTCTTCACAAAGCTGTGTGAGAGGGAGATTTTTGAAAATGCGAGTGAAAATTAGGGGAGAGAGAGAAAGAGTGGCGCCAAATATTTAAAGACCGGTGCGAAAGCCAAATGGAAAATGGAATCGCGTGACCAGAGAGAGATTGAGATTTTGAGGAGTCGGTTATTTTATCGTTCAGTTGCAATGAGAGTTGCGTGGAAAGTTGACTTGAGAAGCGGTTAACGATTAAATGCGTCGACGTTGCTGCGCGGGCTATACTTTCATAGATGGGCCTGGACCAATACTGAGACCAAAATTGGTGGCTAACTGTAATATGGGCCCATAGGGAGAACTTCTACCCAAACATATGGGACCCACTCCTATCAGCCCCAATCCGGTCCCAACATAGTGAACGGTCCATCCTTGATCCAGGCACCATTTCCTGTCCAAAACAAAGTGAAAATGGGACGCCCTACGAATCAATCCACTATGATTTTTTTTTAAGACATCTGCATGGACATCTCATATTGGGCGGGAGTCCAGCAACAGTGAAAGCAAACTGCCCGCCCTCTCTCTCTCTCTCTCGAAAGAGGGGAAACTTGAGCCCGATTTGAAAATATAGAATGGGTTCAGCGACCCACAAAACATTATAAAAGAGAAGCCGCGGTAAATCTTCACATTCATATTCTGGCCTTTTACACGTTTGTTTTCCGCCGCTCACCACTGTAACTCCTTTTTAAAATTAAAAAAAAAAAAAAAAAATTTACTTTGCCTGCTATCACTAGACCACATAGGCTAGTGAGGTACAACGCCATTGATAGCCTTAATTGATAAGTTTTTCAACGAATGAAACATGGACAAGCGGTCGAACTTTTTCCAAGTACTATTATTTGGTCAGAAAAAGGGGAAGGAATGCCAAGGTCCTATTTTTTTCACGCGGCAGCTTTAAGCTTTAGATCAAACGATATGCCGCCACGTAAGGGCAATTTTCATTGAAGGGGATTGTGGGTGGCGGGTCCCAGTTCAATCAGACGCCACATTTGTGGTGCACCTTTCATGTTAATTAACTAGAGTATATGTGTGTGAGATGTGTACGGAAAAGGATCTAAAGATCTTTGCCTTTCGGTTCATTCAATGATGAAAAAGAAAAGCCGACAGATTTGCATCCTCTGCAAAAGCCAAAACTTTTGGGGGGCGTTGCCTCGAGTATCTTTCCATGGTACAAAGTTCAAGGAAAACGATTCGTCCAGGAAATAATGATCTGGTGGTTTAACCAACGAAGAACTCGCCGCCCATTTAGAATCTAATGACTTGTAACAAGATTTCTTGGAGCTTCAAATTCATGATTAAAAGGGTCTTATGTGGAATTAATCATAGCTTTAAAAGCAAAAATGATTTGTTTTCTTTGGAGATGAGCTGGCAACTCTCACACCAGTTGATTGACGAAAATGGAAAATATCTTTGTATGGGTGCATACGTAGCTGCGATTCTATGAACCCTAGGTTGTGATTATATATCTAAAAGGACAACCATGGGGAATTTAATTTTGGACTTTATAAAGGAAGAGATGGGGAGAGAAAGCAACACAACTTAACAATAAAAAAGGTCCCCAATTATTGTGTCATGCCACAAACATCTTCTGTATACACACTTTATTGGACTTCATTGAATCATTTAATTTTTTAATTTACTCCAAATTTTGATACAAAAAATCCCTCTTCATATATATGGCAATTATAAAAAAAATAATCTACATGACTCTTAGTTTTTTAAAATCATAAAAATTCATTTCACTTGCACTTCTATAACTATGTAAAAATTTAATTACTGCAACTCAATCAAAATTTATATAATCAATAATTAACTAAATTTTTTAACTTATAACATAATTTTTTTAATTAAATTATATACCAATAATTCACAATTTAAGCTAATAATCATGGAAATTATTAAATTCACCTCATTCTATTAAAGTAATATTAAAAATTTAAAGAATAAATTGTGTGATTAAAATAATTTTATATTATAAATAAGAGAAATCAATAAATAAATAAAATAATTTATAAATTCAAAATTTTAAATTTTTTACTAATTATTTATTTATTTATATTTAAATGCTTAGAATGCTATGGACATCATTGGGAATCTTTAATTATGATTGCTAAGTTCTTTTTTGGGTGTTGTAACTATATAGTATTGCTATAAAGCAGTTTCAAACAAATATTTTTATAAAAAAATTAAAGTTTAAATAATTATCTCATACGTTAGAGACTCAAACTAATATTCTTTCGTTTTGAAATACACAAATTCTCAAACTTTTAAACATTAGACTAATCTATGTAATTCACATATAGTTGCAACATTGATTACAAGGTACACACTAACACATAGCCCATCCCACAATTTCTACATTTTTGTTTTTTTTTTTATACTGCAATTTTGAAAGACTTCAAGCTAGTCCTATATCACACCAGTAATTTACAATTTATGTTACATACATTCTTGATGCACCCAATTTGTTGCAAATTACAACTAGTAGCTAACAAGTAGCTTCACGAAGTAATTGCGCTGCATCGATCAGCCACAAGACATCCCAGTGGGTTCTTCATTTCAAGAGAGAACTTTAACTGCTCTGAAAGATCCACGTGCTCTGTCACCGGGAGCCATTTGTATCGGTGCAACAGCCGTGCGAACCAGAGATGCACCGTGGTTAACCCTAGTGCCTTGCCTGGACACACCCTGCGGCCTGACCCAAAGGGTGCAAGCCTCAGATCGGAGCCCATTATCGGAACATCCTCTTCCATGAATCGCTCCGGTTTGAAGGCCCATGGATCTTTCCATATGGACGGGTCGTGGGTTATGGCCCACATATTGACCATTGCCATTGTGCCAGCTGGAATAAAGATTTTGTCTACGTGGACATCGTGGATGGCGAGGCGGGCCCATGAGAGAAGTGGGCCCGGTGGATGCATTCGCAGGACTTCCTTCACAATTGCTTGGAGGTAAGGGAGGTTCGGGATGTCCGACTCTAGGACTTGCCTGTTCTTGCCAAGGTAAGTGTCCAACTCCCGCTGTGCCTTAGCTTGGATTTCCTGGTGCATGACCATTCTTGCCATGGCCCACTCCATAAGTATAGCCACCGTTTCTGTTCCTCGAAATATCATTTCCTGCACAAGAGGTGAAATCCGTACGCAAGTTGAAATCCTTAGGAAAAAGAAAAGTTGAAAATAAATGATTTAGACAATTATTTTTGGTTCGAAAGAAGGAAATGAGAATTTTAAGTAATTACTTGAATAACAAGTAAAAATAATTATAAGTAAGATATGACATATGAAACCAATATCTCACGTTTTATAATATTATAGTATCAAGGTTTTAATGTCAATCAATATGCTATGCAATTTTCTTTTTTTGCTTGGCGAGACCAAATTATTCGGTTAATAAAATATTTTGATATTGTTTTATTAAATTCTATCTAAATTCTAGAACCAAGAAGAAAGAAAAAAGAAATGAAAGATGCATGCTAATGCATGCTTTTATCCCATAATGAATATGACTGTGAGTGCGAGTAAGAGAGAGAGAGAGAGAAAGAGAGAGAGAGAGACGCTTAGAAAATGCCATTACCCATAATATAGCCACCATGTCTGATTCGCTTAACTGCTCCTGCTGGGGCAAAGACAGCAAAGAACTAAGCAAGTCACTTCCACTGAAAAAGTCTCCAGCTGTCTTTCTCTCTCTCACAATTTGACTCACGATAGTCCTAACCTTACCGGCCAACTTGCGACACCTTCTCTTCACCCCATAAAAGTCCAAGAACCTTAGAGGTAAATAATCCTCCAAATTAAACTCTGTAATTAATTCAAATCCTTCTTTAACCACGAACCCTAATTCCTCCCTAACTGAAGATGCACTGCTCCCAAAGACACTCTCTAATACGTTACTTAAGGAACCCCTATGCAATATTTCTCTCAACGTTAGAACCCTTCTTTTTTCCATATTTTCTTTCACTGCCATTAACATTTCACCGGCTATACGTTGCCTTAGTGGCTCTAGACTAGAGATTCTTTTGGGAGAGAACATAAAATTTGCTGCGATTCTACGCAGTTGTCTCCAGTAGTTCCCGGAGGGAGCAAAGCCCATGGCACGTTCAAACATTAACAAACGAGCAGATTCCTTTATTGGCCGGTCCAAGAAAGAAGTACCACATAGGATTTCCCTAGCTGTGTCTGGATGACTACTGATGATCACAGGGGTTGTGCCTAAACTAAAAGCCATGAGCTTTGTTGCACACAGTGAGGTGGCCATGGCCGCCAATTTGCGATGAGCAAATGAACCCATGTGGGGTAAGGTTCCTAATATTGGCCAGCCAATCGGACCAAGAAGTTTTAAAGGGCTTTGGCCATGGAGGTACTGTTGGTTTCTCCATGCAAATCCACCGGGGATCAACCAGTATTTGTGAAAGAAAGCTAAGAAAGTGAATAATAAAAATAAGAGGGGAATTGGATAGCAGGAACCTTGGCATGTGAGTGCTAAGCAAAAGAGCAGGAGAGAGAAGTTTGCTAACATGAAGGACTTCATTTCAAAATTGCAAGGAAACTAATGACGATAATTAGGGAACAATTACTTAGAGGATTCCTTACGAGCAAAGCTAATAGAATTATCCAGAGAGGAAGTTGGTCATGGGAGGATCGCTTGTGGGTCGATTGGTATTATATAGTACTTGGAAAGTTGTTTTGTTTGAGGCCTTTATTACTTTAATGAAGCTTGATTAGGAGCTAAGCATGCTAGTGGGTCATGAGCCCCATCAGGGCGGCTCCTAGGTTGGCAATAGTAGTGCTACCCCCCAATTACCGTACCTTAGAAAAAAAAAATAATAATCTATACGGTTGGAAATGAACATCGATAAACAATTTCTAACTCCTTTATGGCTTTCTGCTGCTGTCCTACAAGCTCCTTGTAGGGTGTAACTTCATTGGTACGAGATGATAGCAAACTCTAGCTCTTCATATGGTGCAACTTCATCTCTTATGTTTCATAATTATGAGACTCCTTTTGAAGAGGGCTACGTCTATGTCACTATGCGTCAAATTGTTGTTCACCAAAATAGACCATACTTTTTGTGCGAAGACAGGACCCTATCAACGCATATCAAGAATCAATAATCGAAAATAGGTGAGAGTATCTCAAGCTTTCCCCAATTTTTGGGAGGGGTTAGAGACAGGAGTTCCTACGAACTCCGAAACTGGTGAGAGATAGGGAAATTCTAGTCCTTCGTAGAGCACTAACTCATCACCCTCACTCTCTTATGGCTAGCCAAGGGGAAGTGTCATACACCAAAGCAGACTATTACTTGTTATATGGGAAACCTTATTACTCACTTTTCAGGACTCTCTGTGGAGGTGGATTTATTTTATTTGATAATATCCATATTCATGCGTTTAACGATCTTAAAAGTATTGCTATAATTATGAAAAAAATACTTATTAAAATATGTAATTAACAATAATAATTATGAATATATTAAATGCACGCGCGCGCGCACACGCACACACATATATGTAAGTAAAAAAAAAAAAAAAAAAGAAGCGCAAATTATCAAATATGAATGTGTAGTCATCAAATGACTGAATGTAACCCAGCTCAAAATAAAGCATCTATCATAGACTATCACGTGTCAATGTCGTGTTAAATTCCTATATTGCACAACTTACATATTGCTCCAACAAGACATGCTTTAGATAGATATCGATACCCCACAAAAATTTCTAGTACCTAACAACTTTTGTTGCCCCAGAGTAAATTTGGTTACATTATTAAACACGTCGCAACTATAAACCAACAAATATACCACAATTCAATTAACCACATGTTTTCACCTTTACATTTTCTTTTTCTTTTTTTTTTCTTTTTCTTTGGGTAGGATTTGTCATTGGTTGAATAAAATTTCGTAGCAAGAAACTAAAAATAAACTGTCCACCTTCTATCAGCCAAAACGTATATACAGGAAGAGGGGGTTCCACCAATCTGAGATCGGCTTAATTAACTCAAACAAAGTCATAATCACAACTTGTTCGAGATTAAAAGATGGACGTATGAGCAAAGAAAATTTTCGAGCACGTACGAACTACCTAAAGCTAGACAGGCAAGCCGAGGAAGGAATATAGTTAACTTTTGTAAAAGAGCTTTTAAGTCGGAACATCTTATAAATGGAAGAAATCTTGGATACCCAATCTGCCAAGATGGGAACCTCTCACGTTAACAAAAATAAGGATATAATAAAAGCCACTATCATATGGACACTAATTTTTTAGACAATAGTGACAACAAATCCACTAAAAATTACACAAACATGAGACAATAAATGTAAAATTCAATGATAATAATTGCACCTCTTGTAGATCAATGTCTACCCAAACTCAAAAAATCACGTCAATTTAATATTTCACTTAATTAAATCTTCTCAAAATCATCCTTCAAAGGAACCAGTGGATTTTTATTTTAAAAAAAAAAAAAATCCAAAAGATGAAAGGCAAAAGCATGTATGTAATAACAAATAGCATTTCGATTACATAATAATTTCTTCAATCCCACTATACTTCTTTCCAAACAAACACCGGTAAGCATTTCCATTCTATTGCAGTAATTCGGTGCTGATCACATTGCAACTGACATCATGCCCACGGCATATTGAGACCCTGCAAAAACGTACGACTAACCAATAGCCAGCATCCTAGATGCAAGAAGAGTGAAAATTCGTTGAAGCTGCACTCACATAGAAGCCAGACGTACGACCAAACTTACAAGAAATTTTGTAAGACAATATTCTTTTAAAGCAAAAAACCACAGAAATCAAATGTTCCCCTCTTTGATAATTCGCGGACACAATCTTCAAACAAAAATTGTACAAATTAACATGCAGACACCCCACTTTCTCCCCCATTATTCTTTTACTGAAACGGCTCTCTCTCCCATGTTTACATTTATTGCAAACAGAAAGCATTCCAATACTACGGAGGCCTAAATATAACTAATGATGCAGATCCTATTGGAGAAGTCAGGAGTATGTAATCCACTATTCCGAAAAAAAGCTAAACTGACATGCGTGGAGTTTTATCTCCCACAAAATGTCAACACACTTGTAAGATAATATACATCTACTTTATTAAAGGAGCATCTATAGATAATATCAAAATCCCACTGAGCCCTTTATTACAGAAAAACTAAAAAAATGAGAGCAAGTGGATGCTATAGAAAATTGATCTAAGACACCAAAACCATCAATGGAAATCAAAAACCTCACCAAGGGAATCAATAGATGAGGATGAATTTAAAAATTATACAAAAGCAAGGTGCTAAAAAGAAAAAAGAAAAAGGAAAATAATTCTTTAGTGAGACCTACTTGGAGTTTCCACTAAAGAAATCCATAAAAGCTGAACAAAGTGGAAGTCCCTTAACTCTAACAATCCAACATTATCGTTACACTTCCTAAGAATCACAAGTGCAAATAAACAAAAAAAAGGGACAGAGTGATCAAAGATTTTGCCTCCTAAGGTTGAATAATGGAAGGCCGCCATCAGGAACTCCTACTAATAAAAGCAGGTGGGTGGACTGTGGACCTGCAGCAGCAGCAATATGATCCACTCTCCATTAAAGAATACAGAATTTGGCCTTGGTTCCCTATTAGAAAACCACTTCAGATGATTCTAAAAGTACAGCACCAGAGAATCAAATAGCAACCCCTTGGCTGGTAAACGGAAAGGTGGTCTAGAGTGGGCATGGCAACAGTTAAGGAAAAAACACACGTAAGATACATAAGATGAGAATACCAACATGATAACAAAGCTAATAACCAGGAAGACCAAAACTAACTAAATATACACCAATACATGATAACCAGTATGTGGAAACACTAACTTAGAAGCTGCTAAAATTTCATGTGGTTGAAAGTCATAAGCATAAATAGTCTAGGTGCTTTTCCACTACAAGTCAATGACAGCAGCAGAGGTGAAGCGAACATGCATAACAAGTAAAATGCATGAGACAACAGATGAGCCACAGCAATCTAGTTAATACAAGAAGCAAACAAGATGTAGAATATCGTCAATCACTAGCACTTGTTGCATCCATGAACTAAATGCCCAAATAAAGATATATTAATTCTTTTAGAAGGAAAAAAAAAAAAAACAAGATTGTCCACAACTTTTGATACTAGCAAGCACAAAGGTGGAAGTATGGTTAATAGGTGACTTAAAAAGGCATCCACTTAAGATTCCCTGCTTAAATTATTCAGCAATGTCTTGCGCATTTCCAATTTGGTCATTGTATTTTCAAACTATGGACATGGAATAAATCAAGAAACTACAAACTTGGATAAGTTGGGCCCTACTTCCGACCATTCAAGATGGCTAACAATGTACCTATTTTAATCGTTGGCATACCATGTGTTTATAGTACAACTGCACATTTAGTTGAGTAGTAAATGGAATCATACAGCCAGGAAGTTTATAAGCCAAATACTGATCATTAAAAATAGAACAGCATACTCTCAATCATTGTGTTCAACATTATACTTGTAGAGAGGCTGTCTGATTCAATGGGTGTACGGCGGTACTTTTTATTGTTACTTAAAATTTTGAATTTTGTCTAATAGAAACAGTTATTTACATACTCAATTGATTTATTCCCATAAAATTAATGACTTATTGCTAGTGTTCTGTTATGCCTGAAACCTAAAGTAAATAGGTCAATAATGATAAAACAGAACAACTTAGGTGCATGCTGGAATCATTATCTGGGCATAATAAATCAATAATTGCATCCAAAAAGTGTTGCCATCTTTGCCTGCTTGATAAATCATAAAACTTACATGCATTTCAAAGGGTTCATAACATCTAGATTTCAAAACTTACCCCATCTTGGAATCTCAATCTCTTTAAGAGTGATGGCAGAGGAAAATGAAAAAAATAATACTTTTGTTCATATAAGGCTTCTTCCCACACCAAATGATGATTACTTATGCACATAATATGTAACCATATGAAATTGTGAACTACTCTATTCACAGAGGGAACAAAAAACAGGGAGTAGCATCAGAACACAGCCAAAAAAAAATAACTCCTGACCTTTAATTCTGCAAGTAACAAACATGGATAGACCAAATCAAAAGACATGCATACATATGACAATAACTGGTATCACACATAAATATAGATACTGTGAATAATTAGAGAAGGAAAAAGAAAGAAAGATTAACATACTTAGTACACATGCAGAGAGCAAAAATCTGCATGAGACATTATAATAGCCAAATAAGTATAAAGAAACTTAAGAGTCAGGATCAACATGTGGATGGTATACCACATGTTCAACTGGGAATCATCTGGTCGATATTTGAATGATATAGCAAAGATGTTGGCATGTTTGCTTGGCGAGTTATCTTGGAGGAGGGGGAGGAGGTGGCAGCATGTGGGATTTTGCCATTCCAACCCACACTATGATTCCAATTGTAAGGATAACCCATCCAAAGATATCATACTTGAGATCATTGCCCTCCTTCTTTGAATTCTGAAAGTTATTAAGGAGAGAAAAGGAAAAATAGACTTTAAATGTAGAAATTGAAAACAGAATATGAGATAGATGCATTAACTCAATTGCTAAAGTTGAGATTTGGGATGACAAAGTCTCAGGTCAATGTCAAACCCTCAGAAATATACATATATAGATAGAGAGAGTAACATATGAGATTTCCTACAGACAGCTCAAAAAACTCGAATCCTATATCGGCCTTTTTCTTAACCCATCTCAGTGTGCATGCATAAAACATGAATGAAATTGATGTGTATCTCTCTCTATGTCTTCCCTCTCTCCCTCTTTGCATGGCCTAACTCCCTTCCTCCATGCATGGGCTGTATAGGTCTCTCCCTCTTCCAATCCCTCTCCATGTTCTTCTCCTTCTGTCTCCCTCTCACTAGAAGGTATTGGTCCAACTGTCACATTTTCATCATCCATCAGGCTTTGGTTTTAGCTGAGAACTGGACTATAAAACCCAAAATAAAACATTGAATCAAATCCTAGTTACGCTGTAATCACAAAGGCCAGCATATATCTGAAAGAAGAGGAATCGGAACCGCATAGGTTCAAACAAACCTACGGAAAGAAAATCTGCAAGCAGTGGTATAACTCCGACAACACTGGGACCAAAATGCAGTCATCTAGGCTCGTAAAAAGGACAGAATTCAAAACATTAACATTAATTACATTATATGAGAGTTCTAGAAGCAGTAAAAGACAATGGAAAACAGAACAGCTAAATAACTGAATTCAATCCAAACAAGACAGCCCGTATGCATATAACAAACCAAAATATAAGCGTTGCTTTAGCCACTGCACAATGTCTGATGATTCCATCAGTACAGTGGCTTATTTCGATTCACTTCACTGGATTTGGGAACAAAATCCTCCTTCCCATGTGACAATAGTAACCGCCTGTTATGTAGGTCCTTCCTACACCCACCAGGACTATATATTGAGGATATTGTAATACATGCTTACACAAAATTCTATTCATTTCCTGTTTCAATTTTCATTCTAAAACATTCATTAGACTAGGGGAAAGGGAGGCAAAAGATTCACTAAATTCAGCATTAGCATGTTAGAAAGGCCGGTGAAACAGGAGAGGTCTTCTGTCTGAAACTCTAGTCATATACGCATAGAATAATGTCCCATTTTCAGTTCCCCAAGATCTAGCACAAGAAGTAACAATCTGGCACTCAAGTTGCGCCCAAACAGTTGGACAATCGAGATTCCCACCTTTGCATTTCAAGAAACGCAAGATACCCCACCTCATCGTCTATTCACCAATTCCATGCTTGTGAATCTCCATGTGCAACTCTGGTGCCTAATGAAAATGCTTCATTCAAAAAAATAGTATAATGGAACTGCTCGAAGTCGTCCTGAATGGACTCCATCGCCGCCGCGAAACTAGTTTTTCCCTTTTCTTTTTTTTTTTACGGGACGATGCCGTGAGAAAATGGGAGGTTTGTTTTATTTTTTTAACAGTCGCAGCGGTCGCGTTGGCGGCCTTCACGAGTTGAAAAAACAGTAGCCCCCCTGTTAAAAACGGTAAACCGGCCTTGTGGGTGGTTTTTGGGTTTGCAAGGGGCTGGATCGGTGGTCAAGGGAATTACTCATAAGCAGCCCTCAAGCCATAGGTTTACAGGCTACGGCCCTTTCAATCTGGACCCAAATATTTATACGTCCAGTTACAAACCATCATACTTGGAAGCCAACAATTTGAGTAATATATATATTAATTAGTCAACAATTACTATTATTAAAATTAAAAATCGAAGCTTTTAAAAACTACAATACCACAACCTTACTTAAGGCACTTTGTAAATACTACTGTAACGCCCTTTATTAATTTCAAGCATCATGCCACTGGCTGTTAGATGGGTTAAATTTGCGCGTTTGCCAGCTTTCTGGGCTTCTGGGAACTCATTGCTTCAGGTGCTTCGGGGGCTAAAGGGCTCTAACGTGAATGCCACACTTGGAAGGAGAAAAAAATGTTTTAAATTACACCTCCAATCAAATACTAAGCTCCTCTACCATCAATATTCTCAATTTCAATCAAATCCCCCTTGTTCCCCACTCGCCTTCCTGTATTGGAACCTGTTTAGTGCTACTTAAAAAGCCCTGACCGAAGTTATGCAAACAAAGGAAGCTCACTCGTAGCTAGAAATCGGCCCATTTCAATATTCCACAAATTCCTCATAACAGCAGCGGAATCTCGTGTTACAAATTACAATATATAATTATGCACTAGAAACTAATGTATCAATCAATCGGAACTATCTATACCAGAATTGCCGCACTAAACCACTTTCCATAGCTCCTTTTGTTTCATTCCTCATCATCCATTGTAATGCTAATATCTTTTGTCAGTCTAATGGGGAGGTTCTATCTCAAAGCATCACATGACTATTGCCATATTGAATGCTTCCCAACCGTTCACTTCTGAACAAGTCAAACGACTGATGTGAGGAGGGCTCTAATCCGCTGCAACAACTCAGCTTTCACCGAATCAGGAACAGAAGCTGCATTGAGGAGCAGTGACATTGACTCCATTATCAATAAAAGGAGAAAAGATTGAGGCACAATGATGCAAGCAGTTTTGAGTGCAATTCAATACATCGACATGCAAGCAAATACGGAAACACAAGAACAAAAAGCCATGAAAATTATTTGTAGGAGCCTTTGGAAACATATTGATAAAGTGAATTGTGACTCGCAAAAGCAAGAGAACATGTTCAATAATATTGAGCACAGAGTTGACCATGATATGCGAGATGCATCCTACAGTGGATCCTGTGCATTGCTGCCCAAAACATTGAGACTGCCAGTTTTAGGTCTTTAAACATACAGGAATTCTCAAGCCCATAACATGGATTCATAAATTCAGGTATTGGTGCTTGAGGCACACATCTTTTATGTCATCCGTCCTATTAACATGAGAATAACAGATTACATTCTGTAGTTCTGTGAAATATGAAGTACCATTTCAATAGATTGTCTCATTTTTTAAGAGAAATTCCAGGAGGTTGTTTCATGTCTTCTTGATTCCAAAAGAAATTTTACATCGCAGAAAGATTGATGAAGCTTCAAAAATAGAAATCTAGTGTCCATATAAAGTCAATAGGTTCCAGGATGCTTAGCCATTTTGCCAGTTCTCTACAATATAGGCATAGGATGAACATAATGAGGCCCATTGGTTAAAGCATACAAGCCACCACATATATCATGCAACTTATACCCTTCACTTCAAACAACACATCAAGAATTAATTAAAGCCTAGTGCCTAAAATTAAAAAAAAAAACTTGATAATGTAAATAAACTGTAACAAGAAAAAGCTGAAAGGCACAGGACTAACTAAATGAGGTTCGCCAGCATACAAAATTTAAAACAACAAACAGGGTACAATGAACCCAAGGAAAACAAAGAAGGTAAAAAGGGAAACCCACCTCTGCCCTTTGGGGTAATGATATGTATAAGGTCATCCACTGTAACATTATTCCTTCCCTTCTTCCTTGTAAATGCCCTTTGAATAATAAATCAAATGGAATTTTATCAGCACAAATATAGGAAAACAGCCAACAGAAAGAAAAAGAGGTACAACTAGAGAGTTGCAAAACATATAAAACAAAAAAGTAAACAACAAACTGCAATTATGGAACAAGAGAGGGTTTCAAGTTTAGAAACAACTTTTAAATGGATAGTTTCAGTTCCACATGTAAAGCAAGGAATCTGCCCCCCCAAGCATGTTTAACTCATACACACAATTCTTTCTCCACAACATATCAAGGATCATATTGCCACCATACTCCTAAAAAACTTTCTCAGATTTTGCTGGCTTCAGCATTAGGGGTTTCTTGTGCACGACCCTCCACACTGTGGGGTATAAGGAAGGTATATCTAAGAAGAGGTTTGTTTTCGCAACTCTATACTGTGACCTCGGGCTCGTGGCTTAGGCATAGACAGATGAATTATATGCCATGAAGCGTATAACATCACTTGTACAGGCACCAATTTTTAAATGCTAATCTGATCAACAATTGAGGCCAGCTTATTGGAGGTCAGGTCAGCCATTGACAGAATAGAGCTCCAAAGATTAAAAAAAAAAAAAGAGCAAAAAAGAGAAATTGAACGAGGAAACCTGCAAAGGGCTTTCATCTCGTCCCTCCAACCGCACTCTATCAGCCGTTCCCTCAACAGTTCCTTTAATCGCTCCTTCTCTCCATTCTCAATCAACTATATTAAAAACAAATGCATAACCGGCTACTAAATCAATCAACGCCCGTCACCGGATAAAAGAACGACTTTTTGAAGTAAAAAAAATAAAATTAATGGCAAATTAGACAGACCCAAATCACCTTGATATTGACGATTTCTTGAAGAGTTAGATCTTGGTCTGGATGGTGAATCGGCGGCAGCGAAAGCCGATTGACAACAGCCCTCCTTTTTAGCATTTAACATAAAAGCAATAAATGGATGAGTGATGACCGAGTCGACATAATTGAAGTTAGGTATTATGAAACGAGATAATCACAAGTAATACGTAATTAATCTTACTTCTGGGACATTCTGTGGCGGCGGAATTTATTAACATACAATCCTGAAATCGCCCGAATGGAACCCAGTTCCCGGAGAATCTTTTGGGCGCTCGGAGCCCTTCTCCGCACCGTATGTTTAATTAATGTAAAAACATCATTAAAAAATCATAAAAATATTATGTTTTTGGATAAAAATTATTTATTTTTATAATAAATCGAATTTTACTATTATTAATATAAATGTGTAGGTCGGTGGCACACTGGTGATAGCCGCCTCCGACAGTTGTGAAAAGACGAAAAGGTTCTTCTCCTCTGTGCAGTTCGCGGTGGCGGGTGGGGAGCAATACCGACAAATTAGGCAATTTTCATTGTACTAATTATATCCCTGCTCGATGGCTGCATCAAGGCTCATTCATAAGGGCAACATCGGCTTTTTATGCTCTCAAAAAAAAAAAAAAACCATAAATCCTCAAATTTCCCGCCAATTCAAAACCCTACAAATCGACCTTCTTCCCTCATATCAGTTATCCCTCACCATTGAATCAAAGTTGTAGTTCATCAATGGCTCAGGAAGAGGACACAAAAGGACCAGCCCGACCGGAATTTCCGACGGCGCGGGTCAAGAAAATCATAAAGCTGGACAAAGACATCAACAAGGTCACTTCAGAGGCAATATCACTCGTCTCGCACTCCGCCGAACTGTTTCTCCGATTCCTCGCCGAGAAGTCGGCGGAAGTTGCGACGGAGAAGAAGCGGAAGACTGTGAAACTCGAACACATTCGTATCGCCGTCAAGAGGCACCAGCCGACTGGCGATTTCCTTCTCGACTCTCTTCCGCTGCCAGCCCAGTCCTCCGATAAGCCGGCGGCTGAGAAGTCTCGTTCTCACCCCGGGGCTGAGAAGCCTGTCCCAGCTGGCACTCGCCGGATTGATGATTTCTTCGTTAAGCCCGCCGATGAAGCTTCAGTTCAAATCAATGAGTCCTAGATTCTCCCCCTCTTTATGCTTCCTATCTAGAGTTAATTTGGTTAGTTGTAGAAGTTGAGTTAATTTGTGTTTTCTTCAAAATTTTGAAGGGACGTGGAGGCAAGAAAAGGGATTTGGGTTTGGGATTAACATTCAATTTTATGATCGTCTTTGGATCATTTTCTTGCATATATTTTGATCTTGGTCATATTATTAGCATTTAATTTTGGAATTCCTTGAGTTTTGTTTGATTGGCAAGAATGATTTGCCTTGCACTTCCGGCATTTAATACAATCTAGTGAAGCAAAGTTAACAACTTATGGCAGACGTTGACCTTAAAGTTGGTAGTGCTTGAGGGAAATGGATCAATCAACTGGAAAAATTTTAGACCAATATCTCCTTGAATACAAACATTTTTTTTAAATAACTTTAGGAGTCAAATTAATGCTTGCTGTGAACTGAACCTTACATCTCAACTGGAAGGTAAATATTATCCTAGAAATTCTTTAATATTCCCACCGGTAGCAATTTGATTGAGCTTTATTGGGCCCCGACGCCCTTAGAGGAGAGATAGGCGATAGATGAATTGATAAACTTTCAAACTGATGTAACCAAATTGCACTATTCTTCTGTAGAATGCTGAAAACTTTAGACTTTTTTACTGCAAGCTTTCTCTTATATGGATTGCTTTATCATTCCACACAATATGGAAATGTGCAAAATGTGAAGTGAAATTTAGGGAGATAAGGGCCCGGAAAATGTTGAGACCACTGAAGCTGCTTCATCTTGAAGTTGAGAAGTAAGGCCAGTTTGAGCAAACAGCCTTTGCCTCTGGGCCTTCCTGCCTTCCTTTGTGAAGGATATGCCTTGAGTTGCAGAACTGATGCTGTTAGTTCCCAAATGCTGGATACCCATAGAAAACCTCCTATTTAAAGGGACTGCATTGCTGAAACCTCCATTCAAGCTCCTGTTTGAAAGACGTCTACTACTGGTTCCTGGCATCAGCCCATTCAAATTTTCTTGATCAGCTACTCCCTGACTCGGAACCTTCTTCTTTTCCTGAGAGGTAAAACCCATTTCTCAGAGAATGAAAAGGAACATAAAGCTGCTGTTGTCTCAAGCAAAAAAAAATATAAAGAATTTAAGCTGTTGTTGCTGTGGTATTTTAGTTCACATTCTAACTTTAACAAGAAGAATGTTGTTTACAGTGTCTGATATGTCTTACTCTTTCTCTATGCTTCTCCCGATCTTTCTCTTGTCTTAGTATGTTATACTCTTCCAGTAGTGCCAGCAGAGGTACCTGCATAAAAGTCCGTTGAATTGTTTTATTGCGATGGAACTCTACAATCTAGGAAGAAGACCACAATAGATATTTTGCCTTTGAGTCTTGGGCATATGACCCAGATACTTGGTATAATGCAAGTGGTTAAAGAATAACTGTGAGTATAGTGACAAGCAGCAAATTAAACTTACATCATCATACAGGAATGGTTTCTTTCTTTCTTCTTCCCAATTCTTAGTCTTCACTATCAATGATGACACCAAGGCTGCATAATCAATTGGCACACTGTTCAATAAGTATGACCAACATATCTTTAGGATTGAAGTCAAAGGTTATGTTCTACTGCAAGGTAGAATGTCATAGGTCAACAGGCAGTTTACCACAAACATGACTTATCAACCACTCCACCCCCTGATTTAGGCCCATGTAAAATGTCTACTTGGTTAACAACTTGGCATAAATTCTATGCTTAGCTCCTGAAATCAACTCTAGTGTTTTCACATGATTCACTAATATGCAATTGGCTTTCTGCGGGGCTTCCTGCAAGCTGAGTAACTTTGGTATCTTACCTGGAATTTTGTTGACCATTACTCGTGCACGCTCTGCACGTCTCAGATTTATATGAGCACCTCTGCTAACCGAATATCGATTTTCATCCTGAACAAGTGCATCAAACAGGAAACTATATGTAGATATGTAGAGTATTAGAAATGATGAGATCATGTATATCGATGAGTTTGGATACTAACCCGGCTGTATTCTTCGAGCCAGCGCTCCTCATCACAAGCTGACATCCACCTTCCAACCTTTTCCATTATTTCCCTCCTGCTAGAGGCTTCTTCTTTTGCTCTTGATATCTGTCCATCCATGCTTATGAGGAGATCAGTGTGGTCAATCTCCCCTTTTTTAATGCTTCAGTCAGTTACTGGGCTAATATAGGAAACAAGGACAATGCTTGATAAATCTAATGAAAGACAAGTTCAGGAACCCTACCTGAATTTACGAGGTTTATTATATTGTCCATTTCTGATTGTGATGGGATTTCCATGTGGGACCCATTGCATATCTCTTCCAGTTCATTCTTTTTCTTGATGAAAAGCTCTTTCATCTTGCTTGCTTTTAACTGATCCAGTCTCTTGACTTCAGCTTCCACCTTTTAACAATTCCAATAATTTTTATCACTATGTAAATTCTGACAATTGTTATATGCATAATTATGCATTACTAACCTGCTGAATTAAATTTAGGGCAAGGCTTCCAGGATCTGATACTTCAGCTGGCAAAAGAGACAATAAAACAGTGATTTGGGAAAACAGTTGACGATCTTCATATGGCGTGTCCATAAGATTCCACAAGTTTGTCAATGCTTTTCCAAGATGTTGAAGCTGCAGATTCACAGAAGTTAAAATAAGCTAGCCTTTTGCTGTTGTGGTAATCTATTATAAAGCAAATAAGATGATAGAAACAGGAGAAACTTAGTAGCCAAAAATTGTGCCCCTTTATAAATCATTATGTTGTCTACTTCCATTATTCATTTCATGGCTGAATGACAATGTTTACCTTTTCATTTTTACATATCAGGAAGTAACACATAGCAACTGTGTATTATTTGTTTCTGCAGACAAGGTACAAGAGCCTGACAATAACGTTTGCAAAATAAAAGAGTGATACAACACCAGTAATCATTGTCACCTTCTCTAGTCGCATTTGTTTTTCCACTTTGAGAGACTCCACAGTGCTGCTGAGTTTAGCTAAGATGCCATCACTTATGTTTCTGGATATTCCACACAATTCATTCAAACTTGGATGAACCTTTGTTATGATCATAGATGATTCCATTCCTAATGTTGCAGACATATTCTTGATTGCATTTATGTATATCTCCACTTGCTGGAGCCTGTCATTCTTTGAAGTCAGCAAAAGGTAAAAGATAAGTTTTGTACCTTTTCCAATTGATTTGCAAAAATCTTCACTACTATTTAATCACTTTTGTTACCTTCTCGCTGTGGAGTCTTTGTAGCTCGATCTGGTATTCCTCTAATTTCTTCAATGAAAGATCATTCTCATTAACTATCACACTGGTTATCGAATCATCATAAACTGATTGACCAGCAATTTCTGCAGTGATTTTTTGAATTTGTCCCTGCACCGCTCGAAACTGGTTCACTCTTTCCTCCTTTCTCAGCTGCATTTCTCGTAAAGCTGGAGTGATTGCATCTAGCTGCTCTCTCAGCGTTCCAGACTTTTTCTCTGGCTGCACAGTTAACAATTATAATCAGCTCAAGCAAGTCGCAGTGTGCATAGCATCACAACATGGCAGAATTTAATGAGCAGATCTGGAATTTTTTGGTTGGTTTCAAATCTCTCTGGTAAAGACAATTGTTTGACTTAACTAGCCCAAATTGCTGATACTGCAAACTTTCTAGGGCTAAATTTGCAAGCATGATTCTTTTTTCTTTTCCTTTTTTAGGGATTGAACTTGCAAGCTTGAATTTCATGGGGAGTTTGCAATTTGTGCTCAAACCATCTAATTGCTTCCTTACTGCTTGATTCATCTTTTACTTTTATGCCTATCTTTCTAATTGAAGCAGAGATAGATGGACAAAGCACCCGTCCAGGTAGAGATCGTTCGCCAAGGGATAACAGAAGATGTGTACATTCAGCTTCTGATTCTGCCAATTTTTGATGTAGGCGAGCTCTTGATATATTGGCACTGTCAACTTTCCTTCTATAAACCTCCAAGCACTCCTGTTCTAAAGCCAGTAAAACTTTCTCTCTTGCAAACTGCTCTTCTCCAACTTCATCCCAGATCATCTGTTTCAGATCAAGAAGAAAGAGAACAGAATCAGAACAAATGAAGTTCATGCATAATTTGTATAACCATTATCCTGAAGACACTCATTTCCTGCAATTCCTGAAGCAGATATCCACAAGATGTTTCCAGTAATGCAGAGCTACGCATTGCAACGGGCATTTGGAAGGAACCCATTCGATGGCCCCTTTAGTTTGTCTTGAGACTTGGGGTGACACTTGGATCAGTAGATTGTGGCACTGCACGTGAAAATGAATCTCAAAGCTTTGGGCTGAATTCCTTTCTAAGCAGCAGGATATTGAGCCACAAAGAGAGAGAAAGAGAGATAGAATAATGGCTAGGAACTTTAGGTGGGAGTGTTTGCTTAAAAGAAAAGGATGCAGAGGTTGGTAATGCTGAAGCTTTGGGTTCAAGGGTCAGCCAGTCCAATGGGGCATGGATCCGCAGGTTCTGCCTCGTACAAACTTTGAGAAGATCAAAAGTCCTCTTCAAACGTGCACCAGGTTTCCTATTAACTAAAACTTATTTGGAAGCGTACCAGGGTCTAATTTTACTTCAATCTTAAGCAATGTCTGCAAGGAGCAATTTCTTTAGTTGATTTAAAGCTGCAATGGTAATGGTAATAACACGTGGTCCAAACAACCCTGCCTGTAAAAAGATTTGCTTTTCCAGTGGACCATGATTATAGTTACAGAATCAAGCTCCTCGTATATATTTCAATGACGATAATTTTTCTTTTCAACATTTCTAATTGATTTGTGTTCCTATTGATGACCATTTAGCTTCATTTTGGTTAAAGATTCGGTAAAATTACATAAAATAGTTAATTTCATAAACCTACGCACTATATTATTACAATCATTGGTTATATAAGTTTTCTTTTTTATAATTGTCAATAAAATTATAAATTTACATATCAAATTAACCTGTTTGTGTATTGAAGCCCGTAAAGGCTTGCAATTCAGCAGGATAAACCTGTTGGCACTCTTATTGCTTCCGACTAGATATAAGACTGTGATTTGCCAATTTAGTATGGTTTTATCTGTCCTTGTCTACGTGTTGTACTTTCATCGTGATGATGTGACTCAGGGATTAGGCACTGAATCACTTTCATTGCGAACCTCCCACACCTTGTTTACCTTTTCAACAATAATGTTTTTCCTTTTTTTTTTTTTTATCTAGTGGAAGCCTAAATGAGATTAAATCCCAATTCTACGAGGTAAGCAGTCATTTTCTGGCTTTCTAGCACCACTGAACAAAAAAAAAAAAAAGAAGTAAATTTTAGGTAACAAAATAAGACATCAGGATTTTAAATGGATAAAATCATGGTATAAAGAAGTATAACAAAACTTCAGCATATGATTTTCCCTTATGTCGCATCTGCTGTCCTTTCTGCTACGTAGATAAAGAAGGCAGCAAGAATACGTGCGACCTGCATAGGCATTGCTTGTCAAGGTTGTCTGATCTTTCTCCACTTTTGCTCTACCAGACGAAGCTTGTAACGTATATAGTGATAATAATAACAAAGACTGTCCAGCAACTGAGCCCCGCACCCCCACCCCAAACATCGAAAATCAAAATAATGATAATTGGGCAACCACACCTAATTTCAGACCCCAAACATTATAAATCTAATCCACAACAAACAAGGTTTTGTTACCTAGATCAGGGCCCGTGAGAAAACCGAAAATTGGGCCTCAAGGCCCAGTATTCAGAGCTCAGATCCCAAAGTAAAAAACTTAATATTGGGCTTTTTTATTTTGAGAATTTATAAAATAAATTAATTAAAAAAAAAACGTAATATTGGGTTATCAACTTTAAGAGTTGTCTTGTTTCTTACTTTCACTCAGAGGGAGACACGTTTCCGATGACGTCACGAATAAAAGACTCAAGTGAAAAGGGCAACTTAGGAAACGACGACACAACGTCACAAAGAAACTTTTGTTGTTAGAAGCGAACCAAAAATCCCATATCGTTCGGTTACATCAAGTTATTACCCGTTATAATGAAGCGTTCATCTTAACAGGGTGTCCCTTCGGGGACATCCGATAAAATTGGAACGATACAGAGAAGATTAGCATGGCCCCTGCGCAAGGATGACACGCATAAATCGAGAAATGGTCCAAATTTTTTTCGATTTTTCTGCTAAAAATTTTCTTACTGTCTTTCAGTTCACAGACTTCTTGCTGGATTTTCTGTCCATGTATATTTTTTTTACTTAATTTTTTGCCTACTGAAACTCAGTCGAGAGTTGGGATTCTTTCCTTTTCGCCATCTGGGGTTCAGCAATCATCATGTGAGGAAAGATTTTGCCGCTAGTTATTTTCACCCAAAAAAAAAAACACTTTGGCTTCTATCGAATTTTTTGTTGGATTTTTGAATAATTTAATTTTTTTTTATTTTATTTTATTATGTAGTTTGTGATGCCAGAATATTCTTAAATTTTATTTTTTTTTTTAATGCATATCAGAAGCTACCAAAGGAAGATGTATTAGAGGGCCAGTATTTACTTGGCTGCTTTGCTGAAGGATGAATCCAAGTAACATTATTTAGCTATTTTGGCTGTTTGCATGAGCCTCTTAGGTTTGTTTAGTTTGGGAAATTACTGTGTATTGCTAAAGTCTTGCATAATGTTTAGATAGAGTTGTATTTGTGGCAGTCTTACATGAATAGATACATGTGTTTTCATAGATATTCATATGTTGTGTTCCAAGAGATAGTGGCATGTAAAACTATTTTTATTCTGTCTCTGATGTTTATGTTTTGTCAATTGCATACTTTAATTTCAGTTCTTGTCCCTGCATGATGGACAAATCTGATTGCTGACGCCTTCCAGATATTTTACTTAATGAATGTCTTCCTAGAAGTATGTCTATTACTTTTACTGACCTGTATATTTTGTGTGCATTGCTGATAACATTATAAACTACTGCAGTTATAGACCTGTCCATGTCCCCTGAGTTCATTCATGATGCTCTGCATTTTGGGTTCCATCTTTGCTTTTTTATTGGTGTTGTACTTGGGGATACTGCATCATATAAGTAAAGGCAGCTTTGATTTTCCTCCACCCCATGTTGGCCCCTTCAAATTTGGGAAGATATATGGATGCCATCCAGAGTAAAACAGCATTGATGCGTTAAATTTGGTCAGGCAATTGTTATCAAGAATTTTGGTGCCTTGAAATTTTTTAGATCAATGGGGCGGCCTTTTCTCTTCTGAGAGTATTCCTGACACCACTACACATCTCTTCCCCACTGATAAGTTTCATGTTAGGTTGCTAGAATATTACTGCACATACAGAGAAAAATAATAGGTTGATTTTTTGTTAGTTGCACATACCTGTATGAAATCTAAAGAGACCAAGAGAGTCTGCCTGCTTCCTACTGCAAAATTGAAGCCACTCTTCTTTTGACAAATCCTTTGTCCACTAGATTCATCTATGAACTTTTTCCTACACTATGCCAATATTTTCAATGGAAGTGTGATTGTGCTTATGGGCTAAGATTCTCTTGAATTGCCGGCACAGTGCAATCAAGTGCTCTTTCTTTTTCTGATTCTTTGTAATTTTTGATCCAAGAGGATATCAGTTTCCTTGAGAAGTACCTTGTTTTTCAGCAATTTAGTTTGTTTTGCCTGTACAAAGAGATCAAAACTATGTATAGAATACAGGAGATTAAACCTTAGTGGTAAGCATGCTACTTCCTTTTGAACTTACTGAATTGGAGTTTGCAAATGTGAAAATTGACTACAAAATTTCTCATCAACTTTGCAATTCATTTGCAGTAAGGCAGCACCGTTCAACTGATGAATTTTGCTCTTTGTCGAAAATATGAAACTCTAGACTCACTTGGATAAATTAAAGTATAAAAGGAAAGTGAGGGATTTGTATACAACTAGAATGTGAGATGAATATAGGATTGTCCTGGAACCACTCCTGCTTCTCCCTTGCTGTGTTTCTTGGTTATCCAACTGCTAATAAAGAAGGCTATAAGAAGGCATGTCTTCAATCTGTAGGACATGGTCCATTAGAAGTTCTCTCTCCACCTGAGCCCGGGTTGATTTCAGAACATCCTGCAAATGTTTTGATTGATTGTTAATAATCCTGTTCTTCATTCGGAGAAAAATAATGGAGCACGGGCTCTAGTACAATCAACAACAAACAACAATAACAAAACACTATTCTCACATTTAGTTGTGTTAGAAACATGACTTTTTTCTCATAATGATGTTCTTTTATGAACTGAGTTTGAGGTGAGGTGTGATCTCAAGTATAGTCAACCCAAAACGTAAAATTCAGTTAAAAGAATTAAGCATCTGATCTCCAGATAAAGCCCTAGATTTAGGCTCTACTGAAAATGATCTTTGGTAGGATTAACATGCTTCAAGCTTACCCCAGCAGTGAAAACTCATTTATTGATGGAAGATGTTCAAATAACCATCAGCATGAATACGAATAGAATGGAGCAGATAGGAATCTTACATTAAACTCCATGTACGTCGCATTTCTCTCTAGCCATTTCTTGTCCATGACCATAAAAGCCACACAATAGAGCAAGTCAAAGGCCCATTCATTTTCTGAGAACATAATGGGGGTCTTAGCTGAAAGGTATGTTTCAAACTCTAGATAATTCCAAATTTAAGGCCATTTTACTGAAGTCAAGTAAAGGTGGTACTTGTCCTTCATTTTAATGTAACAGAAAAAAAAAAAAAAAAAGCCTCCACCTGTGTGTTCATGGCTCCTTGGAATATTGTAAATGTGCTTGAATTTTCTTTCTAATGGAAAATGACTTAAATTTGCACTGTCACAGTAGTTTTCTCTTACCTGACAACATCTGAACAAAAACTGGTCTGACAAATTTCTTTAGTTTTGCTGCATGAAAATTAGCTAGGCCAAGTTTAGCAACATTCTTACAAGAAAATTAACAAAATTTGGTCTAAAATAAATAGTGGCCTTGTTCTATCCAGGTATCCTAGGAGAATGAAATGAAAAGATCTATAGATCTTAGGCCAAGTTTATCAATATGCTTATAAGAAAATTAAAAAATTTGGGCCAAAAAAATAAAAAAAGGTTGGCTTGTTCTATCCAGGTACCCGAGGAGAAAGAAATGACAAAATCTCTAGATCTCAGTGCTTAAAGGAAAGATTAATCATGGAAATAGAGCACACAAATTCTTAAAATAGTGGGAAAAAGGTTTTCATTTCACACTCACAGGCTTCGAGATCAAGCATTTGCATTATCATGAATGTAACATTTACACCAGCAACAGCAAATGGATATTCCCAATCAGATCGCTTTCCTTCCTGCTTTTTAAGTAAATGCTGGAACGATATCTGCAGTTCATAGACAAGATGGATGCAAAACATCAGAGAATGTGGCTGAAGTTCAAGATTTAAGTATTTGACTAATCATTTCAGCAAAGATTGAGACTATACTGAGAATGTCTTGGCAAAGAACAAGAGGTTCTCCAAGGAAATGAATCCAGCTCCCCTGTTTATCAGGAAAAGAAATATATCCCGACGAATAAGTGAAACAATGCCAAATATGACGGAGGAGCAATCAAAGCAATAAAAACAACCTGAAGTCAGTAGATGGATCTTTTCCCTGCCATCCCATTTCTTTCCATTGATCAGATATCAAGCCATGAAGCTCCTGATCAGGATACGTGGCCGACCATAGTGCTCTCAAAGCTTCCTGTCTTCAGAAAATTGTTTATCAATTGCGCAAGAGACAAAAGTTCATCCACAAAATATAAATGTGTGAGAAAGAGTTCACTTTGTTTCAAAGGTTCAATTGTCGACTCCACGAACAGGTGTAAACTTTTAAGTCTATGAACTGACGACTACAAAGTATAATTGGCCATCTCAGCATAAAACCCACACCTGGTGATCGGGCCTGGAAGAATCAAAATGAATGCTCATTCGGCGCTTCAACCTTTTCAGCCTCTCTTCCTGCAATATTTAGAGGTTATTTACACCCCCCCCCAACACACACACAAAACAATGACAAAGATAAAACTTTTATGTGGCTAGAATAAGTTTTGAATGAACAATGCAGCATTATACCAATGGAAAAGAATAGCTGATTTCAACTTTTTCTCATAGCCCCCCTAATTAGTAAAATGTGTATTTCGGACCGTGTATAACAAAACCATGAGAAGAAGTACTTACTAAAAAGCTTAGTTTGTTAACAGAAGTAATCCACTTGTGCAAAAACTTAGTCTCCATTCATCAAGAAGGTCAGTCAGGATATTTGATCAACCAATCAAATGAAACACCGATGCAGCTTTTTTAAAAAAATAATAATAATAAAACTAAAAAAAATTAAAGCTCCTCCAAAATAGAACATCAATCTATCGAAATGAAAGCAGCAATAAGGAATAAAGCAGTGAATGACATCCTTCTTTTTCCACCCTTCTGCTCAATGTAGGTATTGTTGTACTTGCCTGCAGAGGTGTCAAGTTCATGTAGAGCTGTCCACAAGTTCCCTTTTTCTTGAAGCATACACAAGTTAGGCCTTTGCCAATCCAAGCAGGCGGTCCACAGGCTGCATCATCTGCACACACCCATTAAGGTTGTCGTTCTCAAAGTCTCGACAACAAGGACAATCACTTGAGCAACCATTCACCAATAAAAATAACATTGCCACAGAAAATTACTCATAAGGCAAGCAGAACAAAGCAGGAAAATCTTCAGCCACCGGGTTCAATAGCCATATCAAAGCATTTCATGTCACGAAAATGAAGCTCAGGTGGTCCTTAGACCAACGTAAATCAGCCAATTTCAACTGCTGATTTGCTGAAACTAACAAGTGAATTTAGTTGCGAGGCATGTGGGGACCTCGGACAAGTCGAGATAATTGTCTTGTGCTATGCGAGAGAGTTGCTTCTATTCTACTGAATTTCTAGTTTTGTGTCTGGATGTCGGGTGAAGGGCTCTCACTCCAGAGCGTCATCATCCAACCGGACAAACACCAAAGCAAGCGAGTGTGGACACGCCCTGAGCTGGAAATCTGGAGACCGCCCATCTTACTACCTGGAGAACTTACGGCAATCCATGCGAGCCATTGACCCAATGGGGTCGGCACACCTCCCACGCGCCTATCTGGGAGCGTGGTATTATGTTCTCATTTTGTTGGCCCTAAAATTAAGTGCTACTTACGTGGAGTGCCGAAAGCCCATACAAAGACTTGTTAACTCTGCCAGTATCATCAATCAGACGAATTAGTTGGCTTTTCATTGTTTGGTATAGCACAAAAATAAATAAATAGTGTACATTTTATAATATTAATTATTATATTTATAAATTAAAATTATTTATTAATATTTTTATTTAATTTTATTCATTAAAAAAATTTTACAACTTAAATTTTAATAGACTCGAACAAAACTCTGGTATAATTAATCATAAAGATTGTCAATCGAAAACTCAATATCCACATTTCAACCAGATTTTTCAAACTCATTTTTAGCAAAGACATCCAATTATATTTCAGCAAGGAAAGAGTGACATAAAATTAATTAACTAATAATTACAATAACATGATATAAAATATATAATGTAACATTTTCATTTTAATCATATAGTCTTAGGTTTAATTGTAAAATATATAACCAATTATCATATCATTG
Organism: Kandelia obovata; assembly: GCA_021464305.1. Lineage (NCBI taxonomy): Eukaryota > Viridiplantae > Streptophyta > Magnoliopsida > Malpighiales > Rhizophoraceae > Kandelia > Kandelia obovata. Next base: position 597,920 of record CM038488.1, read on the forward strand.
CATTTAACATATTATATGACATCTTACATGTAATTTTAATAATTCATTTTACTCAATTTAACCTATTTGCTTGGATATAAATTGAGTTTACTAATTTTATTTTCTAAAAATGGAGTCAGTTTCCCATTAATCTGCCCCTCATGTCACACAATTACTGGCTTTTTAAGTTCAAAAATGTTTTTACGTTCCAAGCTTCAATCTCATGTTTGATTTATTTAGGAAAATATTATTTTTATTAATAAAATTTTCTCTGTGTCTTTTTTTTCTACATAAAACTCTACACGCACACACACACGCAAGCACTTAGGCCCGGACGGTCAGACACTGGAAAGATCACCAAGAAGCAACCAAGAAGCAACCAAGCAGCAAAACACGGATCTTTCACATGAGCTCTTATATATATAAAATATTTTTAGAACAAAGTCAGAAAGAAAATTTTTTTTCTTAGTTGGTCAAAAAAACAAAGAAGAAGAAGAAGACCAACATGTTAATCAAATCTTACATTGAGATTACACAGGTATATAACCACAGCAGAGAGAGAGAGAGAGAGAGAGAGAGAGAGATGGGGGGGGGAACCTGAAGAAGCAGAGCCATGGACGGCGCACCGGTTGGTGGGAGTGTGAGGAGACAGAGTGCGGACAGCCAAGAAGTTCCCTTGACTACTCCTAACCAACCTCATTTCTATGTTACTTTTACTTTTAATTTACCTCCACTTGCAGTTTGCTTGCTTAGACACCCAACAATAATCGATTTCTTAGAGAGAGAGAGAGAGAGAGAGGATTCTTCGTTTCTTTCTTCGTGTCAAGTTCGTGAGCGAGCAGTGGGAGCGAACTGCTAAGGTTACACAGTGTCTGTTAAAGTAGCAAGAATATCCCTTTCATTACCTTTTTTTTTTTCCTAACAACAATAAAAATATATCTTATAAAAACATTGATTATTATTTTTTAATTAAACGTCACTTATTAATAATTTCTTTTAAAAAAAACTCATTATCTTTCTAATAATTTTTTTTAGATCCAATCACAATAATTACTAAATTAAGATTTCAATAATATATTTTTTTTATCTCAATTCCTAATGTTTTAGGAAGACATACCTACCCAAAAAAAAAAAAAGCATTTTACTAAATATTTAGAGATCACTGGAAATAATTATTAAACTCCCAAGTGCGTATTATCCAACCCATATATATATATATATATATATATATATTTTTACACACTCTTAAGTCTTTCACTTATGATTGGCCTATTGCTTTATTGGGCCACCGGCATTTTATTTTTTGGAAAAGTTTGTAAGATAAGAGTCACGAGACCAATGATTCTAAGGTTGAGAGATTTTCAAATCAATTAATCTTCTCTTAAAGTATTAGAGGCCACTTCCTTTGTCTCGAGATTATCGCTTATACACAGTTACCTGCCGCTTCCCCACTCTCCCTCTCTTCTCTCAATCCTTTTCTTGCTCTTTTCCCTTTTTCTTTCTTTTTTTATTAAAAAAAATTCATATATCTAAAATTGTTTTAAGTTTTTAATTTTTTTTCTTATTTTGATAATTAGGTTTCATATATATTTATATTGATATAGATCTAAATATCTGCTTTTTTGTTCTTTCTTTTTAGAAGTTTTCACATTAATTATTTTTTTTAATTATTCTTTTTTTTTTTAAGTATTTGGTGTGATATTTTATTTAAATAATATTATTTTTAATTTAAATAAATAATAATAAAATATTTATGCAATTCTAAAACTATTAATTTGAGATATTTATGCAATTAGTTCTTTCAGTGATGTGAAGTGAGTGTGTCTCGTCATTTTTTATTGCCCAACGTATGAATGATGGCATTAGTATAGAAGTAAGTAATTATATGCAAATTTCTTGAATAATAATTAAAAAATTTCTAATAAACTCTTTTTATTAGATTTTATTGATATATTTCATTATAGCATAACATAACAAATGAATAACATAACAGGGGAAATTATTAAAGACGTAAGAAGTTTATAATCTACCCATAAAGTCTTAACAGTTTTTATTTTCATAAAAACTCATTTACATATAAAGTAAATTTAGCAAATATTTTTGTGACTGACTGTATTCTGACCAGTGACGAACATTAAAACTCCAAAAAAAAAAAAAAAAAAAAAAAAGCTCTGAACAACCTGGCTAATCCCAGCTTTTACTGTGATGTCTTCGTCCTATTCGCAACTTTGAAAAGGGAGACGTACGACTTGACTACCACGTGGAGACAAGAGAACAGTTCAGAAATAGACCTTCAGCACCTTTTTTGAGCCGTAATAGGCTTAAAAGTCCCCTACGCATGAACCATTGGTGCCACCCACGCTGCACGCACTGTACAATCCCAATGTAAGAAAAACCTTTTCTTATACATCAAATTAAATGGATATGCTTGTAAGATGTATTTATACCCCCTCCCCAAAAATAAAAAATAAAAATTGAAGCACATGGCTTAGAGCATAGAAGTTGGGTTATTCGAAGGACAGAGCTCATCAGTCATGGCCTTGACAACGCTTTTTTTTTTTTTTTTTTAAGCTTGACCCTATGTAAGTAGTAATTACTAAAAAATAACATATTTTGGATTTAAGAAAGAAGGACCAGTCTGGTAGGATGTGGGCTAGCCGGAACATTCGTCCTCAACAGGGCCTGACTCGACCAGTGCCGGGGGTTGGCCCATTGAACAGGTCTAATAGTGATCTGAGTTAAAATCTTCTAATGGATGCATAGTTCAATGGCATATAAATAGAATGAGAGCCACGAGCTCCGAGGCAGTTGGACAGCTTCCAGAAATTTAGATGTTTATCTGTGAATAGATATTCTTCCTTGCACTGCCAAGAATTATACAGGCAAAACTAGAGTGGTAAAAGTACGAATTTGAACAAATAATTCACCTGATAAATTAGCATCAGATGGCTTTCTATGAAATAAATGAAACAATTACAGCCAACGTACATCATATCCTCGTTAAGTTCTTGATGCGTACAGCCGCAACTCGTTATATTGTAATTAACTCGCTACAGTGGCACTAAATATGACCAAACCAATCATTATCTATTGCTGTATTGCTCGGACAATGTTGCAGTTCTTCATAGTCTGAAAAGAATCCCCTTTTGCGTATTGCTGAATAGTAAACTGTCACATTAACTATCAGGCAGACTGGAAGGGGCGCTGTTTGTAACCATCTCTGGTCATGCCCCAAAATAATTCGGCTATGAGGGATAGAAATATCACAAATGTACAGTCATACCATGATCATCTTCTCCGCTGCCACCAGTCTGGAACTTTCAATCTGTGGCTTCTGTGTACAGCAAGTTGGGCCCCCGGTAGTTTGTGCTTTACCTGTCTCCACAGCATGTTGACTGCATCTTCCTTCTTGGGAGGGAACTGGAATTCAAAGTGATGAGAGATGTTCTTAAGCTGTTTCCACATTGCAGTCCACCTCTCCTTTGGTAATTGTCGGAGCTGATCAACCATGTAACCAGGTTGTATGGCTTCTTCGATGGAGAAAAAAATTGAGAACTGGAAGTAATCAAGTTCATCCTCATAGGGAAGTTCGATTTGATCACTCACAATGACAGGAACACAGTGGCTTACAATAGCGTCAAATAGCCGGCAAGATGAAGGAGTGTCTCCCGCAGGGGTGAGACAGAACTTTGACAAACGCATCCCTTGAGTTGACTAGTTCATCAGAAAAACAAAAGGAAAAATGAGAATGTTACCACAGTAGATGATAACATCTATTTTGACAGTCTCAACTCAAAAAATAATTAGAACTGATGTTGATGAGTATGGGAGACAATTTCGTGGTCAGAGAACCGATTTATCTCCCTAAGAAGTAAACAGTAAAGAATGGGACACATCTTTTAGGACTTCCATGCAACACAATAATCCTTCTGATGCCTATAATGATTTTCAATATGAAGAAGAGGAAAATGAAAATTTATATGCTAAGTGAACCTCCTTTACCTCAACTGATCCCATGCATGAAGTTCAGCAGAGCATAAAAATGCATCCAGGATAAAACATATATAAAAGCCAAAGTAGCATGAATGAGGTCTAGACAATCTCTTGGATGAAGGAAGATCAAAAGCTAATATTAACTTTGCAGAATCAGAACCTACAATAAGAAGGCATGCCCTCCTTGTCATCCTATAAATAACAAGGATTAGGAAGTGCACCAGATGCAAACAAGGTTATTTTTTCAACAATTTTGGGAACTGAAAAACATACCGCTTTTATTGTTTCTGCTGTAGGTGTGCTCCGCTCATAGTGAACATCATCATAACCAGCTAATATCTTCGCCAATTTAGCACGAACTTTACCTCCCTGCATGAAAAAGAATACTCTTACCAATCAATTTGACATCCCAATGAAGGTTTCAAATGCCAAGATCTAGTATTAGCATACATCTTTTCTGATTGTATTTCCCTGGAAGAAAAGAAGTGTGGTACGAGACTCAAATGGGTCAGGCATCTCATCATCTGTATAAGAATCCACAACATGTACGTAGGGTGAGACAACATCTTTGCTCAGAGTTGACATGGACCTAGGGTAACGGCCGAAATCTGCAACAATAAGAATAGACGCATTTGCATTCTGTCTCAGAAATCTAAAAGCATTTGGATGTGTCATGGGAATCACATGGTCTCTGCCTCCAGACCTCTGCCAGTACTTTGATTTGTACAACAAGTCCATCACATCAACCTGAGACCAGTAGCATCCAACAGTCAACCTTCAGGAAGTTGCAGAACTTCAGTCAATTGTTATCAAAGATTCAGCAGAGAGGGCTAACAAATTAGACACTCAGATAGCCATAGGGTATGAAACCCTTCCCAAATTTAACTTTAACAAAATGCTAATCAAATCATACTTCAGAATTCTACCCTTCCAATTTCCAGAGATATCTTCGGGAAGTCTCTCAAGATCACAAGCATTCGCTCTCCATACCCACATGATTTAAACTTAGTAAAGTATGTGATTCCAATTTTGGTGAATCATATTGAGTCGCCTTGACTTTCAAGCAAGTTAAATCCATTAACAAGCCACATTAGCTCCACCAGGTTCTGCATTATACCAAATTCTCTAATCTTCTATTATTCTTTTTGGCAGCTTCTAAACCAGCAACCGCTTAGATGATAGACTTCTAAATTAACCAAACACAATCAAATTCGAAGAAACAATCGAATTCTGCCTTATCCGCAAAATTCAGATCCTAAAATTCAAAATCGAAGGAAACGGATCAAAAATAATAATAATAATAAAAAATGTGAATCAAAAGTACCTGCAGTTGGCGATCTTGTTCGGTCTCCGGGTCGGTCATAACATGCCCATGCGTATTGTAACTCAAAGAGGAGAAAAACGGCACGTAGAACGCGTCGGCCATTTCCGGATCCAAAACCCTAACCGCCTCTCTCTCTTTTCCTCCTCCACCGCCGCCATCATCCAAAAGCGACGCCATCAACCAATACTCAATGCTGTGCTGCTTTCCCACCCCCGACTTCTTCGGCCACCGAGGCAAATTCTCGGCCGTCACCGGCTCGTCCTCGCTGGCGTTGCTGCGGTGATCCATCATGCCGACGTGGAACCTCCGGGGAAGATTGTACATGTAGACCTTGAGAGGCGGCCCAGTTTCACAGGCCACCGCCCGTGCACCGAGCGGTGACTCTGACCGTGACTGTGGCTGTAGGACACGGGGGAAAAAGTACGATCGAATATCAACGGTCCCGATGAAGATAGAGTAGGAGATCAGGAGAAGAAGGAAGAATGTAGCGGAGAAGATTACTTTTCCATACATTATTAATGATCATATCCCAGTCTCTCTCTGCTCCTCGCCATTGTTATGCCTTCGCCATTGCCGGCAGCCTTTTCATTTTAACACCCAAGGACTGGACGGACGTTTTGTGTTATTTATTTATTTTCAAGAGGCAAAAAATAAAAAACTTCTCTTTGATTACGTCAGCTTGAATTTTATTTTTATAAATTTATTTGTTCGTATTATTCCAATATACCAATTTATATTTATTTTGTGTCAATTTCATATATTAATAAATTTTAATATTTTTATTTTAATCTTCAGTTTTGAAAAGAAAATTCACGCTATAAAATGAGAGAAAAAGAAGGTCAAACCACATGCATTATCATTAGCTCATTAAGAAAAAACACCAGAGGTGAAACTTCTCTTACAAAAGAGAAGGAAAAAAAAAAACAAAGGAAAATTGCAAACAAGGACAACATGGTAGCTACTGCGCTCTTTCGAGTTCTCGGTTGATGCGATGCGAACCGGTAATTGCACCACTTCCTTCCCGTCAATGGCATAAAAATCGCTTTGCGAAGGCATTAGATCCCACGGCATCAAGACAAGACACAAAGCACCGTACATTAGCCCAATTTGGCAACGAGGGCAACAAACGGAAGCCCACTTGGGGAAGGACACGGAACAGAACACGTGGCTGCACGTGAGGAAACTTCACCGAGTGAAGTCCCCCAGCTTTCGTCTTAGTTTCTAACATCACAGCAAGCAAAGCCTCGCCTCTTTTTTTTTTTTTAGGCTTTTCGGCGTCAATTGTGAGACTTATTCTTTGACACTTACTTACAATAAGAGCTTCAAAACGATTAGAGATGGGACTAGGATCACTGCACCCCATGCATATCGGACTGAAGTCTCGGGTGGCAGAAGCAAGAGGTGATGCACGACCTAATGGCAATGAGAAGGCAGTGTGTGCCAGAGCATCGACCACTTGATTCCTGAGAAACTATGAGCTCCCCAATTCCAGTATATATAATCCCAACGTGCATGAGAGTAAGTTGGTGGAAATCCGCCTTCAGTTGCCTGTAAAGCTGCTTTGGAATCGATTGAAGTCGCGAAACAGTCCCTGGTAAATGTAGTATTAGGATTCAGATGCATCAGGGTTGGGATTTCGGTCTGCAATTTTAGAGGCGCTTCGCGGTGATCCCATCAGCCCGCCCCCTGCTTGCCCCTCACGCAACCGGAGGAGAGCGGGGCACTACGGGGAGAATCGGAATATACATATTTTTAAGCCTAACACAATCGGGCTTCAATAAACCCAGCCCATCCAACAGTCCATCCAACAGCCCAGCCCAGACCACATAAAACATTGGACCGGCGTTTAGTTTTAGGACCACCGCAACATGACTAGGTTAGGGTTCCTATAAAACTAAGAGGCGGAGAAGGTAAAATAAGGAGTCGCCCGCCACCCATCTCAAAATTCCCAAGGCACACAGAGATAGAGAGAGGAGCAGTAGCGGCCATGGTTCGTCTCCATTTTCTTGATCTCCTATCTTTCAATTTCAGTTTCAGTTTCAGTTTCAGTTTCTTATCATTGCTGATCAAATTTTGGTTGTTGACTTATCAGGTGAAGTACTCGAGGGAGCCCGACAACCCCACCAAGTGTAAGTATACTATCATTTTCCTTCCGAGGTTTTTTGTTTTCTCTTTCTTGCTCTGTAGTTTCCTCTTTTTTTTGTTCTTTTATTCCTTTTTAAGGGTCTGAATTCGTTGTTGCATTTAACCTGTTGTTAATTTTGGTACTTCAGTTTAACTAAATATTTGATTTGAAATTATAAATTATTTATGTTGGTTTTGTTTTTTTTTTGCAGCTTGCAAGGCCAGGGGGTCTGATCTCAGGGTTCATTTCAAGGTATAATGATCTGATCTGATACCTATCTGATTCTTTTTATTTGTGTTTGATGGTTGTGTCTATATATTTGATTGTTGAAGTAGTGGTGATTTTGGTTAAACCTGAATAAAAAAGCAGGGACCTGTTGCTTGTATGAACTGGTCCCTCGTAATCTTCAGGGAAATCAGTTTCATTGTTCTTGGGTGAACCTGTGCTATTTTGTTCGTGGCTAAAAGGTTCAATAAATGATGGAACATTCAATTAAATGTGTGCTGCTTTGAGGGATTAGTGTCAGAATTGAATAATGTGTGCTTGATATTATTGGTTGGGGGAGCGGTTATTATGCTAGTCGAATGTCAGGACTACTCTTGAGTTGACCTTGTTAGAAGCTATAATGTTGTCATTGTGTTTTTTTTCTTTTCTTCTGTTGACTGTGTTCCCAAAGGGCTATTTGTATATTCCACAAATAAGAGCTTTGCTTGCATATTCAGTTCCATTACTTTTCTTCATTTCATTGATGGTTTTATGCATGCTGATGCTAAAACCTGAAGATTGAGCAGGCCTTAGTTGCCTTTTGTGAACTGGGTTCTTGTCAACTTAGGGAAATTCCTCCCATTGTTATTGGGTGAATCTGTGTAGCTTTTGGTGACTTCAGGTTCAAAAAATGATGGGACACTGATTTCAATAATGATAATCTAGTTTTCTTTGTATGAGCTGCTGATTTTCTATTGCTTTTGAACATTACTCTTAAGTGATTTCCAGTTGATTGAACCATTTTTCCTTACCAAGTGTTGCTGACTGGTTACCATTAGTCCAAATTGAGCCTGTGTTAAAGTTAACAAGCATGGCATTTCAGCATTTGTTGCATCTTTCAGCCTGTTGCTATTTTGCAAACATTAGCTCCTGTTGTTGACTAGTGTACTCTTTACTTGGTGTATAGAACACAAGAGAGACAGCCCATGCTGTAAGGAAGTTGCCTTTGGCAAAGGCTAAGAGGTACTTGGAAGATGTTATTGCTCACAAGCAGGCCATACCTTTCCGGCGCTACTGTGGTGGAGTGGGGCGTACTGCTCAGGCCAAAAACAGGCATTCTAATGGACAAGGACGTTGGCCTGTGAAATCAGCCAAGTTCATCCTGGATTTGCTCAAGAATGCAGAGAGTAATGCTGAGGTACAATTTGTATTTCAGTTTGATGGTCCATTGATGGCTTCATCATTTCAGTTAACTGACTGTCTAACTCTTCTTTCTGTTTCAGGTCAAAGGTTTGGATGTTGACGCACTAATTATATCTCACATCCAAGTTAACCAGGCTCAGAAGCAGAGGCGTCGTACCTATAGGGCTCATGGAAGAATCAATCGTATGTTTCCATTCTGTTCTTTTATTATCAGTTATTTGTGAACTGTTTCTGTCTGGATTGATGGAGGGTGTTCTATCTTTTGCAGCTTATATGTCTAGCCCCTGCCATATTGAATTGATTTTGTCTGAGAAGGAAGAACCTGTCCAGAGAGAGGTAAGTCATTGACTTGCCACAAGCAAATTAATTTAAAAGTATCATTGATTATCTTTGCCATTATCGTGTCTGATTTTTACCCTTGATTTTACAGCCTGAGACCCAGTTGGCAACTGGCAAATCCAAGAAGTCTCAAGCACTACGCAGTGGTGCATCCTCTTGAGTGGCTGTCATAGTTTATCAGTCTTATGGAATGTGCCTTCTCTGTTTTTGTGCGTGGTTTTCATCTTCAGGGAATTTTGTTGGTTCTAATATAGAATGAGCAGTTATTTAGATGAATGGGGTTGTTTGTCGGCTCCAAACTATGTTGAGTTCATTGTTTACTGAGATTTTCTTCTGACAGTCGCAAATGAAAGCCAATTCTTCAGTGTCTCGTGTTGTGGCAAATACTTCTCGATTGTGGCTCTGCCCACAACTTAGGCAGAGTGATTCTACTAGCTAGTCACATACTGCATTAGTTCATGGTTCCCACGGCCGTTTATTTTTAGAAAATTTCTTCCCTTGGAGTTACGACGGAGTTAAGAGCCCACCGAAAATCTAGATTATTTCTATTGGTTTTTTATAGCAGTTTCTCATCAGCCTTGGCAGGCACTGGTCAGAGATCCTGTCCTGTTCAGCCCAAAAAAATAAAAAATAAAAATCAACACCGATAAATCTGGATTGAAGTCAGAAATTTGGAAAAATTAAGATTTATAGTTTGATCAGTTGTGATTAAAAATACCAAAAGTTATATACTTATTCATTCAGAGACTAAATGAATTATGAATGGATACGCAGCCTTTGGTCAATTACCAATAGTTATAATTAGATGCATAAACTTTATTAAAGTTATAATTTTTTTTCTAAACGAGTACTAAATTTATTTAAGTTTGCAATTAATTCATAATTATTATTTTTTAATTTTTTACAATAAAACTTTAATTTAAACTATTAAAAATATTTTTAGTAAAAATATAATTACTCATAAATAAATACATTTATTACTGAATGTTTCGACAATCCATTTCAGAAAGAGACCCACACAACTTCAGGCTCTGCATTCACCCTAGCTGATCTACATTGGCGTGCCTATTTGATCCAACGGTTGAGATATAATGATCCCCACAGCCTCATCAATTTCTCAGTCACCCCAAACAAAAAGATCAAACTATAATTCTCTTTTCAGTTTTTACGTCGCGACGTTTCTTTGGTCTACTCAGGTAACCTGTTCGGACACAATCTTTACAAGTTGGCTGATCTGGGTAACAAGAAACCCTCCCATTTTCTATGTAACTGCTTGATCTTGCTTTGATTCTTACGATGTCTGATGCGTTATAATTTAGAATCCTGTAAATCTAATTTTGGGTTACTATTGATAATCTTGTTCGTTTGTTGGATTGGATTGGAATTTATAATTTAGATGGATTGGCAAGGTCAGAAGCTAGCCGAGCAGCTGATGCAGATACTGCTGTTGGTGTTTGCGGTGGTGGCCTTTGTTGCTGGGTACGTTCTGGGGTCGTTTCAATTGATGATGCTGATTTATGCGGGCGGAGTGGTTCTCACTAGTTTGATTACGGTCCCCAATTGGCCTTGGTTCAATCGCCACCCTCTCCAGTGGTTGGATCCCAGCGAAGCCGAGAAGCATCCCAAGCCACAGCTGCAACCAGTGAATTCCAAGAGAAAATCTTCTAAGAAATAGGTCAAATTTTCAGTTTGGCCGGTCTTTAAGCCTTAGAATCTAGACGGGTTTTAAACTGATTTGCACAATGGAATGCTTTCTGTTGGTGTATTGGATCTTACACAGAAGTTATGTCTCGCAAAGTTTGAATCTTTAGACAATGAAGAGAAAAAGATTTCATTTTTGGACTCCAAATTTTTCTGGTTTTTGATAAATTGTTAGTGTTGGCTTGTTCATTTGTCTTTTTTTGTGTGCCTGCCTTACTTTACTGTGCATCATTTTCTAATTTCTGGGGAGTGATAATTATAATTTACAAATTGTTTGGTCATTATCATTTCTGCGATGAACTGCTTGTTTAGTATGGCTGTTAAAGTCTTAAGTGAAGGATTGTGATTCAAGTAATAGATAGTTCAATAGAACAGAATGACTGGGTGTTGAAAAAGAACATCAGTAATTGTGGTCTTTGAAAGGGGGTTTCCTTGCATTTGAGGTAAGTGAATGTTCTGCTCCTATAGTTTCATTGCTTCATCAATTCATGGTATTAGGCTTTGTTTCTTTTGAATACAATTGAGTCGACTGTTGGGACTGGAGTACTGATAATAGAAAACCAATTGTGTTTACTAGTTGATATTCAGAATTGGAGATTTTTGGATGTGTTGTGATCTGAGCTTCTTTTATGATGAATATACATATATATTGAACAACCCAAGCACTCTTGGGCTCAAATAGGTCTCCTCCATGCCCTAGTTGATATTCAGAATTGGAGATTTTTGTATGTGTTGTGATCTGAGCTTCTTTTATGACGAATATACATATATATTGAACAACCCAAGCACTCTTGGGCTCAAATAGGTCTCCTCCATGCCCTAGTTGATATTCAGAATTGGAGATTTTTGTATGTGTTGTGATCTGAGCTTCTTTTATGACGAATATACATATATATTGAACAACCCAAGCACTCTTGGGCTCAAATAGGTCTCCTCCATGTCGTAGTTGATATTCAGAATGGGAGATTATTGTATGTGTTGTGATCTGAGCGTCTTTTATGACGAATATACATATACATTGAACAACCCAAGCACTCTTGGGCTCAAATAGGTCCCCTCCATGCCCGGCCTCCGCATTAATGAGTTTGGAACTCACATACAACAGTGAGGGACTTGAACCTGGGTCAATGCGGGTGGACGTGCAGCAGATTACCACCAGGCTATCACCTGGGGCTGTCTCTTATACACATCTAGATGTGTATAAGAGACAGCGAATATACATATATATTGAACAACCCAAGCACTCTTGGGCTCAAATAGGTCTCCTCCATGCCTGACCTCCGCATTAATGAGTTTGGAACTCACAGACAACAGTGAGGGACTTGAACCTGGGTCAATGCGGGTGGAAGTGCAGCAGATTACCACCAGGCTATCACCTGGGGTGGTGGATTTGTATTATTCATACCATTGGATTGGTTACACGTTAATTTGAAGGTAATTTTGCTGAATATGTATTTTGATGAACTATCCAGCAACACAAAACTGAATGGCTCCGGCAAGTAAACTATGACCTCGTATTTATGATGATTATCATCAGATAGCATATTTGAGCATTATTCATACCTTGTATTATCAAAATTAGGCGCGATCTATGCATTTCTATGAAATAAATGTCTACCTATCGTGAATGGCATTAGCAACATAAATTGAAGTGCATGTTAGTGGGAGGTGGCGAAATTGTTTTCACTATCATATTGCTATAGAATAGCGGTTTATCACAGTCAATTAATTGCTCATCTCAAACTCTGAGATGATGCTGAACTTCTAAACTGCTTCCTTGCGTCCTGCCCTGCCATTTTTAGAGATGTAATTGGCTTTTGAGATGTCTAAAAGTGCAGAAAGCTGTTGTTATATTTTGTTCAACTCTTAGGTCCTCCAACGTATTGCGGAGAGCCGGAAAACCAAGGCATTCGATTACAGCCCCAAGTTTCTGTTGAAGTCAACCAAGAATGGAAACGTAGCCTTAAAATGGGGCCTAATATTTACCCCATTGAGCTCATGATCTCGACCGTACGATTAGTCATGCACTCGTCTTTTATGGATCGTTTGGTTTCCCACGCTAGGACCATGAAGCGAAGCAAAGTCAAATCAAGTCCAAGTAAAAGGGGTCCACGGCGCCGAAGATCTAGGCTTAATTAAGGCACAAAATCATGACTTAAAATATGAATGAAGCAACTAAATTCTAGTGACTCAAACAAGCAATTAAATTCGCAATGGCCCAATTTAAAATTCACGATCCTCAACTGAACTGTGCTTTTCACGTTTCACTGGAATACCAATGCCCATTGCTTTTGAGTGTCTGAGCTTCAAAGGGTCATTAAAGGTATCAGCATTCCACCATCTAGCACACAAGAACTCATCGCGGTAAGGCAGCGCTGATCAACTGCCATAATGGATTAACGCATGTTTGAGACTTAATACACGTTAGTCTGCGCCAATTCCGATACGTAAGATACTAGTGGATTCAGTTCAACGTCAGATGAAGAAGGTGGGTCAGCAAAGTAATCATTTACATGTTTTATGTGAGAGTTGACTTCCTACTGAGATTCATTTCTTAGTGCCTGCAAAATGGGATCATTTTCCTCATCCAATAAGTTGTCGTCACCATCCAGTTCATCCAACTCATCCAATATTGATTGCTTGATTCTCTTGCGAGACTGTCTTCTGTGCTTTTTGGGCTCCAGACGAGGTTCTGCTTGCTGCACGCCCATATCTCCATCCTTGTACCTGCAAAATGAATCGGGCAAAATAACATTCAGTAATTAGTCGGCATATATTTGCAAATGATAGAGTAACTACAACTTTTGCTACCATCAGAATCAATATATTTGTTTTTACTAACAAGGAAAATCCACACAGATTGAAAGCTAGTTGAGTCCCCCAAGTATCATATAAATAGGAAATAATGCAACTGTAGGACATAGAAAAGTGGAAAACTATAGACGAAGCTTATGGGGGCAATTTCCGCTCCCAAAACACAATGATCATTGTTTTCCTTTACCATAGATTAATGTTAGTACTAAGTTGCCTCCATAGATCACAACACATATCTTTACCTTCACATACATACATGTGCTAATATCCTATCGTTACATAACAGGCTTTGGTGCTCATTACCAATGCCATAACTGTGCAATACATTGCGCATCTTACCAAAAGAAGCATGTACTGGAGTTAAAACCTCAATCACACTGAAATGTTCAATTAGAGCATACCTCACACTGCCCTCCCTTTTGGTTCCAAATGTCCTCAACTGAAATTCCTCCCTGATTCTGATCTCATCGAGAAGTTGCAAATACAAAGGATATCTTTCCCAGCTCCCTTGCACAACACACCCAGGTTCACCAAGATGCAAACAATCATTAAATGAGCATTTAGCAGGTGCACCAGCACTAAGCATTATCCGAATCTGATAAAACCAACAGAATGAACAGAAAACTAAGTCAATCATACAAATGCAAATAATTCTAACATCTCTATCAACAGACAGCAACTCAGACCTCAGGAAAAGCTTGAGCAAGAGACCGAATTGTCACTTTCATCAAACTAGGCTGGTTAAACCCAGGAGTATCAGCAAGATAACCCCCTCCAGCTAAGGGAAGCAAAGAAACATTACGCGTAGTATGCTTTCCCCTGCCACTTCTTGTTGACACCTCTCCAACACGTTGATCCTCAAACCACTTGCTGCCTAGCAGCTATCGATGGCAAAAAAATAGACAATATTAAAGCAAAATAGAATATCAAATCGGGAATTAAAGTAAAGAAATAAAACTTGCCAAAAAATAATAATAATAATAAAAACACACACACACACACACACTGAAAAGACTGGATTAATAAAGCAGAAGGATCAAACGCACAGAGTCAAACCAATTGTCTGCTTCAGCATGGTCATGGGGATTGTTTCTCAAAGCATTGATAAGACTAGATTTGCCAACTCCACTAGGACCTACGACCACCGTTGTTTGATCTCTCAAAATTGTTGCAAGATTATCAAGTCCGAGTTTTGATTCAACGCTACAAAACATAGGACTATAACCCCACTTATGCAATCTATACTTCCATGAAGTCAATGCCTGCATTTCACCGCAAAAACTGATCAACGGCACAGATTCTAGCCACAAAAAAAAAAAAAAAAAAACAGAGACCAATTCAGAGACGAATTAGAATGCTAACCTCGTCATCAGCAAGCTCGGCTTTGTTCAAAGCCAGGGTCAATGGAATCCCAGTGGACTCGGCCTCCACCAGAAACCTCGTGAGAATAAACGGCTCCAATTTGGGCTGCTCCATCGAGAAAAGCACAAGCAAATGATCCACGTTCGCCACGGGCGGGTCCAAAATCTCGGAGCTCCGCTGAAACACGTTTTCAATCATACCCCTCTGGTCCACCCAATCGATGGAACCGACCAGCACCTTGTCCCCAACCAAAACCCTCCTCTTAATCTTCTTCAACACCGCCCTCACCACGCAGAGAAGTTCGACGGTGATTTTATTAACCTCGTCG
Organism: Kandelia obovata; assembly: GCA_021464305.1. Lineage (NCBI taxonomy): Eukaryota > Viridiplantae > Streptophyta > Magnoliopsida > Malpighiales > Rhizophoraceae > Kandelia > Kandelia obovata. Next base: position 613,292 of record CM038488.1, read on the forward strand.
GAGCTTCCAGAAGCTTCTTCCTCTCGGCGGATGCTCTCGTGGACGATGACGCGCATGAAGTTCGCCTGCGCGGCCGCGACAGTGCCTACCGCCTGAGAGTCGGAGAGATCGGGTTTCTTCTCCAGAGAGAGCAGAGGCGCGAGAGAGGATAATTCTTTGAAGGTCTGTTTGGCTCTGAGGATATTCTTGTTCGGTTCCATTTTTCTGGAGACATTGTTAAGCTTCTGCTGTTGTTTGGATGCGGCGATTGGCGGGCAGCGGAAGATGGTTATGTGGCGGAGGACGCGGTGGAAGGCCGGGGTTCGGTGGAGGAAGACGGAACTCGAAGCGACTGGCATCAGTGAAAAAATATATTTAAAAAAAAAAACACGAAAAGAAAATGGAGATGGAAACTTTCTATTTAAGAGGTCCAACAGGATTTGGGCCATGAAAAAGGCCCGAGACGAGATGGTCCATGTCTTTATGCAAACAGGTGGGCCAGTTTCGTTTCACTCCTTATTTGGCATTTTATCCCCCAACCCCCAAAAAAATAAAAATAAAAAAAATAAAACCGTAATGGGCATTTTCTAAATGCCTCATAATTACAATGTAACCATAGTAATTATTACGATATAAATCTAATAATTTACCTATTACCTCTTTTTTGACAAATAGTTTATTTGAGTGCTTTCTTTTTGACATAATTTACTGTACCTAAACAGTATGCAAATTTTGCTCTTTTTGTGTATTTCTTTAATATATCAGTTACTTAGTGTGACGTTTATCGTTATTAAGATATATTACATTCAAATGTCACGCATAATATTTTGACCTAAATGTATGACAATCATGAAAAGTACATGGAACGGGAAAGCTTATTCGAATATAATTTATAATAATTTATCTGAGACATATTGCGTTTAAATATTATATTTAATATTAAATACTGTTTAATAATATAAAAAAATTATCTGTTTGACATAAAATAATATTAATTTTATTGAGATGAATAAATTTTTTAGTATCATTTTATTGGTGGAAGTTAGTTATTTTGATAAATATAATATTTTTTATGATAAATTAAAAATTTTCATAATACTTAATATTATGCTATAATATTTGAAAGTCATGTGTAGAAAATAAATGATATCAATAAAATTTATTTGTCATTTTACCTGTTAGTTGACACCTTTAAAACATTTTTGCCATCATCCGTGCAAGCCATTGGCTGTAAATTAAGTAACGCAGTGTTGTGACAAAAAAAAAAAAACATCAACATGGTTTTGGGGGAAAATGAATGGAATTAAATAAAGTCTACCCAAAAATGGTACTTACCATAATAAATAATACAAATTATTATTATTATTATTATTTAATTTATTTTATATCATTTATTATGATATATATTTTTATTTTAAAATTTTATTTAACGCGTGCACTTCATCCATGTGTCTATTCAGTATTTCTCATTATGTAACTCTGATTATGATGCAAATCCACGCGCACGGTGCATCAGCATTGTATATTCAATCTTTAGAGTCAATCTTGGGGCTTTGGATTCAGAGATTTTTTTTTATTATTATTATTTAAATGGATACATAAATTATTGAATAGTTTTTTTTTTTTTTTTAATATTGAAAGACTTTCAAGTATATGTACTATTTTATATTTGGTGATTTTGTAACCTACCCATTATAAAATAACAACAAATAAGAAAATTTCATTAAATCTTATTTCTTATTAGTCATCATATTGCAATGAAAATTGACAAGATTTTTTTTGGGGGGGGGGGTATTATGCGTCCCATCTTCTTGTATTTCAGACAGACAGACAGACAGACAAAAGGAAACAAGTGGTTTTTCTGGGAAGCGTGGCCCTTGTCAGAGAAATTTCAGTTGTCCATTACAGGCTGGACTTTAGCAGTTATCCTTATCCCACGATCTTGTTTGTTAGTGCTCACAATTGTGGATCACGGAAAAGGCATTGGAGCACACGCCTCTTTCTTTCTTTTCTTGAAATTATTGTTGCGTGGGCTCCAGTTCCGCCATTGTCACTGTTTTTATTTTGAGTCTCAAAAACTTATTGTCACCTTATTCAAAGTAAGAAAAATAAAATAATTATATATATATATATAAAAGATAAATAAATAATCACTGATATTGGACTCTGTATAATGAGCCCATCTCCTGGAAGGTTGGGAAGATCCAAACGTGGACTCATTTTGCGTCACCCTATGTTTATTATAGCTCAATGTGAACCGCATCTCGTGGGAGTTTTCAAACAATAATGAATCAACTTTATCTCTTGTGTCAGCCTGTATATGAAATCCACCCATTAAAATGTATTATTATTAGGTGTCTTGTCTCAGCTCTATACAGAAGACCCTGATTTTATTTTTATTTTTATTTTTGGTTCCAACGTAAGAGGGAACTGTGAGATGCAGAGTGAGCTCGTTCAAATTAAACACATCTACGGATGAAAACATTAAATGGAATGAAATTGATACTTAATTTGATGTGTGGATTCTACAATTCAATTATATTTCAATAATTCTTCTTCATATTCCTTTTATTGTGTCTATTTCTCATACTAAATCTCTCTCTCTCTCTCTCTCTCTCTCTATGTTGCTTTCTTTTTTCTTTTTTTCTTTTTTTTGGTTTTTGGTTAGTAAACTTGTTGTAATTTGATGGTCTATGCCAAATAATAACTTCCCTGTCACTTGAAAACTATGCAACACAAAGCGGTTGGTGGATGAACCTTAAAAAATATACGCCGGCCACTTGTGTTATTGCGAAACTAAAACGTCAATTCCGTTGAAAATTTGGTGGATATGATTTATTTATTCTTTTAAAATTAAAACTAAAAAGAAAACTGTCGAATTCCGTGTTCTTTTCCTGTGGGGATGCGTCCATAGGAATCAAGAGCAAGGTGGGGGGGGGGGGGCAGCCATGGCATGGGGACCTCCATATCGAAATCGACTTAACCAGAACGTGGAAGTCCAGCGTCTCATATCCTCAACTAGACAAGTCGCTCGTTGCTCAAAATTACCGGACGCTTTTTTCTTTTTTCTTTTTTTAAGGAAAGACATTGACCATGGCATCCACAGCCCCATCCCACTCTTTGCATCGCAAATATCTCAATGAAGTTGACCGTTAGATCAACTAATACAACTCATCCTCTTTGTGGTTCTTGATTCAGGAGCATAACATCGCCTGACCAAATCGACAAAAATGATATTATTTTTCGCCCGAGATTCTACTAGAGAAACGATATATATATATTTTTTTCAAATGCTACAAATTTAAATATAAATTAGGTAATTAATAAATTTTGCATTGAAAAAAATAAATAATACTCATAATTCAGATAAATAAATCATATTTGTTTATATACATCGACTCAAAATGAGACCCGGGGAGTTGATTGATCACGAGCTTGCAAAAGAGGGACGTGCTTACACTCATCTTAGTTTTTCTAATATTAAGAGGTTAAATTAAGAAATATTTTGGTGCAAACATAGGGCATAGTTATTAAAGTTTCTCGTATGAAATAAAACTCTTATTTTAATTTAAAATGTAATTTGGGAAATCCTAAGCTGTATAATTGAAGATTTTATGTGGTAGTTTCTTTGAAAAAAAAAAACAGAGAGAGAGAGTTAAACACAGTTTTTTTTTTTTTTTTTGAAATTAAAATGGTGGTTGGACTAAAAAAATTAATTAAATAAATTGTCTAATAAATATTTAATATAATTATGTTACATAGATAATATTTTATTTTATATAATAACATCATATAAAAAAATAAAATTTTATGTAAAGTTTACATAATAATATAAAATATATTATATTTATATACATCTATCCAAAGGCGTATTTATTCGGTGAAATTCACACAGTAATTTAGAAAACAGAGAAACGCGCAAGTCAAAAACCATGAGCGCCAGCGTTGACACCGACAATTAATTATCAACAAATCTAGAATAATTCCCAAAAATTTGCTGAAGATTCCCTTGGAGAATCAAAAAAAGCAGGCCACGCCATCAAGCAACTAATATTAAAATAAATCCAGCGATTTCATTGTAATTCAAAGAAAACAAATTACTTTTAGTCATTATCCATTTTTCAATTTGGACAGCGAATCAAGAAAAAACACATACTTACAACAACAACAAAAAAACATACTTTAAATAATCTGGTGTTTGCTGTCTGTATAAGAAGCGAGTGAATATAGTAAATACTGAATAAATTATATATATTGTCAAAATTTAAAATAAGAAAAAAATATTTAAATTCCTACCGATGTATTTTCCGGTAGTGTCTGAATGACTGTCTTTTCGGGGAAAAAAATTGGAACTTATCCGATGGAGACCTTTTTGTTTGGGAACACGCGGAGGTGACTCAACTGTTCCCTGTCAGTTTTATCTTCAAAAATATATAAATAAACTTTTTTCTTTTGATAATAAATTAAAATAATATTGTCTCTTATTTCTCTTTTTCTTTTTTTCTTTATATATATATATATATAAACATATAATAAAAATATTAATTTTCGCAAGTACTATCTTTAGGTAATAAATTTTTTATTAAAAAATATTACTTCAATATTAATAAATTAAATTGAGTTATATTGTAATTATAATTATAATATTAATATATTTAAAATTTAAAAATTGGAATACGTATTTTTTTTTTCAGTTAAAACAAACATTTAATTTTTGGAAAGAAAGAGAGCAGGCGTAAATATTCGAAACAAAGATGATGTACGTGAAAATACGCCAACTTTCCAACAAATTCCTACTTCAGAGGGGTAAGTAATGGCGGCTTTGGATGGCTTATCCATAAATAATAAATAGGCTCATTTTGCACGCTCATGTCCTCCATTCCATTGTGATCTCTTTTATTAATCTCTAACATGCTTTCATTTGCCATCAGATAAATCTCCTACTTTTCGGGTTCTTTTCTTTCTCATTGACTGAAAGAAAAAAAAAAAAAAGGTTATTTCTCTCTTTCTCTTGTATATGCGCTTGCTGATAAAATTATTATGTTCAGATCTGCCAGCTTTTTTTTTTTTTTTTTCATGGTTGGTCGGATTCAAGTTGGATCATTACTTTCTTGAAAAAAAAAAAGATCATTACTTAATTTTCGTTTTTGTTATATTGATTTTTTTTGTTTGTTGGGTTTAATTATGCCAGCTTCTTGGTTTAAGTTGTGATATTGCAAATCTGTCTCGTGTACTGGAGACCTATTTAAAGTTGTTTTTAGCTTTGTTGTACCGAGATGCAAATGGAAGTGGTTTTGGTTTTTTCAATTGTTGTTAGGCTTTATGATTGTTTCACATGTATTCTATACCATCTCGATCTTTTTAGCTGTACTTTTTCAGATTTTTGTTGTTGAATTTGATGTATATGTTTATTGATTGCAGATCTAGATTCTGTAGCCTCTGTTTTTTTTTTTTTTTTTTTTTTTTGTGTGTGTGGATTCAGGAAGGGAATTTAGATCCGGTGTTTAGCTTATTTTAGCTTTTTGCAGTTGTGGGGTTGCTCAAGGTTTCTCTTAGCTTTCTCTGTTTTTTTCTCTGTTTTCCATTACAACGAAGTGATTCATCGCAAGCTTTGTCAGGAGACACATCCTTTTCTTTCGGTTGGGATAGGAGTTATGGTTAGAATTGTATTAAACAAGTACATTTTACTTTTCTGTTTGCTTTGTATCCAAGGATGGGTTAAGTTGGCAAACTATTACCTAACTAAGTGACTGTATTGGTGTCCATTTCTTGTCTGACATTCCAATTTGTGTTACTACTTATTAGAAATGGCACTGAACCATGTATCAAAAAAACACAAAAAAAAGAAATGTACTGGCTCTTTTCAACGTCTTGTTTTTTCTCTGCACAATTCTATGGACACGGCCTTTGCAGGCCATCAAATCTAAGTGAATATGTGCATACATGCCCTCCCAAATGATGGTGCATGGGATTAATCAGCACTCTTACTGCTGTCAATGTCATGTTTTTATTCCCTAAAGTTCATTCCCAGTAATCATTATGCAGGTGGGGATTGAGCTTATTGATAATGGAAGCTACAGCGGGCTGAGACTTGATAAATTCTATGGCCTTGACTGGTATCATATTTTTCGGCTTTTAAAACTAGATCTTTTCAATAAACGAGTTTCATGTTCTGTCTTGTACAATAATTTATCTGCTCTTAATTGCAGACCTTTGGGAAATGTTTGGGGGAAGAGACTACTGTAGAGGTGGAAAGGGTAGTTTGGGTAAATCTACTTACTTTAAGAGCAGACGTTCTGGTATGGGTAATGAGTCAGGCTGGGCAAAACATAGAAAATCCCCAGTATTTGCTGCTCAAGTGATACGGAGTGCAACAACTTTTATGCCTTGGTCTTGTAAAATTCCTATAGGTGATGGCTATCACGAACTTCTTTTGTGGATATTTGCTGTTTGAAAGTATTGGGCTAGTGCTACATTCTTGCGAGATATAATCAATCAGATACCATTTTGTTCAAATCTCTCGACCCATAGAAAATGCCTGGTTTAGTGACTGGAAAGAAGAGATTCATGGAAACAAACATGTCTTCATCTACCTTGGTCACACAAGACATTTCGACTTGTTCAAATGGAAACCATCGATTAACTTCTCAGGTTTCCAATGATATTGACAGCCCCATTTTACCTGGTTTACCTGATGATGTGGCAAAGTGTTGCCTTGCACTGGTTCCTCGCTCATGCTTCCCATCAATGGGTGCTGTCTGTAAGAAATGGAGATCATTTATTAAAAGTAAAGAATTCATCACAGTCAGAAAATTAGCTGGGTTGCTTGAGGAATGGCTTTATGTCTTAACTATGGATTGTGAAGGGAAGGAAAGCCATTGGGAGGTTTTGGATTGTTTGGGGCATAAACATCAGATTCTTCCAAAAATGCCTGGTCCGGTGAAGGCTGGGTTTGGAGTAGTTGTTCTAAATGGAAAGCTCCTTGTCATGGCTGGTTATTCAGTGATTGATGGGACTGGCTCAGCCTCAGCAGATGTTTATCAATATGACTCATGTCTCAACAGGTTTGTTTCGATACAAACATTGAATACTCTTTCTCTCTCTCCCACCCTCCCCTTTGGATTACCATGTCAAGGTAAAACAATACTTTTTTTCTCCCTAACCTCAGATTAGCTACCATCGAATTGATTTCAAGTATGCAGGCGTAAATAAAATGTTAAAATATTGGATGCATAAGGTACAACACTAGAAATATTTGGCTTTACTAGGAACTACGATTCCTCTTTATACTGACTTTATGAAGGGGATCTTAGTATTACTCAGTAGCAAGTTATGCTTTTACTCAAACTTTAGAGTTACATTCATGTGTTCTCCAACTAACTAATAATTTGTTAAATGATTAAGAACATCACCGCATGAAACCAATCAGCGTACTCCTTTAAAAGTAGCTGTCCATGAGAAAAGTCGTTATCATCCTGTGTTGCTTCCTTTGTAGCATGTGGTCTTTTTCATTCACATTCATTACCTTGGAATTAAGATCCTTTGTTATTCTTAGCCCTTCAACATGGCCTTTGTAATTGTAGTTGGAGCAAGTTGTCAAACATGAATATTGCTCGCTATGATTTTGCTTGTGCGGAGGTCAACGGCAAAGTTTATGTTGTTGGAGGCTATGGGATGGATGGTGATAGTCTCTCCAGTGCTGAGATGTACGATCCTGACAATGAAAGATGGATCTTAATAGAGAGTCTCCGCCGCCCCAGGTGGGGTTGCTTTGCATGTGGCTTTGGGGGAAAACTTTATGTCATGGGTGGAAGGTCGAGCTTCACCATTGGAAACTCGAAGTTTGTTGATGTTTATAATTCTGAACGGCATACCTGGTGTGAGATGAAAAATGGTTGTGTCATGGTTACAGCTCATGCTGTACTGGAGAAGAAGCTCTTCTGTATGGAGTGGAAGAACCAGCGGAAACTGACAATATTCAATCCTGAGGATAATTCTTGGAAATTGGTACCAGTTCCGTTGACCGGGAGCTCTAATATTGGGTTTCGGTTTGGAATACTTGATGGAAAGCTTCTATTGTTCTCACTGGAGGAGGACCCAAGCTATCGCACTCTCTTGTATGACCCTAATGCTCCCCCAGGCTCAGAGTGGCAGACTTCTGCGATAAAGCCGTCTGGATCGTGTTTGTGCAGCGTGACCATCAAGGCATGAAGTACTAGCATTGTGCAAAACTTAGGGATCTTATCATAAGCCTTGATTGTATATGTACAATTGCAAGCTGTCCTGAATCCATTGAACTTGTTTCAGATCAACATTTCTCCTGATGGTTTCTTTTAAGATACTTAAATAGGGCTGTGGCAATTTCTAACTTCAATTTCTGTAATGTTTGGTCTTGCATTACCGCATGTTTTACTTCTCTAGCTACTTATTGCCATCATCCTACTTATATCCTGTACACATAGGGATACCGAATTGCTCTGGGAGATCTTAATGGCGGATTGGCTGTCAATTCCCCATGTTCTTTGTTTGCTTCTAGTTTCATGTTACTGAATAATGAATGTTTCTAGGAGTCCTTAATGGTGGATTGGGTACCAATCCCTTGTGTTCTTGTTTGTTTCTCGTGTTGGAGTAATCAGGGATTGAACTTTAAACTTGAACTTAATAATACATGTGATTCTATCATAAAATCTTGTGGTTTGTAACTGTTGTTTTGCTTCTAGCTTTATCTTTGCTTGTGGGGCGTAGGTGGGTTTGAAGAAGGAACGTGGGCTTTAGAAAGTCACTGGAGCATTGCCTAGCAACATAACAAACTTGAACGTACAACTTGGATTCGTAGGAAGTTGGATCTTTAATAACCTCACAATCAAATTGATCTCTCGTCTAAATATCATCGTTTCCTAAAGTTTTCCTTTCCTCCTTGGTTAGAAGTTATCATTTGGAATTTTAAGAATGTGACATCATTGTGCAGAATAAGCCACTGCAAGTGTAAAAACTAAGGTTTAAAGCTAATACGTAAAATAAAGAAGATAACTCTGCCATTAAAATCTTATATGCAAAAACAAAGAATATATAACTTACCATTAGACCTTGGGCCGATGGATGAACCACTAGTATGGTATTCAAGGACTAGGAATTAGTTAAATTCACTCAAAAGTGAATTTTCACGGGGAAGTGATTGAATTATAATGTAAAAATATAACCTCTTCTTCAATTAACATCCTCTACTCGAATGATGAATCTTGTTTAGAAAGAGATGTAACACAAACAAACACATTATCAAACACTCTCTAGTGAAATGATGAAGCATTTTAGCTGCAAAAGCTAACAAAAGCCACAAAACATGGCGCCATAAAAACTTAAAAATGCCACCACACCCCCAGAAAAAGAAAGAAAAGAAACCCAATTCATCTCTCATTCCCCCGCTCGTCCCCAGCAAATCTCACCACACGAAGCCATGTTCGGCCAGGCTTCGAGGCCGGCCTTTGGCACGCCGTCTCCCACCCCATTGTTTGGCACTCCATCGTCGACCCCGGCGTTTGGGACTCCGTCTTCGACCCCGGCATTTGGGACTCCGTCTTCGACCCCGGCGTTTGGGACTCCGTCTTCGACCCCGGCGTTTGGTACGCCCTCTTCGACCCCCGCGTTTGGGACTCCGTCTTCGACCCCAGCGTTCGGCACTCCCTCTTCGACCCCAGCGTTTGGCACGCCGTCTGCTACTCCGGCGTTCGGTACTCCAGCTTTTGGGACTTCTTCAACGCCGTCTTTCGCCACTGGATTTGGCGGCTCGCTCTTCTCTTCGCCATTCCAGCAGCAACAGCAGCAGCAGCAGCAACAGCAGCTTTATTTATTTATTTTCCTGTTTTCTCAGCAACCGCCTGCCGGTTTTGGATTGCAGACTCCGTTTGCCCCGACGCAAACCACGCCGTTTCCTGCTCCTCAGTCGACTACCCAAATGGCCCCTGTCGCCCCTCTTCCTTTCTCTCTCGCAGATCGTGATATTCAGGTTTTCATTCCCCTTTTCTTTAAACCCTTCAAAAACCCTAACCCCATCTCTTCGATTTTAGTTTTATTTATTTATTTATTTGCTTTATTTTTTCTTTTCAGTTTGAAATTGATTTAATGGTTTGGTTTCAGGCGATTGTCGATGCTTACAAGGAAGAGCCCGGCAACCTTAAGTACGCTTTCAAGGTTATTTGATTGCTTTGCATTTCCCCTTTCTTCTTCTTCTTCTTGTTGTTTTGTTTTTCTGTTTTTTGTTTTCCTTTATTCGGTATTTCTTACCAATTTTTGAGTGCTTTTATTTAGATATATGAACTTTGGATTTGAAATCATAGTTTAGTACACTGTTATTGTTGTTCGGTGCAAAAAGAGTAAAGAATTCTCTTTTGATTGTGTGTTTTGCAGTACTTGTTGTTCAGTGTAATAGATCCACAGTGTAGATTAAAGCCCGCTGGTGTTTCGGATGTGAGTTTGTCATGGATCAGTTCTCTTACCTCTCTGTTTGTCTTTCATTGCTTTTTTATTTAATGTGAATTATGGTGTGTTTGGATTTATGTTTGGCTAAGCTTGGAGATAGTTTGCATTGCTAGATCATGTGGGCAGAGGCTATGGCCAAGCTTGAGGGTATGGATAGTGCAGACCGGGAACGTTTGTGGCCTCAGCTTGTTCAAGGTTTCAAAGATCTTTCTCAGCGGCTCAAGGTGATTCTTCTTAATTTGAGGCAAGATGTGTATGATTTCATTTTTGGGTTTCTCAATTAGCAGCCAAAAAGCTTTACCATTGCTTACCAGCTTCTTGGGTAGTGAGTTGTTTGTTCTAAGCCTTGTTACATTTTTGGGCCTGTGTTTGGGAAGAAAAATGGTTGTCTTATGTCCAGGCTAGTTGACACTTTAGAGTAAGAGGATATACAATTGACACATATAAAGACTAAAATTGCAAAAAAGGAGGCAATTAGGTGGAACAGATTTTTAGGTCAATTGTAGTTTAGTTAAAAAATTTTTTGGGATAGTAACAATGAGAAGCCCTTTTCTGTTTTTTTGAGTAGAATTCAAACAATCACTTTAAGAACTACTTAATGCAGTAAATATTTTGTATCTCACGAGGATGAAGTATATATACAGTGGGAGAACAAAAGCAATTTGGATTGAAGATGCTCTATAAGTTACAAAAATCCTCAGATTGAAGCTTTTGAACTCTGTTTTTACTGTGATTTGTGATTGCAAATGAAAAGAGTGATTGATGATTTACTGTTTGAACTTTGCCCCTTTGTTTTGTGTCCAGTTACACAAAGTCCAAAATAGTTGCCACACTACTGTTGATGAATGTTCTTTTTAACATTACTTTTGAACTGATGCAGATCCAAGATGAAGTCATTGTTTCGGATGCTGAAAGATTGCGAATGACCCAAAGCAACGTGAAAATTGTACTCCAGATGTCCATCCCTGGATTGCAGATTTGCTGGATCACATGTTTTGAATGACCTTTTGAAATTACCTTTTTTTTTTTGGCAGCTTCAAAGGCATTTCCAAGCAGAAACTCTTCCTTTGATTGAAAGAATGAGACAGAAGGAGCAAAGTCTTAAGAGGCGTCTTTTGAGGGTCAGAATAGTTTCTGCTCCTTTTACTTAGATCAGTTGCAGACTAGTAGAATGAGACGACACTTGTTACTGCATGACTTAAAGATTGTATATGTAGAATGTGGAACATTAACATATGAAACATAATTGTGTAGTAATGCTTTACAATTGTTATAAATCTCCTTTTACTTTTGGCATACTATTCCCTTATATTCATATTCTCTGTTACAAACATATTTGTTTTTTCCATACAGGTGTTGTGTCTTAATTGATCAGTTTTGCAGTCTAGTAGCAAAATCTGCCTGTATTGCTTCTTTATCAATTTGTTATTTGTCATAGATGTATGTTGTGAGCTGTAATTGTCTGTTCATTTGCTTCATTATTGTCGATTGAATTTTATGTTCGGTGCAGTAACTCAGTCCAACTTCTGCTTTCTACTTTTGGTGCATGAAGGTGATGAAAATAGTTGAGGCATTGGAGGGTAAGGGTTGTCGATTGCCTTTAACAAAAGGGGAAGCTGAATTGGTTGAGAAGTTAGTTTCCATAACCAGACAGGTACATGTTTTTAGGACTGCAGGTTTCTTTTGTGTGTTCATCTTGCCTGTCATTGGGAAATGGTATTCACAAGCAGATGGAATTTCATTCAGCTAAAAGGATCTGGAGCCGAACTTTCCAGGAGGGTTCAAAACCTACTCACAGTATCTCGTGTTCAAGAAAATGCCATTGGTGCTGGTGGTTCTGTTGACCTTCCAGGATCCACCAAAATAGATGAGCAGAGCCTTGCTGATATGCAGGAGGTAAACATGGGACAACTTTGATATATTATGGGCTATAATTAATTAATTTATTTATTTATATTAACTGTGGTAGTGAATAGGAGCCATACTACTGTCATTACCGCTTCATAGAATAAATTTGATATGTAACAAGGTATAGCTTTTGTCTTTAGGTTTTGCAACAGCAGACTGAAGCTATCGCAAGGCTTGGCAATGTCTTGAAGCGAGATATTCGGGACATGGAAATTATAATGGCTGAGGAGACGGGAAAGGCAGAAAATGGGATTTAGGGGCATGAGATGACAAGCGTACTTGGTGCTTTATGCTTTATGACCGTTGGCATGCCAAATTTTTTACTAATACGCATAGGATCATAAATGCGATCACTTCCCGTCTCTGCGTCAACGTTCTGTGAAGGATAATGATAATAGCACAGAATTCCATATCCAGCCTCACCTTCTTGTCATCTTGAAGTAGATCTCTTTATGTTCGTGGAATCGAGATGAACGTAGTTAACAAATTGATACAACACTACTTGAACGTGTATTGTGGTCTACTGGTAGATCGTACAAGATGTGTTTTTAATGGTCTACTGCTGCGGCGACAATTGATTCGTTTTTGAGAGTTGTTGACAAGTTAGCTTTGTCTACATACCATTTTTCGGAGATCTAAATTTAAGAGCATCGCGAAACTGTAGTGCATGACTGTGATTTGGCCTTCTGCTCCTGCACATGAATTGCTTGCACATTCAAAGGTGTTATGGGTGTTGTACCCAAAACCACACGCTTTATAGTTTCTCTTTACCATTAAAACAATGAATATTTATCTAAATAAAATTATCGGTACAAACAAGTGTACAGGAGATGTCCTTAAGGACGATACTGTAGTCCCACGGCCAAGGCTTAGAACTTAGAAACTATAAGCCAAATTTCCCATCCAAGGCTTAGAACTTAGAAACTATAAGCCAAATTTCCCATCCGGTAAACGGGATGCGGGATGGTTTATGATACAAGAGCCAACCAACCTTGGATCTTGATATATAAACCCCCGCCCTAGCAGCCTCCAAAAGGTTAAAAAGCGAAGGTAACTCTTCCCAGTATAACAAAGCCTGATCTGACGAGTTTGAATGGTAGGTTTCTCTCGAAGGGGCAGCAAAAAAAGAAAAAAAAACGCCTTGTATGCCTCAATTCAGCTATAAGCTTCTGCCATTATTAGTAGCACAAGAGATGTCCAACCAGTAAACAGACGCGCACCCTTTCCTTTACCTTTCTTCTGATCATACTGTTCCCACAAGAATCCAGTCTGGTGATAGTTGTTAACTACGTTTCTGCAGCATGAAGGTAAGAACTTGGTGTAAATGCAGAAATTTGAATCCCATTATGGCCACTTGTCGAACATAATAGGCTGATCACAGAAATACCTAATCAAATTGCTCCGCAAGTCATCATATATCATCCTGGCTCTGTCCTTATAGGGTCCATCCTCTGCAACAAAGTAATATTAGAAAATTGAACACAAAGTTCCTTATATTCCAGTTGTGACATGGAGACGATAGTACCTCTCGAGTAGTGGTGAAGTGCAGATAAAATCATGTAATTCATGTTCATCCAAATTGGGCCTCTCCAATAAGGTGGGTCATGTTCTGTGTTGCGTTTCATGTACAAGGAACTGTGGCATACAAGACGTGATTTCAGATGAATCACTGTAACCCAAGTTTATCAAGCAAACCATGACCAGAACCAACAGGGATTGTCAAGGATAGACTACATTGTTACCTTGTTTTGGCAAGAGAACAAAGTCCATAGTCCGTCCACAGGATGCTCCTGTTTGAAATGAGATCAAGTTGTTTGTCCAGAATCCACGAATCCTAAATAAATAAACAAGAGAAATTGATGCTGTTTGTGTGTGCCAAAACTTATGAAACAGTTTTAAATGATCATTGCTATATGCAGCTTACAGATGGAATGATCTTCCTCATGAAAGGGAAGAGGCTAACATAACCAATGTGAGGAACCAATCTCAACTCTGGCCTTTCTAATACATCCCGCATAAGCTCTCTATTTAGATAACCACCTTCCACAATTTTCTCTTTCCAGCTTAACCGAACCTGGTATTTTTTGAACCCATCTTCAGCATAAGAGAGTGAGAAGCTCATAGCGTACTTAATTTGAATGACTATGAAATAGATATTGACTTTGGCAAATAATCAGAAAATATCGGATCCTGAGTGCACAAAGTAACTGACAAGAGGCTGACCTTTTCTGTATGATTTCCAAAATCAAAATAAGCACCATATGCAGGATCAAGATGCATCTGGTCAAACATCAAACATGTATGAGCCACAATAACTGTAGTACAATAAAAACTGGTTCAGCTGCTTAATGCATATGTTCAGACACCCATCTTAAATAGTACCTTTAAATTCTAATGTAGGCCCCAGATGATCAACTATAAAGGTAAAATGCATTAAAGAAACTTCATACATAATTGCAGAGGGCCACAACAAACCTGATTCAAAATTTCAAAATCTGAAAGTAACTTAGCCGTTGCACCATAATCCTGCATCAGTGCAATTTACCACCATTGAGCAATAACTAATGTTGATATTAACTTAAAATATTTGGTCTCTATAGTTACCTTCTCCATCTTCTTTTCCTCTTTCAACAACCGTGTAATGAAATCCATGCAATTTGCAGCAAGAAGCATCCAGCACCTAAGATCCAAGTGACGTTCATCTTCATTTGGATGTGAAGCACGGGGGTAGTCATCAAGCCCAGAGGACAGTGTCTGGTAAAAGAGGAAATTTACAAAGCCTATTTATGGAGCCCTAATTAAAAGAAATGCATCTCATGAAATTTGATGGCTGCCAATAAATAAAATCTAAGTATAGCAGCATGAAAATCTATAGCTTTAGATCAAATGTGTGATGCGTGCCAAAAAAATCGTACTGAAATTTTTTTCCACAGAAGATATCTAAAAATTCCTATAAAAAAAAGTAAAGAACCTTGGGATTCAGTTCACGAATTGTTGTGTTGTCTCTCCCATGCCAAAAATAGCTGCCCATAATTTTCCCTGCATTCAGGACAATAGCTGTCAGAAATTAACACAAATTAAAAACTACAGAAAAAGAAGGCATTATGTAAAAAATGTCTTAACTTTTCTAAACATCTACCAAACTAATGTCTCAAAGTTTGGGAAGAAGGGCATATTTATCTTCTCTTTCCCAAAAACTGAAACTGAGCAGCACTTGATAAAATATAACAATTGAAGTGATCAATGTAATGGAGATAGAACTTCTCGTAAACAGCAGTCTATTCCCTCACTCCTACCCCCATAAGGGGAAGGGAAAAACCACAAAAAACAAAACTTTGTATACCTGACTGCGTAGTATTGAACCACTGGAACCATGCTTCAAGACGAACAAAAGCCTGTTCTAAGAAGGAAGTGATCTCATTTCTTTCAGCAGGGGTAAACTTGTTCTTCTCTATGCCATGCAGTAAATCTGAAAGAAGATAAGGTTAATAACATATTCTGACTAAGTTAAAAGCAAATGTATTAATATCTTCTGATTATAATAGGCAGAAAAGTACATGAATTAAGGATTAAACAAACAATTCATTAATCTCTTCCCATTTTACGCCTAACTTCTTTAGAGTCTACAGCTTGCTTAAGAAAGGCATTCCTATAAGACAATCATCCACTCATCAAAAGCATTTAGGTGGAAAAGTAACAGAAAAACAACAATACCATGCACAACCAAGAAAAGAGTTGGGGGATTTCCATTAGTTGGATGCTGAAGAACAAATTCCTCAGGAACCTTGCTGCAATTACACCAGAGAATGTTTCTTATAAGTTTTCATTGCTCAAGCAAAAAGAAAATTTTTTTCTTAACAAATTTTCAACCTTTAGCTTTATTTTGTAATACCTTAGAGCTTCAGAACCTAGTATTTGCTCACGTGGAATCCACCCATCAATATTCATCAAATCTAGCCAATGGCCAAGAATGTCCAAACATATGTGAATGTCCCAACGCCTGCTCATGGGTAACCCAAAGTGATAAGTTAGTTTCCACCATCATTCACAAACAAACCAACATTGAAAATTGAATGTCAATGAAAATGAAAAAAGGAGCAGGCAACCAACCAAATCAATAGCTGATGAAAACCTTCATCCCATAGAAATCCCCTTGGAAAGAAGGGTCGACTTGGAACAGCTGTGTAGAGCTCAGCTGGCCAATAAGCAATAAAATTATCACGATCTTTATTCTGCAAGGAAAATTAGTCCACCAAACGGCCTTTTTCAGATTCATAAATTTATTGACAACCAATTGCAAATACAAAGTTGGCAGTTCTGTTCATTGAGCTGCATGAAGCTCCCTAGCCTCTAACATCGAGCACTTGCACTTGTCACATGATATATGAAAGATCCACATCAATGACAAAGTGAGTTTCAAGCATGGCCATTCAGTTATTTGCACTTCACACAGATGCATATATTAAACAGAAATTCATGATAAGCGTTGTTAGTATTGTACAATGGCTGAATTAGATTACTATTTTTACAATTTGATATCCTTAAAAAGTTTAATACAGACAAATTTATTCACTTTGACTTCAAGTGGTTAATTTTACACACAGGTGAGTAGTGTTTGCACTTGAGCTTTTATAAAAGAGTGAATACTCTTTTCATGCCTTGCAATTTTCATCCAAGAATGCAATGATTCCAAGGCTTGTTCACAGTATAGCTGAACACAGTAAATTGTAGGATCCATATTCAAAAGTGAGGATGATAGACGTTATGATGGAATAACATTATTTTCTGTGATCAAAACAGCAATGTGTGCAAGAAAGATCATAAAGTGTGCAGAAAGCCCCCCCCCCCCCAAAAAAAAAAAAGTATAAAACAAAGGCACATAACTTACACTAAAATCTCTAGGGTATGAGATTTTTGATTGACCATAAAAGTAGCCAATGCCTCCCAACATATTTGCAATAGCTGCCTTACCGACAATTGCTGATTCAGGTTCAAGCTGAAAAACCATAGCACAGTCAGAATTCTCTTTTTTCAAGTAAAATCTTAGTTTATATAATTCTCTGTGAAATAGAACTACCAATCAATGTAAAATTCTATCATTAATGAATGGCATTCCTAGAAAGGCAATTTAGACTTGGTTTATTAGAAACACAATGAAAACTTGCATTAAAAAAACATCATGAATTTGTCTAGTTGCTGGATAATTCAACTACAATCTTGTCTACTGTCTGACATAATCACATCAACTATAAAAAGTCACCTATCAGCGGTAAGGCACTAACAGACAATGCATGATGCTATAATGATTTCAAGATGATAAAGTAAACTGAGATGTGTTTCTAAAGATTAATACCTTGTCAGCAACTTTAAAGCACCGCTCAAATTTGGCATCAAATTTCATTTGTCTATCCTGTAGTTGATGAGTCAGTACAGCACCTGACATATTAAAATTAAAGAAAGTTCATGAAGAGAGCACTTAAATTCTAGAATGCCAACATATAAAATTTTCTTTAAAGTTGGGAAGAGAAAAGTAGATTGTGATGATCAATCCAGTTTTGACCATATGGATGATCTATATTATGGTAAAAGGCTAGTCTCCTTTTATCAACATTATCACAGATGTTTAAGAAACTAAACATCATGTGTTACAAGGAACTGCAAAGAAATCACTTTGGAAGCAACCTGTGAGGCTGCTTACACGTTCTTCTACTCTTGCATTGTCTCCTCTAGTTCCAGATACAAAAGCAATGTCTGTTTTGAATGGAATTCTTGCAGAAATCTGAATTAAAATACATGTCCAAAAGATAAGACCGACCATAAGGGAAATAAAGAAAAATAAACTTGATGCTGAACTAATGAAGAAAACAGTATAACTACCTGAAATACTAAAATGTTTGGAAAGTCTTCGATGGAATCAGATAGCTGCAGTTGGCCAAACTTCCTTATCTAGCAAGATTCAGAAATGTGCTAAAGAAGTCAGTGTTGGTTATGTCATGGCATTTAAAACTAACACAGAAGATAAACATTGTCATACTTGGGCACCAAGATTTTGCTGAACAAGTTCAGATAAATTATGAATATTAGGTGTCCTGAAACCAGAATAGTGGACCTCCAAAGAGTCCTACAAAGTAACCAGCTCTTCTATCAGCAATCACAAGAGAAGAAGAAAGAAAGAAAGTTATGAACAAATCAGAGGTGGCAATTGTTGAAAAATTTCACAAAAGAGGGTTAGATTACTGCAAGGCAATAAGAGAATTTTGACTTCAATCCAGCATTTCAAGCAGCATTACCTTTGACACTAAATGTAGCTGCCAACCTCCAACATCAGCTCGTGTACCAGATGCCAAATGAGAATTTTCACTGATGGCTAGGGTGCCATCTCCTAAACTCAAAGTACCACCATCTTCATCAGCCAAATAGAAGAACAGATGCCCATTTCTCTGAATTTCCTCATTTTTCTCAGAACTGTGAATTTATCATGGGTCATAACAAGACTATCACAATCCACAGAAACAAGCTAATGAATTTGGAGCGACAGAAAGAAACAACATTGGATCAAATTGTAAAAGATATAAAGGAGCAATAACTGAAGTGGCAAATGATGGCTATTTACTTCTGACTCTGCACATCAATGTGGACTGCCCAATCTCCTCCATATCCACTGCCCTCGCTCTTGGATTTTAAGAAACTTGTTCCCAACTTCAAGTCATGGTCCACCAACACCTGGTGTCCGAAATCACGACCATTATGCTGCATCCAACCGTATGTGCTAAGCTCATCAGAATCTTGGCAAACATGTCGCATATGATACCTTCCCTCCTTCACACCTATCCACATTAAACCGGCAACCAGAGACCTCGGCGTCCTGCCAATTGCGTGCACTCCGACTCATAAACATCACTAACAAGAAGCAAATCGAAAAATTCAACATCAAAGACACACGCCCACAAGCACGCAGAGTTCTTTGAACAAATACCTAGCACGAATTCCTAGATAAACGTGAGGACGATAAGTTCCCCAGTACAGGCTTTCTTTGTGCTCTCCTTGAAACTGCAACCTCACACGTATCAACATTTCAAATTTTCACGTAAAAAAAAAAGAGTTGACTTCAAATCGGATAATAAAAAGAGGTGAAGTGACCTGAGGAAGGTCCACGAGCTTTGGAGCAGGCAAAGGAGTGACGACTCTGGGCCTTGGCGGTTCTTTGGCCGGCTTAACAAGGTGTTGAATCAGGAAGAAGATGATTAAGAAAGCGAAAACGCTAACGCCTAGCATGATTTTGAGATCAACGTTGAAGATTCCAACCCAACTGCGACGGTGTTTACTCCCGTCGCGATGCGGTTTCAAGTTCGGCTGCCTTGTACGGCGGATGGAGTCGTCGCCACCGTCTTCGTCGCCGCCTGTGAAGGATTTGATGCGGCTCCGTGCACTTCTCCGGCCACTTCCGGTCATTTTTTTATTAGGATTTGATCCCTCTCTCTGTTGTTAGTGTTTGTTTGTGGCTTTTGACGACTGTTGTTACCGCTGATTTTTGCTGCAAATAATTGAAAATTATTTTCCGTTGAATAACAAAATTAATTAATACATTTAACCTCTTTTTATTTTTATTTTTTATAATCAAAATACATTTAATGTTTATAATCTGTAATAAAGATAAGATATAATTATAATTATCACTTTACATTTTTATTTTAAAATAAAAATAATTTTTTTAGTAATAGTATGATTAGCACTTAAATGTTATGTTTTAATATTTTAAATTACTAAACTATAATGATTTGTAAAAATTTTATTATAAATTAATGATACTTCTTCAAGTGCATGGATTATGTTGAGTGGATGCTGACAGCCTCTGCTGTCTTCTGCGATTAGAAACTCCGCCGGCCTGCAAAAACTTGACAATCGATTTGGGCATGATATCAGTACTTTGGCCACACGAATATGCTCTTGGCTTCACCAAAATGTGCAAACCAATTCACAACTAAGTCACTCACAAATTTCTCAAATATATCTATCCAAGAAAATATTTAAGAAGCTAAGTGGGATCCCTTTTCAATTTGCATGATATAATGCCAGAAAGGTAACTTTGGCAATGGGTGTGAAGCAGTTGCATCTGCTGATGTGAAGCTTTTTTAAGGAACTTGCACATGGCTTACAGTTCACCATTATTAAATGGGGACCTCAGCTTCTTCTTCCTCTCACAAAAGCTAAAGTTCTCCACCAAACTTGGAAAGCAGCACTTTACAGAATGTTTGGATTGCTCTTTTCTAGTGTTGAAACATCCAGCGGGAGTAGTAGTTTCAGTAGTTTCCCTTCTTCTGCTTGTCCATTTTGTAGGAAGATAAAAGCTGATAGGCTTATTGGCTTCTTTCCTGTATTTTATATTTTGATTGGTGTCTATGGCATCCAAGTCCTTATCCAAGCTTTCCCGAAACAGCTCAATAAGTTGCTTTGGAGAAGGCTCAGGTGTTGCTCTGGCTGCACTGCTGACATAAAAAGATTTCTCAGATTGAGGAGCTTCTACAAAGCTGGCTTCGTGAAATATTGGGGTAGAGCCAAAAGATGGGGCAAAATCTGCATAGAAAATATACAGAATCAATAACCTTGTCATCATAAACCAAAGTATTGCAACTCTTCCATCGCAATGGTTGAGTAGCTGAACTCTTAGTTCCAGCAACAGGTTCAAATCTTGACACCACCGGACCCAAAAAGTATAAAGAACAAAAGAGCTCTTTGGAAGTACTTGAAAGGGAAAATGTATCGCAGACACAAAGTTAAGGAAAACTTACCACCATCAACACTGTGAAAATCTTCACAGTCGGATTCTAACCACATCTGAGAATCAAAGAATGTTACCTCCCGATTACCTACAGAAAAGAATAACAGGATACTAAATGAACTTTCATACTCAACGGCCTAGGATTCAATTTTTAGCTGTTTCCCGAGGCTCTTGTCTACGAATCATAGGGGGGGGGGACTAATATCCATTGGGACCAATAGAAAACACAACTTTGACACCAGTCACGGCTAATTCCCATCAATCAATTACTTCTAAGAGCAGAATTTCAAAATTGTGCAGGACATTCATGATCCATAGTTTAAGACACACAATGAGGGCAATGTGCATAACAGTGTGAGCTTAGAATTTGAGATCATACTCAAGTCTCTGAAACTTGCTTTCTGAGGAATTGGAGATGAAGATTGAGACTTAGAATCGGGTTCTGCCATTGAGTGATGATCAACGTTTACTGTAGAGTGATCCTTGATGGGTGATTTCATCCCAACACTGTTTCTATGGGAACTAATGGGGAAATTGACAGGGTCAGACGTCTGTTGAACTGGAACACAATTATCCATGTCTGCACCAAGTCTTTGTTTGTTGTCCATTGCTGAACTTGAACTTCTTACTTCATTCAATGCCACAGAGAGAGAGAGAGAGAGAGAGAGAGAGAGAGAGAGAGGAACAGTTAGAGTATTAGCTTGAGGGGGTTTGAATGGTCTTGAAAGGGAATTTATGGTTCCTGCAGAGATGGGACCCTGAAATTTGCTTCACTTTGTTTTGCTTTCTAGCGGTACTGCTTTTAATGGCTGCTGAAAGACATGAGAAATAAAGAAAAAGCCGTTTTGTACCGACTAGCATTTAAGTACTTTGCTTTGAAATGGCTGTATCTTCTATATTACCTTGCTATGTATTGTTGTTCTAATAACGTTGCTGGTGTAGCAACACGAGACTACAAATTCTGCCTTCTAACTGTAATGGACCTTACTAACAGCCAAATTTTCTACCATCCTAGCTGAAGATTACTTTTGTTTTTTACTCCTAGTTTTCTTAATTACGTATATTTGACGATTTACACTCCTTAATTCACATATTTTTTCAAAAAAAAAAAAAGAGATATTAAACTATATAAGTAGTACTATTTTGTATTATATATTTTTAAGTAAAAAAAAAAATCTTAAATTATATAAATGATATTACTGTATACTTTATCTTTTATTTTTTAAAGATAAGATAATAACCCTACTATAAGTCTTATCAGATCTAGTCACTGGTGTTGAGATTTTTTTTAGATCCACAATATAATATAATGACTTATTCATTAAGAAGCTCTTTTTTAATTCACCTATAAGGAACAGAGGTAGTGACAAAAGCATCACGTTCTCCAGCCAGCACTGAACGCAACAATGTTCTTTAAGCTTCAGGTCTATTTCCTGGTGGTTGAATTAAACACATTGATGGTCCACAGTGCGTAAATTTTATTTTGATTTTTTTTTTATTTAATTGGCCATCATTGAGTATGGTGTATAGCAAGAGTAACTGCCCAACAACTGTTGGGTGTGCATGGTACGGCAAGAGGATATGTGTTATTGGACAAAATTTTATTTCTTTTCTTCGTTAGAAAGCATTTTTGCTTCTCTCTTTGTATTCCCCCCCCCCCACCACCACCACAGAGAAAACATGGATCTTGAGGACAACTGACCGTGGTGGATTGATCTTTACAAAAAAAGGGCATTCCCATCATGAAACTCCTTTGCCTTGGGGTTCAAAGAACGGTGAATGCACGTAACCTTACTCATAGTTTTTAAAACTCGAATTGCATCTTGAGTTGGTTTAGAGTGCAATTTGATAGATTATCGACTTAATCGTTTGAGTCCATTAAGTTGGGTAATTTTTTTTATTTTTTATTTTTCTTAAATTTTGTGTGGTTAAATAAAAAAATTGAATTAAATTAAAATTTGAGTTATTGGTTCAACAGTCAAATTTGTTCAGTTTTTAAATCTATGGTCTTACTATTGCGTTTTATAAAGAATTTATTTTGGTCACTCGAAGCAACCTCTCCGAAAGCAGTAGTTTTACAATTTTTGGGCTCAAAATTCTTAAATAAGTGTCATTTATCAATCGTCGATCCACATTTCAAAGAAGCAACATATCTCAATCACCGTAATCTAAAAGAACAGCGGTTAGTGGGTATATACATATATATATAACTCACATGTAAACTAATCTTCTATTTTCCTCTGATTTAATTTTTCTCTCCACGAAACCCCTCCACGTCTAAAAGTGGCGAATCTTCCGACGCGAACTTTTAGTGATACTCATCAAGAATTAAATAAATATTTCGATGCTACGTCTTCGTTCTTACAACTGGATACCCTGTTTCTTTTGTTTGTCGTTGGAATGCCCGGCACGCAATTTACGTTTGCAAAAGTTCTTGGATCACCTAAAGAACAATGTTGATCAAATTCCACACGGAGCAATAATGTTTGCTTACTTTAATGTTTGCTTTCTTGTTGGTGGTCAGTTGCTTTGCAAACTGCATTTAGCCTCCCATCCAAGTCAGCTTCCCCATACTTTAGACTAAGATTCACAAGCTCAAAAATTTAAAGATGTAACCCTTTCTTCCATTTTCTCTTTTGCTTAAATAAGTTGAAAGGAAACATACAGGTACTCATTCACCAAGAAATCTCAAAAGAAGACATTATGAATACTAATTCAGATGATCTCAAAATTCCCTGTACGAGATAGTGAAGAGATGTTTTCAACCTCTCTGATACCAACCCACACCACATTAACCAACTGACTCTTACGATGTATTAAGAATCACTCACAATCAAAAGGATTTCGCACTACTCGTCAAGAGCAATCCAAGTTTCAAAAACCCCTGAAATTTCACGTGTAATAAAACTGGCCATTTTGATAAAAATGCAGGGGCAGATGCCTCCTCTCTTCACGTAATTTATCCAAAAGTGTCATCAGGACATAATTGCTTGAATCAACATCATTTCATTAAGCAAATTCATGGGTTTTGTCATTTTGATGCTATCATCTTTTCACCATGCCCTCCCCAACCAACCAGGATGGCATTGTGCCGTATCCATGAACTTAGAAATGTACAACACAAAAGTTAGAAAAAAAAAAAAGGTAAAGAAGAAACTTAGTCTGACTGCCACCATACAGGCTTATTTCCTTAAGAGTCTCCGTGAGACAAAGAACCATGACAAAATTGGCTTAGATTGAAACAATAAATCCTCTCTTAGTTCTTGTGAGTGGAAAATAAGGAGATTATTTGGCAGATGAGACTACCAGAACAGACAAGCAACAAAAAGATAATCCAACAGTGTTGTCACACTTACTGCAGCATATGTTTACAAAACTTAATGGAGAAATAGCTAAGCATATGAAACATTAGGAAAACCTGACGTAATGAAAATTTCCCGCTTGAAGAGCGAATGCATTGACATATGGAGAGAACAAAAATGAATAGTTACCATCGCTTTCGCCTAGAAAAAGAATTGTTCCTAGTTTTATTCGCTTCCTCTTGGTATAACCTCTCCTCTCCCTCTCTGATTTTAGCAAAACTCCTGCTTCTCTCAACCACTCAACAATAATGGAAGGTGCTTTTGTGGGAGAAAATAAAGCGAGGTCAAGGAGCTTCCGCCATGAGGACTACAATAACAGAAGGGTGTTCCTGAGAAGCTATCCGCTTCACTGGGGCAGCGGAGATGAAAGAAGTGAAGAAGAAACAATCAGGATGATGAATGGGAAACCTACAAAGACATGCAGCACGAAGACCACAGAAGCAGAAGATGAAAGGACCGAAGAAGAGCCCTTCAGGAGCTACAGGGAGAAGGCTCAAAAGAAACCCATCAAGAATATTGTCTTATCAGTGCATCACTGGGGAGAGGGGAAGGTTATCATCTTGAGGAGGTTGAAGCATAAGGTTGCAGTTTATGTAGTTGCTTGTATCTCGGCTAGAAAGCTCCCAACAGCTCTGATTTCGGCATAAAATTGAGCTTCTCTTCCTCCTCTAATCAGAACTTTTCAGATACAGAGCTACTACAACTTTCCGTATATTCACCTTGTTCGCATCCAATAATGAATCAATCCCCTCACTGTTCAGCTTATTTATTTGCTTCCATATATCTTACTAATTTGTGTAATAACGTCATGCACAGAAGCAATGCTTCGATAAATTGCTTCTCTGAATAGATAGTATTTCCATTCTATTGAATTGCGAAGAATTATATTGCTAACATAAATTCTTGCCACATTAACAATTCACTCCATCTCCGGGATTCCCAAAATTCCTGTAGTGAAGCTTGTTTTAATTAAATGAAAATGATTGCCAAGGCTCTGATTTGTCATGTGGGGGGCAAAGCCTACCAGTAAAACTGTATTGGAAGTATGGTGATCAACCAGTTTTTTGCTACACTAAATGATAAAAGAGGGGGTCCTAGTGCAAGAGACTCCCACACTAATTGGTTTTCAATATGCTCTCAATCACACAAACTATGCAATGACCTCAAACTTTCACGGGCAACCCTTACCCCTGAAAAGAAAGATGGGACTTACTCTGTAGTTACACACTCAACGAGCTTCTTAGTTAAAAGACGATTATTGGCCTGCTGAAGAAGATTGGAATTTAACACTGCAAGTTATTTATGACAGTTAAAAAGAGTTCTAACAAAGCCATGTTCATCTGCAATCTTCCAGCTCACTGTTTCTTTCTTTCTGAGTCATTTTGTAAGCTTAGTCTAGGTCTAAGTATAGGGCACCATAAGTTTAGTGTCTTTTTTTTTATACATATAAAAATCTGTCATGTATGGAGTTAACTTGCAGATTTGGTTTTCTTCATGGTGATCATGTCCTTATATACTCATCTTTGTCATCTCCAACATATAAAAAATAACAATACGGTGCTCTTTAGCCTAATAATCCTCTTTCTTTCCACTGCAATTCCCCTTGCAAAGTATTCTGGTTTATTCCAGAAGCTTGATTTTCAAGTTTGCTCCTTATGTTTACTTGATCATCAACACATGCCCATTGTGAAGCATCCTACTGCCAGCCGGAGGCTCAAATGCAAAAGGAAACATAAGGATGTCAGATTGTAAAGCATGCTACTACTAGCAAATAGAGGTTCATAAAGAAGAATCCTAGAGGATAAGTTTGCAGATCTAATTTTATTTTCCATATCTGCATGCTTGCAATTTTAAATGCTTAAATTGATTATAACCTGTATGCACTTCCATGGATATATTATTCATACAAGAAGTTACATCAATAATGAATATCGAATTTTCACAATTAAGTCCACCGAGTACAAGGAAGCTACCTATTCTGGCTGTCATCCAGAAGAAACCTCGAAACCAGTCAAAATAAATGTGTCTTACAAAATGTTATCATTAAAACTGCCGGTCAAGATCACCCTCAAGGTCAGCAGAACCTTCTTATTGGTATTGAAAACCCATATGAGAGTTACCAAGGGACACTAGACATACAAAAGCGTTCACGGTGTACCGTCTAAGCAAGTGTAAGTCCTAGAAAATTAGACAAAATAGCCTACATGGATAACAGATGAAGGATTCACACAATTTTAGAGTAATTTAGTTTAATCATGAGAGGAAAGGACGAAGGAAAGCAAGATGGTCTCACAGGAGTGATAGTTCAGTTGGTTAAGAACCAAAACAAGGTCTCATTCAAGAACTAAATAACTACATTTTTTGTGTGCAGAAGTTCTAATTCTGAGAGACAGCAACTTCAGCACCCTGTCCCTCCTGTTGTTGGATGAAGCTTCGACTTTACCTAGTGCAGGTGCCTTAAAATGCTTAATTGATGAATGGCTTTTAGTTTTAGAATTGACTTGGCAAATCAAGCATTATTCTCTCACGTTATGCTGCTTTTCATCTCAGAACTTTTTTAAAGTTTTCTCCACGAACGCTACTATAACTAAAGGTGCCTTTGCCTTCACTTTTTTCGTTAAGTTTCTATAAAACTTTTAATCGGATACTACACAAAATTAAGATATTGATTGATATGACATATTAATTAATATTGTTGATATAAATATTTTTATTATTTTTTTTTTATTTTTACAAAATATTTTTTAAAAATTACTAAATTTAATTTTTCAAAAGATTTTGTTTTTTTAAAAAACATGTGTTTCAGAGGCACATCAAGCAAGAGGCAAAAATTAAAAGGTGATTCTTTTATCACAAAACATCCCACAATGACGGGATTGAAATTAAATTATGAATACGATTACTTCCAATCAAAACACAAACAAATTAAATGTATACTCGTTATGCCCTGCAAAGACTTAAACGGGACTTTCGGTAAAATTTTTGGGCCTGATTGCAAAATCAAGAACCATTTTCGGAGAGAAAATGAGAGGCATATTGCTGACGACGTCTATGTTCCAATCCTCTCAAGGTTTTCCGAGACAATTTTCATCCTGGGTCGAATCTCCGGATCACCTTCTGTGCACGCAAGGGCAACGTGGAAAACAGCCAATACCTCATTTTTGACATGCACTTCTTGGAGCAACATTGGGTCCACCATATCCGACAATGGGTTCTCCTCCTCGAACCCCTTTCTCACCCACTTCACTATGTCTGGAACTTCTATAGAGGTTGACGTGGTTGGTGAAAGCTCAGGCGATTTCCCGGTAAGCAACTCGAGCAACACAACTCCAAACGAATAAACATCCCATTTTTGAGCTGGTCTACCGCTGGGGACGCGGGCCTCCGGGGCACGGTAGTTGTTGGTTTGCTCGGTTTGGGGTGGTTTTAAGTACGGTAGTGCTCCACCAATGAAGCCACCGGAAGAGGAGGGATTGCTGCCCGTGATGCTTATGAGTCGGTTTAGGCCAAAATCAGAAATGTATGGCTGAAATTCGTGGTCTAGGAGAATGTTGGTAGGTTTGATGTCTCCATGCACAAATTTTCTTGGGCTGCACTCGTGGAGATAGGCTAAGCCTCTGGCTGTCCCCTTGGCAATTCTCATCCTGGTTGACCACGAGAGACTCTTCGGTGCCTGACCACTTCTCCCTGTATATATATATAAAGAATGAACAGCAACACATCTCATGAATAAACCTTTCAATTTTGGAATAAATCACATGAGCACCACATGTAGAACGAGTGCAACCAAAGAAATTATGAAAACTCGAATGTTTTCACGAGTGCTCACTTTTTAGCTAGGCCAAAAAGTTACTTTTCCAATAAAGGAAGGAAAAAAATTCAGATAAATACTCACAAAGTGGTATCTGAAAATGTAAAGCACACGTTGGAAATAATTAACAACTTTAGTTAGTGCAAAGGCACTTCCGTCAAGGAAATTTGAGATTGGGCTGAAGCATTATTAAATTTGCTACCGTGGGCCTCGCTGAACCCATTGCCTTGTGTCAGAGAGGCGCATGTGCTCAAGCCCACAGCGCCCGCCATTTGCGGGTCCCAAATGATAAATGGGCGACATATAATGGATCTCACACTCACTCAATATGAAAGAGGGGAAAAAGAAAAAAAAAAAGAAGAAGAAGAAGATGAAGTTCCGACCTAACAACCAAGATCCCTGAAAAGACAAAATCGCATTGTTTTCCTTTCCTCAGCTCAGCTCACTCACTCACATGGTGGGACTAGTTTGGTACGGTCCTCGAAGCCAAACTCCCTATCCATTGTAAGAAATGCATTCGCGCGTGGTACCACCCGATAGCTGCATTTGCATTAGCAACAAGCAGTAAAGTCGGTGGAGCCGCATTGAACCAACTCAAAATCATTATGGAACGTCCATTCATCAGATCCCATTTATGGCCCATAGATTCCCTCAAATAAAAGTAATGTACAAAATTCAAACCCCCCTCTCTCTCTCTCTCTCTCTCTCTCTCTCTCTCTCTCTCTCCCTCCTCCGACCCACAACCTCCTCGGAGACCTAAGCTCAACGAAGCAAAAGCCAAAATATCCTTTAAAAACAGCAAAGAATAATCGTTATCTAGTAGTAGAGTTGTATTAGGCCCTGGTTTCAATTTCCTCGAGTTGTTTTTACGTGAATAAGATGACACAATCATAATTACAATTATACATCAAGAACATACGACATATTTTATAAGTTCACGTTAAGAAGAAGGAAAACGAGAAAAAGGTGGGGGGTGAGGGAAAAAAAAGAAAAAGAGTTCATCTTGCAAGAAAATAACAGATAAGACGATAACAAACCTCGAAGAGCATTAGCCAAGTTGCCATTGGAGATGAAATCACTAATAAGAAGCTTCTCATCGGAAGCCCAATAATAAGCTCTTAGTCTCACAATGTTCGGATGCTTAGCTTTCCCGATTGCCTGAACCTCCGCTGCAAACTCCTTGTACCTCTGCGGATCACCGCCCTCTCCCAGCCGCCGAACCGCCACCGGCACACCATTTCCGAGCACCACCTTGTAGACTATCCCCAACCCGCTCTTCCCCAACACATAAGCAGAAGCTCTCAGTAGCTCGTCAAGCTCAAAGCTGAAGTTCTTGTCAATGGCCACCAGCTCTCCTTCGCCTTTCCCTCTGTCCGATCTCTGACGATCTTCTCCTTCTGAATCTTCGTTTTTAGAGCCGCCGTTCACGCAATAACAGATTGAGCAAAGCTGTGATTTTCCATTCCCGCCGAACTTGGTCTTGCCGGTACAGCTACAGCCGTTGGAATCATCCTTCTTTTTCCAATAGATATAAACTATTACCAGACCAATGAATGCTACACCAGCGGCGTCAGCTACTGAGATGAGGATGATCAAACGGGGACTTAAACCCCTTTTGGAGCTAATACCCGATTCCGGCGTCGAATTTTGAGTTTCCGGCGAGCTGTGTGCGGAATCCTTGCAGGGTTTTTGGAGAGGAAATCCACACAAAAGAGGGTTATTGAGAAACGCAGTCGGACCTTGATTTGCAAAAGACCCTGTTTGAGGAATTTCTCCGGTTAAGTTATTGTTTCGGAGATCGAAGCTTACAGTGACCGGTAAATTTCCCAGTGATTTCGGAATTCTGCTGGATAAACGGTTGAAAGAGAGGTTTAACGTACTGGAAAGAGACTTAAGGTCACCAATATCATTAGGAATCGATCCGTTGAAATTGTTAGAAGAAAGATCAAGTTGCATTAAGTCTTCCAGTTCCGGCCAAATTCCGGCCGGAATTCGACCGGAAAATTTATTCTTGGCGAGAATCAGTCTCTGCAACTGCTTGCAATTCTTCAGGTCCTCAGGCAAAGAACCCGTCAGCGAATTGTTGGAAAGATCGAGGTTTTGAAGTCTCGGGAGGTTACAGACCGAAGGAGAAAGCGTACCGGAGAGATTGTTACCGTAGAGGAAAATGCTATGAAGCGAAGTGGCATTGAAGAGCTGAACCGGAATTGACCCGTAGAAGTTATTGCTGTGGAAATTGAGTCGCCGGAGGTAGATCAAAGTCCCTAACTCCGACGGAATGTAGCCCCGGAGATGCTTGCCGGATATTGTTATGCCGACGACTCGCGGGTCCAATAACCCGGTTATGTTCATGCAGGAAATACCGGACCAGCGGCAGGGAGTGGGGTCGTCCTCGTTCCAGTCGGAGAAAGCGGCGCCGCTTGATGATCCATCGACGGCGGATTTTAAAGAGAGAAGGGACAGACCATCAGGTGTAAGAGAAAGAATTGAAGTAATGTTGTTGTTTAGGAAGTGGAAGAGGAGACATAGAAGTCTCAAGCAGAGGCTTTTCTTCATTCTTTGTCTTTTGTGTGTTTACGTTACGATTTTTAGGTTCTGTTTTATTTTTTTTGTTTTGTTTTGTTTTTTTTTTGGGGGGGGGGGGGGGGGGGACGTAGAGAAAGGAAAATAGAGTTTGAGTGATGTATTTACGGTTAAATTGAAGAAAGAAAGAGAAGATGGAGAGTGGAGACTGGATGGGGTGGTTGGGAGTGGGAGAGTCATTATACAGAGACTTGAGAAAGACTAGATTTCGATTGAGATGGGGCCCATCTCCCGCCGAGAGAGAGAGAGAGAGAGAGAGATGAGGGCTTCCCTAATGGAAGAGGGAGTAGTAGAAGAAAAGCAATTACAAAGTGGTAGTGCAATTTCTTGTGTTGTTCTTATGCATGATGGTGATGGTTTGATGAGTTGTTTTGTTGGGTTTCTCTTTTGCTCTTTTGTAGCTTAGCTTGAAGACAATGCTATTTTTTGGCCCTTGTATGTTGGAAACAGAATGCTTATTGCATTAGGCTGCTTTAATCAATTTGCTTATTGGGTAATTGGACTTGGCCAATGAAGCAATTGTTGCAAAAACTTCTGATGGCACCATCGAGAGAGAGTGATCATAATGATAATGACTAAATTCTTGAGTAAATTGATGGAGTTCATAGTTGAAGTATTCAAGTTTCTATGATTGTTCAGAGGTCGAATGACCCTTAATTGCCCGCTAAACTGGTCATAGTTGAATACGAGAGAGTCCATATGCTTGATCCTGCCAAGCCCTCAATTTCATAAGATGCCAATAGTATATAACAACATGCTGTATACTTATTGCCTGGTAAAACGGAAAAACTAATAAATTGGAAGCATTCTAAACATAAATTCACATATCATGATGATTTGTTTTATATATATATATATATATAAAAATAATAATAATTTAGAAACATTGCAATTTTTAGTACTAACTTAGTAGTTACCTTAATTATTATAACGGGCTATTTACGGTATACTAGTGGATTTGGACCAAAGCAATCAACTTCCTTGGTTGGTTGATTTGAAGACTTATGACAGAAGACAATAATCTGCTATCCATTTCACTTCAAAAATGGTGTCTAAGATGGGACCTGCGATCAGCCAGCCAGCCAGCCAGCAAGGTAAGGGATTTTTGGTTAAGTTATAATACTTCACTCATGCGCCATAGGGCTGCAAATGCCAAGCTTTGAGAACAAATTTAAGTGAATCTCCTTCTGAACCCCTTCGTTCTTGTTCAAATACAGAAAAACAGTACCTAACATTTTGTTACCAATGCTGTCTGTGATAGCAATACGCTGCCAACTTGAATTGTACTTACATTCTAACATAACTTTCGACTTCATATATATATATATATATAAGAGAGTCACCAGCTCGTTAACTTCCAGCTGTTGAAAAGCCCAAGAAGAAGAAGAAGCAGTTCATTTCTCTCTCGCTTAACACTCTCCTCTTCTCTCGTCAATGAGATTTGCCTCCGGATAGATGGGTTGAATTGTGACTCCAAGGTTGAACGAGTAATTCTAATACAAATTCTTCACACTTAATCTTGAGATTAAAAGTTAGGACACAAAATAATAATAAAATTTAATTATCAACCAATGAATAAAAAAGAAAATTTAAACAAAAATATTTTTATGCAAATAAATGAGTACATAATAAATATAAATTTACATATTATATTATTATAATCGTTGAACAATATTTTAAATTTTTTTAAATTTATGGTCCCAAGTTAACATAGAGGCCATAAAATTACGAACATCCCATTTGTCCCACCCCAATTTTTTTGGCGTCTTTACAATGAAGCTCGAATTCGAATTGAGGATATACCCTCAAGTTACACATGAAAGCCTAGTGATCCACTAGTTGAGTTTAACCCCTAGCCGGTGGGATTTGCTTCGAGCAATCTTTCGTAATATTATCACTCACCCAACTCCCAGCTGAGGCTGAATCATTTTGATTATTACTTAGCCTAGTGATCCACTAGTTGAGTTTAACCCCTAGCCGGTGGGATTTGCTTCGAGCAATCTTTCGTAATATTATCACTCACCCAACTCCCAGCTGAGGCTGAATCATTTTGATTATTACTTTACGTCATGCTTAGTCGGACAAAGCAGAATGATTATGCCTCACTCTCCATCATGAAAACATGCTTTGAAGCTAACAAAGGGAGACCCATAAAATGAAGGCAGGACCCTTTTCTTTTCTTTTCTTTTTTTTTTTTTCTCCTGGTCGTTCTATTGTTTGCTTGTGGACGTTTTCTTCAGTCTTTGTCACAGACGCGTTTCGCAATTGTTTGCCCTTGTCAATGTCATATATGGGCGTACTGAGGATTTTCAATCCTAACGCTGAAAATTTTGCCATTTTCTTTTGGTTGCATTATTTCTGTTTTCTTCACACACAAACTAACTATTCACCCTTCTTTTGGCAAACCCATTATATATATATATATATATCCTTTTTTTTTTTTTGTTAATTCCCCCCCTCCCTCATAAAACCAAAGAAACCCTTTGAGTTTTGTTTTAAGGAATGCGATGCAAGTGTACGATATGGTATCTTTACCCCAATTCGGTCCTCCTTGATTGATTCCTGAATAGTATCAATTATTGTAGAAAAGTAAGTCTTATTTCATACCCACCAAATCGCTCTACTTATCCCTTGTCAATCATCACACCTCTACCCGTACAATCATTATTTCCGACAAGGCCCCAATCGCAATCTCACGTCATTTTAGGACATGTGCACATAGGCTCAACGAAGGAATTCATTTCCGATCCCTCCACTTCTTATTGTTCTTCATAATATTTTAAGGAGCTTATAGCGCCATCCAAACCCCCAAATCAAAAATCTGAAGAGTGGCCTCTTGAAACGGTGACTAAGACGATATCAACCTTCTTTTTTTTTTTTTTTTTTCTATGGTGAAAAACGACATCAACCATTACCACAGTAGAATCTAGCTTTCCAGTAAACCCAATACATTGGCACCGTTAAGGGTTTTAAAACCCCTTTTCTACCACTAATTCTTCATATCTCCCCTTACCATCGAGCCATATGTGTGTGTCTGTGGATGTGTCATCAGTTCCCAAGCAATAAGATCAACATAATAACCAGGCAGATCAATTTGACGAAGTCATTCCTTGAAACTAGAAGTTTGTTTAACGCATTGGAACACTAGCATGAGAAATCACGTAGAAGGAAACAGAATTACATGATGAAAAAGACCGTTTGCCAGGAAATTTCCCCCGTAATGACTAGAAGCCACATCTATCCATCCAAACATTGTTCCTGGTATCGGCCTAAAATTAGCTGTTTCCAATACAAAAGATGCTTTGCAAGCATATTGGACACAGATTATGAATACAGGAAGCACATCAAGCACATATTATGAATACAGAAAGCATATTACTCCCCAACTTCACCCATTTCCTGTTCTGTACTGGGTGTCATAACCGGATAATATTTGTAGTGCAGCTCCCCAACATCATCACCTGATAGCTTCTTCCATCCAGTTGGTCCCACATAATAAACTGATTATAGATATAAGTCCAGTGAAAATTAGCTCTCACTAACACACTTCATTAACACAGGAAAATAACATACAGAACAATGCAGAAATATACAGACAGCCAAGCACACTGAAGCATAGAGAGAGAGAGTACCGCTAGCAACTCCACCACTGGCTCCATCACGGAATGTAGCATGATAGATAGCTCTTCTAGCCAACTCTGCAGCCTCTTCAATTGACAAATCATACCGATACCTGTCAAAAGAGTAACATTGTATTAAGAGAAGCATAAACTGTCAATTGTATACACAGCAGGCCAGAGATACTCAAAGTATGTTTTGACGATGAGGAAGATGTCATGATTCAGTAAAGAAATGTAGAGATAGATGTCATTACTTTGTTGAATAATACACCACACATCATCCAAAACAACATATGTAAATAAAAATGTCCGCATAGATGTAAAAACATATGCATATCCACAGCCACTTGTTGTTTTGAACCAGTGTGAATTGTCTAAAAGAAGTCATTCTTGTTGCACAACCACAGGACGCACACAACATGTTAACCAACTTCTTACACTAAATATATTCTCCAAAATCATATGACAATCTTTTCTTCCCATCACTCAAACATCTATCACAAGTTCCTCCCTTTAGCCCTCATTTATGATAAAATTTGCAGAGAATTCTCACAGTATACCCTTGTCCATATATTTTCAGTTGTAAAATCAGAAGCCTGATACAGGAAATGCACCATCAGTTTGTTCCTTGGATAGTTGGTGAATTTATGCCTAGTAACATGTGGTTTAACCACCAGCATTTCCAGTAAATTTAGGAAATTCATGTTCCATAAAAATTGCTTGAAAGATCAATATATCAACATTGAAACAAAGTTAGAAAAGATAAAACACCTACCCACTGTCCAGGACACCATAAGCATATGGGGAACCAGATCCAACCGAGAATCTTGTTCCCTTCAACCTTCCTCCTTCACTGTCCACATAGTATAATCCAGGACCCTGGAAGAAAGACATAAGTTCATGCAAACTGATTAACAGGAAAGAGGAGGGAGAGGGAGGATATCCACATATCATTAATCATTACCGTCTCATCCCATCCAGCAATCATGGTCCCAACAGACAGACCCATTCCACGGTAGGAGTATAGTATGTTTGCCAGAAGCTTTGATGCTCCTGTAACTGAAATTCTGCGCTTGTTTGCCAATTCGTGCAGTCGGCACTGAGTCATTCATGATACTTTCATAAGCATATATTGGATATCGATAGATTTACCAAAGACTTGCAATCTCACATTCATAGGCAAAAGGAAATTCCTTAGCATAAACACAAACACACATACTACTACCCAAGAATTGGCAATTTTTTTTGCAAATATTTCTATGCATTTTTTCAGCAGATTTTTTTTTTTTTTTTCAAAGGCTACTAACAGGTAGATCTACCTAAACATAAAATTTCACTTTAGTTATGTCATTGTATCTTATGACTTCATGGTTGGGCAGACAAGAAAATGGAAGCATCAAAAACATAAACCAGGCCTTAATATCTAGGAGACCATGGAACAATCAGGAACATTACTGATGGACATTGAGAAGAAATTGGCATCACATGTAGGCAGACTTATCCACAGGCAATCGCATTAACAGAGATAAAGAAACAAGTAATGCCTTCACCTTCCTGACGTATAGGCTAGAAGTGCCATTACATCTACTTCA
The DNA here is from genome assembly GCA_021464305.1 of Kandelia obovata. Taxonomy (NCBI): domain Eukaryota; kingdom Viridiplantae; phylum Streptophyta; class Magnoliopsida; order Malpighiales; family Rhizophoraceae; genus Kandelia; species Kandelia obovata. The sequence goes on from CM038488.1 coordinate 649,402, forward strand.
AATGTTGCACCTTTATCCCAATTTCATCAAATTTAATTACTCTTAAATGTCCTTCTTGAACAAGTTGCTCACATTTCAGCATAACTAGATATCTGAAAATGAATTGATGATTGATGACTGAATCCATGAACAAAAAGAACAAATATATTTTAAATCTATACTGCTCCAAAGTATATCTATAGCCTCCTAAATATATTCCCATGCTTAGCTTTTTATAGGCTGCTAGCAGGTAAATTTACCAGAACATGAAACTTTTGATTTAGTTATAAACATATGTTTTCCATATCAAGTCTTTTCTATCTTATGAACTCCATGCTTCAACCAGCAAGTCAAAGGAAACTGTCTAAAGACATAAATCAGGCCTTCAAATATGGAAGGTCGTGAATAATTTAAAAACATTGAAGATGAATATTGGCGGAGAAAATATCGGCATCAGAAGGTGTTCAAATTATCTACAGGTAGTGGCATTAACAGAGAGATCAACTACCTTCCAGGTCTCACCGACATATGTTTGCTACCTGTAACATTACATCTAGCCAGAATGCTATCACTGTATCCTTAGTTGACCAAATCCATTCAATAATACATGTCACATAGTATAAGCAAATATCTGACAATGACTTAGAGATTTAGATCTTCAATATAACCAAAAAGGAAAAAAAAACAAGTATATTATTTTCTCTGCTGCTCGAAAATACATCTGTAGACTACTAGAAGGAATCAAATCTAGATGCACAATTGTTTAATATTTGTCAAACTCAAACAGAAACAAGCATAGAGCATATAGAACAGAACAATAATCATCTCACCTTACAATGTCATCTCAACCCATTATGGCAGAAACTAAGAGATGGAATGGCATAAGAGAAAGCATGTATCACACAATTCCATTACCTTAATGCCGAGGTTTCTGTGCCAAAACTGGCAATCAGCAGCTCCTCCAGCCATTGTTCCAAGCATGTAAGGATTGATTTCAATAATTTTTTTGACCGACTGCGATGCTGGCAAAATTGGAGTTTTGAGAAATTGGTGATCGTTAGTTCATAGTCCCAACATTTATTTCAAAATACATGCAGTCAAATTTAAAAAAAAAAAAAACTTGAAACTTAAGATAAGAAAACCAATGTCCAATTTCCAAATCAAATGTGTATGCTGGGCCTATAAGTCAATTGCCCCCAGCACTAATAACACACTGTAAGGTCAGGATTAGGGTAGGTTCGAATGCACAACCTGACCCCCATTTTTCACAAAGAGCCTATTTTTGCCACTCGAAATGGTGATCTCTAGGTCACAGTGGGTTAGCCTATTTCAAAAATGTCTCATACATCTGAATCTCACTCCCACAAAAACAATCAAAGTTCGATTCAACTAATTTTCGATGAAAAAAAAAAATTAGAAAAAGGCAAAAAAAAAAAAAACCCATACATATATAGCCTCCCATGCTAGCTCGAGAATCAGCAGCAACCATGACACCCTCCTTAAAAATGAAAGCCAGTGTGGTAGTTCCCTTGGCCGGCTTCACCATTTGTACAGCTTCCTTCTGAAAACCATCAAACTGAAAACAAAACGGAAAATTTTCGAAACAAATCCAATTCATTACAAAAATTCCGAATTCTCCTCGCATCCCAAAAAGAATAGAAAACAAAACTAAAATGCTGACATCAGAGGTAATCGGAAGCTGAAATGACGGCGGAGAGGAAAACCCATCACCCAGCTCGCCACCGCCGGCCCCAAATACCGGTGCTGCCGATTCAAGACCGCTCGTGTCAAGCTTCATGATCTAAAAACAAAAAAAAAAAAAAAAATCAGCCCTCGGGTTTTAAAAAACCCCTATTTATCAATCAAATATGGACAATCTGGTTAAAATTAATCCATTCAGATTTAGCTAGCCAAAAAAAAAAAACAAACATACCTTTTGGGAGTAAGATTTAATTTTTTATTCAAAAAAAAAAAAAGCGAATCAGTGAAGAGAGTGGATGAATGCTCAGAGACTCTGCTTTAGAAACAGAAAATCGAAATCGTTTCTTGTGCTGCGGGCAAGAAAAGTGGCGGATCGGATCACATTCGGATCCAGTTATTTTTTTTTTACTTTAAAACTTTCAAGTATTGTGAATTTTTGACTTTAAAAAACCCACAGGCTGGGCCTTATTTCCATTAAATAAATAAATAATAAAAAGCACACACACGACAAACGAAGGTGTTCTCTGTCATGTACAAGAGTGCTTTGAATTCTGCAACTGGATTGGACCAAATTTGTATTGTTAGGCCAACATTCTTAGTGGGCCTGCTCTAAGATTCAAAAGAACAAGTCCATGATTCTTAACTAAATTCTACTACAAAATTAAAGGTGTACTCCATCAAGGAAAAAATAAAAACAAAAACAAAACACGACATGGATGGACAGCTCGAGAAATAAATTTTATAAAAGTAACAACGATATTCATGTCTTGAATGAGAAGCGCAAATCCCAAAAAATAATTCAATGCACCAAGTTATGATGATCCCCTTCTTGGGCTTGGTCGAATTTAAAAGGGCTGGCCCGTCTCTTTGATGAGCTTACTCAAATCCCAAAAAATAAAAAAATAAAATTAAACAAATTCCATTGCATTAAAAAAATTTTACAATTATATTCACTTTATTTTTAATTTCTTAAAATTTATTAAAAATATTTTTTATTTATTAAATTTAATTTACATTATATATTTCTCATTAAATATAATTACATTGTATTGATATATCATTAAATTTATTAATATAATATACATTTTAATTAAAAAATAAAAAATAATTTTTTAAATATTTATTTTCTTCTCACCATTGCATCTCTCTCTTCTTTATAATATTTAGAAATATTTTTTATTTTATTAATTCTTTTAAATTGTTTTAAAAAGTAAAATTTATATTATATTAACAAATTTAATAATAATATAATAATAAATAGATAAATCTATTGCGTAATAATTTTTAACAAAAAAAAAATATTTAATATGAATTAAATTTAATTAACAAAATTAATATATTTAGTGTATTTAGGCAAATAAGGCAAATAATCAGGAGCAGGAAGTGTAGGCAGTAGATTATCTAATGGCCAACAGCACGAATTTCAACTTCACGATAGTTTAATGATTGGCCCTTTTACGGTTTAAAGCCACAGGCAAATTGATGACGGAGAAAACCTAATGTTCACTTGTTTAAAATTGGTAAGCGGTCCATTTCAAGCCTACCAGGAGTCAATCCCGCATGGCGATAATTCTTGATAGTGCTCCCTAGCTTTAATTAGTACTGATACGCATGATGGGACTCTGATTGCCCCTCCAGCACTCTTAATTCTCGAATTCAAATTACATATCAGCCGTAAGTAATGCTATATCTAATTGGGTGAAACCGAAAACCAGAATGTACACGTCACAAGCCATATATTTGTGGGCCGTGGGCAGCCATGATGACATAGATCTTTGTGTTAAATGTGGATCCCCGTTAGCATCGGGAGGCAATTTTGTCTCAACCATTAACTTAAACCAGTGTAGCACTAGGAACGTCTTATTTGCCACTTAACTAGTTTATATATATATATATATATATATATATATATATATATTTATTTATTTATTTTCAACTATGTTCTTGTCTTGTCTGGATCTGTCTCTTATACACATATAGATGTGTATAAGAGACAAGGTCTGACCTGTGGGGGAACGGTTTTGTTGGAGGTCCTACGAGTCTGATATTCAGAATCTTGTTTTTTTTTTTTTTAAAAAAAAAAATAAAATAAATAAATAATTAATAATTTCGTACTTAAAATATATTTTTGTAAAAATCTTTTTATTTTGTCTTAATTTATATATATATATATATATATATATATATATATATAAATTAATACAAAATAAAAAGATTTTAACAAAAATATATTTTAAGTACGAAACTATTAATTATTTATTTTTTTTATTTTTTTTTTTAAAAAAAATTCAACTCTTAAAAAAAATTACAGTCCAAACAAAAAAAAATAAAAGAAAAAAAATTCAAGAATTAATTTAAAATTTAAATTTTTTTTTTTTTTTTTTTGTGTTTTGTTTGAGATTTGAGACCTAAGGACATACATTAAAAAGAAATTTCCGTGAGTTATTTTAATTTCAATTTAGAAATTTTTCTTTGGACTCGACCAGACAAGTATGTGAAGTAAAGTGCATGTAGTGGCAATAGCTAATGGCCATACAAAAATAAAATTTATATATTTATCTAATTGACAATCCTACAATTACACGCTGGTGCTGCAGATTTACCCATGCGACAATCATTACGTCTACAATTAGAAACAATGAATTGCCGGATGTCACCTTACAAATTGTGATTTACATGGCCCGCCATGAGAGGGATTTTTCAACCTCACCAACGAGCCTGTATTTCCATGGACCCATATTTTTTAACACTGAATGATGCGGACTTATAGTTCGTTGATTACATGAAATTTGAACTATAAATACGTACTTAAATAATTATAATTGTACTTTGTACTGATTTGTGTCACTTTCGTGTCGAAAATATATATCCATCTAAGTGAACCATACAGAATGCCGACCAAAATAAAGAATTAATTTAAGATATTTAAATCTCACAATTTTCGAAAAAAAAAATTACCTAATAACCATGTGAAAGTGATTAAACAATATGATTGTTGCGATTCAAAAGAGCTAAGTGAAATGATTTTGTTTGGGAATCTTTTCTCCATGCTAGCAAACCAGCGTGTGATAAACTTGAGTCAAAGGTTTCGTGCCACACCTTGCATTATGGAATTATGAAGCCACGCTTTTAGATTCTTGGTCTTAAAACATGATTCCCCCAGTCCCTCCCTTTTTATATATATATATATATTTATTTATTTATTTTTTGTCTCAGAGGTGATGCAATTGTATATGTTGTGCTCCCTGGAACCACAACCAAAATTTTAGCTTTCGGTCGCAGACATGGTCTTGGTCCTACATTTCGAAATTGTTATATCATTTAAGCCCAACTAATTAAAAATGATGTGTACTTGCCATTCCTCAAAAGCACTGTCACAGAAGACATGCGATTTTGTTTAAATTAGTCACTTGAATTTTGTTTAAAAAAAAAAAAAACAAGATTCTGAATATCAGACTCGTAGGACCTCCAACAAAACCGTTCCCCCACAGGTCAGACCCAACGTTTGCACACCTGCCCTTACTATGTATTCATCTTGCATCATACCTATGTGATTAGTTAATCTCCTAAAAAAAAAAAAAAAACAATGTTTCGCGGGTCATTCGTTCTTAGAAACTCATCTAAACGTGACCCTCAAATGCTAGCTATTTTTTCAATCTCCTAGTACACATTTTTGTTTTGTGGGGTGCTCCTCAGCGTGCATTTTCTGAAGTTGCTAAAATAAATCAGGATTCTTAAACATAAGTTGTAATGCTAAGTGTATGTGTGTGTGTGTGTGTGTGTGTGTGTGTGTGTGTGTGTGTGTGTGTGTGTGTGTGTGTGTGTATATATAATTTAATTCACCTAGAACATTAGGCATAGAACAATGACTTGGAAAAGTTTGCAAAGTCAAAACGGCAGGCGAAAATGAATTGTCTTTCGAAACAAATGTTATTTAAATGGAGCCGTCTTAGTATATATACGATATATAATTGTTTGACTGTGGGGCTCCATACCATGTGCATGAAGACAACGTCTTTGAAAATCATGCATTTATTTATTTATTTTCAACTATGTTCTTGTCTTGTCTGGATGGAGTGGATGGGCTGAATCTTTTCATGTTCTCATTTTTTGAATATGCATTATATAGGGTGGCATATAGATACAGATATGGTGCAAGTATTTCGGTGAAGTGAAAGGTAAGAAAGGAAAATGATGGCCTCACTCATCAAAAGCTGCAGCTTTAGATCATGTATCTTGCAGTGGAATTAATGAGGGATCACATTTCAATTGTTTCTCTCAACTGGTGGCCGGTGGTGGTTCTTGAGATGCCTGGCTTCCCAGGCAAGGTAGGCGGCTACTTTATGACCCAAAAAAAATAAAGACTTCCACGTGAATGTATATATATATATATATATATATATATACACGTTACTTTAAATTAATTTTTTATTAATATGTATTATTAATAAAATAATTATTTATATTAAAAATATAATATTAAATTTTAAATTCATCAATATTAAAATCAAATTTATCTAACTTTAGTAGTATTTAAATAAAAAAATATTTTAAAGAGAAAATTAAATTAGAATATAAATAGATGATTGTAGTTTTAATTATTATAAATGTAATAAGTAATATTTTTATAATTTAAAATAAATAAATATAAATATAAACACATGAAGATAGCTAAAAATGGCACATTAACTTTTTTTAATGGTAGGAAATCATTTTCTAAGCAAATTTTGGATGGTTGGTACGGTCTATGACGCTGCGACTTCCACTTATTCAGTGGGAAGGCAGAGGATTCAAACATGAGACCTGCACCTAACCTAGTATGAACACTGACCTTGGCAGATAGTGGCATTTTGCGCTATTGATTTGCAAACAGTACCAGTAGGTCAAAATGAATCCAACCCTTTTGTTCCCATTTCAAGCAATTGGGACCCTCACAAGAGACTGGGGTGCCTTGATAGGCAGACATGTGTTTGGGTCAACCTTGAAGATGGTGCCTTACCCGTCCAAGACTTAAAAAGTATCCGATTTGAAAAGGAAAAAATGAACGAACCCACTAGAAGAAAAATCAAATAAACCGAACTGAAAATTTGTAATTAACGTGCTGCAACCTCACAATCGTTTTTTTGGCTGTAGTTGCTTGCTGAGCCGACAGGGCATCTAAAAGTGTAAGCGACACGTGTACTTTTCCGGTTAACCAAAATTGGTATCAAACTGCCTAACAGCGAGCCTGTAAAGAAAATTTAAACATTACCCATAAATTACTTTTAAAATTAAAAATTTTTGAATTTAAATTTTAATTATAATTAATTAATTAAAAGAAAAAGTAAAAATCTAAATGCCCCCCCCCTCCTCTCTCCCCGCCCGCAGCTACAACGAGGGATTTCCCTCCAGCGGTTCATGAAACATCCGAGGATGCGTAACAAACAGTATGGGAGCTATTTACTTGACCAAAGGGCCCTTCAAAGTCAAAGACAACGTAATAGAACACGGGGATATTCTCGGTATGATATTTCGGCGGATGTCCGGGAGCCTAGGGTAAGGAAGCAGGAATCAACTATTATGTTCTGTTTAATAAGAAAAATGTGGGCTCGCCACCAGTACACGTGGTGATATTTCTAACCATCGATTTTCAAAGACCTATAATTACTCCCCTAGTCCCCACCACCAGATCCATGATTCACGCAAGTTTCTGTAGTTTTCTCCACAGTCAACGGTGAAAAATATCTCATCCTCAGCATCATAATATGAACCACAGGTATGGGCTCCTCGGCTCAAAAAAGTTTGGTCCAAGGCTTCTATTTCCACACTAAAAGGTAACTCCAAATCTTTCGATTTAAAACATGTCAAATGTAAGCAGGGTACCATTGGTACATAATATCTACTTAAAATTATTATTAATTATAAAATTTAATTGTAAAATCGCACCAATTTTTCATTTTAAGTATAAAAATTGATTTTTATTTTTTATCAACTAAAACAATTGATGATTAAATAGTATTAGAGTTTTATTAGATAAACGCAAACGGTTTTTTTGGATAGAAGATAAAAAAAAGAAAAGAAAAAGAAACTGTAGTGTTATTACACATTTATAATTTTCTTGTTAGTTATATTATACATATGTAATGAATTAAATATTTATAAATATAGTTTACGATAATAGGATTTGCCACTTTTTATGTGTACCCGCCAGAAAATTTTGTTTTTTTGAACCATTTTTATACATAGCTCTGGAAAACGACTTTTTAGAGAACGAATTAAAGTTTCACATGAGAAGGACAATATGGTAATTCGACGGCATTTATTACAGATCTACTGGCCGACAAACGAGGAGGACGGCATCTGTCGGCCGTTGAACCGGGGAGACATCTGCGGCGAAAATTCCCAAAACCACCCAACATTTTAAAAAACCGGAACTACTAGTTTTTATCACCCAATAATTATATTGTTATATTATTTGGACCCAATAAAAAAAAACAAAATCATTAGATTATTATTTAAACTCTCACATAAGAAAATGATGTTTTTTTTTAATAACAGTTATTATTTTAATTTATCCCATACATAAATCACCCTCCACCCATTGAAAACAGAAAATTTCCAAATAATTTCTCGAATCTTAACTAAATCTTCCATTCCTCTCTCTCTCTCTCTGTCTCTCGAGCTGCGCCATGTATGCTCTTTGAGAGAAACAGTCAATTAGAACCCAAACCCCAACCTCCAAACATCATTGGATGGTCGAAACCTGAGCAAGTTTTTGTCTGGTTTTACTCGTTTGTGAATGCTATGCTCTTTTATGCAGCCTCCTTGGCTCGCTCCGATTCTTCTGGTGAGCTTTTGAACTTCTAACGCACAGTTATGAACTAACGGGAGGTGTTCTTTTTTTTTTTTTTTGTTTTTTTGGCTGTTTTTTGTTTATTGGGTTTTGGCGCGTTTCTGTTTATACGTAGTTAATTATCGTTGTCTAGACTGTTATTTTTTATATTCTAATTTTTTGAGTTATTTTTTCTTGAAAAGCTGTTCTTGGAATATATATAAAAGGTAATGGTGATTTCTGGGAGTTGTTTTAACGTAACGATCTTATCAAAGAAGGTCGTTTTGGAGAACCCAATGATATTCATTTTGCTTGTTTCTATTTTGGAATATTGAAAGTCTCTTTGGCTTGTCGATGAAATGTCCATTTCAATTTGTACATGAGCTTTTCTTGATCGGTATTCCTCTTCTTTGCGACTATCTTTTTGGTTTTGAGGTATTGGTTGTTTGATGATACGTCTTAATCAATTGGGGTTAATCAATACCTGAATCTTTCTTTCTTTTCTTTTTTACATTTTTCGGATAATTCTCAATACCTGAACTTGACTATGTTATTTCCTTGTTTGAATTCCTGATTTTTCTGTTTCTTTTTCCATAGATTTGGCTTATTGTATTGCCTGGGATATTAAAAATTAAAAGTTGCTGTGCAGTTGAGCCTAAAAATGGTGTTTCTTATGTTCTTTATTTTTAATTTATTGAATATTATGTTGGAAACTTGGGAAATTTCTATTTCGTTGGTGGTTTATTAGTTTGTTCCCGTTTGTGGTTAAATTAAAACAAGCTGGTGTTGAACATTTTCAGTTGTTGCAGTTGATGGGACAAGATTTCATTAGAATTTTTTTTTTAAGTCAATGCGTTGAGTGATTTGGACAAGGTTTTTTGTTTTAGATCTGCTAATTTTGTTTTATCATTTCCATGGTTCAGTTTATATAAATTTCCGCAATACGCATCTCCTGTGAGTGTGAAACATGGATGTAGCCGAGGTTGAAGAAAATTTGTTTGCAGCAACTGATGCCAAGGTATGAGTATGGTATATATATATATATATTGCATAATGCATACTTGCATAGTATAAGCTGAAGAAAGTGCCAATCCATTGACATTGGGCAGGCCTCTAGTTATTTGTTATTTGTAATATCTTTCTCTACTCGAGTAGCAATGTCTATGAAAAAGTGTTAATACATACATTTGAAAGTTGGATGCAACTTTTGGTCTCTTAAAGTGGCATTTGGTGGTCATGGCAATTGGACTGCAGTGTTGAATTTGGCTGAGGTGGTATTTCTCCATTTGATATGGCTAGGATACTTCTAGTTGTCTTTTCAAAAGAATATTAATATATCTGACATGACTGCTTGGGGCTAGTTTCACCATACACAGTGCTATGAAATCTCCACTTCCTTAACTATTTCTATTCAGTAAAGGAATAACTTTTTCTGATGGTAGAGAGTGCATAAACTGTTAGTCTTGTATAAAGCTTCATTTTATGAGTAGATTAACTGACAAATTTATGTATATTTATTCAGCTACATGGAGATATGTGTAAGCTGCTCTCTGCAATTTATTGTAAAATTTTGTCGATTTTTCCATCCTTGGAAGCGGCGCGACCTAGGAGTAGATCTGGCATTCAGGCATTATGTTCACTTCACATAGCACTTGAGAAAGCGAAGCATGTTCTTCAGCACTGCACAGAGTGCAGTAAGCTTTACTTGGTACGGTGATTTTTCCTGCCATGTGGCCTTGGTAGCTTTAGTTCTACTTTCCTCTTCCTCCTCCTATTCTTCTTGTTCTTGTTCTTGTTCTTCTTCTTCAGTTTTCATTTTAATTCATTAGAATGTCTTGCTAACAGAGCCACATTTTTCATACAGGCTATTACTGGGGATTCTATCCTTTTGAAATTTGAAAAGGCACGAAGTGCCCTTGTAGATAGTCTTAAGCGTGTTGATGATATTGTTCCACTATCTATTGGTTGCCAGGTAACGGTTTTCTTGAGTGATTATTCCATTATATGGCCCTGTTCAAATTTGTGATTGAGTATGTGGGTAGTCTGATCTCTGAAGTGCTTTTAAATTGAACTGTGAATAAAGAGTTGAATTTTTTGCCTTGCTGATATTTTGCAAGCTTATCAGAATTTGGAAATGTGTTATTTCTTTTTGCTATGTTTCTTGTAAAAGTTGTTTATTTGCAAGTTTATGCCCTTGCCTTATGATACCTACGGACGTCTCCTTCTCTATATCATGTGTTACAATGATTCTAATAAGGAATTGGTAATGTCTACTTGTTGCCTATTAAAACTGGAAAACAATGTTATATTTGTCTTCTTGTTTCTTGACCTACTTTTGTACTATTTACAAGTAATTGTTGATGTCCTTTATGATATACATCTTTTCAGATTTCAGAGATTGTAAGTGAACTCGAGGGTATTGTGTTCTCTCTTGATCCATTAGAGAAGCAAGTGGGTGATGAAATAATCTCATTGCTCCAGCAGGGGAGAAAATTTGACAGCTGTAATGACAATAATGAGCTAGAATCTTTTCATCAAGCTGCCACAAAACTCGGTATTACTTCATCCAGGGCTGCTCTTACAGAAAGAAGGGCTCTTAAGAAACTTATAGAAAGAGCTCGTGCAGAGGAGGACAAGCGTAAAGAGTCAATTGTGGCTTATCTTTTACATCTCATGAGGAAATACTCAAAGCTATTTCGAAGTGAGCTTGCAGATGACAATGATTCACAGGGTTCAACACCTTGTTCACCTACTGTTCAGGGTTCTTTTGAGGATGGAGTGTCTGGCAGTGATGGCCATGCCTTTGAGCGGCAGCTGTCGAAGCATAGTTCTTTCAACTTCAAGCCAAACATTAGGAAATCTGGGCAGATGGCTATTCCACCAGAAGAATTGAGGTGCCCAATATCACTGCAGCTAATGTATGATCCTGTCATCATTGCTTCTGGGCAAACATACGAAAGGATCTGCATCGAGAAATGGTTCAGCGATGGCCATGATACTTGTCCAAAGACTCAACAGAGGCTCTCTCATCTTACTTTGACTCCCAATTACTGTGTTAAAGGCCTTGTTACTAGTTGGTGTGAACAGAATGGAGTTCCTGTTCCTGACGGCCCCCCCGAGTCTCTTGATTTCAACTATTGGAGACTGGCAATGTGCCAACTGGAGGCTACAAATTCAGGATCAGTGGAATGTCTTGGCACTGACAAGTTAAAAGGGGCAAAAGTTGTCCCTATGGAGGAGAATGGTATCATTGAGGAGGCCAAACAAAATTGTATTGAAAGGGTGTCACCACGACAGGAGGATACTCTGGACAAGGAAGACCTCAATCTTAATGTTTTTCAAAGATACGAGAATTTTCTGAACATTTTGAATGAAGAGGAAGATTTGAAGAAAAAGTGCAAAATAGTAGAACAGATAAGGCTCCTATTGAAGGATGATGAAGAATGCAGGATATTTTTTGGGGGCCATGGTTTTGTTGAAGCATTGCTGCAGTTTCTAAAGTTGGCTGTGCAGGCAAGGGATGCAAGGGCTCAGGAGAGTGGAGCCATGGCTCTTTTTAACCTTGCAGTCAACAATAACAGGTTAGTGAAAATTTCAAACATCAATATAGCTTTCAGGAAATTATTATTCCAAATTAAGTAGGACTAACAGCAGTTTAGGAAGTGCTGGAATATTAATTTCTGCCCATACTTGAACGTGAGTGAGCAAAACATATTTGTGAATGAAGTATACCCCATTATTCTTTTCCCTCTCCTTGTGGGAGAAAACAAAAGGAGGGAAGTCAGCTAAGCTTCTTTTGTCTGGAAATTGTCTTGTACTCCATGAAGTTACGCAATTCTTGGTTTATTTTTATATAGAACTGTTTGGACTTTAGATGTGCCAAGGATCTGTGTTAATGATTTCTTTTCCATATTGCAATTTCAGAAACAAGGAAATGATGTTAACAGCTGGTGTCATTCCATTGTTGGAGGAGATGATCTCCACCCCGGACTCCTATTCATCAGCAACAGCCCTGTATCTGAATCTCTCCTGCCTTGAGGAAGCAAAGTCTATCATTGGCTCAAGTCAGGCCGCATCCTTCCTAGTACGTATCCTTCAGGGTGAAGCTGAGCCGCAATGCAAGCTTGATTCCCTTCATGCCCTCTATAATTTTTCGTCGTATCCATCCAACATTCCCAATCTCCTTTCAGCTGGTATTATCAATGGCCTCCAGTCCCTTCTTGCCGTCCATGGTGACCATGCATGGACAGAAAAATCCATAGCAGTATTGATAAACTTGGCTTCAAGTAAATCGGGCAAAGAGGAGATGGTATCATCCTCTGGCCTTATTAGCAGGCTAGCAACAGTACTTGACACTGGTGAAGCCATTGAACAGGAGCAAGCAGTGGCTTGCCTTTACATCTTGTGTAATGGGAGTGAGAAATGCAGTCAAATGGTTCTACAGGAAGGAGTGATACCTGCATTGGTTTCAATTTCAGTGAACGGCACCACAAGAGGGAAAGAGAAGGCACAAAAGCTTCTCATGCTATTTCGTGAGCAGCGGCAGAGAGATCAGCCATCAACTGAAGTGCAGTTTCAGCGAGCCGAGAGTTCCAAGGCCATGCCTCCACCGGATTCAAAGCCACCTTGTAAATCCGTCTCACGAAGAAATATGGGGAAAGCTTTGAGCTTTTTTTGGAAGAGCAAGAGCTACTCAGTTTATCAGTGTTGAAGTTGTAAATTTCTGTTGTATCTTCTATTCTCTCCCTATTGCCCTGTTCCCACGGGCATCCCTTATTTTTCATTTTCGTAGAGAAGAAATGTAAAGGCTCTTTTAAGCTATGGATTTTTCTGTTCTCTGTTTTTTTTTAAAAAAAAAAAAAAATCTTCACCTTCCTTTTCTAGGTAGGGATGAAAATGTAACTCAATGTCATTGTTGGGGAAGCCTGGCTAGAATAACCTCTCCCGAGCCCTCCTGAGCCAGTGTGGAGGCGTCATGGCTGATAAATAGTTCTGAATATATGTTGTCGGAGTTGCCAACTGACAGCCCGTCTAGCTCAGTCGGTAGAGCGCAAGGCTCTTAACCTTGTGGTCGTGGGTTCGAGCCCCACGGTGGGCGATATCTCTCTTTTTTGTGTTTTAATCTTTTTCTTACTCTTTTGTAGGACATTTGTATGTGCATGTCCTTGCGGCCTGGCCTCAGCAATGAAGGGTCTATTCTGTCCTTGTAGTTGGTCGTGAAGACAATTATTCTCTCGTCTCCGCAGCTTGACCATAAACCGTCAATGAAATTGAGCAGTCCTGACAGTGTCAACTGGTTGGCCATTGTTTGGACCTCGTTGAGCACGGTACGGACCTGCATCGCTGATGCAGCAAAGGCAGTGTATGTCGATAAAACTGCAGTTGTTGAGGGCATGCTTTGCAGAGAAAACATGTTTGATGTGAAAGGCTGCAGGGAACAAAATTGATAATCTTTTGTTAAATGCAGATTTCTCTGAGAAGATTGCTTTGGTGCATTGTAATCGTGAGCAAAGATGGCTTTTTTTCTAGGTGAAAACAGCTTGGAGTATAGCTTCCTCTTGAAGCCATTCTACGAGAAGCAGTCTGTCAGGATCATAAAGAAAGAGTCCGAGGAAAATTCAAAACCATTCAATCACGAATTAGTCAAACGGATGGTAGCATCAAGAGTCAATATACTCGAGCAATTCTAGCAAGGACTTGGTGAGCAGTCCTAGCCAGGCGCTTGAACTTTTCATGTTCTTGCATGTTGCAATTAACTTCCCCCTAAAGTTTCCGGGGATACTCTAATTTCGGTGGAAGCCTGCAATTAACTAGATTGACTCTTGATGCCAGTCCGTTTTGAACAGGCCTACTGTAAAATGACAAGAACAAGTCTTTGGTCTTCAGAAAATAAATATGTATATTAAACAATGGTCACAAATGGCTAAAAAAAGCTGTCCTAATAATTGAGAGAGTAATTAGAAAACGGTGTTTGCTGAGAAGAGAAATGATCTTTGACAAAACAAGGAAGGAAAGCGCTCGACGACTTCCATTTTGCTGCTGCTTAGTTTTAATTTTTAAGGATCGATTCAAAGAAACACATGTTCATGGCAGCAGTGGCAAAACCAAAGTTAAAAGAAGTGGAAGGAAAATAAATAAATAAATAAAAGAAAATGTTTTCTCTTGTTTGAATTCCATGCCTTTCCTTTCCACGATCTCGCAATTGCTCTTTTTTTTTTTTCAAGGGAAAGTGATTTTGATTTTTAGATTATCCTTTTTGTTCCAGACAAAAATACCAATTTTTTGTTCAAGAAGAAAAAAAGAAAAGAAAAGAAAAAACCCATTTGCGATATCGTGGAAAGGAAAGGCATGGAATTCAATTCGATTCTGTGATGATCCTCCTCATCAGCGTCCACAATTGAAGTAGAGCAACCTTTTTTTCGTTTCCTAATCGCTTACTTGGGTTGGTCCCCACATTCAGGGCCATTCTGTTCAGAGGTAATCAATCTTCCATTTCAAATATCTTCAGTAGAAAGTGGTGAATGAGAAGTTATAGTGAATAGTGGGTCTTGATCGGAATGTGCTGTTTTGCAATTTCTAATCGGAAAATGCCAAGACCGGAAATAACGCGCTTGGTAACGGCCTGGCTCCGTTTCACATAATTGGTATGTGTTTTTGACAACGTGTTCACTGTGTTTGCTCAAAAGAAACGCAACCCCAGTTTCCGGGAGATCAGTGTTTTGCGTGTTTTCAACTGGGGGTAAATTTGATACCTTTCTTGACGTGTTGGGCTTGAATTGGATTCTATACTTGCCCCTTTTGCCCCCATTTTCGTGTTTTACACTGCCATTACTTTCTTCTTTCTTGGTTCCTGGAAATTTGGTTTTTTTTTTTTTAACTAGTATTTTGAGCAAAGTTTGGCAATTAACATGGATTATGGCTTAGGTTAGTTTGTTCTTTCAATCGTCTTTAATTATTCCCGAGGAAATATTTTGGGGATTTAAGTATAATTGTCATGTCTAAAGGGATCCTTAGTTTTTGAGTTTCTATATCATGTCTGTTGTATCTGTCATAGTAGGAATATCCCCTGTTTGTATACCATTTGATGACATATGAATTTTGGATTTATGTGGAATTTGATATTTGAGATGTTAGATCAATGAGTTTTAGCTCAATGGTACTAAAATCATCTCAGGACTAAGTTCCAATTGAAGCCAATTAACCAAAAAAATGGATATTTAAAACGTTAGTTATTTTGGATCCTAACAACAATTTATGGTTGTCTATATTTATCTGTTTCTGGTGGGCATATAATTGACTTTCACTTGGATGACCAAGGATCGCCACTCAAAACAGAATAAATATAAAAGGGTCGACAGTTTTGGTGCTATCTTTCTTTCTGAATTGGCATCTTTTGTTTCTTGAATGGCACAGGGATACCTGGAGATGGAAGATGTTTGTTCCGCTCTGTGGTCCATGGTGCTTGCCTTAGGATGGGAGAACCATCTCCCAGCGAAGACCTTGAGAAACACCTTGCAGATGAGCTTAGAGACAAAGTACAAATTATTACCAGTTGCTCAGCTTGCTCTTATGGCCTCAACTTTCTTACTAAAAAAATATAATTTCTACAGGTTGCAGATGAATTCATAAAGAGACGGAGGGATACCGAATGGTGAGTTTGCATTAGGATGTGTGGATTAAAGTAGGCATTTGAATGCAGTGTTTTGTCTAAAAACAGTTTCATAGGTTATTTATCCAAGACTGTTGAAGAGGCGTGGCTACCTTTATGTGGGAATAACTGTTGAGGGTTGGGCATCTATTTCTGATTTAGGTTTATTAATCTATCAATTGATGTCATTGACTAGGCACATCATTTTCCAACGAGGGATTGAATCTTCTTTCAATGGCAGGTTTCTCGACGATGATTTTGACACTTATGTTATGCAGATGAGGCAGCCCCATGTTTGGGGAGGAGAGCCTGAGCTGCTTATGTCCTCACATGTCCTCGAGTAAATTGTCATTCCCACGCTCCATCATATACTTTTAAAAAAAGGGAAAATTCCCTTTTCGTTTTTTCCCCATTCTAGTTTAAATGAATTTAAAGGGTACTTAGTTTAGATAACTGCGACGAGTTTTCCTTGAGTTTTGCACTTAAAAAGAGGCATGACTGCCTTGCCCTTGTGAAACTGTGCTGCTGACAATGGCAGACTACATTCTCAAAATTTAAAAGTAGGATCAATTTTTTTTTTTGCCATAATGTCACCTCATATCATATATTAGGAATATTTTGAGAGCTAGATTTATTTCATTTGATTCCTTCTTAAATAGTGGATAGTTTATTTGATTTTCTTCCTGCTTTAAGTTGTGCATAGTTATAACGGATACCATTCTTCCGCATAGGAACATTAACAGTTATCCGTTTCCAGGATGCCAATCACAGTATTCATGAGGGAAAAAAAACCTGGTTACCTCAAAGTTGTAGCTGAATATGGTCAAGAGTATGGAACGGAGAATCCTATTCGTGTCTTGTATAATGGGTATGGTCACTACGATGTAATGAGGAGTCTGATTGTTGGTGCAGAATCCAAGCTGTAAGATCTCTTCATTTCTGGTGCACCGTAAACCTTCTGCTTGTATCCATTGCATGAGAAGGATACATGGTCGATTCATCTGAATATGAGTATAAGTTTGCGAGAGATGTTATCCTGCAAGGTTATTGGATTTGGAAAGAAAAGGTTGAACTGTCATGAGATTAAAGTTAGGTTGTGTGCAATCTTTGCTGGTCTAACTACTAGGCTTACTTGTGTATCAGAAGTTGCTACGATAAAAGTAATCCTCAGTAATCCAGTTTTGTTTTTGTTTTTTTTCTTTTGTTTTTTTTTTTTTTATGGTATTGTAGGGTCCTACTGGCCTTGCTAGATGGGTCATGTTCTTGTCTTTTCCAGTAAATGGGGTCACAAATCTGTGGACGGGAACATTAATGGGGCCCTGTTAATTTCGTAGGAACTGTTTTATATTAGCTTTTGCACCTTGCAACATTGTATTAGCTTTTGTATTACACTAGTTTCCACACATTACCTGCTTGTGGGGCTTTTGGCAGGTGCAAGAAGAGATGACGAAAATGTTTGCATCATTGCAGCAAATCTGTGGCTTCTCTGTGTTGGAAATATTTATCTTCCATACCTTCTGATTGTGTCTGCCCTCAGGGACTTAATTATAGCACAATGAACATCTAAAAGATCTTCTCTCTGTTGTAAATACTTTACCTTCCGTATCTTCTGATTGCATCTGCCCTGATGGATTTAATAATAGCACACTCAACGTCTGGTGATCAATTGGTAATTACTTTGGTCCTCCATGTCGATCCTGACACTCTTTCAAAGAAACCCAGTTGCAGTGACTGGGGGGTGGCTTCTCATCTATGAAGCTTTTCTTGGACACTGCCCCCAGGCTTGGAAATAAAAGTAAAAAATTAGACGACAAGAAGTGAAACAGAAATTAATTAAAAGAGCTCCTGGATTCCAGCAAATACAGCATGCCCCAAAAGTGAGACACAAATAAATAAATAAATAAAATTTGAAAGAAGGTTAAATTATTTAGATAAAAAGTATATGTGGTTGCCACTCATCTCATCGGCGGAATCATATTGACAAGTGCAAAGAGTAACTAATGATAAATCATTAGGTAAAACTTTTATGGTATCCCCAGGTGAAATCTGCATCAATAAAAATGAATCAAGATGCGAGCAAAACTCTGACGAAAATGGACTAAAAGGAAAATCCTATCTCACCGTCTAAAAGTTGAAAAAATAGGATAATAAAAAGGCAATCTTGTCCATCTCTTAACAGCTTGCCGTTTGTGTTAGGAGTCGATTGCCTTAATTAATCTCATTCTTACTTGGGAATCAAGTAAATAACGCGCCTCGAAAAATATTTGAAGCGGGGCCCTAGCAGATGATAATCTGAATCGAATCTTTGATACAATAATAAAAGCAAAAACTGAGGTAAATTGTACAAGGCGCCAGGGGGGCTTGTGTATGTTAGTCTTCAGATCCTGATATACAGTCTTTTTGGCCTTGCAGCGCCTTTGCAATATGAAGCTAGAAAAGGTTAATAAAACCTTCTATAATTTTCTGCGCCAATTCGCCAGTACTTGGTCTTCTCCAATCTCCAAGAATGTGAGTAGTTTTAACATAATCAACATTGATTTATGGTTGAAGGATGAATTTTGGTGTAGCAATAAAATTATTCCATTGCTTGCTATTTGAGAGTTACAGGTTCAAAAATAAGGGTACGAACACTTTCTTAGCTTCACAGTGTGAGAGATTCATGCCCTGTCCTAGGACATAATATATACATATACATACATATATATATATATATATATATATATATGTATGTATGTATGTAATTAACAGACTAGGCTGTTGCCGTGGTGGTGCCAATTGTGGCATTAATTGTTATGCTGGACTGCAATTTACAACCCTGCCATGTTGGTACTGATTTCAGAAGTTATTCTTTGACAGCATTTTGTGAACATTCATCAAGCAGGAGCGATGAGGAGAACCTTATCTCACAGGAGGTATCTTTTCAGTGTTTTTTTTTTTTTTTTTTCTAAATTGTGTGGAATTTACAGAGTAGATCTTGGTTTTTCCGTTGAACCTTGTTTAGTTGAGGTTACTTAATGCGGCTTCTCTAATTTCCAGATTCTCCTCATCAGAGTCCCTCAAGGCTGATCAGCAAACATCAGAATCCATCACTTCTTGCCCTCTATTTGGTCCGCCAGAAATCTATATTTCCTCCTCTCCAACCAGTGCTGCCCAGCCCAATGAAAGAGTGCAAGATGCTTTCATGGACCAAATGGTTGCCAATTTCAACGCCCCTGAAAGGCCAACATTGGCGGATTTCACCAATGGGGCATGTAAGGGCTACACTGAAAATCTCTCTCCAACTTACATGTCCAGTGGAAACCCATGTCTGGATTTCTTCTTCGATGCTGTTGCTGATACACCACCTCAATCTGTAACCAGCAGGTTGCAATTAGCCTGGGAGCAGAATTCACTGGCGGCTCTCAAAAAACAATGGAGTACAGATCGAAACTGCTTCATGATAGGTCATACCAAAAGATCTACTACAAATAGAAGAAGTCGAAGATGACTAAGGATCAAAAGAGAATTGAGGATGGACAGAAAGGTGTCGATAGATACACAAATGATCCAGTTTATCGGTTCCTACATGATCATGTATCCGATACTTTTGCTGAGCAGCTAAAATCCGACCTTGACAATCTGAATTCAGGAAACTTGAGAAACCTAAGCTTTGCTGCAAAATGGTGCCCTTCATTATATTCTGAATTTGATCGTTCTACATTACTATGTAAGAGCATAGCCAGGAGAATTTTCCGACGAGAGTTGTATCCAGAGTATGAAGGCCCGGAGGACTGTCTTTATGCCTATAGGATCCGAGACAGGTTTAGAAAGGAAGTGCTTGTTCCGCTTCGCAAAGCCCTGAAAATGCCAGAGGTTTACATGAGTGCCAATCAATGGGGATTGCTTCCTTACAGCCGAGTCCCTTCAATTGCCATGAAAACATATACAGAGCCTTTCCTCAAACACGACAAGAAACGGTTTGAGGAATTCCCTGGTAATGTCAAGACAGGAAAGAAAAAGGTAGCCGCGGGAGCTCTATTTCCTCATGAGATAATTGCATCAATAAGACGGAGAAAAGGTGCTGAAGTTGCAGAATTACAATGGCAGAGAATGGTAGACGATCTATCAGAAAAAGGGAAACTTAAACACTGCCTGGCAATCTGCGACGTTTCTGGAAGCATGAATGTTTTCCCACTGGACGTAAGTGTGGCACTTGGGCTATTGGTCTCAGAATTGAGTGAAGAACCTTGGAAAGGGAAGTTCGTTACATTTAGCCGTTCTCCTAAGCTTCAGATTATTGAGGGAAATAGTCTTAAATCCAAGATAAGGTGCATAGAACGCATGGAATGGCATATGAACACCGATTTTCGAAAGGTTTTCGATAAAATCCTTGAGGTTGCCAAAAAGGGGAAGCTAACAGAGGATCAAGTGATAAAAAAGCTATTTGTGTTCAGCGACATGGAGTTTGATAGTGCAGCACATGGACAAAAAAATGGGGATATCTGGAAAACTGACTATGAAGCTATTACAAGAAAATTACAGGAAAGTGGCTATTCTTCAGTGCCGGAAATTGTGTTCTGGAACCTCAGGGACTCAAAGGCGACTCCAGTGCCAAGCCACCAGAAAGGAGTTGCATTGGTGAGCGGATTCTCCAAGAATTTGCTTAGCATGTTCTTGGAGGCAGGTGGAATCTTGAAACCGGAGAATAGCATGACGAAGGCCATCTCTGGGAAAGAATATGATGTAGATTGATGATTTTAGCTTCTTCTTGTTGTTTTTTTTTTTTTCTTTTGTGTGTGTGTGTGTGTGTGTGTGTGTGTGTGTTTTCATCCTCTTTCTCTACTCACTTTCTTGACACTAAATGGAGCTATGAACAATAAAATTCACTTATGATCTCTCTCTCTGTTTTTTTTTTCAAGTTTCATCTCCATAAGTTCCATTCTATTATTTCTATGGACAACCATCCTGCCAAAGTTTCCCTTTTTGCATTTAATTGGATTATATTAAAGAAGGAGAAGCCCTATTTGTTATCGATTAGAAGCCAAGCCATGGGTGAATCCAAACTTTAAAAAATGAACTCTTCTATGTTTAGACACTGTTAGCCACGGTGAAAAATATAAAAATTAGTATATCCTCCATTGCAAATTTTGGATTTGAACAATGCATGCAGTCGGTGATCCCAAACTTTAGTTATTTAGCCAAATTTGTGTTGTTTTTTTTTTTTTCTCATTTATAAAAAAAACAAAAGCCTTTTTATTTTTTCTCTTTCCCCCCTTTTTTCTAGGCTTCGGCCCGCCAACAAAAAAAACGGGTTTTACCTGCTCTTTTGACCTTTAAATGTAGCCCATCACATCTTACTGTCTGCTCATCATCAAGTGGTTCTGTCTCTTATACACATCTAGTTAAAGAAGAAAAGAAAGCATTTTTATAGTTGCACTTGCACCCATGTTAGCCTGTCTCTTATACACATCTAGTTAAAGAAGAAACGAAAGCATTTTAATAGTTGCACTTGCACCCATGTTAGCTAGGCTTCGGCCTGCCAATAGAAAAAACTGGTTTTAGCTGAGCTTTTGACCTTTAAATTTAGCCCATCACATCTTACTGTCTGCTCATCATCAAGTGGTTAGGCCCCGTTTGTGATTTGCACCAGGCTATTGGTTGCAGAATGAATCCATGTTGATAAATGTGGCCACTTGGGCTTACCATTTCTTCCTATGCCAATAGGATTACCTTTGCATCTTGAGGGCAGGCAAGCCGCAGGCCCAACAACGACCACAAAGAGCATTATTCATTTATAATTATAAAAAGCTTAGTTGCAAAAGCCTATGAATAAACACGTAATAGGAGAACATTCAAATGCGGGCTAACCAAGTGCCAAACTAGGGACTGAGACCAGATTGGTCATCAGAGTTTTGGAGCCTATTGTTTTCAAGTCCAAAACAAGGACACTCCATGCTTCTCAATTTGAGAAGCAGATGCAGCAGAATGCCACAAACAAAGCCCAATGCAGCACTAGACCCAGTCAAAGAAACAGCAGCACTAACCAGCATCACAAAAGACTCCTCTTTTGTGTTCATGTCCTTGGATGCCATAGCCAATTCAATCCCAGCAAACAGCAGCAGTACCCCGAGAATTCCAACCGGGAACTGGTTCAATATCCTAACAAAAGAGTTCCCAAATACCAACCCGACCACCAGCTTCGCCATCCCCAAGAACACCACCGATGCACCAGACCTTGCACCAAACCTGTACTGCCCTGCAAGCCCACCTGCACCATGGCACACTGGCATTGCTCCAAACCAGCAACCCACCATGTTCATGACCCCAACACTGACAGAAACCTTAGTAGCCGACAGTTGCTTGTCTGGAAACAAATCATTGGACAGTTTACACACGGCAATCACAGAGTTCAATATGGATAATGGAATTTGCGGGATTGCTCCTTTCAGAAACCCAACCTTCCAATCTTCTCGTGACATTTTCAACACTCTAAACTTTGATGGGCCGAACTTAATATCCTTAACGATTGAAGGGTCACGAATAAAACACAGAACCAACCCCAAAAAGAACACTATAAGAGCAGCAGGAACTGCTGACAAAAAGCGCAATCTTTTATCAACACGTCGCTGTTGAGATGAGGGCGTTGAATTGTCACGATCAGTATCGCAGCAAGGATCACTACCACCAGATCCATTCGCGAGTGTTAGAAAGATAAAGGACGATATTGCAAGAATCAACCCATCCAAGCCGAGCCAAGAGCGGGGATTTTTGGACTTGGACGCAGCAAAGTCTTGATTGTATCGAATGTACTTAATGGCAGAGAACGCGAAAGAGAGGCCTTGAGAGAGCTGGATGCCTCTAACGACAGGGAGAGGAAGAAGACGATAAAGCAAGAACATGAGGCCGGTGACGCCCAGGAAGATGAGTGTGGCGGCAGTGGTGATGCCGGCGGTGGCGATTTGGGCCGTGGTTAGGTGGGGAAGCTCGGAGACCGCGACGGCCGCGATGGACTTCATGGGCTGAACGGGCATGGGAAGGCCGAAGAGGAGGCCGGTGGAGATGTTATATACAGATGTGAAGATGAGTGTCGTGGAAAGGTCCAAGTGGGACACTAGAGTAAGGGTCAGGACAATGGGAATGAAGGTGCCCAAGTCGCCCACTGCTCCTGAAAGTTCCGGAAGCAAAGGGGTTTTAATGCCGACGTGGATGTGCCACCATCTGCGGCGGTGGTTGAGGGGTCCATGGCAGGTAGTGGTGGCGGTGGTGGAAGGGTCCATGGCAGGCGGCGGCGGTGGCTCTGACGTTTGGTTTAGGTTTGGTTTGTTCGTCTTATGGGAAGAATGGCCCGTTATCTTCGGTTCATCGTGATCGTAGAATTGACGTATCTTCCTACATATAATAATTAATTATAATTTGTTAATTAATATTTATTTTATTTTGTAGTTATTTTATATATTTTTATTATTGTATCGATTAAACAGAAAAATACAAAAATTAAATTTAAAAAATTCAAAATTTTATGTCATCTCATTGTATGGATTCCAACAATCCTCCGATACAGGGCGATTCGGTCTGTCTAATAATACTCTCTTTTTTAAAAAATAAAAAATAAAAATAGTAATATAATATTTTTTAATTTGCAAAACTCATCGATTCTCTTGAATTAACAGATGACCTTTTCTCAAGTCACATTTTTACACAAAGAAATAATTTAAAAATAATTTTATTTGTATAATTAATATTTGCTTATTTAACGGTTAAATCTTTTAAATTTACTATAACTCTAACAGTTCCGATTAGAAGGAAAACAAATGGCCCCTTAAAAGTCTGAAACGAAATGTTTTTATTTTTCTCATAAGCATCTTATTCTTAGATGGAGCACACCTCCGTTCTTTCATCTTTGTATATAATTCTTTTTCTTTTTCTTTTTTTTTTTGGAATTTATTCGTAATTTTCTTAAAATGAATAAAAGTGAATGAGAATAATAATAAAAAAAAAAAAGATTAAGTAAAGTGGGTTGTTTTTTGTTTTTCTTTTTTTTTTTAAAAAAAAAAATGCATCGGTAATTGTACATATAAACCAGGATTAAAATGATACGTTAGACATTTTCATTTGATTATTTTTATCAATTTCACTGTAAATAACTATAAGATCAGTAACTACAATGTCAATGAATCTAAAAGTTATGTAGTTTATTACAAAATTTTCTTAATTGAAACAAACCCTCAACTTTTTTTTTTTTATCAATAAGATGTAAAAGAAATAGAGATTCGAAACCAAAATCATATGCAACAAAACACACCAACTTACCATAAAACTCTCACCTCGAATGAATGATTGAGTTGGTTGTTCCTTGGTCGGCTCCCTCTAGTAAGATGGCATCAATTTTTGCTTTGTACTATTTTTATTTTTATTTATTTTTTCATCTAGCAAAATTGCTAATGATTCGATTAATTTTCCATTCAAAAGTGCTTACTTGAAAGATAATTAAAAACTAGAAGGCTAATGTGATTAATAAAAAGAATATATAACTACATCATCAAAATGTATAAAGACTTAATACCAAATATGGAGTTATTCTGTTACGGAATGATTAGATGTTTGCCCACAAAAATTGATTGCCAAATAACATTAATAAAAACATAAAATAAGCGCGCACACACACACAAAAAACACACACACACACATATATATATATATGCACACACTACAGTGTCGTGCACTGGGACGAAATTAATAGACTAAGCATCTGCTGACGAAACTCAAAGCAAGGAAAAGAGAATAAGAATAACCAACCTCAAGTCAGCCCTCAAAGACAAAAAGGAAAATAGTTAATGATTATTATTAACTATTTGCATCCGACCACTAGTAACATGAACCTTATCAATATTAACATCAATCTAATCAATAAATAGCTTTTTATTTTTATTTTTTTTTATCACCGTGTTAATAAATTTCAATTAGACGAGATATATATTATATTATTTTATTTTATTGTATTTGTGATATTGATGCATTTTTCTTTTGTAGAACAAAAGGGGTTTAATAAGTGTAATCCTAGAAAGGATTAAGAGTTGGAACACATGGACCACTGGGTCGCATGGGCTAGTGGCATCACACTAAGAGAGGTTGAGAAGAATGCAGGCTATAGGGAATATGATTCCCATTTCGAAAAAGAAATAAAGTAGGGCATGACCACCGTTGCGTCCCTGCATTTTTCTATGCAATCGTTTTAGGGTTACATCCGGCAACATCATATATATATATATATATATATATATATATATATATATATATATATATATACTCTATTTGATATAAAACAGTTGTTATGTGGTCAAGTCATGTAATATTATTCCTTAAGCTCCCGCCACACAAAAAACAAATTCCCATGCAAGAGCAAATGCGACGTGGACGTGTGCCCCCTGCAAATGTCATGGCTCACGTAACATTGTAATTGTTGTGGGGCTCACGTTCAATGCGATTTTCACGCAAAAAGAAAAAAAAAAAAAGTTTTCGGGGTAGGAAATTTCGATATTGTAAAGTCTGAACAACAATTAAACGTGTGCAGTTTAATAATAATAAGTCAAAGGGTCTTATTGACTTATTATTATTTTTTGTTCAGGGGTTTAAATAAAATTTCTGTTTTTTTTATTTTTAAAGTTATTGGCTAAGTGGTACAAACTTGGATGGTCTATTTATTTATTTTAAATAAATAAGTACTTGGGGACGGTGGTAACTCGTTATGTGTTAAAAGATTAGACTTTGTGAGTATAATAGAATTCATATTTGCTTCTATGGGCGTGAAACTTGGTGGATTATGAGGACAATGAATGAATGACCCGTGTAATTTTGATGTTTGTGTAATTATATTATACAAAGTGAAAGTTTATTATTATTATTATTTATTTATTTATTTTTATTGGATAGATTGGAGCTTGCAGGACGCAACCGTCGCTGTCGCTAGTGTAATGTACAAGGTCTCAGCTGCATCGCACAGCCAACCAATTTCACTCTTTGACCAACCAAGTACAAGCCAAATGACTGTAATATTTAAAGCTCGAGTGTAATTTTATGTTTGAATCGAATACTTCGTTAGTAGTTAAATAAATACTGCTATCTCACTCCACCTGAATTGAAAAAGAAAAAAAGAGTTAAACGTTCTTCATCTGCACCTAAACGAGCAATGGGTATACTACTGTGCCCCATTCTTTTAATATTTAAAACTCAAAATCTCTAAATAAAAATTTAAATTATTGAATAATTAACGTAGAGCATATCTTCATCATGTCTGGGTTGCCTCGAGGAATTTCAGTTTAGTGGGCCAACGTTATCGGTTTTTGGTCTTTTTTCCGTCTCTTCAAAGTCCAGTGGGCTTACACCCCCTTTAGAAAGGGAAAAGGGTCGTGAATGGGCTTACAATCTCTTCAAAGTCCAGTGGGCTTACATCTGCCTCGAGGAATTTCAATTACGACCGACAGTCATTTTACTAAAAAAGATGAACGAGGCACACAGCCTAAGACTCATTTTTTGTTGTTTGTGGTATTGATATTGTTGTTTATTATTTATTGTCACCAATTATTCATTGTCTTTTTGTTAAATCAAACGAATCTTTTTAGAAATTAATAAAATAAAAAATAATTCTAAAAAATGCAACCAATCTTTTAATCGAATCTATCATTATTGTCACTAAACCAAAGGACAATGAGCTTAATGGGGGTATTCTTACAGATTGACAGACGTCCAACGTAGTTGTCCCACTTGGAGAATAGACATTATTATAACCATAGGATACAATATATACATATGGATCAAAAAGAAAAGAAAAAAAATAATAAAAAGACAAAAATTAGTTAATGATGCAAAATCTAAACTATTAACTAATAATTATAATTTTTTTTGACTTATATATATATATATATATTTATTTATTTTTTTATTTTTTTGCATCCATTCCATCTATGAATTTCTCATCCCCTAATTAAACTTTAAAATATAATAAAATAAAATAATCACGGATTGAGGGGTGTTTCAATTATGAGGAATGGGGCCCCCTTCCATTAGAATCCGCCCAAACTTTCTCTATAAGAAAAAGATACCATTTACACACCCTGAGACAGGTAAGACGATTTGCAAATGCACATGTAAGCTTTTTTCAATGCCTATATAAGCAGCAGCTGTCCCCGCATTGGGTAGGCTCAAATTCCTGACCTTCTATTCCTTTATAATTAACAAAAAATTTTACCTGCCTACGTTATTGATAAATTTAAAGTTCAATGTATTGTAGTCACATTAAAAAATAAATTTAAAATAAATAATAATAAAAAAAAAACTAACAAGTAACTCTCAATCGTGGGGATAGAATTCACAAAAATGATAATTAATAGCTGTATTGTATTATTGGGCTGAAAAACAAAAATTCTAAGCAGCTGACAGAAGAGCGTTCTCCAATAATAATAGATCACATGTTCGGACCACCATCCGGAACAAAGAACAGAAGCAAGACAGTCTTTTTGAGTAGGGCAGGGGAAAGAGTTAAAACTTGTGTTCTTGTAAAATCTGATTAATATTGCTAAATCAAGGTCTTTTTATTTATTTATTTATTTTTTTAATTTGTCGGTTTTGTTTGGACCTGCTAAATCAAGTTTCAGAATTTAATGAAAGTCTGGCTCTCTCTATTAAACCTCCCCTCCCACTCCTCTTTTTTTTTTTTTTGTTTTCTTTTTTTCTACATGAAACGTTCAATTCTTTAATAAATTAAGGATTTCCGTTTGGCTTCTCCTTCGTAACACTGTATTAATTCTCCAAGCCTCCAAACCCAGGAGGACTCTAAAGCTGACCGGACTTCCCGAGACATTTGTGAGATCTGAAGGTACGATTTTCTTTCGTTGTTTATGATATAATATGTTAGGACTGGTTCTTCGTTTTCTGTTTGGCTGTTTGGAAAATGTGGGATAGAAAGTCTGAAACTTTTGGGTCCGAGAAAAAAAGGGGTGCATCTGATCATGTTGCAATGGGCTAATTTTTTTTTTTTCTTTCTTGTGGAGACTGTAAGCTTAAATCAAATTTTGGAAGAAAAGATGAATTTTTCAACAAAATTGAAGATTAGGGTTCATGGATCATTTTGGGTAGTTAATATTGGTGAATTGTAGAACAGTTGTGATTTAAAATTGATTGGAATTGGGTATTGGTTAATTTTTTGTTTTTTTTAATATATTACATGAAGTTTAGCTCGTAGATGTTGAAATTGAGGGTTTGGTAGAGGGGACTGGTGGCTACGTGTTTGGCAATCCACCAGCATTTTTCTTTTTCTTTTTCTTTTTCTTTTCTTTTGCCTCCCTTGTGTGGTTGTATGCACACTTGCTGTCATTGGTAAATCACAATTGTGAAATAATTCAATGTCTTTTCATCTGATAGACTGGTTTACCATAAGATGTCAGTTGATGTGGAGAATCCTAAAGCTGATCGGGACCAGAAAAGTCATGGAGTCTCTTCTATTCGGCCAAGCTGGTATAGTGGCTTACTCCACCAAACCTCCGTTGTTGGAGTTGCTGCCGGGTATAGTATATCAGCAGCCTTGCTCTCTATCATTAACAAGTGGGCTGTAATGAAATTCCCTTATCCTGGGGCACTAACTGCTTTACAGTATTTAACTAGTGCTGCTGGAGTCCTTGTCTGTGGTTGGTTGAAGGTTTTAGAGCATGATCCACTTGATCTTCTGACCATGTGGCGGTTCCTACCTGCAGCCATTATGTTTTACCTGTCACTTTTTACCAACAGTGAACTTTTACTCCATGCAAATGTCGATACCTTCATTGTCTTCCGTTCAGTAGTCCCCTTTTTTGTTGCATTTGGTGAAACCTTGTTCTTGCACCGACCATGCCCTTCATTGAAAACATGGGTTTCACTTGGAATCATCTTTTGTGGAAGTGTGCTTTATGTCCTAACAGATTACCAATTTACGGTCACAGCTTACACTTGGGCTGTAGCTTATTTGGTAAGCATGAGTGTGGATTTTGTGTATATTAAGCATGTCGTTATGACCATTGGGTTGAATACATGGGGTCTTGTGTTGTACAACAATCTGGAAGCCCTCCTGCTCTTTCCCTTGGAATTTTTCATAATGGGAGAACTCAAGAAAATAAAGCATGATATGACTATGGAGTCACATTGGTACTCTTTTGACGTGGTTTTTCCTGTTGGATTATCTTGCTTGTTTGGGTTGGCCATATCTTTTTTTGGGTTCTCTTGCCGGAGGGCAATTTCTGCAACTGGCTATACAGTTCTTGGCGTGGTGAACAAGTTGTTGACAGTTGTAATCAATCTGGTTATTTGGGACAAGCATTCAACGCTCATTGGCACACTGGGCCTTCTCATCTGTATGTTTGGTGGAGTTATGTACCAACAGTCCACAAGCAACAAACCCAACCCTGCACCAGCATTACCAGAACAAACTGAGGAGGAACAGCAGAGGCTACTGGAAATGCAAAACAAGGTAGAAAGCAACAACAATGAGGCAGAAGTCACTGATCCCCGTCAGGAAAAATGAGGTGGCAGTTTCCAAAGCAAGTAATTACTCTATCTTCTGGGATACTATCAAACTTGAATACTTTTTCTTGAGAACCTGTTGGACAACAACTTTATCTTTGTCAACGTTGACAGCCTGGGCTTGAACAGAATATTTCTGGCTACAATTTGGAGTTCAAGAATACTTACTTTTGTTAGGCTTGTTTCATAAATTTTTAGTTGACCTGAAAACTCAGGTGATATTACTGTAACATGCTTTCCATTTTTTTTTTTAAAAAAATAACAGTGGGTATTGATTTGGTCCCAGATGGGATATCCTCCAGGTTGAAGTTCATGTAAGCCATTGCATCAAAGAACTGGGCCCAAGTAGTCAAGTTTTTCCATTGTTTCTGAAAGCGTATTTCTGTCTGTAAATCATCGGCAAATTGCTCAAATATTTTTAAATGCGATCACTCCATTAATCTTTAAGTTTCTCATGGGTTATTATCATTTGATTTATTTGAGTTACCATTCTCCAGTAGAAAACGTTACCTTTGCCATTATGCTACTGGTTCTAAAAATTAGTTAACCAAGTGCGTGGTGGCCATGATGCCAAAGTTGGCCGTGTTGGCGGAGAACACGCGTAATTTGTATGGCCAAGATACTTATTCTGAAACTTTATCCATCGATTAGAAAGCACTTTTGGTGATTATCATGAAATTCTTATATAGTCTTCTTTGTGAAAGCAAGATATGAATAACCAACGGGCGAATTGGATTTCTGGAACCTCTTTAGAAGATGTAAGCATCAAATTTAACAGGTGCTAATCGAGGAGAGGAGATAAGTTTTTTTTTTTTTTTTAATTTAGAAGTTAGTCGGAGAATTAGACAATTCGTTGATTGCTTTCCTCCCTCTAATTTTGCCTTTCATTAAGCACCAGCCCTTTAGGCCCTCATCAAGATCGTCAAGGCAGGCACACATCATTAAAACACAGTCGGAGTCGTCATGGCCCAATAAGCCACAACCCCAAAAACAGCCCCGGCCTCCCAGCTGCAAAACCATACATGTTCAAGGGGCTGATCCTTTCTCATTCTCCACAACAGCGTGTTTGGAAAAGCTGTGGAAACCCATATGCTAAAAATCTGTTCATCTTATTGGAGAGTCAAATGCAGGTGTAATTGACAATGTTTATCAACTGTATCAAAATAAATGTAAAAACCACCATTTAACTAATAAGAAATTGTACTTTCCCAGAAGAAGCTAATTTTTCTGGGACAGCGATACTCGAGAGTTGGTACATCTTCAAAACAAACAAAGGAGGCTAAGGGGGATAGAATAATGCCGTGGTCCATGAGAGCCAGCGGAATCAAACCTTGACTTATTCATGATAACATTGCAGTAGCATGCCTGCACAGCAGAACAATTGTTATTACATGAAGGGTGTGTACATAAGGGTGTGTTACTCATGGCACGGACAGCTGCAGTGAATTTGACATATAACAAGACAGAAAATAAAAGAAATAGACCACAAAACACAGGAGGAAAATGTCACTATGTAAGGACACGTGCATTGAAGTACTTCCAAACTGTAAAGAAATCTCTAAAATCCTGCCAATAGGGGCAGTCTTTCATATTTCAGTGAGAGTTTTGAACCTGCTCTCTCCAACCTCCCTATTTTCTACTTTCTGAAAAATCAATAGGCATTAATCGAGCCTGGAAATTCAATCCACTGGCTAAAAAACCTTTACAAGAATCTATTGCAGATGTTTTAATTACCTGATATGAGCAAATTTGGGACATTTTACATTCCACTTTCCTATTTTTCCGCTTTCCAATTTCTCTAGGTGTTGAGTATTGAAAATTCATCCATCCACCCAAAAGAAAAAAAGATATATATATATATATAAAAAAGAACATGTACTTTACAAGCATATATTGCAGAAAGTCATCTGCTTGATATGATATCCTTTTAGATCTTCAGTGTGCTTGAAAAGTACAAGGACAGAGTAGTGACCTGTATAAAAACCTTAAGCAGCAGCTTCCAGCAACTCCCTCTCTGCACGTTCATTGATCCTTCTTTCAAGCTCTGGCCTAAAATGCCGGATTAGACCCTGCACGGGCCAAGCTGCAGCATCACCCAATGCACAAATAGTGTGCCCTTCAATCTGCTTTGTAACCTCCTGAAGCATATCTATCTCTTCTAATCTTGCATTGCCAACCTTCAATCTTTCCATGATCATCCAAAGCCATCCAGTTCCCTCCCTGCATGGCGTGCACTGCCCACAGCTCTCATGCTTGTAAAAGTAAGATAGCCTTGCAATTGCATCCACAACATCAGTAGATTTATCCATCACAATCACAGCTGCAGTCCCTAATCCTGAGTTGACAGCCTTGAGTGCATCAAAATCCATAAGCACATCATCGCATATATGCCTGGGTAACAGTGGGACGGAGGAACCTCCTGGTATTATAGCAAGTAAATTGTCCCATCCACCTCTAACACCTCCACAGTGCCTCTCTATTAACTCCTTCAGAGGTATGCTCATCTCCTCTTCAACGGTGCAAGGCTTATTCACATGGCCTGACACACAAAATAATTTTGTCCCAGAATTGTTCTTCCTGCCAAAGCTTGAGAACCACTCTGGCCCACGCCTTAAAATGGTGGGAGACACAGCCACTGTCTCAACATTTGTAACTGTTGTGGGACAGCCATACAGTCCGGCATTAGCTGGGAAAGGAGGCTTCAATCTTGGTTTGCCTTGTTTTCCTTCGAGACTTTCCAAAAGTGCTGTCTCTTCACCACAAATATAAGCACCAGCACCATAATGAATATGGACATCAAAATCATAACCAGACCCACAGGCATTCTTGCCTAAGAGTCCAGCTTTGTACGCTTCTTTTCGGGCTTTTTCCAGATTTTTACGTTCATTCACATATTCACCTCTAATGTATATATAAGCCGCAGAAGCTCTCATTCCTGCCCCAGCAATCAAGCAGCCTTCTAACAGTTTGTGTGGATCATGCCGCATAATCTCCCTGTCTTTGCAAGTTCCAGGTTCACTTTCATCTGCATTGACAACAAGATAAGAAGGGCGACCATCAGATGTTTTGGGCATGAAAGACCACTTCAGCCCAGAGGGGAAACCAGCACCTCCACGTCCACGAAGGCCAGACTTCTTGACCTCATTGACAATCCAATCAGCACCTTTGAGTACCAAGTCCTTAGTTCTATACCAGTCACCCCGTTTCATGGCACCTTTGAGAAACGGATCATGCAACCCATACAAGTTAGTGAAAATCCGGTCCTCGTCTTTGAGGCCCCCAAAATGGGTCTTCTCTGGAGGTGGGGGCGGTGGTGGAGGCTGGGGAGTACTGGCATTTGTACCGGCTTGTGTGCTCAATGATCTGATGAAGCCAAGGCCCAACCTCTCGCTTCGATGACGAAGCAAGGCACACTTCCGCAGGGAAATGATGCCCCTAATGGGTGCCTATTCCAGAAAATTCAATTCAATTTAGGTATAAAATTCACAACATTATATCTATTCCCATAACGTTTCCTTCAACAATTCGGCATACGATTGAATTTGTACAACTTTGGCGAATCGTTATCAATTGTGTTAAATCAAGAACTCGATTGCTCCAATACAATAAATTAGAGAAATTAAGCGTCAAGAATAACCCTTAAATTGAAAAATCTAATTAAAAAAAAATAGAATAATAAATAAATACATTTAGCGTACCATAGCCAAGAAAGGCCCGAAAGATCAGCTTAGAAGAAGACGATTCTTAAGATTCCGCGCTAAAGATCGAAATACAAAGCGCAGAAAAAATAAGAAGTTGGGGAGGGGGGGGGATGGGATCTTAAGTTGCGCCCCCTAGGCTCCCTAAAGTTGAACACGCAGAATCGGCGGTAATTGCCGTTCAGTGACTGGGAGCGTCTATGATGATCACGAGTTGACACGTTTACACTAAGTTGTGATGCAGAACTCACTATAGCATAGCAGGTTGGCGCTGCGATGCGTTTTGAGGTTCCTCACCTGCCAACTCACTCGTCTCTCTCTCTCTCTCTCTCTTTCCATATCGTCCCTTTTTTACGTGGGCTTGCCTGTTTAATTTGGAGTATGTAGGCTCAGTTTTAATATTTATTATCAAACACACTAGAAGGGAAGGGGAGTGTGTTCCGATCATCGCTAAATTTGTCGAAAAAGAATATAATGAAATCTTGTATTAAATATAAGAATGTAACGTAATTATTGAGTGTTGCATATTATTTTTAGAAAAAAAATTAATAATCGGTGATGCAAAATTTTTATTTATTTAAAAATTAGATAAACGGTTTACGTGTTTTTGATAAAAAAAATATAATTTAAAATATAAAAAATTATTTTTTTCGCTTTTTAATTTATCATGTAATTTTTTTAGTATTGTTGCGTAAATATTATTACTATTAAAAGACATTCTAGCGTTGATATTTTCAAGTTTTGATACCGATGGAACCAATATAAAAGAAATAAAAAAGGATAATTGTTGGAAAATACGCTCTTCAAATGAAAATGAGATAGTCACATGACATCCCGTGCAGAAAAATAGGCTATTTTATGCAGACCGTTTTGTCAAGCCATATTCTGCAGTACAAAGCTTTTGGGTAAAGGCTCGAATCAAGCTTAACTTCTTTTTTCACTTTGCTGCAGTTTCCTTTTGCAAAGGCCCGTGCGAAAGAGGCTTGAATATGCAGGTGCTGGGCGAGTACATGTTCACCTATAAGATAGCGAGGAAGTCAATAACACACCACACATAACTGCAATTGATGATTCGGCCTGGCTACAGTCCCAAATGTGTAGATGTCAATTTGGATCTTGTTGACGATGATTTATTGCATGCTTTGGCGTTTGGCCACGTGCGTTGCCTTTGAGTCACGTGAAGAGATTTCGGCGTATAATTCAACTAACAAAATACTTCTTATAGTGTTGAGAAATGTCTACCAAAAAATTCAACTGCAATATTTTTACGGTTCATATCACACACTCATCTGTCCCGTCAGACGAGTTCTGTGTCCTTCTAACTGGACTTGTTTTGTGAATGTCAAATTGGTGGAAGACAACGTAAGGAGAATGAAACTAAATTCCACGTTTGTGTTCGGCCATGGCCATGTTTCAAGTGTTGAATACAACGGATATGCATAGGTGCCTTGGATAAGAGAGTGCCAAAAAGAAAACAAAGATGGATGTCACGCAAGGCCATTATTAATTGACACAACTCTAGAAATGCACTAAATTACAAAAGGAAATGTGTACTCAATGGAAATAAGCCCCAAAAAAAAAAAAACAAGGTTTAAAAAAGAAAGGTAAAAGCCAAAATGTATAAACCAACTAGCTAATTCTAATTTGGTTGGCTACGAGAGAAAAATTAAAAATTTCAATTTCAATTCTCTTTAAAGCATTAAAAGTAGAAGTTATAATATTATTTTTAATTATATAATTTATAATTCAATTGAATCACTTGATAAGCTTATTAAATTTCTTTAATTATAGCGAATAAATTGACTTTTAGTGTCAATTTAATTTCAACGTGCTAAATTTGAAGCAAATTATTAATCATAAAGAAACACAAAGGGAAAATAGTTGCAAAACCATCCACTGGAATGTGGGTATCTGAAGAATAGGATCGAGAAGCATCAAACTTTCGGTTGCGAATGCTTATTTTTGTTCATTTCCTTCCCTCCAAGCCTGTACAATTAGGCATTGGATATGGTTTTATTTTTTATATTGTCGCCTTATGACTTACTATATATATATATATATATATATATTTGTTTGAGTCAATCAGTTATGGAGGAATGGAAAAGCACCGTCCCCATTTGCAGTGTTTTTTTTTAATTATAAAAAAAATAGGGATATATTAAAATAAAATAAGAAAGAAGAAAAGTTAAATAATAATTAATTAAATAAGCAAAACCTAATTCATTATCTCAATCACACAATATGAGAGTGGAGACCGTGTTCCCTTTTGAATGGGTCGAGTTTAAAAGTAGAAAACGATAATGTTTGATAAAATAAAATAAAAAAACAAACAGAGCAACAATCACCGTTGATTGTGTCTAGCAATATCAAATTCTATTTGTAGTATAGAATTTCCTCCTTTATGAATTTAATACGATAGTTCAACTCACAATATATTATAAATTTAGTGTAATATTTTCTAGCAAAATTATGAGACATTGTCCTTGTTTTTTATTTTTTTATTTTTTTTAAAAAAGCATAATGAAAAAAATGTGTTATTTAGTGGGTTGAGATATGAAAAAACTTGTGAAACCTGTTAAAATCGTGTACATTTTAGTATAATATTATTTAATTTTGATATATATTTTTATATAGAGTTTAAATTTATTATAAAATATGTTAAATTATATTGCAAATATATATAAAAAATTTGTATGATCTTATAAATATCTTATTAATTTTTTTAAATATTCCTTCACTATTTTATACAAAATATTATTCTCATTCTCTTACAAAAATCATAATTTCTACCACTTCCACAAATCAAACTATTGATATCTTTATAAAAATTTATCCACCAATTTTCTAACCTAATTTTTAAAGTTAAGTTGGTTTTCAAAAACTCAAGTTGTTGCTATTTCTATATTAAATTTAAGAGGAATATTAAAATCTTATTAATTTCAACACAATATTATTTAATTTGAAAAATTTTATATAGAGATAATCTAAATTATAATATATAGATAAATATTTTATTAATTTTTCTCACTATTATATTCTCTAATTATTCTCATTTTCTCCGTTCTCTCTTAATTTTATAAAAAAGAAAAAGGAAAATAGTTTACGGTACTGTTAGGAAAAAAAAAAAGGGGGTAAGAGTAACAAGTCAGGATAATATCTTTTATAAATGACTCTGCTTTGTTTGCAACATGCATTAAGCGCCTTGAGAGTGCCGGCTTCTAATAATTACGAAGCAGTCGTAAATGAGACATATGGGTATGGATAAAACAAAATTTCACATGAATAATTAAAGAAAATAACCTTAAATTTTTATAATTAAGTTTTTTATTTAAATTTTAAAATTTTAAAATTATTTCAATTTTACTTTTTAAATAAAAAAAAGTCGAATAGTTAATAATTTTAATTTAATTAATGAATAATTTTTAATAATTTTAACAATTTTTTTTAAAAAATAATTAATGTGAAATAAATTTTAAAAGTCAAACCTCTAATTATAAAAATTTATAAAGAGTAGAAAAGAGTTTTTTTCTTTTTTTTTTTCCGAAATTTACGTATAGTTTACTTATTTGGCAGTGGCCCCAATTGGACTTTTAACTTACTTGGCCCAAGTTTTATTACAAGGTCTGCTTCTTGTCTTTATGTATGTTGCTATTGTTGGGATTCAATTCATTGCTCTCTGTTTGACAAGGTCAAGGAATGGTATAATCCAGCGCAGTTTCTTGCAATTACAGATGTATCATAAATTCTTTTTCTTGTATTAATAGAATAAATTCTACTCTGTCCTGGCTTGATGGCCAAATAAAAACCCATTAAGGATAAAAGGTTCTTGCTTATTATTGCATACAAAAGGAATGCTTGTTATGTTTATATATTTAAAGAAAACAAACACATGTTTTATGTTTTACAAGATTAGGTATTACTTAAATCTTTTTTTAAAATTAAATCTCACTTAATTTTTTTTGTCTTTTAACTTTCACATTTAATATGATTCACTTAAAAAATTAATTAAATTAAAAAAATCTTGCAAAAAGATATCACTATAATTTAATACAAATGAATATTACTTGTATATCTTAACAATTTGAAACACTTTTTTTTTTTTTTTAGAAGCAAAAGAAATTTTGTTAGTTAAAAAATGTTATATTTTTGAATTGGATATTACTTACCAAGCTCAACATCAAAGAATTCAATTATAACACACTCATAGAAAATCAACACATTCATAACCTGATATTTTGGTAGTTAAAAATATTTCATATGTGATATAAAAATATTTCGTATTGATTTATGTTTACGAGATTGCGTCGGTAAAGAATATTTCTTTAATTTATGTGATTATTTATGTTATTAAGCAGTAATTAATGATTTGAAATTCATTAAATTAACTAATTAAGAAATTATTAAAATTTTCAAGGCTTTTGCTTCCATATAAGGCCAAACCTTTTCTCTTCAGCCATTTCCCGGAAACACCGGGCGTCCAGCTCCAAAACGCGCGCACCAAACAAGTACACCAAACACTGAAAGCGTTTCAAGGGAGGCGCGCAGGGAGCCTAGCACGGAAGGCATGAAGGCGTTTGGCAACTCCCCTGCTGCCGGCGGAGTCCTCGCCGGCGGCAAACTGCTGGTGGTCCCTGTCGATTACCAGGCGGAGGTTTCGCAGCGGCTCGTCGACGCCGCACATTTTAACGACTTTACGCTGGCGCTTCAATGTCTGGACGATCGTTTCGTGGACGTGAACTTTGTCGGAACGGTGATCTTGAAGTCAAAGAAGACAGAAGTCGTGTTGCACGACGAGTCGGCGCACGAGGTTCGCGTCGAGTACGAAGAGTTCAAGACCGACGTTACCGCTCTGTTCCTCGCTGCTCATGCTGGAAATTTGAAGCTTGTCAGAAAGTTACTGGTAATGTAAACTGATCCTCATTTAACTTCATTTTATTATTATTATTATTTTAAAATCAAGTTTAATATATCAATAATACCAGTAATAATTTTGTAATTTGAGGAATTCATTTGTGAAGCGAATGCAGCTCTTGTCGTGTGAATATAGCGATCTTTTGATAAGATTTTGTACTTTAACGTGACAGACACTCTAAATGAATTCTGACAGAATAACCTGTGAGATTACGTGACCCTGCTGATGTTTTGTCTTTTTGTTGCTTTGGATAACCGAATCTTGCACGCCTTCTTCAACTGTTCCATAGACATTATAATCACTCTGTCAGCGATCAGAAATCTGGCAAGCAGCGAATTTATTCAAAGAAAATTTTTTAGTAAATCTAATGTAATTACTATATTTGGTAAAAAAATTAAAGAGAGAGAATGTTGAAAATAATGATACTTTAATTTTTTTTTTATTTTGTATTAAAAATAAAAATAATGTTTTATATATTCATAAAACAATATTAAAAAGATAATTGTCACAATTTACTGTACTGTAACCATTTCTAATTGATTTCAATTTTAGTTTAGTATATGTGTTCATCTGAGTTGTAAGTAGGCTTGGCCTCAGCTAGAGTTTTTTTTTTTGACAACTAATTAAAATTTATTTATTAGAAAATATTAATGGACGTGTTCTTCCTTCCTATCAAGGAGTAAACTGATGTGCATATTTGTCTGGTAGAGCATTGGAGCTGATGTGAACCAGAAACTGTTTCGGGGCCATGCCACAACAGCAGCAGTGAGGGAGGGGCATGTGGCTATATTGGAGATACTAATGAAAGCTGGGGCATCTCAGGAAGCATGCGAGGAGGCTTTCTTAGAGGCAAGCTACCTGGGTCTGGCCAGGCCTGCAGAGATTCTCTTGGGGTCTGCTTTTATACGCCCACAAGTTGCTGTGCATGCTCTTGTCTGTGCTTGCTACAGAGGATTTGACAAAGTTGTTGACACACTCGTTAAGGTAATTATTTATATCATAACTCATAATAACTGCTCTGCAGAATAGCAGCAGCATATTTGCTGAAGCAGAATGTCTTTAGTCCCAAATCGCTTGTACTGTCAACTCTCGATGATAGAAAAAAGAAGTGACTTTAAACTAACTGTCCTTTACACAACCTTCTTATTATACAGTTACTTCTCAAATCTTGGTGTTTTGTCATGTAACACAAAGAGGCAATTCTGCCTTTTCCATAGCAGCATTGCCCAAATTTAAGTTCAATTAAGTATCCTTATGTTTCACCAATTGCTTTGTCGATTGATGCTCTGAATTGATGGCAGTGTGGAGTAGTAGATGTCAATGCAATTGATAGGGTACTGCTTCAATCTTCCAAGCCATCACTGCACATCAATGTTGACTGCAATGCACTTGCTGCTGCAATTGTTGGTAGACAAGTCTCTGTTGTCCGATTTCTGTTGCAGGTAAACATATTGCTGTATAATAATAAAAGAG
The DNA here is from genome assembly GCA_021464305.1 of Kandelia obovata. Classification (NCBI taxonomy): domain Eukaryota; kingdom Viridiplantae; phylum Streptophyta; class Magnoliopsida; order Malpighiales; family Rhizophoraceae; genus Kandelia; species Kandelia obovata. The sequence continues at coordinate 689,151 of CM038488.1, forward strand.
ATCATCATAAAAGGTGAATCTCCTACGGCATTTACCTTTTGGAACTGGAAGCAGGTTGGTGTCAAGACGGATATTGAGGTGAGGCTGGGAGCCTGGTCTTGGGACCTGGACACTGGAGAAGAACTCCGTGTTGGTGTGGGGCTAGCAGATGCTTATGGTGTCGCCTGGTGTGCCGTGGAGTACTTTGAAGCCAGTGGTGCTATTTTGCGCATGCTACTCCAATATCTCTCCCCCAATAGCCCACACCTTGGTAGGACTCTTATCCACCATGCTATCCTGTGTAACAACCCCAAAGCGGTGGAAGTGCTGCTAAATTATGCCGCTGATGGAGAGTTTCCAGTGCAAACAACAATGAAATGCGAGTGGCGCCCTATCCATTTAGCTGCACGCCTTGGATCAACTAAAAATCTTGAACAACTTTTAACTGCTGGCTGCAATATCAACTCTAGAACAGGTTCCGGGGACACTGCTTTAATGATATGCGCTAGATATAAGCAAGAGGAATGCCTAAAACTTCTGGCCTCGGCTGGCGCTGATTTTGGTTTGGTCAATTCAGTTGGTCAATCTGCAAGTTCAATTGCAATGTCAGCAAAATGGGATATAGGTTTCCAGCAAGCTGTGGTAGATTTGGTTCAAGATGGGAAGGTTATTAAATCAAGCAATGCTTCTGTATTTTCTCCTTTGATTTTCGTGGTTCAAACCAATGGTGTTGAGGCCTTGAAAAAGCTCATTGAGAGGGCAGATATTAATCTTGATGAACAGGATGATGATGGATACTCTGCTGCTATGATTGCTGCTGCGGGTGGTCACCTGGAGGCTTTCAGGTTGCTTGTTTATGCTGGGGCTAACATCAAGCTGCAAAACAAATTTGGTGACACAGCAATGGGCTTAGCAGAGATGAACAAGCATGGTGATGTATTTGAAAAGGTGATGCTTAGATATGCACTTAAAGAGGGGTATAACTATTCTGCTGGCATTCATGCTTTACATCGTGCAGCATGCTGGGGAGACATAGATTTGGTCCGCATGTTAACTAGGCGGGGCTACGATGTCAATGCCTTTGATGGGGATGGCTACACGCCATTAATGTTGGCTGCAAGAGGTGGCCATGGCAGAATTTGTGAACTTCTAATCTCATGTGGGGCAAGGTGTGATGTTGAAAATGAAAGACATGAAACTGCTCTCTTGCTTGCTAGAAAACATGGCTATAGAAAAAATGTAGATAAAGTTATATTGGATGAGCTTGCTAGGCAACTTGTTTTGAGTGGGAACCGTGTCAAGAAGCACACAAAATGCGGAAGAGGAGCTCCTCATTATAAAGTACTGAAAATGGTTGGTGCTGTTGGGATTCTGCAGTGGGGAGGGTCAAACAGGAGAAATGTGATTTGCAGGGAGGCAAAGGTTGGGCCAAGTACAAAGTTCCGCTGGAACCGGCGCAGAAAGCTTGATGCTGAGGAACCTGGAATCTTCCATGTCAAAACGACAAAGAACAAGGAAGTGCATTTTGTATGTGAAGGTGGGGCTGAAATGGCAGAGTTGTGGGTGAAGGGAATCGAGATTGTGACAATGGAAGCCATTTTTGGCAGGAAAGAGGGTGATTGTTGTAGCGAGTAGAGCATGAACTTAGCAATAGACCTGCGGACAGAAAATATCTGTAATTTTTTTATGCAAAAATTTATGGGGTGAAAGAGTAAAAAGTTCACTATGAATTGGCTAATACATCCACTCTCACGCCTAGTCACGACAGTGCTTTTGGATTAGCTGAAGTCACAGTATAATTGTCAGCTGAGGTCTCGTTTCTTCGCCAGGCAATATGGGACGTGAAACGCTAAGTCACTGTATACTGTAAAAAGAAACAGAGAAGAACAATATCAGAAAATAACGTGTAATTTTTTTTTTTTTTTTTTTTTGTGAAATAAAAAAAAAAAGTAATATTGTAAGATGTTAATAATTGTTCATGTGAGTCCAAATTATAGGTCATCCAACGTCTTGTTCAACTTTTTCTTTTTTTAATTTAAAAAACCTATTATTGAAAATTTTTATCCTTAATTATTACTAAATTAAAAACTGAATGCCACTGAGGTAATATAAACATAAGCAAGTACATGCAGACATGCCGAATTTTTGTCAGCTTTTCCCGTCGGTTGTGAAAGAACATTTTAACCTAAACGAATTTGCAAGTCACATTTTTCTGATTTCAATCGCCACGAAAATGTTTTACATAACAGACATATTTGATCCGGATCTTAATATATTATTCAATGTGTTTTTTTTTTAACAAGATAATTTTTTAATTGATTCTCTCTCCTTTTTTTAATGGGAATTGATTCTGAAATCTTATAATTGATTTTTTTTTTAAAAAAAATAAAATAAAATAGGCCAGTTATATTGCTTGCTTGGATAAATAAATGCCAAGATATAGATTTTGTTTTGGGCTCAACAAGTGGTCTATGAAAGTTTGTGAACAAGGGGTTGAGGTTGGGCTTCAACACGGGCCTCAAAAGACTTCTCCAAAGTATGCTATCCATTTTCTTCTCTCTCTCTCTCTCTCTCTCTCTATAAAACATAATGATCTGAGTCACTCTTCACTGAGCAAGTTGGAGCATTACTCATTCGTGTGTTACCAAAACCCATGTGGTCTGACTTGGACTTGCACAAAACATAAAAAACAAATGTATAGAGATGATGGTGATCCTGATGATGCAGATAAGCATTTCCTTGGGTTTCTGGCCCCTTCATTGCCATATTAAAATTTGTATTTTGGGTTATAATTTCCAAGCAATAACTTGGACAACGATAAAAAAAATAAAATAAAGCTGACGCTGGGTTCCGACACCCCCAAATGAAAGACACAGCACTGCAGACAAGGTTTGGCAATTGATGTTAGCCCACAAAGACACAACTTATATTCTTAGGAAATTAAGGGGAAAAGATAGTGTATTATAGCAAAGTTTAAATAATTAAAAATTTAAATTTTTTATTTTTAATATTGTAAAATTTAATTTAAAAAATAAAAAAATTATTTTTACTACACAATACATAATTTAATGAATATATATATATATATACACATACATGGAGACAGAGTTAAAAAAAATTGAAAAAAAAAAAAAAAAACAAGAAGAAGCATCATTTGACTTTCAATCGCTTCATATCATTGACTTCTTCTCCATATTTCATTTTTGTTTTTCTGCTTCGTTCGTTTAACTTTGGCACTTAGATAGATTGATAAAGAGAAAAAGGGAGAGAGAATGAAGCTGACGCCGAGAGAAGTGGAGAAACTGGGACTGCACGAGGCTGGGTATCTAGCGCAGAAGCGGCTTGCTCGTGGCCTCCGCCTTAATCACTCTGAAGCCGTCGCTCTCATTGCTACTCAGGTTTATATATATCCAAATGGGCTTTTTTTCTTTATATACATACAAGAAAAAAAAAACATTTAAATTCTCTAGCATTTGACTGAAAATCTTGCTTCATGTTCCTGTTGAATTGAAGTTTTATTGTAAGTGATAATCCTGAAATGGAGCACCCTTCTGTTAAATGGGTAATGGTCCTTCTTTATTGGATATGGCTTATTTTATCTTACTCTTTTTTTTTTTAAAAAAAAATAAAGATTTTAGAGTTTGTTCGTGATGGTGACAAGACTGTTGCAGAGTTGATGGACATTGGAAAACAATTACTGGGAAGGTATAATCTAAGAATTGGTTGTTAAAGATGCTTCTTTTTTGTGTTTTCATTTGGCCTCATCACTCAGTCGGTTTCTGTTGTTGGCTTAACAATGATAAGCTATGAACTTGGAAAATATCAGTTGCCAATTTTGCTATATAATGTGACTGGTAGTTCATGTAAGGCCCTGTGAGATTTTGAGTGGAAGGTTTGATTGGCCATAGATTTCAAATATGGGCGGTTTGCTTTACATTCTGACGCCAGCTTCTTTTTGTAATCGGACGATGGTGACAGTCAGACTTTGATTACTGATTTTTGGGAGAGGTTCTTCTTGTCTAGTTATTTCTTCTTCAGCATGATTGTAGAAATGTTGTATTTCTGTAGAAAGTTCTTTGGCTATTGATATTTCTGTTACGGGTCTAATGCTGTCTGCCTGTAATAACAGGAGGCAAGTTCTTCCAGCTGTTCCACATCTTCTGGATTCTGTACAGGTATAAGCTCCTTCAATTATAGCCTGCTTGGAAGATTTCAGAATTGAGCCCAAGTTTTATGAATACAGTTTCTGATCTCCTGGTGAATTAGCCACAAAAGTATATGTAATGTTGGATGAGTGTGGCAATCCCAATAACAATAATGATAAGAAAAAGAAATTTGGAAGGAAGGGTCACTAGCACATATGGTTCTTAGAAATATGTTCTGAAATGCTACTGACCTAGCACATATTACTGGACTCTTTCCAAACTCATTTACTTCACATTCTTAATGCTTTTTGTCCCCAAATCTGGATTTTTAAACCTTCTTGCATTCTTCTGGTTGTAGGTTGAAGGGACATTCCCTGATGGAACCAAGTTAATTACTGTTCATGATGCAATTGCAAGTGAAAATGGAAATCTGGAGCTAGCATTACATGGTTCTTTTCTTCCATGTAAGGCTTTACCTTTGGTTGCAATGTCTAGGATTACCTTCCCGTGGTATCTGATACTCAAATTTTAGTTTCTGGCTCTACTCTTGGGTGGCCTTATAAGAATATTGATTTGAATTAAACACTTTACGAAAGCTGGAAATCTTTGTTCAAACAGGTACTTCTTTTGCTTATATAAGCCACAAGCTGCTTGGATGATTTGTAGTCTTTCTGTTTCTCATATGTGAGAGAAATGGAAAGTTATCCTTAGTCATAACACTAGAATGTGTGCTCAGAAAGGAATTGGGCATGTTTAAAGAATGGCCTACAAAATTTATGGAAATGATAGATTTCAATGACACATGAACTAGGATTATTAGAATAAACTATTTGATATGAAAATATAAGGTAACTTTCCACCCTTGTCTGTTCCTATCAGACCAACTTTCTTTTTTTGGTGCTTTTGCAGATTCACTCTCTTAGATTTATCAAGTTTAATGAATGATCTTTAATTATGTGTTGTACACTTGGTAATCTTGTATTCTTGCATTCCATTGGCACTTATCTTGTAACAACTGAAAAAGTTCACTCAACACATCTCATCTGATGGATACAATGGAAGAAAATTAATTCTGCAGTTCCTTCACTTGAGAAGTTTTCTGGAATTGAAGATAATGGAATACCTGGGGCGATCATCTTTGGAGTCGGGGATATTAAGCTTAATTCTGGAAGGAAAGCAGTAATTCTCAAAATTATTAATACTGGAGACAGGCCAATTCAGGTGTTCTCTTGTAACTTATTACTTTGTCTTCCCTTCCCTTGGCATTGACATCTGGCTTGTGTGCATAACTAGATGATGGTCTTAATGGCCTTTCTGTTTTTATTTTTATTTTTATGTTTTCATTTAGTTTTTCAGTCTTCTAACTCTTGTTATAGGTAGGCAGCCACTATCATTTCATAGAGACAAACCCCTATTTGGTTTTCGATCGAATGAAAGCATATGGCATGCGCCTGAATATACCAGCAGGGACAGCTGTACGATTTGAGGTTGGACCTTCTAACTTTTACGAACTTCAACTTCTTTTAATTTTTCACTTATGAATTGATCTAAAGCAATCATGACGGTTTGATTTTGATAGGCATTGTAAGTGTCATTTTAGACATATCCTTAGTATAAGGAGAAAATATTATATGCACTTGTTCTCTTTTTTTTTCTCCTTTCACATTGTCTCTCTTTCCCTCTCCCTCTCTCTCCCTCCCCCATCCTCCTCCCTCTCATTCCATGTATGTCTTCATCAAAAGGTGTCCTTGAAATGTCCTGGGTTAGGACATTGTCTGCTCTTAGATTAATTTAGTTTGTGCAGTTTGTGTCCTGTGCTAAGACTTGTGTTACTTTGCTAGCCAGGGGAATGCAAAAGCGTTGTACTTGTGAGCATTGGAGGTGAAAAGGTGATTAGAGGAGCAAATGGCATCGTTGATGGCCCAGTCGATTATGCCAACTGTGCGGCAGTATTGGAGGCTATAAACTCAAGAGGATTTGGGAATCGGGAAGAACCGAATGCTAGGTATGGAATTTCTGACCCAGCTGTTTCCAGATACCAGCTTCAGTTTTTCATCCTGCTGTTAAGATGATATGACATTTATGCTCACTATAGCAAAATAATTTAAAGTTTGTGAGAGGATCCATGCCTCTGAGCTAAATTGTTTGCAGCGAAGGTGTATGTGGGGAAGATTCTGCTTTCACCACCACAATTTCTCATGAACAATATGCTAATATGTATGGCCCAACTACTGGTGACAAAATTCAGCTTGGTGATACCAACCTCTATGCCGAAATTGAAAATGATTTTGCTGTGTATGGTGATGAATGTGTCTTTGGAGGTGGAAAAGTTATAAGGGATGGAATGGGCCAGTCATCAGGGCATGGACCAGCTTCCTCTCTCGATACTGTTGTAACAAATGCTGTGATCATCGACTACAGTGGAATTTACAAGGCAGATATTGGTATTAAAGGTGGTTGTATTGTTGCCATTGGTAAAGCTGGAAATCGACACATCATGAATCATGTTGACATGATCATTGGAGTAAGTTCTACCTCTTATTGTGAATGATGGATTTGGGCATGTCTAAATTGTTAATTTAACATATATACAATGCCTTTTCTTCTTTTCTTTTGTAACTAGGTTAATTATGTGTTGTATTTATGATCAGGTCAACACTGAGGTTATTGCAGGAGAAGGAATGATTGTAACTGCAGGCGCTATAGACTGTCATGTGCATTTCATATGCCCTCAACTAGTTTATGAGGCAATATCAAGTGGTGGGTCACAGAGCTAAGCATAGTTTAGCAGGAAACTGCATCTGAAATCCCTCATTCTCAAATATGTGCTAAAATTGGTGCATTGAGATAGATTAGAGATATCAACATTTTAAACAATTAATCCCATGTGCCTTTTCCTTGGGAATGTATGCTCTTATTGTTTGTTATGATTGAGAATACTATGCTTGATTTCTCAAAAAAGTTCGGTGCTTTCAATCTTCAGCCAGAAACATCCTCACAGGAATGCATTTCTTCTGAGCGACCTAGCATTAGTCTACATCTTTTGCTGGACATACCTACTATGATTTGTCATTACTGTTAGTTTTGCTTGTTTCCTTTTGCTTTGGGACTTGATCGCACTTTGTATTCAATTGCTGAAGTGAAAACCAAATTGAAACAATTTTCCTTCTTTATTGAATTATACTCTGAAAAATACATGATCTTGTAGGGATTACAACTCTTGTGGGAGGTGGAACAGGACCTGCTGATGGCACACGAGCAACTACCTGTACTCCTGCCCCATCACAAATGAAATTAATGCTGCAATCTACCGATGACCTGCCTCTAAATTTTGGCTTCACTGGAAAAGTATGCTTAAATGTCTCTGTGCTTTTCTGTTCTAACTTTCATGTTGTTACTTGCAATCAGGTTCATGGAAGGACCTCTTGGTAGTTCTCGTGCAATTCTGCTTTATGCAGTGACATTTTTTCAGGGTAATGCTGCCAAACCCAATGAGTTGCTTGAAGTAATCAAGGCCGGGGCAATGGGTCTCAAGCTGCATGAGGACTGGGGAACTACTCCTGCTGCAATAGACAATTGTTTGACTGTAGCAGAAGAATATGATATCCAGGTCAGTTTCTTAAAAAGGGAAAAAAATAAAAATGAAACTTGATGAGTTGCACATGTAAATCAACTTGTCTATTTCTGTTTGATTTTGGCAGGTCAACATCCATACTGACACCTTGAATGAATCTGGATTTGTTGAACATACAATTGATGCTTTCAAAGGAAGAACTATTCATACTTATCACAGGTAGGCATAACATTTGCAATTGTTATTTTGCCTTTAGTAGTTTCAGCTGCATGACTTGGATCACAGGTCAGGTATTCAAAATGTTAAAAATTACATTTATAACTGTCCATGAAAATCTTTGCTAGTTCTGAGAATAATTATCACTTGCACTTTCACAATTGCCACAGCTTTTGATGTTTCTGTTGGTGGTTGCAGTGAAGGTGCAGGTGGTGGTCATGCTCCAGATATTATCAAAGTTTGTGGTGTAAAAAATGTGCTTCCCTCATCAACAAACCCCACACGACCTTTTACTTCCAATACAATAGATGAGCATCTTGATATGTTGGTATGGCCAGATATTAAAGCTTCTTCCGACACTCTTAAGGATGTTTTCTCAATTTGTCTTTGACACATGTAGATGGTCTGCCATCACCTGGATAAAGACATTCCAGAAGATGTAGCTTTTGCTGAATCAAGGATAAGGGCTGAAACAATAGCAGCAGAAGACATATTGCATGATTTGGGGGCAATTAGTATTATATCTTCTGATTCACAAGCTATGGGTCGCATTGGAGAGGTTATCCAACTCTCTTTATCTTATTTCTTATTTTAGAATTTGGTTTCTGTTTTTATTTTGTTGTTTGACAGGTGTTTTATATTACTATATCATAGTTTTTTTGCCTTATTATTTGTAGCTTGCTTTCAAATGCCAATTTAGAGTTACCCAAAGGATGTTATACCTCATCAATGAACACGGCACTTGCATCACTGGCATGAGGATATAATTTATTTGCTTAGAATGTCTGATGGAAACACAACTTTATGGTTAATTTATAAAGGAGGAATGCTGGGGAAGCATTTTAGGATTTCTTTTCAGGATCAGAGTAGGCAAATCGATCACTAGATATTGATAAATTTTTCTGAGCAGAACATGTGGAGAGAGTGATAGAGATAGAGAGAAGGACTAAAGTTCAAAAATTAAGCACCTTGTTAACAACAAATTGTAACAGTTGGAACAAGCTATTGTAAATGTTAAATCCTGATTGAAATGAGATAAGAGGGAGAAAGTTACCTTCAAAACTGACTATTATAGGGACATTATGCAGCAGGATGAAAAGTGGATGACTATTATAGTTACCTTGCAAAAATATTTAGCAATTAGAAATCAAATTCGGTAGATTCTTCATCATATTTTTTTTGCTTTTAACCCTGCTTGATCTTATGTCATAATTTCCAAAATGAAAACTTTGTTAGGTCTATGAGCCGAGATCTCAATGAGATTAAATATTTCCTTTCCAGGTCATCAGCAGAACTTGGCAAACAGCCCATAAGATGAAATCACAAAGAGGACCAGTTGATCCCAATGGATCAGATAATGATAATTTTCGTATCAAACGGTACATTGCAAAGTACACCATAAATCCAGCAATCGCAAATGGGTTTGCTGAATTTGTTGGTTCAGTTGAGGTAAACTAGTCATCATCCAAACTTTTTCCCTTGTGCAACTACTTTTTCTTGGGTACATAAAAAATCTTATGCAATTTCTCTAAGGAGCACTTTCACAATACATTGCATGAAATGCCATTACATGTCATTCTGTAATCAATTTTTGTAATCCCTGCTCAATTTAATTCAGGTAGGAAAGTTGGCTGATCTTGTTATATGGAAGCCATCTTTCTTTGGGGCAAAACCAGAAATGGTGATTAAAGGTGGTGCAATTGCATGGGCCAACATGGGTGATGCAAATGCAAGCATTCCGACACCTGAACCAGTAAGATTTGGAACTGTGAAAGAAAAAAACGATTATGTGTGTGTGTGTGTATTATCAACACTTGAATCATAATTCCCATCTTTTCTTAGCTAGCCCATGTTGCTTTAACCCACCTTTGTGCCAAACTAGTTTGGTGGAAAAACAAAGCAATGTGGAGGATACCATCCTGGCATCCAGTTTGACATTTCAAATAATTTAGGAAGTCCAGGGAAGTCATGTTAAATACAAAGTTTACGGAAGTAAAGAAAAACTGAATGGTGTTTTGAGTTCCATTTTGGTAAAAGACAATGTTTTGCTGCAGGTGATTTCGAGGCCTATGTTTGGAGCATTTGGCAAGGCAGGAAGTGCTAACTCCATTGCTTTTGTCAGCAAGGCATGAACAAATTCTCTCTGTACTTTTTTTTCCCCTCTTGTCTTTTAAAAATTCAAGTTGTCTTCCATGCTTTTTTGACTCACACACATAATTCTTTTATTTCTCTTCCCTCGCAAATAGGTAGCTGCAGATTGTGGAATAAAAGCCTTGTATGGACTCAACAAGAGAATGGAACCAGTAGGCAATGTTAGGAGACTCACCAAACTCGACATGAAATTGAATGATGCCGTCCCAGACATCAAAGTGGATCCAGAAACTTACAGAGTGACAGCAGATGGCGAGGATCTCGTCTGCAGTGCAGCAACCTTAGTTCCCCTCTCACGGAATTACTTTCTCTTTTAGCTGTCCATGCGAACATCAACTGAACTGGAGCCAATGTAATCCATCCCAGTTGGCAAAACATGGCAGTCAGACAGTTGCAGTCTTTCTGTTGCATGTGCAGATGTGCCATACTGGTACGATTATTTATAATTGCAGCCATTTTGTTTAATGCGTAATGTGGGTAGGTACTATCATTGGTGGTTATTCTTACGTGTCTGTTTTCCATGGTTGTTTTGGGCAAACGTCCAGGACCGTTGTCGCCAGACTGAGTTCTTCGAGGATAAAAGTGATACTTGGGCGTTATACTCAGGATAATTACGTATTAATAAACAAAAATTTGTAAATTATATAATTAAAAAATTTCACATTGAAATGAAAAAAATTCATAAATTTAAACATTAACACTTTAAATTGAAGTGTAGTATTAAATTTATGAATTTGTTATTTATTTAAATTTTTATTTATTTAACAATTTAAACATGTTTATATATGCAAATGCATGCATGCAATAATTCCCGTCTTTATATATATATAATTTTATTTTTCTTTAATGAACATTTCCACATATGTTTATTTAGATAGGGACTAAGACTGTGTGCGAGGTTGATTAGCACATAGATTAGTTGACATTGAATATTTGGTATCAGAGTAATTCATAATCAATTGCATCTGTGTCCCCACTTGTCCGAGATTATTTATGATGCTGACCCAATGTTTTCAGTCTGGGAGCTTCGCAGATAGGGTATCAGAATAATTTTTAAGTGTATCTCTTGAGTGGTTGCCTGTGCTGTGTCGCCCACTTGTGTCTGAGATAAATTTGCAATGCTGGTCCATGTTTTCGTCAGGGAGCTTTCACGGCTTTTGCTTCCCCCCCCCCCCCCCCCCCACCAATGAGCGTCAGCCTGCGATGTTTGTTTATGTAGTAAAGGGGATAAACGATTCCGTAAGTTAATAATGTTTAAATAATAATAATAATAATAATAATTTTATTAATAAAATTACTTAGTAAAATATCTTTTATATATATATACTTCAAAAAAAATATTTTATAATAAATTAATTAATTATATATATATATATATATATATATTTTATAATTTTTAATATAAATCTTCTTTTAACGTGGTTGTTAGAGTTAGTTGGGTTATGTTACATTTAGACAGGCAGCTTCATATTCGCTTAGTGTTCGTTCCAAGATATATATATATATATATATAGGCATCCCTATCTCTATCCTCACCCGTCAATAGCACTTATCCCATCCTGTCTCTTATACACATCTAGATGTGTATAAGAGACAGTAGTTGGGTTATGTTACATTTAGACAGGCAGTTTCATATTCGCTTAGAGTTCATATAAATCTTCTATTAACGTGGTTGTTAGAGTTAGTTGGGTTATGTTACATTTAGACAGGCAGCTTCATATTCGCTTAGAGTTCGTTCCAAGATATATATATATATATATAGGCATCCCTATCCCTATCCTCACCCGTCAATAGCACTTATCCCATCTGGGAGAACAGGTCAAAACTGAGATTGGGTTTAGGGGATGACAAACTCACAGTGGCTGCCAGCTGTTTGTAAGTTTTCATTTAATTCCGTAGTTGGGTTTTATTACATTTGCCCAGATTTAACTAAACACGACCCGTGATTATATATATATTTATATCTTTAATTAAAACTATACAATCGGGTGACATTTTGCATTATTAGTTATGATCAATTCCCGTGAAGAACATTGTAAATTATGAAGGGTATCAATTTGATTAGTTGCATGATCCATTCCCATTTCCAAGCTGCTCCTTTGAGAGACCTTAGTAAACGAAAGGCAATAACTCCAAGAATCGACCTAATTAGCCAAATAAGTATGCTTCTTGCTTTTGAAACCTTGTCATGGTAAGACCTCAAAAAGGGCAATTCTTTTTAAATTCTTCTAACATCGGCATGGATGCACCAAACAAATGAGTATCGGCACAATGAAAAAAAGTGACTTTGTGTTTGACTTCAAGAAAACCAAAAAAAATAAAAATAAATAAATAAAGACTTTGAAGAGTTGACCGGCCGAAACGAGTCGCCATCTACCAACTAACAAGCTTGTGTGCGAATCATATCCCCCTAATAATACATCGTACACCTCTCTCTCTCTCTCTCTCTTTCTTTTTTGTTTTTTTTTTTTTTTTTTATAAAAAAAGTGTACTGATCTACAAGGTTTACACATTCATGGCGTCTAAACAAATCAAGTGGACATCTTTTTCACTTTTATATTTTTTTAAAAATTATTTTTTTAACTCAAATTCATGATTTTCAAGTCATCCAAAGCTAACACTTCGTCGGTTTATATTACTACAACAACAAAAAACGCATGAAAAACGAAGAGAAAAAAAAAAAAAAAAAACTCTTGTCCATCATTTGCTTTCAAGACAATGCCCATCAACTTTTCCCTCAATCTCCACGTTCCACTTCCTTCATTGGTCCAGTGTTGTTCACGGTTCACAACTGGGAATGCTCATTGGAAATCCAGCTGCTCGTATACTCCAAGGAGCGATGCTGCTTGTAAACTAGAGGTAGAGAATATTGAGGATGTTCAATAGACTCCCACCAACCCACCAAAAATTTGTCAGCATTAATAAAGGAGGGTGCAATTTTAATTGCCCCCAAAGCATGTGTGAACACGAAAATGCATTCTACATCCAATGGGTCAACTAAAAACACTGCACATGTGAATGCACATGTTTAGATATAATTCATCACATGTGTAAAACACTGTTTAGTTGCTGAAGTAGTAATTAGTTGAGAAGGGAAGACACGCAGACCTTTGAGACACTACAGAAATAACCCTGAACATGTCTTTGACTAGTTGTGCGTAAGGATTCAAACCCAACCCTACTCACACACACCCCCCAGTGTCCCAATGTAACATTGGGAGGCCAACCTTGCTTAGGAGGATCGGTTAAAAGTACCTCAATGTGTTTTATTATTATTATTATTATTATGATGAGGAATTTTTTTATACAAAGTTTATATTATTATTAGTATTATTGCTATTATTATACTCACCATTCATTGGAACTCACACTTGAAATATAAGACTTACAAATTTTGAAGTCTCATCTTTACATTTCCAATTATTGGCATCTCATGAAATAAATAAATAAAAAAAGATTCTACAACTTTTTAGTTTTATTACAAATACAATTCAATTAAATTTGCTATAATAATCACACGAGTTTAGTGTGATGTTGTAGAGAATTATTTTCCCTAGAAAAATATTAGGTCTACACAGTCTGTCCTCACCCACAGTGCGTCTAACCCCACTTCAAAAAAAAAAAAAAACTGTCATAGTTTTCTTTATCTTCTGTGATTATCAGGCGTCTCCTTTTTGTTTGCCAGCAATTTCCATTGCCTGTCAAGCTCTTTAACATCACTTCACTTGCAAACAAATAGAGAGAGAGAGAGAGGTATACAAGAGAGGTATATAGATGTATGCAGCAAAACAAGCATCTCCTTTGAAGCCAAACTTCTCTTTCGGGCGATCTCTGGCCGCCAGCTCCGGGAAGTATGCATTTTTTCCTGCTAACCGAGTACCCGGATCCCGGGTGAATCCATCCGGGTCGATCAAGGCAGCAATAAGTAGGGAGGACAAGGCTGTGAAGTCAGCCAAGTCTTTAGAGGAAGTCAATGGAACTTTGTCAACTTCTGCTAACAAGAGAGGAGTGATAGACGTGAAAGCTGTGATCACTATAAGGAAGAAGATGAAAGAGAAGATCAATGAGAAGATTGAGGATCAATGGGAGTTTTTCATTAATGGGATTGGTCAAGGGATTGTGATTCAACTTATTAGTGAGGAGGTTGACCCTGGTTAGTATTCATATCTCAATTAGATTTTTGGCCGCATGTAGGCCAAAAAGATGACCTTTTTGTGTGTTCTTGATCAGTTATAAACATGGGGTATTTTTGATTTTGGGATTTTTTTTTTTTTTGTGTGGTTTTATTGCCTTTTGTTAACTCAGAGACTTTGTGCTTTAATGGTTTGCTTTTTCAGTGACTAAATCAGGAAAGAGTGCGCAGTCTTCTGTGAGGGGCTGGTTGCCAAAGCCATCAAGTCATACTCATATTGTTCAATATGCAGCAGATTTCACTGTCCCAAATGACTTTGGCAATCCTGGAGCTATTCTCATTACCAATCTTCACGGCAAGGAGTTCTACTTGTTGGAGATTGTTGTTCATGGTTTTGAAGTGGGTCCCATGTTCTTCCCTGCCAATACATGGATCCATTCTAAGAAACATAATCCTGAAAGCAGAATTATCTTCACCAACCGAGTGAGAAAAATTTAATACTAGCTCTGTTTGGTGCCCCTTGCTAATTTTTCCTTTTCCTGCTTAATAAATTGCTGCTCATGTTTCTTTTGACAGGTTTACTTACCAGCACAAACACCACCAGGTATTAAAGATCTCCGGCGTGAAGACTTGCTTAGCATTCGTGGTAATGGAAAAGGTGAGAGAAAGCTACACGAGAGAGTCTATGATTATGCTCCTTACAATGATTTGGGCAACCCTGACAAGGATGAAGCTCTTGCTAGGCCTGTCCTTGGCGGTAGTGAGGAGTGGCCTTATCCTAGCCGATGCAGAACTGGCCAACCTCCATCCAGAACAGGTATACAATTCTTCAGAGAATTTCATTTCAGTTGTCTGCGTAACTTTCTGTTCATTCTATTCCTAATTAGCTGTGCATTTTATTGAATGATTTCACACAGATCATTTTACTGAGAGTAGAATAGAAAAGCCACATCCAGTTTACGTTCCTCGAGATGAAACATTTGAGGAGATCAAGCAGAACTCTTTCTCTGCCGGAAGGATGAAAGCTTTGCTTCACAATCTTATTCCATCTATTGCCGCTACATTGTCGAATTCGGACATTCCTTTCACATGTTTCTCTGATATTGATAAGCTATATAATGAAGGAGTTCCCTTAAGAAGTGATAAGCAAAAGCGAGTAGCTCACAATCCCGCTCTGGGAAATATTATGGACAAGGTTCTGAGCATTGGAGAAAGATTACTGAAATATGAAATACCGGCCATCATAAAACGTGTGTAGCCTCATTCTCCATCTCTCTCGAACTTCCTTAAGTTAGAACTTAATTGTCTGTTCTAAGATTGTGTGATATGCTTGTTCAGGGGATAGATTTGCATGGTTGAGAGATAATGAGTTTGCACGCCAAACTTTAGCCGGGGTTAATCCGGTGAACATTGAGATTTTGAAGGTTATATTCGAAAGCATGTCTTTCTGTTGCTGTTAAAGTGTGCTTTGGATGGCAAGTCTATTGTTTCAAATCCTTTAAGCTGTGTTGTATTTTACAGGAATTTCCTATTCTCAGCAAATTAGACCCTGCTATTTATGGTCCTCCTGAATCAGCTCTCACAAAAGATTTAATTGAGCAAGAACTTCATGGAATGACTGTTGAAAAGGTAAATGTCTCTAGCATTGTGTGCATTGGACCTGCATCAAAAATTAGAAAATCAACTAGAATTTGTTCTCTTGAAGGATTGATTCTCTTCACTAATGGATGGTTGATGATAACAGGCAATCGAAGAGAGTCGGTTATTCATACTTGATTATCATGACATGCTTTTGCCATTTATCAAGAAGATCAACTCCTTGCCCGGGAGAAAAGCTTATGCCACAAGGACAATTTTCTTCTACAATCGGGCTGGTATGCTGAGGCCAATAGCTATTGAGCTTTCACTTCCACCAACCCCATCTTCACCACACAATAAGCGTGCTCAGACACATGGGCGTGATGCTACAACTCATTGGATTTGGAAACTAGCCAAAGCTCACGTCTGCTCAAATGATGCTGGTGTCCATCAACTAGTAAATCACTGGTAAATGGTTTCAATTCTGATGAATACAGTGCATTGATGTACTGGAGGCATCCGTAGCCATTTTAGATAACACATATGCCAACACTCTTGTGTGAGATCTAAAGTGAATAATTCTTATTCTTAGGTTGAGGACGCACGCTTGCATGGAGCCTTATATAATTGCAACTCACAGGCAACTTAGCCAAATGCATCCCATTTACAAGCTGCTACATCCTCACATGCGGTATACGCTAGAAATTAATGCACTTGCACGGCAAAGTTTAATAAATGGAGGAGGTATAATTGAGGCTTGTTTTGGCCCCGGAAAGTATTCCATGGAGATAAGCTCGGCAGCCTACAAGAGTTTGTGGCGGTTTGACATGGAGGCATTGCCTGCAGATCTTATTCGGAGGTAAAGTAAAAACTTTATGCTGATTTCCTGGACCTTTCTTTTGTCATTGCCTTTAGATTCTTTCCATGTCTTTCTCGTTTGTCCCATGTCAAAATCTTCAGAGGCATGGCAGTGGAGGATCCTTCGATGCCTTCTGGTGTGACACTTGTGATCGAAGATTACCCTTATGCTTCAGATGGGCTCCTAATATGGTCAGCGATCAAAGAATTGGTTGAGTCTTATGTCAACCACTTCTACTCTGAGACTAACTCTGTCACATCTGATGTTGAGCTCCAAGTCTGGTGGAATGAGATAAAGAACAAAGGTCACCCCGACAAACAAAATGAACCATGGTGGCCTAAGCTCAATACAAAAGAGGATTTATCTGGTATACTTACTACGATGATCTGGATAGCTTCAGGTCAGCATGCAGCTATCAATTTTGGGCAATACCCCTTTGGAGGATATGTGCCCAATCGCCCAACCCTCATGAGAAAGCTAATCCCTCAAGTAAATGAGCCTGACTACGAAAATTTTATTCAAAATCCCCAGCATACATTTCTGTCATCTTTGCCAACTCAACTTCAAGCCGCCAAGGTGATGGCTGTTCAAGATTCCCTGTCAACTCACTCCCCAGATGAAGAGTACTTAGGCGAGATGAGCCTTCTACACAGGCATTGGATCAACGATCATGAAATACTGCAATTGTTCAAAAGGTTTTCTGCCCGTCTAGAGGAGATAGAGGAGACAATAAATTTGAGAAATAAGGATATCCACCTGAAAAACAGAAGTGGTGCCGGTATTCCCCCCTATGAACTGCTGCTTCCCACCTCAGGTCCTGGAGTAACGGGTCGTGGAATCCCCAATAGCATTTCTATCTAATGTGTGAAACCACTTCAAAGTCATTACAACTCCATGCCATTATTGTTAATTAGTTAGTGATGGTTAGTGTACACGTTCACTTGAAAAGGGTCTGCTATAAAAATGATATAAATTTTCAGCAGCGCAGCATTGTCTGTAGGGCCCAACTGTCACGATTATGCAACTCTTCTGAATAACGTGGAAGATGATGTAGGATGAAGACGTGAGACATTAACTCTTAACTATTTCAGTTAGTTGTATGTATGTGCCAACTGTGAACTGGAAATAATTGCCTGTTCTATAAACATGTGTTCACCAATACACAACGTATGTTTTTGACCCCAAAACCATATGTTGAGCAATGCAGAATAAGTACGACACAGACAGATAAAATTTAGAGATGGCACTAGGCATTGCGACTTTGAGTAGCTCCTTCCTCAGCACTTTACCCTGGGCATTCTTGGGCAACGCATCAATGAACAATACCCGTCGTATTCTCTTATAAGAAGCAACCTGCAATGACATGTAAAATCAAATATTTGGAATAAATGTTACTTTCCATTGAGCATTGTTGCCCAAGGCAAATACACGTACCTGTTCAGCTATACAATCACTAATTTGAGATTCATCAACGAGGCTTCCAACCCGTCTTACTACAAAAGCAACGGGTACTTGACCTGCTTTCTCATCTGGATACCTGAGAAATTTATGAGTGGTGACATTGTAGTTGATATTTTAAGCGAGCAATCAAGCACTAAGAACAGTTTCCAAGTAACAAGTCATTGATAAATCACTAGGGTAATCGATAAAATCATTGAGAAATGAATGGCATACGGAATAACAGCTGCCTCTACGATGTCTGGATGGGACAGGAGCAGATGCTCAATTTCGGCTGGGGCGACCTGGTATGACAGAAAACCATAAATAAGGACATGTAAAGCATTTGACCATGCAGAGGAAACACTTAAAATCTGTGAACGAAATTTATAAAAATTTGGCAAATATAGTTATGTGACCTGATATCCTTTGCATTTGATTAGTTCCTTTATGCGATCCACGAAAAATAGGAATCCTTCACTGTCAATATAACAGAGGTCTCCTGTTCTCAACCAACCTTCAGAATCTAAAGTTGCTGCAGTTGCTTCCTCATCGCCAACATAACCTACGGTCAAAGTGACACCAATTCATGGAAACCAGGTCAATGAAATTCAAACTTTGACGCAGTTGTACTTAACTAAACTAAATAAACCATAACCAAATCAATGATTGTTTTTATATCGTTTTGGAGAAGCAAGTGTGATGTACAAGAGAAACTTAAGATTACCCTTCATAATGGATGCTCCTCTGAGCCAAAGCTCGCCGGCCGAGCAAGGAGGGAGAGGAATGCCAGTATCAGGATCAATGATCTTGGCCTGGCAATTCGGTATAAGCTTTCCTGTTGCTCCCACCACTTGGCTTTCTCTTGGGCCTATTGTTCCGAAGACCCTTGCTGTTGTTTCAGTGAGGCCATATGCCTTCACCCATGTACAACGTTATTTTTACTGGCGTTCCATCCGGAAAGTCCTCTACCAATGTCAAATTAATTGGGTACACTAAAATACTTTCTAGTCATTTAACTCTCTCTCTCTCTCTCTCTCTCTCTCTCTCTCTCTCTCTCTCTCTCAAGTATAGTGTGTGAGATATAACTGTTTTACAAGAAAAATTAAATAACAACGTTCGGACACAGAGATAATAATAATAAATCAAATTTTTAGTATTTATTTTTAATATAATATATTCATAAATTTATACTATATAAATTTAATTTTTTATCATTTATTATATAAATTAAAATTATAAATAAATTATGCTAAAAAATTGAAATTAAAATATTCTAAATATTTTAAATAAAAAAAATATTTTATTTGTAATACCTCGTTATAAATATTTATATTTTACATTAATATGATCAAACTATTATAAAAATTAATATATATATTAAATATTTACATAAAATAAATTAAATTTTATTTTTATATTTATAAAAAATATATATATATTTCTCATGAAACGTGAAGAATTATTGACTAATATTATCTCTCCCACTAGCAAAGAATTCTCAATAAAAATTTGCATAACAATTTTTTTTTTGTAGATTAAATAATATAATTTAACCCCCCCCCCCAAAAATCATAATTTTTCGATGCAAAAAAAAAAGCCACGTCAGAAATAAAGATTATCATAGTAACTAAATTACCAAACTTAGTATAAGGTTCTGACCTGGGCCAGCTGGACCCCGGAAAACCGTTTTTTGAACCGACCAATCAGACTCTTACCGGCCGGAGCTCCGCCACAAGAGACAACTTCAAGCGAGCTCAAATCGTAGCCGTTCATCGTCTCACATTCATTCACCATCGCCACCACCACTGGCGGAGCCAGAGCCACGTGGCTGACCTTGAACTCTTCTATCGCTCTCAGCATCGTCTTCATGTCAAACCTCTCCATTGACACAACGGTCTCCCCAATAGCTAACGACCTCACACAGAATGAGAAGCCGTACACGTGGAAGTACGGTACAGTACAGAGACTAAGCGCTGGCGTCTCTCTCACCGGCCGGGTTGCTAGGCCGCTGGCCACAGTGGAAGTGAAATTTCGATGAGTCAACAACACTCCTTTGACCATCCCGGTCGTGCCGGAGGAGTAAAGAATCGCCGCTGGATCTGACTGGTAAACCCTAACCGACTCGGTCTCTCCAATTTGACGCGTCATTAAGGACTCGAACTCCGGCGAGTCTAGAACAACTGTTTTAATTAATGAGGCTGAGGCTATCTTATGAGCGGTGCTCGACGTGACAAAGGCCACTGCAGGCTTCGAGAGCCGAATCTGGCGGAGAATCTCGGGAGCCGTTCCGGCTGGGTTCGGCGGCGAGATGACGACACCGAGAGAGAAGAGAGCGAAGTAGAGGACTGGAACGTGGAGGGAGTTCGGGGAGAGGATGAAAGCGATGTCGCCTTTTTGGAGTCCAAGACGGTGGCGGAGAGAGGAGGCTAGAGTCTTTGTGCGGAGGACGAGGTCGGAGAAGGAAATACGGTGGCGAGCGACGGCGTCGAGGAGAGCTGCGGATGTAGGTGGCGGAGGGGAGGAGTGGAGGAGGGAGAAGGCGAAACGGAGATGGGAGTTGTTGGCGAAGGAAGTGGGACGTGGGGCCTGAGGCTATGGTAGATTTTGGTTTCTGAGCAATAGCCGCTTTGGTTATCGATTGATGATGGTGGGTTTGTTTGGCTCCTTGGCATCGCCATTTTTGCATTACACAGAGTCACAGTCAGTTCGGTAAGTAAAGGATGTGCGCGTGCAAGTCCTGGTGTGTTTTTCTAAATCTAAATTATTATTTTTTTTTATAAAAAAAAATAGATACAATTTACTTTTTTGACCAAATAGAATATAATACAATTTAAATATAAAAAATGACCATTTTTTATTTCTCTGGGCAATAATATTTTTCAACAGGATGCTTTTGTCATAAATTATAAATTTTAAATGATACAAATTTAATTTGCCCAAAAACAGCAGGCCAACAATCTCATTCTTTGGTTTACTGAGAGACGGCAATCTTTGACATATTGAGCGAGACAATAATCTCTTTTCTTTGGTTTACTGGGCAGTCTTTCGTTGGATCTGGACGTTTCAGAAAAGTGAGAAACACGGACGCGAATTTAGGCATGTTCGTCTGTATTGTACGCAACTCATACATCAAAAGGGAATTAAAAAGAGTGTATATAGTTACCTCAAAAAATTGGGGACATGTTATCAAAAATTGGGCTGAACAATGCTAAATAATCCGGAGTCTGCTTGTGCCGAAACTCTAGCAGCCTAATATTGTTTTTTTTTTTTTTAAAAAAAAAAAAACCCAGAGAAAAGACCCATATAGATGAGGAAACTAAAATAAGGAAGGTGGCAAATTACTGGAATCCAAAAACACTGGTTACGGGGAGAATTTAGTCTGGCGCATCTCGTAGCCTTCATCCCTGAGTCTACTCATCTCCTCAAAATTAAGGAGCACCAGCTGGACAACAATTGTCCTTTATGGGGACTGCCCTTGAAATACTTAGGGTGCATCAACGCTTTAGTGAGGTCCTATGGCATGCAAATAATGAAAAACTTCTTTCAAGGCGAAGGGCAGAGGTGCTCTTGCTGTGGGCATACTGAGTGACGCAACTTTTTGTCGGAAGGAGGCCATACAGTGAAATATTTAGCCAAGGTGTAGTATTAGATATTCTACCCACAGCTTCTGAAACCATTCATGAATTAGTAATAGTATACATATATCCTACTGTCGCATCGAGCACTCGCAATTTTATTGGCTTCAGACAACGTGGGATAGTTATGGCGGCGAAATTTTGTAACCTAAGCGCGAATGGAAAAGAGCCGGCATCACTTGTCTCTTCACCTTCTTACCCTTTGTCTCCCTCCTAACCACTGGAAAAAGACAAACTTGGGCACGAAATTCATGCCGAGTGGAACTAGACAACCATGCCCAAAATTTGAAACACAAGCCGGACATCATAACACATTTGTTTTGGCAACCCCTTCTAAGTTGCTTTTTATTGCCAGCCTCAGCTCAATATCCTGAATTTGGGCGTCATCTGGAAGGGTGACATTGTACACATAGAGATCGTCACAGTGAATTCGCCTCCCACTTCATCACAATCCTGCAGCAAAGCTTCAAACTCCTCCCACAACCTTGAAGAACGTGGGGCTAGGAATCGAGTTATCTCATGCACCAGATCCCCGTTCACAGGGACAAGCCATGATTGTCTTGGATCCAACCAATAGCATATGCCTGGGACAATCTTCAAACAGCAATGCAACTCACATGAAATGTCAAATTCCTACAATACTACAGAATATCCCCAGAAAATTTTATAAAAATAAAAACAAAAATTGTCCAACGACCCCTGGTTAGTGGGTAATGGATTAGTCAGAATTTCCATCTCCAAGCAACCCATTTTGCCGGCCGTGCCTATGATATAACTACAGTTTATGGCAATTGACTTGATCGCGGCCAGCTGCTTTCAACCCAAAAAATATCCTGCAGCTGTGCGACACATACGACCCAGAAGAATGACAAGAAAAAAGTGTGATTGAAATCACACCTCATAAAAAAATGTTACCACCAGAAAACATACCGTGAAGACCAAAATCATGCCCCGTATTAAATTATCAGAAAACATACATGATCTCAACATCCAAAACTGTATTCAGACACATAAGAACAATCCAAAGTTTGTGCTGTACCTCCAGAGAGCCTGTAGATAACTAATTGAATGTTCTATAAAGTCCACAGCATGCAGGTAACCTCCTCAACCTGCTTGCTCTGATACTGCAGTGACATCCACAATGTCATTAAAAGATTCTGATTGGTTAAATCTTCAATCTTCTCACACCATCAATACGCAGAAAGGAATGAAGAAGAGGAATAAGGTAGAAAGCCCTATGGCAAATATTTGATTGTTTGTCAGTATTACAAGTGCTTTTACTACAGTTGTCAAGGAACCAAAAACTAAGCCATGAGAATTGAAATCCATCAAATAATCACTTCTGCAACTAATCAGATGCTTAAAGAATATTGCATACTTAATCTTGAACAAGGCAGTATTTGACTTCTACATCACATTATAGCATGGCCCAAATTCATCACCATTTAAGACTAAACTAGTAGGGACAGTGTGTTTGTTCCAAATCTGGAACTACGAAATTCAGAAGAAAAAAGATAAATAGTTTACTAGTTCAAAGCAACTGAAAAAAATAATTCTTGCAATCTTCAATACACAGGACATTCAACCCTGCAAAATGAAATTAAGCTAAACTAGGTCTACTCTATGCAAAACATAAAACAACCAAGCATTGCAAGCACAAGTTCTACCATGCTTCGAAATATTAACACTCTACCAACTCTCAACTTGCAATCCCCACAGATGTCATTTTTAATTTCCAACTCCAACAATGTGTCAACTTAGATTCAATCTTATAAAGATGAGGATGCCTGTTCAGATTTTTTTTTTTTTTTTCCAGAAGCTGGGGTTGATTTAGATAAACGAGAGGAATAGCAAAATGCACATTCAGCTCAGGAACCCAAGTCCATTAGGAGTAACGAATCAAAAGAAACCACAAGCCTTAATGACAAGTGAGCGTACAGTTTTGGCAAAATCTTGGATTTTTTCACCCCTGTTAATCAATTTCTCAAGTTAGAAGTTAATATCAAAACAAGAAACATCATCAAATGATACTAACAATTGATGGACTCTGTTACCAATTCACCTACAGAGTTTTGGTACTGTGTTCATTAGATTGCAACAAAGGCTTCCAAAAATTTTGAAAAAACATGAAAAAGCATCAAAACAAAAGATGGACATAGACTGCAAAACTATACATCAATGTGTTTCAAAATTACAATGTTATAATTAATGGCATGACCACTATGGATGCAAAGCAAAATCCTGATCCTGGATAACGTTCCACAAATATCAAATTGACAAATTACCTTTGGATGCAACAATGGTTACTGTCAATGATTACTGTTTATTCTTCGTCAATGAAAAGCTAAGAATGGCTCCTCCACTTCACACCAATGGTCTCTTGCAAACACAATGTTAATATTAAAAGAAGATGAAACTTATAATGGCAAGTAAATCCATGTTGTTCTTATCTTCAAAATGAAAATTTAATAGAAATTTTACAATGTACCAACGTAGATATGTTACATACACAAGTTTCAGATAAAACTAATCTTTTTAAGAAGGGCCATCATGCCACACCTTGCAATGCAAGCAGTGTCACAGAAGCTTATATCTCAATATTGAAGCTGAAGAACAAAGTCAACCTGCAACATAACTGGTTGATGGGAGGATGCAAATAATTTATCCACCCAAATCACCATACGTGCCTGCTAAAAAACAGTACCAATGAACATCTGACAAACAATGTTCACAACTTCCTTTCAATGGACATCTCTCACCTCCACCTTCTCTGATGTTAGTAGCATAAAACAGAAAGCTTGGAGATCACAGGGTCAAGATTGACCACTTAATATTTAGCCAAATATTCCACCAGCCCCTAATTCCCCTTGCTGTAGTTCTTTCCGACGCTGCTCTTCCAAAGGATCTGGACTCTTCAATATTCTTCGCAGACGCCTGCACATAAAACAAAGAGAACAAAAAAATGAATAAAAAATTGAACACAAGAACGATGATAAAACAGTCACTTTGAGACATTCATGGTAACAATACCTATCCTGAGCATGCTGAGCAGGAAAAGTTGGCATAAAGTCTTTAGACTTTGGAAGAGGAACTTCACGAAACCACTCGTGCTTAATAGCAGCTTCAGCAGTTATTCTCTACAAAGAAATAAAAAGTAACATCACCTTATTGAATCCACAATACAACTCTACTAAATTAGAGAACTACATGCAACTGCAAATCTACCTTCTCAGGGTCATACGTTAGAAGCTTGTTCAACAAATCAAACCCAGAATCAGAGAGGACTGGTGACCCAGTGAACGATGTAGCTGGGAATTTCTTACGCAATAGGTTATACCTGAAAAAACATGCCACATGGTTAATACCCAAAGGAAATGAATGCTGTTTAACTCAAAGTGTCACCAATGGAGGCCAGATAGCCAGACCAGAATCACTCTGCTGGAGGCCTGGGAAAACAGTGACAAGAATAAGAACCCCTGGATGTCACTGTAAATATAATATTGAATCAAAGAAATTTTGGTACTTACTGATGCTTGACAAAATTAACCTTCACACCAGGCAACTTGGAAAACCCGGGCCAGATTGTCTCATTTGGTGTACCAAGGGTGCGAAATATCTACAAACATGTTAAGGGAAAAACACACACGAGTATCAGTCCACTGACCAACTAGATTAGATAGCACTACAATGTCTAGAGTAACAGCAATTGAGGACAAGAGGAAGTTAATGAAAGAAAGAAGTCAACCTTTTATTATTTTTCTTTCTGGAAACTTAATTTACCTTGTCAAGTTGATCAAATTCTGTCTTGCCATTGAACAAAGGTTCCTTTGATAACAGTTCAGCCATAATACAGCCCAGTGACCACATATCAATTGCCGTTGAATATTGCTTGGCTCCCAAAAGAAGTTCAGGCGCCCTGTATACATACACTATAGCCTCAAAACTTGACTCTAAACTGAAGATACATATAGATAATGACAACAAAGCTCAATAGGACACATAAATTATTGGGGAAAAAAAATAAATCAGCTCTTATCCTAATGAATGGTTCAATGCATAGTTTTGTTTAGTCTTACTAGCTTAGATTTTGTCAAACATCATGATTAAGACTAGCAATCACAAAAGGCAACATCCAGAGACTTACAAAAGGTCAAACAACCATGCATCAGTGCAGCAGTAAGGAAAGCAAGATGCAACAGTTACCTACTAATTGTTTTCATACAGATAAGCATAGATAAAAAATCCACCACACCAAGACAGGAGAAAAAAAACTTAGCAACACATTTGAAATCTGCAGAGTACACAATAGAAATTATCCAAAGGTCGCATAAAAGAACACAATGATGAATTGGGATGTAAAAAAAATATAGAACAAGAAACCTAGTGAAAGATATCAGCAACAACAACAGCAGAAAGCTGCCATAAATGCTAACCATAAATAAAAGAGGAAAGTTTAGTTTGTAGCACAGCTTACCTGTACCAAAGAGTAACCACCAAATGAGTATAAGGTTTCAATGGACTCCCATATTGACGGGCCAATCCAAAATCACAAATCTTCAACTCACCCCGGTTATTCAAAAGTAGATTCGATGTCTTCAGATCTCTATGAAGCACCCAGTTATCATGAAGATATTTGACACCCTCTAATAACTGAAGCATTAAGCATTTCACTTCACTCTGACTAAATGGTTGCTTCATTGACTCCATGAGTCCTTTCAGATCATGCTCCATGTACTCCATCACCATGAAAATGCTGTCAAGGTTACTCCCTACAACAACTTCCTTAACGTCAACAATTGAAGGATGATGAAAAGAAAGAAGAATGTTTATCTCCCTTAAAGAAGTCAGCGGAAAACCTTCTCGTTCTTTCTCCATCTTTACTTTCTTCAATGCCACAATTTCACCTGTCTTCTTATCTTTGGCCCTGTATACAACACCATAAGTACCTTCATCTATCTTGTTCAATCTTTCAAACTCATCAACACTTCTACAACCCAAAAGCATGTTTATACTTCTTTGAGGAGACCCTGTGGGTTCTTGTGTTCCAGAAGAATTATTTTCATCCCCAGATTCTGTATCAGAAAGGCCACCAATACTGACATTACCATCATGTTCCTCATCAACATCCATGTAGTCAGCATTTTCAGGGTCATGGCCAGGATAAGCACCCCTTGTTGAAGACCTAGCATGGTTGCCTTGCTCATCAGATTCAGATGACCTCGCTCTGGCATCAGAACCATCTCTCCTAATCTCCCCAAAGTCTGGAGTCACTGACCTTGAGTGACCTCTTGTATCTAGAGACTCCATGAGAGGCATCTTCTTCCTCCATTTAGGCATCTCCTGATCCTCTACAATTTCACCTTCATCAAATGGAGAATTGTTTCCAGCTGCCCATCTTGAAGATGAAATATTCCGTGGCGGTACATAATCTTCATCATCTATTGGCTTTGCTTCCTGCTCATTACTCCACCGTTGCTCCTCTGGTGGAGGAAAAACCAGCTCTTCTGGAGTCTCAGACACAGTATGTCCATCTGCCCATCTTTCCCCTGCAACCTTGCCCGGAGAAAAAGATGGAGATTTCTGGTTTTTACTGTTTCTGATGGGAGATACTTCTACAGCATCATCTGGAATAGTACTAGGTGACTGTCGATAAGCCTCTTCATCACTAAAATTAGGTGACTGGTGATAGGCCTTGGACAGGGGTGGTGGCGGAGGGAGCGCACTAACTACTGGAGCATTCCTAACTTTTGATGCCTTACTCACTTCCTTATCGTCCCTGTCCCAAACTATAGGGGAGAACTTTCTCTTTTTCTCCATGGGAGCTGCCTTCCCATTCTCTACTATTTTTGGAATCTCACTATTCTTATTAGCCATCAATTCAGACTCAAGAGCATCATCAGACCCACTCTCACTAGACAACTCACCAGGCTCCTTATCCAAGGTCTTAACAGAAAGCCCATGTCTCTGGGACCCAAGGGCTCTACTGTTGCCACTACTGTCCGAATCACTCCTACTAGAAGAATGGTAGCCACCACCATTGCTCACCTCTCTCTCCTTAACATCCTTCTGTCTAACCCTAAACCTATCTTTCCGAGCCCAATCACAGATGTGACCCCTTTCATTTTCCCTCATACCATTCCCGTACTCCTCCTTGCAATAAGCAAAATCCCTCCTTGACAATTCAAAATTAGACTCCCGCTCCCTAATTTCAGCATCACGGTAGCCCCCATGTCTCCCAGCTGCCATAAATTCAAACTCCAACCTACAGATGGCAGAGCTAATCTCAATCAACTTACCACAATTCCTCGGCTATAAACCCCCCCCCCAAAAAAAAAATATCGGCCAAATTTCAATTTTACAAACCACCAAATAAAAAGTTCAACTCGAAGACCTCAGTCCAAATAACTTCAGATCTAAAAGCAACATTAACAATTAAACAATAACGACGTAAAGGAACCCTACTTCAAGGCTTCGATTACTGCTCTTTCTTGAAATTTCTAGGAAAAATCATAAGAGAAAAAAAAAACAAAACGGAGAGAACGAAACCCTAGAAATCAAAATTGATCACACGAGAAACCCTAGAAATCTATATAGGAGACTGACAAAGCCTTGATCTCGGATTCGAACGGGCGATATTGGAAATACAAATTGAGAAGAAGATTGATTAGGGCTTACCCGATGGAAAAGAGATAGAGAGAAAAGGCGGCGGCGATCGGCGTTTCCGGAGAGAGAAACTTCGCAATAGAGGCTGCTATCGAAGTTAAGTTATCAAAAGATGTAGGCCCTTGACAAAACCTCGCGGAAACGAGTGTTTTTTAAAGGACGCCCGCAGTCGTCAATATTGGTCTCGATTTTCTTCTCTTTTTATCCACTTTGATATAAATAATAATTTTTTAAAATCAACAAAATTAAAATAAATAATAATATGTTATAAATTTATGGAGCACGTGGCCGGAATACGAGGAAGATGGGATGATGAAAAACTATATATATTAACTATTCCTTGTTAGCTTAATAATACAACCAAATTTAATATCCAATGATTTAAAAATATGGTCTCAAATTTAAATTTTTAAATGAATTCCATGTTTTGAACCAAGAATTATAGAACTAATTGTTATACTAATAATTTTAAAATTTACCTAATTTTCAACAAAAAAAATTTCATTATAAATATTTAATATAATAATCAATTAGTAACATATATATTAATTTTAAGTACACAAAGAATCCTACAAAGACATCTCAAAAGTTTAAGTATTTAAATTTTTAAATTTTACTTTCTTATTTTATCAACAAGGTAAAGAGTTATAAAAATTTATTTTGTTATTATATAATTAATGATACTATTAATCCCTTAAAAACACATATTTGGTATTTACTTTTACAAGTTGAATTACTCAAGATGATTTAGTGGTATTCACAATTTAAAAAGAATAATTTGTAATAACTTAATTTATCATATTACTTTATTAATTATTACGAATCTCTAAACAGTTATATTTATAATGATAATTTTTTCAAAACATTTGATCTAATTTTTAATATAACTAAAAGTTTAATCATCATGTTATTAATTTAAAAGTTGAATCATCGATTTAATCTATAATTTATAAAATAATGTAATTTTATTTATAATTAATAATTTTTTACATAATTTTTTTTAATAAAAAAATATAAAAATAATATTATATATAAATTTTTATATGAAATATGAACTTGCATGTATTAGAAAATTTTGAGACAGAAAAAAAAATACAAACTAGAATCTTTAGATTGATGGATCACTAAAAACACAGTGAGTTTTGATCGGAATTTGAATAGATCAGGCCAAGGCCAAGACCGACTGATAAGTATGGCAATGACTAGAGCTATCTGATACATCGCTCCTATTTTCTTTATTAAAGAAAAGAAAAGAAAAAAAAAGGACCGTCAAAATTCGTGATCTAACATGACATGATGATCTTGACTTGATTGAAGACGTGTGCTATTACTTTTCTCGTTGCCAATCCACAAACGCCAATATATCAGTAGTTAGTCAAGTTAAACGGCAGTTATTGTGTATGCAATTTTTTTTTTTTTTTTAATAGAATTGAGTGAAATTGTATTAGTAAGCGTAGTATTAATTCCAATAAGCTTTTTTTTTTTTTTGGCCTAATCCAAATTCATTGAGATTCAATTATTCAAACACAAGATCCTCTGATTCCCAAAAAAAAAAAAAACTCATTTTGCACTCCTTAAAATAGCTTCATAGTTAAAAATTTAAATATTTACTTCGAAAATTTTAAGTTTCAAACTTCGGTTTAAAGAGAAAGATTTGTCACACATCACGCATCAGAGACACGGGAATTATAAAAGAGAGCAACAAAGTATGTTTTTCACATTTTTGTTTCATTTTCCTTGTTGACATTTTTTTTTTGCACTAAATTTTGTAATATTGTATGTATTTATTATGTATCTTGGGACGATCTCTACTTAAATTTTTCACATATGATTTGTATCAAATACACCTTTTAATGTTATCGGTAATAATATCTAATATCCCACATAAGTTGAGAAGACAGGGAAACCGATAAGCAGGAGTAAAACACAGAATGACCTCAAAAAAGTAACTATTGAAGTTTTCTGCTTTTTTTTTTTTTTTTTATCCAATTACACAGAGTTGAAAAGGGGTAAACCATGAACAATGGGAAATACAAATGTTATTTCAAAAACTTGATACACAAATAATACTGCAGGTTCACAATTATGTTTAACTACGGTTCAGTTTTTGCAACTACCAGCAAATGGAAGGCAGCTTAAAGGAGAATGAAGAGGGCAAGTGGCCATTCCTCCTTATGTAATCTGCACTTTCAGATGTCTTAACAGTTTTCTCATTCAGTTTGGCCGCTGCATTTGCACGCTTCTCATCAGCTATTCTCTTGGTTTTGGCCAGCTTGTTTGTTAACTTTTCCTGTGCCCGAGCTTTCATTCTCTCGGCCTTCACCTGTGATTCATACGCAAAACATAAACGATCATCTCATATGCTGACGGAATCCTCTTTTGCGATGAATCATCATTCACCGTTGCAAATGCCTTTTGGTTAATAATTTAAATTGATGTAATAAATTGCGAGGGCCAGCATTCATATAACGATAAAAATTACTATAATATGATTTAGATTTGACAGGTTCGAGTTATGAAAATATTTTCTTCGTTAAAAAAAAAAAACAGAGAGAGAGAGAGAGTATGATTGAGGACATCTAACCCTTTCCCCATACCTCATTGTGTAGGTACCCTGTGTACGCCCTATAAATTGATGCCTTCTGGATAATAAAGCTATTGCATACAACTGTTCATAGAAAACTGTTTGACATGGTGACATTTACAATGTGCAAATATAAGGCCCTGAGATCCAATTATTCTAATACAGGATTCTCTAGATTGACTAATGGCAAACTACTATTTATAAGGGGAGCACTGTCCCATTGAATTATGGCATTTATCTGGGCCTCATGGGGCTAATTGAAGAAATTGCATTTGGAATGCAGTTTATTAACATTGGAGAAGTGACAATAAGATGTGAACTAATTTCTTGCATTTTGGAGGTAGATAGGATTATAGATGTGCATAAAACTTGCAAAAAGATTCTCGGAGGACTGTGCACAGAACATTGACGAGAAGCTACTGATGCAAAAACAGAATTGGCCAGCCATCAGGCTAAAATAAACTTAAAACCCAAGTTTGGAGTACCTCCATTTTCTTCATTCCCATTTCAGCTTTCCTCTTCTCACGATTTTCCCATGCTTGTATCTTCACCTCTTCACGCTTATACCTGTAGAAAACAACAAAACCACACAACTCAAATACAATGCAACGGCAAAATCACCATGACAATCAACAGCAAATCACCTTGCCATATATTTGGCACGCTCTGCCTCGTCCCAAGCAATCGCTCTCTTTTCCAGGGAATTCAGCTGCCCTGATTGATCTAAATCTCCGTTCTCATTTACCCTGGAGCCATTAGATTCTCCTACATAGCAACTTGTCGAACCATTGCCTCTGGCAGCAGAACTCGCCTCATTATTCAATGGCACACCAGCTTGATAACCCTGATCAGTGCCACCCTGCAACCCATGCTGGCATCTAGCTGGAGTGGAAGACCCCGAAGATATGGGGCTTCTTGCGGCAGGTGTTCTAACCCTTATAGGTGTTGCTGTTCTTGAAGGCTCCTGACTTGCAATTGGGGTCATCTCAGTCCCCATGTCCCTAACACTTATGGATCTAACAGCAGATGTTGCTGAGTTCTGCATAGGTTTATTGATTCTCCAAACCGACGCATCACAATCCACCTTCTTTGTTTCCACTTCGTAGTGATTTTCCGTTGATGGATGGTACCCTTTTGATATTTCCAGTACCCCATCTTCTCCTCCACTCGAATACTCTTCTTCTTGCTGTGGAACTGGGGCTATCAATCTCCTGTCATCTGCATTTGAGTTTCTTTGCTTGTCTTGACATCTCTCTCCTCCTCCTCCTCCTCCTCCTCTTGACAACCCCACCAGCCATTTTTGTGCATCATCCCATTTGGATGGTGTTGGCTTGCCTAGGGCCATACGGTGATGAGGAGTGCGGTTAGATCCATTATTGGATTTGTGAAACTCGAAAGTAATTGTATTGCCACTTGACATCTCCCCTTGATTGTAGATCCCTTTATCCTCTATAGATCTCATCCTCTCAAAAAACACACAAGCAAAAATGTATGTGACCACTAAAACCAAAATCTCACTTTTAACTCAACTTTACTTAGAACTATGACAATAAAAGTAATCCAGAGCTTTCTTGAATGTAACCAAAGACTCCAAAGTAGACTTTCTCAAGGATATACAAGATCAAAAGCAAAGGACACATTAATCTTCTAGACCTACTTTATAAGGGTAATATGTATTTTTCTTTTGAAAGTGATTTAAAACACAGATGCCAAAAGAGCCATATCTAACAGGAAACCAATAATGCTCAATCTCTCAGCTAGCTTTTACTTCCTTCATGCAGTAACATTAACACCAGATGGATAACTAATTTCCCAACTTGAGACCCGGCCAACCAATGTGCTAGAACACAGAGAAGAAAAAGAGAGAGTGAAAAGGAAAAATAGAAATGGAAATCCAAAAATGCCCCCCCACCAAAAAAGACAAAAGCTGCAAACCTGCAAGAGAGACCGAGGTAAGTACGTTATGTCTATTATTGAGCCTTAAAATCAGAACCCGTCAAGGCCTCATGACTGTTTAGATCCCACTAAAAAGGATTGAGCAGGTAACTCATTTTGGTTCCGCATAAACGGTAAAGGTCAAGACGGAGGTGGGTTTTGCAGGAAAATCTCATCTGCAGAGAACAAAAGGCTCAAAACAATGGATTTTTTAGACAGGCAGTGGAGTTTTCGGGACCCGATGGGAAGTTTCAGATCCATTGCTACATTAAAATACTAGGAGCAACCGCCTGCATGCACGGTTGAGACTTGAGCCAGCCAAGTCAGTCACGTATGGCATCAATAGTAGCAAAATTCAATGGTAATAAACAAAACATTTGGCATTGATACTCGAGTACCCTTTTAAAATCTTTTAACTTTTTTAATATTTCCAAAATTAAAAAATTCGTATTTTGTGAAAATTTTGACAAGCTCGGCCTCGAACTCTTGCCACAAGAACTTTATTAAATAAATTAATTGAGTATTTATTAAAAGAAAAAAGAATTTGTAGTAAAACTCTCAACCTTAATGCCCTTTTCCTTTTCTATTTCAATTATGATAATGGGTTGGTCAAGTTCAGAAGTGAGATCGAGTTTTAGATATTATGTACAATAAATGGGCAGTCTTTAAAATTCAAATTCATTTGAATACATTTCATGCAAGTAAGAATTGCAAGATAGAAAATCATACTCTGTCCATTACTTAAATTTTGTTAAAAGAGAATCATTCTAGTCATAAAAAGTTGCGGACAGTGAGATTCATAGTTCGGTTCTTCTTTTAACGGTGACCAGCAGAGGCATCCGATGGATGACATTGACGGACGGTCAAGATCTCGCTGGCGTCTGGCTGCCTGTGAGTCTACTGTCCCTATTTTGCTGGGCTATCCTTTCGATGAACGTGGGTTCTGAGGTCTTTCACGTGGCCCTGATAGGAGGCTTCGCTGCGGTGGGGCCGCGGTTTTATGTTAAATGAAATCTGAAAATCATTCTTCTTGACAATTAGACCGAACTGCCACTCAAACTTGAAAAAAAATGGGTGAATCGATAATAAATTTGGTCAGATTTAGTTTTGAAATAAAATAAAATAAGATAGACATTAAATCGAAAAAAATAAAAATTCAAGTTGGATTAACTGCTGGTTTTACCAAATGGACCAATTGGCAAACATGACATGTTTTTGTTAAAGAAATTATCTTTTTTTCAAAAAAAATGATGTACAATTATATTATTATTAAAATTACAAGTGTGTATATATATATATATATATTTAAATTTTATTTTAAAATTATATCAAAAATGTTACAAGGAATGTAATTTTATTTTATTTTACATGGATCAATTCAAATATACTTTTTTTTAGGATCATGGATTTTATATTTACAATAATAATGATATGCATAAATATAATTAACGATAAAAATTAAACAGATATCACAAGAAGCCCTTTCATTTTATATTTATATTGAATGCTTTTTGGTGAAATTTGGTGGCAGTATTTGCTACCCTGCTGACTTGACGGTGAACTGCTTGCTTAGATTCTCCAAGTGACGAGTTGGCATTTTGAGGGATACCGGATGAATCATTGGTGTGGGGACCGTTCTGCTCTACTTCTAATAGAGGGAACCACATGAAATGCCCCGGGTCCCACGATGCACCAACTCATTATCTAGATTTATACGGTAAAAAACAATATAATAGCTTACCATAAGATAATCTCTTGCTTTGTTAATTATTTTATTTAGAAACCAATTTAATGAGTGTCTTAAGGCTAAATACTAATAAAAAAGCTGTAACCTAACATTTCATCTATTTCCAATTAGAATCTTTGATTATAATTTTTTTTTTCAATGAACCCCTTAATGTTTAATTTCTTCATTTTGTTTTTCATTGAGTTTGCATAAATGGGTTCCACAGACTTGCGAGAATGACTAATGGAAACAAAATCAGAAAATTTTAAAATAAATGTAAAATCAAGAAAGGGAAAATAAATGAAAACCAATAAAATGATGAAAAAAGGAATCATAAAAATAAAATAAATCAGAAAAAAGGAAAAAGAGATAAAAAGCCAAAAAAGGAAAAATGAAAAAAAGGAAATCAGAAAAAGAAAATAATGCAGAAAAAGAAAGACAGAAATCAAAATTAGAGGAAAAAAAATACAAATAAAAGACCGAAACAGGAATTATAAAAAGGAAAGCAGAAACCCAGGAAGAAACAGAGAGAGAGAAGATGGGAAAAAGAAAGTGCAAATGGGGTTGGGAGCCACAGAGCCCAAGCATTTGAAGGAGAACTCTGTTCTCACGGTGATTCTCTCGTGGGTACTCTCAGGAGCTACAAACTGGTCTTTTTTCACAACTCGAGCTTGTGACTATATTGTCGCAATGAAATAACCTTTACTGTTACATCAAGACTTATCTTTCTGACCCTGGGACTACGTTCCTTCTACATATTCAAGATTAAACCCTATCAGTAATCAGTTCCGCAAGTTGCGATACTATTTTGTTGTGTGATCTGAATTTTCCAGTCCACTCAATCGGCTGCAACATATCTCTGACGTCGTTAAGCATCAACTTGGATCAGTCGCCACTTTTATCAGCTGACCAGTAACTGCTGTGATGATCCCGAGCAAGCCACCAGCTATAACCTATCACAAAGAAAGGATTTATCCATGAGGAAAGTTTATTGACAGAGACCGACTTTTAAGTGTGTGCTACTTGAAATACCTACCACAAGCTATATTGCTGAACTTTCATTTGTGGGGTTTTCTAAGTTCTAGACAACACCGCGTTTTCCATGATTTTATTATCAGTCCAATGTTTACACTGGGTTCAAATGGTTATCATTGTGAAATTTTAACTCTCCAATTATAGAACTCAATCAGAGTGCTTCTAAGCATGCCAATAAGCTTTTCCATTCTCAAGAGCAACAGTATGAATGCCATCAACTCTGTATAGCAAAATTAGGAGGAAAGTATTATCTTCCTTGTGCCGTAAGTGTGCGCAACAAAATTTGATAGGCAGGCAATTCAATCGGTGGTCAGAGGTGCATGTTGGGACTTGTTTATTCAATGACCCAAAAAAAACAAGCATCTCATGTGGTGTACCAAACCTGAGACAAGGTATGACCAAGAAGTTCACGTAATGGTCTGCTGTCAGCCAGAGGATGCTCAGCAGGAAGTTCATATACAATTTGATTCAGGACCTGAAGAAGCAAGGAGACAAAACCCCAACTCACATCTCAATGACTTGGAGCATGGAATGCAATGAAAACAAGAAAAGGATCTACTAATTCCAATTACAAGGCATGAAATGGAAGACAAGGACAGGAGGAAGCAGCAGATGAGAAAAGAAAAAGAAAGTTGAGTATCAACCTCTGCTTGGCGTCCAGCTTGAAGCCTTACACCAGTTGCATCATACATCACCTGCCACCAAAATTTTCCACATAAAATATCTGCCCATGTTGCTGTTGATATTCAAACGGCAACAAAAACCATGAGAAAGAATGGAATCATAAAAATAGAAGGATCGTACAACACATGCTAAGATCAATGCAGTTGCAAAAAGTGATCCGCCAAAACCTTCTTGAAACCCAATGGCCATGGCAAGAGCAGTAACAGTGGCAGAATGGGAAGACGGCATTCCCCCAGAACCAACAAGTTGTTTGAGATCCCATTGTCTTTCCCTGTACCTGCAAGTCTAGTAAAGCTTATGACTCTTAGAGTAAATAAATCAATTACCATAAAAGTTTAGCGAGCATCTTCCTTCAACGTAGAATGATATAGCACACACAGACGAATAAAAAGATTCACAATGCAAAACTGAGTCTGAGGTGCTCACATATAATGATTCACTCAATCCCAAAATCTTTCCTGAAAAAACTTAGTAAATATTGAAAACGCCCGCTTAGCATTATATCTCATTCAATCATGCTCAAGACAACCCCACTCAAGGAAAGATAAGTTTACACCTTTGAACAACTGCATCACATTAAAATCCAATTCATAAAAGACCCGGATCACGTCTTCCAATTTCCTAAGCAGATTAATTGCATTTAACGAAATGGGGTCACCATCTTTACACATTGGCTGCTAAATATGTCAAAAGATGTGCATAATTTTCTCAGGTACTTGACAGCTGAAACCCTTGATTGATTTGACAATCCGACTGTTGCCTAAGCTAATTCACATTCATCTCAGGATCCAGCCAAGCGACGGGACTAGCAACAAGTAATTAAGGCACTTTATATGTGTTACAGGGCTTACCAACGTCTTTAAATTTTTGAGTTGGACCTTTTTCGATCATAAAAGCTCTTGGTATGAAGTTTTCAACATAAAAGTTTAAAGTCGTTGGATAGAGGTCAAAAGATGAAGCCGATCAAAATTCTCCTCGAATGATTACGCATAAAAGATACAGACACATAAAGAATGGAAATCGGTCAACATGGAAAAAAGAAATAATAAAATAACACATAAAGTTAGAATCTTGGAATTAAAGACGGAAAATGAATAAAAGAAAGATCGAGAATTAAGGAACGGAAGGTAGATCCAAAGAAAAGAGAACGTACCAGGAGGTGAAGAACTTGATGGATTGAGCAATAGCAAAGGAAACGAGGGCATAGATTAGAGGATAATTTGTGAATATAGAAAATGATGAAGAAACTGCGTTTTGGGTCGAAGTAGCAGCTCCCATCTCATCCATCTTTATTTTTTTCTTTCTCCTTCTATTTGTTTTGGTTTTGATTTCTGTATTTTATGTATGGTATATGGGTGGATATGTAGAGATTATTATAAAAAAGAAAATATTTATATGAATAATTCTTTGATTATTTATGTTTCAGATGTTCAAGGAAATAAAAAAGAAATGTTCTTTGATTTTTCGCTGTATTGGGTTTCTGAGAGATAGGAAGGAAAAAGGATTTTTGGTTACTTGGGAGAAGAGAAGAATGGTAAGAGAGAGAGAGAGAGAGAGAGAGAGAGAGAGAGAGAGAGAGGTGGCTTATGGGGGGGGGGGATTTTACAAGGCTGTCTGGGGTTGGCCATTTTGAATCTGTTCTGGTTTGGTTGTCATCTTCTTCTTCGTGCTTCTTGGACCAACCAACCCACGGTCTTTGCTTCTCTCTTACATCACTCTTTGTTCAAAGAGTATCGAGAGTTAGATGCGATTTTCAGCTCCATATTAATTACGGGTGATTTTTTTCATATTAAAATAATATATATTTATAAATTTTTATATTATAAAAAGTAATCACATCTACAAAGACTTGGAGAAATGTCGAGTTAAAATGGTGTCTCGAATGTACCACTGCACGGTGGCTGAATTCCCTTCTTTAGCGCTGTGCTAAGAGTGTTTTTGTGCGTTTGGACTATCAGGATTCACGAGCGTTTCTTTTATTTTTATTTTTAACAACTTTTTGATTGGAAATTAAACGAACCATGATTGGATTATACCAATCTGATTTTGTTTTAATTCTCATTTTCCAACTCCTATCTGTTTTGTTTTGGGTCAAACCTTTTCAAACTCATTTTCCATTCATCTGTCAACAAAGGGAAACTTGGCTTCTGTCCTATTTTGTTTCCTCTTATTTTTCATCTTCTTGCTACTTATTCTTTTATTTAATTGACAAAATTCAATCTATTTCATCACCCTCCAAACTTGAATTGATGCGAGACAAACAAGGGTCTAATACGTTATATCACATTTTTAATCTTTTTATACATAATCATACTTTTTTGATAAAATACCACAAATTTTAAACTAATGTGGACCTTAATATAATTGAACGATCCCCATCTAGGCCTTGGCTCGCTTCAAAATGTTTTTGGTGAATTTGTTGCCCATGCTGGTGATTGGCTGACTAAAAATCTGAAAATACAAGTCCGAAGATTAATGAATGAAAGGAAATAGAGCTGAAATCATGCTATAAAATATAACGAATATTACTGATTGGAATAACTAGCAAGAATGTGGCAACTGGAGTACGGCAAACATAAACCTCCAATGCCTTGCTAACATCAGCCTAATGACAATAAAACTGTTTACAATTATATAACCAGCATGCTGTGGCATTTCCTACCGATAAATTGGAACCTGACAGACACCACCAATTGGCAATCATCCAAATAGCCCTTTGAAAAAAAAAAAAAAAAAACCATTAACATACACGAACTCTGTCATATCTCCATATGGCTTCATGCGGTTGTCTGGTGGACACAGTGAGTGGCATAAATTAAAGAACTTTCGCATTATTGTGCAATTACACTTTGATTCCAGCTTTGGAGGCTTCACACTGTCGGTCTTATCAGGAACCCCAACATTGTGCACCATAGATTTGTTTGAGTTCTCATCATTCTCTATCTTGCTAGACGGGGGCTTTGCATCTACTTCCACACACTTTTGCCTGACTTTTCCCAGCAATTTTTCCATGTGGATCCTTTCTGTCTGCAGTGGATTTTCCCAGAAACTGTTATTGTAGGCCAGGAAACTTCCAATGGGATCAAACTTTCCTTTTCTTTCTCTTTTTCAATGGCTAATGCTGCAGCCTTGTATGCCAGATCGTGGACAATGGAGCTACAGAAAAGTATGCTATCCGTTGCTTCTTCGAGGGTTAGGCTTCTTGCCTCACTTCCTCCCGGAGACTTTACCAATATAGTGGACTCCTCTGACAAAGGAAAACAGTCAGAGAGTGCTGACATCTCAAAAGCATGTATTAGCAGACTACATGCAAGCATTTGAAAACTGAAAAGCATCCTTTCATGGACCAAGTAAAGAGACAAAAATCACATTTAACTGCTTTATTTAGCCAGCCAGAGAAATGTGTCTCTATATTGTCAATGGAACTCTGAAAAATATGTTAAGATTAGGTATTCTATGTAAATCATAATGTTCTTTTATCATTAACATCATGCATATGAAACCAGCAAAGAAGCAGATGTCGGAACAAATTCACAATGCATCATAGAGCATACCTAATATTTTGTCATTCATATGTTATATATATACTAAATTCATTGTAAATTTTAATTATTTTAAATACTTTCCACATAATTAATTTTCAATTTTATTATAAAAATATTTTAAGTGCAGGGAACTTTATGCTGCCATAACAATGATAATTATAAATTTTTATTATATAATGAGAAAACATTGAATCTTTTTCATGAATCATGTAATCTAATTATATGGTTATAGTTGTAATATATTATATTAGTTCATATTCAATATAATTTTTTCTCTATTTTTTCATTTGAAGAACAAAGACAAGTATGTATAAAATCTTATATTATAATTGTATAAAAACCTCATTAAGCACTTTTTTTTTTAATTAAAAAAAAGGTGAAAAAATGCTGCTTCTTCGATAATTACTCACTGGAATGGGGAAAAACCCCAAGAAGGCAAGAGGCTACTTGTAGTTGTAGGGGAACACCGAGCAAAAGAGCCAAACTACGCCGCTGCAACACTATTGAGCTTTGTTTTGCGTTTGCCCTTTGGTGCACTGTAATGTTGGGCGCTCTGCTATCTCGAAGTCTTCATCTCCCGTCGCCGTCGTCGTCTTCTTCTCTTCTCTGCCAATTATGTAAGCTTGGCTTTCCAGGTTCGAATCGCACTCTCGCTTCACTGACCGCCGCCGTAAACAACGACCACCAAGGGTTTCTGGACCTAGAGGAGGTCGAGAATGTTCTCAGCGACGTGAGAGCAGACGACGTCAAAGTGATCCCCGTTAAACAACACTGCGACTGCGCCGATTATATGGTCATCGCCACCGGTAGGTCCGCCTGGCATGTTAAGAACATCGCTCAAGCCCTTATTTACAAGGTAGCCACTTCTCTCTCTCTTATTATTATTTTTTTTTTGAAAAATACCCAACTATCTCGTTGATTTGCCAGAACTGTTGCCATATGATTGAATTTTCAATTGCTTTGGTTTTACCGTTATTCTTGCTTTGATTGCCGAGAAATTTGAATTTAGAATGAAAGATAGCATTTTGATTGCATTTTCTGGAGTTTTTTAGAAGAAGCATGTTATTAGAGTTTAATATATGATGACTCGCGTGAGTATTAGAGTTGAATATATGATTGAATTTTCAGTTTCATCCAACAATTCAAGCTTATGGTTTCTTCTGAAAGCACGGTGCTGGAGTAGCCAAATAGTTTTAATTCTTTTATTTGCATGAATACGCAGGCGAAGCAAAAGCAAAAAGGTGCTAGAAGGATGATTCTCCCTGGTGTGGAAGGACAAGAAGGAGGAAAGTGGGTTGTCATTGACTCGGGTTTGTCCTTTGCTTCATAATTTATGACCTGGTGGTAGTTGTTTTATGGAGTAACCATTATAAATTCAATTATTATTAGATTAGAAATTTTATCAATTAACCAGTTAGAATTGATTTTCAGTGCCCTATAAGCTAAAATTTGTTGAATTTTCTTGTATATCATGAGTGGGGAATGAGATGTGTGAACTTACATTGCTCATTATGGGCGGATGATTGTGCTGCTTGAAGCCTGACAAGGGAATTTGAAACTTGAAACTAAATAGAATTTTTGAGACTAAGATTATGGTGTCTGCATTTGGCTGTGAAATTTTGATGGCTATATCTGCCTTATTGATTTTTAGTAGCAACTCATTTTGGTGTTTTTCCTTTTAGGCAAGGTGATTATCCATGCCCTTGATGAAAAGGCCAGAGCTTATTATAACTTGGAAAATTTTTGGACCTCAGAGGAGTCAGAGAAGGAACCTGTTCGGGTATATGATAAAATTGAGATATATAGTTGTAACATAAATTCAAGAGTCTTTTCTTTTCTGTGGATGATGTTTGACCTGCTAGTTTTCCTCCTAAGTCTTGCTATATTCTGCTTTGCACAGTTGAGCTCGTAGACAATACAACCTTAGCTGGGTTCTTGAGGAATGCAAAATTATGTGCACACACAACCTAACCTAGCTAAGATTACAGGAATCAAGGGGACAAACATTTAAAATAGGTTGGTGTTGCAAAATCCCAGAAGAATATAACCTTAGCTGGGTTCTTGAGGAATACAAATTTATGTGTGCAAACAACCTAGCTGGTTTTGCTTCTTTATCCAGAGGAATACAGGAACCAGGAGAAGAAAATATATAATAGGGTTGGTGGTTGCCGATTCCCATTAGCCTTATAGGGACTTTGAATAGATGGACTGCTAAAGGTTAAGTAGATTATTCCTCAATTGTGTCAGAGTTTCTCACTATTTTCGAGTTTATAGGAGACGATAATGTGAGCTGATGCACCTTTGATCCTTTAACTATCACTACTGTTGTGGTTGTGATTCCTTGTGTTGATAAAGGTCTCTTGTTAATAAAGCATCAAACAATTCAGGGTTCGAAGATACTCCCTTCTCTGAATGGCTTGTGTTTTCTTCTTCTTGTCCTCCTTACCGGGGATGGGTAGGTATTCAGTATTTTGTCTCTGTGTCAAAATTATTCTGCAACATGATCACTTGTGCTACATTATCATCCAACCTGAATTCCCTTGGATAAGGTAAATAACAGATCTAACATTTTTTTTCTCAATCTGTTCAGGATTTAGGGAGTGCATTCCGGAAGATTCGTCCTAAGAATAATTCTAAGAGAAAAACACAGAGAAGTGGTTGAGCTACAACCTCAATATTTGATAGAAGAGCAGCTGCTTTGAATTGGCACTTTTCTTAGTGTTCAAGGAGACTACTCGATACATTCTGACATTGAATTAATAAAATGTGTTTCCTTACGAGTATTATTTTGTATTCTATATACAGGTTGTTAGCTAGGAACCAAAGTCATCAGTGCAAGAGACCATCTGTTCATCATATATCGGACCTTAGTTCTTACTAGGAGGTCAGAAGAAGCCACAGAAATTAGATATATAAATATTTCCCCCTTGAATATTCCAATTACAAGAAATCACTAAAAATGGAAAAAGAGATAAGTTCGAGATATTCTCTTCTTATGACCTGAAAACCGAGAAAATAGGATCAAGGGGAAGTGTTAAGAAAATTTGTGTATTATTTTAAGAGAGGAGCCAATTAACAAGGCTCATATCCTTTGTATGCTGCGGTGGCCAACACAGAGAATAAGCTTTAAAAGCTATTGTCATCTTTGGAGAATTCCAAGGCAAAGCGATTGTTAATTTTAGAATGTCAAAAGAAGGTAACATTTGCCATCGATAACTCGTGGGTGGATCATTTTTTTTTTTTAAAAAAAGAAAAAGATTAAATTTGTAAAGGAACCTTTCCCCAAACGACGTCGTTTCAATTGTTCATTACCTCAAGAAAAATAGTTTGGAGGGGCGGATGAACTAGATTTTAGAGTCGCTTCACGCATCAGCGGCACCCGCGGCAAGTCCCCGAAAAGCGGAAACGAAAATTAAAGTCCAATGGTCGGATGGTAAATAATCCAAAAACTAGTCTTATTAATGTAACTGCCCTCACCCACCATCTCTCTCTCACACACGCACACACACAAGGGAATAACTTCGTTTCCATCGCCACTCCCTCTAGCAGACTCCGAAGAAACTAAATAAATAATAACAAAATTTAAAATATTTTAATTAGCTGTATAAAGAGAGCGAGTTTAAGTTTCCCTGGCTATCTTCAGTTCTTCGCATTCCTCTGCAATCCTCGGGAGGCGTTTCGGAGGAGCTCTCATGGCTGCCGCCGTTGCCGGATCCAACTACGTCGCCTTCAAATCCTCCGGAATTTCCGTCAACTCTAGTCGCCGGAAGACCAGCCAGTTTCGGCAGTGGTCTCCGATTACCAGCAGATTCGGGCACGTTCATTCTCGCGTTTGCCTCTCGTGCCGGCCGATGAGCTCGTTTGCTGCTTCTGGTATGTAGATTGACTATTGAATTTTTATATTATGGAGAATTGAATCTCTCTCTCTCGCGGAATTTTAGCCGATTATTTTTAATTCATTTATAGCTCCTGAAAGCGAATGATTTTTTTTTTTGTTGAGAAATTGGTGACTTTCTTAGAAGAATCTGAGTGTGCTAAATTGCAGAGAGACGGGGCAATTTTGAGACAAATTTAATAAGGTTCTCTCTGTTTGGGAATAATGAAAAGTATCGTTTATTATTATTATTATTATTATTTAGCAATTAAAAATGGTTTCATTTCGCCGAAGCAATGTGTTTGAAGTAGGTAAAACCTGATCATCAGGACCATTCTAGTCGCTATGATTTCTTAGAAAGTCCTTAAAGATTTCGGATGATGGGATGTAGAAAATTTGTGTCTTCTGTTGTTCTTAACGGGACTCGATTCTGATGGTACAAACAGGTATAAGAGCTCAAGTTGCCACTGCTGAACAAGCAAGCACTGAGGCAGCCCAAAGGGCAGAATCACCTGTGGTTGTGGTTACTGGAGCTTCAAGAGGTATTGGTAAAGCAATTGCTTTATCCTTGGGAAAGGCAGGTTGCAAGGTTAGTGTAGATTCTTTACACAGCTTGCTGATTCCCTACTGTCTGGAGCTCCCCATGTCTGTCTTTTTCATTCATTTTTAGAATGCTAACCGTTAATATCTCTCTGCCATTTGTAGGTTCTAGTTAACTATGCTAGGTCATCAAAGGAAGCTGAGGAAGTTTCTAAAGAGGTAAACTGCATTTCTTAAGTTAATGTAAATACACTCTTGTTGTTCTCTCTCTCTCTCTCTGTTTTTTTTTTTTTTTTGTCTTAAATGCCTTTCTGTCTTCTTTATTTTAGAGAAGCACCTTTGGATCAAAATTTTTCCTGCACAGTTTTCATGTTATCTGCAATCTAATATCTCTCCACCATTGGGGTGTGCAGTACCGCCCAAGACGAGAGTTCCATGGTGGGATAGGGGTAGGCTCTGATACCACTTGTCATGGAGTCATTACCTTCTCATCAAAAGGTACCCGTTGGGGTGTGCAGTACCACTGCTTATATGACCCAAGATCTCACTCTTTTTTAAGGATGTGGGAGTTGGGTAATGTGCACCCGTCACATTAGGCTTTGAAGCCCTTTTTTTTTCTTTTAAGTCT
The DNA here is from genome assembly GCA_021464305.1 of Kandelia obovata. Taxonomy (NCBI): domain Eukaryota; kingdom Viridiplantae; phylum Streptophyta; class Magnoliopsida; order Malpighiales; family Rhizophoraceae; genus Kandelia; species Kandelia obovata. The sequence continues at coordinate 734,074 of CM038488.1, forward strand.
TATCAGTAGCACTTTAACATTCTGTATGTTTATGTATTATAGACATGGAATTAAGACTTTTGGTTCTGTCTCATTATTTAAATGGTCGACAATAGTTTCTAGTTACACTAAGTGCTGGTATGAAGGGTCCAAAGAATCTTAGATACTAGTTTCCTGTATATGCCATTTCCATCTTACGCTGATTAGCAAATGAAGGTGTTGCTCATTTTATATGGTGTGGTTGCAATGTCCACTGAGCTCTGTGATTGTATGTTGTAGATTGAGGCTTATGGTGGTCAGGCTCTTACTTTCGGTGGTGATGTTTCAAAAGAGGCTGATGCGGCAGCAATGATAAAAAGCGTGAGCAAAATTTTTTGTTTTTGGGTTTAATTTGATGGCAATTCATTGTGATGGTAGGCAATATGGTATGCTTCATGATTTGCCACATGTGCAGGCTGCTGATACATGGGGAACCATTGATGTATTGATAAATAATGCAGGTTGAGAAAACTCCTTTTATGCAACATAAGAAATTGTTTTCTTCTTGGACTAAGTTTTCTTTGCAATGGCTTCAGGAATCACGAGGGATACATTACTTATGAGAATGAAGAAATCACAGTGGCAGGAAGTCATTGACCTGAATCTCACTGGTGTATTTCTTTGTACACAGGTATCCACAATAAGATCTGACAGAAATTCATTTTTTAGGCTGCTTCTGTCCTTTCTCATACTAAGGCATCTGTTGTCTTGCAGGCAGCAGCCAAAATCATGATGAAGAAGAAGAAGGTAAGATTTCATGCCATCTTAGGGCTAACCTTTTTGTGATCAAGTAATTAGTTTGGAAGGGATTTTGGTCTTAAGATCCAGATTGACACATAGAAATGATCTTGATTCTATGTTATTCCACATCCTGTTTTTGTCCCATTTTGTGTGCAAGTTTTCTTATAGGCAATTCTTCTTAATTAGTGATGGCAGATACTAGCAGCTCCATCATTTTAATGATTTGGAGAACAACAATTAATATAATAATATGTTACTGAAATACTGTTGAGTGAGAAAATTTTCCTTTTGGTTCTTGGAATTGCAGGGTAGAATTATTAACATAGCATCAGTTGTTGGTTTGGTTGGCAATGTTGGCCAAGCCAACTACAGTGCAGCAAAGGCAGGAGTTATTGGATTGACAAAGAGTGTTGCAAAGGAATATGCCGGCAGAAATATTAATGTGAGTTTCAGCAGTTATATATTTTTATTATACTTGTTTATCATATTTCAAAATCGATGGAGCTGGTGTTCATTGACCTCTGATGGGGATGAATTTACCAGGTCAATGCTGTTGCCCCAGGATTTATTGCATCTGACATGACTGCCAAGCTTGGGGAAGACATTGAAAAAAAGATCTTGGAAATGATTCCTTTAGGTGAGAGAAGTTTTCTTAGTTTTGGAACTACTTGTTATTCTCTTCCAAAGGCCATATGAACATTGGCCTTTATTATGTATCTGCTGCAATTTACCAAGGGCATGCATTATATTGGTATATTGGTTTATAGTTGTGTTAACTTGAGATTGCTGTACCCTGCTAATATTGCTAGTCACCAGACGAACCACTTCCCCGGTTGCTGTTAATCAATGCTGAATCACTATTATTGTTTGCCTGATTCATGGATTCTGATCTTAAAAACTTGACAAAATTCAAACAAATTCCTCCATAAAATTTTGGTCTCCTCGTCCTGATTGGATTTCCTTGTGTTCAGGACGGTATGGTCAACCAGAAGAGGTTGCAGGGTTGGTGGAATTTCTGGCTCTTAATCCTGCTGCCAGTTACATCACAGGACAGGTATAGAAGGATACAATTGCTTTCCTTCATTATCAAAAGCGACATTTTATAGTCCAAAGCTGTTTTTTGACTGAATTATTTGCTTTGGGTGGTCTTTTTTCATGGCTGATATTGCCTGGGATTGCACTCGATGTCACCTTGCAGGTGTTCACCATTGATGGAGGAATGATTATGTGATTAGCTGCTTGTCCGTTCGAGCCCATAAACTGGGGTATGGCTAACTTGTCTTTTTAGGTTCTTTTTTTTTGGCTTAATATAGCTGCCGTAATAATCAAATGCCCAAATGAGTTCTGATAGAGCCTGAGATCAATTATTTTGCGGACGGTACATAAGTTCCACAGATTTTGTAGGCTTTGGTTGGCATAAAAGAATTTCAGTTCCTTTTTTTCTGCAGTGGAATAATGCTAAGCATCATCTTGAGTTCATTGTTTGCTTCTTCGTTTGGATGTTTTGGTTGTTGATAAGTTAGTCAAATAAAATGACAACTCTTTTTTCAAATAACTCCTAAGTGGCAGGAATTTAGGCACTTGGAGAAGTTACTATTTGCCTACAAGTTATATACTTCAATAAAACTATTGTCTTCGAGGTGAAAATAACTGCCTTGGTCAGTTGACTGTACACAGTCAAAATGTGTCCATAAATTGCAATCCCTAATCTGGATTGGTCCTCCCTCGTCCTAATTAGAACATATTTGAGACCCCAGCTTAAGGGCATGTAGGCTGATTTTATACATCTTCGGATCTTCAATACGGGTAAGAATTGAATTACGAAGCGAAATTATTAGTTAATAATTTTTTTAAAGATTTATTCTAAAAATAATAATAATAAAATATTGATTGCAGATGAATTTAATTGTTCAACTTTTGACATATGCAACGCTTGCTTAATAAATGCGTGCACGAGGCGTGAATTCATTCAATTGGTCAGATTCACATTCACAATGCGGTTCTTCAGGTACCCTTAACGACTATTTTTTCTTTCCCTTTCACAAAACATCCAAAAGGACAGGAAATGTGAATAAGTTATATGATTTGAACATAAAATTAAGAAATTTTAAAAGAAATGTTTCAACAAGAAGACTTCTTGATTTCTTGTGTCCGCGTGTGTCAAATCTTTATACTAAAACTGGGCCCCAGAGGTTAATCATTCATTCATTGTCGTAGCCCGCACGGTTAAAATTAGGGAAATCTGTAATTTAAGATATTAATTAATCGAAGCATATGGAGATCTTTGGGAAAGCAAATCCTAGCAACAGCATAATATCCCATGAGCATAAAGCATATGATAACGTGACTGTCTTTGATTCCAGTATGGCATCGAGCCGCTGAGCATGTAGCGTCAAGCAAAACTGTACGTTCTCGTTTCCTCCTAGAATTTGAACTTTGGATTAGACCCGGCTATGCTTTCCTTATGCCGTTCAAATCTCACTAGAAGATTTTGTTTAAATTTCGTTTCTTTGGCTCTAAACTGATCATTGATGATTCTAATAAACTATAAGAGACAGAATTGAAAGGCCTTTTTTACCAAGAAACTCGCACCTCCGAGTTGATTCTCTCATCCGATACTTAGCTTTGAGTTGTAAATTGAAGTTACCATGAATTCTCTGTGCTGGAGCAACAAGGGTTCCATAGTTCTTGATAGCCCACCTCTGCCCATATTCTTCTTAATGTTTGTGTTTGTGCATCTCTTTGCATACTTGGTAGTTTTCCGAAATTGGGGTCCAAAATCTCGAGCAGAAGCTTCAAGCAGTTTCATGTCTCTGGTTCATGGCACCTCTGCTGTTGCCATGGCCATCCATTCAATCTTATACACACAGCCCTCGCCTACTTTTGCTTCCCCAAACTCTACTTTCCACAACATGGTTCTTGAATACAGCTTAGGTTTTTTCTTGGTGGACCTGTTGCACTACGTCCTGTTTTTCCCCAGTGACATCCTCTTCATACTTCACCACCTGGCAACGTTGTATGTGATTGCTACTTGTCGTTATGTTGTTCGTCATGGAGCACATGGAATCCTGGTGCTTCTTTTTCTTGCTGAAGTTACCAGTGCCTGCCAGAATGTGTGGAGCATTGCTAGATTCAGAAAAGCTGATGCTCCTGCTGCTGCAAGATTGTACAAGTCCTTGTCTGCCCCTTTCTATACCTTTTACTCTGTAGTTAGAGGTATTCTTGGTCCGGCTCTCGTGTACAAGATGGTAATGTTTTATCTTAGTGGGGGGGCTAACAGTTTAATTCCAGTGTGGGCTTGGAGTTCTTGGATTGTTGTCATTGCAACTGCAATTTTAGTTAGCATATTTTGGGTTTCAAATCACTGGAAAGCTTGGCTTGGAGAAAGAAATTGTGAACTGCAGAATAAAGTAAAGTAGAAATTGTCAATTTCCCCAGGGGTTTTAGCTTCAGCATCCTGTGAATTGGCCATTGTTGAAACCCCGTAAATTATGGAAGACAGAACAGTTCTTGATTGAACTAGGTATACTTGCAGCAAAAGCATATTATTAGCATTAATTTCCAGCAAGTACAATGATTGCTTGACTTGCCATGTTCACCATTGGCTACCCAGTTGTACAGGTAAATTAGGAATAACTAATGAAATCAGCAAACTGTAAACGCAAAGTTCACCATAGCTGGATCTTGTTTCCTCCAATTTTGTGGGGGAGATCTACTGGACAGTCTCACACTACATTCAACTTCTTAAGATGCCTCCAAGAATTTTGACCCCAGGATTTTATATGCCTATAATTGAGGCATTCATCTTGTTGAAGCTCCTATGGTACTTAAGCTCTGCAAAGGTGCCACCTCCTTCTCCCTTGGAGAGTCTTCCAGGGTTTACACAAATGCACTTCATGCGTTCTTCCTCATCAGTTCTTCCACCCAGGGACAACTCCTGTGCCAGAGAGAGTATGCATTATAAGAGTTGTAGAAAGTTGAAAGCAACAATTAATCACAATTATGCTTGCATTTTTTATCTTTTGCAGATTTTACTGTAGCATTGTAATTGAGAATAGAAGCATAAGAATAAAGTTGTCATATCTGTTTACCTTTATGTAGTGCTTCATATCTGAAGGTAGGATGAGAATATTTGGAATTTGAGCAATATGAAGAGCTTCTGGAGCAAGTGAAAAATCCAATGGAACATCTTCTGCTGGTGGATAAAGAGGATAAAGGCTGCACAATGTCAAAAGAAAAATTTAATAAATGCTCCTATATCTGTGATTCCTTTGAACAACTGAAAGGAAAACAATTGAGCAATTTTTGGCAAGGAACTGCAACATGCCTACGCTGATTTAGGATATGGCTTGCAAGTCTACTTATTCGATCATTGGCTGTTCCATCTGCTGGATTTCTTGACAGCTCCTCCCCACTAAGTTGTTTAACAATATCCACCGTGGAGCAACCTATTTTGACCTGAGATAATAATTATTAACACTTACTATATGTCTTTTATCCCCTTGAAAGCAAGCATTGTTCTAGTGTTTCAAACTTTGGAGCATGGTGAATCACATCTAGAAGAGTATATGTTGCTACTGTTTCTACCTGATTTACTTCAAAAATGCCTGGATTTGTGTGACTGAGTATCTGGTAAAAGACAAAATATAGATCAAATTGTTTAGCCTATGTTAGACGTAAATCCTTATAGTGGAAAAAGATGAAATAATTAAATCAAACAGCAAGTACCTGACGTTTGAGTTTGGGTAGATCAATATCAAAAGCTGGCTGCAAAACCAAACCTTTTGCAGTCAACTCTCAAATACAAGTAATTATATCAACATTCATTTTTGAAAACATATCCACAGAGATATAATTGCAGGTGCGCTTGGTTTAATTGATGAAAAAGTCACCCTATGGACATACTGCTCAAAATAGGTTGGGAGCATTGGATACATCGTGCCTTTCTGATCTAGGCAAGTTTTAACTGCTTGGATGCATTATTCTTGTGTTTGGGGGGATCAGACCATCTACTAATTTCCATTCTAAAAGCCCTACAAGTGTCAAGAATAAGTGTACAGTTGGAACGAAAATATTGAATGTGCAACAAAGAAAAAAGAAGTATGGCTATCCCAAATACGATCTATCACTCACTTCAACAACAGTATCACCTGTGGGAAAACAAAGTCATGGCTGGCATCCCGTATGGATGGCACAAGGACAACTTGTGCATCAGAACCCATGTATTCCACATAGTCTTGCAACTGCAGCAATGTAGGAAAAGAATTATCTTTGATATGAAGTTGCTTTTCTATACCAAAGACACCAGTTATGCGTAGATACCCTTTGCAATATTTCCAGACGAAACATCTCACCATAGGTTTTGTCAATAGTTCCTTTTTTAATCTCTGGATGTTCAGAGTCAATGAATGGACCCAGCTAAGAAAGAAATCTGTAAGTCAATATGATACTTTCCAAGCCAGAAAGCAATCCAAAGGACTATTCGGATAAACAGGTAACTAATTCCTACCAGTATAAGCAATTGTGGCAACTTTCTCTTTCCATAAGCTAAAAGCTCTGTCAGAGGCTCAAACAGTAAGTTGTCTGTTGTAGTGAAAGGGCCAGAAGCAATAAGCTGTTTAGGCATGAAGGAGTTATGGGTTAATAAGCTGTTTAAGCACAAAGAACTTAACAAAGGAATTATCCTCAGACTCTCAGGTTGTGAGTAATGAGTTGCTATCCTATATGCATAAAAGATATTGCTGCAAGAGTAAATGGGTGTCAGAATGACACTATACCCTTCAAGTATAAACATATGCATGCTTCCATCTACTTTGAGAACAAACTCAAATGTTTCTGCCCATTTTTTCTTTTGTAAGAGAAAGTCTCCAGTAAGCAAAGAGCAATTATACCTTCCCCATAACTGTTACTGCAATCTTGTTAACCCAATTCCTTATAAAAGACTTCAGTTCATTAATTTCTTGATCCTGCACTACTGACAGGAAACAGTACTAAACTTTTTCCAATTCCTAAATTCATCACTTGAATAGTTATAGTAGTCAATTCTTCAATGATTGCTTGTTTAGATTTATTATTCCAATTAGATCAGTGGCTTTTGTGAAATATGGTTCACATTTTGTGCAGTTGTGCACAAAAGCTACAGTATTTTAGCATGTTTCTAGTGAAACAGAGCACAAGCTTACATACAACAGATATCTCATCGTGCATATTGGACAAATAGGTTGACTGAATCTCCTGATCAAAAGCTTGCTTTTTGGCAGGATGCAAATTTACATCAGCAGGAGCAGATAGTGGAATAGAGTCTACGAGCTTTGATGCAATGAAACAGTGTCCACTGGGATTGTGACCTTCAACACCTACAATCTGCAGATGTTCGGTTTGTTAACCTTGAGGCAGGTATAAGTGAATAATAATAAATAGTACAGGTTTTTATGTTTTTACCTGCCCGGGAAAGATGGAGAACCGGCTTAATTGATGCAAATCTAGACGAACTTGCTGCCCTCCAGAGTGCTCAACACTGTTAAGATTTTGAAAGAATGATGCCCACATTAAAATGCAAGAGTAAAGATGTCAAACAGATAGTCAGGACTTGCATATCGCAGCCCCCACCATTTCTACATTGTGTCTTGAATATGGCTTCCTCAAGAGAGACCAGGTTTTAAAGACATCCGAAGATGGGCATAGTAAATTAAAGAACTATTGGAGTTAATGCAATTGCTCCATGAAGTTCTGGTATATTAGGCATACCACTTCTATTACTTGCTAGGTGATTGATGCATATGAATAATGCTCCAACTAATTTTTACCTGCTTTGTAACATGACTGACTTCTCATTCAATCGACCTTCACCATCACAACAGATCATGCCAACAGAAAATACGTTTCTCTGAAAATATAGTTTCCATCAGATACAATAGATATGTAACTTTGTCATGAGATCTTAACATACAGCATAAAATACAGATTATATAAAGTAGATATAAAAGCATGGTGTGCTGTGCCAAGAATGCTAAAATTTCAGAAAATTGGCAAGAAGTAAAAATCTAAAACACAAATAAAGTAGAGAAGTCATTTACCTGAGAAGCCACTGTAGGGTCCGTTGGTTCCTCATGCAGCCCACAGGCAACAAGAGCAGCTGCATGATTCCTAATTCGGTTGTCAAGTGCATCAAACTATATGAGCAAAGACCAAAGTTAGTGAAGCATATATAATGGAGGTAAAGAAGAACCACTTTACTGCACAAGAAGTAACAGATACCCTATCTTCAATCCTGTCATACATGAACCTGCAGCCTGGCTCTGGCCCAGATACATGGAATGTCAAAGTACATCTGTTGCTTGGTCGAACCCTCTTAATAATATCATCTTCAGAATTCTCACGGACACCCTCATCATTGTCATTATCCACATCGGGGAGATCGTTGATGCTGAATTTGACAAAAAATTTATTTGTTCGACGCCCAAATGGAGTCACAAGTTTTGTTGGTTTGCCAGAAGTATAACCATCTTCATTTGATTTGAGCGTCAATAGAGGTTTGTCAGGTGGAGTGCCAGGGGTACCTTCTTTCGAATCATCTTCCTGGTAGTTCAATATCCTACAACATAGGAAGATTCTCTTCTTTGATGGAAACGCTAAAACATCCAAATAAAATCTGAATGGTATCCACAAAGAAGATGCCCAAAAAGCAAACATGAAGCTACTTCTGTTTCATCAGAAACACAAAATCTTAATACTCACATATCTACGTCTTTGCTCGAGTAAAAGAGCAAGTTCGGTTCCTCTTTGAGCACAGCTTCTTTCTGCTCATTTTGAAGGTGCAATAGAAACCCTTCCATTTCACCATTTGGTACCACCGACTCGCCAAGCTGCCTGTCCCCCCAACCCAACCCAAAAAAAGAACGAAACACGGTTCAGACTCTGGACCGGTCACCGATAAAACATCATTTCACTAATTAAAAGAACAAAATTTAAACAAACCTTCCAAAATTGAAAAAAAAAAAAAGACCTAATCACCAAATCAATAATTTTTCTTTTATTAATAACCTGTTAAGATAGTAAAGCTCCCAGCTTGAGACGATATCAGATGCCTTGAGATTGTAATTAATGCAGAAAGTAAGGCCTGATATAGAGAAGCAGATAGAAAGAAGAGGGAGTGGTCAGCTCTGGAAAATACGAGTGAAATACAGGGGCAAAAATTCTTGAGAATTTCTTGCTGCTCACATTTCTTGAGAATTTCTTCCTCGTCTTCTAGAGTGAACCCACTTCTATTGAACTCCGCTTTGATCTCTTGCTCCATGCCTCCCTCCCTCTCTCTCTCTCTCTCTAGGGTTTAAGTTGCAGGGAATTGGGACGAAGCAAGCAAAAATGGCGGGAAAACCTCTGTTTTGGAGGGTAAAAAGGCCGAGCAATGAGATTCGTTGCAGTTGTACTCCTTAGTCCCTATCCTTTTATGTTTATAACAAAACTGCCATCGTTGGGAGTGTGCAGGTTGAGGCTCAGCCCACTTTGAGCCCAATGGTCCATCTTTGGGAAGGTTTTGTTTTTGGGAATGGCCCAATCCTGGGATGGGTGCAAGAAAGAAAGAAATCATGAAGCATACCGATCTAGTGCTCGTGTTCAGAGGAATGAATGCGTGTGCCAACCGTTCGATTGGCGTCTGAACAATTGATTCGACGGATTGAAATATTTCCCAGTGAAGAAGGGGATTGTTCGGCTAGAGAACTTTTGACACAAAAAAAAAAAAAAAAAAAAAAAACTACTTAAATAGAATTATATATAAAAAGAAATTATGAATCCATTTACAAATTTTAACAATTAACACCCACTAATTACTTGCAATAAGGTGAGTGAGATCAGTAAACTTTAGAACCATAATATTAAAATCGTTTCCAACACTAAAAATATTTGAATTTTAATTAAATCTAATTCATATAAATGCATTACATGTCTTTCAAAGATGCATTGCATTTTAAATAAATAAATAAATAAATAAAAGAAATGCTTTTTAATCCATTTAGAATAAACTATCTATGCTTCAGAACAAGCAAACCATAATCCTACGTTATGAAATTTTAAGCTTTCCAGCCAAGAAACAACATCCTCTGATCCATCTCTATCTTTGGTTTAGGAGAAGAATGCATAGCTACTGGCCGAAATAATGAGCTGCCTCAGGCCGCCAATGGGTGACAGGATAGTCAGCATCACACCAGCAATAATACAGAGCTGCAGGACATAGGTTCAAGTACAAGTTAGCTTAACCACCAAAAGAAATGCTTCTTATTGTAATTTGAGTGGATTTGAAGTCAGACTTCTATAATTTTGAATATTCTTTTAAAATAAATAAATATTTTTAAAAAATTATTAGATATTAAGAAATTAATTATATATATATATATATATATATATATATATATATATATATATTTAATTTTCAGACTCTAAATTTGAAGTTGTTGAAATACTATTAAAATGTAAAAATAAGTAATTTTTATATTTATTTATAAACGAAAGTTAACCTACCCAATTTACAGTCCAAGACAAGCCGAATCTCTTTGGCTTGTAAATAATTAGCCATATGATGCAAGGAATCTGACAATAGGAGAAGTAAATGAATTAACGTTAGACTAATGTTAAGAAGAAATTATAAAAATGGCACTATCAATTACTTACGAAATATGAAGATGGAGCAAAAGCAAATCCTCCAAAGAATCCAAGTAAGGCACCAAAGAAAGGAAAGCTTATACCAATAAACATTGTGAACGCTGTGCAATCAATGAACGAGGCATTAGGAGAACAAATATTTTGATAACATATGTATAATTGAGTGCAAATAAATGAATTTTCTTTTAAGTAAAAATTCATTACATTGTATTATTGTAATTTTAAGTTGCACAAACATAACTGAAATGAACTTGAAGGAATTAAAAATTTAAGATCCACGTACCAACATATGTTGAGCGAGTGATGAAGCGAAGCTTGAAAGAAGGTGTGAATTTCATTTTCTTCACGAGAAAAGTTTCAGCCATGTCGAACACTGGCATAGCGAATATCTGTAAAATGAAGTGATGGTCATAGGATCACGTTAAATGATTTATTTAAACATCATGCAAGTGAGTATTTCTATTATTTTTGTTTCACGAAATGATCTGAAATAAATAATAATAATAAATAAAAATAAAAAAGGCGTTTCAATTCATGTTCCGTACCGTGGATCTCCAGAATGATCACACACAAAACAGACAAAATCTAAACATGGATGCTTCAAATTTCACCTGGTAGCTTCCAATGACGTGAACAACAACAAACATGTTAGCAGCTGCAATAAGCCAGATAGGCTTCTCCAGTGAAATGAGAACATTATCGTCCACTCTGTTACCAAAGCACCAGTATCCGACAACAGCAACTGGTAAATAGCAGAAAGCAACGATGACGTATGCTACGACCACTCCTCGCCACATGGCTATCTTGGAAGGCTTTTCAGGACTGGAAGGAACTGTGGCTTGAATCTCCAAAACCACATTATGGGCAGCATATGCAAAAGATACTTCACCCAATGCACTGAGGAAGTTAAAGATAGCTTCAGCTTTAGTGCTTGCTTTATAACTGTAGTCCACATCTTGTCTAACCCCCTTTGTAATGGTAGCCATCCAAGCAATGGTGGAGTAACTGTAACAAGAGTAACACCGAAAAAAGTTGGTGACAAATTACATCAATTTACAACAGTTAAAAGAAAGCATGATGTTAGAAACGTGTTTGATGATCTAATAATGTTAGAGATACGTGTTTATCTTGGTGTGACTTTGCATGAGAGCTCAGTAGCTCAATATATAAATGAGTGAGACTCAAACTTAGTTTCAAAACTCATTTAATAAATGAATCAAGATTGAACATGTTAAGCTCAGCTTGATTTGTTTGCTATGTCATACGAGGGAAAATATTAACAACTGAAGTTGACGACTTACACGAAAGACATGATAGCTGCAGCAAGAGAGACAACACTAATTGAGTTGAAGTTGGGCAAGTGAGAAAGCACAAAGTGAACGGAAGCGAAGATCATGATGAAGTACGAGGTCTTGATGTTCTTGCAATCGGGGCAAACCAAGCCATGAAATTTCTTCAATGACTTTCCTCCGGTAACCATATAGACAATGCATGAGCTAACGTCCACGGTTAATTGCTGAGGTACAACAATCCATAGGCCGAGTTTCTCTCCAAATGCATGTCGGCCAAGCTCGTGGTACCTATCAAACCTCTTTCCAGGCACCATCTCATGCATTTCCACCATTTGCCACAGGGTGTATAACGTGATAATCCATGACAGGGATAAAACAGCTAAACCAGGACCCCTGTATTCAAGGAAGATTATTCATTGAATTAATAAAACAAAACATAATTATTTCTCAAAAAAAAAAAAAAAAAACTCTCATAATTATTGAATCAATCATACATGGAATGTTGCAGTTTACAGCCACAATATTTTACGAATATCCCATTATCAATACAAGAAATCTTAATATAGTTCTATATTCAAAAATAAAACTACGTATTTCTAACTCTCTTCTAGAACTTACCGTATATAAGTTTCATGTGTACTAAAAATCCCTTTATGCAGAAGTCAACGTTCTGTTATACCATGCCACCATGTATTTGGAATTACAACGTGAAGTTTCCTTAGTTGAAAGAAATAACTTACCATCCAAGTTGGGACATAGCATAGGGTAGGCTAAGGACACCGGCACCGACGATGGCAGTGACGTTGTGGAAGGCAGAATACCACCATTTGGCATTCCTAGAGGCAGTGATTGGAAGCCAATCATCAATGGCCTTCTGCTTCGAGTTGGCTGCATTCTCCCGTGGATCCTCATTGGCCATAGTTGTCTGTGCCGGAGGGAACAATTCCACTGTCAATAAGCTTGCAAAAAAAAGTGACAAACAACCAAAGTCCATGTCACAAAGGCCTCCGGAAATTCTGCCACAAAAAAAGATTTGAAGGAATCATGGTTGCCACGATCACCTTTACTTCCGAATTTAGCTGAGAATGGATAAGTGAGTGTTTGGCCGATTGGCTTGCAATTCTCTTAACCAAAAATTGAATCTTGCAGGGGCGTCCATTTAGGGGGCGGTTCAAGATACCACAATGAATTTACCCACTTGCCCGGGTCATGGTTGGTATCCGAGGCCTCAGGTTGGAGTTTGTTGGTAAATTTTCACAGGCAGTCTACCAACTGTATATTTGATCCTGAAACCTATTCTTGCGCTGCTCTTGCATTACCACTGCATGTAATTTAACTCGTGTGTGAGTTTTAGTGCACGAGTATTGAGTGCAAAACATGCCACGTGGTTAAAGCAAAATTACTAGAATTTAGCATCCGTACTATGCATTCAAATGTATGGCTGTGAGATCTTAGATTTTAGATTATCTTTCCCTTCATCAGCGGAGGCTTTGTATGAAGAGTGTCAATCCAACACGTGTAAAGCATTCTGCATTTTGATTCACATGACCCCACAAATGCGTCAAGGTTGAAACCTTTGCTAGGCATGTGATTCCGGAATCCCTTTGGCATACATCAATCAAAAATGGAATTGCGTCATCTCACTTAGCCTCACAATTCTGTGGCACCAAGCAAGATAGACATTATCTGAACCATGCATTTTTTTTCTTTTTCAGGCCAATTGGTTCAGATTATAATTTGTTTTCGAAATTGTTAATTTTAAAAAAGAAACCAACATTGTTGAGTTAAAGTTAAGCAGTAATTTAGGCAATATTCTCGAGGAGGTTTAATCTTAAATGTCCTAATATCAATATCTAACCCTACTCTCATGACTGCATATCTTTTATCACACAGTGTAACATTATTCATGAATCGTTATCCGGTCTGATATTAGATTATTGAGTTGTCCCTGAGGTGAGGTCAAGGGTGTCGAGTTCCAATTCCAATTAACCCCCCCCCCCCAAAAAAAAAAAAATGCAGGTTATGGAATCTCTGCACTAGTCAATCAATTTCTTATTGAAGGGTGCTTGCTTAGGGTTCGATCACTTGTTTGAACGGTGCAACTGCAAATGAGATGAATTTACTTGAACTGCCATATAATAGTATTCGACATTCGATATTCTACAGGACACAATTGAGAGCTCAAAAGAAACATGAGAAGGGCCAAAAAAAAAAAGGATCAAAAGCTGTTCATCTGGGAATGTCTGGTATTCACTATTGCAACATCTTGAGGAAGACTTCAATCTTCTCAGAAGCATTATACATATTCTTCTGTTTGGTTTCCTCCAGAAGCAAGAGACACGTACGATGTCTAGGTGTTATACCTTTACCAATCATTTCTTCAAATAGGCTGAAAGCCCACTCGCATTTGTTTGCTCTACAGAGTCGATGAATCAGAAGTGTGTATGCCGAATCATCAAGGCTAAGATTATGCTTCTTAACCATGTCATCCAATAACTGAACCAACAAATCTAGCTTTCCAGTTCTAAAGCAGGCCTTAAGCAATGGGTAGTAAGTCTGAACATCAGGCTTGCAAATCATCGAAGCTTGCATATCTCTCAGGAGATTCAGAGCCCTTTGTTCTTGATTTTGATGGCAAAACATGGCAATCATCGTATTATAGGTAGACGTGTTTGGAGGGACGCTGCCATTTGGCATCTCCACCTCAAAAACTTTAACAGCGTCCTTTTGTCGTCCAGCTCTTCCCAGTGAATGCAGCAATGAATTGTAAAAACGTGTATCGGGTTTACCTCCATGTGATCTCATCCTCTGGGCTACTTGTAAAGCTTCTTCAAACTGCCCTGACTTTGCTAGTGAACTCATGATAATGGTATATGTGACAACATTTGGCGGGCGCCCCTCGGTTTCCATTTCATCAAGGAGCTCATAGACCTTGTCAAAATCATTTTGGCAGCAATGGAACTGGACGATGGTAGAGTAGCTGATGACACACGGGCTACAGCCATGCCCTTTCATTTCTTGGATCGTCCAATGCGCCTCATCAACCCGATTGGCTTTGCACCAACCATGAACAAAAATGTTAAAAGTGCTAGCATTGGGCGGAATGTGTGATTTGAGCTCCAAGAAGATCGCGCGAGCCTTCTCAACCATTCCCTCTTTGCAAAGGGTGTCAAGCAACAAGTTCATCGTCTCCGTGTTTTTCTCCAACCCAAAACGCCCCAACTCATCGAATATCCTCACAGCGTCTTCCCATTTCCCTGCCCCAGCAAACCTTCTCATAACCTTACCGACGGTATGAATCGTAACAAGTCCACCACCACGCATTTCCTCTAACAATGCCCTCATTTGATCCATTTGTTTCATCTTTCCCAGTATGTCCACCATTGCATCGTACGCCTCGGATGTGGGTTTATACCCCGAACGCGATTCGGCCCATCTAAAGAAACCCAAAGCAGATATCCAATCGTTCTTAAAACGGAGAAGCAACTTATCAACAACGGCATGAGAAAGCTGTATATTACCACACAATTCATCACGTGAAAGAGATTGAAAAACCTCGCCGTGGCCGCTTCCAACACGAATTCTGGATACCAGTATGTCAAAGTCAGACTGCCCAGCTGAGCTGAGACATTTCCTTTCCGGACATTCAACTGGAGTTCTCGTACCAGAAGGTACAAAAACAGAAGATACGGCCTGAGAAGAATAATCAAGCGAGACACGGTAAAGGACATGAAGAGAAGATGAATCGAGGAAGTGGGTGTTTCTCCGAAGGTGACACAGAAGCGAAAACATGAAGAAATCCAAATAAATGGAAGCGAAATGCTTCAAAAAGCTTCGCTTAGACAAACGGACGAACGGCTTAAGCGCAATAGTGTTTGCACGAAGAAAGACAACGTACGCAATCTTGCGTGACCAAGATAAGCTGTTTATACAACATAGGAATCGATTGCAAAACAAGCAGTGTCTTAACTTGGTTTTGTTGTACCTGGAGACTTGAGAGATTGGAGCTATGCTTGAAGAGCAGTTTAGAGAAGTTTTGGATTTTATTAAGGTTTCTTTGTAGTTTGTTTTTTTAACTTCTACTTTTTCCTTCCCCTCGTTAATAATAATAATAATAATAATAATTCTACGACAATTAAAAACATAAATCATCTTAAGTAGCAGCTTTTAAATGGCCAATATTTTTCTCTCAAATTAACTTGAGTTAGAATATTTTTATTGTCCCCTCTTTCCTTAATTTTTTTTAAAAATAAATAAATAAATAAATATATATATATATATATATATATATTAGTGTGTATTACTAAATTTTAACTTCATTAATTCAAAATTAAGTATTTAAATGTAAATAAAAAATTATTTAAATTTAATAATATATTAAAAAATAAGTTTTTATGAAAAAAAAAACAATTACAATGATAATTAATTCTCAATCTTAATTTATAAGACTAATAATAGCCAATATACTTACGAAACATCTCTTTTCTTGTTAAAAAACATAATAGTTTGTGTTATTAATTTAAATTGATTAATGTGATAATTAATGACGTGTCCTTCCAATTATTTTAGTTACCTTGTTATCCAAAAACATATCAACTAAAAGCATTTACTCAGCACACCACCATATAAGGAATTATGTGTTGAATTAAATTAACCAATTTATATAAATAATGTGGTATGTTACGCTGTGTTTAAAATGTTCGAAGAGAATTACTCTTCCATTCTCGAATGACTTTTGATAATTTGTTTGGTTCTTT
Source organism: Kandelia obovata (assembly GCA_021464305.1). NCBI lineage: Eukaryota > Viridiplantae > Streptophyta > Magnoliopsida > Malpighiales > Rhizophoraceae > Kandelia > Kandelia obovata. The sequence continues at coordinate 750,542 of CM038488.1, forward strand.
TTTTTTTTTTTTGGGTCTAAGTTATAATGTGAACTGTTGATTTTAAATTTAACTAATTCTAGACAGTTGAATGAGCCTTTCGGCTATACGAAAGGCCCAAAAAAAATCTTAGATCTGCACAAAGAATTTGTGGTGGGCACTTGAATTCTCCACCAAAAGCATGGGTCCTGTGGGCCCATGATAGATGACGAAACAACATATTCGTGAATTATTTCAAGACTAATGGGTCTTGAGAGTTAGATTTCACCGCTACAACTCCCCCAACTTTACACATTTGTTGATGAGGTTAATTTTGATGAGGATTATCCTACCAAATCAACAACATGATGCCTTTTGGACAGTCATTGTCTTCCACCGAACCGTATACCCAAATATTGAGGGGAAAGTAAAGGATATAAATAGATTCTCCACCACTAACTCTCACCCCTTCACAACTGGCAGGGATTAAATTAAGTTTGTTGTTGAGCCTCAGAGTTTAGTACCCTTCAGGTTCATCGCTTTGTCCAAAGCTCAACGCAACCCCGTCTCCCCCGAGTCTGGGTGGGTCTTATTGTAGTCTTTTCACAGCAAACGAAGACCTTTATCGGCCATGGTCCAACTTCAGAAAGCTGGCTTCATTCCTCAGCAATTGAACCTATTAAACATTCTTTCTCATCTCCCTAGCGATGAATTAATCTAAAACTGAATTCACTTCAGACAGAAATAAGATCAAGCAAAGAGGGGGAAGAGAGAGAGAGAGAGAGAGAGAGAATAATTGTCATAAAACCGATCTAATAGAGAACATATTGAACGGAAAAATTTGTTCTGAAGTATGGGTTTGTATACTTCAACCCTTTAAACATGCAACATCCAAAACCCAAACGGGAAGACACGGACTCATTTATTGCAAACGCAGACTCCTAGGCTGAATGCCTGTAGACTCAGATACAGTACTTCCCAGGAAAAGAAGCTCAAAACACCGTCAAATCTTTGCTTCGAGTGGAAGACTCTATGCATTAACGGTGGACGCTATGTGGGCAATCAAGTCAATCACACGGGTACTGCATAACCAAAACCAGAACAAACATGGGTTACATAATTCAAGCTTGTAGCTGAGTATTAAAATGATCAGATCGGAAAGAGTAAAGTGATATGCACCTGTAGCCTACTTCGTTGTCATACCAAGACACGAGTTTAACAAACTTTTTGTTCAATGCAATTCCGGCCTTGGCATCAAAGATACTTGACCTGCACAAAGCACAAAAGAGTTAATGCAACACAACTCAAAATTGAACCACTCTGAGACAATAATCAAAATATAATGTCCCAGCAGCAGACTACATGAAATTAAAGAGATATAACGCCCAACCAAAGCCACATTTACCTGTTGTCACCAATGAAGTCTGTGGACACTAAATCATCTTCTGTGTAGCCCAAAATTCCCTTTAATTTGCCATTAGCCTCCTCCCTGCATATCATCAAGGTTAAACAAATGAACTTAAAACAAATCAAAAAGCAGACTATTATGCCAAAATAACATTCATTATTCAAGAGTCGATGGAATAATTAAACACTCACTTGATAGCTAATTTGATGTCTTCATATGATGCTTCTTTCTCAAGCCTGACGGTGAGATCAACAACAGAAACGTCCACAGTAGGAACACGGAAGGCCATTCCGGTCAATTTACCACTGAGTGCAGGCAAAACTTTTCCAACAGCCTAAAAGATTATAAATTCAGCAAACAGAAAATAGTTTAGTGTTTGCTCTTTTTTTGGGGGGGGGGTGGTAAACTGGAGTGTGGAAGGAGATCACTTAGAGTTAGGGCAAGTGCTCAACACTATCAAGTAAAAACAACGAGTTCTAAACAAACCAATTAGCGTACCTTAGCAGCTCCAGTGCTGCTGGGAATGATGTTGAAGGAAGCAGCTCTGCCACCCCTCCAGTCCTTACTTGATGGACCATCAACAGTCTTCTGAGTAGCTGAATCACAAAGGCAAATCACTCTAAGTATAAACTTCAAATTCCAACAGGAAAAATACATTATGATAGAAGATATATTACCGGTAATGGAGTGAACAGTGGTCATTAGGCCCTCAACAATTCCAAATCTGTCATTAATAACCTGCCAAGAGACGGAAGATCAAATTAACCAAAACCATGACTACTCACTCCTACTTCAACCAACATAACCACAGTACCACTGTAACTGGGAGTACCTTGGCCAAGGGAGCAAGACAATTGGTAGTGCAGCTAGCATTAGAAACAATGTCAAGATTTGGCGTGTACTCCTTCTCATTGACACCTACAACAAACATGGGCGCATCTTTGCTTGGGGCTGAGATGACAACTTTCTTAGCACCACCCTGAACCAAAAAAAAAACAAAAAATAAATCAAGGTCAACCCCTCTTTTGTCAGAAATTATTAACCTAAAATCCAAAATCAACCACAACTAACAACCCAGACAATTATTAATTGAACTGAGCAACTCAGATAACAAATCTGAATGATCCCTGAAGTATCATAATAACTCTTTCCCATAACAACCAAAAAGTTCAAATCTTTGGGATTTTAAACCTCGTTTGTAACAAAATCAACTGTCATCACCTATTCACATCCAGTGAACTGGACCCAAGACCCGGTTCCTCTCCTACTAACCCTCAAGTAAGCGGCAGCCTTGTCCTTGTCAGTGAAAACTACTAATAAATACTACTACTACTACTACTACTACTACTAAAGAAATCTCAGATCTTAGAAACAGATCGTACAGAAGCCCACCTTCAAGTGAGCGGCGGCCTTGTCCTTGTCAGTGAAAACTCCAGTGGACTCCACAATGTAATCAGCTCCGACCGAGGCCCAAGGAATATCCTCAGGATTCCTATCCAACGAAAATTAGAGATAAAAACAACACACGATAAATTGACAAATCTTTCCGATCTAGTTAAAACAAAAAAGGCCAGAAAAAAGAACAATTAAACTCACCTGAAGCCGAAGACAGCGACTGACTTCTCGCCAAACAGAAGTGTCTTCTCGTCTTTGACCTTCAATTCGTGGTGCTTCCACTGGCCGTGGACTGTATCGTACTTGAACATGTACGTCTGCAAGCATCACTCGAAATCAAACACATTTTAGGTCAAACCACTAGCCAATAAAAATAAAAATTAAAAATTAAAAAAAAGGAAAAAGAAACATAGGAAATCGAGCAGAGACAGATCGTAGAATAAGAATACCATGTAATCGACACTGATAAAAGGATCGTTGATGGCGACGAGATCAACATCCTCCCTTTGAAGAGCAACCCTGGCCACCAGCCTACCGATCCTTCCGAATCCTAACACATTTCATCGCCTTTCACAACTTAATTCCCAAAAATAAAAAAATAAAAGTAAGATCGGGAAAAAAAATTACCGTTGATACCGATCTTGATTGGTGCTGTAGAAATTCGTAGCAACACAAACAACGAAAAAACATTAGGCAGATACAGAGATCAAGACGAAGAAATGAATAAAATAAAATAAAAATAAAAAGAGGAGAACAAAAGCAATTAATTATTTACCCATTGGAGTGAAAAAATACAGAGAGAGCAAAGTTAAGAAGAGACTAGAAGAGCAACAATGATAATGGCTGTTGAGTGATGCGCAGAAACGTGAAGATACAGTTTGTTATATAAAGAAGAGGAGCGGGTTTGGGTCGGGTTATGAAGCCGCTCATTTTAGCAAGTTTGGGTCGGGTTAAGAAGCCTTGCGGTGCCCATGGTTTTACAGTCGGTTTTTTGGGAAAAGTCAATTTTCACGCGCTCGTTTTGGGAAGAGTGATTCGATAGAAGAGCTTGGGTTGGCAATGGGTCAGTGCAGTGCTGTACACGGGAATTCAGTGAGCGTGAGATTACCAGAGGATTTCAACTTTGCAGGGCTTCCACAAGCCTTGCCTTGACTTGTGCTTCTTCTTTCTGGAATCTTCTTTTGAAGGGTAAAATATCTTTTTTTTTTTTTAATTAGAAGTCTAATAGTAAGCGTTACTTTTTTAATATCGTAAAAAAATTTTTTTTTTTCTGACGCTTCCAATAGGGAGTCTAATGAGAGAGAAGCGGGAGAGAGAAATTTAAGAATTTTATATTTCTAAAGGTGAGTTCAATAATCCTCTATTATTTAAAAAATAAATAAAATAAACATTTAATCTTAAAATATTAATTATTGCGACAAAAAGTCATGGAATATTCAATAGCGACGAACAGATCTAACGTAGTCACGAAAAGTATTTTTTTATAATTTTATAAATTATATTGTAATTTTTATTATGTAATTTATTTATTTATTTATTTTATAATATTTTAATTTAATTAATTTTTTATTATAAGTATTTTTTATCTAATTAAATTAATTTTTAATTATTTTATTATATTTTTATTTAAATTAAAATATTTTCTTATTTAGTTAAATAATTATAATTATAATATAAATATAAATATTAAACTATCTCAATATTTTAATAAGTAATAAATAAAATATATTTAAATAAATTATTAATCAAAAATTGAATTCAAAATGCTTAATAAATGAAGAACCAAAAATTAAGAACAAAATGATACATGTTGAACTACATATGAATTATAATGTAAAAATAAGTGACCATAATACACAATTCTACAAACAGTAAACAGAGCCATATAGTCCTTCAAAAAAATATTTTAAAATTTAAAATTTTATATTTAAAATATAGTCATATTAAAATATTTTTATATTTTCTATGTTTATGCTACCGAAATTTTTATTTTGCTTTTACTTAATTCCCCTAACACAAATTTTACTGCGAGAAATTCACTGCCAGAGGCAAAATACATTGGAACATTCATGAACCAATATTTTGACAATAGTTCCAAGATAAAATATTTAAATATTTTGTTTATTTGTTAATAAAATAAAAAATTAGGGTGGTATTATTCATAATCTTGCCAAAAAAAAAGAGAAAAAAGAAAGCATATTTACATTACACAATAGGTATTTAATTATTAGACAAACTATTAAATAGTCATAAATACAAAATAATTAATTTTTTTTCTATATATATTTGTCTTAAAGTAATCAATCTAAATTGTTGAAAAATCTCTGTTGTCTCTATCACCTACACCCACTTAACGGTGTTCTTTAAATATTTTTTTTTTATGTAAAAGTCAAATGCAATGTTTTTGAAGATTCAATTAAATCAGCAATATCTGTGAAATTAAATTTGGTCAAAAAAAAATCTGTGAAATTTAGGAAGAAGATTTTCTTCAGAATTGCATATTTAATGTGTTTCCAAAGGAGGAAACGCGTGCCATAATAGTTTGTTCTTTGGTCTGCGCGCACATTGTTTTGGCCGATCGCCAAAGCGTTGAAAGGTCACAGAACATTCTAGCGGAATGGAAATTTAGGATTTGATTTTGAGCCGCAGACATAATCTAGAGAGTCCCACCAGACCGGCTGTTCGTTGCTGACCTCTGCTATTTCCTTTCACACTTGTGCTGAATCCTGGGACTTTTGTATTAAAAAGAACAGCCCAAGCAAATCCCCCATCAAATATAAAGCTTACCCTTTTAAAATCTCGGCTTCTTCCGTCCTCTCTTCTCCTAGTTTGTTCATTCCTGTTCTCTGATTCTGATTGGCAATTGTTGCGGTTAGCAGCATGGCTGGTTCTAGGTGGGTGAGGCCCGAGGTACGACAAATAGTTTCTGATTTCTCTCTCTCACTTTCTTCTATTGTAGATTGCTCATTGAGAAAGTAATTATTGTTGGCTTGTTATGTTAAGTTAAGTTGGTTGAAATGATCGGGAGAATGTTTATGCCATTTATGTGGACCTTAGATTTGGAGTAAAATGATCCTGTGGATTGGCTAACAACTGATAGAAGGGTGAAATTCACCATTTATGTTCTTGTTTAGCATTTTTGCTCAGCATAATGGCAAGATTGTTCCTTTTTTTTTTTTATGTAGATGTTACAGGTTTCTATTAGAATAAAGGTAAGAGTACATAAATCTGATTATTCCCGAGATTCCTTGTGATGAGATCTTGCAGTCAGAGACATAGTGTTTATGGTTCATGTTTTTGTGTATTGCGTATTACAGTAACTTTAAGACCGTCTTAGATGCAAGTTTGAGAGACTCTTATTTTCTCGAATTGATCAAAACGAATCAGGCATTTTTAATTCTTGTTGCGGATAGGTTTTTCCACTGTTAGCAGCAGTTGGTGTAGCTGTTGGCATCTGTGGCATGCAACTTGTAAGGAATATCGTCATCAATCCTGAAGTGAGGTAATGTCAGTTACTTGGAAATGTTTCCGGAATAATAAATTATGCCTGGAATTGAACACGGATAGGGGAAAAAAAGGGGCATCTTCTGCTTGCTCTGTCACATTTAATATGAGAGAGATGGGAATCTGCTAAGTGTGTCAAGATGGTTTGGACTAAAAAAAAAAAATGTTCTCGTTATTTTGAATGTGGTGTAGGGTAACCAAAGAAAAGAGAGCGGCAGGGGTGCTTGATAACTTTGACGAAGGAGAGAAATATGCAGAGCATGGCCTGAGGAAATTTGTCCGGAAAAGAACACCCCAGATCATGCCATCCGTTAACGGCTTCTTCAGCGACCCTGATCTGCCGGGTTCGAACTAGCTAGGCCTCTTAATTGTTGAGAGACTGAGGTTTAAACAATGAAGTTTTCTGATGTAATTTACTGAAATCAAGGCTTTGCTCGGAAACAATTGCAACTTGCCACTATCCAAGTTCTCTTGATATGCTATTCGAACTAGATCAAATAATGGATTTCATGCAATTTCATTTCTTTTTGGTTTTTTCTTTCAGACAATTTCATAAATAAATAATCATTAAGAGAATCACGCACCCTTTATTTCAGGGAGCTCTTATGACCATATCTCATGGTTACTAATCTTTATCGTTTGCTTTAATAGGGAAAGCACACCACTACCAGCATGGCACAGGTTGACCTGCTAGTCGTTGTCTATCACGTTCCTATAAGCTATTCACGAATGCCTCCAAGTTAGGTACAGTCCCTTTCACATAGGCCGAAAGTTGAGCTCACTGAAGAACTAATTCATACACCCCCTTCATAAATAGCCATCGGCCCAAAATTCTCCACTTGTCTATATATATATTCTCCACAGGACATTTTATATTATATATATAATATTAATATAATATTAAATATCGTATTTATAATATAAAAATGAATTATATTAATTCAAACTCACTTTTTTTTTTTTTAATTCAATTAGATTTATCAAAAAATCTATTGTAAAATTTATGGAGAGAAGATTTATATTGTGGCAGAATATTAGACGACTTCTCCTCTAATATGTGCTTTTGTCTCTCTTAAGACGCCACCTATTTAATTCCTTACCGTTAAAAGCCGCAATTCAAACTTTTACCGTTGGATCTGGAGACCAAATGAGAGAAGAAGAAAACTAGCCGTTGCCGGTTCTCATCGAATTCATCAACCCAATTCCTTTCAAAGCTCATACGACACTACGCTCCCAACTCTATCAAACCCCGAAATCTTGCGATTGAATCACTCGTGTAAAAGAACAAAAAAAAAAAAAAAACACAGAAACTGAAATCTTCTGTCTTTTCTTAATCCCTTCGAAAAAGCCATTTGATTTCTTTTCTTCGATCCAACAAAACTTAAGACCCATTTGAAAATTTCTCTTTTTTTTTTTGGGGGGGGAAGGAACCCCAAATATTCTCTCTTTCTTTCTGTATAATTCACAATTTAGAGATTGCTTAATGGCTTCAAGAACGGTGGCCAAAGACATTATCACTCTCCGTGGTTCTGCGGCAATTGTCAGCGAGTTCTTTGGTACGATAAAGTCTCAACACTTTCCCATCTTCATCCCTTTCTTTGATTCTTATATATATATATCTTCTTTTCTGGGTTAATGGAGGTTTTAGAATATTTTGGCTGATGTTTGCTGGCTTTTCTGATTTACCCCTTTTCAGGTTATGCAGCGAACAGGTAAAGTTCATTGCTTTTTGAATTTTGGGCCTCTTTTTCTATCATTGATTATGGAAAAAAAAAAAAAAAAGCTGTCTTCTGGAGCACTTGAGAGAATTATTGATTGATCTAATTATTGTTTTAGTATACTCTACAATCGTGGGGTATACCCAGAAGAGAGTTTTGTCAGAGTGAAGAAGTATGGGCTTCCAATGTTGCTTACTCAAGATGAGGGCGTCAAATCCTTTATTGCCAATTTAACTTCTCAGTTATCTGGTAAGATTTATTACTTTGTTGGCACTTTTTCTGCCGCTGGAAAAATTTAGGAGAAGAAAAAAAATACCTATGCTTCCTAGATATTGATGCATAATAGAGATAGCAGTTTTGGGTTGTTCTTTGCCTTTTTTTTTTTTAATGATTGATTGACGAGTGTAACGTATGATTTTTGAAATTTTGTAAAGAATGGCTAGTAGCTGGGGAGTTGCAGAGGATTGTCCTTGTGATAATGAGCAAGGCTAGCAATGAGGTTCTGGAGAGGTGGAATTTCAGCATTGAGACTGATAGGGAGGTCGTTGAGAAAGGGTAAGACCAGATTTTTGAGGTCAATATTGCTATGCCCTTCATACTTTCCCGGGGATTTAAGTTTGTGTTGCGTGGTATGATTGCAGGGTGTCGAGGGAAAAGAGTGACAAAGAGATTATGAGAGAGATACAGGCAATCATGCGCCAGATTGCTTCAAGCATCACTTACTTGCCATGCCTCGATGAACCTAGTAAGATTCATTGAGGCACAATAGCATTGTTGTTCAATTTTTGGTTATTGTGTTTGCTATGGATCAGTATCCCAGATTTTTCTTGATCGAATTCTTTTCTCTGCTTGGGTTTGGTTACGTTTAGGTGTTTTTGATGTGTTGGCATACACTGATAAAGACGCGGCAGTCCCATTCACTTGGATTGAGAGCGACCCGAAACTGATTGCCAATCCACAAATGGTGAAATTGCATTCTTTTGACACCAAGGTAACTTTGTAAGGCCAAGCTATGACTCGATGAGATTTGGGTGAGAAATACAGTGGACATGTGTTGTGTTAACTTATCTGGTTTTTTCTGGCTGCTGCAGATACACAAGGTTGATACCCTTGTTTCCTACAAGAATGATGAATGGGATGAGCGCTAGAGATGAAAGCATAAGATAAAAAAGCAATTTTCTGTGAATCTTCTATTCACGTGTTGTAGACAATCAGAAGTATGATGTATTGATTTGTTTCGAGTCTCATTTTCTGTGTGTTTCACGAAATTCTGCTTGTTTCCATCGAATTTCATCCCAACTTTTTGATACAATGGAAGATCATTCTGAGACAAAGTTTTGTTTCTGCCATTCCTTTTGTCCAGTTCCATCTCAGCAGTGGAAATTTAAGCCTTAACTGCCTGCAATAATTTCATATCAATCTGACCAGTCACAGTTACACATCAATGTGCTCCCAAATATTTCTCTCGATCTTTAACTGTTTAGTCTCAACCTGAAACTGAGTTATGAAGTTTGCAACCAGGGATGCAGAAAGAAAGTAAATTACTCACTCCTCAGGTCAAAAGGCATGAGCAAAACTGAAAGAAACTTGAAGATTTGAGTGACGTTTCAGAACCACTCCTCAGGTCCCCTGCCGCTACTGAGAAAGATTAGGTGCAATGCTGGAACTATGCTAATTGCGGCATGAAATACTCACTTGGCATTACAAATTGATATTAATGCTACAAGATATATAGCTCACCAAATGTCAGAACTCGGAATCAGTAAGGTCCAGAATCACTTTGATGCCAAGAATATTCGACGATTGAATTTCCAGACATGATTCGGTGGTTACACACAAATGTCAAGACTCGAAAAGAGGTGAGGTCCAGAATCACTTTGATGCCAAGAATATTCGATTGAATTTCCACACATGATTTGATGGTTACAGACAAATGTCAAAAACTCGAAAGCAGAGAGGTCCAGAATCACTCTGATGCCAAGAATATTCGAATGAATTTCCAGACATGATTTGGTGGTTACACACAATTGCATGATTTAGTTCAATAATGGTGCCACATTTATGATAACAGAAGCAGTTAACAAATCGGTCTAGAGTTCTATCAGCAATCATAATCAGAGAAAGATTTGGTGCAGTCCTCGAACTAAGCTAATTACAGCATGAAATACTCACTTCACAGTACAAATGATATTGATGCTACAAGATATAGTTCACCAAATGTCAAAACTCGACGTCAATGAGATCCATAATCACTTTGAAGCCAAGAATATTTACAACAACTGAATTTCCAAACATGGTTTGGAGGTGATACACAATTGTGGGATTTGGTTCTATAATGGTGCCACATTTATGATAATAGAAGCAGTTAAACAACTTGAACTAGAGTTTTATCAGCAATCATAATCAGAGAAGGTAACTACATGCCCCTGCTATCAATTCATGCCACGATATATAGCATCAGGCTGAAGATCATCCATGCTGTCAATGTTTCTATACCCATCAAACTCCCTTAAACATGTCCAGCCCCGTCGAGACAGAAAATTGTGGAAGTCATCCTCAGTATAGAAGATTTTCTCCTCAGTATGCACGGGTATGTGGTCAGACTCATCGTAGAGGCAAACCTTGATGGCTAATCCTGAAATTTTGGAACAAAAGTAAATTTGCTTAGTGATTTGATAATTTTCTTTCATATTCTATATCCAAAGAATTGCACCAAAATAGCAGTCCACAAAAGGGGTGTTTCATACCAATGGTCAAGCACTTTGACCATACAATAGATAGACATGCATGTAAATGAATAAAGTATACAAGAGAAGCCAATAAGGAAACTGCAGTATGCTTAGTATCCTAAGGATATCCTGATTTATGACCAAACAAATAACCTGTAATCTCTTAATGCCATTTGGCCATCTGATAGAATGTAATGACCACTTTTTGTTCAGGCGTAGATACAGAAGAAAATCTGACACCTTAATATATGTGCATTACTTACCCTCGTCAAGGTGAAGAATGTAATTCCCCAAAGGCATGTCCTTATCAAGACTCCGAATGATTTGATCCTCATCTTCCAACCAAAATGCACGTTTAGTTCTCAGTCTAAAAGCAGATTTGATTGCCTCCTTGATGGCTTCTGAAGTGCCATCAATACCAATCCTTCTTGTGTAATCCCTATACTTGACTGATATTACCCTCCCACTGTATGACTGACTCTCAGTACCTGCCAAATAAAAAGATTGAAACAAGAATAAAGAAATCAAAAGGATATTTCACCCAATCAAACAAACTGTGTTACTCAGAATCAGAGGGCTGGCTTAATATGCAAACATATTCATTGGAGTTTGGAGGTACCATTTCCAGGGGTCTCCCGCCAATTCCAAGGAGGAACTCCACTAGCTGCAACTGCGTCAACTGCAGTAATTGCAAGAGGATGTCCGTCATGATCCAAACGTCTTTCAAGATTGAGAGTTGGCCTCTCAGCAGCTGCATAAAAAGTACTCAACTGAGGGAAATGTACATCTGGCTGAGCCAAAATTCATAGGGAAAGCAAATGATGAATAACAATAAGAACCTAGTAAATGACCACAAAATTCTGAAGTTTCACAAGACATTTCATTAAACTATCTTCACTTGGAAGCTCAGAGATGGGATGATGAGATTCGGAATGCAACTAAACAGCATATAACTAATTATTCCCAAGGAAAAGAGATTATAGAGCAATGAAAAATTATAAATGCAGCCTAGATACTAATTTGTTTGGTAGGTGTTGAAAATTTCTTTATTCAGCTTTGTAAATGGACTTTATATACATATTAACAATAAATGGACTTCAGTGACTGTATACAAATGGCATGGCAAAATGAGCCAAGGGACCTTGGCATAGTGCAGGCTTCTTCCCCTCATACCCCAAGTTCATTCAATCCCAAAAAGAACCCCAAAATTCCTGAGCCACCACAAGATAATAGATAGGTGGCAAACAAACAGTGCATTACAGTGCCTTGAAACCAGTAAAGCCAACATACCTTCCACAGGTCCAAAAGACATACTTGTATCTTCAAAGCCTGTGTATGACAAACAGATGTTTTATTATTCCAAGGTTTCACACATTATAAAAATATGATTTAGGCACACTAAAAGCAGCTGAAACCAGAGATGGTCATGAAACTGAAATTATCAGAATCAGAGGGAGAGATTAAAAAGAAAATTTAGGAGAGAAAATCACTACGAAAATGATGCTGCAAGTATTTTCACCAGATTTTCAAATGGCATAACACATAAAATCTGAAGTAGTTAAACAAGACATATAGTTGTGCTTACAAATCCCAATGGTAGCAGTATTCCCAATGGTAAGTAATTAAAAATTTTGCACATTACTTTTTTATTTACTCAAGTGATCATAATTCAATACAGAGAAATTCTTAGTGACAGTACTGCATTGCCTGCTAAACAATTGTAGAACCATCAAAGCATCATGACAAACTCTGTCAGACTATCAACAGTCTCAGAGTTAGGTAGATACATTGGCAGTCCAGGCTGGTTGCAGAATGACAACTGATTTTTATTTTCTTTTTTTCCTATAAGACCAAATCCATATTCATAACCTGAAAACCAGCAACTTAGCAATACGAATCCAGTGGCATCAACAACAATGGATATCCCCAGGGCCATACACTTTAGTCAAAACTCGAGTAACTTGAACGGTCAGAGTCACCCCTCTTGTACTTATCATAACCCTCAGAATGGGGATGCAATTTTCACTTTCCATGTTATGTTGACATAATGTGGGTCCATTTGCCATGAAATAATAAACCCCATATTCCAAGGATTACTAGTGACTAAGTATCAGCAGCCATATGATTTGCACATTTCCCAGGGCTATTCAGGATGTTAGGCTATTTATCTGCTCTAAACACTCCAAAACAAAAAAGCCATCCAATATCTTGACTAAAACCACTGCTCAGGTAAAATAAGGGCAACAATTTCCTCATTTCTTTTCTAAAATGCTGCAATGATTACATTGAGCGTATCTTCTGAGCAAATAAAGCCTCTCCACCACCACCACCACCACCAACAACAACAACAAAACCTTTAATTCTAAACTCAATTCGATAGGCCACATGAATTTTTTTTTTTTTTTGTTGGTCTATTCTGGCATGAGCCGAATTTGTTGTGAGATGTAATTGTTTCAAAAATGTATCCTGTTTCCATCTTGTCAATTATAAAACACACCAAGCAACCAGAAATATCAGTTTTGATATCAATATTTATAAGAATCCAAAGAACAAAAATTAAGTCCATATCCATAAGAACTAAAATAGTTACAACTTTTCTTTCTTTATTTTATTTATTGATTTTGGTAAAAGACCAGAAAAGCACTCAGTCTAAGCTACCTAATTCTCATTCCACTAAAACCAACAATTAGAAGAAGATGATGAAGAAAAAATACCAATCAATACAAAAAAAAACAAAAAACCCATTTACCTTTATCAGCAAATTGCATAAATGAATCAACTTTAGGAGTTAGGTTAGAACTTTTATACTGTGCATTTTTGCTCCTCTCCCTCAAAATCTCTTCAATCTCCTTATAATATGACATTTTGGCCGACCCACTTCCTCTATCCTGATGCCTAGCCTTCTTGTACTCCTTGAGCAAGTTCCTCCACTTGTCGGTACACATAGTCGGCGATCGATCAAAACCCTTTTCCCTCATTTTCTCGGATATTTGCTCCCAAAGGTGCTTGTTTGACTTGGAAGTATTGAAAAGACCGTCCATTTCTCGCCGGAGAGCAATCAAACTCCGCGTTTCGTCTTGAACCCATGTCTCTGCTCTCTTCTTTGGCGCTTTCACTTCGTGGGTATCGTCGCCACTGCTGTCCCCAAGAATCATCTGCTGCTGCTGCTGTTGCTGTTGCTGGCGGTTGTGGAGATGGTGCTGATGAGGTGGCAAACCGCCATTGGACGACAATACCTCGACAATCATGTTATCTCTGTTAATGTGTGTTGCTTCTTCTTTATAAAAATCGATGGGTTGGGGCTTTTCTGATAAGTACATGGCTTCAAAGCTTCAAAGTTTCAATCTTTTCAATTTTTTTTTTTTATTTTTTCCCCGGTTTCATATAATCCAAGGGGTTTTGAGGATTTGCTGGGGTTTTGCTTTAGGGAAAGATGGGATCCAACAAAGTGAGCGATTTGAAGACTAGGAGCAGAAGAGAACCCCCCCCCCCCCCCCTTTTAATTGTTTTTTTTTTTTGGTCTGTTTGTGTGTGAGAGAGAATGAAGATTTAATAGAATAGGGATTATTTAATGTTATGTCTACATTTTACCATGGCTCATTTGTAGAATTCACTCCATTGATGAAAAAGTTAATTGCAGACAAAATCTAGCAAATTAATTAAAGGTCAAAAAAATTAATTTTATTATTTTAAAAAAATTGCAATTATACATATATATATTTTTATTTTTTTATAATTTATTTAACATATTAATATCATTAATTAAATTAAATATATAATAAATATTTTTTGTTAAAATAATTATTTACGTAAGTATTTTTTTTTATATTATTACATAATTAAATTTATTAACTTAAAATAAATTTTATTTTTAAATATTATATATTTATTATTATTATTATTTTAAAAATTAAAATTTATATTATATTAATAAATATAATGATGTGATATTGAGATGTGAATGTATTTTGTTACGTGATGTGATGTATGAAAAATTATATTTAATAAAAAATATTTAAGTCTAATTTAACTAATAAATTAATTTATTAAATAATTTTAAAAAATAATAAATAAAATAGTCATTTTGTTATAATTAAAAGAAAAAAAACTTATAAATAATATCTAAATATAAATTATTTACGTTATAAATTGTGAAATAGAAGTTTATGTACTTACAAGGAAATCAAATTGATAGAAGTTTGAAACAAAAAGATTTTATTACCAAATAAAATCAAATTGTTGCTTTCTACCTCTCACCAAAAATTTGCAACGAAAAAGTTGAATGAAAGCTGTGAATTGGTAGAGTGATCTCACGCAATTATTATATGTTTTTAATATTTTAGCATGTAATTACAGTTAATAATAAAAACTATATATATTTGAGTGTGAATATAACAAAACGAACAGAGTATCAACAAAAATTGTCATAAGAGAGAGGAAATTTTAACAAAAAGTTGACCACATTAATGGACCATGTCTCCATGACTCTACAGGAGCACCTATCTCGGATTTAGAAATAGACTCAAAATGGACTGTTTCAGCTCAACTCTGAAACCGCTAGTCCTTTAGACCCACCAGGCCACTATTTCTTTCAGAAATTAGATCAGCTCTTCTTCAGCCCATGGACCCAATGTAACATGACCCATCAACATAAATGAATGAATCTCTCTCTCTCTCTCTCTCTCTCTCGCTCTCTCTCTTCGTAGTTGTGGTCTGTGGTTTTTGGATACAATCCTGCCGGTATTTATGGGTGTTCCATTCCGTCATAGTTACAAGAAGCAGAAAGGAAAAGGATTTTGATGGAAAAGCAGCGATCTTTGGCAACATACGGCGATGAAGCTCATTCAGGCATCCTCTCCTCAGCCAAGAGCCTGTCTCTTATACACATCTCTCTCTCTCTCTCTTCGTGGTTGTGGTCTGTGGTTTTTTGAGACAATCCTGCCGGTATTAATTGGCTGTCTCTTATACACATCTCTCTCTCTCTCTCTCTCTCTCTTCGTAGTTGTGGTCTGTGGTTTTTGGAGACAATCCTGCCGGTATTAATTGGTGTTCCATTCCATCATAGTTACAAGAAGCTGAAAGGAAAAGGATTTTGATGGAAAAGCAGCGATCTTTGGCAACATAAGGCGATGAAGCTCATTCAGGCATCCTCTCCTCAGCCAAGAGCCTCTTATTCTTTGGTCTATCTCAAATTATTTTCTACTTCTTCAGTTTCAGCCACCAAAATCAGCATTAGCAGTCAAAGGCCTTGCTCAGGTATTTTATGCAACGCCTAGCCATGTGGGCTTTTTGAGAGGTTTTAGGGAATTGGGTTTCTTTTATTTATGTCAGAAAGCCCCCTTATATACCAAGAATTTGTTTGTGTGCTAAGATGGAAAATCCTTACATTTACCCGGTTGTTTGAATATGCTGCACTTTCTGATAGGGAGGATATTAAACTTGTCTGTATCTTCTGCATTTATAGCTTCCTTCTCTCAAACTTTGTATTTAGTTCGGAAAAAGTATGTAATGCCATTTGTTGGCTGTTTACAGAGGAGGGTTTGTACTGATTTTGTCGACTTTTTTGGTTTAATGATGAATGCAACATTTATTGAGAATGAATGTTTTCGTTTTCCTCTAATATTCAAGCAGTCTCCGGCTTTTGTAGGACTGTTCAACCAAGTAAACTTGCTGACAACCATACGATTTTCTTGGAAATGAGCAATGCATGCATAAGTAGATGTCACAGTGGTTATAATCCTAAAAGAGCGAAGTCACTACCGTCAAGGAGGAAATGTGGTGGTGGATATTTTAGACCCTTTTCCACCTGCTCAGCTCTACTATTCTCTACAACTGCACCTCTGGTTATCCGTTCCCCCTCCTCACTAGTGTTGGATGCATGTGTTACCCAACCTGATGCACCTCAACGTTCGGATGAATGGTTTGCCCTTAGGAGGGATAAGCTGACGACAAGCACCTTCAGTACTGCCTTGGGTTTTTGGAAGGGTACTCGTCGCTTTGAGCTTTGGCATGAGAAAGTGTTTGAATCAGAGACAAAGATTGTTGAAGCTGCTAAAAGAAGTGCCATGGAGTGGGGTGTGCTCAATGAAGCAGCAGCCATAGATCGATACAGGAGCATCACAGGTCGTGAGGTGAGCACATTGGGATTTGCAATCCATTCACAAGAGCAATTTGATTGGCTTGGTGCATCCCCAGATGGTCTTCTTGGTTGCTTTCATGGAGGTGGCATCCTGGAAGTTAAGTGTCCTTATAACAAGGGGAAGCCTGAGACTGCTCTACCTTGGTCAACTATGCCCTTCTATTACGTGCCCCAAGTGCAGGGGCAATTAGAGATAATGGACAGAGAATGGGCTGATTTGTATTGCTGGACACCAAATGGAAGCACAATATTTCGTGTGTACAGGGACCACAGTTATTGGGATCTAATACACAGAATATTGCAGGAATTTTGGTGGGAAAATGTCATTCCTGCCAGAGAATCCCTGTTAGCAGGGAATGAACAAGAGGCCCAATCTTATATGCCAGCATCCACTCACAAACAGACTGGACTTGTCATCGGTAGAAGCATTAGGTTGGCCAGTGAGTGCAAGTTGTTGTGTAGGGAGATTGCAGGTCATGTTGAATTTTATCACTATTAGATGCAAAGCTGCTGGATCATGCTCTCATTATTATCACTATTTTCTTTGTCCTTTTGCCTTCTGTTCCTTTCATTTCTCTCTAAGCTTCTTAATTGAGTTGATTCCCCCCCCCTTCCTCCTAAAGAAATGGTTATGTTGTATTATTTCCATTCTTTGTTGTATGCATTCTTTCAATGGGTGTCCCACTCCACTGAGGTTGTTGTGGGCATGCAAGCATGGAATTGTTAGCAGCTAGAATCCATCATCTAGCTAGAGATTCCAGACCAGGAGGATTGGTGGTGGATTAAACAGTTCGAGTGAGAAGATTCATGGCATCATTGAGCACAAAGTATGATTGCAGCTCATGATCTGTCACCTGATTGATGGAGTTCCCTTTTGTTGGAAATTCATTTCTGATTTTGCTCCATCTGTGACCTATTCAATTGTTGATCGGTCCATCAACCTAACTCATATGCTTATCCAAATTGGATTTGGGATGTACTTGGGGTGTTAATCACTTTTCATTTTATGATAATCAGGGGTTCATGTTTCTACACAATGGTTTAAACTAAATCTAGCAGGTTAGAATGAGGTCATTCCTGTAGTCCATGTTCAGGAACCATATTTTGGTGCAGCATCATTGCTTTCCTAAGCAGAAAACATCCAATTGTAATGGAGCAATGCTACCTATCATGCACATTGAGTAGCTCTCAAACTAATGCAATAAGATTAAATCAAGGAAGTTAGCAGATTTGGCATGAAATCTGGAGATTGCAGCTTCGAGTTGCAGAAACAGTCCAGGAAAAACAATGGCAGTTTTGTATATATTTGACTTTTTCACCTTTCAATGTGGAAGTGACTCTTTCACCTTTCAATGTTGGAGTCTTGCACATAGGGAGCATTTTTTAGTGCTTGTCCCCCAAGATAGCCAATTTAGGATGATCGCTTATACTCTGATACAAGAAGACCAATTTTAAAAATGTCCTGACGCCTAAACCAACACAAGTCCAACGCAAGCATACGGGCGTTGAGCAACCCTCCAAAATTGTAGCCCGAATAACTAACTTTCCAAGTTGTTCCTTGAGTCAAATGAAAGCAAATGGTTTAAATGAAACGTTGAATCTAACATAGAAAATGGGCACTGAGCAAAAATTGCATTGCCGCACAACAACAATAGCCAAAATTTCACCAAATTTAAGTCACTCTGTCAAATCAAACACATTCAAATTTATCTAAATTAAGGGAATGGCAGTTAACACAAGTTTCTAAATATGCCCATCTAAAGTCTCAAAAGGCAAAATAGTAATGCAGGAGAGATGAAAATAAAGGGGACACGGAGAGAGAGAGAGAGAGAGAGAGAGAGAGAGAGTGAGAAAGGGACATGGATTCTGGTTTATCATGGGCTGATCAATGGGACTATGACGATGTCCCACCCCAGCCGGCAACACATAATGACAATAAGAAGGGGAAAGAAGGCAACAAGAACAGTCTCCGGAAAAAATTGTTAAGCTTGAAATGGATGAAAGATCTCCGCAAGAAACCCCAGAAATAGAATAGGTTGCCTTGGTCATGAAGCAACCTTTTCTTTTGTTCCTTGAAGATCGTTCTTAAAACAAATAAATTTTTTCATTCTCTATCCCTGCATGTATCGCTCAATAATAAAGCATACGTTCAACAAGTTTGAACATTGTCATTCTATTTAGAAATTTTCATCTCTCCGAGAATATGATCATTTTTGTTCATTTCATCTTTTTTGTTTTCATTTTATTTGTACTTGCTCTCGGGGCAATTAAAGAGTGCAATATCATTTGAGTTAATGTCTTCAGGTTCACATCTGAGGTTTTTTTTTTTTTGGGGTCTGTAAGGGCCATAACTAGCCATAAAAAATGACCGGAATGTTCAACGAAAGAAGGCGGAGTTGAATGAACGATATACGTGATGGGAATCCAGAAGAATTTTCCAAGGTATCGAAATATGTATCAGTAAACCTAACATTATACTTAAAATTCCATTCGGTACTCTGAGAACTTGGTTTGATCAGAGGATGCAGCATTCCCTCGATATCAAGTTGTTGAAACGTTTCTGAAAAGAAGAGAAAATACATGTACTGTTGAAACATTATCAGATCGTTAGTCATCAATATTTGGCTTTTGATATTTTTCGTTGTTCAGTTGTCTGAAAGGTGAATCCAGCAGACTGAATTCTACAAGTACCCATACCATAACAACAATCAAGTCTAAATATCAAATTTAGGGGTCAACTGCATAAATTTTTTCTGTGTCATTTTGTTCTATCATCATACAATGCAGAATTCAGACAGCATTTTTTTGCTTACTCTCCATTGGCAATAGTTTTTACAAGAACCCCATTCAATTACCGGCGCTCCTGATGCCTGGGGGATGGGCACCCCAGCAATTTGTGCACTGCTCCCGTTTCTGTTAACAAGATCAGGGCTTTTCAGGCTTGCAGCTAGGCTTATTAAAGGAAAATGCAAGCATCTAGTTTTGTATAATTGTGTAATTACACAATTGTATAATGGTCCTTTGCAACCACAGCCCCAATCAGGGCTAGGCAATTTAAAATCAAATGCGATAAAATGGACAATATAATGCAGCCATTATTGATGCTCAAGAAGAATCCAGAATCTGAAATTACAGCTTGATCTAACACCATAGAAATGTATTCTTATTTACTCATTAATCTGCTTATTCAGTAATACAGTTTGGCACTCACATCCGAGGCCCATAAAATCTTCTACAAAGAAACAATCTACAAGAATCTTACTATTAACAGGCAATACAGATCAACGTGGTAGGTAAAATACAGAATGCCTGTTCTGCGGTAGGCAATCTGGGAGCGCCAGAAAAGAAAGCACATGTGGGACTGGAATGTATCAGCACCAGAAGCTCATGGATCTTGAACCCCTTCTTTCCAAAGCACGAAACCCCAAGGAAACAGCTGACTACATCCAAGATTGCTCCAAAGAAAAATAATGGTTGTACCACAGGCCATGTCACATATAAGTGAAATGTAACCTGGTGTAAAAACTAACTCCATTCCTTGGAGGCTGGAGAGATAATATACAATAGGTCAGTGCTTGCTATGACAGGACAGCAACTGATTGATTGGCAAACAGGCTCATCTCTCATAGTACAACAGGCAAGTCATGCTCTATTGTTTACAACATGCAACTCTCCTTGGCAATGATGTCCCACATGCAGCACTCCACTTCCATGCAGATTCACAAGCCCATCCCCAACACCACAGACCTGCAATGCCACCCTCATTGGAGTTTACTAGACTGCGCGACATACAAAAGAAAGAACAGGACGTGATATCTTTGACGGTGAAAAGGTTTTATAAGCACGCGGAAGGATTCAAGCCCCTCCCTTGCTTTATGTCTTTCTTTTTTTTTTTTTCTCTTTTGCCCTTCTTCCTCTTGTTCTAGTTATCATTATCATTTTCTTTTTCCAACTTTTCTTCTCCATAAAACAATATTTTGGGTGCAGTAAATCTAGACCTCAAACTTAAGTCTACCGATGACTCAAATTGAGCCAGAGCGCAGACAGAAGCCAAACCAAAATAGACATAACCTATACAGTTGCTCCCGATATTCTCTAAATAAGTGATTTATGCACTTCCTCAACCATGACAGGAAAGCAAAAGGCATAAGCAGACACCTGCCTTTAGCCATTAAAATGGAGGCCACAAGCAGACTAATGAAATGCAGGAGACTTGGGCAGACCAAACTTAATCTCCAGCCTCTCTTGGAATTTCTAAAGGTGATTCCAACAGTCTGAACAGAGCAACTCCAAACAAAATGTTTCCTCATACTCACTTTCATTTATACACCGACCACACTGATCACACCTTGCTATGCAAAGTGTGCAAGCCCTGCAATCCTGCGTTGGATGTTCCTTTCCCTCACAAATCTCTGCAGGACAATCATAAACTAGCCTCAGATTCTGGCATCTAGGGCAAATCTCGATGTCAATGGTACGATCATCCTCACAAGACAGATAAAAGTTTCCCCTGTGATAAAAGTGTGGCTTGCGAGAATTCTGCTGAATCAGGCTATCCGAGCCCAACAGAATCTTCAATTGCTCAAAATGCTCCTGTGTCACACCATATAGGCCCCCAATCCTTAGATGCTTCACCCCTTGAGCATGCTTGGTCTTAAATGCCTTTAAGCTAGTCACAATGCCCTCAATGCTGAGCCTCGTACATCCAGGCACACACAACTGCATGCATGAAGAAACACTGGTACCTTATTGAATAAAAAAAGCAACACAAGGTAATGCTTAAGCTTGACCAAGGAGGTCCAATTCATTATATGATACAGAGCAGAGCCACACAACAGTTGACATAGTAAGAATAAAATAGTCAGGGCTTCAGTGGACATCAAAACTTGATCACTGTGGTTCAAAGGGTGAAATTGTAAATATAGCAAGGACAGCATGAGGGTCATAATTACTTCCAATGTACCACTTCTTTTGATATTGTGCTACATCTTATTTATCAAAAGAGCAAGGGAAGACTGAGGTTCATATTTCTGAAGCAGTCAATAAAACAATAAGCTACAGACTGAAATGTCCTGGCTGCTGTAATTTCTTCACAATTTCTCTTGAAATATAATTTTTTAATCTGCCCAAATATTATTTAGTGACATAAATAACTTGCATTTCTTAAAGACTGAATGATTATACCAGTGTTCATAAACATTACTCTAAAACATATTTCACAACCAAAAAAAAAAGGGAAAAATCATAAAAAAATGCATGCAATCCTTTAAATAAGCAGACAGTTAACAACTGAAAATTAACAATCACCTATCAAAATGCTGAACCATACATCATGATTGCAAACAATTGACACAAATTCCCTTTTGTAGCACAGATGAGCTGTAGAACCAAAAAACAATTTAGATGACACAAACGCACCTTGGTCAGCCTTGGATTGTGTTTGAGCACATGTTTCAACCCATCATCAGTGATCCTTGGACACTCTACAAGGCTTAAGCATTGCAAGTTTCCCTGGGCCCTATCAGTTAGTTGCAAAAGAACATCATCGGTGATCCTCTCATTCAGTGGTTGATCTATGCGAATACTCCTCCATAAAAGTGGATCACTTCGAACTGTCAAATGCAAGGATTTACAAACTCTTTCAACAGCAAGAAGATCTCGTACACCAAGATAACTAAAGGCAAATGTAAAAGCTGCATGAGGAGCACCTTCATCTTCATTGGAACAAACCATATTAACTCCATCAGAACAAACCCCAACATCTTCTTTGATTTTTTCACTTCTGTTATCATCTACACCTGCATTTTCAAAGCCTATAAGTTCATTCCCCAAACTCAAAACATCCTCCCTCTCACAAGCACCACAGCCAAATCCATTACTTACTTCCTTTTCTTCAATGCAGCCATTGCCAAATCCACTCACAGAACTTGATTTATTCTCAAACCCTACGTTCCCAGGGAATGCCTGGAATGTCATTGCATTATTCCAAATGAAATTCAACCCAGCAAGCCACTGACAATTCCTGTTGCTCGGGCCAATTTCATCCCTACCAAACCGACCATAGTCCACCACCTCCAAATCCTCAAGCCAAGCCGTTATTGCAGTAAACGTTGAGCTAATATCCATGCCAAATGGATCAGATGGCAAGAGATCAATAATACCCTTATGCACTGACTCCTGTGAGCCACACCTATCCCTCCCATAATCAAAGCAATCCTCGACCTTATCCGCTATATCATAAAAAAATATACCCATTTGCAATCCTCATTGGAGAAACTAAACTGGGTAAGTTTAAGGCCATTCTACCTTTAAAAAAACAGAAGGTAAATTTAGATCTGAAAACCTAAAAATAATACTCTTAGAGCTTCCCGTTCCAAGAACCCTAAAAAACAACAATTTCCTTTATTAATGCCAAGATAAAAAAAAATTCCACTTTTTCTCTAAGAACTAGGGTGGTGCAATTAAGCGGAAAAAAGAAGAAGAAGAAGCAAGAAAGGGCCGAAATGAACAAGAATTAGCAAGTCGCAACAATGCCTCGCCCCCAAATTAAAACGAAAAAAACCCTAATTTTTTCCCCAAATGGAAGTCGACATGAAACCAACCGCGTACGCTTCTCAGCGTCGAGCATCGAGTCCTCCATATATATATCAAAAACAAGAAAACAGTATATATATATATTTTCAAGAACTAGAATTATAGAACTAAACTAAAGGAAAAAAATACGGCTATAAAATTTGGAATTTTTTAATTTCTTCTTCTTCTTCTTTTTTTCTGTGTGTTTTGGGACGTGAGAATCCAATCCACGAGGAGAGGACTCCGTCGAGCGACAGAGAAATAAAAATAGAAAGTGAGAGGGAAAATAGATATTGGTAATCAAAAAACAAACGAGAGAAAGAAATCGAAATGCGAAAGGAAAATAAATAAATAAATAAATACATAATCGAGGAAGTGAAGGGTAGCCGGTGAATTTACGGGAGAATTGTTGGCGGAAATCGACACGTGTCGAAACTTTAATATTTTGTTTTATTATTTTAATATATACCTAAACATTCTTTCTTTCAATTTGTTTTTTTTCAATGTTCTAATATTTTGATTTATTTGTGTTTGCTATTTTCTGACCGTTCGATGATCCGACAGTCCATCATTGCTATGAGATTAGATAATAAATAAATTTACTTGATAAATGGCCTCTAGCAGGCAAATTTGACCTGTCTTACAACGATATCATTGTAATTTTTTATTACACATTTATATTCTTTATATTTAATTCTAATTTTACATCAAATAATTAAAAATATTTAATTAACAAAAATTATATTTTTTGTGAACTGATCTTTATCCACGTAACATTTTAATTTAAGATTATATTTAGCTGTCGTTATTTTAATCATACTTGCTTCTTTGGGAATTCTTAGTTCAAAATAAAGGATCATTGCTAATGAAAGGGGGGGGGGCAAAGAAAGAGTGTGGTGTGCAAAAAATCACCAACTTCTTGTTGTGCCACAGAGAATTTGCATTTAAGAAAGAAAAAAAAGTGCACAGCAATTGATCCACGTAATTAACTTCTTATGTTAGAGAAGGTATAATGCAGGAGAAAAAGTAAGAGGAGCAATTAAAAAACAGAAACTAGTTTAGATTTTTGCAATCTTCAGGTCATATACCATCCAATTACCAAAGAGAAACTTTTTTTTTTGTTTTTTCTTGTTTTCTTTCCTTCTCTTTTTCTTCCTTTTTGTGATAAATTGCCCCAATGCAATTTTTACGTTAAAATAACACAAAGGAGATTCTACATAACGAGAATAATTTTTTTTTTATATTTTATAAAATCTATATGATTTTTACAATTAAAAATACAAAATAAAATTTTTAACAATTAAAATATTTTAAAACACAGACAATGTTGCAACATCTGAAAGTCAGAAGAGCAAGCTTGTTGGGCTCAAGACCAAGCCCATGAACTGACATTTATAAATCCCCAGGCATCTATCAAAGGGGGCCAGCCGGCTCCAGCCTGCCAGCCTGCCAGCTGTCCAATTTTTAAATGCGCAAGGCTAAAATTTCACGCTTTTCTCCGCCGAGGCCCCAACGAAAAGTAAAAGAACTATTTCCCTCCCAATCTGTCGTTTTGGAGCTAGGAAAATGACAGAAAGTCAAGGAAAAGGCGAGAAAATGACGAAACGCAACGGAGAACGGAACCTACTGGCCTTCACCGGAGCTGCCGCTCTCCTCGCTCTCGCCGTTAACCTCGCCGTCTCCGCCTTCAATTCCCACCGGAAGAAGCTCAAGAGGAAAGGTCTCTGCTTCTTTCTCCTCACTTCCTTCCCTTCCCCTTCCCCTTCCTTCACTCCTTTACCTCT
Organism: Kandelia obovata; assembly: GCA_021464305.1. Lineage (NCBI taxonomy): Eukaryota > Viridiplantae > Streptophyta > Magnoliopsida > Malpighiales > Rhizophoraceae > Kandelia > Kandelia obovata. Next base: position 775,750 of record CM038488.1, read on the forward strand.
CTGCCGAGCCAAATACGCTTAACTCTGCTTCTTATCTCTGTTCATTCCCTTTAATTTAATTAGAATTCTATGCTTTCCAAGTTTTGCTTAATTCATTAAAGTTTTTCACACCGTCGTTTCTTTTCTTGTGATTAAATAGATCTTGAAGGCTCTAATGTTCGCGTTAATCTATCGGCGTCTGAGATTCTTAAATTAGCTGACCGAGTCATTGCTAAGTCAAAACAAGTACACGACGCTGTCGCTTCGGTCACTCTTGACAAGGTACTTAGACATTTTCGAAACACGGGAGACCTCAGCTGCAAATAATAATTCATGTAAAATTTTCTTGTAATTTTTAAATAATTTATAATTATTTTAGCTGCACAATGTTTTGTTTTGTGTTTTCTCCTAGCGTTTAGCCTTAATTTTTTTTTATACTTTCCATGTATATTTTGATTGTAATTAATCACAAGACTGTGATGTATATTCTAGAACATAGGGCTGTATAAATATATCCATCTCGGTTCAATGCAGGTGACATATGCGAATGTTATTGCGCCCTTAGCGGATTTGCAGGCACTACAATTTCCTTTGGTTCAGTCTTGTGTGTTTCCGAACTTGGTATCTGCCTCGGAAGATGTGCACAAAGCAAGTGCTGAAGCAGAGCGAAGAATAGATGCTCATATTTTGACTTGCGGGTATCATTTTCTGTTCTATTATTGTTATTATAAGTTGGTTGCATTTGGTTGATTTAAGCTCTTTTTTTTAATGTGATTTTCGAGATAATGTTCAATTATTTATGCTAATTGCAATGGGGTTTCATTGTCATGTATAATCTAGCTGGAAATATACCATTTGAGAATGTTGAAGGTAATGTTAATCTCTATTTGTGGGATTGAAATTTGTCGATTTCATGCAAGCTGACCAGTAAAAGAGAAGATGTGTACCGTGTGATAAAGGCATTTTCCATGAAGGAAGAGTCACCAAATCCTGAAGCAAGGCACTATGTGAGATGTTTGGTAAGATAATTAGTTTATTTGAGTCTGTTTTATTCCTAGAACATGGTTTACCATGGCTGATTCATGAATACTGGCATACACAAACTCTCTGTTTTGAAGTTTAAAAATTAAATTCTCAATTCAAGGATTGAGGTTTTCCTGATTAGTGACAGGTGAGGGACTTTGAGCGGAATGGTTTGAATCTCACTGTTACTAAGAGAGAAGAAACACAGCGCTTGAAAGAAAAGATTGATGAGCTAAGCTTGCAGTACATCCGAAATTTGAGTGATGATAACACTTATCTTCTTTTCGGAGAGACAGAGCTGGATGGCTTACCACTAGAGTACATTAAGGTGCTTATACTTTTCAGTCCTCCTTATTTTCAAACCATGCTGGCCTCATGGTATCTCCTTACAAGCTTACATAAAAATGCTTACGAATGTTTTCCCCTCTCACTTATGTTGACAACAGTGCTTATGTTTGTGCTTTCACATCTTTTATTGAATTTTTGCTGCATCACTGCAAGTGGTCTTCTTTGAGCAACGTAATCCAAAATCTGTCTCTCATTCACTTGAGCCTATTAATTTTTAGATGTATTGTATTCATCCAAAGTGGAATAAGCTAGTGGGCATAGAATTACAAAAATATTCATTAAAGTATTGTGGTCAGTTGACCTTTGAATTTTGACTGAGCAATTGTAATAACTTGTATGAGAGAAGGAAGTGCATACTGCCATATGGTACATGCTTGTGATGTTCAGAAGCTGAGTCAGTCTTCTTCAAACAAACAGAAACAGGTTCAAAGGTGAAATGTTAAAGTTTGGTATTGGAGATTCTCTGAACAGAATCTGATAAACCTGCATAAAATTATTCTAAAGGTTATATCTGTACTGTACCTGTATCAGCTAACTTGTTCTTAACATTTTATAGTTTGTAACTGTATCAGTTAACTGGTTCTTCACTTATTATAGTCTTCTTCCTTGGGATTCATTATTTGCAGAGCTTGGACAAGGTTGAAAATGGAAAATATAAAATCAGGATGAAAAGTCACCATGTTGTAGCCTTGCTGGAGCACTGTAAGGTATGATCCTCTGGATTTGCTGTTCTTTGTTGTGCACCCTCAGCTGTTGATAGCATGTCAGTTTTTAGGTTTGCTGCATTGTCTACAATGTTTGGCTTTTCTGGGTCTGATAGAAGAGCTATTAATTCAAATTTCTGAAGTTTTGACCATATTTCTGCTCCATAATGATCACAGGCAGTGATCAGTTGGATTTTTCCTTTTAGAAGTTTTTTTTGTGATGCTGCTTCTGCATGGCTTCCTTGGAAAATGAATTTACTACCATGATTTTTATTTGAGTGTGTGAAGGTAGGAAGAACAAGGAAGATGGTTGCAACTGCATATGGGAAGAGGCGTGGAGATATCAGTCTCTCTGCCTTGGAGAGTTTGGTATGATTTTTTTTTTTTTGTTAAATTGTCAATTATGTATAAGAAAACAAGTGCAAAATATAGAAAATCGAGCCTTGTCCTTTATGCCAAATCTTTCTTTTTTGTGTGAAGTCACCAAATCTAGAATATCCTAAAGAATATGCATGTTTTGTGTATTTTAAACCTTAAACCTAAATTAGATGCACCCTGCTTCACTTAAAAAGGAACAAAGATTGAGAAGAGTTTGGTGGCAAGACAAAATAAAACAAATCAGAAAGGGAGCTACAGACATTTTTCAGATCCAAACAAGGCATAAAATTTTCTTTTGACCTTGACTTTTCTGCTTTCCAATCAAATTACTTTATTGTAAGATTTCAAGTACAAGAATATGATATAAGTTATCCTTCTGGTGCTTTAGGTAGAATTACGTCACAAATATGCTAGGTTACTTGGCTATTCAAACTATGCAGATTATGCTGTTGATCTTAGAATGGGAAAGACATCCTCAAAGGTATGTTTTATGCTGTTTAATTCTTTGTCAATTTTCTCTTTGGTTTTCAAACGAGGTTTACTGATAAAAGCTAGAAAATCATAATAACTAGTTCTGATGTAGTTTTGTTTTTCACCTACACATGTTTTGTGCATTCAATGATGATTCATTAATCAAAATATCAAAGTAAGCAAACTAAGATTTGTTTTATTTGCCAAAATTGTAGCAACCACCAAGACCTCTTGTCAATTGCTTGTGCACGCCCTGTATTACATTTGTAATTTGTTGGCTAGTGGATTTGCTATAACTGATAACTGTGGGACACATGGAGATGATGTTTTTTCGTCTTGTCATGATCTTTCTCTAGGTTTGACAAATACTGTGCAGCAAGTTAGGTTATCAGAACCTGTTATATGTTCTTTTAAATCAATTGAAATGTACATTGTTGTGAGGTGAATCCCATGCTTTCTTATGAATCCTATTTAGAATATGTTGGTTGAGGCTGGATATTTGTTGATTTGTTTCTTTAATTTCTGTTCACTTATTAGGGGAAACCTTAACATCAAGATATTCAACATCTTACTGAGTTACTATTTTTGACACCTTATTCTGGAAACTGATATTCCTATTTATTGTCAGGTATTTGAGTTCTTAGAGGATGTCTCTGCCAGTTTAACTGACTTGGCAAATAGGGAGCTCACAACTTTGAAAGAATTGAAGGTTAGAATATATTTAGCCTTCAATTATCCATTCATCTTTTCTTTCTGGTTTGTTGGTTCTTAGTGGCTCTGGTTTGATGACGCAACAGAAGCAAGAAGAAGGAGAGCATCCATTTGGCATTGAGGATCTATTATACTATACTAAGAGGGTTGAGGAGAAGCAGTTTGATCTTGATTTTGGAGCCATTAGAGAACACTTTCCTGTTGATTTGGTTCTGTCTGGGATTTTCAAAATAATACAAGACCTTTTTGGTGATCAACTCTTACTTTACGGTGAAATTTGGGATATCTTCCTCATTTTCATATCATTTTAAGATCTTATTTGTATTGATGACTCTGTTGTTTCTTGTAACAGGATTGAGGTTTCAAGAAATTTTAGATGTTGAGCTTTGGCATAGTGATGTTTCTGCCTTTTCAGTTCTTGACTTAAGCTCTGGTGACCTATTGGGTTATTTCTATCTTGATCTATTCGCAAGGTTCATGTAGTACTTATAATCTTGAATTTGTAGTTGGGTTGTACTTTTTTTCCTTTAAATGAAATGGGTTTGTCTTGTAGGGAAGGAAAATATGGTCACACCTGCATGGTGGCTCTTCAAAATAGTGCATTATTACATACTGGTGCACGGCAGGTGAATTGTTTTGTAATCCCTGCAAACTCAATATTGTGACCTCCAAAAACAAAGCCTACTTTTCTGTGGTTGTCATGGTTGGTTGGACTCTGAAGTCTCCTAAGCTTCTTATTATGGTGACAATGCCACCATAGGAGTCTTTTTTGACATTCCCATTGTTTTACCTGATCATTTTTGTTGAAATAAAACTCTCCTGGTTGATAGATAAATTGATTTTGAAGGAATCTGGTTTCTGGATTTCATGAACTCTTCTTTTTACTAGCGTCCATCATGTAGAAATTTGAAGTCTCCTGCTTTTAGAAAACTATTGTTTGGGTCATGGCAGAGATTTGTAATGACCATAGCTTAAAAGTTCAGTACTGTTTTGCAGGCACATAATAATGTGACAGCTAGCTGTTATGCTCTCAAAACTTATTGACACTAACTTTTCTTTGACTAGCTACCAGTAGCATTGCTTGTATCTCAATTGTTAAAGGGTGGTGATTGGAATCCTTGTTTATTGAGATTCTCTGAAGTGGTTAGTCTTTTCCATGAGTTTGGCCACGTGGTATGATTCCTTCACTTGATGTGGTTTGCTTTTATTTCTAATGCTGCTGAGTGATAATAGTTGGTCCAGCAGTCATCTTGACCTGATATTCCTGCATCCTGATTTTGTATCTAAGTAACTTTACTTTTATAACTCTGAGCTAGGTCCAACATGTATGCAATCGGGCATCATTTGCCAGATTCTCTGTGTTGCTTGTTGATCCTGACTTTGTGGAGATCCCTGCTCAGGTTTTAGAAAACTGGTAAGTAGTTTTATAGTGCTTCATGTTTGCTAATCAGTCACTACTGTTAGACTGATGGTGAACTTGTGGGATGCTTTAGGTGTTATGAAAGCTTCTCACTAAAGTTGATATCTGGTTTTTATAAGGTTAGATCTTTTTTAATGCAATTTTTGTTGGTTCTTGGATGATACATTACCTGTTTTTCTCTAGCATGAGAGACAAAACTCTCTCTCTCTCTCACAGACACACAGAGGGTTTGTATGTTCGTACATGCACATACACTTATACATGCACATGATTTGTGGGTACTCTACCATCATACCAAATTACACATCATTGTGGGCAGTGATTTTAGTATCTTTAAATAATCTAGGTAGTCTCATTCATCCTTATCCATGACTTTTACCTCTTAGTAAAGCTAAGTTTTCTGTTTTTTATTATTATTTTTTTAAATTTTAATTGTTATATTTAGGACATCACAAAGCCCATCAACGAGGAAATATGTAAATCACTTAAAAGGTGGCGATATTCCTTTTCTGCGCTTAAAATGAAGCAGGAGATTCTTTATTGTAAGTCCTTGCTGTATATTTTTGTTGTCAATCTTTTTGATTTTGATCTAATTTGATTATGGGTTATTTTCTTTGCTTTCTTGGGTTAATGTTCTGTGCTTGTATCCCTATCATCTAATTTTTCTTGCATCTCCTTTTATTCTGTGTCATAGAAAATAGAAATTAACTTCTGTGCTTTGTGTAATTGCTGATTTTCTGGTTAGGGTCTTTTAGATGTTTTGTGATGCAAATAGAGACTAGACATGGATTTCAATATCATCTATGAATACATTAGGATCAAATTTAGGGATTTCACTAAATTTGTTTTCACCTCTGGGAAATATTTACAGAAGACATTTCATCCTCTACTAGCTCAAACTGACTACTCTTTCTATTTTTTATTTTATGCCAAATTTTGCATTTTGCATTTAAAAAAAAAATCTAAACATTGAATTTCCAATAGACTCCTCTTCAAGTAAGTTGGAAAATCTTCATCCCATATATTTGTCCATGTTAGAGCTTGAAGGAATTGTATTATTTTTCTCCATGTGCATTTTTCTTTTATGAATTATGAAGGTAGATTTCCTTTCATTTTTAGAAATATGGAATGAAGCTATCTTTCAATTGATACCTATCAACTTCAATGTTTGCATCTAGAGCTATCTTCATTGTTTGTGTCTGGAGCAATGGGAATTTTCTTTATTTTCCTTTTTTTTTTATCGGTTTTCATTGTGGTTATTATTACATGCAACCTAAGATAATTTATATCACTCCAGATTCAAACATTGATGTTGGGTTAATTGAAAGAGATATGGAAGAATCTGAATAGGTAATGATCCCACAGATAGCAAATTTAGGCATCACTTGGGCAATAGTTTTGGCAATAACAATGTGATATCTGTCCATCATTCATGAGAAAACAAAGCACCTGGAAAGATTTTGTAATTTAATCAATCTCTGACATGAACAAAGATATGGGAGGAAGATTTTTGAACTTTGGCTTTAAAAAAGGAGTCAGCTTGAGCTAATAGAGGAAAAATATTCTGCAATATTTCTAAGTCTGGGAAGAAAATTGGTGGTGGGTAACATTACAACATTAGATTTAAGAATTGATCAATGAAAGAAAATAAAGTGCTGTTTGGAGGTTGCAGTGAGCATATAAGAAGGCTGGCTGATGCACAAACTTATTATAATGACCCAACCATAGAAGATGCTACATTTCATAATGTGGGGATGTGCATTTCGAAATCAGTTGAGTTCTGGGGAGGTTAACACAAATGGAATGGGTTACAAATATCTCATCTGTAAGTAAGTGGAAAAATTAAAGAAGATTCTAGATTCAATCTAATTGATACACAAAATCCCAATGTGACTTTCAAAAATCCAAAAAGAATTCTTTCTTGATTCTACATCATTATTCACTTGCATGTTTACTAAAGAAATGTGAAGCACAATAGTAACCTTTCTGAGTTCTACATGAAGCTATCCAGTGGATGACCTGGATGACTAATGGTGGCTGAATATTATTGTTATTTGTCTAGACAAGTTAATGTCATACATCAGGACGAGTTAGCGGACATAAACTGGAACTTTGTTATTTTGTGAGGAGTATCCTTATATCTCCACAACAGTTTTGATGGCTGTTCATGTGGCAAACACTTTTAAGTGAGATAATTTGGGTTGGATCTAGTGTGATGTTGTAGCTTGTGGTAATGTTGGGAATAGTTTTGGGTAAGCGAAGAAGTTGCTGGTGTCAGCATTTATTAGGAGATGTACATTGATTTGATGTGGAAATATTTGTCAAATTGATAACTACAGCTTGAAGTTGCATTTATTTTCAGGTCTTTTTGATCAAATTATATATTCTGCTGACAATGTTGACATTATTGAGTTATTTAAGCATCTTCATCCTAAGGTAAAAGATCTTCCTGTACCATGCCAAGCATAAATATAGTTTAATGCATAATTCTAAGGTGCATGCATTCTTATCAGGTCATGCTAGGTCTGCCAATGTTGGAAGGAACCAGTCCAGCTTCATGTTTCCCACGTAGTGCTATCGGCTACGAAGCTGTTTGCTACAGTCGTATTTGGAGCGAGGTTTGAGACCCTGCCATCATATAAATTTGATACCAATAGTTAATAGAGCATTATTCCATTTCAAATTGTTTATTGAATTACTGTCATTTTCAGTTCCTTGCAACCGTGTTGCTCTTGTTTGTGACTGTTTGTTGCGGAGTAATTAGCCCTCATCGACTCATCCATCTGAGTTATTGTTGCTTTTCAGGTCTTTGCAACTGACATATTTGCCTCAAAATTTCGTGATGCTCTTTTGGACCACCGTGTTGGGATGCTGTTCAGAAACAAGGTAAATAAGTTACTACCTAATTTTGTTTGTTTGTTCTATAAAAAATGGCTAAGTGTGTGCCTTGGAGGTCATGTTCTGCAATTGTTTGTGGGCTGCTATAAGGTTTGATAATGCAATAAGGAAAATCATTACAGGTATTGGCTCCAGGGGGGTCGAAGGAACCCATTGAAACTCTAACTGATTTTCTTGGAAGAGAACCATCTATTCAAACTTTTATTGACATCAAAACTGGATATAGTTTATGATTGGAAATCTTTGTTGCCAAATGAGGGCTAGAGCAGTGGTTACTTCTATCTCGCAAAATCTCCTATTTTTGGTTGCTGCAGATAATCTTGTCTTCATTTCTATTGTGTATGCATAAATATGCTGAGAAGTTGAAATTTAACGAGCATTTGAAGCTGTGCAATGAGGGAGAATTGACGGACGAGTAATCTCATGTTAGAGATTTCACTTGATACTTTGCCAAAACTTTTTGCATGTCAAATATTATCCTTTTATTTTTTTTCCCCCTTTATATTTATTTGACTCCATAGGTCGAGCAGGAAAAAACTCCTGGTCATGGTTTTCCGTGTTTTTGTGGTTTGATTGCTGGCTGATTAAATTTGCTAAAAACATGCATGAGCAAAGAGTCTCGGAACTCTTGGGCTCTTTGATGCTTGACGAGCCCAAAGCCATTAGTTTGTGTAATTAGGCGTGTAAAATAATTAGGGGTGTCTAGGAAATGAAGTATTAACTTCAAGAAATATTTGTGTAATCAGACATGGTTATATGGCAGTGGTATTTGTTTGAACCACTTGCAACCCAGACCTTTGTGTTATTGTTCTGTGGCACAGAGAAAGAGTGGGCATGCTCACTTTTGAAACGGTGCTGTGAAAATGAACTGTTTCAGTCTCTGGGAGAAAGGGAAAACAAATCATAAAAGTGAGCATGTCGCTGTGGATCGCCATAAATGTGTCCTCCACCAACGTGCACTAGTGCTTCGGAGAGACATTAATTACCCTACACTCCAATTAAAACCTTTATTACTTATTTGAGGCAAAAAGGCTGTCGGCTTTGTTCTTTTAATATCCTTTGTTTTTCTTTTAAACACAAATATTAGAGGGCTATGATCTATGTGATTGTTTAGGAGTGAATTTTTTTTTTCTTTTTCATTTGTCTTTTGAAAATGTTATATGAATGCAAGTGATACAAATTCAAAAACCAAAAAAGTTGTAATATAGTGTTATTGTGCCATTGCTCATAAAATTATAAACAAATGATTACGATAGCGTAAGTTAACAATCTATGTGTATATATTTTTATTCTTTTTACAAGAACGTCAATCATAGGCTGAGAATTCTTTGTAATCACTGAAATCCTATAGAACACGTACGAGAAGGTGTGCCCAAGCATTCCAAACTTCCTCATCCAAATTCCTAAGGCTTCCATACCGAACTGGTTGGGTGGGGAGGCCTATCAACTATCATGCGTGACCCCTGCTAAGCGCCAACGAAGTTTGTCACTTTTTTTTATTTGTTTTTTTTTTTTTTCTGATCGGTCTAAGGAAGAATTTCATTCCTATCTTATCTAAAACACAAATGAAAAAGGACAACAATATTTGGTCATTTCTATATTTATGAGCTAACCATTCATTAAATAAAAGAAATATTTAATGATAAGCCCGCGTGTTATTTTCTCATTGGGTTGTCGGTTTCTAATTGAAAAATAATAAAAATAAAATGAACAGATTGGTTTTATTATCAAAATACACCTTAAAACGCAGTCGTTTTAGAATTCTTTTTTCAATTTAACCGAACTCCGGAGGCACAAAACAGAGCCCCTAAAATTTGAAGAAACATAGGATCATTGACTGACAAGCTAACGACTAGTCGTCCATAAAAGAAGAGAACCAAAAAAAATTTCCCAGTCAACAAACAACAACAGAAAAAAACAAAGAACAATTATGTAAGTACTCGTTATCAAATTATCATGAAAGTGCAAAGTTGTTTACTTTTTCAACGCCCTCTTCTTGGGGTTCCTTCCCTTCCCTTTCCTCCTTTGCTCCTTGCTTTCACGTGCTTCTTTTTTCTTTTCTTTTCTTTTTCTTTTTGGCAGTTTCTTGATTGTTCTCTGAAATTCTATTGGAAATTATGCGCTGAAAAGTGGCAATTAACTCACAGAATATAGCAGAGTACCTCAATGTCGCCTTCCCTCTTGCAAGTGGAAAAACAGAGAAGAAAGGTTACTTTTTTTTTTTCTCCCTTTTTAGCGAACTTGATGGGAGTAACTTGTTGCTGATATTTGTTTAGAGGGACTTTGTGCTTTTGGGTTTCTTAATTCTAGGGAAAAGCTTGGATTTTTGATATTGGGTTGCCAGTGGATAGAGAGAAAGGGCTGAAAGTTGATAGATTTTCTGGAAAGGAATAGAGTTGAACAAGGGTTGGACATTTTTGCTTGATTGAAATTGGAATATTAACTCTAATCAGGAGTTGTATGATTCACATTTCTAGGATTGGAGGTAGGTTGTGTCCCTTTTTGTTGTTTTGTTATCCATTTTTTGTAGGCATAGTCGCAGAATGAGGCTTTTGGTTGTGTTCATTACTCCTTTGTTGCTGCTTCTTTTGATTCCAGTCTATTGATTCTGAAGAATAGGCTATTTGGTTCTGCCTTGTGGATTCTGATTACTATTGGACAGGGCAGGAATAAAAATTGGGATTATTTTAGTGAGTGGCATTTTGCTGTATTTGTGAATTATGCTGAAACAGATTCTTGGTAAGCTTCCACGAAAGTCGTCGAAATCGGCTGAAAATCGTGGACATGGTGGGAAATATAATGCCGAGTTAAATTCTTCTGCTGGCTCCAGAAGCGGTAAATTAGGGGCTGGGAAGTTTGACAATTCAATTGTCACAGCTGCAACAACAAATGATTCTATATTGTTTGGGGGAGAAAACCATGGTAACAAAACTCAGCAAGGCTTGGACTTGAAGATGAACGGGAATCTAGTGTTTTCTTATGAAGGATTGCCTGCATTAAGGGATGTTCCTAACTCAGAGAAGCAGAACTTATTTATCAAAAAACTGAACTTGTGCTGCATTGTATTTGACTTCACTGACCCCACAAAGAGCCTCAAAGAAAAGGAGATCAAGCGGCAGACATTACTAGAGCTGGTGGATTATGTAGCTTCTCTCAATGGGAAGTTCACAGACACTGTGGTGCAAGAAGCTATAAAAATGATGTCTGTAAATTTGTTTAGGACACTAAATTATCAACCATGTGAGAATAAACTTGTAGATGGTGTTGAATTGGAGGAAGAGGAGCCTTCTATGGACCCTGCTTGGCCTCACCTGCAACTTGTGTATGAATTCTTCTTAAGGTTTGTGGCATCGTCTGAGGTGGATGCTAAATCGGCTAGAAGATTCATTGATCAGTCTTTTGTCCTCAAGTTGCTCAATTTTTTTGACTCTGAGGATCCCAGAGAAAGGGAATACTTGAAGACAATCCTTCACCGTATCTATGGCAAGTTTATGGTGCACCGTCCATTCATCAGGAAATCTATCAACAATATTTTCTATCAATTTATTTTTGAGACTGAAAAGCACAATGGCATTGCTGAGCTTTTAGAAATTTTAGGCAGCATTATTAATGGATTTGCTCTGCCATTGAAAGAAGAACATAAAGCATTCCTTGTTCGAGCTCTAATTCCTCTGCACAAGCCAAAATGCTTGGTGATGTATCACCAGCCATTATCTTACTGCATTACACAGTTTGTGGAGAAGGACTGCAAGCTTGCTGATACTGTAATCAGTGGCTTGTTAAAATACTGGCCCATCACTAATAGTACAAAGGAAGTCATGTTTCTGAACGAGCTGGAGGAAGTTTTAGAAGCAACGCGGCAACCAGAATTTCAGCGATGCATGGTGCCTCTGTTTCAGCAAATTGCAAGCTGCTTAAGTAGTCTCCACTTTCAGGTAGTGCTTCCTAACCTTCACTTTGCTTACTCCAGTTTGAAAATGTGCTTCTTTATTATTCTCCATTTCACTTTATTTGTTTGTTTGCATTACAAATTTCTTTGGTGAAATATGCTTCAAGGATGCAACACGAATGCTATTCTTCATTGCTTCATCCATTTCACTGCATATAGATCTTTCCGGTAGACTCTTTTTCTTTTCTTTTCTTTTATTTGGGTACATGGGAAAAAATCCTTTTTGGTGATTTTGATTGCATGTATTGTTGCCTGTTCCTCTGATTAAGTTTTAGCAGGTTTAGAGTTTTGAATTATGGGTCAGTGCTAACCAATTGTGCTCTGCCTTTATCTCCTTTCATTTGTTGTAAATGCTTCCATTCCTATTTATATCCCATGTACTCAGCTGTATGGATTGTAACGAGTCCTTACACTTGTTCTCATTTGTGTGTGCTAAAGCAATCTATGTTTCATCTGCAATTTATTGGCCGACTTGTATATGTCTGATAAACTATGGGCAGGCTCTTTCCAACTTCACCTCCATGTTAGGTGAATCTGCAATTAAAAGCAGATGGTTGGCATGGTGTCCTATTTGTTCTTGTGTCTGTATATTGGTCTCATTCCTACAAAAGATAAACAAGTGCTAATTATAATTCCCTCAAAACTTGTGAAACCTTTGGCGATGCAAATTCTATTGACAGTTGTGTACCCTGGGCAAGAAATGTTAGAAGAAACTCTGACCAATTCTTTGAAAAAGTGCAAATTATTGATCTTAGTCTAAAGCATTAAGTTCCTTCTAAGTAGATCTTCCTTGGAATTGAATGGCCCGTCCATGATGCATGGTTCACTCTTTTCACTGTGATAGTGCCTCAGTAAAATGGTAACTTTTCCCTTTGCTTTCAGGTGGCTGAGAGAGCATTGTTCTTGTGGAACAATGATGCAATTGAAAACCTGATTATGGAAAACCACAAGGTCATACTGCCCATTATCTTGCCTGCTCTTGAGAGAAATTCTAGAAACCACTGGAATCAAGCTGTTCGTAGCTTGACCTTAAATGTTCGGAAGATTTTTGAGGATCTTGATCCAGAGCTGTTCAAAGAATGCTTACTTAAGTTTCAAGAAGATGAAAGGAAGAAAGATGAGATTAAAATAAGACGTGATGCCAAGTGGAGACGTTTAGAAGAGCTTGCGATGATAAAGCTGCAGGTAACAAAGTAATGATGTACCATTGCAGGGGACCATCTCGTCCCTCTTCATATAAGCAGTAAAGGTTAAGTGTAGCAGCATGGTTGCTCGGTTCTCTCACTGTAGGGTTTGAAGAAGGATCAGATATATGCAGTATTACCGTTGCTTTTTACAAAGAAGTTGTTTATGCAATTCAAACTAGTAACCTTTATCGTTACTTGCAATTCAAACTTGTAGCAGCATGGTCAATTTTTTTTTTTTTGATTTATTGAGGTATGCATCATTGTATAAATTTTTATTGGTATCTATATTTATGTGTTTGAATGTTCTTGGGCTGTTAAAACTCTCTCACTGCCAAGTTCATTGATCCTGTTCTGGCATAATAAGAAGTTCAATTGTATACTGTCTTATAAGAAGGATGAAAAAGCAAATTACCACGAGCAAATCAAAGGGTCAAATTCATGAACGCAGATCTTTTTTTACTTTTCCCTCATTTTCCACCAACAATCTCTGTAGGCAATGGAACTACAAAGAAGTATACAAATACAAGGTAGGGAATTTAGTAGGGTCTTCAATGCCCGTCATCATGAACGCAAATAATCCTGTGCCTGCGTGACTGAGGCGTGCCTAAGCCAGAGTCAGACCACTTGTTCTCTGCTTTTTGCCAGAGTTAGCAGTCCAGCAGAATTCTCCCTTACTTGTCTTTTAAATCAAAGAAAAAGAAAGAAAAGACCCAAAAAAAAAGTCCCCATTTGTTTTATTTGATGAAATTGTTCTTGGAGTTTCTGAGTCTGCAAAAATTCGGTTACTATAGATCATATAGCTAATTGCAGTCGTGTATTAAAGAGTTGTCATTTGAAACATTTTCTTGCCTCCCTTCTAATATTCTTATCTTGAAAATGTGGCATTTAATTGCAGGGCCCCTCCCGTCCCCTTTGTTGTTGGCAATCAGATAACATGGACAGGCTTTCACTTTGAGGAAGGTGTACTGATGTTCTTCGTTTCCTCTAGTACGTTAGAATTGTTATTCATTAATGGTTGCAACCCCCCATCTATCTCTGATTTTGCAGCTATAAACCTGGCAGTAATTCATACCACCAGTGTATCATGATACAAGCTTCTTCAAGTGCAAACGAGCACGAGTCTGGCTAGTTTTGCACTGCCTTCTAAACTACAGAAACCTTCTCTTATTTTATACGGATTCGTTACATTGGACTGTAAAGTAAGTTCCACCGAAGAAAACGCGAAATGCCTCAGCTCATATCCAGAGATATACTTAGGACACACGATGCTTGACTGACATAAATAAAAAATCAAGACACCAAAGATCGTTTCATCATTAATGACGATGCTGGATGGCCAACTCCCTCTGTTCCTAGTAAAGGGACTTACACCTGCCAATAATAAAAGTCGATTCAATGGATGTTTTCAGCCATTTAAATGTAGGAAACGATGTATCCAAAAGATGCATATGATTAAACCCCGTCTTATTTTTTATTGTTATTTTTATTTTTTTATGTATATGGATGACAACCCTTTGAACAGTAGTTGATCTGTGAAAATTTGTGATTTGAGCATGTGCTTGTTGTCTTCTTAGACCGTTCGATCTCTTTGTGTTGGTCGAAATGAAATGGAAAAATAGTAAGTGATACTCCATAAGTTTGTCAGAAAAAATTACGCGAAATTCCCACTATATAATAGAATAAGTTGCTGCTCTTGAATTTTTACCATCAAGTTGCAAGGTGCGGCCTTTTCTCTCAGCCTCTACTTTCTTAATTGGTCTGTTTTGATCATAAACTATTGCATTAACTCTTAACATGTGGGAGACAAGTAGCACTATACCCTATTTCATGGTCCACTTCTTAAAGCAAGGGAAGGGAGCTGAGGAACAATTATGGGTGATCGCTTTGGAGTCAAAGATTGTTGCTTTCAAGAGCCTCCTTGTTTACAGGGTCATTGTGAATTTTCCTTCCTATATCTTCCTGAGCTCCAAGATCATAACCTTTGTTCAAGACCTCCAATTTTTTGATCTTGAGAAAGACACAACACAAATTTAGCTCTAAACACTTTCAAATTCCAGTATAACTTAAACTATTCTTCATACATATCCAGATTCCAAGAATATCAGCTTGTGGGTCTCTCTTCTTCTTTTTCTTGGTTTAACCGAATCTACTGTAAGAGCACACTTCATGGTATTTAACAAGAGAATTCTGTTACTTCCAAAACTGAATATGTTTAGGACGTAGGTTTAGTCCCCATCAAATTTCTTGATAAAGACTGAACTTAAGGCTTAACCTCCAACCACTAGACCATAAGGATTGGTGGTGGGTATTTTTCAATCCACATCTTATACTAACATCTCGGCTAAATTGAAACCAAAACTTAAAAAGCACAACGAACACGGAGCGAAAAAGTAGCACATAAGATGAAGCAACGCATGACTCTCATCCTCCACCTCTGTCTACATTGTAAACTATGGGATTTCAATCGTGATTGTACTCAAATTAGAGTATACTAAATATAAATTTCTCTAAAATTTACTAGCTAAACCTACTTAACTCATAAAATTTCTTTTGTGTGTGTGTATATATATATATATATATATATATATATTTATTTATTTATTTTTTTGGGTGCAGAAAATATATCTTGCTCTTTCAACTGTTTGGGTTTTTGTATTTGATGTCTCAATATGCTAAAAGCACTTTAGCCATTTGCAACACTTTTTTTTTTTTTTCTTGTTAGATTGTTTTCACTAATCGCTCTCAACAAACACACAATTATGAACTGCCAGGTGAAATATAAAAATTAAAGATGTACCTAAAAATCATAAATATTAGTTCACAGGAATCAATTAACTTAATTTTTATATCAGGGTAGATGTTAGAAGGTCATTTTAAGACTAATCATAAATAAATTTTCCGCAACTAATCGTCGGGCTGATGAACCAATGCCATATTTTGCCATTAGTTAATGGGTACTCGCAGGGATGGATCCAGGAAAATTCAATGGAAGTAGTTTTGCCATAAGTTAATTTTACAATACTACACAATATATATATATATTTATCTATTTAAGGGGTGAAGAGAGCAATTAAAAAATGTATAGAAGAATTTTAAAGAATTACAAGGGTGAGAGCTTTCAAATAACTAAAAACTTAAACATACATTATAAAATTCTTAGATTCAAAATTTTCTGTGAAAGAAATATAAATTTTATAAAATTTTAAAAAAATTATTTATTTTATGTGACTCACGACTAAAAGTGCTTTTACTAATAATTAAAAAAATAAAATAAAACAAAAGAGTGAAAAGTAAAAAAAAATAAAAATAGCAGAGACAACTACGAACTTATTGAGAATGCATATTTTTTTTTTTTGGAAGACCATGTCTTGGAAAAACTTGGGTTCCTTTCATTTAGATGATACAATTATGCAAAGGTCAGCACAAGCATGCTGAGCAGTCATCATCGTTCAGGACAAAAAGAAAAATAACGGGAGAATCAGATTCACACACGAAGTGTAGATTCATCAGGAAGTGCTTTCAGAGTTAGGCTGGCAAAAGTCCAAACTAAAAAGGCAACCACGAAGTCGAGGCCACAGCTTTTTGCTCTTGCAATGACTTTGCAATATAGTTTTGTCAGGAAGAGGGTGGCTACTCTCTAACTTCACTACCCAGTCATATTATTTTCAACCACATGGTGAGAACATTAAAGTAATTTTTTTTTATTTTTAATTTATTAATTTATAATAATAATAATAAAAAAGAGATATAATATTTTTTTATTTTTTTTATATATACTTAAGTGAGTCTAATTAACTTTTCTAGTAAATTAATTACTATATATTTACGTATCCAATTGATTTCAGTATATTAAATACTATGTCCGAACAAATAATCTAATGCCTATTTGAAGCTTGGGAACAAGTCACAACCCAGTAATTCTTAATTTTTGATATAAATTTGTATTGTAGTATCATAAATATTATTTATATATTTATGATCTTTATTACTAATTATAATTACAAATTTAATGACTAAAAATATATAATTAATAATCATAATAATATTATATATATATATATATAAACACGTGTTTGTGTTTGAATTGCGTTAAATTTATTATATCTATGTAATTGTTTCGTTTGACTAAATCCAATGTGCTAAGTCATGTGATGCTAAATGCTGGAAATAATAATAATAATAAAAAAAAAGAATAAGCAAGTGAAATGACATTTTATGAAGTGGAAAAAGCAAATAATTAAAGTGGAGGAGTTGCGTTTCTGCTTTTATATAGCGTGTTATCTGTCTTCTGTCTGCCAACATAACACGCAATCAAGATCATCTCAATGGCAGCGAGAATTGAGATCATCAACAGAGAAACCATCAAACCATCCTCTGCCACATCCCCTGATTGCAAAAGTCTCAAGCTTTCTGTTCTGGACCAGATTTTTCCTACAGCTTATGTACCGCTACTCCTCTTCTACCCCAAAAGGGGTCACCATGAAAATGATGATAATGAAAGATCCCAGAGGTTAAAGACATCACTATCTGAAACCTTGACCCATTTTTACCCATTGGCAGGCAGGGTCAAAGGCAACGTCTCCTTGGAATGCAGTGATGATGGAGCCGAATACATCGAGGCTCGAATCAAAAGTCCTCTGGCGGACTACTTGAAAGAGCCCGACTTGAGTGTACTCAAACAATTCTTGCCAGGTGATGTTGAATCCAATGAGGCAGCCACGGGATCCATGTTACTCGTGCAGGCAACTTTCTTCGGTTGCGGTGGCATGGCAATTGGGGTCTGCATTTCGCACAAGATTGCTGATGCTTCCTCTTTAACTGCATTCATCAAGTTCTGGTCTGCAACTGCTAGTAACAACACGAATAATGCGTCGAGTCCAGTGTTCATGGGTGCATCTATCTTTCCGCAATTAGATTTCTCAGTCCCGAAGCCTAATCTGGAGTTGACACAAGAAAACTGTGTCACGAAAAGGTTTGTGTTCGATGCCTTAAAGATTAGTAATCTCAGGGCGAAGGTGGCCAGTGGGAGTGTGCCAAAACCGACCCGGGTGGAAGCCGTTTCTGCATTTGTATGGAAGTGTGCAGTGGATGCATCAAGATCAAACCTCGGTTTGCATAGACCATCTGTGTGGTCTCTCACTGTAAATATGCGTAAAAGGCTTGTGCCACCTTTGCCGGAAAACCATTTTGGTAATTGTGTATCATTCATTGGTGCACACACGGGGGAAGATGAGTTAGACTTGCAGGATTTAGTCAGTCGAATGAGGAAAGGTTTGGGGGAATTTAGTGAAAGTTATGTCAAAAAATTTCAAGGTGAGGAGGGTTTATTAGCAATTACCGAGTATTGTAGTAAGTGGGCCACTTGGGTTATGAGTAAAGACATAGACTCCTATAAATGTACCAGTTGGTGCAAATTTGATTTGTATGATGCTGATCTGGGATGGGGAAAGCCAATTTGGTTGGGTATTGCTACTTTTCCATTCAAAAACGCTGTCCTTTTGGTGGATACAAAGGATGGCGAAGGAATAGAAGTGTTTTTGACCCTGACCCTGGAAGACATGGTGCTGTTCGAATCTAATCAAGAGCTGCTTGAATTTGCAACTGTAAACCCCAGTGTTTCTTCATCTTGATTTGCAATGCCAATCTTGTCCTGCATTTAAGTGCTTTCCTCCCTTCCTATGTGAGACGAGACACAAACATTAATAATAGCCAAATGTGATGGCAACGCCATTGCAGAAACATCCTCATCCTCGTTGCAATATCTTACCTTCCTCCAAACCCCTACAGTGAGGAAGTATTGTACGCTATGAAGCCTTTTCTTTCTTTTGTTTTGTTTTGTTTTATTTACTTATTTATTTTCCTGAAAAATATCAATGCCATAATAAAGTGTCTAAACTAATTATTTAATCTGTTCTTAGACTGCATATTTGTTCATCTAAACTACAAAGCGCAACACTTTCATCGACTTGCAATCTGCATTTTATGAAAGAGCTTAGTCAGAAGATTTAAAAGATAACTTATTAGGTTGTGCAGTGTTTACGATTACATGTTCAATATCATTTTCTTCCAATTCGACGCGTGAGTGGCGTAGCAGCTAAAACCCCGTTATTCTGATACAACCGAGACATTAGCATGACACTGTTCAAGCTGGATTTTAGTTAGACACCTAATATTTCCGTTTATGAAAACCTACTGCAGTGGGTCCATGTCTCTCGAAGGGAAAATGCCATTGGCAGATCAGAATTGTCCGGTTAAGCAAAACCATTGTCAAAATTGTCACCTTAGATATATAAGTCAACCTTCAGAATTTTTTATCTGAACATAGCCATTGCTGCCCTCAAAGATCGTGTTCCTTAAATATACTCCAAAAGTCGTTATTTATTCCAAAATTGGTTGAAACTAATGCCATAAATGAACTATTATATTAAACATAAGTATACATGTAAAATATTGCTGCAAATTATGGTGGTCAGGGTCGTGACAATTCATGAACCGGGTAGGTCATGTTTTGCTATAAAACAATGACTTCAGGTGGCAACACCATGGGTAGATTCGGCAAAGGTGCGGATTTATTAACTTATTGGTCAAAATGGTTTTCAAAACGCAGTGCGAGGCTAGATCAGATAAAGATACCGATACCGACAGTCATTAATGAAGATGACGTAGAAAACGAAACATGATATTAATAACGTTCCTTTGCTTTGTGAAGGAACAAAAGCACGTTCAAAAAAAAAGAAAGTTTGCTTGGTTTACTAAATTAAAAATACTAGTAAAATAAGTTAGAACAAAAATTAGTTTTTGGATTGTCATTGGCTATACCAACAACAATAAAGTTTCACTTATTCAACTAACTAAAACAATAATTAAATTTAATTATAACATTTCCTTAGCTCTTAAAAGACAACACAATTTTTCACCACAAACTAATTCTTCGAGCTTGTTTTCCATTCATTTTCTGTTGCAAACTCAAATTGCACAGGAACAGAGTCTTTAATTCGAATGTGACTTTAACAACAACAAGGAAACTAGGTTCTCCGACACTCTTTCTTAGTTTACTTGATATTCATGTTTATTTTCTCCTTTAAGAATCTGGTCGAGGGGTTAGTTAAAATGTCGACAACTTGATTCGTTAAACTGTAGTGAGTCATTTTTACCTCTCCTTCTTACTACACTTCTACGATGAAGTGAAATTTGATTTTGGAATATTTAGTTTTATCATGAAAAATAAGATTTTTAAAAAATAACTATTATTGATTAGTTATCAACCTTAATTTCAGTGCCTTCATTTTGTTCTTACTTTAAGTTAGACAACATCATCCTTAATTGTTTTACATGATTTATTGCAACAACAATAACAATATATTCTACTTTTGTATTAGATTGTGTAATAACTTCTTATTTCTTAGAATTATTAAAATCATCAAATTTCAATGTGAACAATTAACTTGTTGAACTTTTCATGTTATTATTACTAGTTGCTCTAATCACCATTTGAAAAACCAAATAGTTTAAACCCTGTTGCTATTTTAAACTAAACACCAAAATGACGTGCTCCTTCAATATGTCTCGAAATTCTCTAAACTACTTTAAGGTGAATCTCACTTGGCGTCTACATGCATCTAGATAGAATGTTAGTGACATGTATCAAATTTAGTTTGGTAGTTATTAGGATTAGTAGGCTTTTAATCAAATTTTTAAAAGTGGTGTAATCAGCTTTCCTTGCATCATTTCTTTGCAAAGCTTTTCTATTGGATTCAGAGGAGTTGGAACAAGTTTATAAATTATCATATTATGATTACTTAGTAATTTAGTGGCATGTTTTATATGTTTGATGAAGATGACATTAATAGACTACTAAACTTTCATTTCCAAAAAGAAATTCATCTTACTAAGGTTTGTCATCTTAAAAATCTGTCTCATCTATATCTTAAAGTCATCAATCAAAGGCATACTACTTTTAGTGACTAAGATGTCAATCATATAACAAATTAATTTCTTTTAACCTAATATATAAGATAACTTCATTTTGGCTTTTAACATAATTTGATTTGAGTAAATGTGCATCTATCTTATTATACCAAGCTCGAGGAGTTTAGTTTAACCCATAAAGGGCATTTTTTAATGCATAAACCTTATTCTTAACTCCCTTAATAAAGAACCCTTTTGATTGTTTCACATATATTAGTTCTTTAATGGTTTTATTTAAGAAAGCAGACTTGAGATCTAATTAAAACACTTTTTAGTTCTTTGAAACTGACAAGGTCAACAATAACCTGATTGTGTCATACCTTGTAATAGGAATAAAGGTTTTTGTATAATCAATTTCAAATTGTTGAGAGTATTCTTTAACCACTAATCTTGTTTTGAACTTGTTGACTATGTCATTTACATTGAGTTTTACCTTATACACTGATTTTACTCCAATTACCTTTTTATCATCAGGTTTATCAACCAACCCCCAAAATTGATTTTTATGAATCATACTCAACTCCTCTTTTATAGCTTATTACAAACATTTAATTGTGAAACTTCTTAGAAATTTGTTGTTTTTAGTATGACAACGTTCTCTTTTTTGTAAATATTTGTTATAAGTTTTATTCCTTACATTGGCTCATCGTTAAAGCCAACTACATGATTTATTGCAATATCATTTTTCACCACCAAGGGACTAGAGTTAAAGTTAAATGTCTTTTTCTTTTATTGGCTTAATGTTTACTTTAATTTTAGCTAGCTTCCACATTAAACCTTACACTTTTGCTTACGTCTTTTTTTTTTGCCAATGTTAAGAATATAAGCCCTATAGGCCTTTAATTAGTTATTGCATCATAGAAAAACATAAGCTCTTGCTTTTTCATCAAGCTTATCCCTTTTTGCTTTAAGAATCAAGATATAGTGACACATCTAAAGGCCTTAAAGTGATGCAATAAAGGTTTAACTTCATACTAAATTTTATATGGAATAATTCCTTTTAATACTTTTATAAGAAAATTGTCTTGCATATAATTTGTTGTATTGGTAGCCTTATCCCAAAAGCATCTTGACATATTCTTTTTAAATAATAAGCACTTTGACATCTACATTAAGGTCATATTATTCCTTTCACTAATTCTATTCTGTTATGAAGTATAAGGCATAAAGAGTTAATGGTGAAAATCTAATTTTTCACAAAATTTGTTAAATCTATCTGTTATTTATTTAAAGACATTGTCTAACTTTTTAGTGATGATACTACATCTAGCTTGTTTTTTGATTTAGGTTTTAAACCTAAATAATATCTCTGAGACCTTTTATTTGAGTTTTATAAAATAGATCTAATAAAATATAATGTAATCATTAATGAAAATTATGAAGTATTTGTTATCATTTAAAGAAAGAAGACTTATTGGTCTATATAAATTTGTGTGGACGAGTTGTAAATTCCTTAAAACTCTTTAAGCTTGAGTTTGAGGAAAAGGTTACTTGGGTTTCTTTCCTTTCTAATAAACTTCATAAATAGAGTATGTGTACATATAACATGTATGTTTAGAGCTAAATTATGCATTTTTCTTAAAGAAAAATATTGGGATGTCCTAGTCTTCTATGTCATATGACACTTTCATTTGGAGAACTAAGGTAGGTAGATTTATTAACCTCATACCATTTTACATTAAAAATTTTGTATTGCATTTTAACAACTAAAATTCATGACCTTAGGATCAAGAATTTTACATTTTTCATCATTAAATAACAAGTTGTAGTTCTTTTCCATTAATTGACCCACACTTAGGAAGTTTTGAACAATTTTAGGAATATAAAGCATATTAGTAAGGTATTTTGTACCTAATAGGGTATCTAAGGCCATAACTCCTTTTCCTTTAACTTCAAAATTCTCTTTAAGGCTTATTCTAACCTCAGGGTGAAAGGTTTGATCCAATGTATTAAATTTAGTTGCATCATTAGTCTATAATGAGTGTTATCACTGTTGACCAACAAAGTTTTAGGAGCATTTTTTGTAACTTTACATGCTATAACAAATAATTATTCTCTCTCTTATTTTTCTTTTGTAACTTGAGCTTAAAGTGAAGTTGCAACTTGGCTGGTTTGCTTATTTTTCCAAACCTTAGTTATATGTTTCATCCTTTTGCAAATATTGCACTAAATGTCTAGTCTATACTAGTAGTATTTCTCTAGATGGTTAATTTTTTTACAATATTTATGAAGACCAAATTTCTTTTTTCTTCCATGTTCTTTCCACTTCCCACCTTTTTTTTCCTTGTTTTTCTTATCTTTTTAAGTATTAGAACCACTTGCCTAATCTTTCTCTTCACTTTTGCCCTTAAGTACAACCCTTTCAGTCTCCTTTTACCTAATTTTTCTTCTGAGCTTTAGTGCTTATAAGGCATTAACAAGTTCAACAAGAGTAAAGCTGCCAAAGTCTCTTGAATCTTTTAATGAAGAAATTTTAAACTAATGTCTTTTTAATAAACACATAAAGAAATTTTTAACAACCTTCTGATCACTTAAATTGTCTCCTAATAGTTTGATATGGTTTCCAACTTTCATAAGTCTATTTATGAATTATTTCACAGTTTGTGTTTCCTTTATCTTAAATGCCTCAAACTCTTTTATCAAGTTTAAAACCTGAAAATGCATGGTCATATTATTGTTATGGTATTTCTCCTTAAGCTTACCCTAGGCCTATTTGGCTGATTCATAGACCATAATTTCAATAAAAATTACATTTGAAACTATAAAATGAATGCAAATAAAAGTTTTGAAAACTTTGGTAATCTCTTCACTATAATGCTTGATTTGTGCAAGAGTGTGATTATAAAGAAGCTCATGAATCTAGTCTCTACCCTTTATAGTCTTCTAAAAGTTAAAAGCCTTAAGATAGATCTCTATTTTGACTATGTAGGTAGGATACTTCTCTCTTAAGAACACTTAAGGTATTGAGGTAGGAAAACTAATAATTGTTATTTTCTATGCTTTGGATTTTCTAGTGGATGGTGTCTAAATTTTTTGCAATTAATTCTTTTTTCTTTTCACAAATGTTTAAGTCTTTTGAGTGATTTTAAATACTTTGATACCACTAAAGGAACAAAAGTACATCAAAAAAAAAGAAAAAGTTATACTGTGAGGCAAAAAACCAAAAATTAAACTAAAATAGCAATTAGCTTTATGCTAGATCAACAGGGACAAAGATTCACCTACTTTCACTAAGAAACTAACTAAAACAACAATTAAGTTCAATTACAACCTCTCCTTAACTCTTAACATTAAAAGACAACACAAGTTTCCAATAAAAACTAAATCTTGAAACTTGCTTTTTAAGTCATCTTCTGATGCAAACCCAAATTGCATAGAAATAGACTCTTTAATTTAAATGTGATTTGAACAGCAAGGAAACTAGATTTTCCAATATTGTGTTTTCCATACATATATTATGCGTTTTTTTACTTAGTTGTCGGTTGTTTTTGTTTATGCACATATACTAATACTGATATTTATATGTCACTAGCTGAGTGGTTTAGTAATAGAGCTATTAGATCTCAATTTCAACGATCAGAGATCTAGTTTTGGTATCAATTGTATGGCTTACAAGACATAAGGGAATACAACGTGATTGTCCAATCAGTTGAATATATGGTTATGCAGCAATGACTCCGTCCAGTTGAATAAGAACTTGAGTAACTGAAATGGGGCTCCTTGAATTAAGAAACTAGAGTTAAGAAGATTTTTTAAGGATATATGGCACGATCCCTAATTCCATCAGGATAATTCCCTGTAAAATTTTAAAATTACCCCAACATTGCTTTCTTAGACAGCTTAATTTGTATTTTTTTTTTAATGATTTAACCTTATCTCAATGTAGAAATATCCAAAAAATTAGATATACATAGTTTTCTGTGTATGTAAAACTATACTGCTGATCTTCCCAAGAATCTTATTTTTTTCGACAATGTGAGAGTTGTGTAGTATGCACATGTAATATTCTCTCACACCGAATTTATCGATAACTTCGTCGATGTTCTTAGACATGTACCGAGATAAATTGTTGACATTTCGTACCAAGTCGAGGATTTTACGATAGACAAAAATAAATTCTGATACCACTTATTACGGAATTATCAAATTCTCTCTAAAAAATTAAACTGTTGAGATGTACAGTATATACGTTTAACTTCTTCTCTTTCTCTTTCCTCTGTAATAACTTATAAACAAAAATTTAGGACTTGACCAAAGAAAAGCCATTTGGTCAAGCTTCTGTCTTTGATTTGTGAACGGTGGCACAAAGTTAACTTTGTTTGCCAAGGCCACGAGTGTTTTTTTTTTTGTTGATACCTTGTTACAATTAATGTTTCTTTACTTATTTGAATTATTAATTCTCAGAATATCTATAGGTTGCATCTTTAGAGTTAGAACAAGGTGTACTTCTTTTTGTAGTTATCAGGCAATGTTTTGATAAAACACTTAACTAAGTTTAGAGTGAATTTAGAGATATTAGTCAATGAAGATTAATTGCCTTTTACATTGCAGAGTCTTTGCACGTTTGGGAAAAAATTAAACAGAGACTTACAGAGTCTTCTACAAGTTTCAGGGGGACCGGGTTTCAAATTCCCCCTCCTCCGCCCACCAATCATGTGGAGGATTTGCCATAAATATGGATTGGGATGTTTTGTATTTCTTGAGGTATTTTAGATCCACTCGTTCTCCTTTATATATATATATATATATATATATATTAAACATTTATCAGATTAATCACTCATTATCTTAGCGTTAAAATGAAATTTAAAAAATAAAAAAAAAATCAAATTATTGATTGCCAAAGCTGACCGAGAAAGCAAAAAGGAAAAGATGAAAAGTCTTTGGTAACGCAAAAAAGAAAAAGTTGGAAAAGTCTATAATTGGTACCAGCCTAACCCACGATCAATTTCAGGATCATTTTGTTTGTGATATGATCCTTGTATTGTATTCACACCAAAATTTCCATGGAGATCACAGTACAAATTGTGGCAAAACAAACCGTAAAACCATCCTCTCCAACCCCAGATCACCTCAGGAATTTCAATCTCTGTCTTCTCGATCAGCTGTCCCCTGCAGCTCATGGATCGGTAATTCTCTTCTACTCCACAATTGGCAACCGATCCATACATGATCATAAATTGCAGCAGCTGAAGGGATCGCTAGCTGATACTTTGACACGATTCTATCCACTTGCAGGCAGAATTATAGATGATTCTTCCGTTGAATGCAACGATCACGGAGTCGTTTTTTTTCAGGCCAAAGTCAATTGCTTTCTCGCAGACTGCTTCGAAAGTCCCGATGCCAAGTTGTTAAGCAAATTGATTCCTGGTGAGCTTGACAGTGGATCGGTACTGGCTGTTCAATCAACTTGTTTTGATTGTGGTGGATTGGCTATCGCCGTGAGCATTTCATACAAAATTGGCGATGGAATCACCTTGAACACGTTCATCCAGAGCTGGGCTGCCGTGGCTCTTGTGGGGTCTGCCGATTCTACAGTACCACTGTTCAACGCAGCTTCCATCTTTCCACCACAAAGTCTCCCATTACCAACGCCGCCTCCTGCCAAGTCAAGGACCGACATCTCCGTGACGCGGAGATTTGTCTTTGATGCGTCAAATATTGCTGCCCTTAAGGCTAAATCAGCAAGTGAAACCGTGACAAATCCGACACGAGTTGAGGCAGTCACGGCCCTCATTTGGAAGTGTGCAATGAACGCGTCAAGATCAAATTCGGATCATATAAGCCTGTCAATTCTATCTCAGTCTGGGGACATACGCAAAAAGATGGTGCCCCCTCTGCCTGAACACACAATTGGGCACCTTGTTGGATACTTTGCTTCACAGGCAACAGAAGGCGAGATGGAATTGAAAAGCTTGGTGGCTCGGCTGAGACAAGGGAGGCAAGATTTTGGTGAGAATTATGTCAAGAAACTTCAAGGGGACCAAGAAACTTTTTTGGCTATTAGTAATTCTATTAAAGAAGCTGGCCTTTTGCTTCAAAGGGGTGCCATAGATTTCTATGTCAGCATCAGCTTGTGCAGGTTCCCATTTTATGGGGTTGACTTTGGGTGGGGAAAGCCTGCCTGGGTCACCATTCCCAGTGGCGCTTACAGGAATGTGTTTGCAATGATTGACACTAAAAATGGCGATGGAATCGAGGCTTGGGTGACATTGACCGAAGACGACATGGCGTTTTTTGAGCGTGACCAAGACTTGTTGGCTGCTGCTTCCTCGAATCCCAGTGCCTGTAACTTCCCAATTGTGTCCCAATCTTCGCTTTAAAATATGCAGCTGTTGCTGAATGAATATTGCTGTTTTTCTTTTCTTTCGCTCGTGATTTCACAACGTTTAACTTTTTCCAGTGGAAAGTTTCAGAGTTTTATCAAATAGATGCCATGAATCTGATGCATTCTAAGTTGTATGTATATTGCTACTCACATATTTTAAATTTTTTTGATATACTATCACAAGTAGCGACCAAATACAAACATAACGCGTCTAGCTGACACCTTCGAAAACCGTGACTTGGACAATTTGGCCCAAAAAAA
This sequence comes from Kandelia obovata, assembly GCA_021464305.1. NCBI lineage: Eukaryota > Viridiplantae > Streptophyta > Magnoliopsida > Malpighiales > Rhizophoraceae > Kandelia > Kandelia obovata. The sequence goes on from CM038488.1 coordinate 803,375, forward strand.
AAAAAGGAAGAACTCATGATCGCAACAACATATAAACGCAGACTACGGCTCTTCTTGTTGATGATTTTAAGTAGACATATGGCGGAAACTTGAAAATCAAGTTTCTGGTATAAACCATAAATCTTCACAGAGAAGAACGAAGGAGAGAATTGCAGAAGAAAATAAGAAAATTATTTTTGGTTGTCAAGTACAATTCCTTGTAATTTCATTGATATATATTGGAGATTATATAGCCAAATACATGAAAATATGGTAACCATGCCTTTTAGGTTTTGATTGATATTTAAACAGTGACAAAGCCAAATCTGCAGGTTGATATTTTACCTGACAGATTTGGTTGACAATGTGATATAAGAGATACCTTACATATGGTGTCTCGTACTTAGATTTCGACTAAATTTAGAAAGCAACTCGGAGAACAAGAAAGAGTGAACTAGAAGATTGCAGATGAATGTTAAGCTGCCGGAGCTTCTTGTAACTGTTATAACTGAATCTTTGACTTCAAAATTGCATTGTTCAATTCCAATTTTTTTCACTCCTCCTTCGAGTTGTAACATTTTCTACCAATTTTTTTCGTTAGTAATTCAAACTTTGTTCTAGGAAGGGATTTAGTAAAACTGTTAGTAACTTAGTTCTTTGATTGACAGAATATTGGTTGAACTTTTGTCACAAAAAAAAAAAAAAGAGAGAAAACTTGTATTAATAATAGTTGGTTGTATTGGCCAAATTTCATAAGATGTCATGTTTTGAGTGTCTATTGAAAAGGTGAAAAGGTAGACTAAGGTGTTGACAACTTTATGTCACAGTATTTCTCCTGTCTCTTGAGAATGTGAGAATTAGGTAGTATGTACTCGTTACATTTAACTCATCACTTTTTTTATATATTTTTTTCATATATGACACATCTAGATATTTTTATGATGCTTTTATTTCTTCCCTCACTCAGTCTTATTCTGTTATGAAGTATAAGAATAATAGAATTAATGTTATATGCTAGATGTTACACAAATTTTGTAAAATGCACTAGATGTAAATTTTGTTTTATTATTAGACTTGAAATTTTTAATTTTGTTGCTAAATTCATTTTTCACTAAGACATTGGATGACTGTAATATAAAGTTTACCTTTAACTTAGCCTTTATAAAATAGAACTAATAATATTTAGAAAGTTCATCAGTAAACATGATGAACAACTTAATGTCATTTAAAAACTTTGTGACTATAGGACCACATAAGTTAATATGTAGTAGCTTTAACTTTTCCTTGGCCTTCTAAGCTTAATTAGATAGAAATGAAAGTTTGGTTTGTTTGCTTTGCTAATGCATCATATACTTCTTTAGAATGAATGATCTCAAATAAATATAAAACAAGTTGATTATTTTGTAGTTTTTGTGAGCCAACATAACAATGATGTCCTAACCTCTTATGTCAGAGGATTGATTCATCATTTGTTGTTGGCATGGAAAAATGATTTAGATAATCAAATTTCAGAGAGAAGCTTTTACCTTTTATGGGCACATTTATAATTTCTTCATCATTTTTATTTAGAATTCTAAATACATTATTTTCAAATTGTAAAGAATAATTATTCTTCAATAATTAACCCCTACTCAACAAATTATGGTTGATTTCATGTACTAACAATGCATCTAAAATAAATTTAGTACCTATTAGAGTTAAAACAGCTATAATGTCTTTACCTTGAGCTTGAAGTAAGAACTTGTTTCCAATTTTCACTAATGATGTGCAAAATCTATCAAGATCCATGAAAACCTCAGAAGATGAAGACATGTGGTGAGTAAATCAATTGCCAATGAGTTAGGATTAATCAATTTTAATACATTGATTTAGGAAAGGTCTTTAAATAATAAGATTTTAGCCTTAAATATCTCAAAAGACTTACCAATACCTTATCAACAATTCTTTAGTTAGATAAGTCTCTTAAAGTAGCATGATTTGATTCACAACTTTCACAAGTTTTTCACTACACTCTTTAATAGTTTTTATGTCTTTCAACTTTAGTAATTCAAACTCTCTCATTTGGTTCAAATCTTACTTATGTTTTTGGTTTTCATAGTGCTAGTAGATTTATCTCTTAACTTTTCCCAAACCTTTTTAGGAATTTCATAAACTATGAACTTATTAAAGATCACCTCAGTAACTGTTAGGTGAAGACAAGTTAAGGCTTTGAAATGTTTAGCCACTTATTTACTATGGTTCTTCAGCTAAGCCATTGTTGGATTTATAAGCAAAAGAGGATGATCTCTTCTTTGCTCAGTAACTTCCTAGAAATCATATACCTTTAAGTATGTCTTTATCATTATAGATCATTAGATCTAATGTTCTTCAAAAAAATTTAGGTGGAGGAAAAAGAGAGAAATTTATATAAGCCATCAAGAAATATTTGAAGATTGTAATAACTTAACATACTTATGTCCTTAATAGGTTCCTTCTAATTCTCTTGTGTTTCCCTTTGATTTTCATTCACTCACTAGTTCCTTTAAGATCTTTATGGGCTCTAATACCATTTTTGTTGTTAATGATCAAGTAAACATAAGGAAAAGACTTAAACATCAAGTTTCTAGTATAAACCACAAACCTTTATAGAGTCAAATGATGAAAAGGATTGCAGAAGAAAAGAATAAAGTTATTTTTGGCTATCAAGTATAATTCCTTATAATTTCATTCATATCTACTAAAGATTACATAGTGAAATACAAGAAGACATGGTAACCATGCCCTTTAGGTTTTAATTGATATTTAAATAGTGACAAACAATGACACAACCAAATTTTAAAATTCATAGCTGATAATTAAATTATATCGTTTAAGGACAAGTTGTTATTTAAAAGTTTTAAAAGTAGAACTAATTGATTTTATGATGTTGCCACTTGATAAATATAAATTTTTTCATAAATTCTAAAATTCATCTTAAAATTTTAAAACTTAAGGATTTATTTTAAGGGTATGAATTTCATTAAGAAAAAAAAAGTTTTGAACGTATTAAATAATGATAATTATTCTATTGTGTATCGTATATAAGATTATAAAAACTTTGAATAATAACTAAATTAAACATGAAACACTTTATATATATATATATATAAACAAAACCTTTTAACTTAAATCTTGATCATTTCAAGAAGAAATATCAATTTTCATTATAGGCTTCCTTTTATAGGATATAATAAGGATCTTGTTAATTAGTCAACTTCATTTTATTTCCTTCAAGCAAGTAAGTGGATTTAACATGGTCTCATAATTCTCACGTGAAAAAACTAAAAAGAATTCTTAGATGCATACCTTTAATTAATCAATCAAACAATTCCTTTTTGCATATCATTCTAATGATTTCATATTAACAATTTGTCATTTTCCATTTCACATTGTAAACAAACCTAACACATATAACCTATCCTGAAAAATAAAACTAGCAAAACAACATAAACTTAGCTAGAAAATATTTTTTAAAAAAGAACCTAATTTAAGGAAGTTCATAACTTTGAAAAGTTCTCATAATTTCATAAGTAGAAGATAAATGAGCAAAAAACACATTGTTCTTTTCAAATTAGACATATCTTTTTTTTCAAGTTAATATATGCCTATATAATATCCCTTTCTTTGGTATCAAAGAAAATAACTAGATCCTTGAAAGTCATGTAAGTTAATTCTTCCCATATGGGATTTCTTTAACTAGATTTAGCTTTATGTACAAAGAATCACATAAGCCAATGAAATTACAAGAGACTACTTGGCTAATGTGACTCTCTCAATCATTTCTTGCACAAAATTTAAATGGTCATCACTTTGTTAAAGGCTCTTCACGTGATTAATGTTTAGTTTTTTTATTCTATATCAAATTTAATTTATTATGGTAAAGGATGATCAGTCCTTATTAGCATTAACAATAGCTAGGTTGAGTATCATTGTTTCAAAATTGCTGATATTCCCAAAATATTATTCTAAAAGAGGAAGATCCATTTTAGTGTGTAGGTTCACTTTATAAAGTATTGCATGGATAACATTTTCATTTGCTTTAATCACAATTACATCCTTAAACTTGTTTCATATAAAAGCTAATAAGACCTTAAATCGAGTTGGTTGCCATTGACAATCTTTATAGTTATCTTTACTAATATATTTAGCTCTAAAAGTTGCACCATTAAGAACATCAAGTAAGACAAAACATCTTTAATCTTATGGGATATGCTAAAACTAATAGTCATCCTTTGTACTTAAAGAAAGTGAGTGGGAAAACAATAACTAAGTCATTGATATCATCAATTTCATAAAGAAGTAATATGTTGAAATCACTAAGAGTTGAGTTTTAAATAATGTTTGAAATTGAACAATTAGCTTTGGTCTAAATAACTTGATCATTACATTTTACATATGCGTTGTCTTTCGTGCATCTTGTTAGTGGATAAATTATAATTAGAAATGTGGTGTTATGAGGCTTAGCCTCTTTATTATTTAAGCACTAAACATCTAAGAAAATAAAATAACCAAAAACCTAAAGTACAGAATGAGGAACACAACAACTTCAGTAGTAATAAATGAAGACTTCATTTTGTTTATACATAATATTGGTGGTTACTTTGTAATTAGTCTTCACATGCATTTAGTTGATGTAAGTAACGAATAATTAAGTTCTAATGTATTAGGTTTATATTAATGACTATCAAATCAATTAAATCTTATAATAGTGGGATTGGATGACAACTTAAGGAAACTAAGTTAGGTTAGATTAATATGTAAAATGACAAATATGGAAAGTATGTCTTTTGATCATCGTTATTATATTTGAAATTTGTCCAAAAACCCATTATAAAGGTATTTAAATAACAATGAAAATTATAAAAAAAAATTACAACAAAGGATTTATGTGTTATCCTTTGCAATACTATTATAATCTTTATCTTTATCTTCTTTTTTTTTTTTTTTATCTTTTACAACAATTTACTACCTTCTTCAACCAACAATGATATCAAAACCTCCCTAAAATTATAAGACTCATGTTATAGTGTTTATAAGTGAAGAAAAAACTAGAAAGACACCTCGCTTAACAGACCTTTATACATATGCTAAACATAAATGGCTTATAACAACTCATTTCCAACCTCTACTCTAATAGTGTTTTTTGGTAAGATTATTCTACATAGGCTATTAAGGTAAAGGGTTATTTAAGGTCTCTTAAACTTTAGAACATAATTGACAATAGAGATCAAGTCCCAAAAATCTTACTATGACTTAACTTAAGCATTATAGTAAGGAACAACTAAGCTATATAAAACACTTATGTATATTCCTTCTAGTGTGATGGATGTCATCTTTACCAAAACAATGACATATAAAGGTGAAAAAGAAGCTTGGAAAAAGCTTAAAAAGGAGTTTGATGGTAGTGATAAAACAAAAAATATTCGAGTCATAAACTTGAGGAAAGAATTTAAATCTCTCAAAATAAAGGACACCAAATCTGTTAAGAAATTTGTAAACATACTTATAAAGATTGTTGATGAAATTGAGTTATTAGGAGAAGACCTTACTAACAAAATGATTATGGAAAAGGTTTTGGTATGTTAAAAGATAACTCATATTGAGAAGTATTAGTAGTTTAAATCAGTTGTTCATTGTAAAATTTGTAAGAAATTGAGATAGATGACAATAATATGTAAGAATAAGTTTAAAATATTGTCATTTATCATAAAATTACTAAAACTAATTGAAAATGTAGCATGGAAAAGGCTTTCTGATGCTCAAAACACTTTGAACAAAATAAGTACTAAACTTATACATTATATCCTCTATATTCCATATATTAATTAGAACCTATTTAGAGTTGGATAATTAATTAAAAAGGGTTATACGCTACTCTTTAAAAATAAAACTTGTAAAATTATGGATTCTAAAACTATGAGCTCCTTTGTAAAAATAAAGAATAAGAGTTTTGTGGTTTACTAGAATATAATTCATCATCATGCACTTGTATATATTGTTAATGACTCAATCTTATGAAACAAAAGGTTGAGGTATTTTAGTCATTCATTACTATGTCATATATATGAGAATCAATTGACCTTGGATGCCCCTATTGTAATTAAATCTAGTTAAGTCTGTAAAGCTTATCAATTTAAAAAATAATATAGGCTACCATTCCTTCATTACAAAGCTAATTAAAAATTGGAGCTTATACATATTTATATGTGTGGTTTAATGAGTATTCCTTCATTAAATGACAATAAATTATTCATTTTATTTATCAATGACTATACAATAATATGTTATATTTATTTCATAAAGCATAATTTAAGGTGTTTAATATTTTAATCAAATTTAAACCTCAGAGTGAAACTTAAGCTAATTGCAAAATGAAAATATTAAAGTCAAACAATAATACTTTTTAACAAATTTTGTTAAGGTGTTGGGATTCATCATCAACTCACAATTATTTACACCCTTTAACAAATTAGGTAAGTGAAATGAAGAATGAGACTGTTATAAAAATAACTAAGTATCTATTGTTTGGGAAGAACATATCCAAAAAATTTTAGGTAAAGATAGTTAACATTGTTATTTTCTTTTTTTAACAAATTACTTACCAAAGTTTTAAAAGGTAGTAAGGCATCATATAAGACTTAACATAAAACCAAACTTTCATTACATTATTTAAAGGTCTTTGATTGCTTATACTATAGCTTGAAGATATAAAATTTTTTTGATAAATAATAATGTCAAATGTATTGAAAATATAAATTAGAATTAGGACAAGACTTAAACAAATGATAAAATCTAAGATTCTAACAACCAACTTTTTTTTATATAACTTGATGTTTTTATAAATAAGAAATTGATAAAATTTTAGATGAACAATTAAATTAATTTTAAAAAAAAATTTAAGTTTTCTTGTACTTTTGTATATATGTCTCTTAACTATAGGTCATAAACTTTCAATATAAAAAGTAAATGTCCTGCATTAAAATCTCTAGTTAAGATATTTTTTTATTAAAATTTTAATTTTTTAAAAAATTAAATTTAAATTTAAAAAATAATAACTAAAAAATAAAAAATTAATTTTATTATATAATTTACCATATAATAAAATTTTTAATGAATCTAATTGTCAGGACGAAGGATTAAAGCTGAAAGTGAAAGTTACATCCGACAACCACTCACTTGAATTGTAGCATGATTACATGTCAGACTGAGATAGTTGACTATATATAATATCTGAATGGGATATACGCATTAAATCTTCCCAAGACCATAAGATATGCTCGAAATCACACTCTGGTCTCTTTCATCTGCAATTTTATTCCTAAACATCCATCTTAATTAGTCATTTATTCTTATAGAAATCAAAGTATTAAAAAAGGTAAAACTATAAATTATTTTTAGCCAAATAAATATCAAAGACTAATTATTTACTTGAAAAAGAAAAAGAAAAAGAAAAAGGCACTTGGTAGAAAAGATCATTCATCCAAATAGAGAAACACATAAAAAGAATCCTATCATGGGTACACTAAATTAGTGGAAGAGATGGAATTGAAATTGTTTAACTTCTAAAATTATGATGTCTTGTAATTTATTTAATAATTTAAATAATATCTTCATGAGTTCAAATCACGATATTATGACTTGCAAACAATCCCATGTTGGGACCATGGTTTCCACCTGCAATTCAAACAAGTCTAAAGATTAATAGGATTTCCATGGATCCAAGCTTACACCAGAGTTTATTTATCAAAGCTAAGGTTCCTAATCGAAGAAAATAACAAATAGTGTGGGTAACATCAATTTTAGCATAAAGAGGCAGCAATCATGGTAACGTTGAAGACGATTCTCAAGATGAAGTTGAAGATGGCTATGCTGAGATTGAAGTTAAGGTGATACATTTTGGGAATGATTGGAATAGTATAGGCAATTAAGAAATAGGATCCCTTCTTTTCTTTCCCCCTTGAGTTAAGACAAGAAAAAATCAAACACTTTTTTCTATTCAAAGAAGTGATTTCCCACAGTATCAATTTTTCTGTTTGAGAATGATAATCTATATAACTTATTGATCTTACTTCTTCTTAACATTAGCAATTCATTACAATGTGGCATCACACATTTAATAACTTGTCTATCATCATTTCGTAAGTACAGAATATTCATGTTTAACACGTCATTTAAGCATACAAACTTCTTTTTCTTTTTTTTTTCATTATTTGTAGGGATTATGATTTAAACCCTATTCATAAAATTTAAGAGCCTAAATTATCACTAGACTTATGACTAGTGAAATACACAAAGCAACTTCATCAAACTTATTGATACTTTCACAAATTGACATTGCTAACAGTGGACGCAAAGACAGCCTCATTAGCATGACTAAGGAGCTGTAAATTGAAGCAACTCCTCGTCCTCTAGGAATCTGGCCATGTCCTCCTCCTTCAAGTGTATCCATGCCTCGATTCCGTCACCGGAAGCAGTGTCAAAGAAGACAATCAGATTGCCAAAAGTTAAGCTTGGAGTACCTACCCAAATGGGCTTGCCCCATCCAAAGTCAGCTTCATAGAGAGGGAACCCGCACAAACTAGTGAAGCTCAGGAACTCCACCGCACCTTTCGTGACTTTTTCGGTTTCTTCTTTGAGGAACTTTACATAATCGTCGCCATCTTGCAGACCTTTCACATAATCATTGTCAATACTGCTCACTGATTCTCTCATCTTGCTAATAATTGCGCTGCCATCGTCACCAGGAAATGGAACTGTTATAGCAATCCGATAGTAATTCCCAAAAGAGTAATCTGGCAGAGGTGGATCCATTCTTGCACGCAAGTTCACCGCGTGAAGAATGAGACTGAGCTTTCTTGCTGCTGCTACTTCTGCCCTAGTTGCAGTCATGAAGCGGCTCCATATGAAAACAGATAAGGCCTTAACTCGAGATGGTGGTCGCTGATTATCTAGACCTGCACCATTTACATACTTTGCTCTTATAGCTTCAATGGCAGAGGTGCTAAAAACTAGCCTCTTTGTTGCAATATTTTCTTTGGTGATTCCGATGTTGGGTTTAAACCCAGATAAGTTCTTAGGCGGGAAGAGCGTGGCAGAGATGAATTGTGGAGGAACCAAGCCTGATTCTCCGCGAGAAACTGCAGCCCAGAAATTGATGAAAGTAAAAGTCGCCAATGCATCTCCAAGCTTGTGAGAAATGCACACTCCAACAGCAAATCCGCCGCAGGCAAAGATGTTGAATTGGATTCCAGCAAGCACTTCCTCGGCTTGGTCTAGCTCAAAAGGAAGCAACTTTCTAAGTTCATCGGGCACAGGATGCTGGATGACTTGCGAGAGTTTACAGTTTAAGACTTCTGTTTCCACAAAAGGTATGCCCTCATCATTGCAGTCTACAAAACTGTTGTCTCTGATGCGCCCGGCCAATGGATAATAATCGGTCAAGACCTGAGACAAGGATTGCTTCAACTGCCTAGACAGTTTGAGGTTGTCGGGTAACTTTGTGTCCCCTTCATTTTTTGGATAGAAGAGGATCAAAGGATTATAGACTGGTGGTGAGATTTGATCAAGAAAGGAGAGTTGATAACGTGAAAGGTGGCTCGGTGTTGGGGAAGATGGTTTGACATTTTCTTTGGAGATGATTTGTGGCTCCATTTTTTGTTAATGCTTCTCTACTTAGAAGTTGGGAGATGAGTGCTACCAGTCACTCTGTTTATATCTGGTGTCCCCCTACCTGACTCACTGTATGGCAATCAATGTGTAAGTCCTCCGGGCTCCATGGGAAGATAAGAAGAAAATTGAATAGTTAGGTTTTAAGGACTTGGTTGCCCGGCAAATCATTAAAATTGCCTTATGTTTCAGGCTGTGGTGACCATACTTACCTCGAGCAGCTTGAGTATATCGCAATTTGCCAAGTTGGGCGATGATAGGCCATTAATTTTAGGTAAAGATGCTTTGACTAATAGCTTTATGACCTCAAAAATTAAGCTACAAAAGCAGTAGGTGAGATTCTTATTTCCTTGGCACCCATTGATCGCTTCATCTAACCGAATTTTTACTCCATTAAATTTCCCTGCCCCCAATGACAAAACGTTTGTTGTCACCTTGTAAAGTCAGCAATTGATTTTGATGGATACATACAACGTCCTCTCCTCCGGTCATGCCCGCGCTCCTAGCATCGACCTACTGTCCCAATTCGGCCCATCTTGGTCCAAGGAAGTTGACACGTGTACAAATAAACGAGTGAATGCACTCATGAGTCGCCATTGGCGGGCTCCGCTCGGGAGTTGCACCGCGGACCGGCCTTGATCACTTAGAAAGGGTTAGGGTGAGGGAAAGTCTGTTGGATGCATGGTGCAGACTTCACTGAAGTGTATTGCCAAAGTTACCTAATCTTCTCAATAGTGTAACCTTGGGCCATGTAAGTGCAATCTGAAGACAAAGCTTGGAGTAAAATAAACTTGAGTAATAAATTCCAGGTGTAAAACACTTGTTTTGCTGGATTCTGGGTATGTTCCGGAATCAATATCACACCTCTTTATTTTTTGCTACACCCTTAAAGTTTCAAGTAATTCGTTCATTTCAAAAAAAGGGATAAAAGAAAAGGAGCTAGCTAAAAAATCCTTTATACTGTGGTACTTGACGTAGATATGTCTCCAAGAAATATCCAATTATATTGTAGATCATTTGTCACAAGCTAAATATGAATAACATACTTACAGCAGTTTTTTTATTAAAAAAAAAAAAAACACAAAAAGAAGGAGGAGGGGGGAATGTAGATCATTTGACTTATCCAACATAAATGGCAGTTGGTAGTGTACTGTGGGACAGGATAAAAGTTGCACTTACAGAAGATTTGTAATTTTGTTTTTTTTTTCAAAGTTTACAAAGTTAAATTTTTATTCACCCAACTCTTTTTTAACTTTTATAACCTGATAATATATATATATATATATATATATATATTATTGTTAAATGAATTCAAGATTTGTTCATATTAATAGTGAATTTGGAGATTTCTTGGTGAGTATGTCTTTGCTTGTATTAGTTCTTATTTGTTTTTTTCTTTTTCAATAGAAGTCTTAGTATTAATAATCCGTTTCTTTCTTCACTTCTTGAAGAATTGACGGGGTGTACCATTACTATCTTTATGGAAGCTACATGGCTAAAAGTGAACCATACAATGAAGATCCGGCCATCAAAGAAGATAACTGATATGGATTTGGCCCAAAAAGGTGATTGGGTCTCTACAGAATCCTAGGCCCTACCGGCCAGCCCATCTGCATCTGCACGAGCTTGCTAGCAAACAGCAAGCGAGCTCGAGTTCGGACCCTTTATGTATTCTCCCTCGGATCACTTCAACTCCCCTTTGTCTCGGGATCTACTTAATCAAAAGGCCATCTAGACCTATCTCTCAAACAAGATTAGGTCTTGAATCCTGAATCTTGTGAATATCAATTTGAGTGGTATATGTTTTTGATTTGATTGTTAGAGAGTGCTAACATTAAAATGACCTTTCAATCTATTAGTTGTCAATTTCTTGCAAGCTCAACTACAAATCTAAAAACCAAAAAAAAAAAACAAAAACAAAAACCTTTAACCCGGGACTCATCAATAACAAATGTTCAAACATTGTAGCAATATTTGTGTAGATCACTTGTTGGACTTTAGCTTAAATTGTACATTCTCGTTTGGTCCAATCTTCAGCTTCCAACACAAAACCAGCTCAATGCGGTGCTTGATAAAGTGAGAGAATCCATTGGAAAGCTTGCAGCTCTAAATTCAACATCAGGATCAGAGGAAGATGTCTTTCATATGCTCCTTTATCCTTCATGTGCTCCCAACTGTTAATCCAAAAACTATTTGTATTTTAGCCTAGTTTCTAATTTTATGCTATTCCCAGCTGGATCAGGATGTGGCAACCCATTAGAATTGACTAGTACAGGCAGAGGCTTGTCCAATAACAGCCCCAATTGGGTTAAATGAGAAAACCCAAAAACCAAAATGGATACATGATTTTTGTGGTAGTTAGGCCCTAAAGATATTTTGAATTATAGTTAGAACTTACCTGAAGATTGGAAAATTGGAAGCTGTCTGGAGAATTCCAGAAGCAAGAATACCAGGCATCAGGCAGGATTCTTGGACCTTGCCACCCCCATCTAGAAATGTCCATGCCTCCCTTTAAGTATCACCGAGTCCACCTTCCCTGTCATCAATCGTTGTTCTCAAAGTTTCCAAATTTCTCAACCCTATAACTCAGTATCAAACCATTAGAGTCATAGAACATCTTTCTTGACCCATTCAGGACAGTATCAAGATGTCACTAGCTCCATCAAATTTGAGCCTTTCATTCTGCACGGGACCAAGAACCAGTGGCTTTTGGAAACCAAAGGGTGCTGGTTTTAGTTTCCCTAGCATGAAGAAGGGAATCATGGCTATAAGAGCAGAGGGCAAGGACCACTTGCAGAAGGCAACCAAGCCCAACCAACAGCTTCAGGCCAAGAAAAGGGCACCCCCTGTGGCACCCATAGGTATATTTGGTTAATGCCCACTAATCAATTCTATCCCAACTTTATAGTTTGAGTCTTTAAAGTTTTAACAAGAATTTATATTGATTGCCATGAATTTGCAGGGTTATGGGACAGGTTCCCAACAGCTAGAACAGTTCAGCAGATGATGGAGACAATGGAGAGGATGATGGAGGACCCATTTGCCTACACAGGCGGTGGGTGGCCTTCTCCATCAGCTGTGGAAGGAAGTGGGTACGGCAGAGGAAGGACACCGTGGGAGATTAAAGAAGGAGAGACTGAATACAAGATGAGGTTTGACATGCCTGGAATGACTAAAGAGGATGTGAAAGTTTGGGTAGAGGAGAAGATGCTGGTTGTCAAGGCTGAGAAGTTGACCGAGAAAGTCAATGGTGGAGAGAATGGTACGGAAGAAGAGGATGGAGGTTGGTCTGCCAAGAGCTACGGAAGGTATAGCAGTAGAATTGTTTTGCCTGAAAACATCCAGTTTGAGAAGATTAAGGCTGAGGTTAAAGATGGGGTCTTGTATATAACTATCCCTAAAGCCAGTTCCACCACCGATGTCCTCGACATTAAAGTTCAGTGACCATTTTGAGATATTGCAGAATACATAGGTTTTTAGTGTTGGGTCGATATTTGAGTTTCTCATGCAAAGAGAAGCGGAACTTCTTTTTCTCTCTGTATTTTTCTTTCCAAACCTTGTCTCCGTTACGGCTTTTTGGTGTTGAATTCGCTGGTATGAAAAAGCATAACAACGTTTTATAGGACTATGGTCTGTCTTCTTGTGCTGAAATTTATGGTTTCTTCTGCAAGCCTGCGCTTGTAAGAACCGAAGGCAATTAGTAAGCTGTTGGCTTTTACTTCAAAGAAAGAGAAAAGCTGTTCGCTTTGCCATAAAGATCTTAAGGAAGTCCGGATGGTTCAATCCATTGCAAATTTAATAATAAGCGTCGGAATCTTAACTAGAGAAAAAAGCCATTGAATTTCCATTTTCTAGGTGAAAAGTTGAAACAACAGTAGTAATCCACCACCTCTTGTCTGGCCCCAAAAAAGCAATGTGCCCTCCCCAACACCCTACTTTCTCTAACATACTAAGGGGGCTCTGTTGCTGCTGAATGTTCAAGGAATCTAGTTTGAGTGGAAAGTGAGGTCTCCAAACAGTAGGATTCACAGAAAAGTATGCAAAAAAGATTTGAACTTTGGGAATTGGTGTTCCGGAAACTCCTCTCTTGCAAATACCTCAAGCAATTGAGGGAATTTGTTGTTTTTTTTTTTTTTTTTGGGGTCATCTTATAGTTCTAGCAATTGAGCAATTGGGGTATTTAAACACAATTTCATGATTCAGTTTTAGCTCCTCAATTAAACAAGACTTTGAAGTGTTTCTTTTTCTCAGTTTATTTATGTTAAAATTGTTGTAAGATTGGGATATAAAATACTGTCATTTGTGACCAAATAATTTGGTCAATCTCCTTGGTACAAGTCTCCTGTTTATCTTCATATAATTAAATACCCACAAGGCCATTCCCTCTTATTTATTATTCATCAATTTTTATTTCTACTGGAAGGATTAATGGCAAAATTCATTTAAGATTTGTGTATTTTTGGGTCAATAACAGCATGATTTTTATATTTGTTGCATGAATTGATATTAAATTAATTTAATTGTGTTCTAAAAACCATAAAATTCTTGTTTATGAAACAAGACACTAAAAAGGATTGAAATTCACTGTTTGAATCCATCACACCCTAAAGTGATATTTTGGGGGCTCTTTGTACTCCTTAATCCTTTTTTAAATCTGAAAAATAAAAAAAAAAATAAAACGATTAACGTTATAACGAGGACACATAATTCCCCTTATTCTCCCTCTCTTTTTATTTTTTATTTTTTTAAAAAAATTGACTCGTTCTGATGTCATCAATTATTGCAGACAGGAGCCGTTACTAGATCGCTGTTGCATGACTGCTTTTGTCCCAAACCACTATTTTATTGGCTTCAAATTCAAACAAATAGTGGGGCCAATCCAATTAAGCTAATTTAATAAAACTTTTTAATGGATTCTCTTTCCAAATTCAATTCACTTGGTATTGATTGTGCCATGAATCCAAATCAAAGAAAGAAAGAAAGGAAAACAGAAACTAGACGTTACTTGCCCCACCCCATGGTGGGATTTTCTTTCTCAACAAAAACATTCATTAAAAAAATAAATAATAATAATAATTTTATAGAATAATTTTACAGAATAATTTTTTAATTATATTTATTATTTTTTTATTCATCTAACACTTATTCAATGTGTTCTTTTTTTATTATTACATTAATTTTATTTTTTTAATTAAAATTTATATTATATTAATAATTTTAATTATATAATAAAAAATATTAAAAATTGTTATTATGCAATTATATTTAAGATAAATTAAATTAAATTAATACATTGGTGAATTTAATAAAAAAAACTTTAGTGGATATAATTGTATATTTTTTTTAAAGAAAAAAAAAAAGGCAAAACTTTATGGACAAAGAAGGACACCCCGGCACAACAGCTTTTTGCTTCCCCCAACAAATTGCAGTCTGTGTTCTCTCTCTGCCATATTTGGATTGGACCCATTTGAGCCAGAAGCCTGAGATTCGAGCTTGGAAGTGACAAAAGTGGTTCTTCTTCATAAGAGAGACCCCAGAGAGCAATAATTTGGAACTAAGAGAAGTTGTTTTAAGTGATATCTACAGAAAGAACAGAAACATAAGAGAGAGGGGGTTTCAAAAACAGAACTGAAATGGGCGAACAAGCTTGTCTCAGGAGATCTTTTTCTCATCCATCAAGTGCTTCCCGTGAAACCAAAGAGGTCGGTAAAGACCGTTTCTTTTTGTTTTCCTGATGTGCTTGAATTTCATGACTTTAGGTAATGGGTGTTTCATGTTCATTACAATTCTCTTGGGTTGAGTCACAGTGCTTTTGCCTCTATAGCCTTTTTGTCTATTTGGAGAATTTTGAAGAATGGAAAGTTGGATATCCTATATGGTTTAAGACCAATAGGCAAATGGCTGTTTGAGCTATCGTTTAGAGTTTCTTATGGTTTCGGAATGACCGAGCAGAGCATAAAGTTATTCTGAGATGATTCATTATGCTTGATTGACTGTAAAGCATGAAAAAGATATTGCTTTTCCGTAGATTCTTTAGTTTCTTTCTTTGTTTTATAAGAATCAGGGACCACGATTATATGTCATTCTCATAAGCATCGGGTGCACAAGTTCAAGTCACAGAAACGTCTTTGTGAAAAAACAATGATAAGGCTAAGTACGTCTGAACTTCTCCAGCACGGTGTGGCAGCGCTGGGAATGCCATTGGGTGCATATCTTAAAATATTTGTTTGAATGATGCTTTTGTTGTGTTTTGTCTTATTTCAATTCCTGGCATTTCTGAATGGACATTTTCCTTGTCCTTGCTCTCACATTCTTTTTCCGGATTCCATGATTTCATTTTGTTTGCCATTAACGGGTATCAGGTTTTATTGTCACATGGATGGCTGAATCGATATTCTGATGGAAGATAAAGCAAGCTTTTGAAGTTTAGTTTTCAGTTTTGTTTTAATATTTTCTAATTATGAGGAAGAAATAGATCATTATATGACTTAGAAGACTATATATATAAGTCACTGATTCAACCTGGAAAATTTTATTCAATCGCAGGGCAATCCCATTCGAGCCTTAACAGAGTCAATCTCATTTGGTAGATTTATGTCAGAACCTTTGTCTTGGGAGAAGTGGTCAACCTTTTCTCACAACCGCTACTTAGAAGAAGCTGAGATGTTTTCCAAGCCGGGTTCTGTTGCTCAGATGAAAGCCTATTTTGAAGCTCACTACAAGGATAGGGCAGCCAAGAAAGCAGTGGCCTTTCCAGGAAAACAAAATGCTTCGACTGTGAATATACATGAAACAGAAAATGCAGGCAAAGCTGACTCTGGTTCTCCTGTGAATTCCACGTCTATGGGGGCAACAAGTGACAATAAACAGAAAAATAAAGGTGTTTTTGATAGTAAGCCACCACATTATGCTCATGCAAAAACATTTGGTTTGAATGGTCAAAGGGACCTTTCTGAAAATGCAAACCAAAGTGACATCTCTTCTCCCATGGATTCCGAGTCTGCAATGTCAAAAGGTGACAATAGACAGCAAGTTAAGGGTATCTTTGATACTAGACCAGCATATTTTGCTCCTGCAAATGGATTTGATCTGAATGAGCCAACAGATCTATCAGAAAATGCACAGACGGAAGGACGTGACAAGGTAAAAGGAAAAAGTGTTGAATTTGAGAGTCCTCCTAAAGTGGAGACTCCGAGGCAGCTAGAAAATTCAGAAAACAATAACAAAGGGATGGCTGCAGCAGAAGATAAAATGCCTCAAAAGGTAATATCTCAAGTTATGCTTTCCTTCCTTGTATATCCTGTTGACCATATTTTCTTACCATTCCAATCAGGAAGCTGCTGAAAAGGAGAATGCAGCATTACAGGCTAATAAAAGAAGAATGAATTCTTCATCAAAGTTGTCAAGTCAGACCAAAGCATCTAAGCTCCCAAAGTCTTCTGCTAATCGGGTGAATTCCACACAGCCAAAAGCTGGAGCAAGTGTAGCTTTCAACAGCAAGAAATCTGCAGGAAGCCTGGTTGACAATAAAAGACTAACGGCAAAATCTGTCCATATGTCTATTAATTTTGGCTCTCAATCAAGGGAAACCATTAAAAGTTCTCTCAGAATGTCAAAAGGAAGTTCAACTACTCCAAAAAATTCAATTAGGGTAATTGCCTTACCTATTTAGTCTTCATGAACTCAGTGAACATATGTGTGATGCATGCAGAGCTCATGCATTGCTTCTGCATCCCCCCCTCCAAAAAAAAAAACACCACATATTGTTCTATTTTAACCAATCAAGATGTAATATAGTGTGTTCCAATGCAGGTATCTGTTTACAGGGAATCAGAGTCTTCAATACTTCCTTCATCTGAAGAGAGAAGGTAATTTGAGCCTACAAACACTACAGTGGCCCTTTCAAATTGTTCAACATTTAAGGTCTAATTGACAGAAACACATCATTACTTTATATGATTCTGTTTCAGAAGCTATTATGGCATGCAGCTACTGCAGTCCCTTGACCTGAACTTCCTTGATGGTTAATGGTTGTGTATGGCTTGTTATGACATAGGCATATGATTTGGTAGTAGAAACTAGTTGCTATATACATACCATGCACTTTCCAATATATAATCTTTGTTAAAGAAAATTTTACTCCTGTCTAACAGACTCACTTTCCTTGTCCTAATTTCACTATTCTATTGGGCCCTGAATGGTTAGAGACTAGAGTAGTGAAGGACAATATTTTTGTGTTTTCTATAAAAAAGAAAATGAAACAAAAAAGAGAGGGAAAAAAAAAATCTGATTGGTTATATGGCAGCTGCTCAAATTCTTCAAATCCAAGTGGAAGCAAAGCACAATGCCCAATTACATCTTCTCCTTTTAGCTTGAAATGTGAAGAAAGAGCTGCAAGACGAAAGGAGGCAAGATTAGAATGAGCATTTCATTTTACTTATTCCTTGCATATTATCATGCCATGACATTGATTTTTATTTTTTATTTTTTGGTGATAGTTCTTCAAAAAGCTGGAAGAGAAGAACAAGGAAGCAGAGAAAATGCATTTCCAAGTAAGGTCTAAGCTTCTTTTGTGTAACCTATTGTAGTTGTGTACGATAATGGGGGAGTTACCTCATAGTGGGGAATATTATGGTAGATTTCAGGTTCTCTTGATCAAGTGAAATAAAATCAAGTTGAATGCATTGCAAAGTTGATTGAAGTCAGTTGTATCAGGGCAATTTTTTCCTATAATTTACTTGCTGATTATCTTGGTGAATAATTTTTCTTTGGCTAGAAGAATAATTTGTGTTTGTCTCTTGATGTTACAATTGTCAGAAAAAAACATATCTTCCCCCTTTCTATTGTGCAGGGGAAAGCAGTGCGTGATCCTAAAAGAGCACAACAGAGAATATGCACAAGAGGAAAACCATATGATGATTTGCACCAGTCATCACAATCTCCAGGCAATCAGACGAAGAAGGTGCTTGCACATATTTCATGATTGTTTGGACATATTATTGACATTGCAGTAAATCATGCTTATTATTGGAGCCTTAAAGGTTCTCATATTATGTCAAGAAAATGTTCAACCCAAAAGCTTAATTGTGAATTTCTAAAGTAAGACGGCCTTGGACCTTGTTCACGCTTTTAACCCAATGAGTTTGAATGTGTTAAAGTTTAATGTATCATTCATTTTTAGGTCTTATCTAACGACTTAAACTATTAGGTTAATTGTTTTCTTGACATTCTAGAAAATGAATGCTAAGAATTTGGAGCTTGCCTTTTTGTATTTGAGTCTTCTCATTAATGCCCCCGTTATACATTGCATTTCATTTTTCTTATGTTAATATTGTCTTGCAGATGCCATCAACACAACCTCCATCACCAAAACTTGGAAGGAAGTCAACTCCCAGTACGGACCAGGAGTCAAGTTTTCGGAGGCCTGCAGTCAATGCTGAAAATCCAGAACTTGCCACACCGAAACCTAATCAAAGTTTAGCCCGTTCGGTCATTTCACTACCAAAGAGGAAGGTACACAATTCTTGTTCTCCAAATATCCGGCGTTGAGCTCCTGAAGAGTGTTTGTGCAAAGCATGCATACAAAGAATCAATAAACCAGTAAGGGGATTGTGCTGATAGACTTTTGTAATTACACACTACAGAGAAGCAAAAACTATAATTGAAGTATTCATACTTGGGAGGTTTACACAGGGAGATAGCAGTATTAGTTGAGGGCTTGAGAGTAGTATTTGTTGAGGGCTTCTTTCCAGAGCAAGGTAAAATGATAGATGAAATCAAAAGTTCTTTCTTGTGTAAATGGAACATTGCGATCAGAGGATTGTATGACCATGCTACTTCTCTTGCGTTTTAGTGAGATCTACGCTTGAAATTGCCATGTTTCATTCGGATATCTCACCCAGAAGTCTAAAGTTAACGCAACTCACACAAGTGTCTTGTAGTTTGTTGCTTGATTAGCATTAAGATGGCAAAACTTCACTTGATTTAATTTTGATGTACTCACAATTCAAGCCATACGAAATCTGAATAACTTGAAAACCGAAATGACTTATATTCGAGTCAATCCTCCAGCTTTATCACAGCTGCTGGTGGCATGTTGAGTCGTGGGAAACTATCTTCCATAAAAATCATGAAAGTGTAGTATAAACTTTTAGTCTCTGGCATTATTAAATTCAAAAAAAGGAAAGTCCTTCACCTAAATTTCATACTTCATACTTCCTTGAATACTTTTATACCGAATATAAAATATTCTATATTATGTAAATAATATTTAATATAATATTAAAAAAAATTAATTACTTGATCTTATGTCGCATAAAATATTATCTATGTAACAAAATAATTATCTTGCATCTAATACAAGAACAGTGTCCAAATGAGTTTGATGAAATTTTGTGCAACCGTTTGCCAGGTAAAGAAATAATAGTATAATTTGAAAAGAATTCTTGAAGATGCAGTAGAAGTAAAGAACACAAAAAACAGAAGTAAAGCACAAAGATTAGCATACAAGCTCGATCTTACGCTTCTTTTGCTTGCTGTCAATAGGATGACAACACGTAACTTCAATATAGGCAACAACAAGAACATAAAGGGCAATCGCCCCATCGGCCAAAATCCTTTCATGAGTACGTCTAATATTTTATGGATCATAAAAGAAGCAATACAACTATTAAAGATCAAAATTAAGCAATTTGTTGATGGCAATTCACAGGGAATTAGTGTTGTCAGTATTAGATTGATCCGTAAGTAACATTGGTTATACAACATATATGTACACACATCATGTAAGTGGAAACCAAACGCACAAACAAATTTCTAGACAAACATTCCATCACTCAGGTTTCAAAAAGCTGAGTTGAATGCCATGCATTCTCTTTCCCCCCTTCCTTTGTTTTTTCTCATTTTTTTGATTTAAATTTACATATATAGCACTTGCCATATGCCTGCAGACGCTTGATCACAACTTTCACCATCCCAGATGTAAATGTAATCAAGGATCTCCTGAATTGTGACAGCCACCTGCTGATCAGTAACCATGCAGCAGCTCAGGGAACTACGTATACAGCTACCCCTCATTTCTTCAACCAGCCATTGGGGAGGTACATCGAACCTCACCTTACTATATACTATAGGTACAATGAGTGGCTGGCAGTAAGAATGATTTGCTTTATTCTTGCTTGATGTTAGATCATGTAATCAAACAGGAATGCTTGAGTCTCAGGCAATGCAAGAGGCAAATTTTCAATGAAAAGATAGAAATGCCTCAGGTTCTCCTTTGCCAGAGTTACCATGTCGACTGTATCACCGTTGCTAAGAAGAACCCATAAATCTCCAGAGCTTACTCTTCTTAGGCTACCACGGCAAAAGGGGCAGGACTGAGATCTCACATTCCTGTTCAAATGACAACAGAAACAAATGCCACAATCAATAACAATTGAAATACTCAACAATTCAAAGTAAACAGCAGAAACAGGAAATAGAAGAACCAGTCATGGTAACAGCTGATGCACAAGGAATGCCCACAATTGGGCAGCACCATTTTTGCATTATTTTCCATGCATATCCCACATTCCTCCTCTCTTTCGATATCATTATCTGAGTGCTTCATCCTGTCCTCAGCCCTCTTTCTGCTTGAAACTCCATTGCCTTGATCTCTCCTATAATTGGTTTCCAATTCAAGAGCCTCATCTTCAAGCTGTCTGAGCGCAGGGTATATAACAGCTGCATGAATATATTGGAATGAGATTTGGATATCCGAAAAGAGAAGTTTGGAAACTAAGGCCCTAAAATTAAGTACTCGAGCATAACAGACCATAAAATTCCCTTAGAGTTGCCTTCCTTTCTTTAGAGGACAATGTTGGCATTCCATCAACATAAACCTGGAAAAACACGCTGAGCTTGTTCAACAAATATTATGGAAAGGTCCTTTTTTTGGTTGGGTTCTTTTCTAAATGAGATAACTAATGGATAAAACCAACTCACCTTATACACAAGTATGTGGAGAAGGCCTAAATAACTAGGAAGAGCATCAGTACAGCTGTAGTCCATCCATTTCACCAAGAACAGGATGAAAGGGGCAATGGGGCTGTATGACAATCTCATTTGCACACAATACCCACAATAATCTCCTGGAAGAGCTGCTGCCCTGCAACCCCCCACCCAAAAAAAAAAGGCAAACCACCCATCAAGAATCAATTGTGTCTCCTTACAGCATTATATCCAGCACAAAACATGTATGGTTTATGATGTTTGCATATCAAAATTGACCAAAGAGAGAACTAAACTCGTTTAAATACAAACTTAAGAAGATAGTATTGATAAAGACAATTA
This sequence comes from Kandelia obovata, assembly GCA_021464305.1. Taxonomy (NCBI): domain Eukaryota; kingdom Viridiplantae; phylum Streptophyta; class Magnoliopsida; order Malpighiales; family Rhizophoraceae; genus Kandelia; species Kandelia obovata. The sequence continues at coordinate 825,368 of CM038488.1, forward strand.
ACAACTATACCCTCTCTAGAACAACCATTTTATGACTTCCAAAAACCCACAAAACTTAAACAAAAAAAAAAAAAAACCTGCATTCATTCAAACTTGCCAAGTTCGTATTTGATCACAAGAAATTCCATCCAATTACCATAATGCCCAGCAAACCAACAAAAAGGGGTAAAAGGAAAAAAATAAAAAATATTTTGCTTTTTTTTTTTTTTTTCTGGTACATGGAATATTTCCATTCATTTTTGTTTATGGGAATTTTTCCCCTACCTTAAACATAAATGAAACACCAAACAGGCCAACCTAGAAGAGAAACCACAAAAGAACAAAGCCACCTCCTTGATCAATTAATCAAATAGCAAAATCAATATGGGTTCCACAGAAATTGAGTTCACAGGAGTTACACTACAAAATGGGAAAACAGAATTAAGTAAGAAAAAAATTATAATTAAACAACTCACAAGCTATTGGCATGTTGAATATCAGCTTCAAGAGCTTTGAGAGATTCCCTAAAAGAAGAAGCTTTATTGGGCTGTTTTTGCCACATTTGTTCTCTTTGCCCCTCTTCAAAGACAGAAGAAAAACAAAATATAGAGAAGAAAAAGAATAGAGACAGAGACAGAGACAGAGAGCTTGATGAACCAAGAAAAAAGTTAGCCTTTGGGGAGTGGGTTTTGTTCTGTTGATGGAATGTTGGAAGAGAAAGATCAAGATGATAACTTTTCAGAGAGAGAGAGAGAAGGAGAGAGCTGCAGCTTTGCTTAGTGATCAAACCTTTTCACACTTTAGTTTAAGAAAAGGAAGGGATGCCTTGTTTGTCCAATCCCATCTTTACCTCTTCAACCTTTGCCTTCATTACTTTTTTTAAAGCATCTATGGGGGCCAAAGCATTATTTCCAAACCCAGCCTTACTTCATCAAATTATTATTCTTTATCTCCCTAATTAACCCATTATTTTTTATGGAAAGAAAATGCATATATATGTATTTTTTACTTCCTTCTCTTTTTTCAAGAATAAGAAAAGCAAATATTTATGTATTTAATACAATTAGTAGATAAGTATAGTAATATAAAATAGTAAAAAATAAATTCTTCACATAAAATCACTTGCTCCAACTTCAATAATTTTATTTTAATATTTTTTAATATTAAAGAATTATATTTATTACAAAGTTATAAATTTTAATGTTAAATTTATAATTTAAAGATAACATTCATATATTTAGTCAACAAAAATTTACTACAAATCAATGGTGCTTTCTTGTAATATTGATACTATATTAGAAATATTTAGTTATATATTCAAGTTATATTAATATACTAAGATATAACTTGGGCATGGTTGTACAACATATATCAAATACGATGAAAAAAAAACAAAGAAAGAAAGGACACATAGTTAAATAAAATAAGGCACTGATTTGTTAAGAAATGGAATTTGGGCTTGACCAAAAGATACATACAACATTAGTAAAATTCCTTTTAATATAATCTATGGAAAAGAAAAAGGTCCTTTTCTTTACGATGACCCCATTTTAATTCTAAATTTTCTTTACCCCCTAAGGAAGATTAAGGTGATGAAAAATGCTTATTTTCTTATAATTATTTTTCAAAAAAAGAAGAAGGGAAAATTAGTGTTTTGTGTTCAACATGTATCCTTTTTTTATATATAAAAAAAAAATTCTATTTTTTCTTGTTTAAAAATTGCTCATGTTGTTCCACAAAAAGTTTAAATTTACCAAATAAAATTTAATAATTACTGAATATAAAATTTGACGGTGATATTCTTGGCAGAATTTTTCTCTCCAATGCAATTAAAAAGGCAGAAAAGTGGCACCATTTTGGATACTTTGGTGAATTGGTCATTAGTTTCCTGTGATGACTATAAATGCTCCTCCCCCTCCTTGAGACATAGTCATAAATGACTTGCAAGGCCAGGCTATGCTAATCATTTGACTAAAGTTTATGCTTTAATGCAGCTAGTCTAAATAATTGAGATGGGCCGGTTGGAAACTTTCGTTGAGATGGATGGATCCGCTGATTTTTGTCCAATCAACGGTTGCAAATCCAGCGAAAGAAGGAACGAAAGATGTGACCACCCATCTACTTGCTTTGATGGCTGGACATGTGCATTTGAAAGAAGTAGACCACAGAAATGAAAGATGTGTTGTGTATTGGTCCTCCCTTGATATACACTGGCTTCTGTTTTGTCCAGTTCACGTTAGAGTATACTGAAAGTGTCTATTTTAATTTTTTTTTATTAATAATAATTCTAATAACATATTATGATATAAATTTATATTTAAAATACGTTAAATTTATATATACATACCTATAATCGAGTCTAAGTGGTTCTATTGGGTTCTTTGTTTTTAAGCAAATATTCGGTGGTTTTGGAACTATCAGCTGCCATAATTGCAAAGTTCTATTCTATTTGTACAACCAAATTAAATGTTCTGTATGTTCCCGTCGATTGCCATTTATAATGTATTTGACTGTTACGTTTCTGGCGTGTAGGTCACAAGGAACAGGCCTTGGTCTGGTTCTTGTAAATCTATGAAGAAGAAGAAGAAGACAAATATCAAAAAAATATACTTTCGAATTTAAGAATCATGAAAATTTTATTTGATTAATATTCAGTGATTTTTTTTTTCTCGTCGAGTCACCTAAAAAGAGTCATTTTTATTTAGATTATATGCAAAATAAAATTATTATAACTTAAAATTTAAAACAAAAAATTCTCTACCAAGATATTCATGTCAAGACTTTTGCGAAATTGCAACAAAAAAAAAAAAAGGACTTCTATGATTATTGGACCCGAAAAAAAAAAATCAAATCTTTGTCAATAAAATAATGAGCACCACCCACTTTAAAGTTTAAACTCAGTTGATAAGGTAGAGGAAGAAAAGAGATGGGACTGGTCTTAGAGGTAATTATCATTAAGTGGACTGTTGATTATCGCATTTGGGGGTGTGGTTGTGGGGTCAGGTACTTAATGCAAATTCCAAAACCCAGCAAGAAGAACAGGATGATGGGTTCTGATCGATGGTGAAGGTTACCTAAAAGATGGAGCAGGAGGAGTCATGGGAGACTGGGTCCGAATGGGCAACCGCAATTCTGTGTTGGGAGATTGGCATACGTCTCCATGTCCGGAGCCCCAACAGATCAATTACAGCACAAAAGTTCCTTTTTTTAACGATGTTGCTTTCAGGCTTTCAGCCTATGCAAAGGAGCCCTGGATGCGTCTCATTGATTCAGAGAAGTAAAATTTTATGCAGAGATCTAGTAAAGTTGATATATTCCATAGGAATTTTGACTACACAGTTGACACTTCCTTCTTTAGTCATCATCGAATCTTTTGTATTCTAACAAACAAACAAAAAATATATATGTAATTAAGTATAGAAATTTGTTTGTTATTTTAACTTAAATAATTTTTTTAACATAATATTAAAATTTTTGCAATTAATAAATTATAATTTCAAATTTTATTCTATTAATTATTTTGATACTTGTACTTATTTTAGTATTATTGAGTTAAATCTTTTTTAATAGTTGATATTAAATTTTCAATTTAAGTTGTTGGCACTAAGAGTTCAAATAATAACTTTGCAAAAACCATGCACTTGTGATAGCTAATTAACTACTAAATTTGATGGATCCTTTATATCTTTTTTTTTTTCTTTTTCTTTTTTTTTTCAAGACCCATTTATATCTATCTTTAATTCAAAGACAAAGTTACTTGTGCTTGGTGTGGATCCCTTTTCCTTGGTCTGCTGTTAGAGCTGGCTTCTAGTTTTGAGATCAAAAATGGAAATGGGGGACCATGATTGTGATACCCATGGGCTGTGCAGATTGGGATGGCCATCACTCAGCATATTCTTTCTTGTTCAAACCTGATATGGGCCAAAAGCTACAGACAACTTGGTCCAAAGTTAACCAAAAAAAGAAGATTTTGTGATTCTCAAGAGGCAAAATGGCCTACTCAAGCCCTTAATTTTGACAAAATTTATTGTTTAGTCCCTCTGTTATTTAATTCATCCAATTGAATCTCCAAAATTTGCTCAACCCTGAAAATTTGATTATACATGTGAAAAATTAAAAGACTTTTCTTTTTTCTTTCTTAACAGGAGGCAAGTTAAATGGTAGGTATCATTTTTATTTTATTTTTTTTGATCCACCGTGAGGATCAGAAGCCTTTGTATTTGTTTCCTGTTATCCAGTACAATGGCTATAATAGAAAATTACTAATTTGTATAATAAAAAAATTCAATTCCTCGATACTGTGTTCTTATTGGAGAGAGATGATAAACAATATATGCACTTTAATTTATTGTATGGAATTAGTTAACTCTGTAATTAGGCTTGATTTCACTTGGTCACTCCAATTCTCGAGTTAATGTAATCAATTCAAAGTATAGGGATTAACAGATTTTCACTAAATTCATGGACCTAAATATGCTTTGCCTTTTCAAAAGCAAAACCATATCATAAATTAAAGTAAATATCTTTAGGGGTACACTCTGCATGACATGACAGTCGCTAGAGATGACAAAAATTAATCTAACATTAATAATTCAAATGAATTTATGAAAGTTGACATGGTCTGTATAGATTAAAATTTAATGACTTATTATCTAAAATACACATACTCAAATTCTAATTAATTTAAATTTGAAAAAAAATTGAAATTTAAAAAAAAAATTAAAACCGAATTTAAAAAAAAAAAACTCAAAACCTAATATATTTTTAATATAATGAATTGATATATCTCAACCTTAATATACTTAATAAGTTTAAAATTTAATGTAATTAAAATTTGATGGAGTCGTAATTTGAAGTGCTCAAAATATGAATTATCTGAAACAATTCAACCCCACTTGTACTTTTGTCACTTGGCCAATGATCTAGTCCGGGCCCCTCTCTCTCTCTTAAATAATTTACTAAAGTGGATCAGCTCAGGTTCAAATAGTGTGAGGCAGAATAAATCAATAATGTCCGAAGTTAACTTTTGAAGGGCCAATATCCTATGATCTTTCATTTCTTGTATTTTTGTACTTAAATGAATTTCCTACGGCAAAGACACACATTTTCTTTAAAGAATGCAGCAATTTCTGCTTTTGGCCAGGACAATAAAAACAAATGTTTTATGATTGTTTTTTTTTTCTCTCTCTCTCTCTCTTTTTACTTTAGCTTGTGTCGCAATCTCTTTTCAAAGGAACAAAAGTGAAACTGAAGTCTTTATTTCTTGGGAAAAGAAGATTCCAAATTGGAGAAGATGATACGGCTGTGAGTGAACAATGCACTAATTCCTCAATCAATAAAGACTAAAAGGTAAAGTACTAGTGGAAAGGAAAGATGGTTTAGATGCTGAATTGAGCTTAACAGTTTAGATTTCATCAGTCACTGAAAATATACCCCCCCCCCCAAAAAAAAAAAAACTCACAGAAGAGCTAAAAGGACTTCACCTGTCTTGCTGTTCTTCAATGGCTCTATTTTCTCATTTTCTGGTTCTTTTTTCTTTCTTTGTATCTTCTTTTGTTTGCCAAGCAACAGGTATGTTGTTCCTGAGTATGAACTTGTGTTCGTTGAAAGCTTTTTCATTGAATATGGTGTCATTAAATATATGAAATGTATTTGACATAATTTTCCTACTAAATCAAAAGTACAATACTTTGTTATAGAAATGGCCATAGAAAACATGCAACAATCTGGGTTTAGCAGAAACAATAGCCTAATATCAGGTCTTGCTGAAGCAACACTAATCATTATCACACACAACAGTAAGTATATCCAGGGATCAACTTCTCATCATTCTATTCTATTTTGTACTAGTTCGCATTAGGCACCCACTCGCAAAATGTTTCTATGGAACAATGACAGAAAAGAATTCCATGAAAAAAAATGATAGAAAATGATGGCAAATATTCTTTCTGTTCTGCATAGTTTTGCTGGTACTAAAATCTTCTAGCGATTCTTACATGCAGAGTTCATCAGTATAGATTGTGGAGGCACAGGCAACTACAGCGATCCAAGGACTGGACTGACATGGATTTCGGACAATGGTATGATGAAAAATGGGAAATCGGCCACGGTACAAAATCCAAATGGAAACTTGGTGCAGTACCAGAGACGCAGAGATTTTCCTACAGACAACAGGAAGTACTGTTACACTTTAGGCACCAAAGAGAGAAGGCGATATATCGTCCGCGCCACATTCCAATATGGCAGTTTGGAAGATGAAGATGCATACCCCAAATTTGAGCTCTACTTAGATGCAACGAAATGGTCAACCGTGACAATATTGGATGCTTCAAGAGTGTATGTGAAGGAAATGATTATCCGAGCTCCTTCAAGTTCAATTGTTGTATGTGTATGCTGTGCTACAACCGGTTCTCCGTTTATATCAACTTTAGAACTTAGACCCTTGAACCTCTCAATGTATGCCACTGATTTTGAGGATGATTTCTTCTTAGAAGTAGCTGCTAGAGTAAATTTCGGTGCTCCAAACAAGGATGTCCTAAGGTAAGATGATTTCAATTGTTGTTGCATGACCTTATATGCAATTTGATGTTACTACCTACAAGCAGAAAGACGCATGAATGATGTTGTCTCCCTCAGGTATCCAGATGACCCCTATGACAGAATTTGGGATTCGGATCTTGATAGAAGGCAAAATTTTCTGGTTGGTGTGGCCCCTGGCACAGTTAGAATCAATACACCAAAGAATGTAGATACCATGACCAGAGAATATCCTCCTGTCAAAGTAATGCAGACAGCTGTTGTTGGCACCGAAGGTGTGCTTAGTTATAGATTGAACCTTGAAGATTTCCCTGCCAATGCTCGAGCTTATGCGTATTTTGCTGAAATTGAAGATGTCAGAGCAAATGAGACTCGAAAATTTAAGTTGGAGCAACCTTATGTTCCTGACTATAGCAATGCAGTTGTCAATATTGCAGAAAATGCAAATGGAAGCTACAGACTTTATGAACCAAGCTACATGAATGTGTCTCTGGACTTTGTTCTATCATTCTCCTTTCTTAAGACCCGAGATTCTACTCGAGGACCGCTCTTGAATGCACTTGAAATTAGCAAGTACCTAAGGATTGCATCAAAGACTGCTAGCCAAGATGGTATGTCTACAATCTCTGGACACTGCATATGACCCTCTACAGTAAAAAGCTTGTTAGCCCTTGAGTTATAGATTTTTATAAATTAACCATGTTTTCAATTTTTAGTGGCTGTACTCAATGCCTTTCGCGCCATATCGGCTGGAAGCTATTGGATAAATGAAGAAGGCGATCCATGTATCCCAGCTCACTGGGATTGGTTGACTTGTTCCTCAACCAAACCACCAAGAATCACAGAAATGTAATTTTTCTTATGTTAGTTGATGGCAGATGCAGTTTCATTTTGAAGCTTACTGCATTTTAATCTAAGTAGTCACAGCTTATAATGAGACTGATTCTTAGTCGCACCACTAATTATTCGACCATCTGTGGGACTCTGTATAGTCATCTAAAATGAAAAAATATATTGGGCTTGTCTAATGCCTTTGATGTTTTTTTTTCACGAGTTCACAGAATAAGTGTGCTGGGATATTGTTTTTATATACACACTGAAAGCTGGAGAAGGGGATACAATCATATGTTTCCATGAAATATTACTGGTCTATGCATGAATAGCCAGGCCAATTTATTCAGAAACTCGCATATACTAAACTCATTGTTAGATCCTTTTAATTGATTAATTTGATTGATCTGCTGAACAGTTCACTGTCAGGCAAGAATGTGAAGGGAGAGATCCCACCCGAGATCAATAGCATGGAAGAACTGGAAGAATTGTAAGTCCTATTGTCCATGAATGTATTGTATTGCATCTATGTCGATCCTTGTCACACGCCTTTATGTTTCCTTAGGTGGTTGGATTGTAACTACCTCACGGGGCCGCTCCCTGACATGAGCAATCTTGTCAACTTAAGGATTGTGTAAGCTTCATACCTTGTATTTTATCCTTTGTTTGCAGTGTGTGCATGCTTTTGTGAGTTATTCACTATCACCTATAAGAAGATTGACTAATCCATTGCCTGTCCCATTCCAAAAAAATGCAGGCACTTGGAAAACAACAAACTGACAGGCTCGTTGCCCAAATACTTAGGTAGTCTGCCAAACTTGCGAGAACTGTGAGTAGCACTCTGAGCTTTCTTAATTATTCTGGAGGTTAGTCTTGTATGTAATTATGCATAGATATGCCATTCACGATATTCCATAACTGTGAAATCCTTACATGGCAGGTATATACAGAACAACTCCTTCAGTGGAGAGATACCCCCGGAGCTTTTAACTGGAAAAGTGGTCATTAAGTGAGTATGCCTGAAATTATTCGTGCAATGGCTTTACGTGGGTTTTGCACCCCTTTCATTTGGTTCCAAAGACAGTCAATGGGTTAGAATTACCTATGCTCTATCATATGTCCAATTAGTTGCATCTTATGAGCTCAAACTCTCGTTTAAAGGAATGCCTCTTGAATCAAGGATCACATGGTGTGAACTTTGCAGTTCATGAAGAAATTAAGAAACAAAAATATGACATGAATAATAGATCTAGGTGATAAGAATTACCACCCTATGTCATACAGATTATTAGAAAGAACCGTCATTTATTTTATCTTTCAGCTATGAAGCTAATCGTGGATTACATGAGGAGGCAGAAAAAAGTAAGCACTTCAAATTGGTACTTGGAGCTTCCATGGGCATACCTGCAGTACTATTGGTTCTCTTGACAGTAGGTTTACTATTCCTGCATAAGCTTCGAAGAAAGACGCTTAATCCAAAAGCTGACGAGCAAGGTGTGTAAAAATCAATTATTCCCATGTTGTTTTCCGAAGGCTTTAACTTTCCTTTATTTTTCGACTTATCAAACCAGGTAACTCCCTGCGTGCTAGTACCAAACCCTCAGGTGCTTATTCTATCTCACGGGGTTGGCACTTGACGGATGAAGGTGTTTCACACTATATCTCACTCCCTGAACTTGAGGAAGCTACTAAAAATTTTTCCAAGAAAATTGGGGAAGGAAGTTTCGGTACTGTCTACTATGGCCAGATGAAAGATGAAAAAGAAGTTGCAGTCAAAATAATGGCAGACTCATCTAGCCATCTTACACAACAGTTTGTGACCGAGGTGCTGTCATCTTAGCCACACAATTTTTCTGAAGCAGCTGGAGTTCTAAAATTTTCAACTAGAAACTCATGACATTACCACATTGAGACTTGCAAACATTACTTTGAAGTCAAAGAATTAGTTTATTAATCATTGGAACAATCTTGCAGGTTTCCCTTTTGTCAAGAATTCATCATAGAAACTTGGTTCAATTGATTGGTTATTGTGAAGAAGAACATCAGCGTATCCTGGTCTATGAGTACATGCACAATGGAACCCTGCGAGATCACATTCATGGTCTGCACGCATCAACTAGTCTACATTCATGTCCTATATTCTCTGCTGTTATATGACCAATAAAACAAATTCAACGACGTGATCTGCTAACAGGTTCTGTGAATCAAAAGCAGCTAGACTGGCTGGCCCGTCTACAAGTTGCCGAAGATGCAGCAAAAGGTTTATTATGAAACTTCTTTTTATGTGTCTGCATTATTTGGCTTTGTGCTCGTAGAATGAACACAATTTTAGATACTTGTAGGCCTTGAATATTTGCACACTGGATGTAACCCCAGCATAATACACCGAGATGTAAAAACAAGTAACATTCTCCTGGACATCAATGTGAGAGCAAAAGTGTCAGACTTTGGACTCTCAAGGCAAGCTGAGGATGATTTAACCCACATATCCAGCGTAGCACAAGGAACGGTCGGTTACCTTGATCCTGAGTAAGTTATCCCTACCACCTCTGCACAATTGATCACATTTTTTCAGCTGGTGATCTACTGATCATGTACCGTCCTCTGACAGGTACTATGCTACTCAACAATTGACAGAGAAAAGTGATGTATACAGTTTCGGTGTCGTTCTGCTGGAATTGATCTCCGGCAGAAAACCCGTTGAAGATTTTGGTGAAGAAATGAGCATTGTTCACTGGGTATGCATGCGAAAATTTCCATTCATTTCACAATTTGGCCTTGCCAAAACACAGATATTCCTTCAAAAGACTCGATCATCTTGACTTGTTATTTTGTAGGCAAGGGCATTGATTCGTAAAGGGGATGTGACAAGCATTGTGGATCAAATTGTGCTAGGAAATGCCAAGATAGAGTCCATTTGGAGGATAGCTGAGGTTGCTATTCAATGTGTTGAACAACGATCGGTTTCCAGGCCAAGGATGCAGAAAATAATCCTGGCGATACAAGAAGCCATCAAGATAGAAAAAGGAGGAACTGATGGAAGCACAAAACTAGCTTCCAGCAGCTCAAAGGGACAATCTTCAAGGAAGACATTGCTAACAAGCTTTCTTGAGATTGAAAGCCCTGACTTGTCAAATGGTTCGCTAGTCCCATCTGCCAGGTAACATTTTACACCAATTCTATGCCAGCATCCTGACTAGGAACTTCCATACCAAATTGTAAGCTTTTAATTATATAAATTAAGCCTTGTTTGCCTATTCCTTTATGCTCCCGTCAGATATATGCCTTATCCAGGTGATTTTAGTACACAATTTCATGAACCTAGTTTCTTCTTGGTACGATAAATTAACGACTGTTCCTTCGTACATGATCATATTTTATAACTTTCAATATCATAAATACTTTTTGGTCAATCGGAATTAATTAATGGCATGTGTTTAGAAGCTTGTTTGATTCCTAAATTAAACTAACAGTTACAAAAAAAAAATAAAGAAGGTGCAAGAAATCCAATGATTACTAACGAATATTGCAGTGAAAAACTTATAATAATTTTTTTTTACTTATTAAAATTAAAATTTAATAAATTTGATATCTAAATATCTGAAAAAGAAAATAATCTGATTTCGACAAAGCACAAAATAATGTGTATGTATTTGTATATTGTAGTGATAAGCTTAGAATATATTTTTTTCACTTATTAGATATAAAATTTGATAAATTTAAAATTTAAAGAACTTGATACTTAAATATCTGTAAATTAAAATAATTTACTCTCATTCTGATAACGACCCTACACGACACGACACAATGCGTTTGCGACCCATTTTCCATATCCGGCTTCGTTGCATCGTTGATATATATATTTATATTATATATATATATTATAACGGCGCCAACTAGCCGTTTCTTTCGTTCGTTTGCGGTCGGTGCATTTACGACCCTACGGTCTACACTGACTGACGTCGGCATTTCAACGGCCAATGAATGAGAACGAAGTAGCGATACCAAAAAGTCAAAGATAACGAGAGAAGAAATATTACTCTGCTTCACACTTGGCACTGGCACAGATCCACAACTTGATCTCCGGCTTCCGATTACAATCCGAAGAAAATCCCAGTCCAAAGATCAACGGTCAATGTCCGTCCTCTTTTTTTTTTTTTTTTTTTGGGAAGAAAAATTAAATTTCAATTCTTGATTTTAGGGTTCCCATTTCAGTGAATTCGTTACGCTTTTTTTTTTTTTTCTGTTTTTCCCTCCGAAAAAATCGCCAGATCGAGAGCGATTTTTGTTTTTTAATTAATCGAAATGTCTGACAAAGAAGAATCAGAAACTTCCTCAAATGGAAGCTATGGAACTTCCGTTCCTCAGACTCCTCTTAATCAGGTATTAATCAATCACCTTTTTTTTTTTGGTTTTGGTTTGGTGTATTCTTCGGATTGTGGAAGTTCCTGAGCTTGAGCTGATCCCAGGAAGACGGGTCGGTTGTTATATTCCATCGCGTGGATAGTAAGGAAGATACGTTTGTTGATGCCACCGACGACATGCAAGAGAATACCGACAATGGCTCACAATATGCCGACGATGACGACGTGACATCTTCCGCGGCCGCGCTGGAAAAGGCCGTCGTGGACAAAGATAGTATTGTAAGAGAATAACATGTCTTTTGTTTCTGTTTTTCATTTTATTGTCTTTTGCTTTGTTTTGTTTTCGTTTGTTTATTTTTCCCCCCAAGTTTTTCAAGAGTTGAAATAATGTATGGTTTTTGAGTGAAGGAAGAAAAAGATGGGCTGTTAAGGAAACTTGCTGAATTACGCCGCGAATTAAAGACTTTGGATGGAAAACAATTACCGGATGTTGAGGAGAAAGAGATAGTGGCGGTTTCTTCTGTAAGCGAGCTGATTGGTGAATGCTCGCAGCTTGTTAGAGCCACTTTGGAAGAGAGGTTGCGGAATGAGAATGTTATAAGACAGCTTCAACAGAAAATTGAGGATCTCAACGTGAGGGATCAGATTGATCAGGGTGTTGAGGTTGTTGCTGACAGGATGTTGGCTTCACTTGGGGCAGTGGTTAACCAAGGGGAGTTGTTGGATTATTCTGTGATGGGAAAGATTGCCCTTGTTGAGAAAACCACTTCTGTGTTGGTGGAACAGTGTAGCTGGATGTTCAATGAAATGGAACAACTTAGGCAGTGTCTCTCTGAAGTGAGAGTGCAAGAGGAGTTTAACCCTTGGTCTGTTTTTGCTGATGCCCGTGGTGAGTTGCTGGAGCTCAAGAAGAAGGAAGCAGAGATGGCGGAGAAACTTAGCAATTTAGAAGATGAAAATAGGAAATTGGGTGAAGAGGTTCAGAATGAAAGGGCAATGGCTGAGTCAGAGAATGCAGAACTTGAAAAGGTGAGGGAGGAACTCGGGCAGGAAAGGAAAAGATCTGCTAGTACAAAGGAAAAGCTCTCTATGGCTGTGAACAAAGGGAAGGCTTTGCTTCAGCAACGGGATTCATTAAAGCAGTCTCTGGCCGAGAAAACGAGTGAGCTGGATAAATGTTTGGATGAATTGCAAGAGAAGTCAAGTGCTATTGAGGCTGCTGAGACGTATAAGGGGGAATTGATCAAATGTGAAAACCTGGTTGCATCATTACAGGAAAAGCTTTCGCAGAGGAATGCAATTCTTGAGAGCTTTGAAGAATATTTTTCGCAGACAAGTGTACCTGAGGGACTTCAGTCTGTGGATATTGTTGAGAGATTAAAATGGCTTGTAAATCTGGTCACATCACTGCAGAACTCGCTTTCGCTGAAGAATTTGACTTTAGAGAATCTTGAGGAAACATTTTCTCAGACTACCCTTCCTGAGGAGCTAAAAGCAGCAGATCTTAATGAGAGAGTGAGATGGCTTATAAATTCAGTTGTGTCACTGGAGGAAACACTCTCACAGAGGAATACAATTCTTGACTACCTCGATGAAGTTGTTTCCCAGATCAATGAACCTATGGAACTTCAGTCAGTAGATACTCTTGATAAATTGAAATGGCTTGTTGATGAGAGGAATGCCCTTAAGGGTGATCTGCTGGACTACCACAGACTGAAATATGCCTTACCTTTAATTGGTTTACCCAATTTTGATTCATCCTCTGACTTGGAAACTCAAATACTTGGGCTTAAGGATTCATTTAATCAAGAAAAAGCCAAAATAGAAGTGTTGCAAGATGATATTGCTAGGACAAAGGAAGCTGCACGTGTTGAGGTTGAGCATTTAGCTGCTTCGCTTTTGGCTGAATCACAAGAAAAGGAATGTATCAAAGCAGAGCTGGAGAAGCTAGCATGTGAACATGAAGATATTGTGAAGAAGGCACATCAAAGCTCTTCTGAAAAGGATCAAATGGTGAGGATGTTGCTAGAGGGCTTCGGAATACCAGTAGATGGTGAAGAAGGAACCCATGAGACTCATTCAGATGTGGCTACACTAATCAATAGATATTTTGGGAAGATAAAAGAGAAAATTAGCACTTCTTTTGATCCTTCTCCGGCTAATGCAGAAGTGTTTGAAAAAATGCAGTGTCATCTTTATGTCAGAGATCAGGAGTTGCTTCTCTGCAAGAAACTTCTAGAAGAAGACACACTGGCAAGATCAGAGGTTGCCAGTCTGTCAAATGAATTGAGAGTGGCGTCTCAAGACCTTGCAGTTTTGAAGGAAGAAAAAGACAATCTGCAGCAAGAACTTGAACGATCAGAGGAGAAGTCTGCTTTGTTAAGGGAGAAGTTGTCTTTGGCAGTTAAGAAAGGTAAGGGACTGGTTTCAGATCGGGATAATATGAAAATTGTTATAGATGAAAAGAACTCAGAAATTGAGAAATTCAAGCTCAAGCTAAAGAAGCAAGATTCTAAAGTTGCTGAATATGAGGATAAGATAACTCAATTGTCTACTGCCTTGGAGCAGATTCCAAAGTTGGAAGCTGATCTTGTTGCTATGACAGAAAAAAGGGATCAACTGGAGCAGTTTCTATTGGAGAGCAATGGCATGTTGCAGAGAATAGTTGAGTCAATTGACCGTATTGCCTTTCCTGTTGATTCAGTTTTTGAAGAGCCACTGGAAAAGGTGAATTCACTTGTAGGGTACATACATGAATGCCAGCAAGCTAAGAACCATGCAGAAGAAGAATTGGCAAAATTTGAGGAAGAAACCAATGTCCTGTCAAGCAAGTTTGAAGAAGCCCAAAACACTATTGACTCTCTGGAAGATGCGTTGTCAGTTGCAGAGAGTCGCATTTCACAACTATCTGTAGAAAATAAGGAAATATTAGCTGTGAAGAGAAATCTTGAACAAGATTTGCAAAAAGCAATGGATGAAGCTACTGCTCAAACTAGCAAGTTTAGTGAGGCTTGTGATTCTAGAAAATCACTTGAAGATGCATTGACACTGGCAGAAAATAACATTTCTCTGCTTGTTAAGGAAAGAGAAGATGCTGAACTCAGCAGAACCACTGCAGAGACCGAGGTGGAGAAAGCAAGAGAGGAAGTTGCTATCCAAAGTGACAAACTGACAGAGGCACATAGAACAATAAAGTCTCTAGAAGATTTGTTATCACAGGCTGAAGCCAAGTTTACTTTGCTGAATGATCAAAACATTAATGCTCAGGCTGGGAGAACCGATTTGGAGAATGAGCTAAAGAAGCTGAAAGATGAAGCCAATTCCCAAGTTGGTAAGCTGACTGAGGCTTTTACAACCATTAAATCACTGGAAGATGAATTATCTAAGGCTGCAAATAATATTTTTGTGCTTGAAGATGAAAAAAGGGTTGCGGAACAGGAAAATTTTGCCCTTCACTCCAAGATGAAAGCATGCCTGGATGAGTTAGCTGGAACTAATGGCAGCTTAGAAAGCAGGTTGGTGGAGTTCATCCAGAATTCTAGAGATCTTCAAATTCTTGTGAAAAACGAAAACCTGTTGTCCATTGTGAGTCAACGTTTTGAGAAGGAATTTGAGAGCCTGAAAAATATGGATCTGATTATCAAAGACATATGTAACCATCTTGTTGACACAGGTTCAGAAATGCTACAAAAAGAACAACCTGTCATGGAGGTAATAACTAGACACACACACACACATAGGGTCATAGCTTAATATCCTTTTCCCTTTCCTCTGAGTGGAACTTCTAAATCTTTTCAGGAATATTCACGCGTGTTCCCATATGACCTTGGTAATGTTGTAGACATGGAGATGTATAATGGTGAGATAAATGCAGCAGACATTGACAATGTTTCCTTGTATCTTAAGAGCATTGTGGAAGGCTTGCAGTTGAGAAACAAAGTTGTTGCAGAAAATTTTGAAGGTTTCTTTGTTTTCATAGATGAGTTTATTGAAGCACTGCTGAGAAAGTTGAGGACAACAAAGGATACAGTAATAATGATTGCTGAGCATGTAGAGCCCATGAAACAGAAAATAAAGGATATGGAATTGCATGAAGAGGAGCAGGAGAGAATAATAGCCACTTTGGAAGAAGATTCTAGAATTTTACTCTCTGCTTGTTCTAATGCTACAAGAGAACTGCAGTTTGAAGCGAAGAACAAGCTACTGGAACTGAGCTCTGTTCCTGAGCTTCAAAAGCTAAATCATGAATGGACTCCAGGTATGACTGAATTTGGTGGGGATGACACAACATGTCTGCAAATGCTTGATGACAGCCAATATGTCGATATGGCAGAAAAATTATCTTTGGCTACAAAAGAAGTTCGCAAGTTGATTGAACAGTTTGAGGCCACAAGTAATGTGGCAGCTGCTGCAATCGAAGAATTGCAGAACAAGTTGGGGGAGATCAGAGAATCTTCCAGAAAAGCCATAGAAGAAAGGGATCAATATCAAAATAAGGTTGCCAAGTTGGAAAATGATATAGATACCTTACAAAATTCCTGCAATGAGCTGTGGCACAAGATGGAAAATTATCATGCCTTAGATGAAAAGTTGAAGGAAAAGAAGGCAGAAATTTCGGCTTTGCATGGCAATTTGTTGATGAAAGAACGAGGTAAGTTTCATGCCTATTTTTATGTAGAACTGTCTAGTTTGGTTGTTTTGTTTTCGGTGGTCTCTAATAAGTTCTCCTCTTATGACAGAGGCAGCAGATCATCTCATGTTGGCATCACAATTGAAAATGCTGTTTGACAAGATAAGTAGGATTGAAGTTTCTTCTGGTGAGTCAGGGGAAGATATGGAGCCCCATCAGTCATTCAACATAAAGAAACTTTTTGACATTGTTGATAGCATAACTGAGTTGCAACATCAAATAACAGTCCTATCTCATGACAAAGACAAGCTACAATCAACCCTGACAACAAAGAATCTTGAAATTGAACATCTAAAGGAGTACTCTGATACACAGAATAGAACCAAGCAAGAGTCTGAACACATCAAGAGTGAAAGGGCTGAGACAACATTAGCTTTGGGAAAAATCATTGATATGTTAGGAGGTGATGAATTATTTGGAGATGAAAAATCTGCTTCAACCAGTGTTCCAGGACTTCTACTGGTATTGGAGAAAAGGATCATGGCCCTGCTCTCTGAAGTTGGAAATTCAAAATATCAAGCTGAGGAACTTGGTAACCAACTGCTTGGAAGCCAGAAGGTTATGGGTGAATTGTCAGCTAAGATTAGATTGCTTGAAGATTCACTTCAAAGCAGAACCACTCAGCCAGAAATTGTCCAGGAGAGGAGCATCTTTGAAGCACCTTCTGTGCCTACCGGCTCAGAGATATCTGAAATTGAAGATGTGGTAAATGCTTTTTGTATTTGTTTTTCCATTATTAACTTTTCTCCTTTTTCAAACTCATCGCATTTTGTTGTTGAAGGGACTATTTAATTTCATTCCTTTACCTATGGCCCAATCAACTGAACCACTGATAATTATGATTGATTTTTTCAAGCTTGTTATTCAGTATCAGAATTTAGAATTTTAGGTTTCTACAAAATTGTATCATGACTTGATTTTTTTTCTTTATCTTCATGTTGAATTAGTCATGTTTACCATGAAGAATAAATAATCCAAGGGATTGTTTTTCTTGGGCATTTATCATTTAGGAAAAAAAAGTGTTTTCTCCTTTCGGTCAATTCACAATGTTTTGAGAGCTATCATAAAATTGAGAAGTTGAATGTTAAGCCTCATCTTCATTCTTGCACAGGGATCAGTTGGAAAAAATGCAGCATCTTCTGTTCCCTCAGCTGCTCAGTTGCGAACCATGAGGAAAGGATCAGCTGACCATCTTGTCCTCAGCATTGACTCAGAATCTAGTAGTCTGCTCAACAAAGAGGAAACCGACGAGGACAAAGGTTTGCATTCTAGGTTTCGTATTCCCAAACAGTGTTTCAAAGTTAGGAAAATTAATCTCTTTTGTTTCCTAATGGCAGGTCATGTGTTCAAGTCTCTGAACACATCTGGCCTTATACCCAAACAAGCCAAGTCTCTTGCAGATCGGGTTGATGGAATATGGTAAGCTGCTCAGCTTTCATGGTTCTTGTTTTGCACCACTCTTCTTTATACTGAGTCTCTTAGGTTGGCTTCACATTGATGGATGCTGGCAAGTGATAGGCCGTGGAACGATCATTTGGTTTTCCTAAACAATGACAGTAGCATCATTTTTGTTTCTTTATTTGCTGCTTAATTTACCCTTTTGCATTTGGGAGTGAATAATTATATAGTTA
This sequence comes from Kandelia obovata, assembly GCA_021464305.1. Lineage (NCBI taxonomy): Eukaryota > Viridiplantae > Streptophyta > Magnoliopsida > Malpighiales > Rhizophoraceae > Kandelia > Kandelia obovata. Next base: position 843,400 of record CM038488.1, read on the forward strand.
ATCAAAAAGTCTTGGATTGGGTTGCTTGCAACAACCTGGAAACTAAGTATTACTTATTAACCTGTGCAGGGTATCTGGTGGTCGGGTTCTGACTAGTCGTCCACGAGCCAGGCTAGGCATAATTGCCTACTGCTTCTTCTTGCATTTATGGCTTCTGGGAACTGTCTTGTGACAAAGTCTGATCATTACATCCCTGGAGCATAATTATAGCATTGATAGTCATCATTTACAACTCGTGTTGTAGGTACTTTTCTGCCATTAATTTGCTCATTTTGCCCCCATCAATATGATGTTTGTATTCATATTTTCATCCACATTTGATTCTCTGCAGTCATATTTTAGCTTGCAGAGAATCCAGGCCTCTGTGGTTGTTAGAAAATGATCTGCAACTGATATTTAGTCTCTTTTTGAGAATCAAGATACAGGTTCACGAATTGTAAAAAAATGCATTCTGATGTTAAAGTGACTCTCTCTCTCTCTCTCTCTCCATCTCTCTCTTTGTTGTTTTTATCGTTCAAAGTGAATTGGACTCATCCCATTATGGTCTGATAAAAGGGTTTAGGCTTCTCCAACATTTAGCATTGAATACCACGATAATTTGGGTTTCGTAAATAAGTTAGTAATCGGAGAAAAAAAATAAAGAAACAGATGGAAGGAAAATTGGACATTTGTCTCTTTTGCTCTCTGAGGATTTGGAGTTTGCTGCTTCTTGTCAATAATCTCCTGGTTCCGTGCCAATTGAGGAAAACTTTCAGTAAGGCCTAATGGCAGAATTCAAGAGGCCTCATCATTATTGTTTGATCTAGAATCACAGTTATCCTTGTCTTTCTGATCTTACTCTTTCGATTCTAGACTTAAAATCTAAAAATTTAAGATTCAATCAATCAAATCAATTAGTTTACTGTTCTTACTCTTTAGATTCTAGACTTAAAATCTAAAAAGTTAAGATTCAATCAATCAAATTGATTGGTTTAGTTGGGTTGGAGTTTTTTTTTTTTTTTTTTTTTTTTTTGTTAATTAAAAAAAAAAAACTTACAACTATTCTTTGCCCTTGTTTTTTAATGCATCCCACCTATAAACTTTTTTGTGTACGCGAACAACTGTCTCTCATAGAACCATGATACTTTTTGCTTGTTTATCTCTTTGAATTAGAATCTTTTAGGCTGTCTCCTTGCCATCCCAATTAATTAACAAAAGTCGCCAGAAGAGACAAATGGTTATGCTGTGCTCAGGCAAAAAGATATTCCGGCGATACCACCAAAGCTTTACTTCCAAAATACCAAGCAACATACTGCCACAAGCTGTCAAAGTCTAGAAGGCTCACGTACAATGAATCCCATCAACAACACCCGGGCTTCAAGCTGTTATATCATTTACTCGTATGAAAAAATCTTTGTTAAATAAGCATAGAAAAAGGATTCAAATACTTATTCAGGGTTACTTTGTTTTCTAAGAGAAGAAGAAGAAAAACAAAAATTGTTATGTGGCTTAAGTAAATTTGGTCGGCCAACATTGGATAAACCTAAAAAGTTCATGACAACCCCAAATTTATTGTGTTTTCAGTCAGATGTAAGCCAGTGAGTCGAATTACAATTAAGTTAAATTGTTTTGAATTTCTTCTTGCCATTTGGATATAAAGTATTTTAAATTTTGGGGCATTGAATTTGGAGTTCATTAAATTTTGCATTTTAGATTTAAAATTTTTCAAAATTTTGGGCCATTTACCTCTTCAATTCAATTATTAAAGATATTAGCTTTTAAATTTTAGAATCAAGTTGTTTGGGTCCGGTCAATTAGTGCAAACATTGACTACTTCATAAGTTAAAGGTTATCGTATCTGCAGCAGACCCCATTTACAAATGGTACAATATTTTCTGCAAAATCAAAAACATGCTTCGTTTCCAACCTCAAATAAATTCAATCCTTTCTGGTTTCTTGATGGGAAATAAATAAATAAATAAGAATACAATCCTTTGTCTTGGCTTGTCGAATGTTAAAATGGGAAACCCGTGTTGAATGCGAGTACAAAGCAAAAGAAAGAAACAAAAGCCTTCAATGCACTCTCTCAAACAATTTTTCCTTTTAAAATGGACCATTGCCCATTAGTGTACCCAACGTGCAATTTTCATTCTCACAGCTAACTGCTAACCTCCCTCCCATTTTTGGTCTGGTATTCTCAGTTCTTGTTATATTACATAACAGCCTCTTTTGACACTCCGACCGACTTCGTTCCTCGGAGTCGCCGAACATGTCGCTGGCAAGGTTTTCCATTTCGTCAAACTCAAAGGTACGGAAATTTGATTCTGGTTCGTGGTCTTATGATTGCTTAGATCAGAGAACACGAGTATTCGTAATTTATTCGATTGTTTTAATTAGAAACACATAGGATTTGAACCTCAGACGTTCACTCTGTGTAAGTGTTCATATCGTTACACTAATGGAATTGGTCGAGGCCAAGATCAGGCGATGTTGGGGACACCCCCTTTGAACGTAAGACAAGAGTGAGTTACAGTTTCCTAGAAATTTGCCTGTTTTTAGCAAGCTATTTGGACATTGTTTCTGTTTTTCTTGTGCTTAATGTGGGTTATATAAAGTGGGGAAGCTGTTTATAAAAAAAAAAAAAACAATCTTTTTCTATATTCTCGCAGTGGAAGAGTCCAGTGAACTCTTTCATAGCAAGTTATTTTGCATTCCCTGTTAATTTATAGGCTTCTTGAGTCCAATGAACTCTTTCAATATACTGTTGTTTGCAGAAAAAGACCAAGCGCAGCGGCAACCAGAGCAGGCCAGTACCTAAATTTGGAGATTGGGATGAGCATGATCCAGCTTCAGGGCAAGGGTTCAGTGCCATATTTGATGAGATCAGGAAAGAAAAAATGTATGGTCCAGCAGCTGCGGGCGCTGCATCTAAGAAAAAATTGTCAAGAGAAAGCAACAGGCTGAGGCTGAGGCGTTTCATCAAGGCTGTCAAGGTACATTTTGCTCGGAAAATTAGTGATATATTCATACATAATTATCTTATCTGCCATTGGAATGATGTTCAAACTTTCTGCTTCTGCAGAAGAGGTGGTTTATACAGAAGAAATGGTTTGCCTGTTGGTGGTCTAACCTTGTGCCGGCTGCCTAGGCTGCTGCCGTTTGTCTACAAAGGATCATGAACTATCATCCCATCTATTGGTTTCTTTTTTTTATTATTATTATTATCCTCTCAAGTTAATGAATATTGTTTATATATATATATATATATATATATATATATATATATATATAATCTATTTGTGATGAACATATAAAGGCCGGCAAGTGCTTTTTTTTTAAAAAAAAAAAAATTGCTTGAAATCTCTTCAAATGTAATCTTTAAGAGATACTGGCTTTTATTATATTTGAATAATTTGGACTTTCTTCGTTGATTCACATTATATTTATAGAAGTTAATAGTTTACCAGTCTACTTAAAAAGATCGTCTTCTTCTGAGTTCTAACCATTGGATGGTAAATTCGTATTATGAGATGGCAAGTGCTGTACTCAAAAACAAAATACAATCATTTTTGGCAACATTTTTATTCCATCTTGCTTAGATAAAGATGAAGGCAACGATGTGGTTTTTTTTTTCTATATTATATAATTGAAAAATTAATAAATATTAATCTCGCTTGACATTCTTATTGATGGGTTAGATGAACTCAATTAAAAGAGACGGGCCCTTTGTAATTAAAATTGGTGAGCTAGCAGTCATATAAAAAAAAAAAAAAAAAGAGAATAAATTTTAACTCTAAAATTGAATAATTTCAAATTTGAACTCAATTGAAGTCGGTCTAACATAAAATGGAAAATCAGATGAGAGACGTTACCAGCCTCTCTTGGTATAATAATAATAATTAAAAAATAAATAAAATAAAAATGAAAAGTAAAATTTCATCTGTGTATATGGGAGGCAAATCAAGCAACAGATTGGCTTGTAAACTCCAATTCCATGCTTTGAGGAGGCGTTGGCATAAAATGAGACTCGTTTTCATTGTTATATAGTTAAAGGAAGGAGTTTAAAATTGCTCATTTAAGGTTTAATTAATAAATAAATTTTGACAAATTAAATTTTATTCTGTATAACTTACAAGTTTTTTTTTTTAAAATAAGTTTAACTTTTTAATATAAATAAAAAAAGTAAAAATAATAATTATGAATAAAATTAATATATAATATATATTATTATTATTATTATTTTGAATTGTACTAAAAGCCCAAATGGGCACTTGCCTATGAGTTACTTGGATCAAAGCTTGAATTCAAAACAGGCCAGGTGTGGGTCTCCGAAGCAACGAGAACAGAGTACGATAAAGAAGCTGAGAGGCTGACAGGTTCTGCAATGGTTGTCACCATTGAGGCGTTAAATGCGGTGGTTTTCAGCTCATCTGCTTAACCGCCCAGCGGCCACCTACGCTCTCTTCATTTTCTCTCTTTGACTCTCTCCATAAATTCCACATGCCCATCTGCTTCTTCTGCCTCACTCCATCTCCCTTGTTTTTTCTCGTTATCTTTCCTAAGCAAAAACCTACTTTCATATCTGGCTCCTTTTGTTGTCTGATACAGAAAGATACAAACTTTTCACCAAAATAAAAATAAAAAATGGAGCTGGGTTTCATTGACAAGCTTCAGGGTCAGCCAGTCTGGGTTCTTGGGCTGTTTGCTCTGGGTTCTATCTCACTTTTCAGATTCATTTTCGTTATTCTGAAATGGGTTTACGTCAGTTTCCTCAGACCTTCGAAGAATCTCAAGAAGTACGGATCTTGGGCTCTTGTAACTGGAGCAACTGATGGTATTGGAAAAGGGTTCGCTTTCCAGTTGGCTCGAAAGGGTCTCAATCTCATTTTGGTGGGTCGAAATTCTGATAAACTCAAAAATGTTTCGGATTCGATTAAGTCCGAGTATGGCAATATTGAAATCAATATCGTTGTTGTGGATTTTAATGGCGATATTGACGAGGGCGTTAAGAGAATTGAGAAGACTATTGAATGTTTGGATCTTGGGGTTTTGATTAACAACGTCGGGGTTTCATATCCGTACGCAAGGTTCTTTCACGAGTTGGACGAGGAGTTGTTGAAGAATTTGATTAAAGTTAACGTTGAAGGCACTACTAAAGTTACACAAGCTGTTTTGCCTGGGATGTTGAAGAGGAAGAAGGGTGCTATTGTTAACATTGGTTCTGGTGCTGCTATTGTTATTCCTTCTGATCCTCTTTATGCTGTTTATGCTGCCACAAAAGCGTAAGCCTTTTTTTTTTTTTTATTTTCCCTCTGATGTGAAGATGAGGTTTATAGGATTGAAGTTGTTTAATAAATATATGATTTTATTTTAGTGGCTGAATTAGTTTTTCTGCTTGTTCTCAGATATATAGATCAGTTTTCAAGGTGCCTTTATGTTGAATACAAGAAGAATGGGATCGATGTGCAGTGTCAGGTAGTGTCTTTATGTTTTGGTTTTTGTGTGTGATGACAGTTTGATAATTTTTTTTTATAAAACATGGATTAGTGTAAACATTAGTTGTAGATGGTAGACTTCTGAAATAATCCTGCACTATGTCTAAATGAAACTTCGTATCTGCTGGTTTGAACAAAATTAAGGCACTTGGGAAAGCTGCAACCTGGTATGGTCATGCTCTTAAATCTATGTGCCAATCATCCTCTGCTGAAATCACAAGTAGATTCTTTTTTTCTTTTCACAATCAAATTTCACTTATCAGGCACTAGGTTTCATCTTGCTTTTGTTCTCTTTTGGAGTTCTATTTTATCCATCTGCTTAAGATGAGCTTATGTAATTTTAGCAAAAATTTAACAATCAGTTGGCCGATTGAACTTCATCCCCGAAAGGATGATTGAACTGTGACATGAAGTTGCCTCTTATACTCTGTAGCTAATTGTGTAGCTAACAATCCCAAACTGTGACATAAAGTTGCCTCTTATTCTTGTTGGTTAGCTATATTCTAAATTGATGCCTGAATGGTCAGTGAACTGATATTTTCGTGGATGGTATCATAATTGAATGTGAAGCATTTCTCCCCCGCTGCTAGACTTGATTGCATGTATACAATTTCCTTCAGTTTATTCTTTCCTGATCAACCAAGGGATTTGTCAATACAGGTTCCATTGTACGTGGCAACAAAGATGGCATCCATCAGGAGATCTTCCTTCTTCATTCCATCAACAGATGGTTATGCCCGGGCAGCCCTGCGTTGGATAGGCTACGAACCTCGTTGCACCCCATACTGGCCTCATTCCCTTCTCTGGGGTTTGCTGTACTTGTTGCCAGAATCCATGATTGATGCATGGCGGCTGGGTTTTTGCCTTGGGATTCGAAAGAAGGGACAACACAAAGATTCTAGGAAGAAGGACTAAACGGTGCTAGGTCCAGCCGTTTTATTCAGGGAAGTTGGTGAGGATATGCACTGAAGTCCTGTAACTTGCATTCATGCCCATCTTTGTTTCATTTTCACCATGGATGGATGGTTGCATTTTCTGGTATTTGAAAGCTACTGTGCTCCTCGTGGGGCTTGACAGTTGTCACACTTTCATGGGTTAATGTCAAAAAGGCCAGCCTGAAGAATGGTTGTTTTCTTTTTGACCACCTATATGATCTTCATACCTTAGCTTGCAAACCTTTGGGAGACCTTCCCGACAGTGTGTTGTATCTTATTGTTAGATGGACTTGCCGTTTGAGACTTGCACCAAACAGATCGGGAAATCCTCTGGAATGTAACAAGGCATAACTGGTTATGATGATCTGCACAAGTCATTCACATTTTTGTATTGCCGTTAAGATAAATCAAATCCAATCCTACCCTGCATGGCTCCACTTTTCCTGGAAGAGGAAACCTGTGATTCTATTCTGTGGCTCTGACCGAAATTTATTTGTCTTACTGCGCTTATTCAGACGAATCATCTTTAGGTGGCTAACACAACTCTTCCATAATCATGGGGTGATTGTCATGCGAATTGTATTCCAGCTTGTTTGTCATTAAGCTTCGCAAAATTTGAAAGGCAAGACGTGTGAGCACCCAAAAAAAATAAAAAATAAAAAATAAAATTCAGACTCATAAACACACAACAATTTAAAATTATGAAACATAGTTCAAATCACAATTTATCTCATCGTTATATTAACTTTCAATATAATTTTATTTTACAGTCAATTTAATATGTTTTAAAAGTAAGTTTATATATTACATTATCATAATTGTTAAGTTAAATATTTATATTTTAAAAATAAATTTAAATATTATATTAACTATTAATTATACATATATATAATCATAATTGATTGTGTCTTAAGTTTTTAATTATTAAAATTATTTTGAACTCGACACAAATTAAGTTAAGATGAGCTCATTGGGGCCCATTTGAATAAAGATTTGGAGGCCCAATAATGGAGCGAAGTGGTCCAATATAAGGAGCATATTTTTATGGGCTTGATCCGGCTGAGCATGACCCAAGCCCACCACACGTAGGTATAGAAACGGCGTCGTTAAAAGAATAATTCCCGCCGCGCAGCTGTGCCGCCGCAATTGCAATCGCTTGCTTCAAATACCTCACTCACCGAGCCCCATGCACCCCCCGTCGCCGCTACGCACTAGCCCGAAGCAAAAGCGACGCCGTTCGCTAACGTAATAGCCGCCGCTTCTGTTTTACTCCTTGCGGAGTTAACTCGATGGCGATGGCGATGGCGAAGCCGACTCCGGCCTCCGATTCCGAGCATGCAGCGTCGCATAACGCCGTTTTCGTAGACACCAGCCTCTCCACTCACTTGGCTGTTCTTGTCTCCGACTCCGACACCGTTTCGGATCTCAAGAGTAACTTTCTCTTCCTCTATTTTTTTTTAATTATTATCATTTCATTTGAAGAGAAAATTCTATTCGTATTGTTTTCCCTACTTATAGATGACATTTTTAGCATTTGTTTTTTTAATTTCTCCAAAACTGCAGAGAAAATAGTGCATGAACACCCGTTGTGCTTTCCTAAAATTGGAGAAATAGAAATTCAGGCATTGAAGGTACGGATTAATTTAATTGTAGTTTTGTGCTGCTTGTTGCTGGTTTTGATTGTGTTTGTTATAATTTTTTTTATTTGAAATTTCGATTTTTTTTTTAATTTGCAAGGTGAAACGCAGAGGGAGCTTTTACCATCTATCAGAAACCATGCTTGTCAGAAGTGCCTTTGCTGGGGTTCATAAAAATTGGTTTGTTGCCGTTGATGTTTCAAGGATCTCCGAGGGTTATGATGGTGATCCATCTTTGGATAAAATTCTGTTAGAGGTATGCGGTGGTACTTGCAATAATTTGTCTTGTCATCAGCGTTGCAAAAGTTTCTCCTCTGAGAGTAACCAGTGTGTGAAACAGAAAGTCTTTGTTGATGATCCACAGGTTGTGGAAAATTTGAAGAGAGGAGTTGAACTTTTGTGTCATGATCATGGCAAGTTTGCTTCCCTCGACACCAACAATAGTTTAGGTATTGATATACTGGAGCAGCTTGATTGCCATATCAAGGAGAAACCAGTTCAAGGAGTGGGAACTGCGGGTCAGGAAGAAGTGATGAAGAAGAGTGTAAGTGGTGACACGGAGGGCAGTGGAGCATTTGATGGAGCCTTGGAAACTGAGCCACACTCAAAGAAGAAGCATAAAAGCAAGAAAAGGAAACGTTCTATACACAATCTTGATTCAAAAGAAGACAATATTTCAGTTGATGAATCAGGAAGAAACAAATTAGATCAAGATACTGCGCTCCCAAAAATATCTTTGGGCCATGGAGGTGGAGTAGTTTCACCTGGTATACAGATGGGAGTTAAAAATATTGCTGATGGACCAAGCATGAATTTATCTTCTGATGTCAATGAGACATCAGTTGCCATAGAGATGGGGACTGATACTCTGAATGTAGGGACTGAAGCTTCAAGGGAACATGTTCAATTTGAAGATGTGCAAAGTGCAGGGTCATTGAAAGATACTTCGCAATCTGAGTCTCCAGCAAAGAAAAAGCATAAAACTGAAAATGAGAAAGGTAATGGAGATTCATTAAAAGGAAACGGAAGTTTGATTTTTTATTTTTATTTTTTTACTTATAAATTTAATAAGCAGATATTTAAATTTATTCCAATATATCCCTGCTGGGGACAATCAGAAGAGTAGAAATTATAGTGCCAATGGTGTGTCTGCTGAAACATTGGAGGATGTTCATTTGCATTCTTCTTTTCCAGGCAGTCCTAAGACAAAAGGAGGAAGAAAATCAACGAAGAAATTATCAGATATTCTTCCTGAAGAAACTGCTGCCATTCCTTCTCCCAAGAAAAATGTAGGGGTTGAGAGTTCTAGAGATAAAGTGGCAGCTAATGCAAAGATTTTGGATCAAAATCCTGATGCAGTGTCTCTTCCTGGCCAACATGCCCAAGATGTGATACGTTCTGAACAATTTGCTCCCTTACCAAAGGAAATCAACTGTGATTCTCTCCAAGAACCACATAAAAGAGCTTCACAAGGTAAACCTCAGTGCTTGTATGGTTGTGTAACTTAATAAGATGCACTTATTTTCTTTTTCTTCTTTTTTGTTATTTGTAAGAAAAGCAAATGACAAATGCAGTCGTTGATGATATTTATGTTGATCATTTTGTAGACAACAGTGTGAGTGAGGTTGATGCTGACAACATGGAAAGTAGACAAGATTACTCTAAAATAGTTAGTGTATCTGCTGCTGAACAAATAAAACACAATAGTCCTAATGCCATTGAGGTGGTCCCCCATTCTTCTCCTGTGACCAAAGAATCTAATAACATTGAGAAAGATGTTGGGCTTTGTGTGCTTGAAAATAGTCATGAGGCACCAACATCCCAGCAGGCTTATGAAGCTGAAAATGAAGGAGAATTGTTGAAGCAGATTTCTCCTGAAATTATGCTGCCAACTAATCCCCAACCATGTAGTCAGACTGAAACTGGCACAAGTGACCAACTTGACACTAGCGAAACTGTGGATCCTAGAAAGCCATCAAAGAAAAGAAGGAAGTCTCACAAAACTAGGGGTTTAGTATCTGAAGCACAAGCAATGTCAGGCACAGAACATGTTAAGCATCCCAAGAATGACATTTATGCAAATGATACTTGTGAAACTGTTAATGAAGATCACGCCAAGGATAATAAAGGTATCACTGCCGAAAGCATGATATCTCCAAAGAAGGGAAACGGAGTATCAGAAAAGGACAGATTTCATACCTCTCTTTTGGCTATGGATAGAGAATTTAATGAGGTGATTCCTCATGTGGTGGAGTCTGCACAGCAGAAGACAGAAAATCAAGTGAATGCAGAAAATATTGATGGGAAGTCAAAAAAGAAATCCAAGAGGAAACAAAGCTCAGATCCAGATGGCCGACTATTAGATGAGGTGATTCCTAATGTTGTGGAATCTGCACAGCAGAAGACAGAAAATCAAGTGAATCTGGAAAATATTGTTGCAAAGTCAAAAAAGAAATCAAAGAGGAGACAAAGTTCAGTTCCAGAAAATGGGGTGATTCCCAATGTAGTGGAACAGCAGAAGACAGAAAATCCAGTGAATGCAGAACGTGTTGATGGGAAGTCAAAAAAGAAGTCCAAGAGGAAACAAAGATCAAATCCAAACAGCCGACTATTTGATGAGATGATTCCTGATGTAGTAGAGTCTGCACAGCAGAAGACAGAAAATCAAGTGAATGCAGAAAATATTGATGAGGAGTCAAAAAAGAAATCCAATTGGAAACAAAGTTCAGATCCAGACAGTCAACTAAAATTGCAATCTGAGATTGAGGATGTTGATCACAAGGCTCCGGATATGGAAAAGAGGAAAGACTATTCTTCAATTGATAAAGTTAATAACGAGGAAAGCAATATGCCTCTAAAGAAGGGGAAAGAAATTTCAGAAAAGCATAGAAACAGTACCTCTCTTTTGTCTACAGATAGAGAACTTGAGAAGGTCATGGATCAGAAGTCAAGAAAGAAATTGAAGAGGAAACAGAGTTCAGATCCAAAGGTCCCATCAAAACTGCAATCTGAGATCAAGGATGTTGGCCACAAGTCTTCAGATGTGGGCACAAGGGCAGTAAATTCTTCAACTGATAAATTTAATAATGGAGAAAGCAATGTGCCTTTAAATAAGGGAAACGAATTATCTGAATTGGACACAGTTAATACTTCCCTTGTGGCAACAGATAGAGAAATTGATGATATAATAAAGAATGTGGTGGAGTCTGTGCAGCAGATGCCAGAAACTCAAGTAAATGGCAATAAGGTGAATAGAAAGTCAAGAGAGAAATCCAAGAAGAAACAAAGTTCAGTGTCATCAACTGATAACACCAAGGAGGTTGACTCTTCATCTAAAGTGGTGTTGAAAGCTCATCTGACAAGCCCAAATTCCTCTGCTCAATTAAATAGATCAAAGTTTGTGCATGAACTTGATACTGGGGCTGAGAATAATGATCTTGGTGCTCAATTGAATTTCACTGCTGTTGAATCTTCCTTGGCTCAAGTGCATGAACTTGAAGGGGACATTGAGCATAGGGACCTTGGAAATGCTAATGGTAGTCAACAGAAAAGCAGGCTTGCTGACAAAAGTCCTATTGATATGGAAGTTACTTGTGGAAGTAACATGATCGACTTCAGTGATCATTTTATGCCTAAACAGTTTCACAATGAAACTGTTGCTTCTGGCAAGGTGCTTGTTACTAAAAAAACAAAAGCAATGGGAGCAAATAATGAGAAGAAGGCTAAACACAACAAACCAAAGCTTGATGGACATTCTGGTAGCAGGGTAAAAGGTTCTCAGTCAAGCAAGTCTGATGAACTCAATTCCATTGCTGAAGGAGCCAAAAGATATGTGAGGCCCTCTGGCAGCAGTGCTTATACAAACAACAACAAAGAAATCTTTTCAACATCAAATTCTCTGGGAAGTCTTAAGAATAGAAACTTCCAAAATAACAGCATTGACAGACATAAATCACATGATGTTCACCTGGATGGCAGAAAAGCTTCTGCTACTAAAGCTGGGGAAGTTGTGAATGGCGCCAGACATGAAAAGAGCTTAGTAGGAACATCAGGTGCAATATTCAAGGACGACAGTCATGGAAGCTCTGCTGATGAGGATGTTGTTGGCAATTCAGGTAGCAGTACCAGAACTCCGTCAGATAATTCAGTGACTTCTGACTACACAAATGGGGAAAGTGACATAGATTTTAACTCGCCACAGAATGGTAATCCAAACTCCGATTTATGGACCTGTTAGTGCCTATCTTGCATGATTGCATCATCAGTTTTTGAGGGATGAACTGCTCTGTGTTCTCTAGCCAAAAATGCAAAATATGGATTCTTGGATTTTTGTGTACCGCTTGGCATTCACCATGTTAGAAGTCTGCCTTTAATGCATTCCTGTATTTGTTCCCCCCCCCCAAAAAAAAATGATGCATGTCTGAAATTAATCTTGTATGTTTTTATTTTCTTTTTGAAGATGATAATTGTTTGATCTCTAAGTAGCTCAAACTTCTTTTTTTCCGTGTCTTAAATTATATCTTTTCATAGGATCTTACAGCTTAAAAAGAAGGGAAGCTGTTGCGAGAGACATCAGGTAAGTGAGAAACAAATAACAGATTTTCTCTTGTTCTAGTCACGAGGTATTTTTTTTCCCCAGAAAAAGAGGGTGGAATGTGGTCACGAGTGATTTTGTCTTTTCTTTTTCTTTTCTTTCTCTTTTTTCTTTTCTGTCTGTGTGTGTGTTTTGGGGAGGGGAGGGGAGGAGAGGGGATGGTTTGAAAAGATGTTGGGAATGCGTTTCCATGAGGATCTTCTCATCTGCAAAATTGTTCAATTTTAGCTTCAAAAATACTGAAAAACATGGACATATAATTTGATATCTGACTATTTCTTTTCCTTGGATTCAGATCTTCAGGCATAACACTGGGTGCAATCCTTAGAAGTTCAAGCAGTTTTAAGAAGGCCAAGTTAACAGCTTCACAATCACAACTGGAGGAAACTGAAAGCCAGCCTGTTGATTTTGTTCCGGACAGTCAGGCAAACCCTTAACCACCATGCCATTCCTCTCATTTGGTTTTTTCATTCCTGGTAGAATCTTGTTCTCACTGCGTGCACCTGGAATGAAGGCAAGTCAGTAGGCCATGTTGTTCTTTTATACCCCATGTCTACAATATCCAAAGATTTGCAAGGATGCTGAAAGAAGTCTTTAATTATTGAAGTTATCTCCTCTTTGGATGTTTATAAAGTATCATTATGCTCGTGCTTGGCATTTTAGTGAAACATATCTGCCATCAAAGGATTGGGCATGTTCATTTGATCCTTTTGTAGTTGTTCGGCCAATTTTTTGCCATTATTTAGTTATTGAACTATCTCTTCTTAATCTTGCTTGTATTCAGAGTGGCAATTCATTGCCATTTGCCACTTTTCTGAGCTGACCAACGTTTTTTTTTTAAAAAAATCTTATTGGATATGCTGCTCAAGCATATGGGAAGCCTACACAAAATGCCAACTCTTTGAAGTTTAAAGCAATAACAAGTGATTATTATAGCATACCGAGAAAAAGACAAGGACAGTGCAATTGCTTAGATTGTAAGCTAAATCATTTGGGCCATTTGCGACATATATGCAAATTATCTGTGCGTTGGGAACCATGATTGCAGCATTGCTAAGCACTTAACCATTGCTGCACGAGAAATAAAAGAATTTTAGAACAAAGCAAAGCGCCTTTCATTATTAATACAAGGTGCAGTTACAAGTAGTTTTCTGTGCCATAACACTCCACAATAACACACCCTGCCTTCTCCCACTAGAAAATTCTCACGGAGACCTCATTCTGTTGATTTGATTCAAAGCAGGTTGTAGAATATTGTAGAGGACCCATAGGATAGCAGGAGCAACAACAAACAGCAGAAGCTGGCCCCTGTTGTCACTGCTACTTGCATCAGCAATCGTGGCAATCTCACTAGCATCTGCAAGTGGGGTTAATACAAAACCTGATGCAGCCAATCCCCCAAGCCCAATTATCACCCCTTTGCTTTCCCTCATGCGGTTGATTTGGTTGAGTGCTGGCTGCAGGATGTTGAAAAGCACCCAAGCTATGGCTGGTATGAGAGGCAGCAATAGTGCAAGGCCCCGGTTGTCCCCTTCGGCTATCTCTGCTATTTGTTGGGCAGCCAAGGCAGGATCGCATGAGCTCAAGGTGGAAAAGATGGCTCCAGCAATGGCACTGCCAGTAAGGGCTGTGGCAGTGCTGTTGATTGGTTTTGACATGGCTAAGCCTTTTGGGAGGTTTTGCATGGAGAGAAGAGTTATAGGTTGTTTAGTTGGTGGCTTGGAAATGCTTTTGTTTGTGTTGTTGCTCAAGCACTTGGCATTGAGCATGGCCATTGTTGCCATGGTAGCTGCCATTTCTTCTCTCGCTCTCTCTTTTTTTTTTCTCCTCCTTTTCCTTCCCGGCGAGTTGTTTGAAGCAAAAAATGAGCTGCAAAAATTGCTGTGGTGGCAAGTTGAAAGCAGAGGTAAAGCCAGCCAAGTAAGGGAAATGAGATCCAATGGAATTTTGTTCTCTGGATTCTTCTCTTATCCAGAGAGTTTAATCAGTGAGATATGGACCTCATATTTCATACCCCACTATAGTTTCCTTATCACTTCCTTTCAATTACTTCAATTTTGTGGAAAGTGGATAATAATCCCACCTATGATTCCACCACCATCATGACTTGAAATTCTATATCCAGAAATGTTGGGCCGGGCAAGTCGTCGATTGGGCCTAACAACGGACCAAGCCCATAAGACATTCCAATGTTTTAGAAGATGCTGCACCAATCTTTATTTTAATTACTTTCACAAATTAATCCAAATTGTAAAAGTGCACAAAGGTTAGAGGCCGAATGGTCAATGATCTCAGTGCCTTAACGTACACGCACCTACCCATTCTGCACAAAATTAAAAAAGCATGGAAGTTGAGAAAATAACAACGCATTGTCTCGGAAAATATACATAAACACGCACACACACAAATGAAATATATATATATATATTCTTGTACCCTTCTTAGTTTTGTGTGGAAACGTGCTAAGGATAATGCTCAAAATGGTATCAACCAATACAATGACGCGTTACATTACCAAAGATACTGTTTGTTTCAAAGGGCGATGGAAAAAAGTATTTTCAAAGATGAAGGACGATTATTGATTTAACTTTGATAAACTAGTTCTCATTTTATTGCCCACCGTAAAAGATTGAATCAAAAATTTCAAAAATTGTTTGATTCTGGTGGATCCAAAGAACTGGGTTTCCTTGGCATTTATACAAAACAAATGGGATTCCAACAGTACATTTTTTAACTCCATGCGTAATGTTTCCTTACCAAGTCGGTGGTGTTCCCAAGTAACTCGCTTGGCATCTTTTGTGGGCCCTTGTTGGACCCACAAAATCAAAGGGCGCCCATGATTTTCAGTAGATACATGTAAAATGAGTTGGGCGGCCCACGATTCGGCCACTGTGAACAACCTATATGTCAGACACGGCCCCTCCTCTGTGCTTGAGCTGGGTTACGAGCCCCGACCGTGCTTGACACGATGCATGATAGACTTTGTGCTTAGGTAACCACACGCGAGTGGTTTGCGCACTTACACAACAAAACGATTAAAGCTCAAACATGACACGATCATGATGGGAGCTCGTAATGCTTGAACTATGTTGGATTTATTGTTCAAATATTTAAGTTCGACCCAAAAGATTTGCAAGTCCTTCCAAGATATTAACACGAAACCATGAAATTAATACAATACGATTTATTTTACATGCAAACATATCGGACATCACAATCAAACATTTTTCTTTTATATATATATATATATATATATATATATATATATATATATATATATATTATTTTTATTTTATTTTTGGATGATTAACTTCAACGATGTTGACAGAACTTGGCTTTAGTTAGAGTAAAAGAAAATAATATAAAATTAAAATTCTTGCAAATAATCAGGATGAAGTGGGCCCCAGTCTCGCTGCATTATTGTTTTCAGTATTCCAGACATGTAGCCAAAAGGAAATACTAAGAATTTGTTCAGCCAATGGGAAGCAAACACGTGCTCGATAGGCATTTCTTTCTCTCTCTCTCTCTCTTGCTTTCTTTCCCTTCTCCAATGTCGCTTCCTTGGCTACGAATGAATATTGTATTTCCAACTCCATGAAAGGCTGGGTATCATAAAATAAACAATTAATCTCGGCTCACTATTTATACAGGTAGCCTAGCGAAATCAGTCTAAGAAGCATCCAACCCGTTCCATGAAGGGAAATTGTTAGGTGGGTATGGATTTTTTTTTTCATACAAAATTTATACAACAAATAATACAATTAGAGTCATTGGATTGCACATTTGTTATTTTGTTTTTATAAAATTAATAATTATAATTTATACTTTTTATTGACTCACATTACTTTCTTATTAAAAACCTATATCCATGTGATAGGACCCCTTCTATAAAACCATGCACATATATTTCCAAGCCAGAAAAAGAAAAAAAAAAAAAGTTGGGTACGATAGTATGATATGACCACTTGGTGGGATCATCATAATCTGTTTTTGCTTAGAATGGCTCCTAGAAAGAAAGAAGGAAGGAAGGAAGGAAGCATATTTTAGCCATTATGTGCTTCCCATTAGTTAAATATATAAAGATAAGGCTTGTTTCCCAATTAATGAACAGTTTACAGCTAACTGCAGATACATTATTATCCTCTTTTACATTGCAGATGGAAAATAATCTCCATGCACCCGACTTCCAAGCCCTTATCCACAAGAGCAGCAAGACTCAGTCTCCAAGAATCAAAGCCCCCCTTCTTTCTCCTCAGGCAACATTTTATTTTATTTTTTTTGGTGGCAATTATTATTAAAAGATATATAGCCAGGATTATAGTCATACAATTTCCAATTTAAGTTATCCTAATGTTTAAGGTCAGGTCTAAACAAAAACTGATTTTATTTTATTTTTCGAACAGTAGAGAGTCAGTGTTATATAACCTGCAAGCCACTGTACTTAACGCCTTGTCTCCCATTATGATTTGGGATCAAATATAAATATATATTTTGTGTATATGTCTACTGAGGTATATATATATATACATGTATGGTTATAAGCAAAAACAAATCATTGTCACCTTATTCTCTAATTCATCAACACAGTGGCAAAGCCATGTCGATCGTCTGGCATAGAGGTTTTACAATAATTTATGTATTTGCGTCTGCAATAAAGTTGACGAGTTTCTAGCTACGGCATTAACTCCTGATTGGATTTTCTACAGAAGTATATGCTGGAAAAAGCTCCCCAGCAGAGCTCAATGACTTCGACACTTGGTAATGCAAGAAACCTTGTTTCTGGTGACAGAGATGAGATGATGATATATGTTGGGTCTGCACATTGTGTATCATTGCAGGGGCCTACAGGGACTGCGCAACTAGATGTGTAGGCAAAGCAACCTCAAGGAAACATGGACCCCAGATGCATTCTTACCACTGGTCTGTTTATGGCCCTAGGAAGCTGATGTAAGAATTGGTGTTGCTGCTTTGCATAGCCAGTTACAGGTTTTCTGGTTTTTGAAGAAGTTTTCCTCTTAGCTTCAAATTTCAGTTAAAGGTAGTTGTTGCCAGCTGCAGAAAAATCAGCAAGGCTCCAATCAAAGTGTCATCTTATTGTGTTTTGTAATTTTGTGATCTTGTTCAAGAGTTTTTGAATTAGAATTATGTCGCTTGTTCAAATAGAAAATCTCCCATTTTTGTGTAAGTGATTCTCTAGGAACCACCGTTCCTCTTATTTATTTATTTATTATAATCTTTGCAACATAAGTTATTAATTTAATATTCTATATTAAAAATAAAAAATTTATATATTTTAAAATATTAAGTTATTATATTGACAAAAAAACAAAGAAGAAGTGTAATTAACGCCTTAAACTCCATATTTTGCATATCAAACTCTTTTTTAATCATTTTGCATGTGAAGTAATATGGCACGTGAAATCACTTTCTAGATTGGCTCGCACATTGCAAAGTTTTAATACACTAGAGTTTTTATTTTTTATTTTTTATTTTTTTTTTTAAAAAAAAAAAGAGAAAAGAAAAGAAAAAAATCTTATCATTATCAATAAAGAAAGAGAAAGAACGAAATTTACTGCCTATTATCCATCAACCATAGGATGTGGTAAAGTCCTTTACCGCAGTTAGGATGAAGCTGTCCCAAGTCCCAACCATAAAATAAAAAAATAAAACCATTTTCAACATTGCTGCTGCATAATGCATGCTGGTTCGGTTCTAATTTCGGTTTGGGTTCTCAAATTGGTTGTTTCGGTTCTACAGTTAAGAAAACGATACCCTGTTACTCGGGTTTGGTTTCGGTTCATGTCCAATCTTAGATCAGTCACATTTTTTTTTTCAATTCTTACATGATTACAGTTATAGTTTTCAGAGACAAAGAACTGTAATCAAACCGTTCCTCCATAATTTCGATTTTAACCCGAATGCTTCAGCCAATCTTAATTTTGATTCGAAACATAACGTGTTCATACACTACATAGCTCATCCTTTGTAAAACGTATAGATATAGAACAAGTGAGGCACTTTCTCTCTCTAACGCACAAACACACATACAGCGGATTAAAAAAAATAAAGCTAAAATTTTTAGTTCACTATTGTTCATAAAAAATAATTAAAAAAAATCCTTTCTTTTCTCTTGCCTCCTATATTCCCTTTCCTCTAGTTATCATTAATCGCAATACCCTTTTCGCTATTTTTGATTTAATTGTGTTAGGACAGAGCAGTGTTGATCGAGAAGTGTTCAACTTGATACAAGTTTTTGCCGTCTTTGGCACCGGAAACCATAAAATCCTGTTACTTTTTTGACAGATGCTGATGGGTCTTGAGCAATCTCGGGTCTTGATGACATGTAATCCTCGTTTCTTACAAGTTTTGTCACGATCTGTAACGATCATAATGTGTAGCAGACGATAAATTTGTTCAAGGAAACATGCAGTTTTTTTTTTTTTTTCTTCTGTTCTTCTGTTTTTCAATGGATTCTGGTTAAGTGTACCCAGCAGTTTTATTGTATTGTCTGATTATGTTTTCTTGATGATCTGGTTAAAAAATGTACAGAAATATGACCCCAAAAGTCTTTGGCCGGTGAAGTTATTGGATTTTTTTTTTCTTCTATTTTACTTGTTTGGATTGTTTTCTGATGGGGTCAACAAAAGTTTTCGTGTGTGACTGTGAGGCTGCATGAACAGAAGTTTATGTTTTGATGGCAGAATTTTTTGCTTTCTGGGTTTCTTTTGAGTGTGGAATATACTTTTCTGAGTAGTGGTATTCTTCTCCCTAAAGGTTTTTTTTTTTTCTTTTGGTGCATCTCAATTTGTCACTGCTTACCGGTGGCATGCTTTCATTTAATTGGATGATCAGAATTTCTGAGGCCAAGCTTTGTCTATTGGAGTGATGAGGCCACACTGTAGTTTTTTGGGTTTTGATCATTGTTCTCACCTAGTTTATGCAATAATCGCATCCACCTTTGTGTCACAGTGTTTATCTTTCTCTATATCTCTGTCTGTATCAATTGGTTAAAGCATTTGGGATAGTTCAATTTGCTATTTTTTTAACAGGTGTTCAAGGAGTACTTATTGGCATGTGTTTTTTCTGTAGGCTTAACGTTGAAGGCTTGCTGATCAATATATAGTACAATCAAAGGTAGTTACTTTTGATCAAAGTTCTGTATACTGTATGAAATTAGCTTGAGACATACAATTTTAATCTTTATTGATGCTTTGGATCATTGGACAGAATAATGTGTTCACTTTTGGTGATATTTTTTCTATAATCTTTGCAGGAGTTTAGATCTTCTCTTCCACTAAGTTTGGACCACTGCATCATTGAGCTGCACCCATGGATGCCACAACAAATGGAACCCCAACTGTGCTATACCATAGCATAACTGACCAGCCTATCACTGGCATTGTTCCTGTTCCAGTGCTAACATTTGAACGAAATCAACGTCATTGTTTTGGGGACTCTGCTCCTGGAGAGTTTCCCTTGGCTGCCAACCCTTCCATTGTCCTTCATGTCCTCACTGCTTGTAATTTGGATCCCCAAGATCTTGCAAAACTAGAGGCAAGTGGTCATTTGCTTTATCACTTGATCTTGACTCAATTTTTTACTCTTTGAATTGATAGTGCTGCTGATTTGGTTTTGATTGTGCATAATGCAGGCAACATGTTCTTTCTTCCGGCAGCCTGCAAACTTTGCCCCCAACTTTGAATTGTGCTTATCAGAGCTTGCTGCTCTAGATATGTGTCAGAAAAGAGCTGTATTTAAACAAACGTCACCCGAACAATGTCAAGAGTTGAAAGAAAGGTGTGGGGGGTCATGGAAACTGGTCCTTAGATTTGTACTGTCCGGAGAAAAATGTTCTAGGAGGGAGAAATCCCAGGCAACAGCAGGACCTGGTCATAGTATTGCTGTGACATCAAAGGGAGTTGTTTATTCATTTGGCTCTAACAGCTTGGGACAACTTGGGCATGGCTCTACTGAAGAGGAATGGCGACCTCGACAAATCAGGTTGCAAATTCTATGATCACTACTTAGACTAGATACTGTACATGCAGGAAATCACAAGGGGGGGTACCTGTCTACAGGAAGTTAATGGAACTTCACTATGTCGCAGATCTCTGCAAGGCATTCGCATTATCCAAGCAGCTGCTGGTCCTGGCAGAACAATGCTGATTAGTGATGCTGGGCAGGTTTATGTCTTTGGAAAGGATTCTTTTGGCGAGACTGAGCATGGAGTTCCAGGAAGTAAACTGGTTACAACTCCACAGCTGGTTGAATCATTGAGAAACATATTTGTTGTGCAAGCTGCAATAGGAAATTTCTTCACTGCTGTTCTATCCAGAGAAGGCAGAGTTTATACATTTTCTTGGGGAAATGATGGCACGCTTGGTCACTCAACAGATCCAAACGATGTGGAACCTCATCCTTTGTCGGGGGCACTTGAAAACATACCAGTCGTGCAAATAGCAGCTGGTTACTGCTACCTTCTTGCTTTGGCTTGTCAACCCAGCGGCATGTGAGTTGCTTTGTCTATTAACTTTAGAACAATATCATGAGAAATGGAAAAGGGAATAAAATATGGAGACAAAAAGGTTTCTTTTAGATGTAGTTTATTTGAGCATGAGAATCTGTGATGCTGTAGTGTCCTAGATTTTTTCAGATTGTGAAAATTATCTGTGTCTTGCATTGCTTTTCTTTTTCAGGGACTCTCACCTGAAGTAAATTAGAAGTTGTGCAAATGATGTACTGAACCAACCAACATTGTTTTGGATGTGTATCAGGTCTGTATACTCTGTTGGATGCGGCTTGGGTGGGAAGCTTGGACACGGGTCAAGGACTGATGAGAAGTATCCTAGATTGATTGAACAGTTCCAGGTTTTGAATCTTCAGCCAGTGGTGGTTTCTGCTGGTGCTTGGCATGCCGCTGTTGTGGGAAGGGATGGACGTGTTTGCACATGGGGTTGGGGGCGTTATGGATGCTTGGGCCATGGGAATGCAGAATGTCAGTCAGTTCCTAAGGTCGTGGAAGCATTGAGTAAGGTCAAAGCTGTCCATGTTGCTACAGGAGATTATACGACCTTTGTGGTTTCTGATGATGGTGATGTGTATTCTTTCGGATGTGGAGAGTCTGCTACTCTTGGACATAATGCTGTTGTTGATGGACAGGTGTGGTGCTTATTCATTGTGTATTGATTAATGTGGTTTTAGATATGAACATAGTTTGGGTGTTAACTTCACTCGGTTAGCATGTTCTTTGTCAAAGTGGCTTTACCCTTTGGTAAGCAAGTTGTCTTTCATTTCCACAGTATATAGACATTGTAACTACCAACCATTTAGTTTCTAAATAGCAGCTAGCCATTGCATGTGGACATCTAGCTGCCGCAGGAAAACTTTGTTCATCCTTTGATTGCTATGTTACCGTTGACAAACACAACTACCAATATGCAGACAGTGACATGGGAAACTAATGATAGTTATTGATACATTTAGCAGCCATAGGAGTTCACTGATTGTTTGATTTTTCTCATCCTCAACACCATCTTCAATCTATATGTAGCAGATGAAGTGAACCTAATCACAATTACATTTGTTTTTGGCAGGGAAATAGGCATGCTAATGTGTTGAGCCCGGAGCTAGTAACATCTCTGAAGGAAGTTAACGAGCGAGTGGTGCAGATCAGCCTCACGAATTCAATATACTGGAATGCTCACACATTTGCACTCACTGAGTCTGGAAAACTTTATGCATTTGGCGCCGGAGATAAAGGGCAGCTTGGCATAGAACTTGCTAACAACCAGACCGAGCGTGTTCATCCAGAGCGGGTTGACATTGATCTCAGTTAACCATTAAAGGGCTTACACTCCTATTCCTTACTCTATTTCCCAAATAACCTACCATCATCACACCTTGCATTTGGTGTCAGATTACCCTTGTTTATTTTGTACATAGAAACAGAGACAACCGTGACGATTTAAGCTTTAGGTGTAGTAAATTAAGGACTGTCTCGCGCTCACACCGTGCATGGTTTGGTACATGGAAAGAATGGTCTATGCATAGGTGGCCTCAACTTGCTAATAGTTCATACATTTGTTAATGTTCGTTAATAACTTATTTCTATTGGCCAGGATTTCTATCTAAATCAATGTAGATCTTTTAAGTTAGGGAGTGTTGTTGCCATGTTAGACTGAGGACCATTTGAAACAGATCATACTATTAGGTTGTATGATGCGTGAACTAGTTGTGAACCTTTTCTAGTTGGAGCTAACAAAAAGAAACACTTAAAACACAGTAACGTCAGATTAGGGAACAGAATTGCCACTCCAAATGTATTTAATTGGTTTAAAGTCTCAGCAATTATTTTTCCAATTTTCAGGTTATAAATCCCGATGAGTTGTGAAATTTGTAGAAAATTTTAGAGAGTTCATGTTATTCAGGTTAAGGATCAAAAAAAAGAAAAAAAAAAACAGAGAGAGAGAGGGAGCATTTGTCAGCATTAAATCTAAGCTAATTAGGCAACACGGCATGCCCCTACAAGCAATTTCCATTCATTGAGATTCCGTCCCATCTACCAGTTCCCCTCCCTTTATAAGGTCAAATTCAGTATCCAATAAATTTAATATAGTTGCCCCACATTAACATTGTATTGACTTAGTTAGCAGAATGAGTGCTTTCTCTGCCTTATTAAATTAAATTTGTCAATGAGTAAAAAACACAGCTATGACTCTTTGAACAATATTACAAGATTCCAATGGCGCAGCCTTTCATTCAGAATCCTACTTAACTGCACTAAAAAAAAGAATGTAGCATTGTTAAACTCTATTGGGGCAAACCAGTCCTGTACCAATTTTCAGCCATAGAATATTGTTGGGGGGGGGGCACTTACATGGTCCAAGTTGGCAAATTTAATAATTTCTTACGGGAAAAAAAAAAGTTACATAAACGCAAATGAATTGACACACATTGCAATATCTTTTAATATATAATTATAATTAATAGTAAAAGTTATAAATATACAACTATTCATGGGCTTGCTCGCCCGATGGATGGCTCCACAAAGCCAATGGCTAGGAGTGATCTTGCCATTTTGCACAATTGAATACTGATCACTTCATTTATTTATGCAGAGACCCACATCGAAGATGATGAGCCCACTTCATTTTTTCTGGGTCTGCCTCGAACCCACTACAGGGACCCACAAGATCTGAGAGCCAGGAAATCAAAGGGTCTGATTTTTGACTCAGACCCATTAAAGCCCAAGGCCTCTCTTTTCATGGACGAGACTCTTTGATGAGTTACGTGCTGATGTGGTAGAGTGAGTCTTACCTATACAGGTAAAGTATATATAATATGTAAACAGATATTAATAATTTATACACAATATATAAAATTTATATATTTTTTCAATATTTTACTTTAATTACTTACTCGTTATATAATTGTTTTTTTTAAAAAAAAAAAAAAGAAAAAAAGAAAGAAGAGAAAAGGTGTCACAACGACTAGGACACATCCATTTTTCAATGAAAGCTCTGTAGAGAAGGATTATGAGTAGAGAGAGATCACATGGGGGAACGTGGCTGTCTGCTCGAGCATTGAAGAAAGTTCTCTTTTTTGGGAGTATCCATCGCATTAAACGATATAAGATGACAATGACACTTCAACAATTCGCCGTGCCGCTGATTGGACGGCTGGGCTGGTACGGACTTCCACATGTTCACAGTTCGAAAGCCACCCCCTTTTAGGAACTAATTAAATGTATCGAAATAAAAATTATAAATACTCCTGCAATTTTATAATTTAAGAAGAAAAAGAAAAAGAAAAAGAAAAGGAAACTAAATAAGTTCATAATCACAGGCATGGAGGAAATGAAGTTGGTTGATATGAAGTGTTAAAGTTACGATTTAGTTTTTCCTTTCTTTCTTTTTTTACTCCTTTTGATGTTGTGTTTATATCACAATTAATTCATTATTTTCAAAAAAAAAAAAAGGTTAATATATTGTAGTGAGCGAGAGTAGAAGATTATAAGAAATGGCTTTTTTTTTTTTTTATGTGACTTAAACTTTTAAAAAACAAGTCTTGGTTTTCAACCATTATGTTTTTTTCTCGACTTTTGGTTTCTTCATTCAATTTGTTTTTCATTTCAACTAGGTGCTAATTACTTCAGATTAACTAACATTGTTAACTAATCATTTACCACAAATTGGATTGGATTTTTTTTTTTTTCTGTTTGTCACATATCTTACAGTTGCTGTTAACTAATTTTAACGGAAGCCCAAAATCGAAGTGGGATGAGTAGGTTTAAATAAATAATAAATTTATAATATTTACATTAAATTATTTATTTATTTGTATTCCAACATGATATTACAATTACTCTCTCTCCCTCTCTCTCTCTCTCTCTCTCTCTCTCTCTCTCACACACACACACACACACACACACACACACACACACACTCACAGTTTTATCAAGCGGAACCCTTTTCACATTTCCAGGCACTGCCCCAACTGCATTTGATGCTAGTGAGAAAATGGGGGCTGATTGGCGCTTCACCAAACTATTTCCATGAAATTTATGACATCCTATAATCATCTTCTCTGTCAAACACACACAAATACACACACATCTGTCTTGGAACACAGGAAGGAACATGAATAGAGTGACTGCTCATTGAGGGCAATTTCAAAGTTGTAAATAGTCAGCACATTAATACTCTGCACATGCTGTACATGTGGTGCTGGTCATGCGTGTGGCAGAACTTTTGGGATTCAAGTAATATAAGTTATTCAAGTTATCATAATTCATTGGGTTGCCCTCTGTAGGTCGGCAAAGAAGCGAAGCTTTCAATGCAAAGGAAACAAGCAATGTCTTCACTTCTATAGATAAGAAAAGTGCAGGACAGGAGGCTGATATGGTTGTCTGTCCCAAAGTGGACTTTACATTCTGCTGTATAGGTCTTTTTTTTTTTTTTTTTTGGGTTCTGTCTACAGGGAGGGTGTAAGCATTCAATGGGAACAGGGGGAGAGGATTTAGAGGAGTTAGCAGGGGTCTAGCCCTTACCTCCTCCCTGACCAAAAGGCCAAGTATCCATCTGTGCTATCGATAGCAGATTTTTTTGTTTTTTATTTTTTGTGGGTAGCAACTGCTGTATAGTTTATAAAAACAATAGGATGGAGTTGATTCTGTCTAATTAATAATTAATAATGTTGGTTACAATTCCTTATCAATGCTTTAGTCCCTGGATTTTTTTTATTAACAGCAAAATTTGTTGAGCTGCCAAAAATGTGCTATGAAATCCAAACAAAACCTACTTGACTAAATCGTAGTAGACATTCCCAGTAAGATAACACCGTATAATTCCCTTAAACCCAACATCTGTTGGGTTGTGGTTGCTGGTTTTGGAACTCAGTAGTCACTGCTAATGTCATTCTGATGGTCTAGGTGGCTCAATGATTCTTGAGCTCTAGGTGTAATGGGTGAGAGTCATTTTCTTAACCAAACCAAATAGCTGGACATACTTAATACAAGTTTGTCTTTAATGCTACTTGAATGCAATACGATGAGAGCTTCTAATAACATAAAAATGACACTGATGTTTTGGAAAATGATCGCAAAATTAACCGAGAAAACACTGACTAATATATGATTCAATGTCTAGTAATGGCTATTTTTTCACTTAAGCAAGTGATAGCAGGTTCAAATTGGCAATTTCATCGTCTTTCTAATAATCCAGGAAAAGGGTTCGATTGTCAGTATTAAACAGGAAATTAATAAGCTGTTCCAACGGCCTGCATTTAAAGGAACAAATAGTTTCATAAAGAGAAACAAAAGCTGGGAAAATGTTTTTTAAGTGTCATGATAAGGAAAAACGTAATGTAAATAAGGGTGTCTTCGTTTTCAACAGAACACACACCGACAGCAATAGCAATCAAGAAGTGTCGGTGTATAGCAATAACCTTCAATGTTATAGTTAAGCTGTCCATTTCATCCGAAAGACGCCTACAGATGATTATTTTCATTGTTGGAGACACAAATGATGGAATTATTTTGCATGATGTATCCACCCGTGACTCAGCATACCATGATACCCACTTGTTGTTTCTTAGGTTTATAGTGACCTAAAAAGGTGAATTCAATTCCTAATAACATTGCAACGTAAAAAGTTTTCAATTCAATGGCACGACTTTAACTAGAAGGAGAAGCCTTGACATAAAAGTAAGATTTTTGTAGTGTGACTTGTTGAAGCATTAAGGCAAGCTCTTAGTTATATTCCCTTTATAAGCCCTTCCAATCCTTTCATACTTACTCACAATTTCTCTATCTCCATATCCTTCTTTTTAAGTTTTGAGAGTAATGGCAATCCCACTCTCTCTTCTATTACTTTTGCTTGTTCTGCCTCAAACTCTAATTTCCTCCTCACCAGTACAAGATCCTGAATTGGTAGTAGAAGAAGTACACAAGTAGGATGGCAATAATCATTTCAATATTAATTTAGTACCTACAAAAATAAAAATAAAGAAAGAAAGAAAAAAGAAAAGGGCGACACATTTTCTTAACTAACTTGTTCCATTTGTTTCAGGAAAATCAATGCCTCTGGGAGAAACTTTGGCTTTTTCTCTTGTGGAACTGGTAATCCAATAGATGATTGTTGGCGTTGTGACCCCAATTGGGAGAACAACCGGCAACGGCTGGCAGACTGCGGAATTGGGTTCGGCAAGCATGCCATCGGTGGTAGGGATGGTAAGATATATGTCGTGACGGACGGCAGCGATGACGATCCTGTGACCCCAAAGCCAGGCACCCTTAGGTATGCTGTTATCCAAGACGAGCCTCTGTGGATCATATTTGCACGTGACATGGTGATCGAACTCAAGGAAGAACTCATAATGAACTCATTCAAGACAATTGATGGAAGAGGAGCCAATGTACACATAGCTGGTGGTCCATGCATCACCATACAATACGTGACCAACATTATAATTCATGGTATCAACATACATGATTGTAAGAGAGGAGGGAATGCTTATGTGAGGGACTCCCCTGGACACTATGGGTGGAGGACTATATCGGACGGTGACGGGATCTCCATCTTTGGAGGGAGCCTTGTATGGGTGGATCATTGCTCTTTGTCTAGTTGCAATGATGGATTGATAGATGCTATTCACGGATCAACGGCCATTACAATCTCTAACAATTACATGACCGACCACAACAAGGTCATTCTCTTGGGCCACAGTGATACGTACACTCAAGACAAAAACATGCAGGTCACCATTGCCTTCAACCATTTTGGAGAAGGGCTCGTCCAAAGAATGCCAAGGTGCGAAAGTTTCTGAAATCAGAACGTTAAACTAGACCCATATTTCCAATCTTCTTTGTTGAGTTTAATTGCATATTTATATATGTAAATTGCCATGCAAATGGTTCGGGGAATAGTATTCCAGTATTCACTAAGCACCAAAAAAAAAAAAAAAAGTAGCATTAAATCGATCGCTTATCATAGGATAACGGTTGAGGGGCGAGTTTTGGTACAATGGTAAAACTTAATTAATTGTAACATAAAAGTTATAAGTTTGTACCACATAAAGAGCATAAAGACAAGGATAAAATTACCCATATCTCTTTGTCAGATTTAACAATGCCTAAGCATCTTGCGCTAGAAACACCCTTTAAGATAGGGCCATGGTCCCCATGCTTTTTGAATTTGTTCTGTTGTGCGCGCCCCCCCCCCCCCCCCCCAATGACAGATGTAGACAAGGATACTTCCATGTGGTTAACAATGACTATGGCCACTGGGAAATGTATGCAATTGGTGGCAGTGCTCATCCTACAATCAATAGCCAAGGCAACAGGTTTCTTGCTCCCAATGACATATTCAACAAGGAGGTAAAAAAAAAAAACACATGATTTGTTATTAATCCCTTCATTGATTGCACCATTTGTTTGTCCATGGTCCCACATGAGCATAAATAAGGACAATCAGGAAAACTTCTATTCTTTCAGGTAACTAAGCATGAGGATGCACCAGAAAATGAATGGAAGCATTGGAATTGGAGGTCAGAAGGGGACCTAATGTTAAATGGTGCATTCTTCACGCCATCTGGGGCAGGAGCCTCTTCCAGTTATAACAAGGCATCCAGCTTAGGTGCAAGACCATCTTCGCTGGTGAGTCAAATCACAGCAGGGGCAGGGGCGCTCAATTGCAAGAAGGGCTCACGATGTTAATTGTTGGCTTTGCATAGAAGGCCCAAGTTAGCCTTTAATTAATATTCTAAAACTAGTTGGGGGGAATAACGCCAAATGTGTATTTATAGGAGGATTAATATTCAATTCGACAACAATATTAGCATAGGAGCATGTTTCAACGAGACCCCACCACCATAACGCGAATCTAAAAATGAGGATCTCGATGGCGAGAGACAATAGCTCAAAGCGTTTGCTAAGCCTAATGTTCAATATAGTGAAAACCTTTAGCCTTTATATGTCAATCTCTCTCTCTCTCTCTATGCACATGGGGTGGACCAACTTGTTAGCCCGCACCGTTGAATGAGCCTTGATTGATTGAAACTTGAGACAAAGGGTCGAATGCAATGCGAATGCCTTTTGGTTGCTCGGCTAATCTGACCCAATTTATAATGGAACTTAAACGAGACAACGTGTATACGAGAAGACAAAATGCTTTCCTTTCCCAATGGGCAAGACAGAAAATTATTGAGTTCAATTCCGGAAGAAAAGCAGTGCTCAACTGCATAAACAATCGCATCTGTTAGACAAGTCTCCTGTCTCCGACACGTCTCATTATCTACAAGAATAATGTTACCCGGATGAGAATGAAAGGTGGACACGACATAAGCACAGGGAGATGATACGTCAACAATGTAAAAGTTCACCCCCCAGCATTATGTTTTCTTAAGATCAATGAAGACACTTAAAACACATTCACAACAGACCCTGACCCGAGATTCCTCAACTGGCATCGCTCGGCATTCCATCCCGATAAGGGTATTAGGTATCCTAAAAAATTATCTTGGGAGTTTTGTGACATGGTATGCTTATGAATGACCGAAAGTCAGAGAGTTTTAGCTTTCAAAGGGCCGTGAAACTTCCAAAATAGTTAAATTGCCAATGGACGTCTAGTAGCCCAGAAATGCAAGAGAACATTCATTGTAAAATAAACAACTGATGCAACCACACACGAGTAAATACTACGATAAACCGGATGAACTCTAATCCAAAGTTTCACAAGACAAAACAGGCTCCCATGAATGCTCCGAATCAGCCTCGCAGCAAAATTAGATATGCTCTTGATAGAGAGCATTAATAATCAGATGGGGAGATGACATCATCGATTTTTAGTATCATTTTGACGACTTGCGTTGCGAGTAAGATCTGCTGCTGCTTCCCTATCAATGTCTCAAAGACATTTTGCTCCCTCATGTCATTCGTACCAATGTCATTGCAATCTATTCCGCAATAAGGATTTTCCTCCTGCATATTCCACTCAAAAGTGAAATAACTTCAAAGCTAATATTTAACAGTAGAGAACAAAAACAGCAGTGTCCCACAAAAGGACCTGCAATGTTTCACAACACAACGGACAGCATGGACATTTGCCATCAATTATTCAGCTCTTTCTTTGGTGGGAGTTTAGGTTCCAAAATAACTGACGAGGTTGAAATTGACAGTCATAGGTGCTTACCTTTACTTGCTGAGATTTTACGGCAGATAGTGTCTCAATGGGCTGGAGGCCGCTATTTTCTGCAAGTGCCATAGGAATGGAATCTAAAGCATCGGCAAATGCCCTGACAGCATACTGCAGATAGAAAGAAGGTGATAAAACACCAGCACTTATCAAACCAACAATGATCCAGAGAAAAGAATGAGGAGAGTCTCTACCTGCTCAACCCCTGGATATTTATCAGCAGCAGCCTCAACAGAAATTGAGCAAGAAATCTCAGCTGAGCCACCACCATAGACGATGGAATTGTTACGGATGAGATTTCTTGCCACACACAATGCATCATGGATGCTACGCTTTGTCTCTTCTATCATCATCTTGTTTCCTAATACATTACCAATTAACAGGTATGTGAGAGAACAATAAAAACATCCAAGCCATCCAAACTTCTGATTTGCAGCTATATGCAATAGTACTGCAAATGATTAGCTTGCACATCAGGATGCAAGAAAAAATTCTCATGGCCATTACCAAGATGTAGAATATGGTGTTACTAATAAAGAGAAATAAATAAGTATGGCCGATATGATTTTTCCCCACAAGCTTCCCCTTACTGCAATGGTAACCCCTTCCCTTTATTTCCAAACAAGATACAAAAGGTTGAGTGAGAGCAAGATGAAATAACTGGTGCTATCAACCAACAAACAACTTTAATTTTTCACACACAAGGATGCAAAAACAAATGAAAGAAACTTTGACTCAAAGCATCACAAAGAAAATGAGAGAATAAGCAAAATCAGATCAAAACATGTTGAACAAGGAAAAATCAAGGCCTACCTCCACGAATAAATATGGTTACTGCCCTTGAATTTGCACAGTGTTCAATGTACAACATTCGATCTTTTGTTGTGCCAAAGGACTTTTCTCGAACCAAGCCAGCCTTCAACACAGGAGAAAGAAAAAAGAAAAAAAAAGGATGATAGCAAGTCAATTTTACTTGTATCCAATAGCATGATATGAAAAGATTTAACATCTACCAATCAACAAGAGAATTCAATGTCAACTAATGTAAATTTCAGATATTGGCAACTTCCAGATTTTACCCTTCCCAGCTTCTCTGGTGTCAACTCCTGAAATCTTGGTACTATTCTTCCACCTATAAATAGAAGATAATTTTATCTCTCTGATGATGAACAAAACCTTGTTTGTAACCATGACCAATACAAAACTGCTTTACAAAAATGGTTAAGCAAATGAAACCAGATGGTAAGGAGCTGACATAAGACAAACCTGTGGCTATTGCTATAAGCTCCAACTCTACGCCACCTACCCATCTTACTGCAGGTAAGTTCCTGTGCATTAGTAAATGATTCGCCTCGTCATCAAAACCCCATTGACAGATAACCAATGTTGTTCCAACATCCTGTAACTCAGATATAAATAGGAAAAAAAAACATAGAAAGTGAGATAACTCATAGCCCATCAACCTACACAATTAATTCCAAAAAGAAATGTCATATGGCAAAGACATCTCTCCTCCCCCTCCCAACACCCCTCCCCCACCCCCACCCCCACCCCTAAAAAAGTAAAAATAAATAAAGAAAATGGAAGTCAAGGCATACCATACATGAGACAGATAAAACAGAAAGAACACGAAGAAATTGACAAAAACAAAATCCCACCTTGCATTTCTGAACCATATCATCAAAATATTGTTGCTCTTGCTCACGTAAAGTTTGAAATTTTTCCACTGTATCAATGTCCACCTTATGCTTTGTCTTTGGCTTAGGTGGTTCAAAAGGGCAAGTCAATATGGCAATTTTTGCATCCTCAATTTGCTTTGGCATCTGTGGATGACTCATATCTTTGTCGACTACTATTCCATATATCAACTCTGTGTCTTCCAACTTGCCCCCGACTTTGCCTTCAACTTTTATCAAATCTAAATTAACATCTCTCCTCTCTAAATCTGCGACAGCAAGGACTGCTTTAACAGCAATCTCTGCCAAGCTGCGTTTGCACCGATTCACACTGCAAAATGAAAAACAAAAATTTTAACTTGCAAATAAATAATAATAATAAATTACGCCGAACCATCACTGCATTATCCAGAACCTTCCTTGCTAGATTTTAAGTTGCTTTTCAATGAAAGAAAAAGATTTTCCTGAACAAAATCCTGCACATGAAACAGTTGATTTAACATACACCAACTGCCATTCTTGCCATACAATCATATCTCTACCTGGATAAAAACTAAAAGGCTAAAAGACCCTCAAACAAAACTTCAAGTTCCATAGAAATCCACCTTAAGTGAGTCAAATAGGGAAGAGAATGGAAGCAAACTTACATCTTTGACGATAAGGTAGTCATACAAGGTTGAACCAAGGGCTCTATATTCGTTACATCAAAATCAAACTTCTGAGCAATATGCTCCAAATGATCAACAGCTATCTTAGAAGCCAATTCATATCCCTCTGCAATACGAGTGGGATGAATTCCGCGTTCCAATAGCTTCTCAGCCTGCTCTAAAAGAGCTCCAGCCATAACAACAACACCAGTGGTTCCATCACCAATTTCGTAATCCTGACTCCGAGAAAGCTCAACCATCAGCTTAGCAATCTGATTGTCCACATCCATCTGCTCCAGGATTGTAGCACCATCATTTGCTGACATCAAAAAATAAAAAAGTTGGTAAGTCTCATTTCTTGAAGTCATTTTCAAACTTTAAAAGCTCAAATTTTTCAAATATTATCCGGATCTGTCACTACACCTTAAAATCATCATTCAAAATTTCCAAATTTAATAAGCCTTGACAGGAAACTTCATTTCTATACCTTATACTATCCAGTAACAAGGCAGATCAATGACGGAACACATTCTGTCACTATACTCTAAAATTACCATTCAAAATGTTTAAATTCAGTAAACCTTGACAGGAAACTTCATTCTATACCTTAGCTCATTGAGTAGAAACCCTAGAAAAGGAAAATTACAGCAGAGAGAACGCAAAAAAAAAAAAAAAAAAAAAAACAGAGCAACTAAAACTAAATCAACTAACCATACAAAATGCTAAAAAAAATTCAAAAAAATAAAAATCACAGTGAAATCGAGTTAGTTAGAGAGAGAGAGAGAGAGAGAGAGAGAGAGAGAGAGAGAGAGAGAGAGACGGACTGATGGTGACGTCGCCGTCGGGGCTTTGGAGCATCTTGTCCATGCCTTTAGGGCCGAGGGAAGTGCGGAGGATGCGAGCGACGGCCTTTCCTGCGGAAATGTTAGCCTTCTGAGCATCGAGGCCTCTCAGTCGAGTCTTCTGCTCTTGCTCTTTCAATATTATGAACGGCCGACCGAACTCGTCGAACGCCAACGCCATTGCGATCACGATTTCTTTGAGATCGATCCAAACAGCAAGATGAAGAAAGAAGATAGAAGAGTGTAGAATACTATAAAGTTTCAGTGAGACTGCCGCCGCCTTCCCAAATTCAAAGCCCTAACTCCTAGCTCATTTTCCCGCACCCTCCTTGAGTTGGGCCCACATTGGGCTTGACTCATGGGTCCTATTTAGCATAACAGGCCTAAAATTGGGCCTTTTGGTGGGCTCTTCAGTTTGTTTGGAGTGATAATGATGTATGTGGAACTCAATTCAATTTCCTCTCATTTTTCTAATTTCTTTGTTTGATATCACAATTCTTAAATTATAAGAATTTAATTGAATAACATCCTTTCAAATATATGTGATAATGAGGTAAATTTGATTATTTTCACGGAAACATGCAAAAATTTGTTGGAATTTGATTTTTTTAGTTACTTATCTGTTGCTTATATTTTTAATAAAAAATAAAATAAAATAAAAAATTCAGTGCATTTGTATTATTTAAAAATTTATGTCAAACAAGATGTTAAAATTACTATTCAGTAGATGAATCAATTAAATTAAATTTCATCCTTAAAATTAAAATAAATTTAATTTTATACAAAATAAATTAGTGATGATTTTTTATAAAAAAAAATTAATAGTAACCCGTGTTAATAAATATATTATATAATTTATTAATAATAAAATCGTTTCTAAAATTAAAAGTTTTAAATAAATAAATAAACATGTTATCATATACAATAACTGTATCCGCGTTTTAAATTTAGCAAATTGAGATATGCACCGTACGATTAATCAGCATCGTCATCATCATAGCTCAGCTCATTGAATGAGATAACCGTATTAACTGAAAATAGGTCAACAAACTATCCCATTTATAACCCGAATGCAGCTTTCACTCCCATGATGTTCCTTAAAACTCTCCGCGAATGTCGTAGCGCGCTTTAAGCCAGATACCATCCATTCCTTCCATTACAACAACACAAGAACCTATAAAATCCAATTCCAATCGATACCATCAACGCCCCATCATCGTGCATTATATTCTCCTCCTGCAGGGTTCCCAGAGAACATCTGCACTCCCCCAATATACATCCTATACAACAACATACAAGCAAACGCGAGAGAAAGGAACTTTTTTTATTCTATTTATTTAACTTCAACGAGAAGAAATGGCAAGAAAGGTCATCGTTTTGGCACTTCTCCTGGTTGCCTTTGTTGGCATGGCCTCCGCGGCCGAGGCACCCATCAGTGATGATGTTATTGGTACGGATGATGGCTCTGTAGCCGGTGCACCCTCCATTGATGGATCTGTTGCAGGACCGTTGAGCAACTCACCAGTGGCAGGAGGAGATGGAACTGGAGCGGGAGAGGCTGCTGCAGGCCCTGACGGTGCTGAGGCACCATCCCAAAGTGATGGCTCTGCCCTTAAGGTCTCTGCCATCGCTGGAGTCGCCGCAGTCGCTGGTTACTTCTTCTAAGCTAGATATCTAAAAGATTTTTTCTTCTTCTTCTTCTTCAAGGTTCCCCAGTTGGGGCTAGCAGAATGTCTGGTGAAAGGGGAAACTTTTCGTTACTGGCTTTTGTCGTGACATTCTGTTTTGTATTGTAACTTGATGTTAATGCACCGGAACTTTAATGTTAATTCCAGATACACCAGCCTGATTGGAAAACTTTGTTTTGACGATTTGCGGGTTGTGAATTGTGTGAGCTTCATTTTATCATGAATATATGTATATATATATATGTATGTATGTATAGAGGAAATAAAACCAGGCTTCTAAAGCAATCTCCTAAATCAGAAAACAAAGCTTAAAAAGATGTGCAACACAGCCCAATCCATATGATCAACTTACAAAAAACCCCACTATGAATGGTTCAAATTTGCGTAATTCAAACAAGCAAACAAGTATTTATTAGTTGCCTCTCACAGAAGCTCCCAAATGGCAGAAGAATCATGTATAAGAAAATTTTTATCAGACCCAAGATCTATTCACAAAGATAACACCAAAAATTAAGGCCAAACCAAAACAACGGCTGTGCTGTTGAAGAATACAATTCCAAATAATTACATGAGTACATCCTGAGGCACGGTCTGTACCAATGACACAAAAATTCAAAACCTTATTTACATTGAGCGAGAAACTCTCCATCCTACTGGACAACCTAGTAAACATGATTCTCTACAACAAATTCTGGCATAACAACAGTTACATGAGCAACAGATTTGTTTGAAAATTAAGTCTAAGGAATAAGAATAAAATAGGGAACACAAAAGGCAGAACATCAGGCCTCACCCACAGCCTCATAGACTGGGGAACAAATCACAAACAACCATCTGGAACATTACAGCAATCAACTCATAGCCTAAACAGAACACCCCAGCATTACTTTATATGGGTGAAGAAAGCTTGTGAATCCTTTGCAACCTCAAGATGTAGGACCACATGTACACATAGGCCTGACACAGATGAGACAACACATCTCATATTGTGGTACTCACTATACAATAAAAATCCAGTGCTTTACAATAACTAAACATCAAGGTTATGGCCCTAACTTAAGACTGACTACTTTTCAATATTTTACATTGCCAAGTATACAACCCTTTTCGGTATTTTACAGGTTCAAGCAGTGCGTGAAAAGAGGAAAGGCTGAAAGCCTAGATGATTAATGCTCCCTTGCAAATTTGTCAGAACAGAGCCTTTAAAGGGCAAATCAAGTGAAGGTAGCCCATCTAACAAATCTTCTCCTGGCAACTAACAAAGATTGATTCAATCATGAAAACAAAGAGCTGTCCACTCCACTCCCTGGATTCACGATAAAAAGAAAACCCCCATGTCAATAAACATTTTAAAGATTTATTTGTCAAAGACACCATCCACAATCAACCTCTATCAACTGTAAATGAGAAAGAGAATCAAACTATCTTTTGACAGCAAATCAAAATAAGATATTTCACGTCCTTTCACTAGTCATGCCATCCTATAGGCATTGAACTTTTATGAGACAGAAAACACATAATAAGTCCATGTTGTTTCCTAGCTTGAACATTAAGTCATTCTGACCTACCTAAGTTCATGGGTTGAAATTACATAATTAAGGGCCATATCCCATCAGAAAAATAACAGTATTTAGATGTAGTGGATTAAACATACCAAAAACAACAAGATGCCGCTGAAAGCATCTCCTAATTGACACACAATCAAAAAAACCATACTTAGTTCCTAACTTTCTTCAAACTATATAGCACCCATCACAAAAGAATCCACAAAACAAAATAATAACAAATGAGATAACAAAGTTGACATAAAATGTTGCATAAAAGAATAGTCAAAGATTTCCACACAAGTGATCATAAAATGAAGTCAAACAAAAGATGAATGCCATGCATTAGCACCAGTGCAGCTTCTAAACTTTATGATATACAACGCTTTTATGTAGCTAGTGAAAAACAAAATAGCTATAAAATAGAAAATCAATCACGCCACTTCGCATGCAAGCAATTGCACGCTATCATTGGCATCTAATAGTGGTTGAAGCTTTTGACTTGAGTAGAAGGGTCACATAAAGTACTTTTCTGTGCACTAACAGCTATCCAGGATTTTTTTTTTTCCTGGTAAGTGCTATCCATGATAATAATAAGGATATGTCAAGCATATCCAGATCAAGCCATCAAAAAGGACATTCAGAAGAAATATAAATCCAACAGAATGCTCGGTTGCAGGGAGTAAATTCCAACCCAGAAATGTTAATTCTAAAGTCACAATGTTTTCAAGCACACAAATATTAGGTTCTTTCAAATAGCTTTTCTAGAATGGCATAGGAAAGGAACTGGGCATTGATGCTTCTCTCATATCAGTATGAGTACTTACTTCTTTCCTTAAATAGGCACCATCTGCATTTCAGGATATGTGTGGCGACTTGGGCAAAAAGGCTTGAAAGAGAGCAAATGAGGACCTGTAAAACTGTCCAAACAAAAACAGCAACTGGATTGCATCATTCTGAGGGTAAGCGTCTTCTCTTGCCATAATCTGCATCCCTTGATCGAGACCTATGATCCTCATCTGGCACTGCACGGGACCTGTTCCTAGATTTTGAAGTCTGCCCTCTATCCCAGTCATCCTCATAACGTGATTCCCTTTCTCTTTGCCAATGCTCTCGGTAGCTATCCTTTTCTTCCCTGTACCGATGTTCCCAGTGTTCCCTCTCAGACCTGTCCCAGTCTCGCTCCCTCTCATCATGATGCCTCCGATCAGAGTGCCCAGAAAGCTCACGCTCAGAAGCCCGTTCCTGTTCCTTTTCTCGCACAGCAGCACTTGACCGCACCCCTTTGTCATGAGTCACCTCTCCATAGCCATGGTCAGAAGCACCGTCATCACCCCCATAGCTTGATTCCCTAGTCCTTCGGCCATGCTCTTCACCCCACCCACCCATGCTTGTGTCAGACCAAATTCCAGCATTAGGTAGATCCATTCCAGATGAACCCATCATTCCCATCCCACCAGGTGGTATTCCCCGACCAAAAAATGCAGGGTTAACATGAGGAGCCACCCCAGGAAGTCCCATCGTATTAACAGCAGGAAATGAAGGAAGCATCCCAGGAAAACCTGGACCTGCAAAGCCTCCATAAGCACCACCTCGTCCCATATATGTAGGATCAAATCCAGCACCCATCATACCATGTGGGGGCATAATGCCACCAGCAGGTCCTCCAAGTGCAGGACCTGCAAGACCTTGTCCATAACCTCCACCATTGGCACTGCCAACAACTCCTGCAGTGGGCCCAAGCATGTTTTTGGGGCCCATGCCTCCCCTTCCCCTCACTGGTCCTGCACCCCCAGATCCTCTGTTGAGAATGCCCTGCCCACCTCGTGCCCATCCACCTCTTCCGTAGTTCCTCCCTGAATCTCCACCTTGGTAATTCATATTACCACCTCTGCCCACACCCTCATTCATAGGCCTTCTTCCTTGATTCTGAGGCCGAGACTGGGCTTGTGTTTTATTCATATACGAAGCTCCCATCTGCTTTATTGTCTGTGGAGAAGCAAAGGCTACAACACAAGCCCGACCATTGAAAACACGCCCATTCATTCCCTCTTTGCATGCAGCTGCAGCAGTAACATCATAGAATTCAACTTGGCAATAGCCTTTAGATTTACCACTAGCTTTTTCATCAAAGAACTTGATTTCTTTGACCTTTCCATATTGAGAACAAACACTCTCAAGCTCTGCATCTGTTGTCCACCAATGTAATTCTCCTACAAACAACATGGTTGAACCACCATCTACAGGGTGCCGAATGTGATTTTCACTCATCACCGGACGATTGGCATCTGGATTCATACCCATTTGATTAGCTGGAACCTGTGTGACATTTCGAGGATCACCAATGCCAGTGTTTGGCAAAGGTGCAGGTTCTACGGCGGCTTTTCTACTAATATCAGAAGAATTAATGCTCGGTTGGATGCTTGTCGATTTTTGAAACCCCAGGTTGCCTTTCTGTGCAGAAGGAGACCTATCTGGGTAGCCAACAGATTCAATTCCCTGTCCCTTAGCACCTGTGGGGACCTCTTTTTGCTCGGGAAAATACATCCCTGAATTAGAATACTTCCCTTCAACAGCAACCTCAGATGTGTTCAACCCTCGTGAACCCTCAGCTTCAACTCTTGGTTCTTGGACATTCCGAGCCTGAACTACTCCATTACCCACACTAGCAGGTGGTATAGGTGGCACCTCAGATCGATGCATGTGGAGGAAATTCTCTCCCACATTTACATCATTGTAGAGATCATCATACTCATCATCTTCACCCATTTCTTCCTCGGCAAGTGCAGGTATTGCACCACTTCCCTGATATTGCATCTTCTGAGCCCCTCCATACTCCTCATCTCCAAAGTCTATTTGCTCGTCAGCCATAGGATCAGTCTAAACTCATAAAAATGTGACAAAATGATGTCTCTTCAGCTCTGCCTAAATAAAACAAGAGCAACATCTGTAAAGAGCACTCTAGCCTAGTTGAACATCTTAGTGATGAAATATCACCACCGTTACAGTACTCAAAATGTCTACAGAACAATGGTAATCTTCTGTCTACCAAAAATGAACTCTATGGCATCTTGAAAATAACAGAAACAAGAAGCTCAATTCTTATCAATGGCCAACACCAACAGATGAAGAGAAAGACCCACCATAGAAAGTTCTAAAATGTCAATTAAAATCCCCAGTCTCTGAAGTCCATTATTACTTAATGATCTGCAAAAACATATCACTCAGTGACAAATACCATAAACCCATATCATAAATTCTTGGTATTTACTTTGCAAGATCGCTGAAAAGGAAAATGACCCATTTCACAAAATCACCCCAAAAAAAACTAATCTCACGAGATCAGATTGTAATTTTAGGCAAATCCCACTTTGCTAAATAACAGCGACAAACATCAGACAGCAACAAAACCTTAAAACATTGCAGACAACAAAAGATCCATGAGCTTTGCAATAAAGCAAGGAAGGGAGTAAAAACAGATCAATATCACACAGATTCAAAGGAAAAAAGAAAGAAAGAACAAGATATAAGAGAGGTCTGCTTACTATGTTTTTCTTCTCCTTCTCTCTGTCTCAAGTAGACTTGGGTCTTCTTCTGCTTTATGTTATGGTTTGTTTTACAGACTTTACCTGAACCTGGGCTACAGCGGAGTCGGGTAAAAACATTGGGTACAATAGAACAATAGAAGCATGATAATCAACAAAGAAAAAAAAAAAAAAAAAAACTCGAAACTGTTTGTGTAATGCCTGATTTGACAATTACTTGGTTTTTTCTTTTAAATTTCTTTGCATCATTTTAAATCAATATTATTAATTATAATTATATATTAAAACATTTCAAATATAGTATCAACCAGTTTATATGAACAGTTAAGATGGCACATTTCTTTAAATTGAAAAAAAAAAAAGAAAAAGATTATGAATCATCGGTATTTAATTTTTTATACAAAAAAAAAATCAAATCAAGATATTAAAAAATAATATTTAATATTTTTAAATATATATTTTTAATTAGTTAAAAAACAAATATATATATATATATATTATATTGATATGCCTCTGTGCATGAAACAAGTTGTGTCCATGTAATTTTATGTTGAGAAACGTTGGAATGGATATGTCAAGTATAAAAGCAAATCTTTTGTTTTGTTTTTTCACATTTTTATCTGATTAACGTGTGTCAACGCTCCCCAATGTAAATACAAAGGGCAACAACCCCAACTCCACAAAAAACAACCACATTGTGTGAGTAACTATAAACTGATCTTACAAACTTCATGCACCAGGGCCAAGACATTAGGCTTGGGTCCGTAGAACACCTCAGAATTACTCTTCACAGACGAGGAGTTTTAAGCCCTTAGCCTAAGAAGCTATACGGTCGACCGAAGGTCTGTGTCTACTAGAGGAATCCACAGTAATTTCAAGATATTTAAACAGTGGAGAACAACATCTCAAAAAGACGGTTTAGGATAAATACAAATCCAACAAAACGCTCTGTTGGAGGGCGTTTAATTCCAAACCCACAAACATCGTAGCTAAGAGAGATAATTTTTTGAAGAGCACAAATACAAAGTTTCGTTCAAATACTTCATACGTAGAATGCAGGACGAAAGTAATTCTGCGTCTATTCTTCCCTCGAATCCAAGTGAGTAGAGCTTACGGCTTCCCTCTCTTGCCACCCTCCATGTTTCAGGACTATGCCGACCACCGTGTAGCAACCTGGAGGAAA
Source organism: Kandelia obovata (assembly GCA_021464305.1). Taxonomy (NCBI): domain Eukaryota; kingdom Viridiplantae; phylum Streptophyta; class Magnoliopsida; order Malpighiales; family Rhizophoraceae; genus Kandelia; species Kandelia obovata. Next base: position 884,855 of record CM038488.1, read on the forward strand.
TAGACTTAAAAGGAGTGAAAAAGCAGCACATTTGCTTCACTCTGATGGTAAGCGTCTCCTCTTGCCATAATCAGCATCCCTTGATCGAGATCTGCGATCATCTTCTAGCACTGCACGGGACCTGCTCCTGGATTTTGAAGAAGTCTGTCCTCTATCCCAGTCATCATCATAACGTGAGTCGCGTTCCCGTTGTCGATACTCTCGGTAGCTGTCCTTGTCTTCCCTGTAACGATGCTCCCTGTGCTCTCTTTCAGATCGGTCCCGGTCCCGGTCCCTCTCATCACGATGTCTCCGATCAGAGCTCCCAGAAAAATCACGCTCAGAAACCCGTTCCTTTTCCCGGGTAGCAGCAGTTGAACGGGTTCCCTTGTCATGATTCACCTCTGCATAGCCATATTCAGAAGCACCATCATCCCCTCCATAACTTGATTCTGTCCTTCGACCATGCTCTTCACTCCAAGCACCCATGTTTGCGTCGGACCAGACTCCAGCATTAGGTAGATCCATTCCTGTTGGACCCATCATTCCCATCCCATTAGGTGCCATTCCTCGGCTAAAGAAAGCTGGGTTGACATGAGGAGCCACCCCAGGAAGCCCCATTGAATTAACAGCTGGAAATGAAGGAAGCATGCCAGGATAACCTGGACCAGGAAATCCTCCATAAGCACTACCTCGACCCATATACGTTGGATCAAATCCAGCTCCTATCATGCCCGGAGGAGGCATCACACCAGCTGGTCCTCCAAATGCAGGACCTGCAATACCAGGCCCATAAACTCCACCATTAACACCATTGACAACTCCACCAGCATTCCCAGGCATGTTTTTAGCACCCATGCCTCCTCTTCCTCTCATTGGTCCTGCACCCCCAGGACCTCTATTGATAATTCCCTGCCCACCGCGAGCCCATCCACCTCTCCCATAGTTCCTTCCTGCATCTCCACCTTGATAATTCATATTACCACCTCTACCCACGCCCTCATTCATCGGCCCCCTTCCCTGATTCTGAGGCTGAGATTGGGTTTGTGTTCTGTTCGTGTAAGAAGCTCCCATCTGCTTTATTGTTTGTGGAGAAGCAAAGGCTACAACACAAGCCCGCCCATTGAAAACATGTCCGTTCATTCCCTCTTTGCATGAAGCAGCAGCAACAGCATCATAGAACTCAACTTGACAATAACCTTTAGATTTACCACTAGCTCTTTCATCAAAGAACTTGATCTCTTTGACCTTTCCATATTGCGATAAGACACTCTCAAGCTCTGCATCAGTTGTCCACCAATGTAAATCTCCTACAAAAAGCATGCTTGAACCATTCTCTGCATGAGGCCGGATCTGATGTTCATTCATCATTTGACGATTGGCATCTGGAGTCATACTCATTTGATTAGCTGGGATCTGTGGAGCACTACGAGGATCAAAAGTGCCTGAATTTGGCAAATGTGCAGGTTCATGGGTAGTTTTCCTACCCATCTCAGAAGAATCAAGTGCAATATTGGGTGGGACTGATGTCGATCCCTGAAACACCATGTTCCCTTTTTGCGCATTAGAAGGCCTGTCTGGATATCCAGCAGATTCAATTCCTTGTCCCTTGGCACCAACGGGCACTTCCTTCCGCTCAGGGAAATGCAATCCTGCATTAGAATACTTCCCTTCAACAGCAACTCCGGCAGTGTTCAACCCTTGACCATCAGCTTCAACTCTCAGTTCATGACGAGCATTTTGAGATTGAACGCCCCCATTGCCCATGCTGGCAGGTGGAGGGGCCACCTGAGATCGGTGCATCTGAAGGAAATTCTCTCCCACATTGACATCATTGTAAAGATCATCATACTCATCATCTTCTCCTATTTCTTCCTCAACAAGTGCAGGTATGGCACCACTTTCCTGGTATGGCATCTTGGGAGCTGCTCCATATTCCTCATCTCCAAAATCTATTTGCTCGTCGGCCATATGATCCATGTTTAAACTGATAAATACATGTCAAATAGAATGTCTTCAGCTCCACCTAATGAAACAGGACAGCATCTATATTCTTTGCAAAATCATATTAACAATGGCAAATACATGGATGCCTGTTGCTAAAGAATAACAAAGTAAAAATACATAAATCTCGTTGTATTTCCTAGGATTCACTGAAAGAATTACCTCCAATAAAATCACCAAAAACAGATTAATCTCAGGAGTCAAGATCATAGATGGAAAAATCTCAAGCCAGAAAGCACAGTCACTTGTACAGCTCTATTTAACAAAAATATGACAACAAACAAAAATAAAACCAAGGAAATATGCATAAAAGATATGAACTATCAGAGATATTCAAAAAAGAATAATTAGAGAGGACCACATATTATGTTGTTCTGCCTTTGGGTTCATGCAGGCTTCCCCCCCCCTCTCTCTCTCTCTCTCTCTCTCAACATCTTCAAGTTGCATTATATTATATATACCTTTTCTGGTCATAACAAAGCTTTTACAAATTGCCCTTCCCCTCTTTCCAAACAGTAATACTTACTGCTTAGTCCACTTACTGTAACTTCTGAAATGAAGAAAACTTAATCACCTCATGGTGTTGCAGATGCAGAAATTAAAAAAAAAGGGGGAAGAAACTTGTGAATCAAATAAGCTCTGTTCTTGTTCATTCATTTATTTATCGATTTATTTGGAACAGCAGGATACCATTAATAAATAGAGCCTAAGAGCTCATCAAATGGAGCACACGAAGCCATCAAATAGCTATGTCAACCATCTCACAAAGAAGAGGGTAACATCTGTTCCTTCCACAGCCTCCCCTAATAAGGGGATACAAGATCTTTTAACTTTCATTTGAAAACAGAACTTTTTATACCAATAAATTGATTTCAAATTTTACTTTTATCACTTCCTAATGCATTGGCGTGGTGTTGGGTTAATTGAACTGAGCATCAATCTAAAAATGCGTTTACAAGCTGGATAAACAATTTTAATATGAAATTGAAACAATGAGAACTTCCATTGCCATCAAGCTTTTCACTTATTTTCTGGGTTCCTCAACAACCAACTGCAATCACATTACAAAAACTCTGGTGACACTCATTGTGCCAAAACAAGAACAACTCAAAAGTCATACTGAATTACAACAATCTCTTTTATACATATTTTTCAGCCACTCCACCAAAATACATAACCACTTTATGCATCCTCCTTAAAATTTAAATAAAAAAAATTACAAAAAAAAAACAAATCAAAAACTGAAAAATATATTTACTTCCACAAGGAAGATCAAATCTAAGGAGAATCTAACCTACTTAATTAACAGTATCGGTATAAGACAATAGGAAGAAAGGAAACAACTAATCCGGAAAAAAAAAACAATTAAGGAAAATTTACATCAAATCGTCTTCAAAAATGGGCTCGCTGTCAGATTCTTCAACAGACTACGCTCCAAATCTTGAAATACAGAAAATCGACCTTCAACTTCGACCTGTTGGAAGAAAAATAAATTATATTTCGCACAAAGAAAGAAAATAAATATAAAAGCGTCGAAGAAAAAAAAATCTAAAAGCGAGATTTCCCACCTTTGAGCGTATCCGAAAAGCTGAGCCCCTCCGCCCCAAATCTCCGTCCAATTAGGGTAAAATAAAGAAAGACAAAATAAAGCCAGAAACGGCGGAAAATCGGTGAGAAAGGGCGGCAGCAGAAGAAGTGGCAAGGGGAGAGAGGATAAGGAGGAAGGCGACGGAAGCGAGAGGAAGAGGAGGGCAGCGGCGGGGGCGTCAAAGGTAGATAAGAAGAAAGTAGAGTAAGTAAAGGCAAGCCAGAAAACTCCAAACTAAATAAATAAACATATAGATTTAACCATTCACGGGGGGCGCTGGTCCGGCCTATGTTTTCTCTTAATAAGCCCAGATGTGAAGCCCGAATCACATCTCAAGCATTGAAAATTTAAAATATAAATTTAAGAAGAATATAAAAAAAAAATTTAAGAATAAAAAAATTATTTTATTTTGTAACTCTTAACTTAATTGCTTAATAATATTTGAAAAAAAAAATATTTATTTTAATTTTTTACAGAATTTCTAGTAATTAGATAACAATTAATCATTTAACTACTAAAATAGTGTTGGGACACCGTAAGATACCCTCGAGAAGTCATATTCAACTTTTAGCAAACAAACTCTTGAGCGACGAAAGGATATACCTAAGATGAGAACGTTGGCTTTGCCAATGGCTCGTTGGTTGATATTGTAAAATTCGATCTCTAAGTTCTTATAAACCCAAAGCATTAGAGGAAAACTCAAGTGTATACAACAAAATCCTTGTTTTTACATAAAACACTGATTTGGTGACCAGAACCTTTGACCTACAAGCCTTAATGAAATAACCTTGTTATTACATCAAGACTCATTCTTAATTTTGATTCCATTCAAGATTTAATGAAAAATTTGAAGAAAAAAAAAAATCAGAGCCAAAATCTGAAATGCCTGGTCAAGATGTAGATTGAAAAACGAACCAAGCCAAATGGACATCTTAATAACTCATAACTTGCTCAATGTTTCCCATACGAACAAATGAATATAATTGATGTTACAATAACTTACAGTGAATAGGGAAAAGAGACAATTGGAAAAAGGAAAGAAAACGAAAAAAACAAAAATAAACAAGGAAAAATGGAGGGAACCTCTTTACCGTATCCTAACGAGCTGGGACTAAAAATTCTGCTCAAAATTATCCTAACCTAAATGACAGTTCCTATCTGATCCATGTGCCCGCAGAACCTACTACTAACACAATTTGAGTGAATTTCCATTGACCCCGCTGCACCGAACCAATTAAAGAATCAACAGCAGTTTCTTACAGTTTATGTTGAGTGTCCATATTTTACACCACCTCTGACACTGTAAATGAACGTGAGAACCATTTAGAGATTGGACAAGAGAAGTGGACAGAGGCACAATAATCGTGAGAATGAAACGGCATTGCACAGGTAGATGCCATCTGAAAATTCCTGCAAAACAGCTTGATTGGTCTTTAGAATGTTTGTTCAATTTCCATCTTTGCATCTAATACATTCCCTTGAAAACGGGATTTGTGCGGCATATGCTTGCTCCATATTCCTCGTATTCAGCTTTTGTATGACAAGCCTGCACATGGAGCACTGTGTCAATTGGGACAATCTAAGGGCTGTTCGAAATTCTAGTTTCCAGTCCTCAACTGAATCTAAGGAAATGATGAGAGGAATGTGGCAGACAGACAATTTGAGAAAAAAATCTAGGCCTTGAAAATATTAAGCACGGGCCAGAATATATGCTAGCACCACCCCAAAAAAGAACATATATATATATATATATGGGGTAGTCATTACAATTTGTTGCCTGAGAAAGAATTCGTACCGCAAAAAATTCAGGTGTTGATGCTAGCACTGAACCTCCAAACCAAACTGCAAATCTTTGGATCGGATGGCTGACTACATTTACTTCCACAGGATGAGACTGGAGACCCAGAAAGATGAAAATTCTCAGGCATTTTATATCAACATGTTAAATAACAGAATAAACATCCAAATTCTAAAATGCTTACTTTAATTTCCCCACCAAGTCTGGCTTCAGATGCAAGAACTCGTGCATCAACAATCTTCTTCAGATCCCGTTGCAACCTCCTGCCAAAGTCCTTGAACATGGTTGATCCCCCAGACAACACAATATTCTGACACAAAATGAAAACCAAATGTTGCAGCTAGAAAGACTCTCACATGTAAACAAGGAAGAATACATGCAACTGCAATATTCAGATAGAGCAGTTAAACATATAAATTTACAGATCTAAAAGACAGAGTAACCCATGCCAATGGTGGAGTCTAAAAAGAAATCAACCTTTCCAAATCAAAAGCTCCATGATCAACAGTGTTCCAAAAAACAAAAAAAAAAAGAAAAAAAGAACAGAAAAAAACTAAAAGAACCAATAAGCAGGGTCAAAATCCAGACAATTCTCAACTTTTGAACCATGAAACTCCTTCCCATATTCACATTGCTTACAATTTCTTTGCAAAAATGCTGTTACACTGAGAATGTACCTCAGCTAAGGTTACAGGTTGCACTAATTCTCACTGTTCATATAATTTACCTTATATAAAGCCCTTCTAGTGTCAATTGGAGCAGATTGGATACACTTGTCTATTACAGCTGGTAAAGGAGTTGCAAAATCACTGTTACAAATCTCCGGATTAAAGAAAACCTGGCAAACAAGTCATGAGACCATAAGAACAAGGCATAGCAGCTTGTATATATAAGTTCAATGCACAAGAAGCAAAATTCAAAATTAGTTACTTAATATTAAAGTATTATTCTCTAATGTCACATATATGGTTGAATTCCTTTCCTTTCGCCTGTAGAAAGGCCTGTTGGGTCTAGGGTACACAACAGGGATAGTCTTTTGGAAACATATATCTCTCCCCATACCTCATCTATATGGACTCAAACATAAGACCTCCAACAAATTTCCAAATAATAAAAAGGGGAACAAACAATAACATCTGCACATTATACCACAAATAGAAGAAGGCCAAGAAGAATAAGAAGACGAAGAAAGATGGAACTAACCTCAGGGCCAAGAAATCTCTCATAGCCCACATCACAGGAGTACGGTGCACCTGTTTTTGGTTTGATGCCTCTCCATTGCTTAATATACTTGGCTGGTTCTTTGTCATGCTTATTAAATTCCTGGAACCATTTGAGAGATCAAAATTATAATTGCTCTCTATTCAGAATCAAAAATGTGGGAAGTAACAGAATTGGGAAAATCACAATTAAAAGTTTTTCATTCTCATCATTACATCAAAAGGGAGTTGCATCTATATGATGGCCCAAAAAACACATCTATATGCACACCAGTCTTTCTAACCAAATGTTTCATGGAAACAAAAAATGACCTTGACAATGTCAGAACAAGTGTAGCAATATGATTCCTTCACTTTTCGCGCTACTTCAAATGAATCTTCTGGTGGTACATTCTCTCCTCTTTCCTACGTCAAACAACAATAAGAAGCAGAAAAGCACATTAAATTGTTTCTGAAGGCAAATAATGTCCTCTATGCTCATAGAGACTTTCACAAGCATTCATTAAAAAACAAAAAAAACTGATCATCTCTATGATGATATCTTAGACCAGGCCATGATTTTATGGTATTTTTGTATGAGAAAGAGCCAACTATTTTAGCATATGCAAATTAAACGGATAATAGAGATCATGCTATCAAGTACAGTAGCCTATCACTGCTGTACCAGTAATGAGACAAAAAAGCAACTTACCCGCATGAGCTGCTGTATAAATAGAGTAACATCTTTTCCCGCAATGGGTACTGACTTGATGCTGCTTCCAATAACATAACCATCTGCAACAGGTACAACATGAGTAGCCCCATCTCCAATATCCACCACAACCCCTGTCATCTCACACTAAGGAGAACTGTAGGTCAGCCTTCACTGGAAATATCATTATTCAGAGTTTCATGAAAAGATGAAAATGCATTCTTTTAATCTACACATTACAAAGGAGTTCTCTTGTTATCTACGATATTCAACAGTCCCAGGTGTTAGAAGCAACAAATAACCACATATTGAATGAGATAAAATGAAAAGTAGTGGACATTTGTGGTCAAATTGACCAAATTTGGGGCTGTGTCCCAGCATTTGACTCAACAAAGCTTTAACTCCAACTTCTATGCCAGCTTATATTGAACTAGCTGATGGCCTTCTCCCAACATGCTATGAGAGAACTCTAAAATTAGATAAATCCATCAAGGACTCTACACAAGAAAACATATAATTTTGTAAACTCTGATAGATCTCATGTGGCAACTCCAACAGACCAGCCAACAGACCCTAGGCCATAAAACTAAAGTCCCTTTACCAGTATCCCAACATAAAGACAAAGTGGCTTATAAATCAGTTCCACAACAATGAATAAGAGGGAGATAATGAAACATAAAAGTTAAATACTTCACATTCCTTGTTCAACATATACAAAAGTAAACAGAATCTTGTTGAGCCTCTAACAAGCTATAACATATCTCAATGATTGCCATTCTTACTATGAAGTCCCCAATCAATTTCACAGCTCTGACTCCCAACTTCCAACATAATTTTCAAAGCTAGGAAGCCAGGATTTAATTAAAAGAAGCACGTTATACTTTACCCAATTCGCATCCCCGATTGAAACACTAGACAAACTAAAAATAAAAAATAAAAAATCAATTCTGAAAACCAACCTTGGATGTTGTGTACCCAGCGGCAAGGGCAAGCACTGAATTGACAGCAATGTAAAGCCCAGGAACATTAAACGTCTCAAACATAATCTCACCAGTATACTCGCGGCTCTCGGGTGCAGTAAGCGGGCTTTCAGTCAAAAGAAAATAATGATCTTCCGGATCACACCGCAAGTAATTGAAAATACACTGCTGCCAGTACCTCTCCATAGCATCCCAATTGTTCACTTGACCATGTTTGATTGGATAACTTAGATTGTATATATTACTTGACCTCGATTTGGCAATCGCCTCCTCTCCTATAAAGAAGTCCAGATCGGCCATAACACCAGCGCTGTGCTGTGCTAGCCAATTCGCTTTAGAAGAACTACGAGATTGGTTAAGAAATGACTCGTTCACTGCTACTACTGTCGGTGAAATAAAACACGGCTCCACATTTCCCGCAAAACCCATCTTAGTATACCTGCAAAACACCCCAAAAATAATAATAATAAAAAAAATAAACATAAAAATAAAAAACCAAACTTCTTTCAGCCATTTTATCGAACGATTTATGGCTGTAAGACAAAAGAGCGTAACCTACCCGGTGCCGTTGTCGATGACGACGGCTGGGCGAGAAGTCGGGTCCATGGAAAGGAGAGGAGGGGCGGCGGAGAAGGATCTGAGTGGGAGATAGAAGATAGGGTTTAAGGAAGAGGATCATGGTCGAGAAGAAGTTGAAAACTTGGATCCCAAGCGAAAGCAGCGTTTCAACGTTAATGGTTTGGTGCCCATCTCAACAACGAATCAAATCAAGCGGTCTTCTCATCAACTTCATCATCATCAATATCATCAATCACTGCGCTACTATCATCACACGGTGATGGCCATTGATTCTCTTTTTGTAGCTCTTGGATCGGATGCTTTACTTGGCAATCAATGCTTCTTCACCGGACAATTCAGCAACGGCTCTCTCTCTCTCTCTCTCCCTCTCTCTATCTATCTATCTCTAAGCTCTTTTCGTCGGTTTCATGATGGTGCCTCTGGACCGTCCGATTGATGGCCTTTGATCGTGTGTCGTCCTTTTGATTCAGAAACTTGGTGGGACCGACGAAATACTAAAATCTGAATGGCGGTAACTTGGCGTGGCATTCACAGTATAAAGTTTCTTCGTGCCGACGGCAAAATCAAAAAGCTCACGCTGCGTGTAGGTCACTAAGAAATGAAATTTAAACGATGGAAAATATAATTAGTTGCCTAATTAATTATGACGTTCCTTTTTTTTTTTTTCTTATTAACTCAAAAATTAAACTATTTTTTATTATCTCTTGTCTCTAAATAAAGAAGATTTAAGTTAAGAACATATTATAAATTTTTAAATTCTTTAACATTAAATTTAAACACAATCATTTGAGTTTAATAATATTTAATTAATGAATTTTTATAAAAAAATAAATTAATTAGTTTTGATTTTAATTTATAAATCTAATAAGAAAAACACAAGCTACATATTTCTATTAATCAGAAAAGATAATTAAGTATTACAATTAGTTAAGAAAAATACTTATGTGACAAGAAAAAAACTGATTAATACAATAAGATACAATTAATTAAATGATATATATATATATATATATTATATAATTAAATGTAATTACTAATTTTATAGTTAATAAACTTATTTTATTTTATTAATTATGCTTAATTCTATCAAATACTTCTATATTCATATAGTTATTTTCAAGTGACAAAGTCACTTGAACAAATATCAGCGACAATAATGATCAAAATTGAACGAAAACCGATAGCTCGTCAACTACAAGAAAATTACTTTTATTTATGATGCATTCACTTTTTTTTTTTTTCAAATATTATCTAGTTATTTTTTAAATTAAAGTCTTCAAATTAATTAATTATTCAGAAAGTGAATAATTTTACATTATATTATTCAGTTTATAATATTTAATTATCAAAAATATAGAAGTTTTTAATTATTATATAAAACAATGAATATATCATCGATCGATCGTCAATTTACACCTTGACAGCAACAACTATCAAGCTTTTACTTGCATTTAGCTATGAAGTTTCAACTATTAATCGTCAGTTGTCAATTTTCAATTAATTTCAAAGGCTAAGTGAAATATAATCTCCCAATTGTTGTGTTCACTTTCAACTCACCAATAGTTTTCTGAAACACAATCGAAAAGCACAATCCATTGATCAAGAACAGCATTTAATGAACACATAAAATACTAATATTGTTAAATAATAATAATAAATAAATAATGAATCTATTCAATTATGGCGAAAGCAATGCAACTTATTGTGAGACCAAAGAGTTAGTGGTGAAGATAGAAAAAAAGGGTTTGATGCGACATCATCCAATGGGCAATCGCCCATTTCAGCGGCGTCTATCAATGACATGGGCTGGCTTGGGCAGCCCAGGGAGGTCATGAGTCCACCGTCCAATTCAGTACCGTTTTCCTAAATGTTAGTGTACTCAATTAACCTTTTTTTTTTTTTCCAGAAAAGAAAGTTTTTTTTTGGGGGATTGGGGGGGGGGGTAGTAAAGAAATATCATCTATTGAGAACACTAAAACATTATTTGTATTTTATTTTAGATTGGGTTTAGTCTATCAGGCACTACACAAATTAATTTTCATTTTGTTGTAAAGTTCTCATATTTAATGCAGGTGGGATGATAATGAAGCACTCAACCAACAGAGTAGCAATCTATGTTGACACACCCACTTTTGAAGGCCCAATAAAAGAAGAGAGGGAGGGGGAGGAATGGGAAGAAAATGGGGATGGTGGCCCCCCCCCTTCCCCCACCTTTTTTTTTTTTTTTTTCTCTCCTTTGGTTTTTTGACTAGTTTTAATTTCCAACAACATTCCAATCCTATGTATTGCTGCTCTCAATATGTTGCCCCCAATTATTTTTTAGGATCAGTGTGGTTTTCAGACTGCTTGAGCACTAAAATCTTGCTAGAATTTGGAAGAGAATATGGATATGAGAGCTTGCATGGCTCATGGATTGCCTACATGGGGAAGGAACGAGAACAGAGTTCCCTTTCCCTTTTTCACCTGCTTTTTAAAAGGTTGGCATGGGCTTAATCGAGACGCAACATATAGAATGTCTTGTGACTAAAAGAACGAATGTGTACACACACACACACACACACACACACACACACACACACACACACACACACAACAATATAATAAGAAAACATCACTCTCAAGTCCTTTTTGTGCTGAGATTTTAGGCACAAAGAGTGGGGAATGTGAGAGAGAGAGAGAGAGAGAGAGAGATGGGTAGATTATATGTGAGGGGAATGGGGAGCAGGGAAAAAACAGATTGGTTTATTTTATTTATAAAATATTAATTAAGTTTGCAGACGTGACAATTGTAGAATATCAATTCATGTTAATTGCAGAAAACGTGACATAATATTGCACAAACAATTTCAGCCAATTGGGTGCGAGTGAATCTTTTGTTTTTTTCTTTTTTTCGGATTCTCCATAGTTATGACTCTCTTCCTACGTGCAATGCTGGTAACTTACATCGAAGCCCGGTTATATATCTAACGGCCGATATTACTTCAATGTAAAACTCAGAAGCCCAATGGAGATACAGAATCCAAGCCAGATATGATTGAGATTATTGACGAGTTCTGTATGATAAATAATCTCAAAAATCATAAAAAATTACTAATTTATTATAAAGTATTGTTTTTGTTGAGTGATAAATTTTTGGTGTTTTATCAAATAAATTTATTAATAAAAATGATAGTATTTTTATAAAAAATTATTGTTATTATTGTAAGTAGAAATTTTAGTAGAAGTCATTATTATTTGGAGTAATGAATTTTTCGTATATAAAAGGAAAAATCAATATGTTAATTAATGATTTTTTTTTACTTTAGTTTATAAGGATAATTATTAATACCATATATATAATATTTTGAAAAAAAAAAATTAATAGTTTTAAGAGGGGTAGACAAGAAAGGACATTGGAATGTAATTTAAAAGCAAAAAGGAGACCCAGTGGGAGACACACTGGGCCAAGTAACGAAGAAGGACAGGCTTAAAATTACTCTGTTTAAGGTAAGTGGGGGTGGGCAGGGCATTGGAAATCTCATATTGCACCTGAAATTACAAACATAAACAGTGGTTAGTTTTTATTATTATTATTATTATTAACCAGAAAATAGTGGTTAGTATACACTTTAAAGGTGAAAGCTTGTACAATGAAATAATTGTTTTAGGAAGCTCTAATTCTATAGTATAAAAAAAAATGATCAAACCAAGAAGTGGACAAAGTATAAAGTATGGAAACAAACATATGATATCATCTGATTACAATATTAATTATGTTTAATTAGAACAATAATTAATTCAGTGAGTGCTGATTGTTACTTAGCATGCGATTAGCAATTTATTTGTATCCAGTGATTGCTTGTGAAATAAGTTGGACTTAATTTGAGATAACAAAAGAAAAGAAAAGGATGAATATGCATTGAAGAACAAGCAAATCATATGCTCTTCTTTTTTTTTTTTTTTGGTTGGTTTATTAAGACATTGTTGAACTATGAGTTATAAAATAGAGGGTTGTTATCTCTTTTGTTGTTCATAAATTTTCTCGCTCCTCTAGTAATTTGATTTTTAGACAACCGAGATGAATATTTATAAAATTTTTCATGGTTGAAAGGAATATTATAGTTATATTTATAAATTTTTAGACCCCAAGGCTCAAATGACTTATATTTGCATATATAATTAACAAAGAGATGGTTCTACATATTTTCAAATCATCTAGAATTTAAACTTGCAACTGTTTCTAAGTCTAATTTCCTAATGTGGAATTTTAAAATTTAAGATTAAATTCTAAAATTACAAAGATAAAAATCTAAATCTTTAAACATTCAAAACTACTATATTCGTCCATATGTAGAGAGGGATATCCCATTAAGATTATTAACGACCAATTTTCACAACTACCATACCATTAAAAGAAAAATGTTCGAAAAAAGAAGGAAAAGTAAAAGAAGTTCAGCCTAAAGGAATATGAAAAAGGAATTTTTCAAAAGCAATAAAAAAGGGGCTTGGAACTTCAAAACTCTATTAAGGAAAATTGGGAAAGTATGCCAGAAGTCATTTTTTATAAATCTCTTGGTGATATTATTGATACTTTTGTTTTAAACAAAGTAATCATTAGCTGTTATGCGCTCGTAGCACAACACCATGAACATTCTATTAAGATTATTTTTTATTTTTTATTTTTATGTTGGTGTCATTGTGATTTCATAATATCAACTTTTTTGTTCAAAACAATAATTTATCAATGATTTTGTGGAATAAGCTGATGTTAAGTGTAAAAGGGGTTTTAAAAAAAAAAAGGAAAAAACTAAGTTTGAAGGACAAAAGGTAAATGTATGCTACAAAAGAAAAAAAAACACTAAAAAAAAAAAAAAAAGAAACATTAGAAGTAAGTAAGAACAACCAAAAATCGAAAAGTCAAGGAAAGGAGTTACTGAGTCAAGTAAAATGCATGGACACGATATTACCATAATCATTAATTAATTGTAATAAATTATTTTATATAAAATTATGTTATTATTATAATAATTAATAATTATAATAAATTTATATTTAATGTAACTCATATTTTGATTTTTCTCCTAATTTAAAGTTGAGGGATTAATTGGGATGGTACAGAAATAAAGCTTTTGGAGTGGTCAAAAGACCCCCACACGAGAGAGGACCAGCTTGCCAGACTACCATTAGTTACTACCTTCAGTTTTTGGTTAGCATTTTGGCCTTTTCTGTTGCTTAGCTGCCTGTTTGTACATTCTCCAAATGACCATGCCCCATCGTCCTCCCTCGTCAGTACCCAAATAGTCCGAAATATTCACATCCTCCCCCAAGTCTATAAACAGAGTATTTGGAAGAAGGAAATTTCAAAACGTAAATTTTACATTGGATTTCAAGTGAAAAGAGAGAAAATTACTAGAAAGAAAGTTTTGAGTTTTTCTTTTTTTTTTTTAAAAAAAAAAATAATATTTTTTTTAAAAACATTTATAAATTTTAGTTACAATGAGAAGGAAAATGAATAAAAAAGTAAATTTTTATTTAAAAATTGTGAGAGAGTATAAAGAGAGAAAGTTGATATTTGTAAAATAATATTTACACAAACACACACACACACACACATATATATATATTATAAACGGAAGATAATATTTTATTTTTACTGAAAGAATATTTTAGTTAAAATAGGTTTGCAAACGTTTCATATTAGAAAAAAGAAGAACGAAAAAATTAAGCATATTTTTTATTAAATTTGTTATTTTGATAGTTATAATATTTTAACATGATTTTAGAGTTTTTTATTTTTATTTTTAACCAACAAAATAAAAGTTGTATCCCTTACTAAATCTAATATTGCATCTGGACCGAAACTATAACAATAAAAGAAAGTTAAAAGAAAAAAAAATCAGACAAGGAAATAAAAGAAAATCATAGATTTAGGTAAGATAGTAATAGTAATAATAAAATAAAAAAGAAACTCAAAATAGATTTTGTCAGATTATACCATCAGAAAGCCAAAGGGCTGATTTTTGTTGAAGAAAATACAAAATAAAAAAAAATACTTTATGATTTTATAATTTAAATTCAGCTGCTTCAAATTTAATAACAAACAAACGATTTTTTTTTTTTTTATCGTTAGAACAAAAGTTTGATGGAAAAAAACGAGAAGAACTTTTCTTAGCTTTTTTACGATTAGACAAAATGGTATTTATTTAAAATTTCACTAATTAACTAATGAGAAGAAAAAAAAAAACTGTACAATCCATTCAGTTTTCAAAACGGAGAGGGCATTATGGTCATTTCGGTACGAATGCATAACAGGTGGCAGAGAAGAGGACATTTTTGCCAACTTTTGGCCTTGATAAGAAAGTAGAGGGAAAAAGGAAAGCCATTTATGCTTTGCTTTTTCACTGTTATAGAGAGAGAGAGAGAGAGATAAACAGACAGAACAGGAGATAGATAGAGAGAGATGTACTGTTAAAAACCTTTCACTTTCCCACCCAACCGGTTTCCGTAGCCGGGAAACCATTTTTGCCCCGTCCGTTCGCGGTTTCAAGATCATGGGAGGCGACGGTATTATCAGGTTTCAGGGCAACCTCGACCCGCGGGCGCAAGAGTTCAGACCAAACAACAACCTTAACAACTTGGCGCCTCCACAAATTCCCTTTTTCGGACAACCATCACAGAATGTGTGTTATCTTTATGCGCCTCCTCAAACGACGCCGTTTGTTGATGATGCTGCAACTGTCGTTCATTTAGGTGGGTACTCTCAGCATCCTGCTCCGCCGCATGGACTGCCTCCGTGCGTTAGGAATGTTCCTCCACTGCCTCCTCCGTCGACGGCGCCCACCCGAGCGCTTCTGGTGAGTTCGGTGGCGAGAGATGTCAGCGAGACGATGATTAGGAGAGAGTTGGAGGTTTTCGGCCAGGTGAGAGGGGTTGAGATGGAGAGGCTTTGTGATGGACTCGTGACCGTTCATTTTTACGACCTGAGGCATGCAGAGATGGCGTTGAAGGAGATTCAAGAGCAGCACATGCTTCAGCAAAACAGGATGAGCAACTTCTTTGGCACCTTGCAGTTGTCTCAAATTGAGGGACGGAGGAGCATGGTTGCACCGCCGCCGCCGCCCGCTCGTGGACTCATTGCCGGTTGTGCCGTGTGGGCGCAATTTATAATTCCAGCGTGCAACGCTGTGCCGGACGGGCTTAATCAAGGGACGATCGTGGTCTTCAATTTGGACCCCAATGTTTCTAGCAGTTGCCTAAGAGAAATTTTCCAGGCTTTTGGTACATAACATTAATCAGCTTTTGTTATCCTTATTATTATTTTTCCCTACTTTGTTTTCAAATAACTTTTTTGCTATCTACCCCTTTTGAGGTTTGTGTTACAGGTGTTGTTAAGGAACTGAGGGAGACACCCATGAAGAAGCAACAAAGGTTTGTGGAGTACTATGATGTAAGAGATGCTGCCAAGGCTTTGAGAGAAATGAATGGGAAAGAAATTTATGGCAAGCATGTTGTTATTGAGTTCAGTCGGCCTGGTGGCTATGGTGGTAAATTTTTCAATGCCAGCACCAAAGGCTTTGCCATTCATAACAACAACACAATCTTTGACTACAAGAAAATTTTCAAATATGCTCCGCCACGGCCTCCTCTTCCTGCACGTCTTCCTCCGCCACTGTCCCAAACTGCAGGGCCTTGTAATGTTCCTCCTCGCGTGTTTCTGAATCAATCCCAATACCCCACCACCACGAAGAAAGCATCAAATTCCAGCAAGTCTAACCCTAATGATGAGAATGTCAATCAGGAGGAGACTTCAATAGATGCAACGTTGTCATTGAGTAGTGGTGGCTTAGTGGGAGATGTGATTGCAGCATCTGATGGGCTTCCGAAGAGAAATGCGAGAAAAGGCCAAAGCCAGTCCTCCTCGGCAACTGTGAAGCAACAACAGCCTAGGAGCAGGCAATTAAAGAAGCTTGATGCACGTTTTCTCATAAAGGAAGATGCAGTGGTGGAATCCAATTGTAATGATTCCAGGACGACTCTTATGATCAAGAACATACCCAATAAGTACAGGTTGGCCTCCAGATCTAAAGTTTCCATTTTTCTTATAAATTAGGTGTTTATTTTATACCCCAAATGTTCATTCTCTCTTTGTTCGTTTTTTTATTTCTAATAATTATTGTCGCAGTCAGAAGTTGCTGTTGAACATGCTGGACAACCACTGCATTCACTGCAACGAGCAGATTGCCAACGGCGATGACCACCCATTGTCCTCCTATGATTTTGTCTATCTTCCCATTGACTTCAAGTGATCGTCTTTATCTCTCTTTGTTCGTTTGAGTTCTTTCTTATCCATTCCAGACAGAATTTGAGACTTTTATGGTGATTCCCAATAGCATGAAATGAGATTTGGGTGTCAATTTATTTAGATTTTTTCTTACTTGTATTGGAACAGCAATAAGTGCAACGTGGGATATGGGTTCGTGAACATGACGTCTCCACAAGCAGCATGGAGGCTATACAAAGCGTTCCACCATCGTCATTGGGAGGTCTTCAACTCTAGAAAAATCTGTGAAGTCACTTACGCCAGAGTTCAGGCAAGTAATTATTACTAACTAATGTTGTCTTGTATTTTTGAAGTTATATATATATATATATATATCATTTGTGCAAATTACAAAAAGAAAAAAAAAATCGATGAAATGAAGGGATTGAAAGCGTTAAAAGATCACTTCAAAGACTCAAAGTTCCCATTTGAGATGATGGACCACTACCTGCCTGCGGTGTTTACCCCTCCAAGAGACGGCAGGGACTTGACGGAGCCACTCCCCATCGCTAGTTACAAGAAACAGCAAATGCTCGTCAAAGTCGCGGACCTTGATGATGAGGTGGAAGGTGGAGATAGCCTCAAGAACGGCAACGACGAAGCCGACCAAGAAGTAGAAGAGGAGGAAAACCTTAACTGCAGCAGCAGCTGCGGAAACGGCGGCGGAGATGCTGGTGATGATGACAAATACAGCATTTAGTGACAGAATGGTGGCTTCGTAAGTTGGTGGATAATCTGGGTCTTGGATTTGAGAAAAGATATGAGTATCATATCATTTACTTCAAGCAACTATGGAGAATCGACCCTCGTTGAACATCGAGCCCCTCTCTCTCTCTCCCTCTTTTTTTTCTTAAACACCCCCATCATCAAAATCCTCTAAAGGCCTCAGTTTCATTCTCAATGTTAGCTGAGTGACTGCCATTTACCTCCATTGACTCTCTCTCTCTCTCTCTCTTTCGCTCTCGTGGTTTAGAGAGTTTGTAGCCTAGGCTGTTTTTTTTTTTTTTTTTTTTTTGATTATATTATCAAATTATAGTGTTAGCTTGTAGCATGAAAGTTTAATTTAAGAGTATTTTCGTGAAATGGGTTGTGATTTCGACTTGTTTATTGTCACAAAGTAGAAGCAGAACTATATACATTACAAACATGCATTTGTACGTAATAACAAGGATGCTTGTATTGGGAGCAACTTAATTGTCGATTTGTTTGGCATTTTAAGTCTTAAGTTGGCTCAAGTGGTTGGGGGCTGAAATTTCATGTTAATTATTCATTATGATTCTCAAAATTGAGTCTAAACTCATCCAATACATAGAACAAATGATGGTTAAAATGTAATTAGAAGATTAGCTAGTTCTTTGGATACAAGTGTTTACAAATCTAGGATGGATCAAAAAAAAAAAAAAAAAGTTACTTTCTATGAATTTTTAAATTAAGGATCTTGCCTTGAATTGGATAAAACAATTTATAGATATCTTGTAAGACATCCAATCTGATCTTTCAAATCCAATGTGCTGGGTCTGAATCTCACGGAAAACTTATTATTTTAATTAAATATTTGACCCCTTTAAAAGTGAAAGCTTTATTAAACAAGAAAACAACATATGAGATCAATGGGACAACAAAAAAAATTGATGAGATCAGTGGAATGATAAAAGTTTCCATATCCATTTTGCATTGGTGTTTAAAATTCTCATTGAAAGTTGACTCTAAATTTGCACCCCCTCCCCCCTCCTTTTGAAAGAATAATTAGCTAGACTCATTTAAAAGACATATAATAAATACAATAAATCTATATTGTTATAAAAAAAATAAAAATAAAAGTAATAAAATAATTTTGATATCTTTCTATAATTATCATATATTCAAATAAATATAGTTGTATAAGTAATATTCTTTTCCTAAATGCTCTGATCAAATATGTATGATTAATTATTAGTAAACCACGAAACAAATGGATGAGGGTATGATTTAGCATTTATTTATCAATTTCCAACATCTTCTCTTCTCTTCTCTTCTTCTTGGACAATAGACAATAGACGATGGAGTTTTTACCTACTGAAAAAAAGAGAGGGAGAGAATAAAGAATGGGGTCACGTGATTTTCTGACAAGTCAGATAATGTGCCACGTAGGATAAGAAAGTGGACGTGGCATTATTTCTGGGCTACAAAGAGTTTGACCTTGATCCGTATCAGGAGCTGACCGCAGTCAGAACTCTTCCGTTGTCATCCACGTCATTCATTGGATGCTTCAATTGCTTCTCTTCTTGCCCTTTCTTTCCTTCGGTTTTCTTGCCCTCCTCTCTCTCTCTCTCTCTCTCTCTCTCGTAGCATATAATTTGATGGTAACATAACGAGAATAATAATATGATAGACGTGTGCTGATATAATTATAATAATATAATAAATGTATTTTTAATAATTTTAATTTAAGATCAACCTCTCTTCTTGTCGATGCCTCCTAATATCCATTATCCAACATCTAAATCCAATGATTCATAGCATTCCCCCACAAAAAATGTCTGATCATGTATTAATGCCATCCAGTCCACTCTGAAAACCTTTCGTTCTGTCACGCTCTGTCCTCATGCTATTTTTTCCTTGATATCGTGGGGTTTTGACACGTGGACGACCTGATAACTGCGACATCCACCTACTCTCCAGGCTCAAGTTGTTTGATCTCCGTTTGTCTCAACCTCGTATCGTTTGGCATCAAATGGCAGCCTGCGCAGGCCTCTGGGACACTCTTGGTTTTGCTATTTAGACCGAAATCATGCAAAGACAAAGAAGCCTCGATCAAGAGCCAAACAGGAATCAAACATGATGAAACCTGAATTTGGAAAAAGCCCTTGCTATCTTTTTACAAGTTGTGTTTGCTGTTGGGGTCGTAATTTGGACTCTGAGACTTTGAGCCCGACCATCTTGCTGGAATACTTAGTCACCGATCACGATGATCTGTTGTTATATTAATGTATCCTATCCCAGCAAGTAGCCACCGCATGGATCAGTGTAAAAACTAGCTTTTTGGTATAGCTTCAACTATGAATGACAAATTGACGTCGGAATGGATAAAGGACACCCTGTGGCCTGTCATTGTCATGCATTGCATTGAAGAAACACGACATTGTGCTTTCCACCCAACAAACCGCGCGTGGTAATTCTTTGGGAAAATTGTCTCTGTCATTTGCCGAGTATTTTCGTCGCTAAATACATTTTTAAATTATAATAAGATGTTTGTCATTTTCTTTTCAATTAAACAAACAACTCATTTTTTATTTAAATTTTGAATGTGTATATATTTATATATATAATGTAATTAAAAAAATAGATTAAAATTTATCAAATTATTATTTATTCAAATTCTACTCAATTTTTTTTTAATTTAACTTTTAGTTGATAATAGTTTAATATATAACTACGACTAAGGCTAAAAATTACAAATGAAAAATCATCAACTTGTATAATCTTATTTGTTATAATCGTGCATTAAAACAATCTATCTTTGGTCTTTTAGTAAAAATTAAAAGAAAAAATCCCTTTTACTTATAAATACTACTAAGTCATGAATTACAAGAAATTTTGTTACTAACGACTAGTTAGTTCTTTACTATTTACAGCGACTTTCACTTATAAATTCAAGCTACGAGGTACTAAGAAATTTTGTTCCTAGGTACTTGTCGGTTCTTTACAATTTACATCGAGTCCTTAGGCAAATGGGGGTCGTGTCTGGCTTTAGTGTGTCTCTTTTGAGCTGATCAAGGCCACACGGTTGGCCACTTGGATTCTTATTAATAATCAATTAATATTTGTTTTAGACCCCAAAAAAGTAAAAAAAAAAAAAAAAAAAAAAAAGGAATAGATTATTGATTACATTATTGGATAGGGGGAAAGCTTTGGAAAACACTTTTGTTGGGGCTGTCTGTCTTCTTATGAATTGACTACATGCAATTTTTTGTCAAGGGATTTTATCCGGTGTGGATGTACGTATGTACAGGCGAGCACCATGGTCATCACCAAATTGATTTACTCTCAGTTGGGCTTAAAAAAATTTGGAGTTTCGTAAGTTAATTTTCATATACCCTCAAGATGAATTCTTTTTTCTTTTTCTTTTTCTTTTTTTTTTTTGAGAAAAATCAAACGACTATGTGCTTAGATCTCAACGAATATAATAAGAACAATAGGCTAGCTCAATAAATTTCATAGACGCAAGCATGACGTGTACCATGTCATCTCCATATCACTCAAAGAACTTTTGTTATCATCCCAACCATTCCATTCCATAGAAAGCAGTAATGGAAGACACAAACTATGAGATACCGTGTGACCAAGAATTTGAACTTCAGCTATAGCAGGAACGTCAACATAATGTAAATATATAACTTATTTTTTCTGTTTGCAAATGCTTGGTGATTAAATTAGAGCTCATCCTTAAGGAGTTTGTTGGTGCTTTCTTGTTGTCCGAGTGCAACATGATGGGGGGGGGGGAGGCCTCCATGGTTATGCCATACAACCCCCTCTTCTGCATCAATCTGGCGTTCCATTCTTATGTAATAACCCTTTTCTCCCCACTCTGTGCCCCAAGAATTTTTCACTGTCCAGTATTTTGTGCCATCTAGAGTCGTTCCATAGCCCACAAGTGCCATCCCATGATTCAGCTCCGTGCCGCAATCTCCAGTGAATACTACCCTGAAATTTCACATTCAATTTTAGATCACAAAGTTAAAAAAGCTTTCTTTATTTTACACACAAGTTCAAGACCCTCGGCAATGTTTGATTAGCATTTTACATGAACAGCCTCTTTGTGAAAATAGGAGTAAGGGTTACATTTATTTAACTATTCCCCAGACCCCAGGAATGGTAGTTTTTTTATTGAATGATGTAGTATCTATTCTATCTACTGATATAGACATGTTGAATCAGTGATCAGTCACCGCACTATTTTCATGTCTGTTGTAGGTGTTATATTAGCAGTCATCATGTAAATTAGTTGCTTAGAATAGATCAGCTGGAAACTTGCCTCAGCGTAGAAATGGAGGTCCCTGCCAATAGCATCTATGGCAACTGCTGCGGGTTGGTTTGCAACGGCTTTTATCAAAGCATTCTCATCATTCTCTGGCTCCATTCCATGCCCATCAATTTTAACAGCAGGGGCATTCATCTGTCACACAGAAGGGAAGCATGAATGAGTGCATAAACGCAAAAGGGACAGGAGTATTAGCTGTACAGTTGATATACTTAACCTTGGCAGAGTTACAGGATTCATCATTGGCAGTGTAAGGATAGTTATTCTCCGTAGTCAATCCGTCAATTTGCTCAATGAACTTGAATGCTTGTTCCACTAATTCTCCATCACAGCCATTGTTATCAAAGTTGCAATCAACCAGCTATTGCTCAGATAAAGAGACTGGCTGTCCTGTTTTAATCTTGTTAATGCCTTCCACTGCAGCTACACTTGAAAGTGCCCAGCAGCTACCTGAAAAACAACAATTTTTTTATATGGCAAGACTGTAATGTAATTTATACGTAACCTTTCAGTTGACTTGGAATCTTGGTATTTACCGCATTTGCCTTGGTCCTTGATACCGGTGACAGCTCCATTCTTCCTCCAATCAACTGAAGCAGGAAGATTTTCTGTCTTCCCATGCATCAACCCAGTTCCCTCGCGAGCACCATTGAACGTTCTGTAGAGGCTAACCTTGGAGCCTCTGTAGTGTTTCGTGAACTCATGGTTGGTCATTTCGGTAAACCTGTTCAGTTTCAATTTGTAAGGCTTATCCATCTGGTTTACCTTGTGAATATGTCTTCATTGAAACATTGTTTTTTTCTGTCAGGCTAAGAATTCGTGTGATGGCTCCTCCATCTCTCATACAAGTCCCAGAGGCTCTCCTCGGAAGCCAAATCCTCCTCATGGTAATCAAAACTCTCAGCCTGCCTGCAGCGCAGGACAAGTGAAAAAAGCAATCAAGATAACATTTTTCATATCCATAGCCACAGCCTTTGGATACTAAAAGTAAAGAGTATAATTGCAAGTGTAGGGTGAAGGCATGAATAAACGCTATGTTCTTTATATAGTCAACGGATAAGAGATCGCGTTCAAGCTTTTTTAGCACTTTAACCCAAAATTAAGGTGAAAAAAGTCAGAGAAATGGATGCGAGGATCATCTTCTGGCCAGCCCATTAACAGAAAGAACTGAGAGAAGACAAGGAGAAGGATGATAAAATTTTTCTTGAGAATCAAGAAAGAAAAGGTGGTTGGTTTATATCTAGCAATAATGCAAGAATATCACTGAAGGGAGAATTATCTGTTTTGCGCTTTAACCAAAATTTAAGGGGAAAAGGAAGCTATCTTTTGCCATCTGGGGTCCATCATGGTGCTGCCATGCCAGTCACGTTCCTTTCTTAAGTTGCTTACGATTTAATGCAACCATTGGAGATGAGCCCCCTGAACTGCCAATGCCTTTTATGTTCATGAGCCAGCAGTCTTGGAAGGGTTCTAATGTTATTGCTTATTAATGGATAAAACTTTAAAGAGTTCCCCTTTGATGCAAGAAGCTTCCAGACAAAACATAGCAAAAACCACAGGATGTTTTGGCAGACCTTCAAGCGAGTTCTGGAGCAGCAAAGCATACTGTCGTATTGCTCACATCTGTTATTAACAGTAACTTTGATCCCGTGGCCAATGCGCAATGGTTGAGACAATACATCTAAAATTGAAAGCCTCAAATTCCAATTCCGGTTGGAACCATTTCGGCCAAGAAAAAGTAAATCAATATTTTAAACACATTCTGTACATTCGACTTGAGCAGTTAAAAATTGATCTGAAATATTGCATATATAGTACTTTTAGGAACTGAAGATTTGGGAGTTGAGGAAGTTAGCTACTATGATCTCATGTGCTTTTCGTTTTACTTCTCAAGCAGGGAGTCTCTAAATTTACCTTGGACTGGACGATTTGTGCGCCAATTTTACTATCTCCGGGAAACTCCTACTGAGAGTTGGCTGCTCACGATCAATGAAAAATTAGGGTACATGAGCATCTGAACAAAAGTCAACAACGTCTTTCTAACATTCTGCTAAGATATTCACATGGAAACCAACAGATTCCTTGGTTCACGTGCCAGATAAATTACAGCAGAATGTGTACTAGTTTCCAATAGTGCCTAATGAGTGGAAGTGAAGCCCATAAGGAAAACCATCTATAAGTCAACAAGTCAAGTGGCAGACAAAGATGAGAGTCCAAGTTTTGCAATTATATAAAGTAGTTCAGCATTGGGAAAACCTGTAATGTGAAGAAGTTGAGCTTCTCATTTTGGTTTTGGTTGCGTGGAGGAAGGGCTGTAAGGGAAAGAGAGAGAATTAAGGAAACAATATATCATGGTAAGAGAGTTCATGCAACTTATCTTCCACGGGCATTAATGTTCGACAACTACAGAGGTTCAGAACAATGACACTATCTAACAATTTGCAATTCCCAGACATACTTCTTTCGTTGATCATAATTTAGAGGGACCTAATGCCTTGGCTTTCTTACATTGCTTATTCTTGTCTTTATGATTTCTTGACAGCCTTGGAGAAGATTAGCTTGGGGGAGGGGGTAAGAGGATTTATGACTGAGATATATAATAAAAGTATGTCATAACTGAGAAAGAATGCCATGCAGAGGAGAAAGGACCCTCAATTCTTGCGCACACATTATGACTAGTGCAAAATGAAACCTTTATTTATCATTCCCTCTTCACATAAAATATGAAAATCTAACAGGAAATTACTTCTTGTTTCAGAAGGCGAATCCATCAAACTTGATCAACCATTAACTTGTCTAAACTAACAAATAAAAAGTCGTCCTAATGCTCAACTCTCACACTATGAGGTTTAAGAGATAGTCAACTGTATGCATCCTTATCCGTATCATGTCAGAACTAGCAAATCATGAAATAAAATCACTTACATCTGAATCCTATGTAGAGAAAAACAGAGAGCACTCTGATGCTCCCAGGCACCAAGCATGTGCTTGACATAAAATATGATGATTGGACAAATCATTGAAAGCACATAATCCTATTCTTTGGCATTCGTAGCAGAAACAGAAGTGAAATTCCGACATAAACCAGAGAATCTCAATTTCTGATAGACAAAATGCGGCGTTAGATATCCATAAAGCACTAAAACGATGTGCTTGTGCCAGTCAGAGACAAATGGTTCTCCGCTTATTAGATGCATTATGCTTGCATCAAGTCTAGAATGGAAAATTTCAAGAATAAATATGACAAGAAGAAGTTCGCAAGTAAAGCCACCATCTTTGAGAAGCTACACATTAAGCAAGAGATTTCTTCTCCTTGATTTGTGGAAGCATCTCCTCTCTCACTCTCTTGATCTCCGCTTCCTTCTCTAGTCTCTCTCTCTGCCACAACAGAACACAAAACCCAACCAAAAAAGAAGAAAAACTAAGAGACCATCAAATGCAGATGTAAAGAAACAACCTTTGCCAACCAATCCAGACAACACACATCTAAACATTACACACAGATCCTAATCATCGTAATCTAGGGGTTTGCATTCTGAATGGGAAGGGACAGGTGGCATTAAATTGAACCAAATTGAAATTGATAAAACAAAAAAAAAAAAATCTCTAATCCTAATTTTATTTTCTCGTCATTCTGTTCTATTTTATTAATTATTTTTAAAATCTAATCTACATAAAGATTTTCGAGTCAACTTAAATCATCATCTTTCTCTCTTCTCTTGGCATCCGTCTGGATTTGAAAATTCTCCAAAAAACAACAAATCTAAAAAGAAAAAAAAGAAAAAAGGAAAAAGGAAGTGGAGAACCTTTTCGTCTTGACGGAGAGCGATCCAGACGTGAAGCTTGTCCATGGACTGCCAGAAGATAAACGCTCCCAGTGTCATCCCAAAGAACGTCCCCATCTTCACCATTTTTCCCCTTCTTCTTCTTCCTCCTAGTTTGTTTCTCTGTTATCTGAATCAACGGACTGTTTGGTAAGACCCTTCTATGGTGCTAAACGCAGATGGGTTGTTATACGGTGCAATGGAGATTACTGTATCTTCCAGTACGCCCTACAACTTGTGCCCCCGTATATGGACTCGAAGCAGTAAAACGACGCCGTTTCTTTTGGATGTTTTCCACCCAGCTGCACTTCCAGAAGGCAACCACCCCGGCCCAATACAAATTGGAGATAATTACAAAAATATCTTAAAAAGTTTGTACTATTCGACACATTGCTCCACTAGAATTTCATTGTGAACACTTACGATTTACAATCACGTAAGACTAAATTACCTAATGGTTTGAAATTAATGATTATTCTGTATGGTTTTCACGCATTTATTCAAATTCTTAATCTCATCACCCTTATTTTATGATAGATAAAAAATGTTATTTGTAATATTTAAGTTAATAAATAATATCTAATAATATTTTATATATATATATATTAAATTTTAATCAATGTTTTGACAAATGAGTAGTTAGAACTAATTATAATATTGTCAGACTTAATCCAAAGCATGACGCAGACATTTTTACAAGAATAAGAGGCAGTATCTAACTTTGTCTAAACCTTCAATGAGCTTTATAAGTGAAAATTACAATTTTTATCACTAAACTTATTGCTTAATTTCAATTAGTTCAGTCAATTTCAGTTTGTTTTCCTTGTAATCAAATCCTCAGAACTTTTAATGCAGGCCAATGGTCATGAATTCATAAGGCAATTATCCTTATTTGTTTCATATGCTCATGAATGGTGGCCCTGAAGAGGGTTTAGATATACGGAATTTTACTCTTATTTTATTTTTTTCACAATGAGTCTCTGTTTCCACAAATTAACAACTCAACAAAATGAAACAAATCTGCTAAAGCAAATTTGCATGGCCTGTGTTGCAGTGCTATGAAGGATGGGTATGATACATACTGTGGAGAAAGAGGAGTGCAACCTTCAGGAGGGCAGAAGCATAGGATAGCCTTGGCAAGAGCAGTACTAAAAAACCAAACAATTCTTCTTCTGGATGAGGCAACTAGTGCACTTTGACAGCGCATCAGAGAAGTTAGTCCAAGAAGCACTAGAACAAATGGTGGTTGGCAGAACGTGTGTCATTGTGGCACACTGATTGTCCACCATAGAAAAAGCAGACTCCATAGCCGTGATAAAGAATGGAAAGGATGAAGAATAAGGATCACATTCTGATCTCCTAACTATTGGTCTTTAATTAAACTACAAGGGGGGGTCATTCTTCTTGCAGGCGAATTATTGTCAATGTTGTGTGAGCCGAAAATACCATGTCATGTGTAATTTTGCTACAAAAATTTCCACCCAATAAATGAATCTGAATTTGTAATAAAAAAAAAAAAAAGGGTAGACTTGCTTGTAACCAGCTAATACCATGTCTTGAAATGGTCGTAACTTGTTTGACCGAGACAAGCTTGCTTGTAGAATTTTCATGATAATGTTAGACAAATTAAAGACCATGTTCAGACTGATTTTCTCACTTTATGCAGCAGCAACAATGGGGAAATCTGAAAAGGACGCAGGCCACAGCTGTTAAAAAACAGTTGGTTTTCAATTGGATGTAGAGCTACAAAACTTAAGCCAAGCATGGGATGCATTTGGTGGCTCATTTTATGATACGTTATGATTTTCTAAATATGTGCTAGCTGTTAGCATGGCCACAATAAATGCCACAGAGATTTGGAGTTTGCTGAATATTCAGATTTGTACACGTTCACATATTCTCACTCAAGTGATTACATGCTGGAATTAGCATTACAAGGAAAGAAAGCCCATGAACAAAAAATTGACTTCGATTCGATTTCATTTCAAATATAAATGGCTACTACAGAACTCTCACTCAAGTGCGACCAAGAGATTGACAATTGTGAAGAAACGAGTGACTAAAGGAGTGTTCAAGAAGCCAACAATGCTTTATATATAAAAATAATGGTGAACAATTGCTCATACACATGCCCATTATACTCCCAAGTTGCGGTCTACCCGCAAGACCAATACACTACATAACCTGGGGAGCTGTCGGGACCTTCTTCAACTATTATATTTTCAAGAGTTACAAGGAGGGGTGGGCAATGTATAACTATATCTTGTCAGTTGGACTAGGTGTTGCTCCTGCTTTCATGACAATACTTCTTTTCTTCGATCTATAGTACAAGGATCAAAATGGTCCATATCCTCGAGGGGTACAGGAGGTGGCGACAATTTGCCCATTAGCCCGTTGCCCCACCGCCCCCGCTGTTAACATTACTGGATGCCCTATACTCTGACTAATAAAAGCATTCATGCATGCATGGAAATGATAGAAAACACCAACAACAAACAATGGTCTTATCAGTACAATAGTGGTATATATTATATGCTACGAGAATGTCAGCCAGTGCTGTCTTCTCCTTATCATCTGTTAGCCTGGCCTTGAGGGTTGCTGCCAATCGAGCTGAGGCGTCGGTAGCCCTTACTTCTGCCGTTTGAATTGCAGCTGCATAGATTCAACAGGGCAAACAAGACTATATTGCTTGTTGCTATTTTCTGCCATTTCAATGCAGATAGGAATGCTTTCGTTTTAAGCATGTCATAGGAACAATGCATCCAGTGAGCATCAGGGCCGGTAGGGCAATGTTCTAAGGGCAAATGGTCACCACTGAACCCCACTTAGACGGGTCATTCTCATCCTTGTATTGAATAAAGAAGATAAGAAGTATTGTCAACTGACAGGATGTAATTATACCTACCCTGCTACCACCTTGTATCGCCTGAAAATATACTTGTCGAAGAAAATTCCAATGGCTGCCCATGATACATGGTGAATTAGGCTGGCTGGTAGAACACAACTTGATGGCGTAACGGGCATGCGCAGAAGCAAAATTTCACTCTATCTCAGTGTTTACGTGGGCATGAGGCATGCAAATATCTCAAGTGTTTTGGTTGCCACTCTATATGGATAGAGTTTTGGTGACAACTCTCATAGCTACTGTTTCAAAATGTTGTTTTCTTTCGTCGAAAGTAATTAATTAAAGCTTCTCTGTCCTCTTATAGACTAGATTTTGAGGCCATTGGGATTATCACGCGAATGAATTGGACAAAATATACCGGTCAAACGGAGTTTTGAAAATTAGTTAGATGCGAGTATTGCACTGAGGAGGTTTGAAGGGGCACAATAAGCCAAGTCAATTCGTTTTGCCTCCGGTTTGTGAGGAAGGATCGATCTCACCGAGACTTTTCCTCATAGAGTGGCACTTCAGATGTTGAAAGTAAGGCGTGGCAGGTTTCAGTGACAAGAACTTGCAAATTGCAGTACATACTCAAAGTTTTACGGAAACTAATTAATTTGTGAAAAATGTAGAAGAAAAATAGTAAAAGTTAGACCCTTTTTTTTTTTGGGCAAAGTGTTGCATACAATATTTGTTAAAGTGTGACCTTAAGTTTAAATCCAAATGGACATAAACAATGAGACTAATTAGCTCTACATATCCTATACTCTCTCCCAATCAATTGTTAACAATTTTGCATATTGTAAGACATCAGAAAATGGGGTCCGACTATAACTGATCCTTCTATAGTTGTGAATATTCATCGTTGTTAAAGTCCTTTATATATATATATATGTTCTGTGTCAGCAAGGAAGGCACAACGTCAAGAACTAAAATCTACCATGTCTAGTTGAAACAGCGAAGCCATTGTAAGAGGAGACTTATTCATCACATGCGAAAATGCACTCCTAGCCTTAATAAAACAAAAGGGAAAACGAAGGCCATCTTTACATTGGATCCATTTGTTGGCAATGAGGCATTACACATCTTAATTGGGCTTGAACAAGTGGGCCCATGACCCAATCTTGCTCAGTCTAAAAATTGGGCTTCTTTACTTTTTGGGTCAATGCCAATAATGGGCTGCCAGTTAATTTGCCACGCCCATCAATCAATCATCTTTATAAACGTCGTCAGGGCGCTTCAGCCTCAAGAACAATGGAAAACCCTAGTAAGCCGGCGAGCATTCTTACAAGAATATCAATCCCAATCCCCCCCCCCACACACACCTCCTAAGCTGCAGGAACAGAACGTTGTTATGCTTTCCTTGTTTAGTGCTTGTTAGTTTGCCCTTTTTTTTTTTGTTTTTAGTTCTTGTTTTTACGTGGAAAATTGTTGCTTCTTAATAGTGAACAACACCCTCTCTATAATTTGAATTGTGGGGTTGTTCAAATTTAAGAAGCATAAACGAATGTTCGTTGAATGCCAGTTTTAAACAGCACGGTGTGTGTGGGGGTAACACCCTTTGTTTCTTGCACTGTGTTACCTGTCTCCTGGTACATTGTTCCATTTTTTGTTCTCGTTTTCCCTTCGTCAAATTGTCCAAATCTCCCTCTGGGTTTCCCCTGTCTGTCTTTTTAAGCAGATTTCTTGTTCTGTTCCGGTCGAGATTTCCCGTTCGTTCCGGCCAAAATCTCGAACATATTAGATTTCATGCTTTTGAGATTTTGAGTTTGAATTAATCAAGTTTGGAGTTATTTTTCTTCATTCGAATCGAATTGAATCGAGTATTGACTTGTTTTTAGGATGGGCGATTCGGTTGGAGACCTGGGGATAAGATGAGAGCTGGGATGAAATGGGCCTCCTCTTAAAATATGCTTAAAATGGCTTGTAAAATTATGGTTTAGAATTTGCAATTCATTGGTTGATCATAAACTGGAAATAAATGAACAATTCAGCACAATCACAACATGAATGCTCGTCAATATACGATCCAGGTGGTTGCAATGAATGGGGATGGGGGGCTGGTGAAGATCAGCGAGAGATGATGATCTGCAAGATGCATTCACAACTCAAAACTCAATAAAACTTTATCAACATAAGATGATCTGCTTGATTTGTATCCATCCAACATAAGCAGACAAAGGATTCCAAAATGGCTTTGATGGTAAACTTTGCTTTTAGGGTTGGCTTACGTCTCAAATGAAATGAAAGCTCTGATCTTTGACATGACAGAAATTCTTCTAGTGAAGCTCTTTCAAAAGGCTCTTTCTCTGCCTCTGCCTCTGGAGCTATTTGCATCTGCCCTCTCTTATTCACAAACATGAGGCAGTAACAAGTTAGTTTATGATTATATATCACCAGCACAGATAATTGTGGTTTTATTATTATTATTATTTTATTTTATTAATTTATAAATTTAATAATAAAAATAATATTTTTATTTTTATAAATTTTAAAATTTAAAATTAAGATTTTAATTATAAAAAATTAAATTTTTAACTATCAAGTGATTCAGAAAAATTAACTTTGTGCTTGAATAAATAACAAACAAATAATAGATGTGTCTATTAAATAATTTAGAGCATATCCAAAAAAAAAAAAAAGAGAAAAAAAATCAAAATTTATGCCTTATTATGTATATTATTATGTAATTATTTATGATTTTCCTGATAAAATATAATCACAAAATGATTGGATAAATTAATTTTGTAGAAAATTTTCTAAATATTTGAATGTCACTTTTTATTTTAAAAAATCTCAAAACTTTTATTTAAATATTTAAATGAGCTCTTAAGCCCCAAACCACACCCACTTAAATCTCTAATGAACCACAACAGCAATAGCAACAATGTAAGTGTTAATTGAATCTCTCTCTCTCTCTCTCTCGCTCGCTCTCTCTAGAGCATTCTCCACCAATTCTATGTCTGACTCTAAATGCTTTGCGGAACCGTTACTATTGTTGATGATGATGGCAGGGGAGCTGTTAAATTGGAGCTTCCATCACGGCAACAAGTCGACCAGATCGCAGCCGATCCCGAGCCCGATTGGAGCTTCGATGCCTTATTATCAGAGCTTAATTCCCTCGAAAAGAAGCTCAATGCCGCCTCTCCGGTCCCCGGAGCCCTTGCCAAAACGCAACCTCCGTACGCGTCTTCTCTATTTCTCTTAATGTTTTTTTTTAATTAACTGTCAAAATTCGTCTTAATTATGTGCTAAATATTAGATTAATCAATAGCGAGGAAAAAAATTCATGTAGCTAACCCCAACCCTGACCCGAATTAAATTTGGGATGAAGACTTTGCTGTTGTTGTATGTGCTAAATGTGAGATGATGATGGGATCGGTTTTTAGGGAATTTTCGAATGGGAAGAGCGCGCAGAGGGGGCCTACAGGCTTTGTAATGCACGTATCTGATGATGAGATGGAGGGTTCGGAGGAGGACGACGAAGGGGAAGAGAGTGGGGATACAACAAATTTAGTGGAAGTGAAACGGTTCCACTGTGATGGTTTGTATATGAGGTATACGCAATGCTTTTAAGTTTTATTGATTTTGAGGAATTAGTTTTTGCTTTCTTTCTGAATATATGATTCTCTCTATGTGGTTGTTTTCGCTTTTTCCAGTGAGAGTGATGAGTCTGATTATGAGTTGGCTCTGGGGACTGAATCCCACTTGATGGGTGGATTGGGGCTGGTGGAAGCTGCTCTTGTTGAGCTAAGCCATGAGCATCGGCTTGGAGTCACGGTGCGTAGATTTAACTCAAGCCATTTTTCTGTTTGTGCTGCTATGTTAGTGGAAGAATGTGTGTGTAACGCCGTGTTCTTGGATAAATTGTTTTTTAACCTTTTTGAGTTGACAATGGAAAATGGGTTGCACTTGCATCTCTGTGCCTCATTTTCTCTTTCTTCTGTGTGAATGAAAGTGGTAAATTCCTTGCTTAACAGGAGGAGATTAGGAACCAAATCTCAGCATTAGAGATTGAATTATTTAGTGAAAATGAAAAGTCTGCCTCTGCAATTGCCCAAATTGATAAGTACCAGGAAGCAAGAAGAGAAGTGGAAAGAAAACTTGACACTCAGTATCAGCGCAAGATGTGAGATAATATATTATTTTGTCTGCCCTCTGAATTCCTTCATTCTTAAAACTGCATCAAAATTCAGATCATACTTTCTGGCCCATCATCGTTTCTTTCTTCTTTTTTTTCCGTATACCTTTATTTTCTGAAGAAATGAGTGGGTAATAACACTGCCCTCATTCAATATTTACTGGTCTGCACTCTTAGTACACTTTTTGATCCATGTTTTTATTAACTCTGCATAATCAATCTGAATGAGAAATCTAGAGCTGCTAAAGTGGGATCCACATTTAGGGTTTATGAGTGGAAGCAATAAAAACAACCTTAAAAGTAGAATGTCTTCAAAAATTCCTTGACGTAAGACATATGGAAACTAAACCATGTAATTGATCAGTTCATTTCGCTTTAGGAATTCTAGAGCCACTGTTAACTTTATCTTAATCATTGTAGTGCAGAAGCACTTGACAAACACATAACTGCTGTCCAGCGGAATCATGAGATCAAGTCACAAATAGAAGAAAAGAAAATAAGAAGTGATGCAGCTCATGAAGAGGCAAAGAGAAAGGAAAAGGCTTTTCAAGAAGAAAGGCTACGCCAGGAGAGAGCTAGAGCAGAAGCAGAGGTTTGGTGACTTGTGTAGTGCAATTTACATGTAAATATATTTCTGTGATACTTTGTGCAATCCTAGGATTGTAAGCTTCTTGCATATATTGACATTTGCAGTATTTTTTTCTTCTGAGCTCCTTTCATTTTATTAATCCTGCCTCAGTAAACTCTGTAACTGTCTATTTTCTCGCGTTGATCACTGCAAAGTGGTTTCTTGTCTTACATCACCAGAAATGAAAACCTCTCTCAGCTTTGCTGCCATAAATTATGTCATGGTTGGCAAACTGGGTATCCTATACGTGAAAACCCTAATTGTGTTACACAGTAGTCCTGCCGCCAGAATTTAGGGACAAACTATTTTATGGTGAAATGATTATATTCATGGATTCAGGCAAAACTGAAAGCTGAGGAAGAAAAAAGGGCTGCTTTAGAAGCTGAGAGAAAGGCAGCCAAAGAAGCAGCAGAAAAGGAAGCCGCCGAAGCCTCAAAATGGGACACTGTTTCAGTTTCTCTACAGGAAGGTTCTCAAAACCAAATTGACATTAATTCTGCAAAGCTAAATCTTCAGTCTGAGGAGTCTGTTTCTAATGCAATTAAGAAACAATCAGCAGGTGTTCTCCTTTTCTTTCTTTTTCGACCACTCATGTTTTTATGCTTTTGTTGAATAGATGAAATGTCAGTTTCTTCTCCAAAGTTTTGTATTGTATGTTTTGCTTTCTTTTATTTTAAGATCTTGGGTGTTCTGATATGTCAACTGTTCAATTTCTAACAGGTGATATTGTGAAGGCTGCACAGAGTGCTCTTAAACTAGAGCAGGAAAGACTAAAGAAGCTAAAAGAGTTGAATGAGCAGAACAAGGCATTGATTTTGAGTTCCAAGATGGTATTGGTGGTGTTTCTAATGTATATTTTGAATTCTCTTGCTATAGTGCTTCAACCAAAGGACAATAGCACTAATCTTAAAACAAGTAGACTATTCACATGAAAACATGAGTTTGCCTAACCAAGAGATCAATCAAGGAATGAGATTTGACAGGAACACCATGTTCTTGCAAACAATGTGCCTATTACAACATATGAAAAGGAATGAGGTTTCTCTTAATGAGCTGCTCAGTTTATTATTGTTGTTTCTAATGCTTTTAGGCACCAGTTCTCTTTCCCGGACTTCCATTTCTGTGTTAATCATGACATTCAATTCTAAATATGGTGTCCTTAAGGGATCTCAAATGATTCTAGGCCATGTTGATATTTGGTTTCCATCTGTGGTGATTCTTGTCAGGATTTCGGCACCTTTGAGAGGCATATTGCTAGATCAATAAGGCAAATAAGGGGGACTAAAGAGAATGTTAGGTATGGAAGATATCTTTCTACTTTACTATTATTTTATTTCCTCCAGGGAAATAAACAGATTGTTTCAACAAACTTATATTTAGAATATGTGTGGAGACGTATTTGACTGTTGTGTCCTTCTCACATCAACTCTTAATGCAACCTTGTAGCTTATTTGCATATTGTTGTTTTATGGTGTTTTTTGTAAAGTTCTACTTATTTTATTAGACTAACATGCATATACAACATTGCAGAGCAAAAGCAACTGACCTTATAAAGATTTTAAGGAATCCTTCATGCCCTCTATCGATCAGCCTTGCAGCATTTGCAAAGAAGGTAAATTTGATTGCATGTTACATTACAGTTAAGAAATACTGTGTGGATACATCAACACCTGCAATAAGCTCTCAACGACAGACTGAGCTGAGTAACTTAAATTTATTTATTTATTTGATTGGCCATATTTTAGCTATTCTACTTGCTAATTTGCTCACCAAAAGCATTTGAAAACCAAATTTATTGATAGACTTGACAATTTTTCAGTTTTGATATTGACAGTTGGTTTCTCATTGTGAAAGCCCTGATAATGCTGCTTTTGCTTGTGGGCATGTCATTGTTCTTGTGACATCACAGGTACATCCTTTCCCAATTTAACCTTTTCAGGCCTTGGATTTCTGTCATTTTTCTCTTTGATTATTTTATTTTATTTTATTTTATATTTTTTGGATGACAGGAGGGGAAATGGGGAGATTGTCTAGGCTAGGAAGATAATATGTTAATTCACAACAAGCTGTGAAAACTGATGGGTGTTGGAAAATGAAGCTCTTGAGCTTGTGCATGATTCTTAACTGACCTCACCTCACACATTGATTTTATGTCAAGATTTGTTGAAGTTTTTTCAGACATTTTGATCTTTTGCTTCTTACAAACTAGCGAATTGTTGATCAGGTCCCACATGCCATGGATCTCCTTCTTGCTGAATTCCATAGAGCATGTATCTACACTGTTCCGAAGCATATATTAAATTTAAAGGTAACTCTCTGTAAGTTGACTGAATGTACTCATTAATGCACCAACTGGTAGGTATTAAGGCTATTCATATGTCTCTGTTGTTCCTTTCCAGGGACCCATGATCCTTCACTGCATTTGCCTTATCCCTTAATTTCAGCTGGTTGTCAATAGCCAGATTAATTTTCTGCTCAAGACAACCTTGGTTTTTTTCTATAGCAATGAAGTTCTTAATTTTCATGTCAGTTTCAGTTTGCGTGGCATCAGAAATCCATATTTTCCTTCATTGGGTCACCACTTTCTATCTTCATATAGCTGTAGTTTACTAGAAGAGTTGCTATTTCCTCTAGGGCAAACACCTGCAAGCATTTGATTTACCACTCTCAGCTCAAAGTTGCCATTCGAGTCACCATGTTGTCTAGAGGCAGAGCTGCTTGATCTTAGTCCCAGGTCTAGGGTTCAAAACCCTAGCCCCTACATACCAAAAAAGGAGTAGAGAAAGAAACATGTATTGAAGGTCTACTAGTCCAGTAGTAGATGAGAGCAAATTTGCTTGCAATATCTTATTAATTACTTTTGTTCTCATTGCCACCGCTGCCGCTGCTTGGTCGGTATTCTGAATAATTTTCTTTGTATTCCAGTCTATGTTTGTATCTAAAGCGGGTTATCAGAAAGCCATCGGATATCAGGACAATGATGGGAAGATTGAGAGTACAACAGAGTATCTGAAACGATTGGCATCCTACATGAAACTGTATGGGGCTTTGGTTCAGGTTTATCACCTTCTCTTTTTTCAGCAAAGAGAGTTCAATGCTTCTTTACTGGTCTTGTGCCCTCTGGCAAATGCCTGGTTTTGGTCCTCGAGCATTGTTGTACCATCTGCTTCACGCCCCATAACACACTGAATTGCTAGCTGACTAAGAATGGTTGTTTTGGCAGACAGAAGTCCAGGGTGTTCAGAACATTCATGGACCAAATGAAGGTTGGGCATGGCTTGCAAGGTTCTTAAATACTCTGCCTGCCAACATATTCACTGCTGTTGCATTGAATGCATTCCTGCAAGTAAGTTTGTACAAATGATAGATGCCTAATAAACCCAAGTATTTTCTATGTGGCTACATGCCTAATTATATACATATATTCTCTATTTTGTTTATCTAAGGGTAACATTGTAAGAATAAAAACCCTTGGGGCTGAAAGAATTTGCTGTTGCACAGACAGCAGGCTTTGTTCTCTTCAAGAAATACAGATCTCAGTTCAGGAAGTTGCTGAACATCATTTACAATGACTTTCTAAAAGCATTGAGAGAACGACAAGATCCAGAGATGAATCCAATAATTTTCGAAATTCAATCCTACATAGAAGATAATAAATACCTTCAGGAGCCAGAAGGGAGGAGCCTGCAGGAATCACTGCTGTCTAAGGTTATGGTACCTGAGTCAGATTCAAGGAGAGGTTATTACTAGTTTACTGTTTCTGACTGAGATTTGCTAGTCATAGTGCCTACATCAGATCAAATGTACGCCCTATTATTCTATTTTATGAGCTTAACCTGTTGTACCAAGAAATAAGAAAATAGTGATGGTATCAATGAAATACTTGTATCTTATGCTTAGAAGAGCACAATTTTTTGAAAGAATGATAAGTTTTATTTATGCAAGGCACGATGTGGCCCTTGTTCACGCCGATGTCTTGATTTTCTTTCCCAAGTCTCTGATCACAAATCGCATGATGGAGTGTATGCATGCTCTGATAAATACACAAAAGTGGCCTTTTAATTTTCACGTAAGTGGCTCTTGCATGGCAGACACGACTTTAATTATGAATCCAATGATTGCTTTGTCTTAAAAGATAATTCGTTTCCTATGGTTGAAGAGCTCGCCTAAACTCAAATCTCAGAAGATGAAATGCGTTGGTAAAATTCTCAAGATGCCTTAATCGTTAAGCGATGACTCGCACATGGCCGCCGATAAAGCTATAAGCAGCAGCAGTTGATGAGGCTGCTAGTCGTTTGCTTGCAGATGGTAAGCAGATCACAAGCTTGCCAGCAAAGAAGCCCAAACCACCATTTCAGGTTGTGCTCTCAGTTAGACCTACTAACGAACCAACGAAAGCAAGCGAACTCGGGATACATTGAAAGGCTCACTAATCAAATCCACTACTCTTTGAGCTAAAGCTATGGCCTGTTCCTTTCATTTTCCATGGAAAATAGACCAAGGATCTAAGCATTAGTAAACACATAATTTCATTCTTGCGCAGCAAAAATGCTCATCCATTTTGCCCCAGTAATGGCGCATACAATGATACAAATGGCTACTACACGATTGAATTCCACGTTTGCACAGCACAGTGTTAGACTTCACAATTAAACGTATGCATAATCACAATGAATGAAAAAGGACGAATACTCAAGAAAAATGTATGTCAACCTGGACCTCTGTTCATCTACCGATAGCCAGCAGACCTAAACCTACAAATGTACAAGCCCTCCAAAAACTAGACAAATAACTTTGACAAGCAAAAGCGTTTAGGATGGTCTGTACCACACTGCAAGTAATACTCCCAGCAAGCTTGATTTTGATTCATGTTAGGCCAAGCATCATGGAAAAGATAACTGGCTGTACAACCTAAAACTGTTCCTCAGCAATGAAGCTCATCTAAAAATGGTTTTTGCCTTTTTATGCTTTTTGAATGAGACGCAATGGTCTATGAAACTGACAATATGGAAGGAAGGCCAAGGAGCACTGGGCCTCAATTTCTTGATCTGTTTTCTCCTCGACTCCATTGATTTTTAGGATTTACAGGGACAGTGTTCATTGAACTACCTGTCCCTGCCTCACAAAGACTACATTTGATTCTACTACCATGAACCAAACACATCTGTGGCAGAGAATTCTAAGCTATTCACGCCCAAGCTTACTTTAATAGAGCCTGATTCTTGTGCTTATATGGCTTCGACAAATGGGGCATAATTGGAGGTCTTCTCCACACTCACAGCAAGTCTGAAATTTAGAAGAGGGGTCAATATAGTAGTTGAATTATGATATTGATGTCATTGTCAAATAACAGAGGTGCAAAACATTGTTTACCTGATGCCCGCAACCAAAGGCCATGTCTTTTAGATTAGTAAGACAGATGGGACAGACCTGATTGAGGCATTCAAAAGAGGGTGAGATGGTCAACATAATGACAATACTCTAAGAGCAAAAAGTCTAATTTAGTGGTAAATGTAATAGAAAAGAAAAATTCAAGAAGTAAGGTGAGATATATTTCTTTTGTGGAACTGTTTTTTTACACCTGATTATCATAAAGAGAACTTGAAGATGGAGCCACGCCTACTGGTGTGTCATAACCAGAAACTGGACTATCATATCCAGAAGAGGAAGGTACACGTTGCTGAAAGCTGCTTTGTCGGGAAGGTTTTGAGCTACCACCAAAAGAAGATGCACCATAAAGTGGCGGGGGAAGAGAAACCCTCTCGATAGCATTCCCACTCCGCCGACTACATTATCATTATAAAAAAACATATGAATGTCAAAAGATTTCGTGCAAGGCAAAAAGTTAAACATCAACAAACTATCTCACAAAGCAAGGTTTTATGGTTACCCCAATATGCCATGCTCAATAGTTGCTTTATATTGAGACGGTATTTCCATCAACGCCGAGAGAGCAAATTCTGTTTCTTTTCGTGATTGATTGACATTTTTGGACATTATTTCTGTAAAGTTCACAAACTAACCCAAGAAACCGTTGCTCCAGTTAAGAAAAATATAAGGCGTCAGACAAGGAAGAATTAGTAGATCAAACCAACTATTGATTACTTGAAAATTATCAAATGCTCGAGCAGGGATGTTATCATCAAACTCCCTCATCATGTCCCAAGGCCCATCACCAACTCCAACTAAAACTATCGATAAAGGGTATTCACTGCAATTAGAGAACTACATAAGAATTGAGGACAGACAAGACCCAAATGAGTTGTTAATGACCAAACACCTTCAATTTATGTTTTTCAGTTTCTATTTTACCTTGCTTTTACAATAGCATCAATTGTCTTTTGTTCTTGTGGACTGAGACAACCATGGTGTGTATCGACACTTCTTGTCACCTGTTGTGATAAATGCAAAATGATCAGTGTGAAAGAAAACAACATTAGCAATCCAAAAGTTGACAAAAAAATGTGCACGCTCTATATAGAAGAAATACATGAATTTGCTCAGCCAGGGGGGAGTTGCAGCAGCGGCACAATCAGACATATATAAACTGCTTCAAGTGAATTAGACAAAAGCTGTATATTCCTAAATGCCATGGATATTCTAAGAACCAAACGATCAACAGAAAGACCTCTAGAAACTACAGCTTCCGGGAGAAAAAGACAGCCAGTGTATCTGGCCACTAAGAATAACCCAAGATCTTGTTACATTTTGCAACTTTTTATTCATCTTGACATGAGGTGGTAACATTTTTAACGCAAAATATTGCAATGTTTAAGTTATCAGGCAAGTAAGCTTCAAGGATTGTAGAAATATCTGGTTGGACCCTTTAAAAAAAAGGTCTAAGTTGATGCAAGTAATAAAGCTGATTGACCATATTTCCTCTACATTGGCAAACCATAAAGGTCCACTTTGTAGCTAATTTACCTGGCCATCAGCAATTATCAGCAAAACATGGTACTGCCCACCACTTTGCTCTACAATAGTAATGGCCATCTCGATTATGGGAGCAAAAGATGTAGGTCCTGCCACAAGAAAACACAAAAACATGTGCTTTAATGCCTGCAGACAGAAAATTTTTAATCTAAAATCTAACCATGAATGGAACAAAGTTATACCTGCAAGTCGAAGCTGGGGAACAAGCTCCCTGTAACGTTCAAGTACTTCCTCAAATCCATTACAGAATCTCTCATCTGGATAGAAACTGAAGATATCCTGATCATGAGTTGAAGCTGCAAAAACAAAACACACAAACATCATTTCCATGATCTAAACATTGATTCTAGAGGATACTGACAAAGAGTGCCTCAAATAAAATCACCATCTCCAAATCCAAAACATGGAATTAAGTTATCCTCATCAAATGCTGATAAAGTCCTTCCGATAATTGATATTGCTTGCTCGTAAGGATTTTGACCACTGCCAATATGATGTAAGCTCCGCCGGTTGAATGATCTTGTCCCTGATATCCAAATAGAGTTAGATTATCATGGAGCATAATGATGCCAAACACTGTGAGCATAAAGATGAGAATGAACCTGTCCATTCATTGCTCTTTGTGAAATCAATGCCAACAATGAGATTAGAAGATTCAAGACCAGATTGAGCGAGAGCTGCTGTAACCTGTTGTCAAGGATTCTCATTATTTCTTGACATAATAATTGGTAAAATTACATAATGCTGCGTGCAGAAAAGTGGGACTTTGTTGTGATATATCAGCATTCTTGCCGGCCATATATCAGTAAGAGATTTCCCTAAAAGATGGAAAGAAAGCCCAAATAGCAGTCCAAAAGGAGGAAAAAAAGGAAAAGAGCAGTGTGAAAATCATGATAAAAGGGGAATATCACAAGTTTTGGCAATCAATATATGGAAGTATGGAACTTAGATTGTGCTTCAGCTCTCATTCCTCAAGTTTGAGCTTTACTAGAAATTCTTCTGCAGTTCCTGAATCTCCCAAAGGTGACTGCCCACCTTGGTCATCTCAATCCTAATCCCCCAGGAAGATCATCAAATGTTATATAACCCAAAACTAACTCAACTCACAATAAGGAATTTTCTTTTTGCAACCAAGTGTTCTAAAATGATCCAAGGAATAGTATTCACGGACCAAACATAGTTTTTGTAACCAGGGTTCATCTTATATGTCCTCAAACTATCATCAACAAAATTGTCCTTGGCATCTTCCTTTCAAGATGAAAAATTCCTTGGCAGCGAAATTTTTTTGCCAATAGTCAAACTGGAAGGACCACCATCTGTTCTAATTGTGCTTTGTGCGTAAAATATATATTTTTTTAAAGTCAAAGCACTAAAATAGCAGATATTTATAAGCCACACAAAAATCTTTGACGCTTTCATTAAAATCCAATGTTGTCATTGTTGTCAAGTTATCAACTTTTGCCAAAGTCAACAAAACCCTTCGTTCATGTTGCATAAAATCTCAAAGCATAAAGAGATCATGAAAACTACACACACTATCCAACCTGATCCAAGCTCTGATAATTATCAGCTATCCTCGAGTATTTCCTATCCAGCCTCCTCTGTGGCTGGGGCCTTTCTGGCTCATAATTATAAGAGGAAGTAGGCGGCGGTACATGGTGATTCTGAGGAGTGTAATATGGGTTTTGCTGAGAAGATTGGTATGGATATGGTGATGCTTGTGGATAACCATATTGGCTCCAGGAAGAGGATGAATCATAAGATGAATAACGTCTCGCACTCGATCCTTTTGAGCTCTTACCTCCCATCAGCCTCAAGTTCTTGGGGGAAAAGAAAAAAAAAAACAGAGATATTTCAAATTTCAAGACCCTTTTGAACCTTCTCTCTAAAACAGCACTTCAGTATTCTATCAACACCTGCGATGAAAATCATTTGACACAGTCAAAGTCTCTAAAAGAACATCCAAACCCAAATCGACCCATTATAGATGCCAGCAAGAAAAACCTGAAACTAGCAAAATCCTAATGGCTTGTGCAATGCAATAATTGGAGAAATTTGAGATCTTTAACCTTTATATAAATCTGGGGCTTCTCTGTATTGAGAAGTAACCAATAAAGTCTTCTAATTAAATAAGAAATTAAATTCACTTGACATAAAGACTTTTATATCCACCCCAAAAAAAGAAGACTTCAAATATAAAACAAAGACCAAGAAAATTAGATAGGCGGCTCTGGAAATGCCGGATTCAAAGATCGCCGCCATCCAGAAATGCTTAATGCACGCAAAAAAAAACAGTAAACTTACATGTAAATCTGACTGCGAAACACCCCAAAGAAACGCCAAAACAGGCACACAAGAAGGAGAGCCAACTGGCTTTCGTAAGTCAATTGTTTCTTCTAAGTCTAAGCTTTCTCATGTGATTGGCAGAATTGCTGCAATCGATTCCTTTAAGCCATATAAATTTTTGCAAAAGAAATAGTGAAATATTCCCCTATGATTCAAGGGTCATTATCTTCGCTGTTTTTCTCCCTCTTTTTTTATATATATATATATATAAAAATGGTGTCGTTGGGACAGCAAAAGCCTCATTATCGTACCAACCATGATTGGTGTCACTGCCACCCTCGTAAATAATTCAGTTTCTTCTTCCCACTTTCTGACTTTTAGTTGAAGTGGGAAGTAAATTTTAACAATAAATAATTTTTTTTTAACTTCAATTTCTAAATTTCAAGTTTGATACATACTAAATTATAGTAGTTGGTTCTTTTTTTTTCTTTCTTTTTATCTTAATAATTGTATATCAAAAAGGAAATAAAAACAAAAAACTATAAACCACAGTTAAATTGGGATGAGAACTTACTCGCTTCTAGTTTTGATCCACAAATAGACTTATAAATCTATCTCTCTCTTTCTCTCTCTTATATATATATATATATATCTCGAGAAGAAATAAACCTATAATCACTGTTACAAAGAAACAAAAGCAAACTTTGTCAGTACCCCCACAATGTTTTTCAGCCTTTAATCGTTGATGGATAGCATCTTTATCTCTCATAGACTGTAATAGGGACTGCAGATTATTCAATTTTATCACACTTCCTTTTATCCCATTAAGTGTCTGATTTTAACTCTTATTATCTTCTATCAAGGAAGTTTCTGATCTAAATCATAATTATGGAGGCCATGAGTAGATAAATTCATGAAATATCATTTTTTTTATTTTTAAAAAAATAAATAGTATTTATCTTGAATGGGTGACACTTTAAGATAATTATCTGTAAATTATTTTTGTTTAAAATGATATAATTAATTTATATTTTTTTATAAAATATCAATGTCGTGTAAAATACTAAATATTTATCATAAAAATTAATTTTATTTATTTAAATTTATTTCAAGTTATTCTTAATGAATTATGTGCTCAATTTGGATTGGTAATGATATGGAGACAGTTTGGCAGATGGAGAGCGACAAAAGAGTTTAAATGTTCGATGGCTTAATGCCGATGCTGTAATGACTTGGCTAAGGGGGTCTTGGGGCAGCTTGTGGTTGATCGATTTATGCATTCGTTTGAATGCGTGTTAAATTTTAAATTTATTTATATTAAAATTAAATATATATAAAAATATTTAAATACAA
Organism: Kandelia obovata; assembly: GCA_021464305.1. Lineage (NCBI taxonomy): Eukaryota > Viridiplantae > Streptophyta > Magnoliopsida > Malpighiales > Rhizophoraceae > Kandelia > Kandelia obovata. The sequence goes on from CM038488.1 coordinate 929,062, forward strand.
GTATTAATAAATTATTTTAAAATTAATTTATAAATATTATGATTGAGATTATTTCAAAAAGAAGAAGAAGAAGTCAAAAATTGATGTAAGCGTTTGCGCGTGGACCGCCATCAACCAAATTAAAGTTCTATATTTTATTGCGAGATTTACGCACACGTTGTTAACTTGATAGATATTATATATATAATACTCATGATTTTAATTATTTAATATGATTATATATTAAAAAATTATATATGTGTGTGTGTGTGTGTGTGATAATTACATTAACATTAATATAATGAACAGATAGATACCTAAAACTAAGTTTTCCATTTTATTCTACTAGACGGAGATTTGTCAAGTCAAATTCTTTTGGTGTTAACTTTCTTGGAAATTATCTCAAGTCAATGATTACTTATAATGAAAAATGCAAGTCATTTGTTAGAATATAGATGAGATGAAATGAAAATCATATTTTCTATATTTATAAATCGTTGACCACTTGTTAAATTTCATCCAAATTACATATACCAAATTAAGACACTTGGAATGAGTTTGAAATTAATACATTGTTTTTTCTTTAATTAATAAAAAATAAAATAAAATAATGTAAAATTTAGTGTATAGATGAAATATATTTTTTAACAAAAAACAAACAATTTACATGTGACTTATCAAATAAAATGCAAAAAAAAAAAAATCTTATTTATAAAATTAAATTGGGGGTGTTCAACAAAATGAACTCTATTACTATTATTGACATAAGAACCAACAGAATCATAAAAAGTAATAGTATAGATGAAATTTAAAATAAATTATAAGTAGAAATATGGGAAAGAAAAAAAAAAAAAAAATCTTATTTATAAAATTTAATTGGGGGTGTTCAACAAAATGAATTCTATTACTATTATTGACATAAGAACCAACAGAATCATAAAAAGTAATAGTATAGATGAAATTTAAAATAAATTATAAGTAGAAATATGGGAAAGAAAAAAAAATAAAAAAATATATATATTGAATTAAGGTAATCAATTTAGACCTTATCATCAATCACTCCAGCCTTGAAAACTGTGTTAGTCTTTTAACTCAAAGGAAACTATGGTGGCAATGGGAAAGGAAAAAGATTCAATCAACCGAATCATGTGATCCGATGACTTGGAAAAGCAGTGCATGTTTCATCTTCTTTGTAATTTACTGGAAAAGCACACTGGAAAATGGAAGAAAGAAGGGAGAAACCAACATGTCAGTTATCCCGTCCACGTCTGTATTATAACATCACATGGCACCCCACCCTTTTTGTCTTATATATTTGAATAACAAATTTACATATTGCAATATTTTAATATCTGATTCTATATTTTTATTTATTTATTAATATATAATTATAATCAGCAGCGGGGATCATACTCACATGTTAGCTAAAGAGAGTAGAGTAGACTGGAAGTACGTAACACATATTGAATTTTACACCATATTTTAACATAAAATAATAAAATTTATATTTATAATTTATTTACTTTTCTCTTTATATATATATATATATATATATATATATAATATATAATTTTTTTATTAAATTTTATGAGCCAACTTCACGTATTCTAAAACATATGTTTGTTAATATTAGAATCACGTGAACATTATCAATTTTTTTTTAAGCACTCAACTTAAGTGTTAATTATAAAAAATATCAATCGTTCTTATTTATTTCATACCTAATCATCAATTATAATATTATTTATTAAAAAAATACATAATTTAAGATGAGTAAATTTAATATTATATTTAAATTTAAATTTTTAAAATTTAAATTTTTAAGTACCTCGTACTTATATAATTTATTTATTTAATATAAAATATTTTAACTTACACAATTTATAAGGTGCTGATTAAAATTTCTAACAATTTTAACTTAATTTAATATTCGATAATCTGATGTACCCATTCTTGAATACAACGAGTGCAAATAATCATCTATATTATGTGCATCGACATGCTTACAATGATACTATTTCAACTATTCGAACACGTGACTTCTACATTCGAACCGAGTAACTTTATTGAATAGTGTTACAGAACAGAAGAAGGCCGTGTGTCATTTTCTTATGTTATCCACTAAAACGGACAAAAATTAAGGCTTCCCACGACAGTTAATACTTTTTTTTTTATTTTTTTTTATTTTTTTACTATTCTTTGAGATAGAAAAAAAAAAAACAAAAAACACTCCGGTCATGGAGTTGTCGTGGCGTTGATTGTCAGGGAGACTCAGATGCCGTAATTCGACGTTAATTTGGAAATTTGAATTGAAATCAAGATGGAACTGTTGCAGACGACGACGTCTTGACGAAATTAGATGTGTTGTTTAGCAGTGGATGGGACAACCGTGTATTCCTTAAAACAAAACCAAATGAAAGTCTACCAAAACCAAACCCTTCCATCCATCGCCCATCGAAAGTGTATAGATTTGTTGGGTTTCTATTTTTCAAGTTTTGGATATTGAGTTTATAAAAATAAAATAATTATCTTAGTGTATAATTAAAGATCCAATGTAGCTCCTATTTGTTCTATTAATCAAGGAAAGAATTGCATTTGATATTCCATTTTATTGCTATAATTATTTTTTTTATTTTTTTTTCTTTTTGTTTTGAGTGTGGAGTTTGTTGGCTTAAAAAAAATCCAAAACAAAGTGAATATGGTTGGTAAAAGGTGAAAAATTTATAATACTTATAATATAAAAAATTAAAATGATTGTAATAACTAAAATTTAATGTAATAAATAAATGAATTAATATAATTATAATAATATTAATATTTACTAGAGACTAAAAAATAAATTTAGTTTATAATATTGATAACTAATTTGTATATTGTAAAAAATTTTTAAGCACATGAATTGTTATAATAAAAATTATTGATAATAAGAAGAGAAAGACATAATTTATAAAAATTTAAAATACTTGTTCTTATATTTTCACCATAAGATTACTTTCAAGAAAATTTTGAATATGCTACTAAGTTCCTTAATAAGAAGGGGATAATTACAACAATAATATGATTCTTTATCATAAGCACACATGAAATTGTGATATTATTATAATACATTCACATAAATATATTTCTTCAAACTCTTAATTTTTTAATTTTATAATTACAAAATAATCATAATTTTTTTAAAAAAATTTACTTACTTATAATAATTTTTTTGAATAAAAAATAATTCAATATAAACTTATTAGTCTATAATATATACTAATGTTAAAAAGATTATTTATATGATTTAAATATATCATATGACCCCAAAAACAAATTGTTGAATGCTTATACAAAATTCAAAATAAAAATGCATGTCCCTTAATCAAATTTTCATATCAAAAATTGGTTGCCCATATTTGTTTTATTAGTAATAAATATAATTGTAATTATATGTGTAAGCAAATTAATTTAAGATAAAATTTTAATTTAACTAGTTTAAATGTGAGATTATTAATAGGAATTTTCTTCAAAAGTTGTTGATGCTCTTTTAAAATTTTATTTTTCAAAATGAAGAATATTGGTCCTATAATGCTCTTTTAAGTTGAGAATTAATTTTTCTTTACAATATATCAGATTGATTTTTCCAAGATACTTCAACTAAGAAACTTTACAAGCAAACTTTATTTCTTATACCATAAAACATATAATATTACTATTTAAACTTTTTAAAATTAATTAGGAAAAATTTTCTAGTTTTTATTTCTTTTCTGTTAAATAAGAATTATTTTGAGTTTTCTTAATTATTGTAATTTTTAATTTAAATTAAAAAAATCATTTTCTTATGATCTCCAAAAAAATAATGTTTATTTTTTATTTTATAGTATTGTGTATCAAACTGTAAGTTATAAAAATATTTTTCGTTTATACCAAATTGTCGATTTCTCTATTTTTAATCAAATTACTTTTTTAAGATGAAAAGAAAATGTAGTTTACCTTGTTCCAAAAAAAAAAAAAAAAAAAGCTCGTATACCCCGGCTCACAAAAAACGTTGGGCTGGGCTCGATCTTGGGCTTTAGCTCAAAAGTAATAAAATAAAATATCCACGACGCCGTTTCAATTTCTTATAATCTGTTCTTCTTTTCCAACTGTCGGTCTCCTGCGACTTCGAGTCGACCTTCGTTTGTTGTTGTCTTCTGTTTTCATTTTTCATCATCATCATCTTCTTCTTCTTCTTCTTCTTCTGTTTCGCTTTTAACTCTTTTATAATCTATCTATCTTTCCCTCGTAAACGACTTGCCGTTTATTCGAAGAAATCGTTACTCGTCGTGGCCATACCAAACACGGCGTAAAATATTAAATAAAAAGTAAAACGAATGGACGATTGTTCCGTTGACTGATAGTTAATATTATAGCGTTTTGATTGCCGTCTCTCTCATGGCCGCCGACGAAGTCGACGCAGATTCCGTGTTGAGCGACGTCGAGGGCGAGGATACCGCGCCGATCGTGACAGTAACTCCGACTCAGGAGGATGTCTCCGTCGAGAGGTTCCGTGACCTCGTCGCTGATCTCGATCGCGAGCGGGCGGCGCGTGAGGCCGCAGAGAGCTCGAAATCGGAGTTGCAGGTCTCGTTCGGCCGGCTGAAAGCGCTTGCTCACGAGGCGATCAGGAAGCGAGACGAGTCCACGAGGCAGCGCGATGAGGCGCTGCTGGAGAAAGAAGAGGCGGTGAGAGCCAACGAGAGAATAGCGGCGGAATTGAGTGAAGTTAATGAGTTGAAAGAGGAGGCTGTTAAGCAGAGAGACGAGATTTCGAAGCAATTCGAAGAGGCGGTGAAGGCGAGGGATGAATTGCAATCGGAGATTGACAATTCGAGGCATATGCTTGTGAGCGGGATCGAGAAGATATCCGGAAAATTGAGCAATTTCAAGAATTTCACGGCGGCGGGACTGCCTAGATCGCAAAAATACACCGGATTTCCGGCGGTGGCGTACGGAGTTATTAAGAGAACGAATGAGATTGTTGAGGAACTTGTTAAGCAGATTGATGCCACAGCGAAGTCTAGAAACGAAGCGAGAGAACAGATGGAGCAGAGGAATTACGAAATTGCCATTGAGGTTTCTGAGCTTGAAGCCACAATTAGCGGATTGCGAGACGAGGTTGCAAAGAAGGCTTCTTTGATTGTGAATTTAGAAAAAAGTGTGTCGCAAAAGGAAGGAAAGGTTTCGGAGATTGAGAAAGAGATGTTAGAGAAGGCACATTCTGTGGAGAAGGAAGCTTTTCAGCTGAGGGAGTTGGTTGGTGAGTATGACGATAAGTTGAGGAATTTGGAGTCAAAGATCGAATCCCAGAGACCATTGCTGGTTGATCAGTTAAATTTGGTGGCAAAAATTCATGACCAGCTTTATCAAGCTATTAAGATAGTTGATGCTAATCATTTGGATTCAGAGTTGTCAGAGTCCTTGTTCCTCCCTCAACAGACAGACTTGGAGGAGAACATACGTGCGTCTTTGGCAGGGATGGAGTCAATTTACGAGTTAACTAGAATTGTTATTGAAAAAATGAGGGATTTAGTGGAGGAAAAGAGTGACGAGGTGAAGAGATTGAATGAGACAGTCGGTCAATTAGTCAAGGAGAAAGAACATATTGGTTCCTTGCTTAGGAGTGCTTTGTCGAAGAGAATTCCATTAGATAACTCTTCAAAAACCAATGAGCTGTTTGAAGTAGCAGAGAATGGCTTGAGAGAGGCTGGGATAGATTACAAATTCGGTAAGGCTCTTGCTGATGGGAAGGTTTCAGTTTCTCATGTTAACGGTGGCTCGGCAGATTCAGAGGAGGATGAAATATACACTTTGGTGAGTCCTCTTTAGCATTCACATCTTCAGTTGTGTTTGATTTTGGTTTATCTTGGAATCCTAATTGATGTTGACATTATATGTGGTTCACAGGCTGGTGCTTTGGAGAATATTGTCAAGGCATCACAGCTTGAGATTATTGGGCTGCAGCATTCTGCTGAGGAATTAAGGTACTTCAGATGTTTTACTATTCATATGGCTTCAAATGGAGAGTAAATTTCATATCTTGGTTGTGTATTGACCCATCATATTTTGTTATGCCTCCTTTACTATATTAAGGAAAGAGTTGAGTCTACTCAAAGAACATGTGGATGCTCAAGCAAAGGAACTAAACCATAGAATGCATCGAATAGAGGAACTTGAAGAAAAGGAGAGAGTGGCAAATGAAAGTGTAAGTTGTTTATGTTCTGTATATTGTCTTTACCATTGCAATTTATGTGAACATGTGTTAAACTAATTTGTTGAGCTTATTATTAACTTGGTGGGTCTGGTATTGTAGATTGAAGGGCTTATGATGGACATCACTGCTGCTGAAGAAGAAATTATGAGGTGGAAGGTGGCAGCAGAAGAAGAAGCCGCTGCTGGCAGAGGTGTGGAGCAAGAGTTTGTGGCCCAGGTATGCACACAACATAGAATTATAATGATCAATTGATCTGCTATTTTGGGAGTCTTGTGAACAACATTTTCTTGTACGTGGCATTTTTTATTTAAATGGACATTCCACCCTGTTGAACATTTTGAACAATGACAAAAGGTTTTCTTAAAAAACTTGTACCTCATCAAGTAAAGGCTTTTACTTGACAGTGTAATTGTGCAGAGTCAGCTTAGGACTCCAAGTAAGGCCACCAATTTTCAAAGGCAATATAGGAGTACTATGTCATAAAACTAGAGCTACAAGGTTTTTGAGTGACAAGCAAGTTAGCTGAAGGCAGCTCCTGCATTTTGAACTGAAAAACATATAAGGATGGAGTTAAAAGAAAGTATAAGTGAAGCAGTGGTTAAGGCAGCTTGATATCTGGAGCAAACATTTTGAATTCCACTGTACATGAATAATCGTATGCTTCGCATCTTTCTGAATTCTGCTTGATCTTATGTGCTTAATGCAGTTGTCAACACTTAAGCAAGAACTCGAAGAGGTGAGGCAAGCCTTGTTAGAATCAGAAAAGAAGCTTAAATTCAAAGAAGAAACAGCGACTGCTGCTATGGCAGCAAGAGAGGCAGCTGAGAAGTCATTGAGATTAGCTGACTTAAGGGCCACTAGGCTGAGGGATAGGGTAGAGGAACTCAGCCACCAGCTAGAAGAGCTTGAAACTCGAGGCAACTCACGTGGCCGAAATGGCCCTAGATATGTATGCTGGCCATGGCAGTGGCTTGGGCTTGACTTTGTAGGCATTCATAGACCAGAAACACAACAAGAGAGTTTCAATGAGATGGAGCTTTCTGAACCCTTTCTATGATTATACGTTTGTTTACCCCCTTCTTCTGTGTATTTTTTATGAAGTTAATATTTCAGCAGTCAAGATATGACCCTATTACTCTGTTTTCATTCCCCGGAGCTTGGCATATTTTGTGGCCATTCCATAAGGCAGGAGTGCCTATTGTTAGTACTCTTTTATGACCACTTTCTTGAAGCTTCTTGCTACATTTAGATGTTTGTCATCAAGATGGGTGCAGTCCCTTGTCTAGTTATTTCATTTGTTCATTATTCCTTTCCAGTTTTTCACTCTTATTCCCCCCCCTCCCAGGACAGAATGGCAGGTGCTGTTCCAGTGCAACTTCAGAAATTTGGACCTGTTTCTGGTTCCTTTTTCATCCCTTTTAGTGCAACCGGGACTGTTACTGCTTAAGTGCAGCTAATTGAAGTTAGCTGCGATCTGCTGGCAACTGGAGGGGCCTATATCTAATCCTACTACATCTGTCAGTGGTGGAAAAATATGAAATAGAAATTTTGCTTCTTTTTTTTTTTTTTTTTGGTATTCTTTGTAGCTTCAAATATACAGTGTGTTTTAGACAGGTAATCTTGTGTATATATGTTAAAACACTAGTTTTTGTTCTCAATTCAAGTGTTTTGACCAATAAAGCTGATTCTCTGACAACAAGAGATCTCTATTCATTGGGAGCATCCAACTATTAACAAATTTATATATACATGGCCAAGTGAATGTGCAGATAGACTCGGACACCTTGCAGTCAGCAGACACACTGGTATGCAATATTGGTACGAGCTGTTAATCATATGTTGTGGTTCTTTTGCAATTGCCCAAATAATTCGGATCGACTGAAAGCTGGCGTACTTGACCATCATATCTGTCATTGCTAGTTGTTAGGCAGTATTTCGCATCATATCTGTCTTTGCTAGTTGTTGAGTTGTAGAACACACGATTGATAATTTTTATTATTCCTAGTTAGGACATCAAGAATTCTGTTTGTATATATCAACCTCAGAAATGGGCTAAGTACACTTGCTTCCTAGGCTGAACAGTCTGCCTAAAGCACCGCCTGAGACCGTCCCAATCTCCATTTTTCTATCTCCCATTTCTGGAATTTGGCAGGGTTAAAATTTGTCAGAAAAAGAGCAACTTTGTTTCCAGGTAATAGCAACAGTTCAATTGTAACCTCCCCTCTCCCCCCCCTGGCCCCTAAAAAAAAACTAACTTCTTCAAGCTCGCACTAATGAAAGAGAAAAAAGCAAAACAAAACAAGTGTGATGTTGCAACGTGAGAGTTTCGGTAACATTTATTTCTTAACGTAAATCAAAGGGCGAGTAGTAAGTTTAAGGTCTATCTGATCTTGAACCGCCGTAAAAGGCAGTGTGCTGAGACACCCGCTTGACATACATCAGCAATTTTAACTTTTTGTAGCCGCCATTGGATGAATTCAGAATGAATGGAAGCTTATTACGAGAGATTGACAAATTGTAGAAATGTGTCGAGTCAGTTGTCACAAAGTAAAAACTCCTAGTTCCCCAACATTTTTCAAAGGCCCAAAAAAAATAAAAAAAAAAAAAAACCCCTTTCCGGACACGAATTGGTCTTCATCCTAAGGTACTATGATCTATGGTTTATTTGTATACTAGGATAAAGTTAAATTAATTTTAGCTTTCATGGAACTTGCGTAGCAATTTTTCTTTGCAAGAGAATACAGAAGCAATGGCGGAATTGAAGTGATGATAACTAAATCTTTCATGGTGACCTAACGTGGCAAATATGAGCAAAGGTAAGGTAAACAGGATCAGGAAGACCACTTTTAAGTGATTTATGCTCTTGAAAATGTGCAAAAACCAATTCTTACAATCTTGGAAAACTTATCCAAATGTAAACAGAAGCATAAACAAGAAGACAATCAAAATGGTTTCTTTGTTCTGCATTTGGTCGCTCTTAAGACCCCAGTGGGAGGGCTAGTAACCATGATGCTGCAGTGAGCATAGAGCCAATACGAGTATCGGAGCAAACTCCCTAGCTTAGATCGTACCCGGAAAACTCCCTCGACCTGAAATATGATCCCATTTCTGTTGATCTGCTCCTGGAGCTCTTGGTTATATTTTAATGGAAGCTGAACCTGACTAATAACCATGTGAACATTTACAAACCTGGACATCAACCTGGCTGCGGAGAAAGGCTCAATATATTGTGTGGAAATGAGAGTGTTCCCAAAGTATAGATCAATGATCATGGAACTGAAATCCACGTTCATCTTCTTGTTTGGGTTAGTGAAGTTAACGAGCACTGAGAGATCAGCATTAAGCAAAGAGCCTGCGTCAATGTATGCTGCGTTTAAAGTGGCACTCGATACGTCAAACCGTGGGCTATGTGGACGGTAGACAAGGTAGACTATGAGAACAATGAGGCCTCCCAGGAATACTACAATCGAGAAAATGGCACAGAAAATTGCACCACACCACGTTATAGGCCGAGTAGGTCGGGGTGATGGCACCCTTGGCCCGCGATGGTGTTCGTGAGGTTGTGGCGATGGGACTTCTGGAACACGAGGATAACGATCTTGCTCTCTTTGCAACGTTGGAACTTGAGGCCTGACGTCTTGGTTTTCACTTTTATGGGGCGCTCGTGTGGCCCGAGGATGACGGTCTCGTCCCTGACGCCGCTTTGGAGGTGGTTGCATCACACGGGGATCCTGGTCTTGGTCACGATGCTTCAAAGGCGGTGCCCATGAACCGTAGAACTGGCCATTAAGCTCTTCACCCTGCGGGTGTTGTCCAACAAGATGAGGGTTAGTTTCAGGGTGCTGAGGCATCTTTTAGTGTTGAGATGTCAGTAGAAATGAAGAATAGCGGGAGTGGACTGTGAATATGAAGAGCAGTCGCTGCTGGGCCAGTGGAGAAGAGGATGACTTCAAGAGAACTTCAAGTAGGATTCTTGGCAAGGCAAAGAATCAAGCACAAGCGAATAATGTAAGGCAAGGAATCTTTGCCGATGCCCTTTCTTCTCGTTTAAGGGTTCTTTGCTAAGATACTCTGCCTTGCGCTTGATTACACTTCCACGTTCTTGCTAATGAAAACAGCTCAGCTCATAGGTTGCAACGACCCAGAATCCAAAACTTTGTGAAATTCATTTTCTCATTTTTATTTTTTCCCACCTAAATCATCACTTAAGGAGAGCCACTTGACAGTGCGAAGATAACATCAAGATGGTAACTAAAAATACACCTCTCTTTTAACTTTCAACACACATGGTTGCAAATCAAATTTGGGATGTCTGACATTTTATTTTATTGTTTGCACTTTTTCCATTATCAGTTTGTCGTACATTTGAAAAATAATTATCTCACTGCTATATGCTTCAGGACCCTTTCTCCAGACCTGCAATGTAACAGTCTAGTGTACTTAAACGCTGGTTTATGATTTGATCACTGCCCAATCCTGGCAGTTGTTATTACGTTGAAAGTCATGAACAATCCTGGTCCCACTAGTATTTGTGGGGTTTTTTTTTTTTTTTTCAATATATCTATATTACTATTGTTCATATGGCAAACAGGGCAACTAAGTAATTTGGCTGATACGAGAAGAACCTCAGCTTCACTTTCTGTTTTTTGTTCGGCGGAAACCTTCTTCAAATCTCGGGAACATAAACAAACATCTTGCATCATATCATAAATCTGCAGTGCACATTTGTTTTATTAGAATTAACATCCATAACCAAAAGTAATATAGATGAAGAGCAAGACAATATAAGTAATGAACAGCCTAAGCAGCGTTAAGATATGGAAGGTATTACCTCCAACTGTAGAAGCTTGAACTCATTCGCCTAATGCCTTTATTATCACGGAATCAAGTTGCTTTCTGGATGCCTGACTTTATTTGTGGAAGCCTAAGCCAAGGGATTGCGATTCCCTTAACCCACTTTCGATTCTCTCTCATCCCATAAAGCAACATGATGCCGTCATTGGCAGACAAAATCCAACTGAAAATGTGGAAGCAGGGATATAATTAATAGGGTCTAACAACTCTTGCACCGTAAGGAGGAATAATAAATTTCATCAAATCATGATTTTAATTAAACAATAATCGATGTCTAACAGCTGAGTCAAAGGACAAAGCTCGCTAATGCATTGCATCTATATACAGCACATTTCATTTTTCATCAAACTTAAAAATAAAACATGTTTTAACCATCTTCTTCCGTGACATTTCTACACCCGTCTGCTTTCTTTAGATGAATTTTATGTTTTATACACAATCAGCACAAATTTTGTAATAATGTAAAAATTTCATCTTCATGCAAGTTTGAAGGAAACCCAATGGCTCAAACCTGGGAGTTCCATTATCGAAATTCACTGGTAAGACAGAAGGCAGAGATAATGTCGGCTTGACAAGATGTTTGCCAGTTCAAGAAATTCCGGCTCTGTTGCACATCAAAGAGGGGTTAGTTTCAACCAAAAAATGAAAAAACAAAATTACAGGGAGTATCAATAAGAAGGCAAGGGGGAATTTTGCACCAGTCCATTGGTTAACAATCATAACCAAAAACTGAAAGAGCAAAAGAGTGCAACATAGCAACCTGGAGGCCGACATTGTAAAGCACAGAGCTTTCTCAAGTCAAAGAACCTCCTCTTGAATGAATGGCATTAATCAGTGTTTCAGAAAGAGCTGAATCAAGTGTAAAGCCCCTTTCCATCATCTGATCCCACACCTTACAAGCAGCTGGAATTTTTTCTTCCCGCACAAGACCTCCTACAATCAACTTATATGTTACTGAATCAGGATGGAACCCCCTAGCTTGCATTTCCTCATATAGAAGCATTGCCTCATTAACTCTAGAAGACTTGCAGAACCCATTTATTAGGGCATTATATGAAACCACACTAGGGGCAATTCCCTGTTTTAGCATCTCATGGAAAACACTGTAAGCCATCTCAACTTTCGCATTCTTGCATAGATGATCAATGATTATCGTATAAAATCTTCTATCAGGTAAAATACCCATTCTAGCCATCTGATCAAGAAGCTTCTTTACAATGTCAGTATTTCCTTCTCTAAGATAAGATTTTATAAGTATTGTGAATGTCACCACATCTGGTGCAATAGCCTTTCGTCCCATTTCCTCAAAAAGTTTATAAGCCTTCTTAGTACTATTCCCACTGCAAAATGCATGGATGACAGTGTTGTATGAAACAGCATCACACAACCCTTTTGGCTCCATCTTCTTCACCATCAACGCATAAGCATTATCTGCACGATTAGCCTTACAAAGTCCCTTCAGAAGCTGGTTATAACTGTACCCATCAGGTTCTATCCCACTCCTCTCCATCCACTTCATCAACTTCTCAGCTTCTTCCAGCATAAACTGATGACAAAAATAATTCAAGAACACATTGTACGTAATTAAATCAGGTTCAGGCCCATTACTCCTCATAAAAGCCGCAATGGCCCGCGCCTTATCAATCCTGCCCATTTTACAAAACCCACTAATCAGGGCATTATAAACCAATGTACTTAACTCAATTTCACTATCACTCATTACATCAACTATAACTTCATAAGCCAAGTCTACTTTCCCACCTTTACACAATCCAACAGCAAGTGCCGCACAAGCTTCATTATCTGGTCTCAACCCTTTACCTATCATATCACCCCAACACCATATCGCAGTATCAAACTTCTTTACTTTACACAACCCATCAATAACAATAGTATAAGTTACAACATCTGGCTCTCTCCCTCTTTGAGCCATTTTCTCAAAAACTTCCAATGCTAACTCACTCCTCCCGTCCTCGAACAGAAGACACAAATAATCATTGAAAGCCCATATATCGGGCACACAATTCAGTCTCTCCATATCGCGCAACAACTCGTGAATCGTGTTGAGGTCCTTCACACAGCACAACCTGGAAATGAAGCGGGAGTAAGTGAAGGAATCGAGCGAGAACCCATTAGGGCCGAGCCTGGAATAATGTTGGTGGGCTAGTTGGAATCGAGAATGGCGAACCAAAACGCCGATGAATCGGTTATAATCGATGCTGAAGACGCGGCAATTCGACTGCGTCATTTCGTCGAACACTTGGATTGCGTTGTCGATTAAGCCGATTCTCACGTAATAGGCGATACGAGCGCGGTATATGAGGCGGTGGGCGCCCAGCGATTGATACATGTCATAGAGATATGCATAGCAAATGGCTATAGCGTGCGGCCCTCCGCAGGCGGCGGCGGTCAATGTAAAGGTCGCATTGGCTGCATCTACTACTCGGTTTCGGCTCCGGAGAAAGAGTTCACAAGTAGACAAAGAAAAAGACTAAACGAGATTGAAAGTCTTATATATTACATTGCTATCATACAACCCAACCCACTCAAAAAAAAAAAAAAAAAAAACAAATTTATATTATATTATTAAATTTTAATTTTTAATAAATATTATTTTTTATTTTTATAAATAAAAATATATTAATTATTCTTTTATTTATTTATTTATTTATTATTTGCAGGCTCCTTTTGTAAGTCCATACCTCGTTACTTTTTGAGTTGAAAATCTTTAGCCCAAAAACAGAGGAGTTCTACCTTATTTAGACAAACTCATTGCTAGCATCATGGTCGGTCTTTTTTTTTTTTTTTCTTTGGGGTCGTAGCTCACATTTAAATTAATTGAATGCATTTAAAAGATTTTAAAAATAATAATGGTGTGTTTAAATTGCACAATTGAGATATAAAACCTCTAAAATAAATATTTAAAATATGTTATGAAATATTTATTTTCGTGGGGAATTGAAGAAGCTGCCACTTTTTGTAGTTAAAAAAAAAAAAAGTTTGTCAAAGTCAAATGAATTAAACACACAAGATTGATAGAGGGTAATGACTTTTATTTTGTTAATAACAAATTATTAATAAAAAAAATTATATTTATGTTTAAATATTAAATTACACTAATAATATCTATTAATAAATTATATGATTTGAGTAATCACATAAATAACAACATCAGTGGCATTGTTTCCTTTTGTTCCAAAGAATCATGGCACTTCAAGAGTTCAGAGAAAGCATATGGGCAGTTCCAAGAGTTCAGAGAAAGCATATGGGCAGCAATATACAGAAATGAACGTTATGTAGCTGATGCTTCTGAATTGATTAGAATCGCCACTGGTTAAACATGGAGATGAATAACTGTCAAGATGGTTAATATTCTCACCCTCGCAGTGCTACAAGTTAGAAAACCATAATGTACAAAACAAAACTCAGGTTGCCAAAATTCTGAAAGCTGCAATACTTTCATCAGATTCACAAATCTGGCAGGGGATGGTGATATATCCCGATGCAGATGATCTCCCTCATAGTCCATTTTGCGATCTCAATAAAGCCATTGTTGGACCCAGTGCACTACCTCTTAAGGCCTTGTAGGACCAGGGCCTCCTGACTGAACTCTCAGCTCCACCCCAGTTATCCTCCTCAGACAACTGTGGCTTCTTTGCATCCAAAGCCTTGTTAATTTCTTCCGATGGGCTGACTTCTCGATTTTCTGAGGCAAACAATAAAGTAAAAAGTGAGGAATTATTGAAGCAAATGCCACTGTTAATTTTCCGCAGATTGCTTTTAGCAGCCTATAATTGACCCAACTCAATACACGAATAATACCTCGAGCAGAAGTATGAGATTTGTTGTTATTGTTGGGGCAGCTGACATCTGTCATAGCATCTTCATCTCTGGCAAGGATTTTGTTAGCTCCATCCACACAGTTTACCGAATTTAGGTCGTTGAGCTTGACAATTCGAACTTCAAGAAGTGAAATAAAATCAATCTGGAGAACAGCACTACTTGTTAATTTTGAAACTAGGGAAGCAGAAGCAAGGAGTAGCAGCAAGAACAAGACCAAATGTTGCTAAAAAATGTCAAATTTTTGTTTTAAACAGTCTCATTAGACCATAATTGAAACCTTAACCTCACCTCTTAATTCAAATATTCTATAAGTCAGGCTATTAACATCTTTTGGAGTGAGAAAAATTCTGAGATTTAATCTGTCAAATTGATCTACCATTAAAAGGCCAGCTGTGAATGAGGCATTCAGAGCCTTCTCATTTCCCTTTATTTGATACCACTTAAGGACATAATCTTAGCCAATTCAACTGGAATCCTTCTAAGTTAGCCCCAGTGGTGGTGGAAGAAAATAAAGCAACTTTCTTGCTTGAAATTTGCACCATAATGCTATAATAGGTTTTGTCTGCATACCTCTAGACAACCATCTTCGCCATAAAGGCAAGATTCTGGTACTGTTGTAGATTCCTCGTCATCTACCTTCTGAGGAGTAACTGGATATTCTGGGACTGGCATTAGCGTAATCCTGCCGGACTGAGGGTCATATCGCGATATCTTCCCAACCTATATATACCAAGGGATAACAAGTGGCATGCTTTATCAACAAATGATGGGCCACAATTAAATGCAATTCAGAAGGAATTGTACCTGGTAGGATGAAATCTCAGGGGTCCAGGAGGATGACAGCTCAATCATACGATAAGCAATTATATCACTTTCCTACAAAGTTTTAAGAGCACATTAACCTTATCTCAAGTAGGATTGCAAGAGAAAAGAAAGGCCTGATCAAGCATGGTAGGAATAGAAGCCATAACGGGTGTGGAGATGATGTGGTCATACAAAGGCTGGCAACATTTTCTTCTTTGTGATTGGGAAAACAAATTGACATGGCACTAATAACAAAACCTTGAAAGAAACAAACCTTCGGCAAGCTAACATAGGGAGCAAGCTTATCAAACTCAATGTGTTTGTATACAGGTGTCTCTTCCTCAATAATTGGCACTCTGGAACACTTGTGATTCAAGTTCTTGTTGTCATTTTTATAGTCATCCCTTTTATGGGATGCAAGCTTCTTTGTACCCCAATTTTGATTGCTCATTTTGCTTGTTACTCCATTCCACTGACAGCTTTCCTGAAGCAGGACTCAAGAAGATAAATCAACAGTCCAAGGAAGCAAAAATAAAGGATACTGCAATAAAGTAGTGTTGCACCATAAAGCAACTAAAAAAATAAGCAAAACAATTTGGAAAACTGAATGGCAGAATATGACGAAAGTCAAGGCCAGAATAGTCAGAATCAGAAAATCCAATACCATTGCATTTCAACGTTTCTCCATACTACACTTCATGTAAAAATCTCTATACCCAAGGCAACTCTACTGACCATACTAACATCGCCCTCTATATATGCATTAAGCATTCAATCAGCAATCAAGCACATTAAGGAGAGAATTGCAACAAGCTAAAAAAAACATACCACAGAAATTTGAGTTTGCTGCACAGTCTGATCAGTGGTCACTGGAACAAGAAACATACAAGACATATCACATAATATGACACACATAAACAATGAAATTCAGTATATGAGATCATTTCATTAATGCAAGCATGGCCCTAAGAAACACAGGTCCAGAAAGATGCATATATAAAACATACAGAGAGAGATTATTAGACCTTTCTTGCGTGACTCATAGCGGATATGCCCTGGCCTTATTACAACAGGGACAACACCATCATCCATTTCACTTCCTTTATCAGGCTGTTCATCGTCTACCTTGAGTTTGTTGTTGTCTTTTTCAGGAACTTCAGGAAGGTTTTGTCCAATTTCATCATTCAAGCATTCAGCAACTTGGTGATTATCCTTTTGAGATGATTGTTGATTGGTTTGCTTGAGTAAGTACCTCTGTTGTTGCTGCAAGATATGCATATAATGATACTGTATGATTTCATGCATATATAACACAGAAGCAACAATAATATCCACCATTTCCCACTAAAGGCAAACAGGAACTTCATGGGAGGCCCTAATGGCCTTGAGCCACACGATAGGGATTATTCCTCTATTGCCATAATATCCTTCATCCCAGATATAGCCAGGATTCAACCAGGTCTCTGGAGACAACACCAATGACCTTCCTAATTTAGTTGACAACATAAATGAACCAGAAATGAAGTATGAATAGGTCCCACATCCCAGGCTCTACCCTTCCCTTCTACTCTTGTGATACCTAACCCACATCAGATAGGAGAGAGGAGGGGGAATTGTTTATAAGTTGCATTATGAAATACACAAGATACCAATTGGAACTATTTTGGGTTGTGATGGCCCAAGGTGGTGTGGAAACCATTGTCCCTATCACTGTTTCACAACCATGAGACAAAGTGCTGCTCTGTCCAAGTGCAGTCCCAAGTTGTGATACTTCTACAGATTCAAGAGCATGTCTCTAGTGCCCATGTGTGAGTGCATTAATCAGACCAATCTCTCGCCTTCACTGCCAGAGCTAAGGCCAAAAGTGAACTACTAAGACACATTGGACTGTCCGCAAGGTAAAACATTGACGTACCTGCATCTTTTCAGCTTCTACTTGTTCTCTCAACCATTGCCTCTTTGCCTTTTTACGTCGAGCATTTCTACTTTGGATCTGAAAACAAAAGAAAATTTAAGAGTTAAGCGCCATTCTTTCATATGAATGAGAACCAATAAATGAATAGAGTTTAGTTGTTGCAATGAAGGTAATAAAGACCATAAAAAATATTAAAAGCTCAATGTCCTTGAACATTGACATCTATGACAAGAAAATAAGGATTTTGAAAAAAACCTTTTTATCTTTAAGAACACACACTGCATCCACACTCCCCTTGCCGTTTTCTTGAGGATAACATGGCCTACAAAAGAAAAATAAGGGAGAAAGATTTGCGGAAACACAAAGCAAGGCAAGAAAAACCAACAAACATGGGCTCATAGACCTGCATGGACATGAGAGCTACATTACATTGAAGCAAGTGACTGTCCTATCATGTGCAAACATCTCTAACTCAGCAACTTCATTAAACTGTGATTAGATTATGGCAAGTTACAATATTGAATTCTTTGTATTTCTTCTTAACTTTATAGAGGTATATCCAATTCAGATCTCATAGAGACAGCTAGAACATCAAGCAACAGAAAATCCAAAATTGATTAGGATTGTTGCCACTCCAGCCAAAACTTCTACACTTCCATCCCAGAGACCTAATTTTATTTGGTATTCCTCATTAAAAGCGTTATAAACTCCCATCACAGGCATCTAGGCTTTTGTTTACAGAATTACTTATAACAAAACAATTTCCTGGGAAAAGGGAGACATTAAACATTCCAATATAGCCCAGTCTTTAAGCACTTAAAACTTCCATTCAAGAAGTCCTTAGAAGCTGTGAATAAGCAACTCCAATTGCTGCTGTGGCTGCTGCTGCTCCTGTCAGGGCAGCAACAAAATCAACCCAGCAACCATGAAGGGAATGAGGACGCATGGACATTTTTTATTTTGTTCTAAGGTCGTGTACAATTGTAGCAGGTTTAGCACCTGCTGACATTATCGGGCTACAGATTACTCAATACACTTTTCCCTTCTTCTCCTCAGTCTTCCAATTCCAATATCATTATAACAATCATCCAACTTTAATGTATGCATGCTATCAGGGATTCACCCATAGGTAAAGCTAAGTGTTTTTTGATTTGGAATTTTCAATAAATGTACTTATCATGAGAATATTATGCATGATTTAACCTGCCAGACAATTTCTGTTTGGTGTATCACATTCCCATCCCAATTTCAAGTGGTGTAAAGATCAGCATTCTGGGTGACTTAGACAGAAGAACAAAGAGCTTAATAATTGGTATTACAATAGAAGAAGAATTCAGAATGAATCAAGGTATCATTCAGTTAGCATCATGCATATATAAGCTAGGGAATATACCTCTTTGAATTGGTCATAGCTTTACCACTCTTAGGACCTTTCGTGGTGCTCAAGGTATTGTTCTGCTCCCCACCAACAGTGTTCCCACCATTATCCAACGCAGCTACACATTTTTCAGCACTATTACATTTAGTTTTGTTCCTCCTGTAATGCAGAAAATTTCAGGATTGAGTGGCACATTCAAAAAGGGTGATGGAAATGATGAGACAGGTTACAAGAACAAATGAGAAATTACAGTTATACGAGGTGCAAAACTTAATATTGAAAACTTAGGAACAAGCCTATAAATGCAAATGGAAATTTTAAAGATTTGACTCCAAGGATGAACAACAAGAGACAGTTATAAGGGGAGTATGCATGCGCTGGAAGCAAACCAAGGATGCACATGGAAAGCCCAAATATGCGATTACTAGCATAACTAAGGAATTAGAGTTACAAAGATATTGAAAAAGATAATGAAGAAATCTTGGCATGTTTGAACTCCTATCATGTGAGAAATAGAAAATTTGTTTATGAGACATGAACATTCTTAATGAGATAATGGCCAAATGATATATTCTGATGGTGATTTGCCTAAGTAGGCTTCGGAAAATAAATCTTTACACCTAGAGATAAACAATTTAGACACCTACATATTGCATAACACCCTAACCTAATCAAAAAGCTGACAAAGTAACAACCTAAGCACATAAAACATACTTTGAGCTCCACTTTTTCTTTGAGTCATTTCTCTTCCTCTTCTTAGAAACTTTTATTACTTCTGCAGGTTCTTCTTCCTCCTGCAACCCCACCTCTGCCTTTCCAGACCCATCATCCTCTTTCAATTCACTCTCATATCTGCCAGATTGCTTCTCAAACTCCTCATTAGCTAAAAGCTGCATGCCCGCAGTCACAGCAGGCTGGTCCAGTATTTCAACCACATCCAACAAGTTCATATCATTGCCAAGTTGGACAACTTCAGATGACTTCCTGCCTTTCTTTTCCACTCTGTAACAAAAGGTTAAATGACATAAGCACAAACATTTAATTTCAGACACACAAACGAACCAACTAATTGTCAACATTATAATTCAACTATAAGACGCCCCGTCATGTGAAAGCGAGCGTTGGACAGAGAGTGTGAACAAAGTACAGGCCCACCTTTCCTGTAGAAATTCAGGATTAAATATGAGATACTATAGTTTGAATACAAATCCTCTTGGTTATAAAGGTTGTAATACCATGTCATAGAACCATTCAACCCAGGTTGACTAAGGCTACCTACGAATCATGTATTAAATTCTAACACGAACAAACAAGCATGTTTCTTAACGAACTCACCGGATAATGTCTTTATCATTAAAAATGCAAGTGGACTCGAAAGGCGGCAACCACGAAACCTTCCATCTACAAAAAAAAAAAAAAAAAAAAAAAAAAAAAAAAGCAGAAATCCTTTGGGTATTTACTAAAACAGACCAACTAAAAGATCGAAAATTCGACGATAAAATTAAAAATCCCAACTTTTTTTTGGGTTAGAGGAGAAAATTACAGAGAGGAGAAGGCCGGTAGGACATGCATTCTGGAGGTTGAAAACGCGGAGAAGATAGGAGGCAACATCAGAGATGGTTTGATGTTCGGGTTTCAAGAGAATCCAGCACTGTTTCAGCTCCTCCGTCTTCTGGGCCTTGCTTAGAACGTCATCGAACTCTAATCGGAGCCTCACCGTCGGCATGGCAGGTCGTCCGGCGAGAGAGAGAAAGAGATAGAGAGATAGCCTGGGCTTTGAAGGTTGGGCCCTTAAACCCTCGGCGGGGATTTTGTAGATGGACTTCTTCGATCTTGTGCGAACGTGTATATCCCTATACAGCATGTAGATCGTTCGATTTATCGACGGTTGATAGTCAATCGTAGGGGTCTATCATAAGATTGGGAATTCTCATGATCTGGTTTACAGAAAATCATTTCCACAAGTCAAGCTGGGTTTTGTGGGCCCACCACAACACACACACACACACACACACACACTCTCTCTCTCTCTCTCTCTCTCTCCCCCTCCCTCTTCTTGTAAGAATTCAGTCGGAACTCTCAAAGACTTCCAAAATTTTGGCCTTTTTTCTTTTTTCTTTTTGGTCATGTCATTGAATTAGACAAAAGGCATTTATCAAAGAGTTGTTTTTTTTTTTGAACAAAATAATAATGATAATAATAATAAATTTCGATTTGATTTTTTTTTCCTGCAACATGTGCTTGTTTTCTTAAAGGGTTTTTTTTTTTTGCGAGTTGTTAAAATTTTATGGTTGAAAAAAATAAAAAATAAAAAGTTGACCCTATAGCCTAAATCTTTTTTTGGGATTCATTACAGTTTAGAAGAAGTGGAGAAAAAAATTTCCACTTTCCAGCACCAAAACACTTTGCCCATTTTCGTTTCATAATTCATTAAACCCACCAAGCTACAACAGAGACTCGCAGGCCTTAGTCCAGATTCACAGAAAACCTGAGTTCATGAATAGATTGCCAATGTGGGGTCTATCCACGTATCAGTAAATCCAAATTCCAAGACAATGTGATGAATAACATCAAAATTGTTTAAAAGCTAAACTAAACTTCATCAGTTTGACTAGAAAGGCAATACAAGTTGCTGAGCAACCATGCATAGAAATTGTTCTGAACAAGCCCTGAATTCTCCAGGTTACGAGACCTCTGCTACTTGTCCATGTTGCTTCAAGGAAGGGAACTACAAAACTGCAATTATAGACCCCTGAAACAGACCAATCAAAATAAGAGATAAATGGACGAACAACAACAACAGGAAAGTTAATCATCTTCATTTTCAAATTTGACAGTTTTTGTGAAATCAAATCTCAATAGGGCAAAAAAGATGCAATCTTCACATTTTATAATGACTTAAAATAATGAACTTGATGATTCAAATAGCTAACCCATCAGCAGAGCACCGACGGGCACCATCCTAACACACAAAGTTCTACTCCCACCGAAATTAGCCATTGTCATAATCTCATCCTGAGATCAACTGCACATCACAAGGACTAGTTTCTGTGAACTCAATGAAACTCATTTCTAACCAACCACTCAAAATTCTCACATCAATGGCACATCACAAGGGTTAGTTTCCATCGAACTCAAATGAAATTTATGCCTATCCACTAAAAAACGACACCGGAGCTTAACTAAAGTTCTTAATTTCATAGCTTTGGCGCATAATCGAGTCCTTAATCTGAAACTTCGTCTCATGCCTATAGCTCAGCTAGCCTTGCATCCGCCATACAAAAAGAATTTAACCATGTAATATTATTATTGATTATGAATCAGGATGATACGGATGTGGACCAAAACATCAGATATAGAGACTGATAGACAGACAACATCACATGCTGACAATAAAAATATAGAAGATGTATTATTTGTGTGAAAGAACAAAAGGGAGTGAATTAAACAAAGTATAACGATGATTTTTTTTTATCGTAGAATAATTATATATATTAAAAATTTTAATCTGGGCGATTTTTCATAATTATTTTACTTGAGAAGCAAATTTTAGTAAGAAGAGCTTTAGAGACTTGAGTGCCAGAAAAACTCTAAAAAAGGGTCAACTGTCCAAAACGCACCGTATAATTGGCCGATAAGCTGGTGTGTTGACAATGATCACAATGCCCTCAACATGTTGCAATAAGCTCGCACGTGCTTTTTTTTTTTTTTTTTTTTTTAAGTTCGGAAACTCGATCTGAAAATGAGCTCACGGCCGGACAGTGAACTGAAAAACTGAAATAGAAAATCAAAAACTCGAAAGGGAGAACTAGAAGAAAAAATAAACCGTCGATTTATAGCTAAAGGAAAAAAAAAAGGGTAGAATATAAAGAACTGGCGTACAGTCCGAAGCGGGCCATGGCGGAGCTCCGGCACTCGAGCTCGCTCGGTGCCCGGGCCTCCTCTCCAAGGAAGCGCGACGAGGACGCTTCCCCTCTCATCCAAGAGACCGTCGCCGTGGAAGACGACGACGAAGATAACAGCCGCCACGCCCGCCATCATTTCTCTAGAGATCGCGACCGCCCGTTCTGGTTCAATCTCCCGCTCCTCGGCGACGATCCTAGGGTTTCTCCTCACTGCTTTAGGATCTGTTTAATATTGCTCGGCCTGATGGCTTCGGCCGCACTGATCTCCGTTTACTGGATCTACAATCGATGGGTGAGCTTACGTCCCTCCATTTAGGCTTTGATGTTGGGATAATGGGTTGAACCATGTTTGTGGATAATTTACTGTTTAATTCGTGGCTACTATTTGTTTTATTATGCGCGTGCCTCTCAGTTGAACTCTGTTTCTGATTGTTAGCCTTGGTAGTAACAGAATGCGACTCCGGAAGGATGATTTTTTTCGGTGACTCGGATTTGTTGAAAGTTGGTCCTGATTTTGTAGCAATGGTGCAATAATGTGGTGAAAAGTGAAATTTTAAACTAGATTGTTGGAGTTTTGGACTGTAGTTTTGCTTGGAAAAAGCATTCTGCTGAATTCTATGACATTATGAGTGTAGTGCAGTGCATCGGTTGTAAGTTTGATGCACAATTTTTAACTGCTTTTTTGGCATGCAATGATGGTTGACGGGTTATATTATTATTTGGAGTTTCATGTTCAAATTATTTAAATGGAAGTTAGGCTTATGTTTACTAAAAATTTCATCCAACTTCTTGCATTGCTGACATTTCTTGGAACTTTTTGTAGAATGCTCCATACTTGTGTAAAAAAGATGGCATTGTTCTAATCTGTCCACAGGTAAGTTCCTTGAAGGATCATCTTTTTGTTCATTTTTATATTGTCCCATTTCAGTTTTACATGGGCTCTGCTTTTTTTTTTTTTATTCACCACCTTTAGGTTAAGGAATCTCCTTCACTCTGGGAGAATCCGTACTCTGCAACAACCTCTTGGAAACCCTGTGCTGAGCGACGATTAGGTGGAATATCAGGTTAATTCTGCTTTGGCAAATAATAAATGCTCATTATTTCATGTGCAGATCATAGATGTGCTGTCAGACTTTATGGTTACATGTATGGTGAATGTATCTGTCAAGTTTCTAGCATTATATTCAACACTTCTTTGTTCATTGTTCTCCATTTTAGTTGGTAACTTTTTCTATTTTTGCAGATCTTCCTCCTGAGAATGAAACAAATGGCTATGTTTTTATCCACGCCGAGGGCGGTTTGAATCAGCAAAGAATTGCCGTATGGATTCTCTTCAATCAAATAGCGTAATTGAGAAATTTCTGATTTTCCTTTTTGTTGTTTTGTATTGTAGATAGTGCCTCCTCATTTAAGCCCCCCTAAACAAAGAAAAAATTGCATGACTCACTTTAATAATTTGAGAAACTTTTGTGTTCTCCCCCTCCCTCTAGAATTGTCCAAAGTAATAAGTGCACAGGACTTGAAGTAATCAATAACTTCTTCCCTCCTTATTTCTCATTCAGTCTTTCCTAGAGTGGTCCAATGATCACAATCATACAACATCACTGCCCTAATCACAGTTTGGTAGAACCTATCCTTCAACTTAATGAGAATGTTGCAGTTACACAAAACTCCACTTGCATTCTTCCATTTTAGTCTTCCAGCACTTTTCATATGAAGGACATTCTCTTATGTATCGCCATCCCTCTAAATAATGGAGCCTAAATGATGAAAATGGTGGGAACTTCTTACCTCCTACTCTAATAAATATGCTCTATCCCATTCCTAGCATTACTAAATTACAATGCACATGTTCTGTTTTTATGTGACCTCAACCTAAAATCCTTAGATTCTAGGATTATCTACATAATTCTAATTTATGTTCTAACCCATTTCTGATCTCATCTATCAGGATGATATCATACACAAATAACGTATACCGATAGTAAAGATATATGAATTATCACATGATTAATGCATAACAATACATTATCTTCAGCTTGAAATATAAAATTTTTATGATTATAAAAGTACATGCATTTCAAACTTCAGCTTGTCCTACCTTGAATATCTTCTCTTAGATATCAATATAGATGTAGCTATAGAACTACAGCTTGCAGAATTTAATATGATTATGTGGATTCAATCCTATGAGCCTAAATAGGTGCCACCTGTTACAGCTCTTGGATTTTCAACCCTATGTAAGCCCACATAAAATGCATCAATGTTGTATTTTGTGGCTTACACCTCAAATGTTGCCAGCCTGGTTGTTTTATTTATTTATTTGTTGGTTTGCTTGTTAAGTTCAGTGGGTGGATGATGTTGAAACATAATTTCCACTTTCAGAAAATGATAATTGTGGTTCTGATGCATTCTTGAAATTACTCATGGTGCTTGTTTAATTTCTCAGACGCAATATAGTAATCTTTGTGTATAATTGCACGCATTCATACTTCAGAATTAATGAACTTGGAGTAACTACATGCTAATTTTTGTGTGCAGATATGTAATGCAGTTGCTGTGGCCAAAATAATGAATGCCACCCTTATATTACCTGTGCTGAAGCAGGACCAGATTTGGAAAGACCAAACGTAGGGCTGGTCATCTTTTTTGGTTCTTGTTAAATTGTGCTCTCTTGTTGAATCATAGGTTGTCTTTATTAGTATGGCTTTAGATAACCTGACCCTTTGTGTTTTCATGTTCATGGAAATGCCCACAGGAAATTTGAAGACATTTTTGATGTTGATCATTTCATTGACTATTTGAAGGATGATTTGCGTATTGTTCGTGATATACCAGAATGGTTTTCCGACAAATCAGACTTATTCACAAGCATAAGGTACAACTTCTTATCCCCCACGTTCTGTCTTTCCCTCTCTCCTAGGTAACTTTTTTGTCAGCCTATGGAATAGGACCACCATTGTAACTATATTTTTAAATTATAATCTATCATAATTGGTCTTGATGTAGACGGACTGTGAAAAACATTCCAAAGTATGCACCTGCCCAATTCTATATTGACAATGTACTGCCTCGAATCAAGGAGAAGAAGATAATGGCTTTAAAACCTTTTGTTGATCGCCTTGGGTAAGTAATGGCTGTTATTAATTCACATGGCTTCGTGGTCAAATGCCTTGAATGAAATTAGCCTTGAGTTGTTATTTTCTTGTTACATTGGTGTTTGGTTCAGGTATGACAATGTCCCCCCAGAAATCAACAGGCTAAGGTGCAGAGTCAATTACCATGCACTTAAATTTCTTCCTGAGATAGAGCAAATGGCAGATCTATTAGTATCAAGGATGAGAAACCGTACAGGAATTACAAATCCTTATATGTACGTGACAAGTTGACTCACTATGTCCCAAGTTTTCAATCTCCACTCTAAGTACTACAAACTTTATTTATCATGCAGGGCTCTTCATCTTAGATTTGAAAAAGGAATGGTGGGTCTATCATTTTGTGATTTTGTGGGGACAAGAGAGGAGAAGGCTAAAATGGCTGAATACAGAAAAAAGGAATGGCCTCGGCGGTATAAGGTGAATGACATTTCAATTTTCTGCTTTTATTTGGCCCCTTCAATGAACAAAGATTTATTATGTGCTCTCTGGTGATCTCACCACATGCAGAATGGTTCCCATCTATGGCAATTGGCCCTGCAAAAGAGGAAGGAAGGGCGGTGCCCTCTTGAACCTGGGGAGGTGGCAGTGATTCTTCGGGCAATGGGTTATACGAAGCATACTCAGATCTATGTAGCTTCTGGCCAGGTTTATGGGGGACAAAACCGAATGGCTCCACTGAGAAATATGTTCCCAAATCTGGTAACAATTTATGTTTTGTGACACAATCTTGTTCAATGTCTTCTGATGCCCTCATTTTATAAAATGCCATTGAATTGAATGAGCATATTTAGGTAATCAGCTGCGGATTTCTCTTTCTCACTTTCTTGGCTGTTAATGTAACTTATTATGGGATGATCCTTTGTATATTGATTAAGGTGTCATATACATCCATTTCATTTGATGTGTGCGGTCCTTAGGCAATGGCATGATGTAAAGTACTTGCTTAAAAGATCAATGCATAACATCTCTCTATTTTCTTATTTCATACAATCACCCATCCTTATAGTGGTGTCTCTAAAGAGGAGAGTCTCTGTTTCTATGGATCCTAAGTTCTATCTACTCAATAGCTGATTGGGAAGTTTTAAAGTCAGGCACTTTTGCATGTGGTTGCTGGCTGTTTTTTTCATTCACATATAAAGAGAAATGGATTAGACCATCTGGAGGCTTTTCAATCTGTAGTTTGCTTAGAAGTCTTGTCTTTTTAGCATATTCATCGTGAGAATTGTAACAGGTAACAAAGGAGGAGTTGGCAAGCAACGAGGAGTTGGATAGTTTCAGGAAGCATGTGACAAGCTTGGCGGCACTTGACTTCTTGGTTTGCCTGAAGTCTGATGTGTTTGTGATGACCCATGGAGGCAACTTTGCGAAATTGATTATCGGGGCACGTAGGTACATGGGTCATCGTCAAAAGTCCATAAAACCGGACAAGGGGCTAATGTCTAAATCTTTTGGAGACCCTTACATGGGCTGGGCCACTTTTGTAGAGGATGTGGCTATAAACCACCAAGCAAGAACTGGGCTGCCAGAGGCAACCTTCCCGAACTATGATCTCTGGGAAAACCCTCTGACTCCTTGCATGTGTAAAGCTTGATCGTGTTACTATTTCATCATCAATTCTATTTGTGCAAAATGTCTCCCAAAAGAAAAAAAAAAAAAAAGAAAAAGAAAAAACTGCAAGTCTTCCACAGAGAAACTGGATTCTTTTACCCTGAAGGTAAGCTAGAAATACTTTTACCCTGAAGGTAAGCTAGAAATATTTGAACAGTCTTACAGATTTTTGCACGGGGAAGACCTGTAGGATCTGGATGTGGATTAGCAGGTGGATGGCAGAGTGGAGATGGTTGTATGTGATGACGGGACTACATTCTGTGATCATTTGTTGTGATCTCTTCGCTTTGTTGTGTGGCAGTTTTGTCCCCAGTACAACAATGTTAATCGGCTATGTCGACGACATTACAAGAAGGATCACAAGATTTGTGTAATAGTTGATATCTTGTAAATTTACAAAACTTAAATTTGGGTAGCTATTGCCTATTGGCAATGAAATTTTCAATAATCATCATGTGAGCCTTGAGCTTATAATCTTATCACGCAATTGTTCTTTTAGGTGGAATCTATCCTACCCATTTGGACGGATGGAAGCTTAGGGACGACTGTAAAGCGGCATGATACCGGTCGATTGGCTCATCTCACTCTCTAAGCAGCTTGTACTTCATAGAAGATAAAAACACATATACAGAATGCTTAGAGTGTGCAAGTCATATCTGTTGATATTTATGCTGACTGCGTCTCTTCGCACTATTTCCCTTTCGATTTGCAACTTGTCGAAAATGGCTTTGGATGTGTTGAGCAAAGTTCATGCCACTCATCAGGGTTAAATAATAAGAGTAATAGGATTAAGCTGTCATTGTCTGACTAATATTGTGATGGTTATTGGAAAATTTGTTACTTTTTACACGATTGAGGCTTTTTAATTTTTGATTATTTTTGAAGAGTAAGGTGTGGTTGGTGGGGGAAGGGAAACTAGAGAGAATTGTTTTTGGTGGCAATTTTGCTGGGGGTGGATAGTGGTGGCCTTCTGGCATCTACTATACTTACCGTCTAGATGCCATTCGGAAAATGTGACGTTGGTAGTTCTTGTCGAAACATCCAGTATGTAATATATATTTGTCGTCCACGTCATCCTAGCAAAACCAAAATATTTTTTTTTTTTTGTTTTTGTGTCAGTTTTTCCCAACAGTTAAAATCTGAAGTGGTAATTTTTAATGATATGTGTTCACGTGAAGCTTCATTATGTATAGAAGGCCAACTTGAGACATGCGCTGTAATCATTTAGGATGTAATATAATCTGGGTAATGTCGCTCCAAACGGTCGTATCTCTATCTCCAGAAATGCGATGTGGGCGGCACACTTTTGTTTTCAAGTTACTTACAAAACAAAAGCCCCTTTTAGCAACTGAGTAGCTCCCCAGGAGTTTATGAGATCCTGATATTGAGCCGTTTTGCTTCCTGCGTTGCTTGTCCCTTTACGTCAGGTGTAACTAACTTTCCTCTCCCTCTTTTGGGTATTTTAAATCTACCAAAAGAAGAAGAGTTGAAACCAAGCAGTGGGAACATGCGAAAGACAGGAAAACAACATCTCATCGTTATCATGACACCGTGAAAGTAAAAGTATTCCTTCTTTTTTCGAAATATTATTTTTATTTTTATCGAAATAAATAATTTTATAAATAATTTTATTATAAAAATTATTTTTTAATAAAAATAATATTTTTATAATAAATTTATAAAAGAAAAAAATTCATGGTATTTAAAATTATTCAAAAAGATTATCTTTTGCCATAATAAGATGGTAGTAATCAACTTTGGATTTGGAAAATAATCATGTAACGATTCTTTTCATAATGATCATTTTTAACGTGGTTCCAAAAAAGAAATAATCTTTTTTACGGTACATTTTGCATAATAATCATTGGCAGGCCATTGTGTACTCTACCTACCAGCATTTTCTATAGACAACTACAAAAAGCAGCAGAAAGCAGCAGACTTTGACACAACAGCCATGGGGATCATCCAGCTGCTTGGCTCTCTGCTTCTCATCTTCTCCTTCTCACTTTACAGGTCTCCCTATCTCTCTCCTTGTGTGTGGGCTGATTCATCTCTTTTTTCTTAATGCTAGTGAATGAGTAGCTCTGTAATTTTAGTATGTGCTATCTTTTAATCCCGACATTTCTTTTCCATCGACAATTTGATGAGTAACCCAATACCAGAAATGATGCCTTTCTATTTCTTCTTCATTAAATGAGAAGGATTGGAGGAATGGGGTTGGGCTGGCAGGGACTCCTCGCCATGAAAATTAGAGAACACTTTTAACTATGGAAGAAGAGTTTTAAGTTAACTGTTAGATTTTGCTATGTGCTTGGCGGCCCTTGTAAGAGATGAAAATATTGAAAAAGATGAGATTATTTTGCATATTTCTTGTCAATTCTAGCAGCTACAATGAATATATGCTTTCGTTTTCTTCGTATGTTGACTTAAATCATCGGCGCTGTGAAGCATTGTGTCTACATAATAACAATCAGTTTCAGGGCATCGTCTGAATTGGAGCGTGCTAGCTCCCCGCCAAGAGGATGGAACTCGTACGATTCCTTCTGCTGGACAATTTCTGAAGAAGAGTTCTTGAACAGTGCCAATATCGTTTCGCAGCGTCTACTTCCTTATGGTTACAAGGTATAAACTTGACAATGAGTAGAATCTGGATTTTAGTTATTCTTTTTCTTCAGACTGACAGTAAAAACATACGTGTGTGTGTGTGTGTGTATTTGAGTAAAGTTTGACATTTTTCTTTTTTCTTATCTGTATCATGTTGTTTGTAGTATGTTGTGGTGGATTACCTTTGGTATAGGAGAAAAGTGCCAGGTGCATACACCGATTCTCTTGGGTTTGATGTCATTGATGAATGGGGGAGGATGGTCCCTGACCCAGGTCGATGGCCTTCTGCCAAAGATGGAAAAGGATTCACTGAAGTAGCCAAGAAAGTACATGACATGGGACTAAAGTTTGGAATCCATGTTATGAGAGGAATAAGTACACAGGCTTACAATAAAAACACCCCCATCCTGGATACTGCCACGGTATTGTGCTGCTGGTCATTCTGTCCACTCCCCTTTTTCCGCTTGAACTCAAAAACCATGATTGATGTATCTTGTTTGGCTTTTCACCAGGGAGGTGCTTACGTAGAGTCTGGTCGACAATGGAGGGCACTTGACATAGGTGTCAAGGAAAGGGCCTGTGCATGGATGCAACATGGTTTCATGAGTGTGAATACCACTTTGGGAGCTGGAAAAGCCTTCTTGAGGTCACTTTATGAACAGTATGCTGAGTGGGGTGTTGATTTTGGTAAATGATAGTTGGCTTAGATGTATTATCTGTGTTTTTTATTTTCTGAAGCAGAGGGAAACTATTGGGTTGCTTTTAAGAATTTCTCCAGAAAATTCTTGTGAGTAGTATAGGTTAGTAAATCAACCATGCCATGATCTATTTTTCTTGCTTGGAGCTTGAAATATTGTATCCAATTCTCTGATATACTGATACTAAGAAGAATTATGGAAGGACTTGGTAGCGAAAGTCCTGGTTATCAAAGAGCTTGGTTTGTTGAAGATTGTCAAGCTCAAGTTTGGTTCTTATCAAAGATAACTCAGGCTTGGATTCATATGGAAGTTTACGAGCTAGCATGACCTTGTTGTCAATCTACATAAGTTAGCCAACCAAAGTGTGAGAGTAACAAATCTTGGGCATAAACTTGCTAACAAATATTTGAATATTATATCATCTTTCTATACCAGTGAATCTCTTCAAATGTTGAATAGAGGATTAAAAATTTAATAGAACTAAATTAGTACTTGAACAAGCTTTTGTTTGTGGCTACAAATGAGATTGAGTTTAGGCTTATCCAAGTTTTTTTCTAATAGCTTGAAAGTGAAGTTTGGTTCTTGAACTACCTATCTGACCCTGTATAAATTGTATTTTGATGTTTAATTTGATAAACACCTTTCTGGTGGCTTTATTTTAGGGTTCCTCGGCTTAACCTTTTTATTATTGTCATTCTCTTTGTTTGCAGTAAAAAATGATTGTGTATTTGGTGATGACTTGGATTTAGGCGAGATAACATATGTGTCAGAGGTACAAGATACTTTTCAAAACATTAATAGTCTTCTAATTGATATGCTCTGTTGCTTCTGTGGAGAGGTAATCTATGAATTACTCTTGTCAGGTTCTGAAAAAGCTTGATCGTCCTATTCTGTATTCTTTGTCTCCTGGAACCAGTGTGACCCCAAGTATGGCCAGAGATGTGAGTGGATTAGTCAATATGTACAGGATAACTGGAGATGATTGGGATACTTGGGAAGATGTAGCATCTCATTTTGGTGTTTCAAGGTAGAGTTACAAACTTTTCTGTAAAGATTGAGAAATTGGAAATCTGACTGCATTTCAGTCTTTAACTTTTTGCAATCTTTTTCTTCTTCTTCTTCCTTTCTTTGCCTGATGTGTTATTTTGCTCTGCTTCAGGGATTTTGCTGCTGCCAATATGATTGGTGCTGAGGGCTCACTAGGGAAGTCATGGCCTGACTTAGATATGCTACCACTGGGATGGCTTACAGATCCAGGTGAGAAAAATTTGTAAAATCTTGTTTCTGGTCCAGTGCATTCTTGAGTAATTCCATCACAGAAGAGGTTGCTGACACCGAGTACAGATATATCAGATGATTGATACAAGGGTGCTGTCTTATGGCTTGATAGAACCAATCATTTGCTTGCTGTAATTTTAGGGCAGGAAAAGACTGTGATTCCACACACATAAAACAGTAATGACTCTAATTTTTATGAACAAGATCCTATGGACCCTGTTGAACAATTTCAAATGAAAGACTTATGTTTTGGTCAATTGGCTACGGGGTCTAAGATTATGGTATGCATGCATAACTTGGATACCTCTGTCTGTTGTAGGTTCTAATGAAGGTCCACACAGACAATGTAAACTTAACCTAGATGAGAAAAGAACTCAGGTACACGAGTGTGTGTTTGTATATATATAAACTAAAGTGAGTTGGCCTGCCACTGCTTTATGAGCAAACCTCTTTCTCAATGTTTTTTTCTTTTCCCCTCCTTCACAGATGACTTTGTGGGCAATGGCCAAGTCTCCTTTAATGTTTGGAGGAGATGTTAGAGCACTTGACAACACCACATACCAATTAATCACTCACCCTACACTGCTGGAAATAAATTCTTTTAGCTCAAACAACAAGGAGGCAAGTTAAGCTGCATTGTTTTGGAAGCCCTTGGATAATGAATCTTTATAATAGGAGTTATGATGTATCATTGTGTTGCATTTGCAGTTTTCTTATGTTACTGGCACAATGGGTTCTGCGAGTAAAATTAAGAGACCCACACGAAAATTAGGACGCCATCCAAGTGTAGTTGGTCCATCGCATGAACATGTTTTGGGCCGTTCTAGCTGCAAAGATCCCAAAGTAAATGGTTGGTTGGTTGAGGCTCTTGACCAAGATGTTGACCAGATCTGCTGGAAAGAGAAACTGGAAGGCCATGAACCGTTATGCCTATACAAGAGAAAACCTCTTTTAGCCTCGTAATCATGATTATGCTTTTCTTTATTAAGTTTCCCTGACTTGCATATTATTTTTTACTGCCTTGTTTCCTGATGCCATGAATGGCAATTTAGTGATGAGCAGATACTTTATAAGCAACGAATACAAGAGCTCCATTTATTCGCAAGTGATGGCGCTGAGTTTTGCTTGGATGCTTCATCTAAAAGGAAGCTTACTTCAAAAGAATTCAAGAGCACCTTATTCTCAGTTTGCAGACGGGATGCCAACCAGGTAACATCTTTTATTCTTAACCATGCATCTATGAAGATAAGATCATAGCTATGTTTTCATAACTTTTGTTGGAAAAGAAAATGAGAAGATTAGCTCTCTTGCCAAATAATGGAGCGCTTAAAAAAAAATCATATTCAAGAAAAGTTCAAGGCAACAAATTAAAACATGATCAAGAATTTAAGCTACAATGTAATATATGATCGAGTGCTTACACAAACCTGTGGTTCACTATCACTGAAAGCCCTGCACCATGACACCCTATCTGTTGCTAACTGATTTCACTTTGTCCTAGTTTATAAGCAAGATTTAATTAGATGAAATTTGAAACTCATCCCTACAACAGATGTGGGAGCTGAACGCTAATGGAGCCCTCATCAGCAATTATTCTGGTCTGTGTGCCATGGTGAATTCAGATGAATGTAGGTAACCAATGTGAAGCTGAATCCGATTTTGTAGATATAAAATGAGGGCCTGCTTGATCGTTTGTCTGAAGATGGTTATTAACAATGCAGCTGATGCTGTTACTAGTGGAATTCGCTCTTGGATTGCAACTGGAAGAAGTGGTATGATTCTTTGAAGCTCGTTAATAAATTTCTGCTGTTGGGCTGAGTCTCTCCTTTTTCCTTTGATGCATCCTGAGATTGTTACTATAAATTTGAGTTTTCATAGATGAGCAAGCACTTGTGAGATTGCTATTTGACCATGGTAAAACACAAACTGATAAGTATTATTGGAAACAAGCTAAAAATGACCCTTGATTTTGGACCTAAAGCAAGGGGTAAGGCCCATTTCCGCAACATCTTGTTTGCATTTGACAGTCTAAATTTTGGATCACTATGGATGCAATTTCACACCCTTCCGTGAAAAAGCCTCAACTCCTTTCTCACAAACCATCATTATTATTTCAATGACCTTTAAAATCCTTGGAAGTACCACGAAGCAAAGCGGTTATATTTATCTTAACTACTCCTCTTTGTTTTTGTTTTTGCTTTTCCTCTTTTGTTTTGATTTCTTGTCTTTCCACGAGAAAACAACATAATTAATCATTTGCGTACGTTAGTGACAATATTCCCTATATCTGTAAACAACTTTTCTGTCGAATTTGGTGGTTTCTATGGATAGATCATGACATATCTATAAGAGAAATGTTAAATGGACGAGTCCACAAATGTGTCATTGTATGATAGTTGAGTTGCACATCTCTGGTCCTATATTTGTGCAACCAATAATTCTAATCATACTTTTTGTGGTTCCGCATTACCCCACCCCCCCCAGGGGGCGGGGCAGGCAGCATCAGAAAGCCATTCCCATATACCAGAGCCCTATCTATTATTCATTCATTTGCATATCAACTGTTTTTCTCTTTCTTGTATGAGGTTTAGCTGTAGTAGTTGACAATGTCATATATGCACAGGAGAGATATATGTGGCTTTCTTCAACTTGAATCCAGCAAAGACGGTAATGTCTGCAAAGATAGCTGATGTTGCAAAGGCACTTCCCGGGGGTAGCTTGACCAGACCTTCATGTTTTGGCCAGGAAGTCTGGAGCGGAAAAGATTTTGGATCAGTAACAGATTCAATATCAATAGAAGTAGAGACACACGGTTGTGCACTCTTCGTCCTCCATTGCTCCTAATGAATTGCTGTAACAGAGAATGATAGCAGCGTCTGTTGTAACCAAAATATCTATGGCCTGTGCCCGTGAGAGTTGGTGCCAGCCATGATTGTTATGCTGCACCAGTTTCTTAACCACTTGCAATTCTGCACATGGGCGTTGCTACTGACATTTCATTATATAAAATATGAATGTATACTTTTAAGAATAATTAATAATTTTTACTAAATATTATATGAATGTAAAACAATTTTCTTCTTAAAATTATATACGACAATATATATGATTTTTTATTTTTAATATTAAAAAAAAAAAAAAAACATTGTCTTTGTCTGGCCCTGCCATTAGAGAAAATCTAAGAGAGGAAAGGAAATTCCTAGTGCAACAACCCCTTTTGTTTTCTACATCCTGAGAACTTCCAATGAATATAGAGTTTTGCTTCTTTTGTTCTTCATCAGCTAGTCCAATATTCCAGACAGCTCTAATGATCTAAAAAAAATATATATATTTATAGGTTAGTCAAGTGCATTTTTTTATAAGATAGATAATATTTTATATATTTATAAAATAAAATTTTTATTTTTAATATAAAATGAAAGAATTTTAAAATATTCTTATTTTCAACCATATTTTTTTATTTTTTTTTTGACCCAATAAATTACCTTCCTCCAGGACCTGTGACGAAAGCCTATATACATAATCATTAAATCACATACAATTCTTACCAACCAACCAATGTACCAACAAAAAAAAAAAAACAAAAAATAAAATAAAATAAAAAATTCCTTCCAACAACCCCGAGATTCTCTTCCCTATCCCACGCAACTTAAAGTGAACGTTGAGGAGGCAAATAGAAAAGATTTAACAACCCGATGTTGAAGTCTGAATGTAACTTTCCTTGCTTTTTCTTTCATTGATTCACATTTAAATTTATTAGTAGGGTTTCTTTTTTTTTTTTTTTTTTTTTTCTAATGAGCGACTAAGCTTGGAAAAATCAAATCGACCACGGCAAAAGAAAAAGACAGTTTTCCACCAATGATCCCAGTACGACATTGCCACTAATTAAAGGACCAGGATGAAAAATACCAGAAATATGAAGGACCAGAATGTGATTTTAGAGTTTAATGTCCACACTTCCTGGCGGCGCGTTCACATGTCAGCAATTTTTTGGACCAAGCATCTGCTCTATCACATCATCGGCTCTGCTTCTGTACGTATTGAACGATGAACACCAACCAAACAGACCAGAGATCGCATTAAAATCAGACACAGACAAGTCGCGCAGTTTGAGGATCATCCCCATTTTACCTGTTCCGAACTGAAACCAACTTCTCTTTCTCTCTCCAATTTCCCCACCTTCCTTCCCTCACTTTCTCTGTTGCCCAAACATGAATTCTGCAACTTTCGGGGTCCCACCTTGCTTTCTACCCGTAAAACCACCACCAAGACCAGACATTTTTAACATCAAACGTGCCCAATCCAAGGCATTCAATCACCCTCGTTTAAACTTTCATCGTAAAAGACCAATCCTTTCGGTTCAGTGTTTCGATGCAACCGAGGCGGCTGTGCCGACGGCTGCCGGCCGCAGCCTGCGACGGCTGGTTTCGGAATTCACGGCTCTAACCGAGCCAATCGACCGCGTGAAGCGGCTTCTGGATTACGCGGATCGGCTGGCTCCCCTTGACGAGTCGGCTCGCTCGCCGGAGAACCGGGTCGTGGGGTGCACCACTCAGGTGTGGCTAGAGGTCAGAACGGACGAGAATGGAAGAATGAGGTTTAGAGCCGACAGCGATTCGGAGATTAGCAAAGGTTTCATTTAGTGTTTGATATGGTTGCTCGACGGCGCCACGGCGGAGGAGGTGCTGGCCACGAGGACGGAGGAACTGGCGGCGATTAATGTGGGCCTGTACGGGAAGGTTCAATCTAGAGTGAACACGTGGCACAATGTTTTGATCGCCATGCAAAAGAGGACCAAGGCTTTGGTTGCCGGGCAAAAAGGGCATCGGCCGGCGGACCCGTTACCGGAGATTGTTATCGCCGCCCGCGATGGTTTGGGTGCTACTGGAAGTTTCCCCGAAACTCAGGTTTACCCAAATTTTCTTATGTAGTCAGTCTTTTTCTCGAATTTTTTATTAGAAAAGAGTTTGAAAGTGATACGCACTCATGCCCATGAAAATAATTTAAATATGCCTGTTTTTCATTGTATCCTCCGTGGAAATAGTTGCACGAATGCAGCCGAATTAACCGTATTTTATTATAATTATATGGACTATGGTCAATATTGTTGATTATATATTTTTAATTTTAACATGTTATGAAAAATAACGTTTGTATAATAATTATAATTAAGGTTATTATAATTTTGATCATAAACATAGAATATCATGTATCAAATTAATAGTCTAAATTATAGTAATTTTTTTTAAAGTAGAATTATGGTAGAATTTCAGTTTAAATCATAAAATTGATAAATTTATTATTTAATTAATAGAATTATTATATAAGATTAAGTTTATTTATAATGAATTTTTTGAGTTTTTTTTTTTTGAATTAAAATATATTGCTAGTCTCCTGACATGATAGTTTCTATTTTTATTCTTGTTGCTTCACTTATAATTTGTACTAATCTTTGATCGTGAAAATAAATTGATTTTAGAGTTTTAGAAATGCATGATGATTAATAATTAAAAAATAAAAATAAAAAAATATTTTTATTTAAATTTAAATACTAAATATAGTCAAACAAAAGATTTATTTATTATTAATTAATTTTTATTTTTTCTTTTGTTTTCGATAAAGTCTTGCGATTATTTGGTTATGATAGAGAGAATCATTAATCTGGGATCCGTTTTGATTGCGATTAGGATTTTATATTGAGATGCAAGAGTCTAAGACCATTCGTGCTTTATAGCCTGTCAATTTGTCTCTATTCATCTGCACGGTTTTGGAATGGCAATTGCAGTCATTGGATGTGAGCTAGTGCTGAAGATGAGATGCTCTTAAATTAAATTGGCTTCCTAAAATTCAAGCATTATTTCACTAGCTGGTTTTAGACCATTCGGCCTCCTCAATCTCTGGGATTCTGAAGCATATTTTTGCAGGTAGCAAAATTGTGATGGCACAAAGTCAATAATTGTGAGACATTTCCTGCATCCATCAATTAGTAGGCTGAGTTGGAAAGTTCCCAAATGGAGAAAATTGCAAGTGTTGTTTCCTATCGGCTTGCCTGGTGCCTTGTTTACTGACTCATTGTCCTGATGGTTCACAGAAGCCATTTCAGCTAACCTCTTAGAAGAATAACAAGTGTCAGGAACATTGCTAGTGGCTAATTAGTGCAGGAATAAGAAGAGCACATGAAGTTGTGTTGAGGGGATTGCATTCCTCGTTGTTTAGATAACATTGTTTTTATTTTTTTATTTATGAAGGCTTATACAACATTTCCGGGTATCTTCCAAATCTACAAATTAGTTTTGAAAAATGCAGAAACTCGAGGGAATAGTTTTAGATTAAAATTTTCCGATTCCCAAATTCCAAGAGTGGCAATGACAAGTGTGTACACTGTGCACCAATGGTAAGCAAGTGGCCTCGTCCATGGGTGGCTATCCAAGTCAAAAAGTGCAACGGGACCCTAAGAGCCGGCCCCCCCCAAGTTGACCTGCAACAAAAGGCTAATCATTAATCTTTTTGGTGGGTCGTTTGTCAGTGAGCCTTGGCCCATGACATTTCGCGACTCACGAGACTAGCATATACTTATGTAAGAAAATCGATGTGGTAGGAACAGTACGGGACATGCCACGCATCAGGACCATCCGCACCGCAGGATCATATTCTGGCGGTGTAGATGCACTCATCGGCCTACTCATGTTGAAGCTTGATCAATAAACCGACAATTGAAATTGAAATGAGAATTTTGTTTCATGTTAAAAGAAAATACTCTAAACACGCACCTCTCTTTTACCCACAAGAACATCAGGAAAAGAAAGAAAGAAGGAAAAAAAAAAGAAAAAAAGGCACAGATGCCCAGGAGCATCTTTGACCGTTGGATGCCATGAACTATCGAGAAAAGTCACTGGGTCTGCGTAAACGAGGCCCCACACGACACACCACACAGTGTTCACACTGACACATCACATCCCACTAACCCAGGAAGGAAATAGAAGAAAGCAACATCCCTTCCTCGCCATTCTCACAAGACGAGCGTGTATATACACTTTCCCATTCTCATAAGTTTTAATTTTTTAAAAACATTTCAAAAAATTAATAAAATAAAAAATTTAAATATTATAAAAATAAGATCATAAAACTTATATTATATTAATAAATTTAATAATATCATAAAATTTAATAATATATATAACGTGAATTAAATTTAATTTATAATTCTAAAATAAATTAAAAATAAAAAATTAATATAAATTATAATGATATTAAACGGAGTAAAATTAGTTTGTTTACTCTCACAACCCGCGCGTGTACTCACTTCCCACATGTCCATTTTCATTTTCCTTATCTGGTCCGCAGCTTTACTTTAGAAAATCTAAAACGAAATTATCTGTACTCTTTTTTACTCTCTTTGTTCTTCTTATGTTCTCGGAGCTCCGGCTCCCTTAATGGAGCCCCTGCTCGGTGCCCCCCCGGAATATCTGTCTCTCTCTCTCTCTCTCTCTCTATATATATATAATCAATTTAGCAAAATTCAAGAAAACGCCCTTTCATTTCTATTAATTTTAGTTTTTTATTTTTATTGCGGGTGTTTTTGCCGGAGGAAATGTTGAAACCGTGGGGCGGAATCGGGTCATGGGCGGAGGATGCCGAGCGGGAGGAATCCGAGGAGCGGGAGGTGGCAGCTGCGCCGTCTTCGGCGGAGTTGCAGAGTTTTCCTACCTTGAGAGACGCCGTCAGCGCGAAGCCCAAGAATAAAAAAATGACACTCAACGAGTTCCGCTCCGCCGCATCTAGTGGCCTCGGTGGCGGTGGTCGCCGGGTGGAATCCAAGGGGTTAACTCCCGACGAGATGCTGCGCCTACCTACGGGCCCGAAAGAGCGGTCTGCAGATGAAATGCAGTATGGAAGGCTCGGTGGTGGGTTTTCTTATTACAATAGAACTGGCTCGCCCCGCATGCGTGACCGGGATGATGATAATGGGCTTTCGTGGGGTGGCGGTGCTGGGAGAAGGCAGTACGGTGGTTTTGACGATGAAAGAAGGGGCGGTCCGCCTCCTAGGGATTCTGAGTACGATCAACCATCTAGGGCCGACAAGGTTGATAATTGGGCAATGGAAAAGAAGCCACTGCCTTCATTCGATTCTGGCCGCCAAAGCCGTTATGGTTCCCTCGGCGGTGGAATGGAAGGTGTGTCGAGGGCGGATGGAATGGATAACTGGGCAATTGGTAAAAAGCCGCTTCCTTCCAGATCATCTACGTATGGTTCGGGTTCTGGTGATTCCAAACCTGATCATGATCGGTGGATCAGGGGAGAAATTCGTGAGCCGGAGCGGGAGAGGCCTAAATTGAATTTAGATCCACCAAGAGGCGATGCTCGAGGAAATGAATCAATGAGAACAAATAGACCAAGCCCATTTGGCGCGGCAAGGCCAAGAGAAGAGGTCTTGGCAGAGAAAGGATTTGATTGGAAGAAGCTGGAGATGGAAATTGAAGCTAAGAAGAGCAGTGCACATTCAAGTAGGCCTACAAGCGCCCAATCTAGCAGACCTTCGAGTGCACAGTCAGCCAGGTCAGAAGGGCTCGCCCTGCGGCAGGGATTGGAGAATGTGGCTGTGAAGCCAATGCCCAAGGTGAATCCATTTGGGGATGCAAAGCCTAGGGAAGTTCTGTTGCAGGAACGAGGTCAGGATTGGAGAAAGATTGATTTTGATTTGGAGCACCGGGCAATTGGCAGGTCATTGTTCTTTGATCGTTCTCATGTAGTATCATGGTTTATTGCGCTTGTAGATATAGAAATTTCTTTTCTTGGAACTGTTTAGTAAGTAATCTTGAGGTGTTTTTGGATGCTTGGATGATTGGATACTTAGCACATTTGTCTTCATGCTGTAAGTGGGAAAAGTTTGTATTTGGTGTAGGACAATGCTGTCATCAACTAATTTTATAATGATAGTGCAACATTTAGGTTCATTGGTATTCTAGAGGACCGTTTCCTCGCTTTGATTGTTCCTTCTGTGATGTTTTCTACTGGATTCTGCTGACTGTGGACTCTATGCTTTGTGGTGCAAGACATGTTATTGAATGGTAGATATGTTTATCATGCTAACACATTGACAGCATTGTTGACTGCCACTTATGCTTATGGACCATCTTAAACAGAAGATTCATAAGGATGGTGTCATTTTTTTTTTCCTTTTTATGCAAAACCTATCCAGAGTAAGTTGTTTGTTAAAATCCTGCTGAAGTAGGCAATGAAGAGGTTCCTTTGCACAGTCTTGGTGATTGTGGAACCTCTCTCTAAATGGTAAATGGAACACGTATGCTCTGTAACAACATATACAGATCCCCTTCACTCCTTTTTCATTACTAATGGGATTTCTAGATCAAGCATCCTATCATATGCTACTGATTTTGTGTTGAGTTTATAAGGTAGAATAAACATGTCTCTGATATTTTTCATATGCAACACAATGCATTGTTAATTGAATAACATATTGTATCATTGCAACCTTTTCAACTTGCAAACACCAGATGTTGCTAAACTTTCAAGCTGTTTTAGCTGTACAATATGACTAGATATGTTTGATAATTAGTTCTGGTCATAATGCAGAAGTGAGTTATTTAATGACTTTTCTTTATGTAAATTTGATATCAATTTGACAAGTGAAAAAGGGGCATCCCAATGGACAAGACTTCCACACTGTGGGGTCTAGGAAGTGTCAGAAGTATGTAGGCTGAGCTCAATTTGGCACTCTCATTAAAACAACTTTGATTTGAGTGTTAGGGACCTACATTTCACACACTCAAAGAAAAGAACCTTTTCCCCCTGAACCCCCTTAAGGGCTTGAGGTGGCCGCAGGCTAAAGCCTGATGGTTAGCCTGCTACCATGTATTGCATCAGAAATTTCTGCAATTATCTCTGTAGTGCATTGTCCCTTCTCCACTTTGCTCTGCCATTTGCAACTAGCTGAGGGTGTGTGTGTGGGTTGAAGTTGATATGGCGTTGCTTAAACACAACTTATCCGTGGTCAACTAGTTCTGATATTTGACATAGAGTTCTTTTGTGTTCCATAAACTTCCTGATATTCTACTATCTGATAAAAAATTGTTTCAGGCCTGAAACAGAGGAGGAAAAGTCACTGAAAGAACAGATAGAAACTTTAAAGAAGGAATTTACAAAATCAAACAGTGAATCTCTGCAGGGGCCTGTTGAAGAGCAACACAGTGTACTTGATATAATATCTCTCAAAGAAAGGGAATTAGAAATGTTGGTCCGAGATTTGGATGACAACGTGCGCTTTGGGCAGAGAGCTGTAGAAAGGCTTGGTTATGGGGCAGGCAGGACTCCTGGTTTCTCTGAGAGACCACCTTCTCAGTCTGGGTCACTTGACGATTCTAGAAGTGTGGAGTTCATGGACAGGCCTAGATCACGTGGCATGCAAGATACTTGGATGAGTCCTGGTGGTCAGAGGCCTAGATCACGTGGCATGCAAGATAATTGGACAATGCTCGGTGACGAGAGAGGAGCATTTCAAGGTGGTAGGGAAAGAGGATATTTGGGTAGCAGAAATTTTGACAGGTATACATGTTTTAACAGTAGCTTTCTGTTGTTGATTGTGCTCCTTATTTCATTCCAAGCCAGAAGGCAGCTGTTTTGCCATCTCATTTATACGCAGACCTCTCTTAGTCATTACTGATTGTTAGAGAGAGTGCATACCATCTATTTGTTGTCTGAATTTCACTTAAAAGAGATTCCTAACTAGGCATACCAGTGTTTTCCAGACTTGCATGACCAGTTCTTGTGCATCTGTCCCTTCAATTTGGTCTCTTCAGTGTCTACGTTTTAAAAAAATTATGTTTACTATTTTAGCTAGGTGGTATCCTGATTACCCCAGCATTCAATGTTTTTGCAGGCCACGGCCAAGGGAGAGATGGTGACCAACCAACCAGTAGTTGGGAATGTGGATTCATTGGATTTCTTGCAGCAGCTTTTGACAACCTGAACAAAATAATATTGCTTTTTTCCTTTTCATCCTCTAGTTTTTGCTCTGGAAATTGAACACAGGATTCATGTGCAGTAGCATTGGAGGCATTGGGTTGATCTATTGATACATCTTGAAACCATGTATAATTGCATTTTTTCGAGTTAACCCGTGTGTCTTTGAGGCAAGAAGCCTGTACCGTTCGTAGGACGGGAATTTTGTTGAACATTAATGGAACTCGCTAGTGAAATTTATGGCACGGTTTCTCCAGTGGCATGAGGAGTGCTGTTTTGTGACATTATTGTGATCTCCGAAGGAACCAGTCGTCAGATGGCTCACTCCCGGATCCAGGTTATCCCACCAGGAGCTTCAAACCCATGATGCGGGGTTCTCTTTTGTTGCCCGAAAAAGCACATGTGCGGTGCCTACTGCTATAATTTGCTTCATTTTTCGATGTTAAATTTCTTTCATCTCCGAGTACCCATCAGCCCACACCAAAATTTGTCACTTGCCATAAAAATTAGAAAGTATTAAGGGTGATAGGGCTTCACTAAAACGACTCCACTGGGGATCGAAC
Organism: Kandelia obovata; assembly: GCA_021464305.1. Classification (NCBI taxonomy): domain Eukaryota; kingdom Viridiplantae; phylum Streptophyta; class Magnoliopsida; order Malpighiales; family Rhizophoraceae; genus Kandelia; species Kandelia obovata. The sequence goes on from CM038488.1 coordinate 972,861, forward strand.
CCAGAATCTCTGGTTCCGTAGACCAGCGCCTTATCCATTGGGCCATGGAGTCCCGAATGAATTTGTTCTTCTCTACATTTATGTTAAAAACAAAAAATTCTTGTTCCCTGTGAGTTACAGTATGCTAAAAATACATAGGAAGTTTTAGGAAACTGATCGAATGTTTTCTGGTCAGTGTGAAAGTCCTAATTGTTTGCTCTTGGACTAAGCGGCAATCCTATCGTAGACTGAGCACTATGCACTAACTATTAGCTGTATATTATTCTGTACATACTGTGTAAATACAGTATATTCTTGTATTATTATATACCATATATAAAGAAGATCTCCTAGGGCACAAAGCCCATCTTTCTGAAGCAACTTTTCTTTCATAATATATATATATATATATATATTATTATTATTGTCACGAGCGACTTCAACTGTATTGGGAGGGTGCATTAGTGTGTTACACGTACACAGTGACGTCATACCCATTGGACTCCATCAATGCCGTTTTATTGTTTTCAAGGAGAAGAAAAAAAACGCCATCAACAACTAAATAAAGTATAATTATAATCATTTACTTGAATATTTCAAGAAAATATAATATGAGATTTTCTTATTTTGAAAATAATCATACATCATCTCAAATTATGCCCCTTATATCTTCCTTTTTAGGAAACAAAAAAATTAAACGCCTCTTGTTTACATTTTATTTTACCAAAACGATATATATATATATATATATAAATAAAATAATGGAGAGTTCTACGCGAATTGTAAAGCAAATGTTGTTTATGAATATTACGTATGGTATGGCGTAATTAATGTAATAGATGTAGATAGTCTTTATTCCTTGTGTGATGTGCTCTCATTATGTTAAAATAAAACCAATTAATTATGGAAATTTAGGTAATGCTTATACAGTGGATAAGCATAGAATAAAATGTGATTGGCTATTTATCCGTCCTAATTACTTCCCTTTTTATGATTAATATTTAGATCAAACAAAATAATCAAATTAATCCTTGAAGAGTCCTGTTATCCTTCCTGTTTTGTTTGTCCCATTAAGTTATCCAAATATGTCAAAAAAAAAAAAACATAAATGATATAAGAGAGGTATACTTAGAATTATTAAATTAAATTATTTTTTTTATTATTATTATTTAGTCAAACATTATTATTGAGATGTCGAATGTTTAAAAAATATAATAAAAGCAACTTACACATGCCCCACCTCACCTCTCTCTCTCTCTCTCTCTCTCTCTCTCTCTCTCTATATATATATATATATATATATATATATATATATATAGCACCTAGTTCATAAAAGAAATTAAAATAAAAAAGAAGATTGCATCTCAATCCTATTTGTTTTTCTCTCAAAGTCCCCATGGGGTCACATCTTCTAGTCTTCGTCATCTCAGCTTTTGTTATTTTAGCAAGTTTGGCACCACCATTGCCGGTGCTAGCCTCTTCTCCTTGCCATTTTCCGGCGATCTTTAACTTCGGGGACTCGAATTCCGATACTGGTGGGTTGTCCGCGGTGTTTGGCCAGGCCCCTCCGCCTGACGGAGAGACTTATTTCCATAGCCCCGCCGGACGTTACTGTGATGGCCGCCTCCTCGTCGACTTCATAGGTAAATAAAGTTTGCATGGATTAGCTCCAATAATTTTCTGTTAATTAGTGGCCAGTTACCTATCTCACGAAATATATTTATTTATTATGATATTAATTAAAAAAAAATTCCTTCTTTTTTTTGGGTAATTGTTGCATACATTATGTTAAAGAAATAATGTAAAAATTATGAATAAAAAATTGTGAATAAAAAATTATTTATTCTAATACAAATAATATTATCTAAGAAAAAATATTTGATATTACTCATTTTATTATTACAGTGGAGCACTATTCAACAAGTTAATTTGCAAATTGCAAAGAACCAATCTTTTGATAGATCAAGAGAACAATTTTCAGAAGTAGACAAAAAGAGTCGGGGAGGGGCAGGGCGCAAGATAGACTGACATAGAGAGAGAGAAAGAGAGAGAGAGAGAGAGAGAGAGAGGGAGGAGAGTCAAGAAAAACGACTGCACATATTCCAGTTGAACCGATTCGCAGGCCATGTGAGCCAGAAGCAATTAAACGCAGAAGCTTTATAAATGTATGTTGTTTGTATTTTCCTCTCTGTGCTGGAATCTATGACGGCAAAAGCGTCCACCGACAGCTCAGGAAATCCAATGTATTGCGCTTTTTTTAGGTGGCCAAGTGGGCCCCACCATGGCAATATTCTGGCGTCATATTGTTGGTTCCTACCTGGACGAATTATTAGTGCTGCCTTCATCTTTTTGTTTAGGCCAACCAAAAAAATAAAAATCGTTTCATTAAATTGAAGGTAATGTTTTTTTTTTTTCTTTTTTTTCTTTTATAACTTAATCCACACAAATTGTTGTGGTGAAGTTTGTCTCTTTTTGTTGCAAAGGAAATCAAATGATTTTAAATAATAATAATAATAACAGGATTATTAGAATTTGAATATAAAATTTTTTTAAAAAAAATTAGAAACTTTTTATCATAAAATTAAAACTTTAGCTTTATGAGTGGAATAAATAAAATTGAGAGTGACAATAGCCTCCACGCCTTCAAAATTTTTAAACTTTTGAGAAAATAATGTTGTGTGCACTTAAAAATTCTATTAGTATCTCTTAATAAATTAAGAAAGTTTTGCAAAAGTAACGTTAATATATTAAAGGAAAACTAAAAGAAGAAGGATATTTCTGATGTTAATGTATTTATTTATTTATTTATTTATTGGGATTTTGATTAATGCAGCCGAAAGCCTTCGATTGCCACATCTAAGTGCATATCTTGATTCTGTGGGGAGCAACTTCAGTCATGGGGCCAACTTTGCAACAGCCGGATCAACCATTAGACCCCAGAATACCACTCTCCGTCAAAGTGGCTTTAGTCCCATTTCCTTGGACGTTCAATGGAATGAGTTCCATGATTTTCATAGTAGATCCCAAATTGTCCGGAGCAAAGGTAATTATCATTCAGCAATCCCGTCTCTCTCTCTCTCACACACACACACACATATAGATATATTCACACTGACCTTCACACCATTCTTAATTATTATTGATAAGGTTGCCGATATGTGTATATATATATATATATATATATAGAGAGAGAGAGAGAGAGAGAGAGAGAGAGATGTTGTAAATGAAAGGGGCTGTGTCAAAGTTGTTTAATTGATAACATGATGATGTGATTATTGATATCTTTACTCGATAGTCATGTCCTCGAATTACTGGGGTGGACAGACTTGGGGTCATGGGCTTGAGGAGACATGCCGGGTAGTCCAAGGCTTAAGAGCAAAGGTCCAAGTAGGTTGGGCCTGATAGACTTGTGCTCGGGAGGCCGATTTCAGGTGGGACCAAGGTCCAACAAGGGAGTTTCATATCAACTATACAATCATATTCCAACTGCAACTTTATTCTTCAATTGCAATGCAGGTGGTGTCTATGAAAAATTGTTGCCTAAAGCTGAGGATTTCTCTAAGGCTTTGTACACCTTTGATATCGGTCAGAATGATATCACTTCTGGCTATTTCTCAAACATGTCTGATAGTCAAGTTAAAGCATACATCCCAGATGTGGTCGGTCAGTTCAAAAACATTGTTTCGGTTAGTACAATGCCCCCAGATCAATTTTTCGTAGTTGTCGTCTTTGTCATTGTTAATTTTAATTTGGTGGGGATTTTTGTTTTGGTTTTTTTTGCTTCTTATGATTAATGGCAGTGGATATATGGCCAAGGAGGAAGAAGCTTTTGGATCCATAACACAGGCCCTGTGGGTTGCCTGGCTTATGTATTGGATCGCATCCCAGTCTTAGCTACAGAAGTGGACAGGGCCGGTTGTGCAACTCCATTCAATGAAGTTGCCAAGCTTTTCAACCGTCAATTAAAGGATGTTGTTGTCCAATTGAGGAAGGAATTACCAGAGGCTGCCATAACATTCGTTGACATTTACTCACCGAAATACAATCTCATGGCTCATGCAAGAAAATATGGTATGCATTGACCTATTCTATAATTATATATACATTTCCGTTATACGTTTTTTTGGTGTGTTGGTGGGGGGGGGGGCTCTTAAAGATGGTATATAGGAGGGAAGGAAAGGGTGAGATTTGAGGGCACAATCACATCACTTATTTTTGATCGGAAGACCATAGGTTTTTGAATGTAGAAACAAGAGTTCGAACTCTGGAGGTGGGAATAAGAGATCAGATAATTCTGTTGTTATTGTAGTTGGCATACTTTATAAATGTTTGATGCAGTGGTTATGTTAACAAAATGAGTATGAAAAATGAGCAGGGTTCAAGGAATCTATAAGGGCATGTTGTGGACATGGTGGGAAGTATAACTACAACAGGAACATTGGGTGTGGAGCAAAAATTATGGTGGATGGCAAAGAAGTGATGCTGGGTAAGCCATGCAAAGATCCATCAAAAGCCATTATTTGGGATGGAGTACACTACACTGAAACTGCTAACAAATGGATTTTCGACCAGATTGTGAATGGTGCATTTTCAGACCCTCCTATTCCATTGAACAGGGCCTGCCATAGGCAGCCAGCCCATTGACTTGCATCATTCTTCTTTTTTTTTTTTCCAGAATTTTTATTGTTTTCCCATTTTGTTACCATGGTAGGAATTAGCAAATCTGGGCTGATTTTTGAGGTAATCAGATGATATTTTGGACCTTTTAATGGTTGAGTTTCTCAATGAAACAGTGCCCATTTCTGAATAATCCTCATCTTTTTGCCAGCGCATCCAGAATTTCAATGTTGATTTTGCCTCATACTTAAGCCAATTTGTCTGCATTTTTTGGTTGATTCACTAGGAATATAAACGTAAAAGAAACAACTATTGGAAGCTCATTGATTAAAAACCAATCCCACTCATTTCTATTTGAAAGAGCTCTTTCAAAGGGATGGACCACTGATATGTATAGATCAATGTTGCCTTTTACTTTTGTAATAAAGAGAGCTTTTCAAAAGCTTGAGTGAACAACTTTCTTCGACCTTTTTATAACACAGCATTAGCATAGTTGCGATAGTCCAATGTGTAGACATGTTAGTACCTTAGCTGCCTTTAGGTTACATGAACGTGACATGTTAGCTGTCATGGGCCAGCATTAGTTCTGAATCTCTCTTCTGGTTATTGTATTTGCCATTACTGTTAGTTTGTTATCTTAATTTTTACAAGTGAGATTGAAATGGCCCAGTATAACATGTATAATTACATTACAAAGATGTGCATAAGCTAGTTTGTTCTGTCTTTAATCAGCATCAAACTGGATATTAATCTTTTTTTTTTCTTTTTTCTTTTTTTGGGTGTTTGAGGCTGCAATCATTCCCATATGTCTTGATGCACGACCCTCAGTAACACTGGACTAAAAACCGATTGGTAACTGAATATTATTCTAATGAAGCATCTTTTGTCATTTGACTTCTAAATAGCATCGTTAGTCATGGTGACACAACACATCAATTTATAATCTATTGGATTATGAGTATAGAACTTAAAGAAAGAAAAAAAAAAAAAGGTTGGAACATTATAACAGATGAATAGCTAGTGGATTATGAAATTATTAGGTGTGGGTACATGTTCCAACCTGGCCTGTCCATTCTTGTCCTTCTATGACAACATTCCAGCTCCATTTGGGTCCATATGCCAGTCACTAAGCCAACCTTTCACTCTCATCATCCTCTCTGTATGTATGAGTTCAATCTATTTGATTACCATCCAAAACAAGTGTTAAGTGGCATGCACCATTGATGAGAATTATGACACGGTGCAGAAGCTAACTTACAGCAACTCATGCACCATTCAGTCCACAATTCCAAGCATAGAGAAACAGGCAAAAGCTGGATGACCCACCCATGTTGTCATCCTCTAATGTGGCAGCATTATGCTCCTCTTGAGAATCGAATGGAGGTGATGATGGTAGAATGGAAGAAGATGATAATACAGCAGGCTTGAATATAAAAAGACCATGCCTTGGACCAGAACCAAAGAGCCAGTCATGCACATCCCAATAAACACCTACACTTGTTCTGCTCAAATTGATAGAACCATTTCCTCTAAACTTCCACTGAAGATGCTTTACTAGAATGGCTAATTTCCCATCTGCCTTTATCACTAGTTGAGGATCAAACCCATCAATATCATTGCAGGCTCTCTTTGCACCATTGCTGCATTCAATTGTAATCTCAGTCAACTTTCCTTCTTCTTGAAATCTAGCTCTTGTAGTGAATTTCTTCTTGCCAAATACATGTTCCTTCCTTGAAACAAATATTGGTTCAATAAGAGAAGGCCTGCAATTTGTCTTTCTGTATGCATCTTTCTTTAAATCACCAATAAGTAAAACAACCTCTTCTTTGCAGACAATAGCAACATAGTAGCCAGCTTGTGGTTCGGTTTCGCCATCGAACTTGGCAGCATTAAGGTCCCATACCAGATCAACTTGCCTACCATCTACCATAAATTGCTTGCAGCCTTGTTTTCTCCAAAAATGCCATGGCTTCAATTCAACTTTACAGTGATGATGCTCACCGGAGCCATTTGTTGCCTGGACAGAAACAGAAAGGCCATGCAACAACAGATTCTTGGACCATGTGATGGTAATCAAACGGCACTGACCGGCTAACTTGGTTCGATATACAGATGTGAATACACTCTGGCCTGACCTGGTTATGATGGTTGGCATATCACTTTGCCTTTCACTAGATGAGAAGCAGGAAGGGATCCCTAATGATTCAGTCATGAGTACAATCTAAAAAGCAAGAAAAAGGACCAAATGTAAATGAACACTTAGTGTAATCTTTTGGCCAATATCAGAAGGAAACGAAAGATGGATGGCAGAAATAGATCAAAACCGCACCTAAGCCCTTCCAGTGGAAGTTGCCAAGAGAACCCTACTTGCCTGGCAACTTGCCAGGTTAGCAGATTTTGAGGCAGACGAGTGAGATTGTAGGAAAAAAAAATAAAAAGTAACATATACTCAACTACAGGCAAACCATGTAAGCTTTCTGTTTTCTCCTTTGGCCGATAACAATTGTCCTAATGCATGGTAAAATGCAAACAAACGATACGCAATCATATTTAATGCTCATGTGGATTGTCCTCCTAAAAAAGGGCAAAAAAGCTTAATGTGGGGAAGAGGGATGTTACATTTAGGTATGCGAGCATGTGATAGGAAATGAAAATAAACTGGAATACAACTAGACAAGGAATCTATACATGACAGATACAGAAATTCTGAACCATCTAAAGTTTACGTTGCAGATGTATCCCAAATGTTAGTCCTTTTTTCACTTGCTTTAAGCGCAGCAAGGAACAATTTTGATTTAAGGAACAACCTAACGGAATATCACCAATTTATCGATCAATCAAATACGTGGAAAAGCAAGCCCACAATGAAACTAAGGATTTGAAAAGAGAAATTGTAGAATAAAAGATTCATCATTTAGAGATTAATTTATTGTGATTTAATTTATTATGATTTTTTAAGAAAATTAACTTTTAAATAATTAATAAAATTTAAATAAATTATTATTACTTAAATTATTTAAATTATATATACGATTTATTAATATAAAAATAATAAAATTATATAAAATCAGGTAAATTAAAAAATCATAAATTTAGGAATAATTTAAGAAACAATATAATGAAATGTCACCAATGTATTGATTAAGCACATGTATGAAAAAGCAAGACAACAATGAAACTAAGGGTTTGAAAAGAAAAATTGTAGAATAAAAGATTCTTCGTTTCGAGAATCGATATTTTGTGATTTTTTTAAAAAAATTAACTTTTAAATAATTAATAAAATTTGAATAAATTGTTATTACTTAAATTACTTAAATTATATATTTTACATGTATATATAATAATTAACAATTTATCGATATAAAAATAATAAAATTATATAAAATCAGGTAAATTAGAGAATTATAAATTTAGGAATCTTATCATTTTCATGTCTTTCAAAATAATCTTATTTTCAAGGATAAGTAATGATAAATTTTGAAAATTGTTCAACTGGTAAAATTTTCAAGTTGCTTCCTCAACAGGGAGAGTAGGAGTGATAGCTTGATTTTCATGTTTGACGATATGTCGGTCTAATATAACTTGTGGTTGAACTTTAACCTATCATGTAGGAGAAATGTTGGGTAACTGGCATTGTATAGTCTCACATTTTCTGAACTTTTTCATTAAACATGAGACGTGAAAAATATGATGAATTTTGGACTTTGTTGGTAAGTCCAAGCGATAAGCAACAGGACCAATGCGTCCAAGGATTTTAAACGACCTAAAAAAGTAGGCTGATAATTTTACTGATTAGCGAACAGTAATAGATAACCGTCAATGTAGTTAAAATCTTAGATAGACTCAGTCACCTATAGTGAATTCACGTTTAGTGCGATGTATGTCACTATACTTCTTCATTCAAGTTTGGGCTATAACAAGATTATCTTTAAGAAGTCGAAATAACTTGTCGCGATCTTGCAAATTTTTGTCTATTTGGTCTACATGAGAAGACCCAATTGTGTACCTTGTAAGAATGAGTAGAGTTTGATTATAGACAATTTTAAATGGAGACATCTTGGTTGAAGAATGATAAGTACTATTGTACCTTCATTCCGCCCGAAGAAGTCATTTCACTCAATCCTTTGGTTTGTCACTCACAAAACAACAAAGGTAATTCTTTAAACATCTGTTAACAACTTCAGTTTGTACACTGTTTTTGGGTGGTAGACAAAGCTTATTTTCAATTGTGTTTCTTGCAAACAAATAACTCATTCCAAAAATTACTAGTGAAGATTTTAGCGCAATCACTAATAATGGATTTAGGAAACTTGTGTAACTTCATAATATTCTCAATGAAAACTCAAGCAACAATAGTGGCAGTATAAGGATGACAAAGAGTAGAAAAATGAACATATTTAGTCAATTGATCTACAATAACAAAAATAATTATTTTACCTTGAGATAATGAAAGTCTTTCAATAAAATCCATAGAGATATCACTTTAAACTTCTTCTGAGATAGACAAAGGTTAGAGAAGACCAGGGTACGCTACTAATTAACTTTTATGACGTTGAAAAATGTCACATTCAACAACAAATCTTTTGATTTTCTTCTTCATACCTTTCCAATAAAACTCATTACAAAGACGCTTATAGGTGCAAAGAAATCTTGAATGTCCTGCAGTTAGGGAAGCATGAAATTCTTGTAAGATTGTAAGCATAAATAGTAATAAGTATTATCTTGTCCTTATAGAGCAAGTCTGTAGAATTCCAAAAATAATAGGCAATTGAACCAGGGTCTTTTTGTAATTTTTGAATGATTTCCCAAGTTTTAAGATCATTCCTCCATTTGGGTCAAGTTATCACAAGTAGAAATAGTGATTGCTATCAGCTCAGCATGCTTTGCAATGCAAGATAATGCATTAACAATAAAATTCTCACTTTCCTTCTTATAGATGATCTCATAGTCATATCTCAACAATTTAGAGATCCACTTCTGTTACTCCATATAAGAGATTCATTGCTCTAACAAATATTTCAAACTTTTGTGATCCATTCAAATTTAAAAGAGTTATTCAATCAAATAAGGACACTACTTAGTAACAACATGGACAACCACTAATATCTCTTTGTCATAAACATACATATTCTAATATTTTGATGAGAGAGTCTTGTTGGTAAAGGCTATAAGACCCCTCTCCTACATTAACATTACCTTAATCTCAACTCTAAAAGTATTAAATTCAATAATAAATATTTTACTAAAATTAGATAAGATAAGAATCAGAGTAGTCGTCATAACCTGTTTGAGACGAATAAATGTCTCGTCTACTTTATCACTCCATTTGAATGCATCCTTTTTCAATAAAGTTGTTAAGTTAATACTAATTTTACCATAATTGTGAACAAATTTGCGGTAATAACCAGTTAATCCTAAAAAGCCACGTAATGTCTTAATAGTTTTTGAAACTAGTCAACCTAACATCGCCTGCACTTTAAAAGGATCAATAACTACCCCTTTCTTGGAAATAATGTGACCAAGATATTCCACTATTAGGCTAGCAAAACTACATTTTGACTTTTTAATAAATAATAAATTCTCACGAAAAATAGTGAACACGATGCGTAAGTGTGATAAATGAACATTTAGAGATGTACTATATACCAAAATATTATCAAAAAATATTAGAACAAACTTATGCAAGTATGACCAGAATATATCATTCATTAAACTCTAAAATGTGGATGGAGTATTGGTAAGCCCAAAAGGTATAACCAAGAATTCGTAATAGTCATCATGCATTTTGAAAGTTGTTTTCTAAATATCCTCCTTATGGACTTGGATTTGATGATAACCCGATCTTAAATCAAGTTTAGTGAAAATTGGACACCTCTCAATTCATCCAATAATTCATCGACAACTGGAATGAGATATTTATCGTTTACAATAATATGGTTAAGTGCTTAATAGTCTACACACATTCTCCAAGAATCATCTTTCTTTTTTACCAGGAGAAGAGGAGAAGAGTATAGACTAGTACTAGGTCAGATGATGTCTGTTTCCAACATTTCCTTTACAATATCTTAATTTCTCCCTTTTGAAAATATGAATAATAATATGGTTTAACATTAGTAGGCATACTCCTCGATAATAAAGAAATACGATGATCATGTGTCCTCTTTAGGGGTAAACTTTTAGACTCTACGAATAAATCGGAGAATCCAATTAGCAGTATATTGACATTCATTCTTTTTGGGGAATAGGAGTTAGTTGCTTTTGGATTATATAGTTCAATAGTGGAATATCTTACAGTTAAATAGTTATTTTACAGTGCAATTAAAGTTTCAGTTAAATGGGCATGCAATGGAGTATTAGTTGTTAAATTAAATGTCTGAAATTAGTGGAATGATTTTAAAATGACAAATTACTATTTTTATTTGTAGATTTGTTAACAACTCCCTTAATAATAAGATGATGATTTTTTGAGTCTAAACTTCTCCTCTGTATGTAAAAGAGCAAAGGAAATGACTGCTACTATTATTCGAGGTTAATAAGGTTTAACTTTTCGTTGAATTTCAAAAATAAGTCCTTCGATAAAAGTGCCTACCAATTTCCTTTTTGACCACTTTTTTGTTTAGTTGTAAGCTGCTTGAAATGATTATGATACTCTAAGATGATTAATATTTAATAAATTTTTGCAAGCTCTTTATCAACATTGTGATATTCCAACGACTCAAAACCCACCAGAAGGTCTTTGGTAGAGTCAACTAAAGTCAAAATTTCAACACAAATTTCCAATCAATCGTACCATTGGATAACATCACCTTCCAACTGAATATAAGCAATTTTCACCTTAAATTGCTCTAGGGTACAATAGAAACGAAAATATTTTTTTAACTTTGAAAATCTATCCTACGGGATAACTTTTGTTCCAATAAAAAATTTCTACCTTCAAACGCGATGGTGTATAGTTACTGTCAACACTTTTAGATGATTCTCTTAATACTTTTTGTTTATTAGAAGATTCAAATGTATTATTTCCTAACTAATTATTTGTCAGATTTAAGACCACTTATTCAAGTCTTTTAAAAGATTTTTGCATTAGAGATATGAATTTTTTCAAATGAGATATTATGACATCAGAATTTGATGAATTGTTTGAAAATATAGTGTAAAACTGTAAATCGATAATACCAAAATTTTTGTCGAATAAGAAACATAAACTCTTTTTTTTTTTTTTTGGATTGGTGAAGTCAGCCCAAGTCAGAACTCTAACATAAATTTTCAACCAATCGTACCACTGGATATCATTACCTTCCAACTGAATAGAAGCAATTTTCACCTTAAATTGCTCTAAGATATGATGAAGATGAAAGTATTTTTCAACACTAAAAATCCATCTTCTGAGATTACTTTCATCCCAACAAGAAAAGTCTACCTTCAGACGCGATGTTATATAGTTGTCGTCAATATTTTCAGATGATTTTTCTTACACTTTCTATTTAGTGAAAGAATTAAATATATTATTTTTTAGCTGATTGTTTGTTAGGGTTAGGACCACTTATTCAAATTTTTTAAAAGACTATTGCATTAAATATATGAATTCTTTCAAGTGAGATATTATTGTGTTAGAATCTAATAAGTTGTTTGAAAATATGGTGTAGTGAAATTTTTAAAATTGATAAATTAAAAAGAAAAAAGCCGATCAATCAGAAACAAGAAACAATTAATTATTAATTAAAACTAATAATATTTTTTTATGGAACATACATATCAATATTCATGGATCATATCTTTTGTTACACTTCCAGTCCCTATAGTAATAGGAGCGGGACTCCTACTTTTTCCGACAGCAACAAAAAAACTTCGTCGTAGGCTTTTCCAAGTGTTTTATTGTTAAGTATAGTTATGATTTTTTCGATAGATTTGTCTATTCAACAAATCAATAACAGTTCTATCTATCAATATGTATGGTCTTGGACCATCAATAATGATTTTTCTTTAGAGTTCGGACACTTTATCGACCTCGCAAATTGATAATTTTTTTAGTGTTAGACAAGAGTCATAAAATAATTTTTTTTTTTAAGTTTTTAATAATGTAAAAAAAGTAGGAATAAAAGCGAAATATTAAGAGAAACTAAATATTTGAAAAGAAAAATTATACAATAAAAGATTGGTCGTTCTCAGGAGATTGACTTTCTGTAATTTTTTTTTTATTTTGAAGAAATTAAATTTTAAATAACTAATAAAATTTAAATAAATTATTATATTTTAAATTTTTTAAACTATAAATTTTACTTATATGATTAATTTATCAATATAAAAATAATATTATTATAAAAAATCACTTAAATTAGTTAATCATGCTGTAAGCCGATTAAGTCAGATTAAAAATTCTCATGTCCAAAGATTTTGTCAGATCTGAATTCCTGCAAGATTATCATTGTAAATGTCAACATGTCTCCTTCGAAAAGGTCAAATTTTTGAATATCACGACATAGAGATATTTCACGACTATTCATTGTTTCTTTGTTTAGATTGTGGTAGATTCACATCAGAGTGATCCAGAAAGATTCAATTCATAAGAAGCATACAAAATTATGATTACACTGAAACGAAGCATGTGAGGAATTTTCACTGCTGCAGCAAAAATACCATGGTTCAAACTAATAGCTTAAAAAAATGACTACAGAAGGTAAACGACAGCGAACCGAAACTTTATTGATTAGCCCAATTGACTTTCACTTCTGAAGTGGGAATCATCAAGGGGTAAAAGGAGAGGGACAAGAATTAGCAGAAGATAGAGTGATGTCCCTGCGAAGAATCATTCACTGCCTGTTTCAGTTCTTCTACATTGATTTGTACATACAAGTTGTCAAAGAGGTAGGTTTTTCTCAGCTTTTGTTAGTGACTAAGCAATGCGGCTATGTTCACCAAAAGGATTAACCGTTGCTGAAGTGACTCAGATCAATTACCATCACTGTGATGTCATCCAAACTACCCCTACTAACTGCAAGATCTACAAGCTCCTTTGAAGCAGCCAGAATCCCCACATGAGCAGTTTTCTTCTTAAGACTACTGTTTTCTGCAATGGGAGACTCAGTCTTGGTGTTTATACGCTTGACTAGGGAAATTCTTCTTGACTTGGAGGATGGACTTTCATTTTCACATGGAAAGTTATCTTCAGTGATGGTGACTGTCTTGTAGTTTGGTGACTGTCTTGGCCTTTTCAGTCGCTTCACCAGTGAAATCCTTCGCAACTTTGACAAAGGACTTACGTTGACACAACCATAATCAAGATCATCATTTTTTGGGCTACCCCTCATAGGTCCCAGTTTCTTTTCAAGCATACAAAGTGCAGTCACTATGTCAACAGCTTCTTGGTTCCCAACCTAGGCCATAAAATCATAAATTCTGAGACATTAACCATATAACAAGATATTTCTTGAAAGAACTCCAATAGCCATGTCATACTACAGATTTGTGAAATAGATGCAGGAACCAAAGCAATCTATATTTGACCGCAAAGAAAGATGCTTTAGTGGCATCTGTCAGAGTGGTTCAATGTATAAGATGAGAGCAATTATTTATAATTGTGTGTATCCATATTTCTGCATATTGTGACAGCCAACTTCAATTTAACAGCAAGTCTGCCTAGTGGAAACTTCATATTTTTATTCTAAGCACCATCTCAATTCATAAAAGTATGCATAAGAAAATTTTATATGAGAATTCTTGATATTCATTGTAATTGTGAGAGAGAATTTACAAAGTTTGTTCATACATAGGATAAGTAAAACAAGAAAATTTTCCAAAGGGCATTCCAATCTCACCTTTTCCCATAGTCCATCAGAAGCTAAAACAAGAAATTCCATCTCCGGAGTAAGCTGGAAAATCTTTGTTTCTGGCTCTGCCACTACCCAGTCCTTCAGATGAGCATCTCCAATACTTCTGGAAACAGAAAGTACACCATGAATTCTCCATGCACCTCGATGGATCTCGACATATCCTCCCTGTACAATGATACCAATACAGCAGTCACCATGCAGAGCTCCTCTGTTGAATTTTCAATATCATGCTATAAGATCAACTACAGTGTATCATATACCTTACTCGCTATCCTTTTTCTTTCATCCTCCTGTTCTGCCCTATGATCTCTTGTAAGGGCTTCAGCCACTCCTCCTTTACAAAGAACGGCCCTGCAATCTCCCATGTTGGAGACAACTACCTCTTGTCCTTCAACCAACGCTGTAACGCAACAGGCACCACTGACTACACCCTGCATTATTCACATCTCAAGCATTTATAATAGGCACAAAAGAAATAAAGCAAGGGTTGGAAGCAGTAATTAGGGAGGAAATGTCGGTCATCTGCCTCTATCCCTTATACTGTCAATTGAATGGCCGGTCAGATGCATCATTGAACTGAAAGATTCAAAATTCCCATCGATTATGTAGAAATGTAAAAAGAAGCTAGGGATCAATATATCAATCGGCATTTATGTAAGGTTAAGTGCGGAAATGGCCTCTTTATGAGAAAACAAAGGGCAAGACTGCAGATATATGACACTTCCCTAGACACACAGTTTGGGAGTCTCAAAGCCATTTGTGTAATGTTTGGTGTCAAGTGCTTGTTATCCTGTATAAATCATACTGCAGAACCAGCATTTGTACAAGTGAAACAATCCAAATTAATCTTAGATGAGGAGAGTTGTGACTAAGCAAGATGGCTTAAAGCCCTAGAATAATGAAACTTAGAGATTTGGACTAGTGATGTAAACATTGAATTCTTCACTACAACACGCCTATCTGTCCAATCAATTCAAACTTGGAATTAGAACTTCGTTATAGGAATGGAAGAAATTTGAAGTCAAGTTTCAAGCAATTAGCACTTCCTTTTTTAAAGCTGACAGCAGCTTTTGAAGACCAAGAAAATCCTGTACACAAAGACTTCCCATTTAGGGAAATTCCAAACTGATAAACTTAAAAAAAAACAAGTCATTTAACTAAATAAACAAACAATGACAGATGATATAAAATTAAAAGCAGTGGAATGGAATCGGTAAGGTACCAAAGAACAATTTTTACTCAGTCACCGTAAGAATAGAGTCATCATTGAATTTTCTTTTCCCCTTTTTTTTTACCTTTGTTTTTTGTATATTTAATGAAAAAGAAAGGAAGATTATAGAAGATAAATTAATATGAAACTGAAGCATACCTGCTTCAAGAAGTCCTGGTCAGTCTTCAAGTAGGCAGCTTTAACAGCTGCTTCTTTAGAGGCATTTCCCTTACAATTCTCCATCAATTGAAGAATATTCTTGTGCAAGTTCTCCGCAACAAACTCTGCTGCCTTCTTGCCTCCGTGGCCATCGTAAACCCCAAAGAAACCCTGCAAAATAAGCAAGCAAGCAAGAAAGAAACCATTACACCCAAAAAAAAAAAAAAAGACAGCCACCGAAGAATCAGAAATTCATGAAAACAAGAAAGATGAAAGCTTTTTTCTGCATTTTTACTTTGTTAAGGTAGCCATTTAAGCAAGAAACAATCTTGTGAGTGTCCTCCATGAACTTTTTCTTTCCCTTGACGGCGGATACGGCAACACCGACACCGCTGAAAGAAAAGGCGTCGTCTTTGGAAATGGGGTCTCTGAATTTGAGTTTATCTGCCTCGATTTCTTGCAAGACATTTGGAATCTCAATCTGGGGTGGTCTCTTCCGTTTCAAAGAACATGAAACAACTGGTGTAGCAGTGTGCGTTTCTTCTCTGCTGTTTGGGTTATTTTCCATTTTCAGAGAGAAACTGAGAGAAAGAGAGAGAGTTGCAACGGCTATTAAAAACTATCGATGAGAGTGGCAGATGGGGTGTTTTGACAGAAAGATAAGCGTCAAAGCTGCGAGCCGTTGGCTGGTCAAACGTTTTGAATATATACTTGCAGAGTTGGGACTTGGGGAACAACTTTCAGTACATCTGAGTTCCAACACTCGTAGCCCAAAGTTCATAATATTAATGGTAAATTTATAATATTTATATATTTATTTCGATCATATATTAAAAAACAATTTATTTTTTTTTTTAAAAAAAGAGAGAGACTAAGACTAACAGATAAAATTATATATCATTGAACAGTGTTCCTCCAACACTTTTTGGGATTTTGGAAAAGATTAGCTTAAAGTCTCAAACTTGGTTGCCCAATCCAGGATGATGCAACAAATTTAAGGCTCTGGTCTACAACTGCTCAGGCCATTACCAGTTCCACCTCACAATCCGGCATTTACAGACGCTGGAAGAAAACTTTTGACTTTCTTACAGTCAATTTGGATTGCCTTTTATTATTATTATTATTTTTTTTTTTCCTTGTTAGTTGTAAGTTAAGGAATATAAAATCCAACCATATTACATGGTATATACAATGGGATTCCAATCTTAGTTTCTCAATTTTAAGTTTTAGATAATCTATATTTAGGTAGAAGTGGAGAAAGAACTCATTGGCCTAATTGGTGTTTAATTGAATGTTGGTGTGTTAATTTTTAAATTAATATGAAAAATGGTCTCAATTACTAATTCACTATATTTAATACTATCCTGTATATTTTATTGCAGTTGATTGAATCTTCGCCTACATTGTTAACTATTTACCCCCTCTCAGTGTGTGTTGTAATGTTTCTTTTTTTTCTTTTTTTTTTTTCGGGTTAACCGTTCAATTCAATTACATTAATGGCTTTTGGAAGTTTCGGAATACATTCAATATTCAAAATTATTAAACACCCTTTTGACTGACGTTTGAGTTGCTTGATGCAAATTTATGATTTCTTTTGATAATGGCATTAAGCTTTGAGAACTTGTTTTCTATTTAAATTTCTCCTCAATCTTTGATGGACTCTAATGGCCTAAAATGACAGCAATCTCAAATATAAGTAAGAAACACTTGTGTGATATTTAGGTTTATGTTTTGTTTTTTTTATTTTTTTTATTTTATTTTTTTGGAATGAAAAAGTCTCCTGGCCATGAAAGAAATTCTTTTTGTGGAGTGAGTGAGTTCTTCTGACTATTGCTAACCAATTCCTAATCCCTACTGATGAAAAGGTTATACAATTGATACGACCTACAAGACACTAGGAAGGGATTATTTGTTGGAAATAAAAAATATTTTAAAAGATTTATATCTAATATTAAAAAATAGATATTTTATTTTATTTATTTATAAAATAATATTTGTCTTATATATATATATATATATATATATATATACATATATATATTCAAATAAGATTACAAGCACTCCATCTAATTCTTTATAAAAACAAAGTTCAATGTGTTTCCTACATGTTAGACCAAAGGAATATTTTGAAGCAGCTAAGTTCAATGATAAAATCAAACCATTGTTAAACATTCTTGCATTTTAAATTCTGCAACAGACGATTTTTATCTGTTTCACTTGATCAAGAAAAATGAAAAGAGGATACTTAGATTTAACTATAATTAAATAATTTGAAGTGGTTATGTATATTATAATTTAATTATATTTTTATTTTAATTTTTAATTAAAAATAAAAAAATTTTAACATAACATTAGAACCACACTGAATGTGTGGTTTATAACTAAATTAAAAAAATTATTTTATTTTATTTTATTTTATCTTTATTTATTATTAGCTCAATAACACATAAAGTTAAATTATATGGTTAAAGTGTTAAAAAAATAACAAGAAAAAATAATTTTATAAATATATTACAAAAAAATCAAAATAAAAAATTATATATTTACATCCTTATTTAATCTCCCCAGTAAAAATAACATAACATTAAAGTATTAATAAGTTAAAATAAGTTTATATATATATATATATTTTTGACTTGAGTATTAATAAAGTTAAAATTTATTATAGTAAATTTAATATAATTTTTAAAATTTTTAGTTTATTTAAAAAATAAAAAAATAAAAATAAAATAAATAAATTATCACTTAACTACCGTTTCTAGTGATTAAAAGAGTAATTTTCATAATCCTCCAACTCAAGTTGCATTTTAGGATAACTAAAAGATAAACGCAGTCGTTCAGGGTAGAGAAAGACATGCCACGTGTCATAATTTTGGCTTCAACTCTTAAAACGAGCCTGAAAAAGAACTCTCATAAAAAATAACCAATTTTCAATCTGCGAAAAAGTGAGAAATTAACAGTCCGATGGTGCACGGAAACCAAAATGTTCGCCACCGCCATCGGCCACCGCACGCCTCTCCCTAATCTCAGTTCCGCCACCGCTCAAACCTCCGCTAACCTCCTCTGCTCCTTCTCCAGTAACTCCCACAAACTCCAGACCACCACCACCAAGCCGGCGCTGCTCCTTACGACCACCAGCCCCTACTCCAATGCCTCCTCTTCCTCTCCGCTCGCCTCCAACAGTAACAACACCACCACCACCACATCTCTTCAGAATGAAAATGAACTCCATCGTGTGACGAGCGCGGCTTCTTTTGAAGAGCATAATGGAGGAGGAGAAGGAGGGATGGTGGCGTCGGCCGCCGCGCTTGCCTCTGCTGTACGGAAGTGTTCGAATTCTCCAGTGGAGTTTGAGGAGAGGATCGAGAAGGACAAGAAAAGCAAGTTAGTGCTTCCCAGCCCCGACTTTCTCAGGCTTTGCGTTGAGCAATTGGACCTCTTCCGCCGAACCGTCGATCCCCGTGCTATCCTCTCCGTCAGTCACTTCCATTTCTCCATTTTTCCTTTTCTTTTCATCTCTCTCTCTCTCTCTCTCTCTCAATGGTTTGCTTTTCTTTCTTTTTTTCTTCTTATGAACCGTTAGAGCTTAATGTATGATTCATCGAGCCTCGTCCAAAAGTTTGAAGCTTTGAGTTGAATAATTTCTTAACATAGTATCTCGTGTTTAAATCTCGCTATCTCACATTTGATGGTGAATTTTTACATGTAAGGTGTCCTTGTGCTTTGTTCACGTTTTCATTGCGACTTCCCTGTACGAATGCGAGTCAGAATTTAATATACGATTCATTCACGTGCCTAACATGAACCACTATTTGCGCAGGTTTATGTGAGGCCGGCAGGTAGTTACGTTATGGACAGATTGGAATTGCGTCGAGTGGCATCTTATCCGGCTGTGAATGCAGCTGAGGTTGTTATATTGGTTGGTAATTTCAACATTCCGACTGGACTGCGTGCTGCTGAAGCTGCACTTTCTAGTCGACAGGTAGGTTAATCCATTGGCAATTTTTTTGTTTTGAAGGAAAGTTTCAATCTTTTGTTTTATCTGCTGGTGGGGTTGCAAGAAAATTTTTGGTTTCAATGAATTTGTAGGTAGAATTTGTTGCTGAGCATCACGCTCTTGTGTTTCCAATGGTGAAACACCCATTTGTTGTGGGGTTCTTGGTTGCTGAGCTGCCGGAGATGGAATTGGAATTGGAAATGTCGTCTAGAAATGTTGTACAGTCTGATGGGTGTGGCTTGATTAACTTACCATCTCCAGAGGAAGCCTATCCTTTGCCTTCCAGTTCAGATAGGCAGTCATGGGCAATTCAGGCTCTAAATGATGAGCCATTGAGAATTTATGGCTTCAATGCTGAGCAGAGATCAAATGCTATTAATATCTCTGGCTCTTTGGCTATGGCCTATGTTATGGATCAGGTAGCTCAAATTTGTCTTTTTCTACCATTGGAAGAATAGAGAATCTGGATTTACACGTAGGGATAAAACTGTTAGCACTTCTTGTATGCCTGGCATATTCCTTTCTATAGCTTCATTTATTGGGTGCATAAACTATGACGGACTTCTTGTTTGGCCCCGAATGACTTTTTTTGTTGTTCTTGTGATTATGTATCCTCGGGAGCCATATTGTAATTTGCTTCTTCTGGATGGAAAACTTGTTTCTGATTCAAGCTTATTGAGTTGATTCTGTGTTTGTTGTTCCATATGAATTAAGCAGTTATTTCTTTTGCAGAAAGCAATATTACTGCAGCAGTCATCATGGCAAAATAATGTCAGGATGAGTAATCTGGTTGAGCAGGTAATCAATTTTACTAGTCATTAAGCCTTTTTTAAAAAAAAAAAAAAAATTGACCAGTACAGAGATAAGAGACTCTTTCCTCTGAAACTTTTTCCAGATCCGTGGCCCTCTTTCTAGCATTCGAACTTTAAGTAAAATGCTATCTACTCACCTGAAGAAAAGCGAGGTATTTGCTAATGTACTTTTGTAGACCTGTGGTTTCTTCCCAAAGCCCTTTTCTGTATTTAATTTTAATGTTATATTCAAGCATAAAGTTCACCTCCTTGCAGATCTCTTATGACATTATTGAAGACATACTGGTACAAGGTGATTGTATGAGCAATACACTTCAAGAACTTCAGGATGCTGTATATTTGACAAAGGTACTGTCTCTCTCTTACGCATAACAAAAGGTGGTAAGGAAAGCAAAGGTGAAGCAATGAAATCCATGATAAGTGGTATAGTAGCTGTATGCTTCACAAATTTCCCTTTGTGATTTTGGTAGGCCAATATAGTGCACTATAATGAAGAGATGTTAAAGAAGATTCATGATTCAGCTTATGCCCATCATGGAGCAGTGAGATCTCAACTAACAGATAATTTTTCAAGAAACCATGGCCATAAGTCACAGAACACTGGTGATCCACTTTCTCTGAATGCAAGAGTCAAGGATTTAGAGATGCCTATGCCACCTCTGGCTCTTGCCCCTCTGCAACACGGAATAAGGTATGTGTTGACCTTGCATAAATCCCTCCGGTTGGGTGACTGTATATGCCAAGTAGATTTCAGCTGTCCAAGGATTACAAAACTGCTACAGTTGGCCTAGAACATGGGAAGTTGGTGCTGATCCATGGTGTCTCTTTGCTCTCTCTCTCTCTTTTTCTCTCTGTGTGTGGGATGACCTGGTGGGGTGGTCAACTTAAGGATGACTCCAAACTTAATTCTCCCTGGATATCTCAATTCCATTCTGCTTTATGGCATGCCAGATAATTCGGTTTTAATTCATCTATATATTGCTGGGTTGGAAACTTCTCTTACTCATGCTTCTAATTGTGTCAGGAAGGCCTTGCAATGTTTCTGAGGTGCTGTTGGATATGGTTGGAGCTGTGAGACCTCTTGCTTATCAGCAGCAGCGTACTGTGGAGCTGAGTGAATTTTCTAAATCTCTGCAAGTTGCCGTAGAGGAGCCAGCCTTACGCCAGGCTTTGGGCAATTTAATTGAGGGTGCATTATTGCGTACACATGTTGGGGGCAAGGTGGAAATTATGTCTACTGGGGCACCAGCAGGGGGTGCTCTTGTAGTCATTGATGATGATGGCCCTGATATGCACTATATGGTAAGGATAAAAATCTACTGAACATGATTTTCAGACTTATTCTGTTTTTACTTTAAGTTTGTTATTTTTAATGCTTGAAAGTTGAATTGCAGCACCATTTTCCCATTTCTATACTAGATGGTATGATTTGAAAAACATGACACAAACTACCTGAGTTCTTTTAATCATGTTGAATGCTCTTGGCTTGATCATCAAATGTTTTAATGACCAATGTGCTCGCAGACCCAGATGCACTCACTCACACCATTCGGGGCAGAGCTCTTCTCAGAAAACATGGTGGAAGACAACATGACATGGAATTTTGTTGCTGGACTGACTGTCGCTCGTGAGATTCTCGAGAGTTATGGTTGTGTTGTGCGTGTATTATCACCTCGAACAAAAGATGCTGCCGTGGGTGCTGGCGGAACTCGGGTAGAACTCTGGCTTCCTTCTTTTGCTGCTTTGTCTGATTTAAGTGGTCTTGCCCATGAGGCATAGCAAACAACTGGCACTTAAAGACCCTTCGAGCATTTGAGTTGAATTATCAACTTTGAAGATACTCGCATGCAGAACAACGAACTTGCAAGGCCTTTATTTAGTACACACAACTTTCTACACAAGTGTTCAGGGCATGGATTTAGATTCGCAATGTGCTCATTGTATCTGCTTTTTTATTAACTAAAAGCTTGAACAGCGATGAATATAGCATTCGAAGTGGTGGTGGCATCTGCTTCTGTATTTTGACCCCGTTGGCAAAGTTACAAGGCGCATGTTAGGGAAGCTTGGAATGACCAAAGGAAGATGATATTACATTGCAATGCGGCTTACAAAATAAAATTTAAAGACTTCCCATCCAACAAGAGTGAAGCCCCATTTGGATGGGAAAATATTCCAAGGAAGCTGAGCAGATTTCCCCTCTTCTCTCTCTCTCTCTCTCTCTCTCTCTCTAAATTACGTAATCTTTGTAAACAAATCGTAATTGGTTTATAAGGTATGTTGTGTGTGAGTACTCTTCCACGCTAATAAGAAGGTGACATACATGGGGGATGGATCATTATGTCAACCACTTGGTATAATTCAAACTTGGAATTTTTGTTGATAGTTAAATCTTTTTTCTTATTCTAACCGAATAATTAAAAAGAAAAAATCAGAAAGGTATTGGACGTGACATATTTCGGATAGAATAGCATTGCTCTTTCTGAAAATGGGATCAGGAGCAAACTTCACAGATGCGTGAATGGACGGGAACCTTAGCAGTCAAGAAAGGGTACGACGCATGACCAAAAAGGATGGTCACGGTCATGGTCATGGCGTGGCCAAGCCCACCAACGTCGACGTCGGTGCGTATTGGACACTGACCAGACACCCAATCAAGCCGCGTGGGAAGGCTTCTTCTTCGAACTTTATCGTTCACCAAATCCATCATTCTTTGCCCCTTTCATCAATCCTTACATTCCAGGTCAACTTTACCCAACGCACCAGCCTTGGAATTGGCAAGTGACTCGTCCACTGTCAGATGTTTGGCAGAAAAAAAAAAAAATGGTTCCTTCGGATGGTAACTGACTAATAGTACTTGTTAACATGACAACACTAGCACCAGATCGCTTTATATTTCCGTAGATCTTCCATTCAAAAATAAATCCTATAATGATTTTTTTTTTTACTGTATTCTTTTTCATACATCAAAGTTCTTTTATTATATATATATATATATATATATATATATATATATATATATTTCTTCTTATTACAACTTAAAGAGGAAGAGTTGCAATAAGAAGGAATAGATAAGGAGAATTTAAATGCACCAATGTAAGGAGTTATTGCAACTTTTTAAATGCATTTAAAACTCCGAAACCACAATCTTAAAGACATCCTAAATTCATTGTACTCTCTTGGACTCTGTTACAGGATCTCCAAGCTCAATTACTGAGAGAATGGATCTCTGCAAATGGTCTTTCTAAACCTGAAATTATCCAAATTACCATAGAAATCTATTTAACATTTTTTTTCCCATCAATGACAACATTAAATGCAAAGAAACTTACATAACTGTATTAAGCTTTTCAGTTATAAATCTAGGGGTATATTTCACAGGACAACTGGCTCTCCCATGGATCTGAAAAAAAAAAAAAAAACATTACACTGATCAACAGCATTACAAAACTCACCCTGTCAATTTACTTCACAAAGTGAACTCTTAACTAAAGTTTTTTATTAGTAACTTAAAATTGTGGGCCAACTCAAAAAAAAAAAAAAAAAAAAAAAACAGGAGGAAAAGTTGCCCTTTTGTCTCAAACCCACTAAGGTTGATCAGACCCAACCAACACAAAAATTACTCCTATCTACCCAGTGAAAAATTCTCTTCTACTTTGAACCTAAAAATGATTAATTAGATATAATTACAGTGTTTAAAATAAAAAAAATTATTTTAAAAAATATTTAATAATTTAAAATTTATAAAAAAATAAAAATAATTACGTAACTAACCCAACATAAAAGGAAACTTATTTAGCATTAAATTCATCAAACTCCAACATTAAATCGAAGAATTTAAACAGAGTTTTCTCTTATTGTCCGATAACTCTCTACCTACCATATCTTTCTATGTCCTTCTGTTGAATTCTACAGGCACCCTAAAAAAAACTGAAGCAGGAAAAGAGAAAAAAAAAAAAGAAGGAAAAAGAGAAATAAGAGAATTCTCCTTTATTCCTCCTGATTTACGGGGAGATTCCTCGTTTATTCTCCTCAGCCATTTTCGAGCTTTTTTAAAAAAAATAAAAAAGATTTTTAAATATATTTTTTCAGTTATTGTTTTTCATAGGAAAGCTCGAAGAAAAAGCCGATCACGAGGTTTCTGCCACCTTCGGACAGTCCGGTTTTTTCGGTTTGGTTCGTGATATTACAGGTTCCTCAACAACCTTTCTCTTTGCCTGATCTCGCTTTTTTTGTTTTTTGTTTTTTTTTTGGGTTTTATGGTTATTATTATTATTATTATTTGTTAATGTTTTAATGTTTTTGTTTAGGTGTTGTAGTTTGAATTTGGAAAGGCTTCTATTGAGCTGGAAGTTTGAGTGGATTAAGGATCATAGTTTCCGATTTTGTCCAAGTGCTGCTCGTGTTTAGTTCTAAGCTGTTTTCCAGGTTTGTTGTCTGTTATGATTTGATCCAACTCGATTTGTAAGCTCTTTAGTTATTGTTATTATTGTTTGCTCTTTTAAATTTATTTCCTTTTGCACTTATTTTGTGTGAATATTATATCAATAGGTTTCCTTTCATGAGTTTCAATTGATTTCCTAAGCTAATTTTAAGGTTTGTGTCTTTGGTTGTTTCCTTCTCTACCTTCCAATCTAAGCAAGCGCAGCTTTACTTCTTCTTCTCGGGTTTTTTTTTTTTAAAAAAAAAATTATTTATCTTGTTTCCGTTATTGATTATAAATGAAATGTTTAGTCAAAAAGTGGCACTGCGTTACTTGACAATGGAGGTATTGAGCTGAGGCTTTAAATTAGTCAAATGGGTTCCTTGATAATGGAGGTACTAAGTTAGGATTTAAAATCAAGGTTCTTCGAGAGAGCATAATGGTTTTATTTCGTCAATGAGTGCACAAGGTTGGTTTTTTTGGTAGCATTTGCTTGTGGAGGATCCTCTGGAAGGAACACATGCTTGGGTATTGTATTTTGAGAATTGTTAGCTTATAGGATTGAGTAGAGTCAGTTAATTCATTCATTCATAAGTGATCATTGATTTTTTTTAAGTTATTGAGAATTTGACTTTTGTGGATCAGCAAGCTTCTTAAGAGAAATATCTTTTGGGATAGTTGGATGGAAAGATGGAGAATGAGGTCATTAGCTCTATTACCTTGTGGTTGTTGTCATTGAGCTTCCTGCTGAGTTTGGTCTTATACTAGTGTCTTTGCTTTTCAACAAGAAGAAAATTGCCTTCTGGTGGTATGCTTGTAGTCTTGAATTTATGTTTTTGTTTGTCTATTGTGTTTCATAATCTGGATTTGAAGTTTTAGTGTGGCAATGATGGTGTTGTCCCGTTCTAATAAGGATCTGAGTTAGTGAGACAATGTTCCTCTGTTTGATTGATCCCCTGTTTGCTCTACTATTCATTTCAGGTCTTGTGTTCCTCTGGTGGGGTCTCTTTCCAAGCAACGAGACTAGAAAACTCAGGACCTGTTGAGCTGTGTATAATTATTGTCCGTGGAACTATCACCTATATTCCTCGTAACTATACAGT
The DNA here is from genome assembly GCA_021464305.1 of Kandelia obovata. Classification (NCBI taxonomy): domain Eukaryota; kingdom Viridiplantae; phylum Streptophyta; class Magnoliopsida; order Malpighiales; family Rhizophoraceae; genus Kandelia; species Kandelia obovata. The sequence goes on from CM038488.1 coordinate 998,988, forward strand.
CAAAAGGTTGTGAATATATGGGAATATTTACACGCAGGTTCATATCTCCTGATGATTGCCTGTCAATACAACAACCCCCGCCCCCTCCCCCCTCCCCAAAAAAAAACCGACTTTCTTTTCAATTTTTTCTCTAGTATTTTTATGTTTTCATTCTGTTGGAGAAATGGAGGTTAGGAATAGATTGCTGACTACTTTTTCAACTAAAATCTGCATATTATTCATGCAGTATGCCTACCCGAAAGCCAAATGATGCCATGAGGCTTATTGTAACAACATTTCTGGGAGTAGTATTTGGTTTCTTGATAGGTGTATCTTTTCCATCTTTATCACTCAGTAAGGTATATGCAGTTTTGAGCATCCTTTATTTTTCTGTATCTGTTTAGTTTTGATATTTTTCCCTTTTATGTTTCTGTCTATAATTATCCTTGTTTAGTCTTTTGTGGAGAAGTAACATTATGTCTACCTATTGCAGCTGAACATTGCTTCCAGTTTTCTTCCTACTAGTGATCTCTCATACATTGAGGATAAAAAGTTTGACCTTTCGACCCAAACAGCTTTGGATTCTTTATCTTTTAAAAATGATGGCAACTCCACTTCAGGGCAAAATTTGAATGGTACATCAAAGGTATGCCTCCTTTTCTTAATCTGATCATTAATTTTCCTTGTCCATGATTATTAGTTCTCTTTTACTGGAAGTCTCATTGCTTCTAGACAGTTTAATTGGCTTTTATAGCAGAAAAACGTTTCCAGATCCATATAATTTAAAGAATATTCAGGCAGTGGACATGCAAAAGCTATTTTTGCAAAGGATTAAGTGATATTGACACCATATTTCATTAGTGGAAGAGATGCTTTCTACTTTTTACACAGAAGATTGATAAATTTTTTTTTTTTTTTGGGTATCTTGTAGATATTATCATACTTCCATTTGAATAATGTGGCATGCATATTTACCGTTATAGGTTGCACTTAGCTAGAGAAAATTTAAGCCTAGGAAATGGTCTGACTAAAAGTAAGCTACAAAGGAAAATAAACAAAGGCAGAAAGGTTACTTCCTGTGTATGCTGCATGCCTACTAAACCTGGTTTTTATGTTAGAAATTTGCAAATTGTAACTATATGATGTGTGTAATCTAAGTTATACTATTCTCATCTTATGTTTCTATTGCAACTCTCTGAAGATTTGGGTCTCTTCAAACCCCCGAGGTGCAGAAATACTGCCACCAGGAATCATTGCGGCTGAGTCAGATTATTATTTGCGAAGATTGTGGGGCAATCCTAATGAGGTTTGTACTGTATTGGCATTAATATAACTTGAGGCTTCAACTCCTTCACCATTCCTTTCAACCCTTCAATAAATACATTATTTTTTTTTCAGTTTGCAGCTTGGTCTTCAGATTTAAATAGAATAATGGTTTGCTTGTTTGGAGTCACAAGCTAATTTAAACTGTGACCAGCAATTGGATGGGAAATAGTTATTTTGGTTATTTCTTTCTGCAGGACTTGACCATGACACCAAGATATCTTGTAGCATTCACTGTTGGTTATGGTCAGAGAGCAAATATTGATGCATGCATTAAAAAGGTCTCTCTCTCTCTCTCACACACACACACACACATTCTGTACATGTGTTTGTGGGCCTCCCTCTCCCTTATCCTTATGTGTATGAGTACATGTTTGTGTGGCTGAGCATGTGATTGAATTTGTCTCTTGCAGTTTTCAGGCAACTTCACAATTGTGCTATTCCACTATGATGGCAAAGTGACTGAATGGGATGAATTTGAATGGTCCAAGCGGGCTATTCATGTGAGTGCTAGAAAGCAAACTAAATGGTAAAGGACTATCATTAACTTCTTTCTTTCCTCCCCCCCCCCTCTCAGAGAGGTATACCTGTGCATGCGTATAATAACAGTAGTCAGTAATAACAGTACAATTTACAACGGTTAGCTCAAAGGTATTGGAATGATTTTTCCTTTTGCTAGCAGCTTGAATGCACTCTGAAGACTGCTTATAAACTTAACATTCTTAACTTTTTGAAGGTGGTATGCCAAGCGCTTTCTACATCCCAATATTGTGGCATCATATGACTACATCTTTATCTGGGATGAAGACTTGTCAGTTGAGCACTTCAATGCAGAAGTGTGAGTATTTGATATAAAATTGGTCTAAGGAATGCTCTATTTGAGCATTATACTGAAAACTTTGCTCTGGATGCACTTTTAGATACATAAAACTAGTGAAGAAACATGGCTTGGAGATTTCGCAGCCTGGTTTGGAACCTAACAAGGGGCTAACATGGCAGATGACAAAGAGAAGAGGTGACCGTGAAGTTCACAAGTAAGAATGATTGGATATCTGCACACAGGCACACATGAATTCAGCTTATTATGAATTTTTGTGTGCCAACATTAATTTTCTTTTTCTGCTGATTATTATCAGAGAGACACAGGAGAAGCCGGGCTGGTGTACGGATCCACATCTACCACCTTGTGCAGCGTACGAATAGTTTTGACTGTTCTTCTTGTTGTATTCATCAGCTTTTCTGTCTATCATTTGATGGCAGCAGCAGGTTGTGAATTGCTTAATGGTTTGCTTACCTTCTTGTGCATCTGCATGCTTGTGGATGCAGGTTTGTTGAGATCATGGCTCCAGTGTTTTCACGAGATGCATGGCGGTGTGTGTGGCATATGATTCAGGTACAGAATTATTGTTGTAATATCTTGACTCCAGCTTTCTTTCTCTGTTACTGTAAGTTTTGATTGCCTCGTTCTGGAATTTGCAGAATGACTTGGTACATGGATGGGGTCTTGACTTTGCTCTTAGGAAATGTGTAGAGGCAAGAAACTTGTTCCCATCCTGTTCTTTGCTTTACCTTTTTTCTATTTTCCTTTCCCTTTTTCCTTTTCCATCTTAGTGGTGTTTTTTTTTTTTATTAATCAAAGGTTATATTTTTAATTTCTGTTGAACGCAGCCTGCACATGAGAAGATAGGAGTAGTAGATTCTCAGTGGATTGTTCATCAAAGTGTTCCATCACTGGGGAACCAGGTAGAGTAAAATTATTGGTTTCCTCACTTGCACCTGCTTTAATTTCCTCCATTGTAATTATGCTTAGATTTTGTTGGAATGAAGTACCAATTCGTTGCTTACTTCTTGTTAGGGCGAATCACATAATGGGAAGGCACCATGGCAAGGGGTAAGGAAATCTGTTTGCCCATTATCTTTTATTTATAAATCGAAGTTTCTGCAGAGCTACATTATGAGCTCCCCACTCCCACCCCCTAGCAAACACATGTTTGAGTGTCTCAGTACTCCATATGTAAAGCAGTCCAAATGCATGATGTGTGACAGATATTTTGTTGTTGGTGTCATGCATCTTGGACTCGAAGGACCATTGAGTTGCTTGGGGCAGTACAAGTGCTGGATGTTCTTCCCCCCTTGTCTGTCCTGTGCCATGCTTCTTACAATTTTAATGAAATGTGCTAACTCTCTCTTCTGGTGCTAGGTAAGGGAGAGGTGTCGGAAGGAATGGACCATCTTCCAGACGCGGATGGCCAATGCAGAAAATGCCTATTTTAGGGCAATGGGAATTGATACTTCCAATTCTAAGGTTTAGTTGCGGGACGACAACCATGTTAGAAGTGGAGTGTATACTTTACCGTCATTACAGGCAAATTAGGATTCCATGATAGAATTTTTTTTTGCAATGATTCGGGTAATTTCTCATTGTAACAGTTATACCTTAGTGATCAAACAGATTGACAGCTGACATCCTTGTAGAGAATGCAGAAAGGAGAAAAAGTTAAATAAATCCCATGTTTTTGTTTTTGTCCTTTCCTTTCCCTTGGCTGCCTGTAACCTTCTTACCACTTCCCCAAGTCCCCCCCCCCCCCAACACAACTGGAAAACAGTTTCATGTAAAAACGGAGATAACGCTGTAACACATATGTAAAAATGAGACGTCTTGTCAGAATTTGGTGTTTTTATGTTTCTGCTGGTTCTTTAACCTTGGATTTGGACCAGAGGAAATGTTGACTTTGGCGGAGACTTCCACTAGGAAATTAGGTCCTCCTCATAAAACGTCATTTACATGATGAACGAAAAAAAGAAAAAAGGAAAAAATCATTGGTCATGCCTGACTCCACGAAATGAAAATGTCAGAAATCTTCTGCCACCACTGAAGCCGTAAACATTGGAACAACATTGTCCACGTGTTGTAAAAGGGACAAATCTTTTCTTGGCCTTTGGGGGGTTAAAGGTTGTAAATCTCATCAAAAGGCGGCCCCAAATTGTTCTCTTCCGGTGGTTCAATAATTAGTAGACACGCTGCATCAAATTAAAGAGAAACGAATCTTATGCACATTGAAAAAGCATCTTAAGCATACCTTTCTAAAAATTTGACAGAGCAAATTAGTAGGTATTACTTAGTGGTTATCAAGTATGAAAGTTTGAGATAAATTGTAAAGCTTTGAAATTTAGAATTCATTTACAAATTATTATTATTATATAAAAAAAATTCTATTGAGACTTTTTTTTCTCTCTCTCTCGAACTATTACTTTTATTTGTATTTTCAAATTGTAATCACCAATGGCACAATCCCTCCCTAAAGAAAGGGAAGAAACATAATGAAGTTGGGCTTTGTCCACATGTACTATTGACATATGACTGTTGAGTTGATCATGTTAGGGTTGCAAGGCAAGGTAGGCACATTGATTATGTGCTCAAGCTGTTGGTACAAAAAATGTGTGAATTCGAAAATTGTAGAACTCTTCAATTCATCTAATAATATTATTGTCGTTAATGTAAAATTTTCACCCTATAGCAGAATTCTTAATGCTGAATTTTATCTTTTTTTTTTTTTTTTTTTACAATTAAGCAAAAATAGTATTGATTATTTTATAAAGTTTTGTTGATTTAGTTAGATACAATTACATAACTTTCTTATAAACATAACTTTTCAGATAAATAATTGTTTTGGATTATAATCATTTGTATAGATAATTGTTATAAGTAAATAATTTTTTTTAATTAAATAGCCAAAATATAATAGTTTTGGATAGACATATATTTTAGACAATAAATAATTGAGTAGATCGCATATAACTATCAACCCAAAATTATTTTTATAGGCATAATTATTATTAAATTTTAATTAATTAAAAATATAATTAATTAATATAATAATTAAACATGTATTACGTATACATTTTATTTATTCTTATAAAAACATATATGTACTTGAAAGTGATATTTTAATAAATTTATCATTTTTAAGAATGCACCTTAATTTTTAACTCTGCTTTCCTAAGAGAAAGGATACATTGAAAAAAAATAAATAAATAAATAAAACATAGGCCTAATGTATGAAAATTAGGCAAGATAATCACTCAAGCTTCATGAGTGATATTCTAATTTTCAATTGATATTTGGGGAAAATTAACTAGTTGAATGAAAAACGACAGTCATGAAAGTGGGGCCCATGAAATACTATTGCATTTTTCCCGCAGCTTATACGGAAAGGACACTACAAAATCAACGGCGATCAAGAAACTTTCAAACCCCTGTAGGCTGAATAATTCGATTAGATGGAATTAAAAGAAATAGATTTAAGCAGTTATAATTAATTTTTATATTATAAGTAAAAAATTAATATTTTATAATGAATATATAACATAAAAATTATTTATATTTATCTATATTTATTATTTTGAATTCAACTAAATTTTTCGCTAAAGCGAATGGTCTCTCCATTGCTGCCACCATGCGCCACCTGTTGGCAAGCCAGACAAAGTTCACATGTCACGTGTCATCATTTCAATTCTGGAGAAACGAAAGCTTTCTGACCAATATCAATCATCGTCTCAGCACAATCTCTACACGTGTCTCCCATGTAACCAACCACGGTTAAGTCATTGAACCATGGTTAGCATACTTTAGTGGCTAGGTGGGACCTATGTGTTGAGGCCCTTTGTCGTGTGAGGGAGAAAATTGTTAGTGTAAAATTTTATTTTATTTTATTTTTTTGTTTGGCTTCTCTTTTCCCTCTATTTAATCCCAATTGAAGAAAATTTTGTGCTAGATTTGCAAAAGAATTGCATTTTCTGTTGTGGGGTTTTGATTAGAGGTAGAAAGGATGGGGCTTTCAAGCTTCCCCACTGCAGCAGCAGAAGGAATGCTACCAATGCTAGTGCTGAACACAGTTTTTTCATTGGCTCTAATAAAAGACAAAGTGAAGGCTTTGCTGAAAGTGATTATTGGTGCTGATTACTGGGCTGCATCAGATTACGATCAAGACCCAGATGGGTTCCCACAAGAGAATCCAAGGGAAAGAAGAGTGTCGGTGACCCAAGTCAAGTCTTTGTGCCACAGTGGTAGTGGTGATAGTAGTGGAACTTGTTGGGTTGCTATTTCTCTCGATGAATGTTGCGTGTGTCTATGTGGGTTTGAAGCTGGAGAGGAGGTGAGTGAGCTTTCCTGCAAGCATTTCTTCCACAGAGGTTGTTTAGACAAGTGGTTTGATAACAAACATAGTACATGCCCTCTTTGTCGATCTATTCTATAGATTGGTAAGTTTTGTCAGCCTATGTGGGCTTTTGAGGTTTTTGGAATGAGGGGATATGTTTTCTTTACTTTTATGTTAAACCTTTTTTTAAGTTATTTTTCTTTCTTTTTTCTTCTTCTTTTTTCTTATATCTAGCCTTCTTGGTTGTTTTTGAAGCAAAATTAAGTGGCCAATTGGCCATTTGACAGTCTGTTTTTAGTTCATCTGTTTGTGTTTTTTTTTTTACATTGTGTATTGACTTGCTTTTTTTTTTTTTTTTTATGGGTCCTCTGTGTCTTCCCTGAGAAGAGATAACAAAAAACAGATTTCCTCTGGCGCCAACAGGCTTATATCCGCTTGTTATGTTAGACTATGCTTCCAGCCAAGAATTTTTTCTCTTCTTTTTCCAAGAAATATAGATCGAATCTTAGACTTGAGAACTAAGATTTTTTTTTTCGACTATTGGGGGAGAATGTTAATAAAATATGGCTAAAAGCCTCATTTACCTAATTGTTAGAATTTTTCTCCAGTGTCTTTCCTTCAAAATGAGATTGGGAAAAATTGTCTGCAATGGTGCAAAGCCAGAGCTAAAATATGTTAATGAGAATGGTTTGTATCTTTACCAAAGAACATATATATAATTTTAATTTTTTATTTAAAAATCTATTAAATTATGAAATAAATAAATCATATTTTTATTATTTTTATAAATTTAATATTTTGGTGATTTGAGTGTTGGAGTTCCGAAAGGACAAGGGACCAATATTTGATGCGCCAGTTGAAACCAATGGGTCCAACATTGACCCAACCGGGGTCCTGACACCTCCACCATGTCTTGCTTCAATAGGGGTCGCATCCCACAGGCCCGCAGGAGGTCACGGCAAGTCGTGACCATTTTTATGCAGGAATAGAAGTGGCGAACCGATAGGTTGGGCCAGGTCGTTTCAAGCATCATAGTTTTAGAAAACATGGAAATTGTTGCCGCATTGCCAGATTATATTTGACCAATGAGCAAATGCTGATTGTCACGGGCCGAGTGGTTTGGCCCAAAATTGAGCCATTTAAAGAGACTTACCTTAGAATAAGGTAGAAGTCTCTACCGTGACATGATGCAAGGAGTGGGCTAACAAGTTGTGGGGGTTACCCAAAACACAAAGGCTACAATTAACAAATAATTTCATTACATATGAGATATTCAAGCAATACACAATTCAATGCGTAAGTGTATTATTTTCAAGGGCAGAGGTTGTTTAGTTGGGCAAGAATTGCCCAGGACTAGAACACTCTTTATGTAGTATCATAATTCATAGATGTTTAACTGGCCTCTCAGATCAGTCAGCCTTGAAGGACATCGAGTTGTTAAATTGGAACCTCCTATGCTCCACCTTAATGAATTCTTCAGCTGTTGCATCAATGCTTGCTCGGCAGATCCTCTGATCACCAATCTTAACACATACCAGTGCAGCAGCATCATGCCTCTTTGGAGGGTCAACAGGGTTCTGGCAGGCATTGATGAATGTTGAGCCCTGATGGTCATCCATGGCCTTCAAATTGTCATGGTGCCTTGGATGACAATGATGATGATGCATTTCGTGATTCGGAGAGCTTTTGCACCACATTTTTGGGATTTGGTTCTGAAGTGGTTTGGGATTGCCCCTGAAACTTGTATTTATGTTACCTTGAGTGCATCATTAACAGCAATTTGTATGGTCCAGTCCAATTATACTGCTGTGTTATATTCCCATATGATAAACTTGAATCTGATACCTCTAACTTCTGACACGTCAAACATAAATTTTGGGCAACATTGGTGTGCCAGAGAATCTCTAACGCCAATATTTTTAAACCAAGATAAGAATATTAGGCGGCAGGAGTACCCAGAGAAACTGCTTATATGCTTCTTTAACGAATATATAATATCTGCATGTGATAGTACCCATGTTCCCTGAAAACATGATGCAGAAGAATATTCATTTCTTTTTGAGTTTAATGCTGAAGAATATAGTTGAATGGACATAAGTTAGGGACATGTCATTTTGGGAACTTTTAGGGTCTTTACAAAACTTGTTACTCACATCATTTGGCTTTTTTGCTAGTTCAGGCAAGTTAGGTACAGAAAAATCTTTTAGCTAATCTAGAACTTCATGCGCATAGCCCACAGGGTCAGAAAACTCCTGCACTGGCACGCTCTAATCTAATCTTGTGTGTCCAGTTTCATGCTTCTTTGGTCTCCCCTTCGTAGCACTCCTTTTGGATGTACAACTTTTATTGTGATTGCAGCTTCCTGGCTCATGCCTCCTCGGCCACATTCTAAAGTGACTCTTTTGAATTGTTGTTCAAGGCACCTATTCTGTCCAGTCCAGGCATAGCCCTTTCACAATAAATTTGGTTCTTAACGCGGTTGTCATTGGACTGACGGCAATTTTTAATCCCAACTACTAGGAGTTGCATAGCAATAATGCCAATCCTTCTCATCAAATCCACCCAACTTGTTTATTGATTAAGATAAACGGAAGACACTGATTTGCAACTGTATCCATTCCCCAAGCTTTTGATTATTTATTTCTAATTCTAGGCCAACCATGCCGTATGCCAGTAACTATCATGATATAAAAAGAATTAATATTAAAAAAAAAAAAAAAAGAGCAATGTAACAAAGATGAGAGTAGTTAGATATAATAAAGCTTCATACTTGTCTGCATTTTTTTTTTCAGGACTAACTCGGATATATTTAAGATAAGAAACCTAAAGTTAAACTGTGGAAAGAGAGCTGTCAACCTTGCAACTTTGAACGAAAGAAAGATAGGGAATAACTGCAAAGAGAGTCAGATACTTCCATGAATCGTGTAGAAATAATTTCTTTCTCATAACAAAACTTCCCAGTAATGGGAAATCACTCAACCTCAGAATGATTATAAGTATCTGCAGAAACATGTTATAACTTACACTGATGCTAAAAGCTACACAACCTCCTAGAAATGTCTTGTCTACTCCCATCACAGCAAGCTCCGCCCCAGTCAAATGGATAAGCTCCGTATCGATTACTGACTAAAGAAAGGTATGTACACAATCTGGTAACCAGAATCAAAGAATTCGACACATTCCCCAGACATTTCTCAAATTTTTAGGTTGGACCCATCATGTAAAAGAGCCACAGAAACTGCTACTCTACCTAGCCTTGATCCAAATGGGCAATAAAATTAGAAAGAAAATGTCACCCACTTTCTCTCAAGCAATTTCCAGGCAACAGAAACTTGTACTTATCAGCACTCTCTAAAAGATATGATGGAAGATGAACTGCTGAGTAGGAATGAGGAATTGGTCCCATTTTCCCAATGATGTCTTTAAATGTGTGCTCCTCTGGAAGCATATCAAATAAATCAGCACCCTTGCAGATTACTCTCTGGATCCTTTCAGGATTCAAATACCGTTTAAACCTCACCCTATCATGATGGCTGTAGGCCTTCATCTTGAATATAAATTCACTAATACGGCGGAAGCAAAAACTGCAATGCCACCCTGAATCTGCCAAAATGTCATCTCCTTGGCGATAATGTGCATAGCGTGTCTTCCCTGTCTGATACCTCTGGATTGAAGCTCTCCAGCTGTTGTTGTCCACAAGAAACTCAAATGAATAGAGATAATTCTTCAGCCTAAGATGGAGGACTGGAGGGATGTCCTCACACCACCTCAACAAATTGATAGTATGCCTGCTTGGTATCTCATCAACATCTGACATTATCAACAAGTCGTCATCTGATATCCCTGCCACCCTGATGAGATGGTCCAATGCAACTCGTTGAAATGCCTCCTCAACAAATGGGTTTTCTCCTTTCTTAAACCTCCCTCCAATGGTTCCATAAGTCAATCTCGGCTCAACAAATTTGAACTGCTGCCGATGACTGGCAAAATGGAGAGGCTTTGGGGTCCCAGTAAATGTGGAATTAGACTCTAGGAGAACAAACTGTGTTATGTAAGGATACAATTCTTTCCATCGAATGGTAAGAAGGTCCACCTCATTACTGAATAACACTGCATCATAGACACGCCTAGGGAACTCTCGAATTGTCCAACCATGGAGCTTGCACAGGTTTTCCATTGAAACATTCTCGTGGTAATAGTGTGGGATCTCATTGAAGTGTTTAGGTGGTGATTCCCATAGTGGCCGCAGGAAATATGTGATCTTCTGACCGTGCATATAGATGCCAAAGACACATGTTGGCACGAGTATAAAAAGAAATAAATAGGTCTTTAAGTCCATTCCATGGAGGATACAACGGATTCTGGACATGCTCAAAAGCCTACCTGAATCCTGCATATTGAGGAAAACCACATTTGTAATTCAAAATAATGGGACATAAAGATCAAGCTAAACATATTTATCATGCATAATTTACTAACCATGGTGTTTTGATTAGTGTAAAATGATTCCAGCACATCTATTTCATCCAACAAACGAAACATAGTTTTATTGTTATTTACAGTGTTTAGGTGAACAGCATTACTCTCTTTGATTCCACGGATGGATCGCGGATGGATAAAAAGGTAAGTGGTCCCTTTCAAAGATATTTCCAACATTTTTCTCTTCCCTTCTTAAAGTTGCCCCAAAATCCCCATGATTTTTAGACTCCCCAACAAGCAATTCGCAAACAGCAAGAAAAATTGTACAAATTGTAAAAGGAACCCATTTTAAAAGCTAAATCAGGGGGTTCAAATGGCCATAGTACCAGAAACAAACTTTCTCAAAACCAAATTGCTAAAAACATCACACCCATTAAGTTGCATTACAGACAAGTTCATAAAGATTTTTTCTATTCTAACCACCATGCCAGAAAGATATCAAAGATCCAAACTTAAAATATGTTTTCTAAATCCACTCAAACATTCCCACCATCAAAACGCACTCAGATTACTTAATTAGACAGATCAAACGCACTCCACCGATTCAAACTAAATAAAAAGACCCCAAAACATAAGGAAAAAAAGAAGTAAAATAGGTACCTGGCCATAAATATCTCCACAGATATCATCAGTCTTCTTGGAGCAGTAATGGCCCCCATTTTCACCCATCATCCACCACATTTTTTTTTTCCTTCCAGAAAGAACCCAAATTTCCACCAATCTCAAAAACCCCACTTCAGATTCCTCCAAAAAAGAGGGAGAAAAGTAAGAAAAATATCAACTTTCCCAATGACCGAAATGTCCAGTCCACTTCCTTAACAAACCTCCTTAAGAAAATTGATGGCAAAATAGGAAATATCAGATAGCCTCCAAATTCAAGCCCCTCGATCTCCGGTGATTCCGACCCTCAGGCAGAACCGATAAAACTATCCTCTCTCTCTCTCTCTCCCTCTCTCTCTCTTATGGATTAAAAAAAAAAAAGAAAAATACTGCTTTTCTTTTATAAACAACGGACCAGTTTGCCAAAGACAGCCTTAAAATCTCCAGAAAAAATAACCAAAACAGAATCGAGAAACCAAGAAAGCAAATAATAATCGACAAAAAATAATAATGGGAATTAGAGAGGAAAATAAGGGGGAGGTGTCGTGGCCTCTCGGTTAAAAGGGTGGCAGTTTGCAAAGAAAAGACACCCAACTGTTTGGTTTTGCTTAACAATGACAAAAGACAGAAGCCTTAAGAAGTACCAGGTTTCGATTGCCATTATATAATCTCACAACCATTCAAACATTAATCCCCATTTGACTAAAATGCCCACCTTGAGTGGCCAACGACGATTGGACAATTTGGGTATTTTATACACGTTTCCGGGTTTGGTTTGGGTCCCCCCCCTCCCTCTCACACGCCTCGGACCTATACGCGTTTATTTGACCTGCTCAAGACGATCTTATTTTCATCTTTCGCTTTGTCGAATTTTAGGACTACTAATTCCAAGTGGGTTATTTTTTTCTTCCTAATATTAAGCTCACAAGTCATAAACACGAATTTGAGAATAAAAAATTTTAAAATTAATCTAATTTTTTATAATTATAATATGAAAAATACTAAAATTATTAAAATATTAATAATTTATATAACTAGAATTCTTTTTTTTTTAATAAAAAAAATATAATATTTAATATCATATATTAATATTTACTATATCACTATATTATAATTAATATTATAAAATTATTAGAGTCATATAATTATTTAATCTCTTTTATGACATAACCCCTCTTTTTAATAATATTTTTTAATTTATTTTATATACAACCAAATTTATACGATGTAAATCTATATAATTGAATTCTTATTTTTTATATATTTTAATTTTCATCCAAAACGATTGCAAGGAAAAATGAAAATAAATAAATAAATTGGGTGGCACATTGGCTTGTCTCTGGACACGTGGCATGATAAGATTTAGGAACAAAAATAGATTGTGATAGGGTTATAAGAACATGTCGAGGATAGTGGCATCAGAAGTTACAACTCCAAGACTACAATGTAAAATTATGTACAAAAAACTAAGTTAGAGGATATGCTTCCACATTGTCGAGTCTATCCACACGAAATCTACATTATTTTGGTAATAAATCTTGAGGCTCATGAACCATAATCAAGTTCAACCCAAACCACATTGCAAGAGTCAATGATCAATGCTCGTTAATGACACCCGATATATATATAAAGAAAATATAATTGGAGATAAGTTCTTGGGTCACTTCATTGTCATGGTCAAAATGAAGCCAGTTCATTAGAGATTCCACTTTCCACAATTGTTCTTCCAGACGTTGGACTTGCCTAAGTTGAATTAGCTAACATTATAACAAAAATATTACGATATATATATATATATATATATATATATATATATATATATATATATATATATATAAGTGTATATGCACAAGATTCTCGAATTTTGAGTAAAAGTGGGATATGTGGAGCGTATTTGTATGTTCATGAAAAATTTATTTCCACCAACAAAATTTCCGTAACAGAATTCTAAGGAATTTAAAAAAGAGAATAAATAATGGGTTTTATTGGACATTTTCCTTCGTTAAATAGTTGCAATTGAACAAGTCGACCATCGTGCACTAACCATCTCACATGTGAATGACTGAAACAAAGGGATCGAAATAAGAAGTCTATGATGGTCCCTAACCATTTGTGATTCTTTTAGGTCAGTGGGGGGTTGCTTCTTTACAATGGTGTCACTTTGTTGCATAGAATGATCCTTTTTTTCTAGTTAATGTCATTATCGAACAGGCTCGTTTGTCTCAACCAAAAAATGGCCCTAGAGTTAGCTTGGTTGGCTGGTCATCTTGTAGATTTGGGATTCTAATCTTGAAATCACATTACTCTAGCCTCGTTGCCAATGATCTATCTACGAAGCAAAAAACATTCAGACACTTTTGTTTTTCATGTCGCATCTGTCCATTTCATTTTTATCTTATTCTTCTTTTTTTTTCTTCTTCTTTCTTTCTTGTTTTGTGTAAGAGGCAAAGTCAAGGGATGCCTTCGATCAATTTTAACAAAAATAAATATGAATCTAAATTATGGGTCGTTTGAGTCAGAGATTTATTTATTATTTGACAATTAAACCAAACATTTTTATTATAATATCAACTTCAAATTAAGCTTCTACATCATACAAATTGGGACAGTCCCCTTTGAAATTAGCTCAATGCTTACTTACATAACACAACACAACAATCACATAGAGCCCACCGCAGGCAGTATAGATGATCTTTTACCATTGTTTTGTTTTTTTTTTTTCTCCTGCTTCCATCACCTTTTATGTAGGTTGATTGGAGGCATATCCATTGTAAGCTACTAATAAGCATTAACTTTCATCTATTTCACAAATCAGTTTTCTTTTTTTTTTTTCTTTTTTCTTTTTTTCTTCTTTTTTTTGGGCGGGGGGGTGGTGGTGAAGGGATTTAAAGTCTTAATCTAATTCTTTCGAGAGAGTTGTTTACTTGCTTACTCCATGTCACGTCCTTTTTTCTAGTTTTTATCGTGTCGACGAGAATTTTCCTTGTGAATGTAACGCGCAAAAAGCAAACCTAGTCTATCATTTTAATGAAAGAGTCAAAAATAGAAGCATTGTTGCAACTTGGCAAACTTTCGTATACAAGACTTCTTATAGTCTTTAGAAACATAAATAAATAAAATTGTATAAACATCATTTATTAGATGCATTTTAAATATGAAATTACATATTATATAATTATAATTATAATTGGCAACAAGATTATAAATATTCATTCAATAATAATAACAATACAACATGAACTTGTATTTCAAATCGTCAAAACTCATAGTGTTATTAACCAAAAAAAATAAAAAATAAAAATGTAACAAGACAATTGCCGCGTTCAAGAATTAATGTGCAAGTCAACGACGAGCACACCAGTCTTATTAGTAATATGTCTATCCTATATAAAACGACTTTGATTCTCATCAATAATTTATCAAGCAACCACTAAGAATAATTTACCAAGACTTTGTAATAACCTTATATAATACGTCATACAGTGAAATTGGTTTGAACCCTTCAAAAAGACCCCCCCAAAAAATAATAATAATAATAATAAATTGGTTTGAACCCATATATAGCATTTGAATTTTCCACCTTGGAAATCAATGTTATAAATCCGACAGCAAGCCAGCAACATCATTAAATATGGTTTCAATAATAAACACCGTGTTGACAAAGAGAATTTTTATTTTTTTATTTTCAATAAAAACAAATTAAAAAATTTCCTTTTGTTTTCCTTCATCCAGTCTTTCAAATCTCACATGCTTGTCTTGGGATCTGAATTTAAGAATTGGATCGGCCCAATAAGATTAATGCGTGTTGGCCCATGCTGGTTAAACATGACATTGGAGGAAAACCACATGCCGGTGGGCACGTGCCAAGCCGAGCCCAGCCCATAACATACTACAAGCCAGATGATGAAGTGATCTTTACACGTGACGTGCTTCTAATGGTTGCTATCTGACGGTCCCAGACAACCTGGATTAAAGATGACATGTGCACGATCAAACTCTTTTAGGCTGGGTTGGATAAATTGGATTTTTGTCAAATGCTCCCTTAGCAACAGGCCACCTGACTCCTTATTGGGCTTATCTAATCTAATCCAGACAAGTCTAAATCTCCACATGCTCTGTTGGATGCTTCACCCTTTACCCATCTCATGGATTTTTTTCAAGTCTTCTATGGAGTTGGATTCAGAGTGAGTTAATTAATAAAGAAAGAAAGAAAGAAAGAAAGAAAAAAAAAAAAGTGCCCTCTTTCTGCCTTTGCGCCATGGCCAATTTGTTAGGTAAGTTAGGACCAGCAATCCCTACAATTTGATATTACACAAACTTTTCATCCACAGAAAGATGCACAATTATGCTAGCTTCAGAAGAGATTGTCTTCGCAATTAGCGCCCCCCCTCCCCCCAAAAAGAAAAGCAACTTCCCAGCAGCCTGCCCCTACCATGAGCAGTGGTCCTATAGTTCAACAAGCACACCTCCGTAGGGGTGAGGGTGGTGTGTTTTGTCTCATTAGGGAATATGAATAGTTGTTAAATAACTCATGCCAAAAAAAATTAAAAAAATAAAAACAAAAATCCCATACAAATGACACAAAGAATGCCCATATCAAACTTCGACACAGACCCATGGGTTAACGTTGCCTATCAATGCTTGCTTTTTATTTCTCTACCTCTCCTTTTTAAAAAGGAGTTGACCAGAATTTGCTATTAGGCATTGATCGCCGAGTGGATGGCATAGCTATGATTATCTTCGGATGGTTTCACCATGACTGTCTTTCCCCCCCCCCCACCCCCACCACCCTTTTGCGTGTAGGAATATACCACTAATTATTACATATTTATGTCAATATTTCCCCCCCCCACCTCTTTTTGATCCAACAAATATCGAAAGTTTACCGAAAAGAAAGTCATAAAGGAGAAAAATTTTGACAATAAAGTTGGAATTTGATTCTTTTTTGGGACAATATGATAAATTAGAGCCGACCCTTTAGCATATTTAGTGGCATGAAAATATCATCGTCCAAAGTGTTTGCATTTGTTAAGAAACCCACGTAAAAACAAAAGCAGCATTGTTAGAACTCAATTGTTAAGAAAATATTCAATGAAAAATTTTAATTTATTAATTAAAATGTAAAAATTGATCGCATGCTAATTCCAATGGTATCCAACCTACTACCATGTTTGAAATTAATTAATTCTTTCGTCAAAAGAACACAAGCAAATCTTGAACACATGGACAAGACTACAGCGAGTTGGATGCTGCAAATCTTAAACAACAAAATGGACAAGGCGGCTTACTCACGTAATGATTAAAAGCTTCCAATCCCACAAAAGCAAAGTAATGACACACATAAATGAGCTCATCATCGAGGTAGAGTTTAACTTGAAAGAGCCCACAATAAAGGGTAAAAATAAAAAATTACAAAATCAAAAGTATTGCTTTTTTGCTTAGCCTATGTTCATCCCTATCGCCTCCTATACTTTGCCAAAGTTTGATGTGAACTTAATGAATAATAATGATAATGACGTAAACAATGGTTCCCCAAAAATATTTGGACTAACTTTAGATTGATATGTTAACATTCTTAGGTTTGCATTTTTAAAGGTGTGAAATTTAAGAAAAATTAGATCGAAACACTAACATTTTTATTTTTATTTTTTAATTTTAATAGATATGATTTAAACTCTCACACTTAGCAACTTGAAAAAAATAATAATAAGACGAAGTGAAAAAAAGTAAGAGTAATAAAATTCTTTACAAGAATAAGAAATAATTTATTTTTTTATTTTAAAAATATACTTCAACTTTAATTCTTTCGATAATAATTTTTAATAAATTTAACTCAAATTTAATATAAAAAATCTTGTAATTTGATTGATGTTTTTATTTTAAGTTTTTGAATTATTAATTCTATGTTTTGCCATAATATAGTTTTGAATGTTATAATTATTAAGATTTCAAGTATTAGTTATCTACTTAATAAATTTCATGTTTTAAGCAAAAGTGAAAAATAAGTAATATATAAATAAAAAAAAAAAGTTAATAAATACAATACCTTAAAGTGTATTAAACCAACAAAATTATCATTTACTTAAATTATATTTAAATTAATTTTTATTAAATTATAATTTGAGACCTAAATTAATACTAACTAAATTTTATTTTAATTCACCTGTCAAGAAGATTCTATTACATTAAATTAAATTAAATTAAATTCCAAAAACTTGCAATGAAATAAATCATTGAAGAAAAAAAGAAAAACAGAGAAAATATTCTGTGTCAAACAGAATATCTATAGAAAAGTTGGGGGAAGGGGGGGCGTTTTAACTTTTCCTTTCATTTTTTATTTTCTTCTTCTATATGTGGGGCTTCTTTTTTGTTATCATTACATATTCAACAGGGAGAAGAAGCTAAGGCTCCAATGCAAATCTGTCGTGTAACACTCATCGTGATGACGCGTAACACAATGTCTTTAAAAATATGTTAAGTTTATAAATTTAATTTTTATTTAAATTAATTTTTCTTAGATAATAATTTCAGACTTAAATTAAAACTAATTAAAATTTATGTTAATTCACTTATCAACAATATTCTGTTAAATTAAATTCGGAAAATTTGGAATGAAATAAATCATTAATACAGAAAATAAAGAAAAAATATTTATTTTTTTTTTTTCTTCATTCTTCCATATGCGGGGCTTCTTTTTTGTTATTATTACAGAGTCAAGACGAAGAAGCAAAAGCTGCAATGCAAATCTGTCTGTGTCGCACTCATCGTGACGATGATCCACGCGTGGCACGCGAATCTTTGACGAACGAAGCTTGAAGCGATGGCGGATGATGATTAAGCAGCCAGTATTGTCTATAAACATGTTCATCTAAAAAAAGATTCAAAAAAGAAAAAAGAAAAAGAAAAATTGATAACACTATCATGAGCAATCATTACATATTTATAATCGTTCAATGTAAGAAAAAAAAAAAAGTTGGAGGATCACAGTCTCCACATAATGAGGTTACAATCTTTTTATTTTGCCTTCAAAAAATAAAAATAATTATATATTATTTTTGTGTGTGTGTTTAATACATAATCACAAGAAATAATAATAATAATAATAATAATATAAATACGTTATTGAG
This sequence comes from Kandelia obovata, assembly GCA_021464305.1. NCBI lineage: Eukaryota > Viridiplantae > Streptophyta > Magnoliopsida > Malpighiales > Rhizophoraceae > Kandelia > Kandelia obovata. Next base: position 1,017,655 of record CM038488.1, read on the forward strand.
AATCATGATAATATTACATAATTCAGGTTTGATGCTGGTAGTAAATGCCTTTTTATCTTTCCACAATTCTAAACATTCATCAACTACGATTGTGATTTTCAAGCTTTGTAATCTTTGACTAATTGTCATTGGAATCACTCTGTTTCTTTTATCTTCAAACCACCTAATCTCAGACAATTGACGGACCAAATAAATGGTAAATTTGTAAGTTTATCCAAGAAAAGTACTGTTTTAGGTCAATCCATAGTCAATTGGTGCTTAATAAGAGAACAATATATCGACAGCAAAGCAATGCCTCTTAATTACATCCTTCCAAGCGTAAACGGTAGAAGGACAGCCAGGCTGGCTAGCATTTCTTGTTAATTAACCTGGACATTGCAATGCATGCTTGCGGTAGAATCCACAGAACTTTCTAGGGATTGTGGGGTAGGGTGGAGATGGACATTTTGCATAGTTTTTCCTGATCTTGTGTTCGTGAGCTTATATTCTTATGACAAACCATAGAGATTGGTTTTGCGCTAAGTTACATAAGATAATCATTAATCTAAATTATATGAATTGCAAACTATATATATATATATCAATATAACAAAAAAAAAAAACAGAGGACAAAAAGCTTAGGTTAATTCATGTCAATAAAGCTTTCTTTTCTTTTTTAATGTTGGTGATAGTATCTATGAATCCAAGCATATCTATGAATCCAGTTAAAAACATGATCATTTACATCTGAAGTAAGGATGAGCTCATATCCACTTCATCAACTAACTAACTTAATTGTTGGGATTAATTGAATAAAATCTTCAATCCTTGCTAAAAGTGCATCTTTCAAGAATTCAACGTGAGAGGCTGGTGGGCTTTGGCAACTTCTCTCTGACTGCACTCGCCAGGCCAGGAATCACAAAGACCCCACATTCTTGTCTGAATAAATGACAAGGAGGGTATCGGTATCACATTGGAAAAAGAAGAAAGTGACTCCTGTTGTATCATCCATGCCCCACTGCAGCTCGTGGAGGGATGGACTGATTCCTGATGGTGAGGTCTCTGTAGAATGTGAATAGCACAATTCAATATAAAGTTTTGGAACACAAACAAAACATCCAGCAGGGCAAGGCCTCGCCATGTCAAATCTGACTCCACCAATGTGGGGCGAGCACACGTGTGTATGTACGTGCATTTTTGCGATAGGTACAAAATTTCAAGCTTCAATGAGAAAAGATAGTATACTAGACATAAGACCCACTAGACAGTGATAATTGAGATCAGGGGAGGATGTATGCAGCTCTTCATGAGTGTTGGGGCAAAAAAAGAAAAAAAAAAGGTCTATAATTGAGTTAATTTTTGTGGTATTTTCCCCATTAAAATGTATATTCTGCATCAATTTTTTATTTTTTAATTTTTGCCTCCATACAATGATTATTTTGCCCTTAGGTCCTCGGGTTAAACAAAATTAATGGGCTTGATTAACGAACTAATTTACATTCACATGAACAATGCCCCCCACTAACAAAAGTTTTGGATCCGCCTCTCACTGATATAACCCAAGTTGTGATACTTTCCATTTGATCGTATAATCCAACAACCCTTTTCCTTAATATCAGCAACATTTCCTTGCTCCAGGCTCCTTATTAATGGCTTTTATGGGGTTAATGTGTCGGCCCGAACCGTGGGCCCATCCCACTACATGTCGATGTGTCCTTTCAAGTCCTGTGATACACTCAATGTTATTTGAGACAATTTGGTGGGAAAGATACACGAATGGAAGCTGATGAATGCCAAAGAGTTGACAATTTACATACTTTATAGCCGTAATTGTTGGTTTGGTTGTATATTATTATGGTTTAATTTATTATTACAATTAATAATGAAAATTATAAATGTGCAACACGTAGAGTCTTGATTTGACAATATAAACTCAAGTTGGTCTCACGTTCAAAACCTTGATGCTGTGTCTGGTAACATTAATCTATCTAGCCAGGCAGTACTCAGGAAAAGTAATTTTCCAAAGCTGATGCTTTTGAAAAGAGACTTAATCTCTTTTTGACATGTAACACAAATGCATGCATGTATGTATATATGTATTTTCCTTCACTTATTACAGCCCATACAGAGATATCAAACCAAATAGTTTTCCATCATTGAGGCTTGGCCCTGCGGGGTTTTATTATCAGTGCAGTAATGTGTATTTGAATGCTGTCTCCTAATTATAAGCTTTGTTTTCTCTGATGATTTCATGCTTGCCAATGAACAGAGAAAATAAAGCAAAGCATGCTCTGTTTTTTTTTTTTTAATAACTTAATATATATATATATATATATATATATATAATGGAAATTTTGATTTAAGCAGACGATCCTTTGGTATATACCGGCAGCAAATGGAATACTCGAAAAAGAAGCAAACTTCCAAACGGAATAGTTAAGCACTGAGGGAACCTACAGGACCATGACCTTTTGGTCACCATGTACCAATTGCAAGATTCTGACTTAGGCCCTATGGACGTCCTTGTCAACGACCTAACATGTGCCCTTAATCGGTCCCTTCCCTCAGCAAAAGGCAAGGAAGAAACCCAAAAAAAAAAAAAGGGGGGGGGGGAAGCTTATATAAATATATATATGTAGATACATTAAATTAAAATTTTGGCTATTTTCCTGTAAGTAATAAATAAATACTATTATAAGGTGATATTTCTTAAGCCCAACTTACTTGAATGGGAAGAGTGAACAAGTTAGACTTACCCAAATATAAAACAAAAAAATAAATTAAAAATTTATAATTAAATGTAATAACAGTAAATTTATTATAATTATAAGAAAGAAAATCATTTAATTATGTGACTAAGTATCACTCTCAAGCTGTGGAACTCTCTCTCTCTCTCTCTCTCTCTCTCTATATATATATATATATATATATTTGATGAAAAGCAAGTCATCGGCCCCATTACCATATAAAATATTTTGGATGAAGGTACGATTTGGACTTTTAATCTCCCACTCTTTCTTGTTTTCTGTTGGGGCAAATTAATCTCCCACTCTACTAATGACTGTTACTTCCCCCTTAATGGTGACCCACTCGGATTAATCTGAGTGATCAGCCAGCCGAAGACTTGGAGGAGCCAAGAGCCGAAGTCTCTACTCTATGAATGCAAATTGTAAAAGAGAGCCAACTCGTATGTGCGGGAGGCAAAGTGGGGCCCACCAAAAGAAAGAAATACATGGGGCCCCAAAATGGTCACACGAAAGAAGCCACTGTCGGTTGGCAACCCGGTCGGGTGGCACAGACAAGGACCACCACAGCATTTGTGGATGGATCGCTCCCTCTCCAGCGTTGACGTTGACATCAAATTTATGCCCACTGGCATCCCAAGCCACTCATTGCTCATTTCCAAAACTTTTGCCCTTTTACTTCCTACAAAAATATCAAGGTTCCCAATTTTGCAATTGCCAGAGGTTATGGGGGCAACTAGGCAGCGGTGATCGATTCGAGCCAGCCTAGACAAAGCCATGGTCTTGGTCTCCGGCGGGGACAATGATTGAGCCAACACGTAATTGGGTCCCTGCTTACCTTGTGATCATGCCCAGATATGCTGAAACATTTTTCTGGACAACCTTTGGACAGTACATTCAATTTGATACGTCCAATGATCAGTAATTTCATAACTGAACTTAACCGTATACATAACGTACAATTAAAAGAGTTACATCTCCATTGGACTGCAGTCATTTTCAGGACCGTAAATTTTAAGTTCAAATTTTAGTCAAAGGGAAAGGAAAAACGAGGACTTTGACTCTAGATTCCTTCTTTTCTTTATTCCCTTAATTTTTGTTAGGCTGCAATTTCATATTCTCAATTCCACTCCGTTTTGGCCCAAAGAAGTATGAAATGATCATTTCACGTACTCTGCCTAACATGAGAAAAAAAATTGTTGTTTAATGGAAATGGGTTTAGAGGTTTTCCTTTCTTGTTTAACCTGTCTGCCACTGTAAACAGGTGGAAATTAGAAGGGAGTAACTTCGACTTATTAATTCTAACTTTGTTTTTCGAGGATTTCCCTGCGATTAACATCTGCATACTATTTTTGGTACTTGGTTATTTGTACTTTCTGTCTCCACGAAGCATATGTGTTTTTTTTTTTTTTTCCCGCGAGAAATGGTGCTTCGATGTCAAGCAGATGTTGAACAGGGAAGTTGGTGGAGTATGCCAAAGAAGCAGTATATTTGTATCGTTATTTTTATGTCTATTGTTCCCCCGGAAGACGTAACAGAATTATGAAAGACAATGAATCAAAAAAATATATGACCGAAGATGTTAGTGCATTTATATTTTTAAATATTTAATAAAAATAGTATTTAGAGTCAAATTAACTCATATTATAAATTATTTGAATAATTTTAATAATGAGAACATTAAGTTACCATAAGAGTATATAACTGTTTGTTTTGTTAAAAAGTTTTTATAGTAATGTAATCACCATCAATAATAACTCACATATAAAAGAAAATATATGTTATTAGATGATATAATTGTATTTATCTTGATTGAGAATAAAAATATAATTTGAACAAAAAAAGTAAAGAAAAAAAAGATGACCTGAAAAGTAAATGTGATAAAAAAAAAAAGATAAAAGTTGTCATAATAATAATAATAATTATAACAAAAAAATATATGATAATATATCTCAAAAATATAATAAATTTAATATCAATATTTTTGTTTTCAAGAAAAGAGACATTTGTTATGTAAGAAACTAGAAGATCATGTTTCTTAATATAAATATAGAAAAAGAGTGATATACCTGCTAAACTGAACCTCAATTTGGTCAAAGTAGATGTTATCATTGTTGTCATTTTTTAAGTTAATGTTGTGACCAACTCAAAAGAGTAAGAATAGATTTTGGTATTACAAAACACATTTGCAAACATAAAAATATATTTAACTCTTACATATTAGTAAAGAATGAATAAAAAAAAAGCATTCATGAGAAACTTAAGAACATCATTTGTTTTAAGTAAGGGTAAAGTCCTTATTAAACTTATATTTGAAAAAGTATTATCCTTAAATAATGTACTTCATATCTAGAGATTCATATCAATTTATGAGAAATGACTATTGTAACTATGAACTTTTTTATTTTGAATGTACTTATCTACTTCTTTTATTTATATTATAGATTTATATGATTTGTGATATGCTAGATTAAAAAATATAAGTGTGATTGATTTTTAAAATAAAATGACATATAAGAACTAATAAATTTACTTATAAATGTCAAACTTATAAGGTGCAAATGAATTTTTAGAAAAAAAATATAAATTAGATGAATCAATTGGTCAATATAAAGTTAGACTAGTAGTAAAAAAGAGTATATATAAAAGAAGAATATTGATATCCTTTTTTACTACTAATCAATCCATTTCTATTTTTTCTTAAACTTAGTCAATTATATTTATCTCTAAATTTTTGTTAAACACTTATAAGATAGAAATTTTTATTAATTCACACTTTAAACATTAACAAGAACTTATTTTTTCAACTTTAGATATTCTAGAATTTGCTTTTACTCTTTTTGAACTCAAATTAAAATTTGGTTCTAAGAATTATGATAAAATGAACCAATAAAGTTTAACATCATGCCATTTTTAGCATATAAAAAATTAAAGTTAGGTACGAGCTTTATTTTTGAAAAGAATAAGTGACCTTTGTGGAAGAAAAAATTTAAGGAATTATCAATTAATCAAAAGGATCCAATGATGCTTTATCAACTATAACAGTCAAAAGAATACCTAATAGCTCCAAAAAAAGTTTCAAAGGTATATTTTGTTGATTTGGAGATATGTTACTTGCTGAAATTTTCTTGTTATCCTTGTCACTTAAAAATTTCAAGGAAAATGTGAGAGTATGGTAAACATTGGTTTTAATCTTGTTAAAATTAAAGTTATTGACAATTGATGCAATGTCTTTATATACAAGCCTTTGGCTTATTTGTGTCTTTTTAGTAATTTACATAACTTGGAACATTGAGTTTTTTAAATATTTATCATGTTTAAAGTATGAGCTGTTCTATATATATTTTTATGTGCTTTAAACTATATAAACTTAAAGTTTTGGTGCAGTTTAAACAAAATTGTTTAATTTTTATATAGTAAAAAATTAACAATTTTTCTTAACATTGTTGAATTACTGCTATATGCTCACTTAACGATTTCATGTAAAGTTAGAGAATTTTTACATATTTTGATAAAATAAGTCATAAGTATATAGTTTCATCTTTATTATTAATTACAAATTTTCTTATAAAAAGGTCTAGTGATGATTTACTCAAAATTTTAATTTTAATGAGGTATTTTTTAATTGTTAATAATTTTTACACTATATAATGTTTGTATGGATAAATTTTATGTTATAGTTGTTGGCATAAGTGTGTAGGTTTGCTTTTGAAGGACATTAGTTTAGGTCATAAGTTTCATACTTATAACCAATTATGATATATTTTATAGTGACTATTTGTTATATTAAAAATTTGTATGTCATAATCTTTGATTTATAATTTAAAAAATATTAAAAATGATGTATTATATTTTTACTTATTACCTTAATAGAATTAGTCTTTTAAAATAATAAGAAATTGTTCTAAATTAATGTATTTTTAAAAACAACTTAACATATTTTTATGTGATTATTAAACTAATCGTCATATGTCTATTATTAGTCATTATGATTGTAATAAAGTTAATTATTTTATATTCAACATTATTTCACTTTATAAATTATTAAGTTATAATTAATATAAATTAGTCTCATTTTCTTATTCTTATAAGATAATAAATATAATTTTAAATAATTCATAATTTATTACTAAATTAATTAAAAAATTAAATTATTTATATTCCTTTACTATTTATAGTATAAAAAGTTTTTTGTATTATATAAAAATAACTATTATAACTTATTATATTTAGATAATTTATTTAAAAAGAAAATAATATTCTTAAAAATAATATTTAATATACTTTGTAAAGTCTCATGTTAAGTTAGTATTTAATAACATAATGCAACAAAAGTAAATTAATTTAAATAAATAAATAATATATTTTTATTTGTGTAACTTACCGGTAATTGCCGTCTTATACGGTACAATGGAAAGCTGTTTACAGACAACAGCGGCACGCAGCTATTATTGGGTATTCAAGCCATCAAAAATCTCTTTTATTTTCCTATTTTTCGTTCAAGAGATGTCAGTGGGTTCTCATTTGCATCATTTAGATAATGTAAACACAACAATTTAGTTAACTGGAAAAATCCATCTTGGCTCAGAATTGCTGTGGGGTTAGTTAGTCTAGCTTTACCAAGAATTAATGGATCCATATATTCCACACCAAGCTTATAGTATTAAACTTAATTCATACTTATGATTATCAACTGTTCATTTGGATCGACCATTAAATTCTAGGGCTGTAAGCATCTCCAGTTATAATCAATTCCAACAAAGGGTGTTCCCTGCATACAAAACTAACTATTATACGGTGAAGTTTGAAAAATTAAAAAAGAAAAAAACTGTATGCAACGATATTTTTATTTTTAACGAAACAACCAAATATGATGCTTCTGCGTGTCAGGGCAAATGCAATTGTCAAAGCATCGCGTTGGCTAACGTAACATCATTTGCTCATTAGTCTTAGGTTGGTTGGATCGATCGACTAAGGCCCATATCCCCATAAATTAATGCTTTCTGATATGATAATCAGCTTTTTTAATGTAAAAGACTGCAGCCTGTAAGAATCCAATGCCAAAAAAGTTGAAAATGAACCTCAACTGCCAAAACAATGGAATTTTAGCATTTCATTAATAAAAACTTGACGTCCCAAAAAGGGCTGCCTTATCCAACAATACCAATGTCAATTCCTGCACGGTAAACCATAGTTTCTCCATTTCACGCCAATAATGTACAACGTTTCATGATCATGGACCCTATGCAATTAAATGCTAGCAAATATTGTGAATTCCTGTAGATATTCTAGTTGAAAATAAGGGCATTTGTTATGGTCTGGAACCTACGGTTGAGAATGGTTGAAGCCAAGATTTGTTTCAGGGCCAGGGGGTCAAAATCTCTGTCATGGTGCACAACATTTGTTTCTAAACTTAGGTTAAGCTAAGTAAATCAACATTTCCCTCGGAACTTGGTGAAACTAACAGCTCAGGTCATTTGCCTGTAATGGGTGCATCAATTAAATGCTAGATGTGCTTTGGTAATATTTAAGAAAATGATGTTACACTCTTATCAACAATAACTTTGAGTTTCCCATATTTTGATTGTGATGCTAAGAAAAATCAAACATTGATGGTGACACAAATAACCTATTCTTCCTTCTAGCATGTTTTAGGCCTCCTCCTTTTCTTTTCTTTTCTTTTATTTATTATTACCATATTATTATTTTTTGCATTCTTTGGTTCATAATAGAGAAGTGCAAACCCAATTTATTAGCACCTTTTGTTAATGAATTCTCAGTTATTTCCTTCAGGATATTGATAAGGGAGTTAGAGATGCTCAGGGATGTTGTGTATAAAATAGTGTTTGACTAAAATAATCAAAGGGGTGTGCTGTGAAAAAAAATAAAATTGCTGTGGCAATGATGAGAGGGAAGGACAAAAGTGGGCGCAGGATAAGCACGTGGGCGTCTCCTTTTGAATTGCACGCTGGCATGTCCATGGCACAAAATATGCCTTAAGCCTCAGTCTTGTTTCTAAGTTGGCAAAAAAAAAAAAAAATAGTAAGCTAGTTCACAGATTTTCATGTTTCAGGTAAATTATTGAAATTTCATGCATGTTGACAATGTCAAGAACCTTGGATTTTAGGTTGTGATCTATATTATTTAGTTTTAAGTAAAGGCTGTGTCTTGGGACATAGAAAGCTGGTATGATCCTTTGCATATTTGTTATGCACCAAGTAAATTTTTTTTAGCCTATCTAACTTTTTATTTATTTATTTATTTGGATTGGCTTGGTGAGAGTTGGTTATACATGATCTTCATGGGTTTTATCTGTTTTGAATCTTTGTTTGCATGTCCAAATCATATGGGGTATAGAATTTGACTGAAAGGGATTGGGCTTGGAAGGTTTCATCTTCTGGGTTTTTGTCATTTTGATAAATTATGCTATTAATTCCACAATATGATAGTCAGAAGTGCATCACACCCAGAAGAAAATCTCTTGGTACTCCTTCCTTCTTCTGAGATACTCTCTCTCTCTCTCTCTCATCCATGAAAATTCCTTTCCTTTTTCTCCTTTTCATTATAGATCAGACAATTACAGTTGTTAACGAGGGTTTATATCTGCTTGGATTAATAAAATTTGTCAGTTTCTAATTTTTTGGAATTGGTATGCAGAAAGAGCTGGACTTAAGTATGTTCATCTTTGGAGAAAGAAGCATCCCTTTTCTTGCTTGCTTTTGGAGGAGGAACTTTTTTCAGCTTTTCGGTAACTGAATGGGAATCCTTGTTGGTGGTCAAGTTGGCATCGTTCTGGTTCAACGATGTTAAAAGGAAACTGATATACACATAATTGAGGATAGGCTCAGAAGAATAAGTCATGAAGTTTATGAAACTAGGGTCCCGGCCAGACACCTTCTACTCTACTGAAGCTGTCAGGTAAAACGTTGGATTACATGTGTTTTAAGGGAAAAGCTTGACAGGAACTTATTTCTGATATCTGAATGCAGGTCAGTCTCCTCTGATGTCTCAAGTGACCTCATAATTCAAGTGAAAGGGACTAGATATTTGCTTCACAAGGTAAAAGCTTGATGAGCATTTTTGTACAATTCAATTACACTATGGTACGAGGCTTCAATCTATGTTAATTCTGTGTAATTTCATAAACTTGCAGTTTCCTCTGTTGTCCAAGTGTTTGTGCCTGCAGAGACTATGCTCTGAATCACCTGAATCTTCACAGCACCAGATTGTGCAACTCCCTGATTTTCCAGGTGGGATTGAGGCATTTGAACTCTGTGCAAAGTTCTGTTACGGTATTACAATCACTCTCAGTGCCTACAACATTGTGGCTGCGAGATGTGCTGCGGAATACTTGCAGATGATAGAGGATGTTGAAAAAGGGAACCTGATATACAAGCTTGAAGCCTTCTTCACTTCTTGCATACTTCACGGGTGGAAGGATTCCATTATCACACTTCAAAGCACAAAAGCTTTTCCTTTGTGGTCAGAAGACCTTGAAATCACAAGCAGATGCATCGAAGCAGTTGCCTCTAAAGTTTTGAGTCATCCCTCAAAGGTGAGCTTGTCACATAGTTACTCTAGAAGAGGTAGGGATGATGTCTCTTGTAATGGGACTGAGAGCCAGAGGCATAAACCTACGAGCAAAGGCTGGTGGGCTGAAGATATAGCAGAATTGAGCATAGACCTATACTGGAGAACCATGATAGCAGTTAAATCTGGTGGGAAAATACCCTCCATTCTGATTGGCGAGTCGTTGAAAATCTATGCATCTAGATGGCTACCTAACATATCAAGAGAAGGTAATGGCAATAAACAAGCAGCGTCTGACTCAGATTCAGACTCAAAAAATGATACATTATCAAAACATCGGCTTATCTTGGAATCAATAGTAAGCCTACTCCCAGCTGATAAACGCACTGCATCTTGCAGTTTCCTGCTTAAACTCTTAAAAGCAGCCAATATACTTAATGCTTCCTCTTCTTCAAAGATGGAATTGGCTAGAAGAGTAGGACTGCAATTAGAGGAAGCAACAGTCAGTGATTTGTTAATACCCTCTTTCTCAGACACAAATGATATGTTTTACGATGTGAATTTAGTCATGACTATGTTGGAGCAGTTCATGTCACAAGGACAAAGTCCACCCACTAGTCCTCCAAGATCGAAGCTTGGGTTTGAAAGGAGAAGGTCTCGGTCTGCCGAGAATATTGATTTGGAGTTTCAGGAAAGAAGAAGGTCCTCTTCAGCATCACATGGCTCAAAGTTGAAGGTGGCCAAGCTTGTGGATGACTATCTTCAAGAGATTGCCCGAGATGTTAATTTACCACTCTCAAAGTTTATTGCACTTGCTGAATCCATACCAGATTTCTCAAGGCTTGATCATGATGATCTCTACAGAGCCATTGACATTTATCTCAAGGTAAACATGACAGATTGGCCTCTTAATTTAGAAAACTCACCGTGCACCATGTAGTCATTATTGGTAGTTAGATAACCAACTCTCTTGACCTTGAGTTCTAGTTTCACTCTCACAATTCATGGGCAGTTTGGAGTAGGCTGACTTGAAAAATTTTTAGCTTGGATAATTGAAATCCTAAGTTCTATGGTTTTTTTTTTTTTAATTTCTCCATGTGTTCTCGCCTGTAAGAAAAATGATTAGATATTAAACTGCTTGCCAATTGCTTTCGAGATGTAGAAATACCATGTTTTAGAATTAGATGATTTTGGAGTACAAGAATGAGGAATAATCTTAAGTATCATATGTGAACATCCAGGCGCATCCGGACCTAAACAAGAGTGAAAGAAAACGACTGTGTCGAACACTAGACTGCAAGAGACTATCTGTTGAAGCCTGCATGCATGCTGCACAAAATGAGTTACTCCCACTAAGAGTAGTGGTGCAAGTTCTCTTCTTTGAGCAAGCTAGAGCAGCCATGAATGGTGGGAAAGTGAGTGAGCTGCCTAGTGACATCAAGGCACTTCTAGCATCACATGGTATTGACTCATCAAGGCCCACAGCACCATTAAGTGCTACTGCCAGCCTTCGAGCAGAGGACCAATGGAGTGTCTCCGGACTTAAGTCACCAAAGTCAAAGTTTTCAACTTTACGAATGAAGTTGGCTGAGGATGATGGTTTGGATGAGAATGACTTGCAATCAGACGGACTTGAGAGATCTTCCAGGTTTAAGGCCTTTTGTGCTCTTCCAACACGACCCAGAAGGATGTTTAGTAAGTTGTTGTCTATGAATAGAAATCCCAGTGAAAAGAATCGAGTGAATTTTGTTTAATATTAGGAACGGTGGCAAATGTTAAGTGTAACTTATACACTGGTCTTTTTGTCCTTCTGAATTGCCTTGTAATTTGTAGCTCAAAATAGAGACTCCTGATGTGCATTTTTAATGTAACTGAATGTAATAAGAATCAAGACTTCCATAATACGGAAACATAATCTTTTGGTAGATCTCAATGTGGGAACCAAAGTAGGATACTTTCGTGTCAAACAGGAATTGTAGGACCAACTTTCTTGTCTCTGTCTAAGAAATCTGCAACGCCTGCCCTTTTCTCTTTGTTTCTTATTCATTTTCATTGAAGATTTCAGCTGACATTCCGATTCCATGTGATTGGGCCAAATTTGAGTGGAATCTAATATATATCGAGTTCGCGAATGCTAGTCTGCTCTTTAACATTCTTCATGCAAATGAAATATGCACTTGTTTTCCATTAGCTTACCTCTTTATTAGATTACGCTACTCAGAGGTGCTGTTGATGCTTGAAGAAATGTTCAGCGAGAGAAAAAAAAAAGAATAAAAATTGTGCAATTTGACGTGAGAAAAGCAAATAAAATTTAGCGATCCAATCATTGTAGACTGCTTATAAGTGAATTATCAGCAATGCACCGCCTAATATAACAGGTACTGTAAAACAAGAATATCCTATGCAGCAGCTTGTGCTGTTATGAAAGCGACTATGGTGCTGTCATTTTGCAACCTTGGAAACCAAGTTACTGATTGTCATCAAGATAATCTTCAAAAATTCAATTAAGACAATTGGGCAGCAAGATTTGAAGTGGCTCTTTGAACCTGGGACCATTGCTTTGAGCTCTAGCAACCTTAGTTTCAATTTGAGTTTAAACTTAACTTCATTCCTAAGATGACAATTATTGTGTATTAATTTAGTCTTTTATTGACTGTACTTTTTTCAATTTAAAATTTAATTTATAAAAGTCAACAACTTATTATTGATTCTTATTTTTAAAATTTTGTAATTTGAAAATTTTTTATATAAAGAAGTTAAAGCAAAATGAATGATATTTTTTGAATCATCCACCTAATAACATTGGTTTCCACTTTTTTGTTTCAATTTACTATCATTGGTGTGTTTTCCTTATTATCATAAAGAAAACTAACAAGCATTTTTAATAAACTTCAACTTTTAAACCGACAATCTAATATCAGAAGGTCCTTGTGTTACTTGTCCTTGTAAGAAAGAGAGAATCTAAACACTTGTGAACATTATTAAGGTAATCTGCAAAGTAATGCACGACAATCCTATATGGCTTTAACCAATTTATCTCCCCTTTCATCTTTAAAGTTTATTGGTAACAACTACACATAATGGATAATGATGATGAAAATCTACATAAGGGCATTTAATCTTTAGGAAGTCACTAAAAAGGGTTATGAACCAACTCTTTTACCAACCAATTCAACCATGACTCAATTGAAACATAATAGTGAATAGGTTTCCAAACAATATAAGACATTCACCTATATACACACAACTATTATTGAATCCATATTCAACAAAATTATGTCATGTGAAATTGCAAAAGAAGCTTAAGATAAATTAAAGGAGAAATATAGTGGCAGCCAGAAGACTAAAACCATGCATTTGCTCAATCTCCTGAGAGAGTTTAAACTTTTGAGGATGAAAGAGATAAAAACTATCAAAGACTACAGTGACAATCTATTAAAGGTTTTAAATCAAATTAGAGTATTGCGACATAAATTCTCAGATAAAAAATATTGTTTAAAAGGTCTTAGTGAGCATTCTTAAGAAATTTGAAGGCAAAATATCTTCTTTAGAAGACTTTAAGGACTTAAATATCATTTCTTTAAGAAAAATGATCAATGTTCTTCAAACTTAAAACCAGAGAAAAATTCTAATGTAAAAAGACATAGTGGAAGGTGTCTTGCAAGCTATTTATATGTAAAAAAGGGCAATTAAAAAGGAAAACCAACAAAAAACAGTTAGGCAAAAAAACTGAGTCAACTATATCAACTAATAAAAAACAACACTTAACATATGAGTATTGTAAGATGACTAATTATTTGTCTAAATTTTGTTAAAGTAGACTATACATAATCTGTAAGGTTTATAATAATAATAATAAAAAGAACTTTTAAAAAAAATTGTGAAAGCACAAATAATCACTCTTAGGAAAAGCCCCAATATTCAAAGCAAAAAACTCAAATTGCTAATGAAAATTAGCTCTCTAAAAAGCACTTATTTGTATCAACCTTATGTATCAAAGAAAAGATATTAGAGTGTAGTTAGTAAATATTGGTTGTATCAATGTTATGTTTCCATCAGGTGAAGTCTTTAAGGTCCTTAATTAAACATTCAAGTTTTAAGGTGATAATTAACAATAATGAATTTATTTATGTTCAAATAAGTTATACTATAATTATACACATAAACACATATATCAAACGCATTTTTTATGTTTAATTTATAACAAATATCAGCGAAAATTTGATCAATGTTGATTAGTTTTTAAAAGAGATTTCTTATTGTTATTTAGAATTTCTAAAAAATTTGATACTTAGCTTGTATATATGCCTACGAATGGGAAAAGTTTTTATCTAGATACTAAAAAAGTTCAAAATCTTGTCTTACTTGCTATCTATGATGATTTTGCTTTATAGTACAAGAAATTTGACCATTTTTACCAAATTAGCATTCAAAAATTGTAAAAAAAGGAAGTTTGTGCATAATATATCTGATATAATTCAAACTAATCGTGTGTGCAAGACTTACCAATTAGAAAAATAATTTAGACTTTCCTTCTCTACAACTCGATCATTTAGAGCAAAAAAAAAAAAAAACTATAATTGACTTACTTAGATCTTTATAAACCTTTAAGAATTAACTTATTAAATGGTAACATATATTACATTATTTTTGTTGATGACTTCTCTGAGTTCTACTGAGTTTTTTTTTTCTCAAGTTAAAGGTTAAAGTAACTTTCATATTTTAAGAAAATATAATCAAAATCATTATAACTAATAATGACTTTAAATTTGTTTCAATATCTTTTAAAGATATTTGTACATTAGTAAGTATTCAATAATAATTAATTATTCCTTATTCACCCAAAAAAAGGGATATATGTAAGGAAAAATAAGGATATAATGAAGATAACAATGTACTTGATGGCAGAAAAAGGCTTACCAAAAAGATTATGGGCAAAAATAATTGTAACTTTTGTCAATTTATTAAATATATTACTTATTAAGTTATTGTCTAATTCAATTCCACATGAAACATAGTTTAACAGTAAACCATCCTTAACTCACTTAAGGATGTTTAGTTGCATTTGCTATATTTTTATGCTTAAAGCCAAAAGAATTAAGTTGGACTACAAAGCATTTCCTATAATTTTCATTGGTTATTCAAACATACCAACCAATTACTGGCTTTGCAACATAGATTCTAATAGATCAGCAAAGATCTTAAGTTTAATAAAAGTGAAAAATGAAACTAGGAAACCGTTGAAATAAAGCAAGGTATATAACAATCTACAAATTCAAAATCAAGAGCTTTACTCCTTCAAAGAGAAAGACTTTCATGATCATCTTGTAAGGGAAATTAAAACTCTTGAGAGCATTTATGAAAGATGTCATACAACTACCCTTGAACCTACAAACTACCAATAAGCATCTTAATTGATATAATTGAGGAAAACAACGTAAAAGGAGATAGACTCTATTTGTAAAAATGTCACATGAGTTTGATCCTTACACCAAATAACAAGAAGCCAATTGCTCTAAAATAAATTTTTAGAGTTAAGTATTATGTAAATGGTTTTATCAACAAACTAAAAGGAAAACTTGTGGCAAAGGAATTTACACAACAACACAGTATGGATTACACAAAGACATTTACACTTTTGTTAGACTAGGCACTTTTAAGTTGCTACTTGTTTTTATAAAACAAAAAGGCTAGTTTGTGCAGTAATTAGATGTCAATTCTTTTTCTGAAATGGTGTGTTTAGGAAGAAATTTATGTTAATCAGTCTGAGGACTTTATGGGGAAAAAAAAAAGAAGATGATGAAGTTTATGCATTGAAAAAAACTTTTTATGGGTTGAAATAGGCTTCTAGAGCCTAATATTTCATAATCCATGAGTACTTGCTTTTGTAAAGTTTCATTAGAAGTCATTATGATGTCATTCTTTATGTCATAAATGAAGGAGATTAGCTACTCTATATCTTACTTTATGCTAATAACCTTTTGGTTTTTGGAAGTCTTGTTGATCTTATAAACAAATTTAAAAAAAATATAAAGATTCAATTTGAAATGACTAATCTAGGTAGAATGCATTATTTTCTTAGCCTATAAGTTTTTCAATCCCAACTTAAGATTTTTTTAAAATAAGAAAAGTATGTGAGAAATCTACTTCAAAAGTTTCATATATCTAATTGTAAAAGTTTAGTAACACCTTTCATTCATGGACACTAATTTTTAATGAAAGATGGAAGTTTTAAGATAGATGAAAACAACTACAAAAGTATCATAGGCTACTTGTTATATATGTCAGCAATTAGATATCATATACACTATAAGCCTATCGTCTAGTTGCATGTATTCACCCAAAAAAAAAAAAAAAACTCATTTCAAGACTTTTAAGATAATCCTCAAATACATTAAAGGTACTATTGAATTAAGGATTATATTTAAAGGCAACAAGGAATTAAAGTTAATAGGATTCATTGATAATAATTGAGCAAGATCTTTTATTGATATAGAAAACACCTCTAGTTATGTCTTTTTTTTAGAATTAGGTGTTTTCAATTGAAGTTCAAGGAACCAACCAACTATGACTCAGTAGAAGCTAGGTATATAATAGCAAATTTTACAATAAACCAAATCATATGGATAAAAAAGGTGTTAGTTGACCTTAAGCCAGAGCAAGCAGAAGCAACTTCAATCTATTGTGACAATCCATCATTGCTATTTGAAAAAATTCAATGTTGCATGGGAGGACAAAATATTATAAAATTAAGCTTTATTTTATCATAAAAGTCTAGGAAAATGGTGAAATCAATATGGTCTATTACAACTCCAAAATTAAATTTTAATCATCTTAACTAAAAGCTTACATAGGCTAAGATTTGAGGAATTAAGAGTTGCTTTAAGAATACAAAATTATAACACCAATGAGGAGTGAAGGCTACCATGGTGCTACCATTTTACAACCTTGGAAAGTAAGTTAGTAATTGTAAGCAAGTTGATCATTAAAAATTTAAAATTTAATTATAACAATTTAGCATTAAGCGTTAAAGTAATTGTTTGAATCTTGAGACTATTGCTTTAAGCTTTAGCAATCTTAGTTTTAGTGTGAATTTTGGCTTAACTTCTTACTTAAAATAGCAATAATTGCATATTAGTCTAGTCTTTTGGTAATTGTACTTCATCCAAAATTTAATTTGTAAAAGGTTACAACTTGTTGCTGGTTATTATTTTTGAATTTTTTAATATGAAATCTTCTTATACGAAGAAGTTAAAGTGGAATGCAATGATATTTTTTGTGATAGTAATATTGATGTCCACTTTTCTGATTCAATTTGTTGTCATTGGTGCGCTTTCCCTGTTGTCACAAAGAAAACTAGCAAGCATTTTCAGTAAACTTCAGCCCTAAACCAACATGCTATTCTATTCGGCATTGTAGGAGTGTATCAAAAGGCTTGATTGGATTATTACAGTCAAAAATTAGGGATGATCTTTCCTTCGTGATCAGAATTTTCTAGGTTGCTAAAATATTGTTTGGCTTGCTATGAAAGACATGATTAAGGTAGACATTGTACGGACTTTCCACCTTTATACTACAGATCAATCATGCATGCCTGGGACAGATTTCTTACTTCCTGGCAAAGGCCTAAAATGATAACTTCCAAAGTATAATTTGTAATCGAGCATTAGCCTTATGATTCTTTGTGAGCTCATTTCTTGTTGTCATCATCATTATAGTCATCATGGAGTTAACTTCTGTTTTTCAAGCAGCAGCTGTGTGTCATTGTGGTGCTTTACTACTTCTCTCTTTCTGCTTTTATTCTAGTAATTTTGGCCTCACTACTTCTTTCATTTCTTTTTTTTTTTATTATGTTGCAGAAGTATTCCTTAACGATAGCAGTCACTTCTGCAGTTTGTTAGGTGAAATAGCCAAATCATATTGCATCATTCTTGGAAGCTTGTTTCCTTAAATTTGGCATAACTTGTTGCTTAATGTATAGATTGTTGACTAAAATTTAAGTTGGGAGATCATACTGAAGGAAACTGATGCATAGAGAATTTTATCAACCCTGATGTTCAATTATGTGCTGCAAGCAAATCTTTAATTAGAGAGCAAATGTGATTCATTGTATCCGTTGAACACACAGAAAGCCACTGCATGATTGAGGTTTCCCCATGCCAACCAAACCTTTGTTGCAATGATCATGAGGCCACAGTTTGAGGCCAAAAAGTGTGGGACCGCTGCAGAGTGGACCAACATCTCACAAAGTCTCTGCATATAGGCATGAGTGAAGTAACAAATTCTGAATCTTGACACATCTTTAATCCATTGGATTTATAAGTCTTTCTCACATAAAAGTTACTTCTCCTTCTTGCTTTTAATGTGAAGTTCTTTATCCACACAACTCACGCTTAAAATCCTAACAAAGGTACACTCTAGCTTGGTAGTTGCTCAGAAATGTTCATGTCAATTCAGTTTCAATGTTACCAGCAAAAGGGTATTGTGCCAGAATAGCTGAGCCCATCCCCAAGCTGCATTTGTGGGGCGATCAATATGAGCTACAAATAGTACTTGCAACAGGCCCCTGTCATTTCCCGTGTCCTCCAAATCACTAGCTGAATTCATGCGTTTAGACCATTAAGCAGGAAGAATTCTTAACTTGCAAGACATTATAAGGGGTGAATTGATAAGGGACTAGCTTGGCCTTTTCTGCAGGAATGGACACTATAGATAAAAAAAAATTAAAAAAAACACTTATGTATTAGATCTCATACTAGAACAAGAATTACCTGCAAACAATTCAACCATTGCAATTCAGATAATCCGGCCGTCAGACCAAATAACTGCTCAAATTGGCAGTCATTTCAGTCTTTTCCTTCATATTGGTATTCTCTACTCAAAGAAAAAATGCAAAAGAAAATGGTAAACGTAGGACTAAAAGTTGCGTTGAACCAAATAAACATAGCGGCAACAGCACACACACTTGACAGCTAATACATATAAGTGAATTATTGGGCCTAAACTCTGTTTATATTAGTGGTGGTACCACCATCAGAATGATCATACTTATTAGTCGAGTCTCGCGTAGATGCAGAGTCAATGCTTTTGGTCCGTTGGAGGCTCGGGGCACGGTGAAGCCTGCATCGAAAGGAACCAGCGTGAGATGTTGGAGAGCACAGGCAGCTGTTCTTTGTTGCACTTGGCTGTCTAGTAAGCATACTAGTTGACATGGCAGCAGCAGCCCCAGAAGGAGGTGCCATTTGAAACTTTGTGCCACCACTAGAAATGTTGTTATCAGTCTCTGATGGAATCTCCAACTTCATATTCTTGTTCATTATCCAGCCACGGTCCATTATTGTCAATTTTTCCTGCAAACTTTCATTATAAATTATTAAGGTCAAAGTGTACCCCGAAAAAAAAACAAAAAACAACAAAAAAAAAGATCAAATTGATATGGGATGAATTTTGTGACCTGTGGAAAGTCTACAACGAACTTGATCAACAAGGCTAAAGTTTCCACTTTTCAAATGCAAGTACAGCGAATCAGAAAGAAATTTGAAGGGGCTAAAGATAAGAACAGGGTGATGGATATGGTACATGCATTGAGATTTAATACCTACAAGGATGGATGTGCGTTGTGCAAAATCTCCTTTTTTTTTTTTTTTTTCTTTCACGGGTGTGACAATCAGGTCCATCAACGTCCCACCTAAATTCATCACTTTTGTTAATGCTTCAACCACTCCAAAAAGAAAATCCCATCACCAACAGGACCCCAACAGGGCCTTCTCTGACCTCTTCCACAACTAGCCTTCCCTTATTCAACTTGAGAATCTTGCCAATTTACGAGCCACGTTTGAATCATGAGTCCAATATTTTTAACAAATCATCTTGATGAGTGAGTGAGACATTATTAAAACTATTTATTGTACATTTTGTGGTCTTTATAATTAATTTCTATCACTTGTAGAACAACTACAAATACATAACCAATAATCATAATATTAAGACTTCATATGATTCGTGAGAAAAGATGATCCTGAAAATTATTATTTATTTGAAGGGTCCCCCTCTCCATCATGGCAGACATTCTCGTGGATGTCAGTTTGCCTATCAGTGTCACTACTTCCACAATGAGTTTATGATGAAGTGCTGAAGATTGAGGTCATCCTTTCTTAGGGTAGTTGCCTTTCTCCACCATCTCATAAAATCTTCTTGACCATTTTTCGTTTAGTTTTTTTTTTTATTTTTATTTTTTCCAAATTAAGGTTTGATGTTGATACAATGAAAGGGAAATTTAATTAGTGTAAATTCAGATGATAAGGCGCAAAGTTTCTGTCCCTAATCCCATTCCACCAGAATGGACATTAGATTAGATTGAACTTTGGGAAAGCAGTTCATGAAAACAATTTCTTGATGGTCAAAAAGGTCTGATTTTTTTTTTTTTTTTTATTAGACCCTATCCATAAATCACCTTAACATATAGTTTTATGATGGACCTAACTCCAGGCTGGGCCGATTCTAGTTTCAGGGCCGAACGGCCAGTCACGTTTCTTGAGAAGAAATGGACTGTCCGGTTAAACAGCGGTTCAAAGCATGACAGTGAACACCATATGGATTCACCACCATGTTTTTTCTGATCCAGCTTCAGGATTTGAAGTGAGTTTTTTTGTTGGCTGACCCATGTCCTGAATTGCAAATTCTTGGGCCCAACCTCGGAAACCGAATATGGAGTAGCCTCCTCCTCCACTCAAACGTTGGGCTTACATTAGAAGAAAGCTGAAGGCCAGAAGAAATGGGCCAAAGATTGAACCCATGAATCATACAGGAAAAAATTATTGGAGTGGACAAAAAGATCATCACCATGAGTGTTTTAGAGAAGATTCGAGTACTTAAAAACTTATATTTTTATTTTTGAGATTTTGAATCTTAATCTTGTGGGTAAAAAATTTAAGAAATTAGAGAGAAGTATCTCCAAAAAAAAAAATCATCACCAAACAAGATTTTAATGCTTTTCAACCCTTAAATATGACAACAACCCTCAAATTATTTTGTATTTAATTTGAAAGATCAGGGGAATATGTAATCAATCACATCGACAGGTTAAAAACCATTTTACTGTATAAGCTAGATTACCCTTTTCTTTTTGTTTTGTTTTTTTTTTTTTTCTTTCAGAATTACCTTTTTGTTTTCCCCCAATAACTTCCATCATTACGAATAGTATTGCAATACAGTATTGGTTGGTTGAACAAAGGACATGGTTGTTATAAGCTTAAGTTAAAGATGGTTGATCAATAAATACCTTCATTCCCCCCCCCCCCCACAGCGTTTTGGGCTTGGCTGTTGTATGCCTATATGAACACAGTTGAAATGCTAGATTCTAGTCCAGGCCCCCACCATTTCCAAGTGTGAACTTTGAATAAAATGCAACCCTTGTAAGTACTATTCTTATGAACAACGCTTCTGGTGCCTGAGGATATTAATGGTGTTTTTATTTTTTATTTTTTAAAAAGAATGATCTTTATGCTTTCTTCCGTTGTCACTGCAAGGAGGAAAGAAAAAGCCCAAAACTAATTTTCTGATCTACGCAAAGCAAAGCCAAAAACATAAACGTTGGAAATTCATTAAGAGAAAAACTAAGCATTGATACTTAGTTTTTCATTTAATAATATATATATATATATATATATATTAATTTTATTTTATAAATAAATAAAATTAAATATTAAAAATTATTATGTTATCTTACTGTTATTTTTTTATATATGTGTCATGTTATTACGCAATTATAATTATTTATTAAAGAATTCTATTAGGACATAGAATTCATAAATAAGATATGATTTAAATTGCAAATTAACAAAAAATTGTTTATCACAGCAATGAAATACAATTGACAATTCAAAGTGTCCTATCTATCCTGTCCATAGATCTGAATCCTCTTAAGATTTTTTTTTTCTGTACATTATTACATTAAAGTCAAAACCCATGCCCATGCCCTCGGGCCGAACCACTGGTTCAGAATTCGGAGAGGTGTCAACTGTGTCTAATAATTACAAGGAAACATTCACTCTCTCAGGTAGCCAGAGCGTTCTCTTCACCACTTCTTAGGGTTTTACAACAGAATTAGAAGAATGTACTCAAATAACACATTCTTTATCTTTTACTCTCAAATCCTATAAAGTAAGAAATAACTTTTTGCAAGGTCAACGCAAAGCAAATATACAGACGATCGAAAAGAAACAAGCACAGGGAGGGAGGGAGAGAGAGAGAGAGAGAAGACAAGAGGAAACAAAGAAAGAAACTTTTCAACATTATCACTAGATTGGTAAGCCCACTAGCATAGCAACAAACTTTGAGGACTGTTAGGATATCATCATAGTTTGCCAGCATATTAGTCTTCTAGTAAACTAAAAAATATGTGGATTGGCCTAATGCATTGTACTACTGCAAAACATAGAAACCCCAGAACAGAGGAACAACTTTAAGTTATATCTAAAAGTTCTAATTAACATGAAGCTGCATGCACCATATATATAACTTTCTTCTAGGCATTCTGGATCCTGGCTGCTGCATAGGCATTCATGAGATCTGGGTATTGGAAAATATCATCCAAAATGGAGTCCGGACCCCCATGATGATGATGAAAATTCGGTGGCATTATCAGCTCGTTATTATTGTACGGCACATTGTACGACCAAACCCCATTGGAACCCTCGAGCTGTCCAGGGCCTCCTGGTGCTGGCCTGTCCTGGTGACCAAGGTACAGACCAAAGGAGGGATCATACTTCACGACCTGCTCATCCTTGTAAGACATTTCAGATACTGATGTGGGCACTGCCATTGACCCATCGGTAGTACTACGACTAACGGAGCATTTTGAAGATTGAATATTGTCAGAGGAGGACTTTGGGAAAAACCCTTGAATAATTTCTTGTAACAGGCCAGAATCAGAGGGTTCTTGTGGGAAAAACTCCATGCAATCATCAGCTTGTTCACTTGCCTTTCCGGAGCCCCTGGAAGCATAATTCTGATGATTTTCACTCAATGGCAGAGCAGTAGTTGCAGAAGAGACAGCAAAAGCATCAGCATTGCTTGGCATAGAACCAGAAGAGTCATTCATGTACGGGAATCGACTAGACATAGCTTGTGAATGGCTATACAAGGAAGGGCTTGGGGAGGAGCTAAGGAAATCATGAAGGAGACGCATGTTCAGCGTGCTGTTACAATTATTCTTCTGTGGCGCTGATCCAACTGGGGAGAAATCACTGATATGGGGGTTAGCAAAAGTGGGCCAATTTGATGAGGGTGTGCTATAGTGGTGGCGGGAGGGCAGATCCCTGATGGACGGCTGAGATTGCTTTGGGAAGCTGAACGAAGGGAGGAAATGGCGATCGGCATCAGAAGAAGAAGTTGGGTAGACGAAATTGGTCCGAGCCTTGAGGCCACGCATGGCTCGGGCCGCACAGTCATAGGCACAAGCAGCCTCTTCGGCCGTGTCAAAGGTGCCAAGCCAACGCCTTTCCTTGGACTGCGGGTCCCTTATCTCGGCTGCGAAACGTCCCCATGGCCTCCGGCGGACCCCACGGTACCTCATCGTCCCACCAGTAGTACTGCTGTTTCCACTCTCTTTCAGTGTCCTTTTGTTTGTTGCTGATGTTGTTGGTGTTGCTGTTGTTGTTGTTGTGCATTTTTTGTGGTATTCAATGATGGGTTCAAGTGGGTTGGTTTCTGGGGTAGTGGAGGACATTCCATTGAGCCTTCTAAGTGCTTCTTCCATTTGTGGGGACTTGGTAGAGAAGGACACTTTCACTGGATGGCAAAGTGAACAAAATGTGAATTAAGGACCGTAGAGAAGAGATTGGGTAAATTAGGTAGAAAGTGATGGGAGTATTGGTTTGGCACCTGGATCCTGACTGGCGATGTAGTGTATTTATAGTTGGGGTTGGCTCAACTCTTTCTCGCTCATGTATAGAGGATGTGTAGGCGGAGCCACAAAGTGGCTGATTTCAAATTTCTGCCCATGCCTCATGCAGTCTCACCGGCCAACCAGTGAGTAAAAAATGGAGTAAAATGTCACTATATTAATTAAGAGTTTCATTACTTAGATTGAGTCAATTTTGGCAATCTATACCCTTATTTAATATACATTTGTGGTTTATTAATTATAATTATATATTAAAAATATTCAACCTAATACAATTATCATACTATAATACATAAAAAAAAAAAAAACGTATTCAATTTACTCTCTGTGTGTAACTCTTCAGATTAATCTAACGATTAGGATTTAGGATTTTTATTGGGCTAAGTGCCCTCAAACTGTTATAGTTTATGCTCTTTCGTCAACTGTTAGCATTTCAATTTTGACGTTGCTACTCTTCTAATTTTTATTTTTATTTTTGGTTACTTTTGAAGTTCTTGGGCTTTTGTGTGATGTGCAAGCATGGGAAGATGTTAAGTCAAGAATTAGCTGTCCTTAATCAACCCCACTTCTTTTGATAAACGTCTCTAATAAAAATAAAAAAAAAAAGGCTTTAATTTTGCAAGGGGAAAATTATGGGGTCATTAAATTTTGTGCTCCCTATGTTGGATGGACCACCCTATAGCAATAAGGACTGTTTTGATTCCACAATTATGCATGGACTCTCTTTAGATGTTTGCCTTCTTGGACCTTAACAACATCAAGGAGTTATTTTACTCTCATCTTAGTTTTTTTTTTAAAAATAAAATTAAAAAAAAAAAAATTTCTTTAATTATACTATTGTAAGAAATGAATAAGTATGAATTTTTTATTATGATCTTTTTTTGGTAGTAAGAGTAATAACCAAGTGTTGCTATTATTTGTAAATTCTGAGAACCAAATGATGCTGGTGACAGCTAGAGAGCTCTTATTGCAAAGTAATTGCCTCCAAAAGCAATCGAGATTTTTCTTGGGGCTGTGGAAATGATGGTGGGTCGACTCGTGGCTTTGAGAAATTTTGATTGACGTAGATAGAAGATTTTAATGATATAGGAGTAATTGTAGGCTTCTTTTCAATGTCCCACCTTTTTTTCTCCTTGGAATTCATAGAAGAGCCACGAAGCATTCCTGTTTTCCACGGGTCTCACATCACGCATGTAATAAAAGAAGTCAGTAATCTCTGGCAAGAAGATAATAAAAGTTGTTTAGTTTTTTTTTTTTAATTATTTCTCCTAATTTTTCCTTCTAGGAAGTTGAAGAGAGCAACAGCTGTTTTGTGATTATATCATTCTGAATGATTGCACTGGCGGCGCTCAGAAATTGTTCCTCCCAAATTGGTTTCTGTTACTTCCTTTTTCTCTCCCTGAACTGATTTCTTAATTGAACATTTTCTGCAAAATTTTATTGGGTGTTGGTTAAAGGAGGTTTGAAAACCAAGGATTTCATGGTCACATGGAGTTGTCTCTCTGATAGAAAGGGGTTTAATAGGGTCTTTAATCACTGGTTTTTATAGGAGGTTCTGTTGGTAGATGGTGACTAAAATTAAGTTGTTTTGGGGATGTACTATGGAGGTCAGCAAAAGGTTGGAACTTTGTCGACTAACCTAATGGTCTATTCTGTCACTGATAACCTTCTCTCCATTCATCTAACTGATCTTTAGATTACAACTAATGAGGAGTCCACCCTTTTTGCTTTACTTTCCCAAAGAAAAAAAAAATAAAGAATCCCAAATTCTCAATACAATAATTAAAGCTTAAATCTTTTAAAATTTTTAGTCATTAATTGTAGAATTACTTAAATTTTTCATTTCAATTCTTAAAATTCAAACCTTAAAAAGTTGGCAACTTTTGATTTCTGATAAGCATAACATGCAAGTTGTTTTATATGTTCTCGCAGTTACAATATGTTAACAAATTAATCACTTGTGGGCTTATACTAAAAGTTCTTTAAATATATATATATATATATATATACACTTTCAAGATATGTTCGAAAATTCTTCTGATCTATTATAGTACCCATCCTAAAATTATTCAACCCTTTTGTCTTCCGGGTCATATCGAAATTAATCCTTCACAATTTTCAGCGTTGAAACTTGCATGTGGAACCGGATGCCCTTAATTACTTTAAGGGGGCCACAATCACAAACATTGGCAAAAAAATTTCTGAATTAAGGCCCTTAACCTATACTTATCAACTTAACATACTTAATTATAAAAGAAATACAGCCATGAAATTTTTTGTTTTAAGAATTCTTTCAGTTGTAGGGTAAATATTATCAAGTAGTTCACTTAATTCTTTAAATATATATTATTTTAAATTTAAGATAGATTTGAGTCAAATGACACCACTCTTATAAATTGGTAAGTTTTTTTTATTAATTATGATAATATATAAAATTATTTTTTAAAAATGTAATCTATAATATAAATTTATTCATGTTATGTTTTAAAAATAGATATATATATATATATATATATATATAGATATGATCACATAACCTCTCACCTGTTTTTCATCTCGAGTCCTAACACAGATGGACGTGATCTCCAGCACATTGACATAACCAGTGGCCTTCTCAAGTTATCCAGTCACTTCATGATATAAGACTATTATATAGTTATTGTCATGTTCAAAGAAAGTTGACACAAAAATAATGCGAGAGAGAGAGAGACTTAGGGATTGACGGTAATGGGGTTTTAAGAAGGGGGCGGAGACGGCAAACCACAGGAATGATATGAGCAGCAAGATTTTTACGACAAATGAGAGATCCTGTCAGACAAAAAAAAAAAAACAAACAAAAAAGAAGAATTAAATGCTGACCAGCTTTTCTCATCAGGAAATTTGAACACTCCAGGTCCCAGCCAGCCACAGGCTCTCTTCTGGCCTACATATGGGGGAGTGTAAAATCTAGTTTGATTTATATATATATATATAAATGAAATTTATTAACAAGGGAACCCTAAAAAAATATATATTTATTTATTTATTTATTTATAATTTTCGAAAAAAATAGTTACAGTTTATCAAATAAATAACTCTAAAAACATATATTTAACTCACCAAAAATTTAAATAGAAATTCAAACCCTCGATGTTTGATACATTTATTCTAAGATTATAACGCCGGTGATAAAAAAGAAAAGAAAAAAAAAAAAAGAGCCTTTATTAATGAGGGAATGTCTTAATATGCCTTTCGTGTCCTATCCACCCTATCTCATACCCCTTTTGCGTGGATTTGACGAGGAGAAAAAACTAAAATAAAAATTCCTTTTCCCAATGCATGAGTTTTTGGAATTTTGATAGATTATATTATGACAAATCTTTGGCATTACTTGCCGTATGATGCCGACAATATCTAAGAGGATATCTGAATTCAATCTACCAGCTTGCTTATTTATCTAGAGATTTTTACAATAAACTAAGATAGGAACCAATTAAGGTGAATGCATAGAGTCTGTAAATATGTATATGTGTATATATATATATATATATATATATATATATATATATATATATATATATATATATAATAAATTTAATATGTAATTATAAAAATTTGAGATTTTTTTAAATAAAAAAATTAATTTAGCTCGATATTATAAGAATACAAGTATAAAAAATAAAATTTTTATATATCTTACTTATTATGTATTAATTTATATATATATGAATAATTAAATATATAATATCTATAAATAAAAATCATTATAATTTTAATAGAGGAGTATTTTATATTATATAGAAACTAAATAATAAAATTTTAATTTTAAATAATTGTAAAAAAAAATTTATAATTTTTCTTTCTTTTTAACAACTAAGAATAACTTAACTCAATAGTAGCTTAGATGGGTAGGAGAACCAATCAACCGTCCAAGCTAATCTAGATTGGTTACAAGTGCAGTGCACTGAGGAGGTGGCTGGGAGGTCGACTGCCACCTTCTCCCAAATTCACATAAAAATGGTGGTTTAATTAGGGTGCTTTGCACCCATGCTTTACAAGGTAAGAGAACCAATCACAGTTATGGGGTTTGGATGGGGCATCAAACTTTCTTCAAATTCTAACGGTTACCTACTGTTGTATCACCCTCCTACTACACAAGCAAAATAGTTGATTCGGCGTGGTAATAGCCAGCAGTTGCTGGAAAGCTCTCAAGGACCTTTTATTATATATATATATATATATATATAATAAAATAAATAACTGAGAAATTCCTTTTTGAAAATCCACACTCTGCAACCACCAATACTGGTTTCGTACACGAGCATATCCCAAGCAATTCCCTTTTGGCAGAAAGACGAAGATACGCTTACGGCTTTACACACCCAAATCTGTGAAATCCCATTTCCTCGTGTTGGACTTTTAATTTCCCCGGTGCCTTTATATTGAATTCCTGATGTGATATAATGCTTCCCCCCCCCCCCACCACCCTCCTTTTTATTATTATTTTATATATATAGGTTCTAGGTATTGAGAAAGAGTTGGTGCTAAAAAATTCGATGTTGTTTGACTTAAAATTTATCATTTTACTGATTAATTTTTTTTTAACTAAACTAATCGTTAATTATTGTTGTGTTAAAAAAACCAAACAAAAAAAAAAAGGGTTAAAGGGATCATTACAAAAGTCATTTAGTGGGAAAAAAAAAACAAAAAAAAAAAAAGGGTTAAAGAGATCATTACAAAAGTCATTTATTGGGAAAAAAAAAAAAAAAGAGTTAAAGGGATCATTACAAAAGTCATTTAGTGGGAAAAAAAAAACAAAGAAAGGGCTCGAAAAGTTTATTCAATGTGTGCTTAAATTCCTAGAATTTTTAAACTCAAGATCAATATCTACATTTAGATTTTGTTAAAAGGCACAGTGTGTTCATGCGAGACATGCCCAATTGAGGTAACATCATTATAAATTTAAATTTTATTCTCATTATTTTTATTCTTGATTTTAATACAAATTACAAATGTGTAACTAACAGCCACATACCAATTTTTTTTAGTAGATGTATGTTCTGCGTTCATCTTTCTTTTGGTGGATTAGATGTGTCATGAAGAAGCTCATGCAATTATAAAACTGAAATGGTTGGGATGAGCCTTCAAGTGAAAAAAAATAAATTTTGCCAAGAGAAAGAACGAATGCTAATGCAGCAATGGCGTAGTCGTGGAAGAGCCTAAGAAAGTGAGAGCAACAACCGTTAACCAACAGAAATGCCTGTGTCTCGCTTGCGATGCAGGTGTTTATTTGTGCAGGAAAAAAAAAAAACACACCCATCTTACTTTCGAATGGAACGACCTTTTCTAGATCCAAAAATACCCAGGCAGCCCTATGAGTCTATAAACGAGAAGCTTTGCCCCCCCCCCCACTCTCTCTCTTCTCTCTCTATCTATGTATATATATATATATATATGTTTACACACACACACACACACACACTAAAAAACCTAGATCGAGAAAAGCTCAAACATGTAACATCGCCAGAAGTCTCCTCCGTTGGTCACTGCCATAGTACACCGCGTGGCATGATAGCTGCTATGGCTTTTAATTTTCACACTCCCAAGTCTGACAATTCGCAGGTTAATTGTGATAGGGCGGCCCCCCCCCCCCATCATAAGTTCCTACATCTCATTTTTATTTTTATTTTTAAAAATATATTATTGATTAAGTAATTCACTCTACCTGTGTTTTGATTTGCGTTTTGGAATTGTTTTGCAGTCACATTGTAAATTTATTCGATAGTCAGTATGATAAATCAAGACTGTCTCCATTTACGAAATTTCCATATAGTGAAGTTCAGGAGAATAATTAAATATATGTAATGTTATTTTGTTAGATTTAATTTCTGTTTTTAACAAAACAAAAATTGTAAATATATTAATCATTATATTTAAAAATTTAAGTTCAAATTTGCCCATTATTTTTTAACAGTTTACAGTGATTATTAAATATATAAATTAACATATAAACTTTAACCAAATTACTTAACTTATTTTAACTAAAAGACACTCAGTATATTTCGATTTCGTTGCCAGAAGAAGTATGAGAGCTTCACCTCATGAAGAAAGGTTGCAAATTTTAACTACAGTGAATAAAAATGGAAGAGATTTATGAGATAGGGGTCGAAAGAAACATTTTTATATACTGAATTTTGCAAATTTTGACTGATGTACCTAAAATATTTCACAAATTTTACAAAGATAAATTTTTCAAAATTGGTCTAACACTGATCTCCAGAACCACATGGCCCCTGCACCATTTGACGAGCTTGATATAGAAGATCTTTGGATGAGACCACTATCAACTGGCTGTCGGGTGGTCAGTTTCATTTTCAAAGCCATAGCCATATTGCATGCCCACTTGGCATTTCTCACTCAAAAAAACCCATAGGATGACAGTGGAAAAAGAGGGGTTGTTTCGCATTGAATCAAAACTCCAACATAATGAAGCTCTCATCTCATGGTATCCCAAACTTTTTCAGTATGTATGTCCGAAAGCACAGAACACAAATGCTGCGAATGCCAGCCTTTGCTCCTCCGGTTTGCTTGTTTGTGTGCGTTTGTTGTGTGTATGTGAGTGTGAACATTTGAACACGCATGGACAGGTTAGTTAAGAGCTATAGGTAAAGGTACGTTCATGGACACATGGATGGTGATTGTACATATGCTATAATACCTAAAGCCTAATAAAAGTTGCGTCGTTCCCTTTTCTAATTTTTTTTTTTTTTTTCTGTTTGAAGGCATGCAGCAGGCACCTCTAAAAGGATCTGAAAGAACAAACTTTACATGAATTGCAGAGATGGTTCTTTATGGACCTAACCAAAACCATGATAAAGTAGATGAAAATGTGACCAAACTTTTCAATGAATTATACTGTTCCACGATTACTTGGATCTAACTAGCTAGACCATCTAGTCCTATATACCATTATTCCTATGGATTCTTGTCACTGAAACCAGTGATCTGTAATAAAAAGCAACTGTTTTGCATGGCGATGGGAGCCTAGACCTAGCCAATCGTCACCTCAAAGAAATAATTAATTTAGATTATTTACTTTGGTTTTGCTTAATTAATAAGATTCGTTCAATTAATCAACTTGATCGAGGCTGTGGACCAACCATTAGAAACTATCCCTGTCATGCTAATTATTAAATATAATTTAGTCCTCTCGCTAAAATTGAAGTTTAAGGGTAAATTATAAAATTTGAATTTCAAACATTACTCATAAAATGAAATCTCTTTCTCCAATCTACTAAAAAGAGCAATGGGTCACACTACACATTAGGCCTTTTTAGCATGTGTCATGAAAGAAGCCGAATAAATGCAAAGAAGTGCATCAAATTGTCATGTATGTTATGAAACTCCAAGCAACAAAAAAAAATTAAAAATAAAAAATAATAAAGCCAATAATTCATGAAGCTCATAAAGAGTACCATGCTATATCAAAAAAAAAAAAAAAAAAAAGAGTATCTAATTCAAAAATTTTAAGTTATTGGGATGAGAACGCATCATATATTAACAATTAGCTGATTTCCATGGCTATAAGAACTATTGCAGATGGGAGTTAGTAGCTAATAAGTAGTGACTGATTGCTTAACAATTCAGAGTCATAATTTTTGTAACATTTATTTTTTATTCATAAATCGAAATTAAAATTCACATTTTTTAATAACTCGAGAAAATTGATGTTTGACCCCCAAACTTATCTCCACAGTTTTGCTCTTCTGGCCATAATGTCGATCAATAACTCTCAATCTGTTATTATTAAACCAAACAACCCCAAGAGAGTTGACGTGCGACAGAGAAGGTCTTCTAGTAGCTAGCTGTCCGATAAGTTGACTGTGAGCCGCATTATAGTCAAGGAACCCCTCGAACTTTGTTTGCACATTAATAAATTTGAAGTCGGCTTCCTTTGAAGCTGAAATCAACCCACATTCTAAATCCTACACAACAACCCGTTAATATTAGTCACTCTAAATAGTTTAATTACGAAAACTTAAGTGAGCGCGAGACAGTTGTTTACAACAAAGCTTAAGAGCAAACAACCATTAATAACTGTTATTATAATTATAATAACATATTCTAAGAACTTAATCAAATAGTGGTTTGCAAATTTAGGGTTGGATGGTTATTTATGTATGATATCAATATCACTAGTCACGTACTTTTCAACCTTAATTCAAATTGAGAAATATTTAAAAATATAATAAAAAATAATGTAATTTCATTTAATTTAAAATTTATTATTTGAATATATTTATATATTAATAATTATATAAAGATATGAAATATATTTTATTATATATATTTTTAAATTATTATATAAAATTTTTACTATATTAATAAAATATAGAGTATTGGTATAATCATATAACATAATAAATATAGTTATTGTTACTTATTTTTACATTTCAAGTCCAATTTGGAACTGGGGGGTCTAGCCTATGGGCACCCATTGTTAATTTCGAATCATGTTATAGGAGGTGATAACTTAAAGACTTTTACATTAGATATTCCTTTAAAAAAAAATAAAAAAAAAGGGTGATAGTTTATAAGTCAAGCACTAACATCGAAAATATATCACTTTATCTCTTTGTCTAATTTTTCTATCACGTGACAAAGTGTAGGTAACATACAGATCTAGAGCGTAGTAAATAAATGAATTGCAAAAGATTGATACGGGACTAACGAATTTATGAGAGAAGGGGAGGGGGGCGGGGGAGATGACTGATGTATGCTGTGTAGTTCGTGTGTGAAAGGAAAGTTTGAGATTAGCTGACTTTACGGCCGAAGTGTTTGAACTTTGGTTTCCATATGTTCTTTAAGGGTCCATCATGACGACATATCTATAAACTGAGTGCACATGATCCATGCAAAGAGATAAGAACGAGCCGTTCACTTATCTCGTATAATTGCAAAAAAATGGTGCCACCCCAAGACCAAAAGTTTCAAGATCGCAACAAAACGTGCTAGCAAAGTATTGTTTTCCAGCAACATGAAGGACCCCACTAGGGCGATGAGGATCTTACGCGGGATCCACACACAGAGAAGAGGGATGGGGAAGTGGTTGAGCCCCATGTCAATCTCTCTCTCTCTCTCTCTCACACACACACACACACACATATACATATAGTATATATAATATGTATACAAACAATAGACATGTACAAATAACACAATTTTAATATATATATTAAAAAAAAAAGAACAAATGGGGAAGAGCTCCATCCAGTCACCTCGCCTTGTCACTTCCTCGTCTCCCACCTCCGTCCACTAACTTTTTTCCCAATGGCGGAACACCAACTTCATATCTATACTTGAATCATTTCTTGTGGCGTAACTATTGAAGTCAAAAGGATAGGGTGAGTTGCCGTACTTAACAATTCGCACATGGTTGGGCCGTGGGAGATTTTGGGAAGCCCGCGATCTTACCTTATCAACCACATCAGTTGGTGTAATTACTCAACATTAGTAGTTAATATTATAGCAACGACATAACTAATCAAGAAAAAAAAAAAAAGAAACGAGGAGGCATGTTTCATATGAACAAAATAAACGAGGGGTAATCTAGGTTATTTATTATAGATATAGAAATCAGATAATCACAAATTGGTAATTCAAATTAAACCGGTCTCCTCTATTTATGAATTTCCGTCTTGTTAATAAAACTAATCTGATAAAATAAGATGTATTAGGGGAGAGAGAGACATAGAGATTTATACCTCATAACAAGCGATTAGCAACTTTGCCCTGCCGAGCGAGTCAGTGCTGACAGACCATCCCTGACCATTTTGTTCCCTAAACAAAAATCCTCTCTACTACTCGCTATGCCCACATGCACAAACACTTCACCTTTCTTTTTTTTTTTTTCTCATTTCTTCAGCTTAAACCTCAGCTGGAAAAAGCCTGCTCAATTCGGGTAGCCTTTTCCTGCTCAAAAAACACTGGTCCTACGCTTCAACATCCGGCCAAACCTGAAAAAATGAATACATATGCTTGCCAATTCCAAGCATGACCCATCATTCCACGTCTGACACTTGTACGCTTCCACAGTCCTGTCAGCTCCATGCTAGTGTGTATGTGTGTGTGTATATATTTATATATATTCTCTGGCTAATTTAATGACCAGAAAATTCTTGTTGTTTAGAACATAAATGAAAATAAAAGGCAACAGACCTTCCTTGATGCATGTCCGTCATAATAATAGCTAAAGTAAATGTAGTCGCCAATAGGCATTACTCCATACGAGGTCTTCAAACTTCGAAGGTGCGTGAGAGAAAACGACCCTCGACAAAGAGTCTCAATTTCTCAGCCCATTATCACAATTGTATCAGCAATATATTGCAATTGGTT
Source organism: Kandelia obovata (assembly GCA_021464305.1). NCBI lineage: Eukaryota > Viridiplantae > Streptophyta > Magnoliopsida > Malpighiales > Rhizophoraceae > Kandelia > Kandelia obovata. The sequence goes on from CM038488.1 coordinate 1,052,188, forward strand.
GCAGAATCTAGTAACATAACAGAGTTTCTTAAGTTTAGAATTTAAATTCTATTTCTGAATAACTAAAGGAAAATGGGATTTGGAGAGCCCAGCAACTCTAGCATTTATTTGTGAAATATGGGTAAAATATATATATATATATATACTTCATAGAGGCTAAATATGCTTGGGAGAAATTAAAAAAAAAAAAACCCTAAGAAGGGTCAGTTATGACTTGAAATTAACATGGTCTGACAAAAGAGAGTTGGGGTTTTATACCTTACACATTAATATGGAACTGGAAGTGGAAAGTTGTCGACATTGAAAACTGTACAAGATCAGCGTCGAGTGTCAAGGACAATGTAGCTCAATTCTTCTAACTTCCCACGGCCCAATTTATGACATGTCGGATATGAGGCAAAGAAAGGTCAAGAAACGTTGCTTTCAAATAGATTCATGGCATCATTTTGCCTCCAATAATCAGCCTCCAATTCTATGCCACGTGTATTTTGTGTGTTCCATGCATGTGTACATACTCAGCAATCAATCGAGTATTATATATATATATATATATATATATATAAAGCCTTTTGCATTTCCAAAAATATTTACAAAAAGCTTTAAAAAGTCAAGGTCCCTCAAATCTATAGGTATATCTTTTTAGGCATATAGCAAGCAATAGGATACTCATGTAGTTAATATCACGGCTGCACTAGCCAAGGTTCACTTAATGTGCATTCAATTCTAAAAAATCACTTTTCTCCCTCCTCAATTTTCTTCTAATATTTTTTGAAAAAACATATAGTTATCCTTGCCAGATTATTTTGTGGAAAATCTTATCCCCTAAATCCCATAACAAAATTTCATTCTGAAAATAAATCATCGATGAAATATTAAACAATTAATGCATGAAAAAAAAAAAAAAAGATTTGAAATCAACTTTGTCATGTTTATTTGAAATTTCTTTTGGTGTTAAAAGAAAAGGCTCCATCCTTAACGCAGCCGATCACCATTGATCCTCAAACTTCAATGCTGGCCTGCCTAATGAATTTTTAAGAGTTCAGAACCTGTATAGGTCAATGGAGGTTAAATCCCACAGAGGAAAACACAAATGAAAACTGGATTTCGAGAACTATCTAAAGATGTATAAATGTTGGGTATGACTGTAAGATTATATATAAACAAGTTAAAGAGAATGGTTGAGTTTCCAAAAAATAAAAAATAAAACAAAGAAAGGGTCATTTATTCCAAGGGTCTAGTGCTAGTCCTACCCAACACAGGATTGAAATAAAATAAAATAAAAAACTAGGAAGTCTACAATCACATCTATACCACTTACTGAAAATGGTCCAGCACACATGTTTGGCCCAAAGTGTCTCTCTTTTGAGTTTCAATCCGTCTGGGACTCCAACAATCGCTTCGAATCTCCATGCCCAACTAAAACCAGCAAAAACAGTACCACTAGTCACTTGCGGTAACCACCCAGCTCTAGCTGGGTTGTAAAATATTGGCCTGTAGCATGTATAGCTAATAAACGATCTTGGATAGACCAATAATGTGACTGAGTCGACCCAAAATAATAAGAATGATAGTTGACCCCCCCCCCCAAAAAAAAAAAAAAGAAAAAGAATAACAGAGTGACTGGGGTAAGGTTGGTGTCTGGGCTCAAAGTGCCCATCTAACTTAAAGCTCAACTTTCTATTTTTACAATGGTAAGCAATTATTTTATCTTTTTTTTTTATAACATTTTAATAGTTTAAAAATCAAATTTTATTTTTGAAATATTAAATTTTAATCATTTGAATGGGGTATAAGGTGTATACAATTTTTTTTCAAAAAAATTATTTTATTGTATAACTTACAATCTAATATACTTTCTAATAGACCTTAAAAAAAGTCTCAGGCTATTTGAACATGCTAATATGTACTTTATTTATCAATAAGAATAAGCTAAACTATATAAATATATATATATATATATATATATTATAATTTACTTAGTCTTGACTTGAATTTCTTTTTAGTATCTATTATTTACTTAAACCCCATTTAAATTTCTCTTCAGTCTTAGATTTTCACTTTTTTTTTTTCTTTAACAAGTGCTATCAAAATTGAGACGAATTACACTTGTCAAAAATAAAATCTAGATGCACACTCCAAAATTAGGGATCAAGCAAGATAAGATTGGGCTCACAAATAGATCCAAAGTAAGCCCAATGCTCGAATTTCTTTTCAATTTTATGCTCTAGCGTTCTCTCCTAACACCAACTCCCCGTTGCAATTAACCAAAGAGTTGTCTTGTATAGACTCCCATGGTCTCCATCTTGCTTGGGGGGTTAAAGACACACGACTTTCCATCTGGACCGATGTCCATCCAATAATAATAATAAAAATAAAAAACTATTAATCTCGATTAGCTTTCTTCAAGAATCATCCCCTCTTGAAATGAATGAAATATGAAATGCCTTTTCATTCATATCCACAACATCAAAAGCCATACACAATCAAAACTTTAGTCATTAGTCCATTGTCTTTAATTGGCAAGGAACATAATAAAAGGTAACGAGACTTTTGGTTGGTATGGAAAGGAGACTGGATAAAAACATGCAGAACATGACTTCTTTTTCTCATATAAAATGGATTTTGCTTGCATGCATGTATGATAGCCAATCTTTACGCTCGTGTTGTAGTATGTCTTTAACTTAGGAAATGATACAAGGACGAATGATTTTACACAGTAAGCTTCTTCTCTTTTATTTCATGGCATTGTATTTATATAAGAATGCTTGTGTTGTAAGCAACATGCGTGAGAGACGGGCAGAGACGCTAGAAGCAGAGCAACCTTTAGCAACGCCTTCCGGTGAGTATGTTTTGAGCTCCCAACACGGCATATAGAACATTCATTTAAGGAAATTTTATGATACAGAGAACATCAAAAGCCATCTCATCAATTGTCCGAGTCACAGAAGATTAAAACAATTTATAGAAAGAAAATCCAGAAGAATTCTTGGCATCAACTTTTACACAAACCAAAAATTATACACGGGTAACTCAGAGAAGCCATGAGATCAGCTAAATATCACAGTAGTTGGTCCAGATATGGATCTCTCGGAGGTTTTTCTCCACCTAGATATCCTGATACACCTTGAGAAACCCCTGTTACCAAGTTATTCAACCAGGAGGTGCCCCAAGCCAGCCATCCAGATTGCGCCTGTTGCTGATTTGCCTCTAGCATGCTCCTCTGCTGTTGCTCAGCTATCATATCTTGCCACATTTTTGCCATAATCTCCCTGATAGCTTCAACACCCTTATTCACTACGTCCCTTGGAGGAATGATGAGTGGATTTTCATCCAGGTTGAGCTTACCTAGATTTTGAAGCCTACAAACTGAGTAGGGAAGAACTCGTATTTGGTTGTTACTCAGATCAAGCTCCCTGAGGTTGGATAGATCGCCAATTGTTTCAGGAAGCTCGGTAAAGTCACTGAAGTTGCTGCTCACGTTCAGGACTTCCAGAGTTATCAATCTCCCAATTGCACGTGGCAGGCCATGAAGCTCATTGAAGTGAACATCCAAATATCTCAAAGATTTCATTTCACAGATAGATTGCGGAAGGAAACAGATCTTATTCAGCTGGATGGAAAGCCTTTCAAGATTCATCAATCCATACCCAATATTTGTTGGCAAAGACATCAAGTTGTTGAAGCTTGCATCCAACTCAACCAGTGAGCTGCATGAAGAAAGCAGAAACCAAAGAAACTTTTTACTTTAGAGTATGAAAGCCAATCAATTAAGAAAAGCAATCAATTAATGAATATCAGACCTGCAGAGGGCAATACTTTCTGGAAGGGCTTTCAACTTGTTTCCAGAGACATTCAGGACCTTAAGCTTACGTAACAATCCAATTGATTCCGGCAGTGACTCTAGTATATTAGAAGATATGTCAAGCTGCTCAAGCTTTTCAAGTCCTGCTATTGAATCAGGAAGGACCTGTTGTCCCCAGGCATTTGGATGAGATATTAATTAGATAAAAGGAAAAAAAATCCTAGCTAAGCTATCTCTCAATTCGCTAAATAGTATCCAACAGTCACATCAACCATAAACTGAGATTCCTCAATTTCCCAAGCTAGTCATATGAATTTGCTCCATAGGTTTCAAATGAATGAAGATACAACTTTTTTTAGTCAAATAACTATTAATTTAAAGTTTAGCCAATGTCCATAATTAACGGAAAAAAAAAAAAAGGAAGAATAAATTTTAAACCATATAAACATAACATAATCTGTCAACCTAAAAACTCTTATGCTCCCAAAGATGGTAAGAAATCATTTATTACGTACACCCATGTAAAAGACTTCATAAGATAAAAGAGCAATAGAGAAATGATAGAATCAACAACTTCAAAGGTACAGAGTTTTAGGTTTTTAGTTGGAAGCAAACTTATTCACATTCCACATAATGCTTGCAAAACACAGCTTAACGTACCAAATTCTTTCAATGAGATATTGTTCTGCAACAAATGCAATCCAAACTGCAAGGTCCCTCGAGTTCATCTCAGATTAACCAAAGCAATTCCAATAAACTCTATGACAGTATAAAGGAGCATCAAGCTATTAACATATCTAATTCATTATAATTAAGCCTGTAAGAGACCAACTCTTAAATTCAATATGGCCCCTTTATTGGATATTAACTCGTCAACAAATCATTAATCCAAAGGTGCTGGAACTCAATCAACTAAACAAACGTACTCAAATAATTTATGAGCAATGCTATTTAGTCCGACTAAATTTCCCGAAACTAGCTCGATTCCACTAAGGCACTTAAGCAGATAACAATCTTATCATTTTATCACAAGAAGATAGGTTTAGTTGGTTTAAATAACATTATTCATACTTTATAACCAAAAAAAAAAAACAAACTGTGATCACAAGCTATCATTGTGTACACTTATTAATAGCACATATATATAGAGACCTGTAATTGATTGTGAGAAAGATTAAGCAGGAGCAACCCATGAAGAGTACCAAAGGCCTCAGGGATCAAAGTCAACTGACGACCAGAAATATCCAATCTTTCCACAACCCCACCACTCTGTGCTTCTTTCAGTACAGCAACAAGCTCCTCATTCACTTGGAAATCCTCTATCTCTCTCTCAACAACCTCCCTGTAAACCCCAACAAGCCTCTCTTCCACATCCCTCAACTCCCTCTCATGTTCCTCATAAATCTCCTCCAATCTCACTGCCGCCCTATATATCTCCACCTCCTTTCCGCCATCGCCCAGTTCTTGGACTTGGGTCATCCTGGATCGGGCTGTGGATACCACATCCGGGTGGGGTCGGGGTCCCATGGCTCTGAGGAGGGCATGGGTCTGGGTGAGGGTGCTAGGAATGGCTTGGGTTAGTAAAGATGCAACTTTTGGGTTGTTTAAGTGGGGAAATTGGGTCAATGAACTTTGGTTGACTTCTGGGTTTGGTGGATGCGAGCTTTGATCGACTTGGGAAAGGAGATAAGAGAGAATTGGGAATTCTTTTGGATCCATTGCTCTCAAGAAGTATCTGAAGTTGAACTGACTAGAAACAAGATAACTTTTAATACGAGACTCAAGCATAAAGACACAACTAGAAAATACCAGAGAAACCGAAGCCGATGATTGCTAGTCCTGATGATTAAAATTTGATAATTAACAAAATTAGCGACTTGTACTAAAAACTTTCTACTGGTAGAAATTTAATCATCAACCAAATTTTTAATTTAATAATAATTTTATGTATTTTTTTAATCAAATGCTTCTTTTTTTAATAAGAAATTAATTACTTTTGTTTTGATTTCTTTTTTTTTTCCAATAAAACTCAACGATAAATCAACCGGAGCTTTATTACTCGGGTTCAAAATAATGTCCAAATTACATTTTTATTAACGTGCATATTTATAATTTTTATTTTATATATATATAAAGTGAAATTTTCTGGACTGAGAAAACTAACTGTCAAATCTGCAGGGACTTTTTATTTTTTTTTTGGTGGATGATTTAATTTTAACAGTTTTACCACCAGATCAAACTTTTGTTAGCTAATCAAATCAAACTTTGAAAACATTTTTTTGTGTATTTGTTATAAATAACGTATCATTATTTAATATAAAACTCAAATTTACTTTGTTCTGCAATTTATCCATGTTGGGAAGTAGCTTGGAACTTTACTTACTGTTGCTGCCCCAATATGCTCTTATAATCTAGAATAGGAAAATAATATTGATTAATAATCAGCATTGTCGTTAAATTACAACAGATCAATAATTAACAGTGGAAACATATGTTGCCATCACCCGTAACAAAACAGAAATTACCTAGAATTACGTGGACAAGACTGGAAAGTAATGGAGAAATTGAAGGATGGTGTGCTTGGTTTTAACTCGAATGAATAACTGTTGTTCTAACTGACATTAAAAACATTCAGCCTCTCGTATACAATGTTTAATGCATTCGACGTTGAGATGTTCAATAGAAGGACGATAAGCTAAAAAAAAAAAAAAAAAAATTGTTGAAGTGTTCAATAAAAGAATTTAGTTACCAACTCTTTTTTGCCAAACGTGTGCCTAAAGAAATATCTAACTCTATTTTAATGAAGTTCAATGAATAAACGCTAGTTGGTTGTGTGTTTTATTTTCTTCTTCTTCTTATTTTTCTTTTTCATTTCTTTCTTTTGCAAATCAAAATTTGTTGATTTAGAGAGCCAGGTTTCTCCTAACTTTTTTTTTGGGGTTAAATCTCCTAACTTATATTAGTAAATGGCAAAGAGACATGAAGTAACTACCAAGTCTTGCACTACTGGCGAAGATCTTACTCTTTTATTTTATTTTATTTTTGTTGTTCCCATGGAAGGCTGGATCAAATATGTGAGTGTCATGGGGGTGCTATACCAACCCACATTGGCCACAGGTTTGCCTCATTCTTTGCCATCTTCATCGTTTATTAATGTTCCAACTTGTTCTCAAATCTCCTCTTCAACTGGTACAGCAAAGGGAATCTTCCTTTTGAATGCTAAGTGAGTGGAGAGCTTTCTTTTAGGGTAAAAAATCATAGCTTTTCTCCTTCCTTATTCCCTCATGTTGTTTTGGAGCAAAAGGGTCTCTTGCTGCTTTGCATTGTATCTATAACATTGATTTCCAGTGTCAGTCATCCCCTGCATTTAGGTATTTTGGTGCTCCTGATATGCAAAGCTCTCTGGTTCATGAATCAAATTATGTATCCCTATCCCATGATCAATTGGTTCTGGTATCCAAGGTCCCCATTGTTCCTGATATTCCATGGTCCCGCTTATTGTTTCCAATGATATTGCCATTGCTTCTGGGCTAGGACACCCACTGTATGCTTTGAATGGGGTGCCTTCAAAGCAGAGATTAGGCATATCTGGTCAAAGGGGAACACAAATCAGTTAGTTATGACCCATGTCTCAAGATTGCAAAGATGTGAAAAAAAAAAAGCTATAAATGAGCATATATTCGTCCATCTTCGTGGACATATGACTCGGGCAGTGCAATGCAGTGAAGAACAAAGGCTTTGAGCCCTGAGTGTAGAACTTAAATGAAGAGCAAGACCTCTTGCGAACCCAGGTATAAGGGAGGGCGGAGAGAACTTTATAGGAAGACACGAAGCCATGAGCGCCTACGGCAAAGGACTATTGGCCTAATATACAAGGAAAACTGATATTATTCCATTAAAACTTGAAGAAATTACAATGCATAAGGCCAACACAGACAACTCCTACAACCTAAAATGCGAGTACAGGGTCACATAGCAAGTGAATTGGCTGGATCAAGGTCAATAGGAACTCAAACAAACAAGATAGACTTGCAGGAAGTAGGGTCTGGCACGAGGCCACAGCTATAAGTTCAATTTAAACTGAATGCTTAGCCAAGGCTAGGGCCAATTCTCTACGGCCGAATGCTTCTCAGAATTCTTCGCATAACATACTGATAAACTTAAAATTAAAGGATGGTGTAACAGATTGATTATCACCTTAATGCCCCATCAAGAGGACGAAAAATGGATGAGAATTTGCAGTTGGCAATTGTGACCAATGGTTCTTCGCATCTTGAAGAACATTCTCGCCCTCGTCACCTTGATTAAAACTTAAATCATTAATTGACCTGCAAATAAAAATACAGTTAGAACGGATCAGAAAAACAATTTATCAAAAAACCAAACCCACAGGAAAGAAAAAGGAAAAAAGAAATGAAAATGAAAACTAAAGAGAAAGACAACAGAGCAAACGGATGAGGACAACGCATGAAGATGAAGAACTGGGAATTAAGGACGGTGCCGGGAACGGCAAAAGCATCATTCAGACACGACACGCAGTCGCCAAGCAAAGCAGACACAGAACCTAGACGATAACGAAGACAAACGTGGCAACACGCAACAAATGGGAATCGGACAATGGTCAATGGAGGATTGTACTAAAAGCTGTGAACGGCATATTAATGGAGAATTGTACTAAAATGTCCCAAACAACAAAATTAACACAAACTCACCATATCACATAAGTCTTGGACTGAAAATTCATTAATTTCCCGACGGACCGAAAATAAAAAGCCAATCCTTCTTTTTTAAAAAAAAATAAAAAAAAAGGAAAATTTCCTTTTACAGTCCTTCAGTTACATCCAACATCCACTAGCACATACTTAAAATTTGTTTTCCTGTTTATAATAATTTGTTTCTAGCAATTTCCCCCCCCCTCCCAACGCTTCTATTGCCAGTAATTCCCATTGTGAACAAGGCAGATATGTGTTGGGCTTCCATGAGAATGGTAACCATAACCAGGAATCCACTTCACCGGATAGGCCACCGGCTTTGATATCTGGCGGTAGCACCGTGGGGTGAAACCGGGAACTGCCGCGGTGAACGGCGACGAGGAAGAGGAAGATGATGATGATCTGGAGGAGGAGGCAGAGAACGGAGGCTGAGGTAGAGGAGGAGAAAAAGGAGAGGTTTTTTTGGGTGGCGACAGAAAAGCTCTGATCTTTAAAGACCCAGTTGGCGTGACAGCCCGATCGTACTCTTCGATGAGATTGGCAAGATCCTCATCGGAAGTGATCGATACCAGAGCGTCAAGATCCTCCGCCGGCAGCTGACAGCGTAGATTCACGACGGCACCACACAACTCTCCCATCTTCAACAATAACTCTGAAGATACCATGATTCCACTTCACCATCAAATAATAGTTTTTTTAAAATTAAAAAAAAATTAAGGAAATAAATTGGATAATGGGCTCACCGGAGAAGGAGGTGGAGCGGTCAACAGAGAGGACACGGGTTTCGCCGCCGTGGTAACGGAGCCTGCCGTCCGGGTAACGTGGGACGATCAAGCCGCCGTAGCTGCAGAGGAACTTGATAGCGGAGGTGGAGGAGGAGGGCTTGAGGCGGTGGTGGTGCTGTCTCTTATACACATCTAGATGTGTATAAGAGACAGCCGTTACCACGGCGGCGAAACCCTGTCTCTTATACACATCTAGATGTGTATAAGAGACAGCACCACCACCGCCTCAAGCCCTCCTCCTCCTGTCTCTTATACACATCTAGATGTGTATAAGAGACAGGAGGAGGAGGGCTTGAGGCGGTGGTGGTGGAGCTTGGCGGTGACGGTGGATGCGTCGAGCGAAGGTCCGACCATACTTGTAGAAAGAAAGATCAGTAGCTTCGCAGACGCTCTGGAGCCACCTCTTCAGGCGCTGTCTATATTTATAGAAATTATTATTATTTTTTTCCTTATTATTTATTTATTTTCTCTTTTTCGTTTTACAGACGGAAAAAGAAATAGGGTGGGGTCCATTCGCAATGGTCGGACGAGGAAGATTCCTCGGGAGTCGAGACCTCGGAACAGCAGTTAGGCAAAAATTTCAAAGGCTCTTTGCCCTCATTAATAAGGGCCAGTGAGTTATAAAAGGTAAAACTTTTAACCTAAATATTAATTTTTAACGCTTTCTTAATACCCTTTCCATATTCACTTTACATATTGGACCTCTTTCTCTTTTTATTTTATTATTATTTTTTAATAATAAAATGATATATTATAAATATATTAATTATTTTATTTGTGAGGTAAAATTAAGTCTATTCTTTATATATATATATATATATAAAATAAATATGACTTTTTATTTATTAAATTTGAATAATTTTTTATTTTTAATTTTAATATTAAAAAATTTAAAATTTATTATTATTTATCTAAACACCTAAATTTATATGATGCATAGTTTTTTTTTTTACATATTTATGTACATTTAAATTGTGACTACAATAAAAAATTTAAAAAATACACATAATTTTAATTTAATAATTAATGTACAGTTTAAATTAAGAATTATTCTTTATATTGCAATTTTTTTTTATCTAGAGACTTTTTTTTTTCAATATTGCTCCCACGTTAACATCATTATTAAAAAAAAAAGTTTTTATTCTTACTCTTATGTTAATTCTATAACGTAATATATTTATAATTAGAAATTAAATAATATTTAAAATGTTGATTGACATAATATATTTTTTAAAAAAATTTATATAAATTTAATTTAATAATTTAAATTATCTACATATTTTTTACGTGTTATATCAAATAATAATTTAAATTTTACATAACACATACGAAAATTTTGCAATAGACTTAGCAAAAAGGTACTCAACAAAAAGGTGAGGGCGAGAGCATTATTAACTAAAATTTTTAACACAAAGAGTAATTCTAATTAGAAAAATGCTTAAAGTAAATTTTTTTAAAAAAAAAAAAATTGTAATGCGGGAAAATAATTCTCGATTTAAGCCTTAACCGTATTAGTAACCAGTATGGTCATTGCAAAATCCCGCATTACAACAATTTAACATCCGTTGTCGGCAATCTTTAAATCAAAATCTTAATTTTGTTGATTTACCTGCTAGAAATCATTATAATAATAATAAGCATTGGAAAATCTTGGTTTATAACGGCTAGATTTCCTTTGTAAATTTTAATCTGTAAACAAATAGTTGGCTTAAAAGTTTGTCTAAATATTGATTACCTGTTAATAATCCATGATTCGATGCATAATATTCAATGACTTACATGTCATCTGTCTGTTGAATTAGCAGTTCAATTAAGCATTGATTACATAACAGGTTTAAAAAAAAAAAAAAAAAACGACGAAAACAAGTGGGAAAAAAAGAAAATAAAAAATAAGAGACATATAGATAATATTTTTTTTTTTGGGTATATCGGCCCCCAGCTAGCCTACATCCAACCAAATGTAACATTACCTATCACGAGAGGTTCGTGTGAGTCACCTCCACATCTGCCGTCAGGATCATTGGCATGGCTATCAACCTGGGGCATTGCAATTGGCATGGCAATGGGTTCCACGTCCAGTTTGTCTGGAAGTGAAAAGATTCAATTCAAGCCTCTGTGGGAGCCCATCCGAGTCCACAAAAACAGGTGCCAGGATCGACTGGGGCTGCAGGTTGCATGCTCCCAGGGAAAATTTATTATTTATAACGAATATTCCTTTTGGTATCTTTTTCATATAATTTATTCATAATTTTATATCACATAATAAATAAAATTTAATTAAAAAAATAAATAATATTACAAATATTTTTAATTAGTTGCTTATGATCATAGTTACATTCTACCCAATTATCATATTATCGAGAAAGAAAGAGTAATTGAACCTTATAAATATGGTCACTGTATATTGTATATCTAATAGGTTAATTTTTTTTTGAGAAAAAAATTAATAATCTTGTAATAAGTGGTATCAAAATAGTCTTCGCCATTTGTCCAGGATTAAATAGTTGTGGATACGGGTCGGATTCAGGTTGGTCCGAGCGCCTACATGTTGAAATGAGGGTCGACCCAGAATATTAAGCCCTTTTAGCTTCTGGTGTCTTAATCCGAACTAACCAAGATTTACATGTTGTGTTAAAAAAAAAAAAAAAAAACAAAGAGCACAGAGAGAAAACACAACAATTTTGTCTTCTTGTAGCCGCAATAGATTGTTCACTATTAGGCAGTTCAACTCATCTTTGCTGTTGATGTTGATGTTTTGTTTTCAAGTAATACAAATGTCATTCTCGTTTTATTATTGAGCAAAAAAATAAAATAAAATGACATCACCTAATAGACAACTCTTTAAGGAAAATGATAGTGTCCTCAAAATATTATCCAATTATCAGAATTTATATATATATATATATATGAGAGTGACATTTGCTTGATACATATATCGTATGTGTGATGATTTGTTGCTAATCAAATGTTTAATCTCCATATTGATTGAATCCATTTCAAAAAAGGCAACCAAAATAATAATAATAATAATAATAATAATAATAATAATAATAATAATAATGGAAATCCGAATTGTTACAACACCATTTTTAAAGGTCGACTGCATTTTAAGATGGAGTTATGGAGGTTTGAGCTGAAGCCAAGATTCTTCTTCTATCTTTAGTCACTTTCATGGGCTTATGTCATGCAAAATTCCAAGGCAGCTCCTGTGGGCGGGCGTGCCATGGGGTCCTACCTTTTTGCTCATGAGCTTGCTCTGCATGTCCATAAATTATTGTTGTTTTTGCGTTATTTTCCAAAAGGTGCTTATAGCCTCTTTCCTGAGAGAATAATGCACTTTGCTTGTTTCATTGGCTATACGCGTGGAACTTTATTGTGCAGTATTTTTAGTATGTCCAAAATGCCGAATTGCAAATATTATATAGTGGTGGTGGCGAAGAGTTTAATTATTATTCTTTTATTTTGTTGTTTATCATTATTAAATTTAATATGTGATTTATTTTTAAAATTTATCGATCACCAAAATTTTCATGTTATATAATTTTTTAAGGTGTTATTAAAATTTTTATAATAAAAAAATTTAATTGGGAATTTTTATAATAAAAGTAAATTTATATTTTGTTCACCACTTCAGCTCGATAAAGTTAAAAATTTTTGGATTATAATGGTTTCTTAATATTCATGTTCGCTATATTTTTGGTGAAGCTATCTGTATTGCAAGAATTATGATCTACATTGCTTTTTGTGCTGCTCTTTTTGCTTTTCTCCTGAACTGCATGAATGTAAACGGAACCTCTTTTTTTTTTTTTTTTTTTCAACTTTATTCTGATAGAAGAAAACGGGAACAATGATATTTGCCTTCAGTTTGATTTGAGGAATATTGGAATGTATGCAATTAAAATCCAGACCATACAATCTCTTCCACACGTGGCATGGACCCAATAAGCCACTTGTAAATGGGATGAGGAGGCCTCCTTTGTCTCCACCGTGAAACCGCCCACAGGATCCCCAGCTGGCGATGATGTGGACAGAAGAAACGACGGAGGGATCAGTTGTCGTTTTGGGGAAATCCTATGCGGCAACACGTGTCAACTTGAATACCAAGATAAACATTCAGGAAAATGGACCCCACTACAGGATGTAAACAGGGTCGTGGATGGGCGTTATATGAAGCTCTAAATTTAACAGGTCACAATAGTTGGTTGAAAATATGAATTTAAATAGCATTTTTTTTTAAAAAAATAAAAATAAAAATTTATGAACACGAGACATATCTAATTTCTCTCTCTCTCTCTCTCTCTTAACTCATGAAATTTCACTTTTTCTTAAATTCACATTCTTAATCTTTTATTTTTCTTCACCTTTTTACTCCTTTTTTTTGGGGGGGGGGGTTTCTAACCATTAGTATGTTTCTTGAGTTTTTTTTTTTTATTACTACATATGATTGCACGATGAATATATATATATATATAAACCCTTTACCTTTAACATGTTCCTTTTAAAAAGGAGAATGAATGGGTTTGATTTTTAACAAATATTTAAGTCAGAATATAATTTGACAAAACTGTTTGAATGGCGACCATTGCATTCAGAAAACTCTGTTAATTGGTTGAAATATGGTTTAGACGACAAACTAAGCCGCGAAGAGAAACTAGTCAGGCTGTATCTAACTTGCGTGTAGCATATACACACTTGAATGACTGCTTTCTAGCACTGCCGAAAACGAAGAGATGGTTGGGGAATTTGGGAGATTCTTCCAAACTCATTGATGCATGCAACTCGAAGAGAATATCATTTGATTGTTAAAAAAAATGCTATTCATAACATATTCGTGTTTGATTGAGTAGCACTGAGAGTCGTTCTTTAAAACACGTAAAAAAACGAGTTTGACTTTCAATATTGTAATATGATTAAAAAAGAAAAGAAAAATTATTCATACGATGAAAAACCCAAATGGAGGATGGGGCCTCCGTGGGCCTTAGCACATTCCCATTTCTGTGGGAATTGGTAAACGATTGTAGAAAGATGGGCAGAGCGGACTTGGACCCTCTGGTTCTTGATGGACTAAACGTATGAACACTCGTGCAGTTCCCAAAAAGTTTACGAGGACTGGGACACCTAACTCTAAAATATGATTAAATTTTTTTTATATTAAGAATAAAAAAATAATTTATAAATTTAATTTATTAAAATTTGAATCAACTTAAATTCTAGTATTTACTTAAAATTTTAAATAGGTTTTCTGAGTTACCTGTAGAGTGGGTATTGGGTCTTATGTCAAATGTTGGACCCCAAAATATGGGCTAGACATATTCCTCTAGAGTGGTTTAATATGGGTGCCTGGCAATAATGATGGGCATCAATCCAATCTCTCTGACCTGATTTTGGATCTGACATGTTGCTTCCTGTAATGTGGTAGTCCAGTGGTGGACTCATAAAAAAAGAATGTAGTAGTCCAGTGGGGAAAAACCCTCCTGACATGGGCCACAGTGGAAAAGCCTTGCCCATTTTATTTCCATTAAATAAAGCAAAGAATTCCTGAAAAACCTTTTGGTTAGGAGAGCATGAGCAATTCTTATTTTGTGACACTTAAAAAAAAAAAAAAACAAACCTATAGAATCTATTTTGGCTGTAAATGTGATGAACGGAAGCAGAAACCTGATTTGGTGGTCACTATTACAAGTTTACAACAACCTATTCTAGCTTTTGGATGAAGTATCTAAAAATGATGATTTTTATTTCTGCTAAACATTTCTGCCTATGATACTTCCAACTTCATAGATCCTCCAGAAAGAATAAGAACCACTCATTTTAAGCAAGCTGTCAAATCAACACTCACCTACTTTTGAACCCAAAAATGAGACACAAAAAAAAAAAAAAAAACAAAAAAACAAAAAATTCTTCAAAACTCTGATATGCACCCTCCATTGTTCTTCTAATCTTATTTCACCACATGCTTCTGTGGCAACAATCTACCTGAACAAATCTATATATCGATATTGCTTTCTGTTTTCATTTTCTCTTCTGCTGGTTTCTAAATCCTATATAAAGAAATGACTTCCTCTTATTGCCTATATTCTGCAAGAAATGCCATCAAACCAGAATCTATCCTTCTTCACAATTATCACTTCTATGCCCCAAAATTTGCCTCCCATGAAACTAAGAAAGAGATTTTTATCTTTAAGCCACGTCAGCTTCAAGCAAAGGCATCTCTTCCCATTTTGAGATTCAAGAACTTTGAACTTACACACCCTTTTGCCAGCATATCATCTTTTGCAGAAGATGGAGGTGAAGAAGAGCAAAAAGAAGGAATAGGAACTCAGAAACATCAAGAAAGAGTAAAACCCAATGAAGATGAATCCCCTGGGATGGCTCAGGCCTTTCACATCTCTTCAAGCATAACCTCAGCTATCTCTATATTCATAGCACTTGCTGCTCTCATTCTTCCCCTCTTTATGACGTCTGTGGTGCAGGGTCTGGGATTGAAGATTAAGTTGTTATCATATGCAACACTTCTGTTTGGTTTCTATATGGCTTGGAACATAGGGGCCAATGATGTGGCCAATGCCATGGGAACTTCTGTGGGGTCCGGGGCATTGAGTCTCCGGCAAGCTGTGTTGATTGCTGCTGTTTTGGAGTTCTCAGGAGCATTGTTGATGGGTACCCATGTCACTAGTACAATGCAGAAGGGCATTCTTGTGGCCAATGTGTTTCAAGGGAAGGATTCTCTGCTCTTTGCTGGCCTGCTCTCTTCTTTGGCTGCTGCTGGTACTTGGTTGCAGGTACGATTTGAGCCCTTTATATGATTGTCTTAATTTATTGTCAAGTAACGCATTTAAGCCTCATATCTATTCAAAAGCTCAAGGTAATAGGTGTCCGAACCACCAAGTAGTGGGTGCACGTAATTGTGTGAACCAAGCTTAGATAATAGAATGTCAAATAACGCATTGGAATCTCATATCTACTTGTGAAATTTTAAACTACAGGGTGGTGAAACTCAGATATTATAAGCCATGTTAGATCCTTATACTTGAGCCATGTTAAATTTTATACTCTCAACAGCTATGAAATCCTATTTCAAGTATTTGAATTGGGGTCTTCTAATGGAGGTGTGTGAGACTGAATTAAAGAGGATCCGCTGTTGGTCAGTTTCTTGCCGTTTTAGTTTATGGACTGATGCGTTCATGCCGGCATCATTCCAGCATTGGGACTTAGTGAAAAAAAGGGACTCTTATGTTAGTTTTCAACGAAAAAGACGAAATTATTTAAACTTTGGGAGAAAACCAACCTCAGGCAACAGTTTAGGATACATGATACATGACAAACTCTTTCAAGTGGCATGTATCTATAAAACTTCTTGGTATATAATTTGTTTCCTACCCTCAAGTATTGTAGCTGCAGGCAATTTTTGTCTTGCATAAAGTTTTTCATCCAAATCACAGATGTTATTCATATATCTGTAACTATTGGTGACTTTGATAGAGCTTTGTAATTGGTTCCTGAAATTGGCAGTAATTGGTTCATTTCCATCATCGTGCAATTGCCCCAACATGCAGGACAAAATGGGAAGGTAATTCCTAGAAATGTGTCGGTCCAAATGCAAAAGAACATAAAAACTGTTATGTATTCCTCAAAAATTTCCCCTCTACCACTCCTTTGTGGTTCAAGATCCCAGTTGGGAGAAAATTTTGAACTATTTGACTAGGAATGCCTCTCAATATGCCACTGGTAAAGATCCAATATTGCTTAAAAATTTGCAAGTAGACAATTCCAAAGTGAATTTTTCTTATGCAGGTGGCATCTTATTATGGTTGGCCGGTCTCCACCACGCATTGCATAGTTGGATCAATGGTCGGTTTTGGCCTTGTCTATGGGGGAGCTGGTGCCGTCTTCTGGAGTACACTAGCTAGGGTAACTTTATCATGGGTGATCTCACCAATAATGGGTGCAGTAGTATCATTTCTTGTCTACAAATGCATCCGGAGGGTACATGCGTTCTTTGTCTTCCATGGTCGAACCAGTTAATATTATTGCCTACATAACATAATTATGTTTGCATTTTGTGTGCGATAAGAATTACATTTGACTCATTTCAAACCCCACAGTGTAGTAGTAGTCTCGTGCACTAGGTTCCTTTTTATTTTTTTCGGTGTAATAGGAATGGCAAAAGTATGAGCCATAAGCACAGTAGACTTATTCATGGCCTAATGTGCAATGAGATAACAAAAAACATCTCTAATGTCTTTATTAAGGTTGATAGCTAATGATTAACAGCTGGTTGTAATATTTTGATAGAAGAAAGATGATAGTTGTAATAGCTGATAAATGCAACTGATGGTTGTTGAATAGCGTCCTATGACATCTATCAAATGCTCATTTTCTATAGTTCTCTAACTATCCATCTCTACTTTGTGCAGTTTGTGTACAGTGCTCCAAATCCAGGACAAGCTGCAGCAGCGGCAGCACCAATTGCTGTCTTTGCAGGTGTAACAGGAATATCTTTTGCAGCATTTCCACTTAGCAAGACCTTTCCCTTGGCTCTGGCACGGGCTTTAGTGTGTGGTGCTGCTGGTGCTTTCCTTGTTTATAGAATTATCCGAAAACAGCTTGGTCATCTCCTCACAGAAGTCACTTCATCACAAGCTGAGCTGAAAGAGAGCAAGGTCCAAAACAAACATATTGGATTCCTCTCTGATTTTTCTGGACCAAAGGGCACCCAGTTGGAAATAGTTTATGGGGTTTTCGGATACATGCAGGTCCTCTCAGCTTGCTTCATGTCATTTGCTCACGGAGGAAATGATGTCTCCAATGCAATAGGTCCTTTGGCTGCTGCGTTGTCTATCCTTCAGGGAGGTGCCACAGGAACTGAGATTGTTATTCCAAACGATGTTCTTGCATGGGGCGGATTTGGTATTGTTGCGGGTCTAATGACGTGGGGATATCGGGTTATAGCAACAATTGGGAAGAAAATAACTGAACTTACACCAACTAGAGGATTTGCCGCAGAGTTTGCTGCAGCCTCTGTGGTTCTTGTTGCGTCGAAGCTTGGATTGCCAATTTCAGCAACGCATACATTGGTGGGTGCAGTCATGGGAGTAGGTTTTGCAAGGGGACTAAACAGTGTTAGAGCAGAAACGGTCAAAGAGATTGCAGCTTCATGGATTGTAACGATTCCTGCTGGTGCCTTTTTTGCAGTTCTCTACACATGGTTCTTGACCAAGCTTTTGTCTTACATATTATGAGTTTACATTTACAAGATAAATATGAACAAATTGACGTATGAATTGATCGAAATCACTCTTCTAGTTCCAACACAGAACTTGTGGAATAATTCCTTCCTTTTGACCTTATGTGATTTCTTCTGAAGGAAATCGCTTAATACGAATGTGATTGATCAGCATAATTGGTTATTCTTAACATAATGAATTCATCTCACAATAGCATCAAGAATCAGTTGATCAGTTGAACATCTTTAAATTTTCCTTTATTGGAGACCTATTACACCATCTGTTACATAATCACTATAAGTTGCACATGGAATGATGTTGTTCTTGTGTGTGTGTGTGAGTGTGCACCCCCAAGTGCATGCATCTCATTATTAAATTTATGTTGCAACAACGGTTAATTCAGCATAAATCTAAGGAAATGGAAAAACTGAGAACAGAAATTCAACCCAGGAGACAGGACCCTGAGTAAAATAATGGAACCGAGTAAAACAAGTTCAGGTCATTGTCATGGACAAGACTTCTCATGCAACTGACAAAAAATTGATTTTTGACTTGGTGATTCAACCCATTGGGAACTGTTAATTGAGAAGAAAGGAAAATAGAACTGCCTACAAGGACCACATACCAGAATGCATGGTGCTGCAAGCCATCAGATAGCCAATATATTTATGGAGATAGTTCTTGAATGGAAGTCAGGCTTGGCTCCCACCCTGGTCCCCTGTAAAACCTTCCTTTTGGAAGTGGGGGTATGAAAGGCTTCTTTATTTTTATTCTCCTCTTCACTCTACACCTTGAACACCTGCCGTGGGAGGCATAGAAATCTTTTGCTGAACAAAGAGGTTCCTCTGACGTGTGTGCATTCTCATCCCAAGTGATGTTTGCATCAGATGATTCATCATACCTACTAGTCCATCCTATGACTTCTGCCTTTTCGGTGTGCTTGTGCTTTAGTTTCTGGGCAGTGGAAGGAATCAGAAGATATGTGTTACCAGGCAACAAATTTTCTTCTGGCCATAACACGGATTCCTGAGGATTTTCAAAAAATTCTGGCCAGGCAACACACATTCCCGGGTACTTGTCCATAAGCTGGGATGCAGGAACTGCATACTGATACGGCTCTACTTGGCCACTACCATGAACTACCCTCACAGAAATGTCCCTGGAATTTAAGGATAAGTTCACTGGCACAGTCGTTTTATCCAACTTTTTCTTTCTAGACTCATTTTGGCAGCCGCCCTTAAGGCCCAACAAATTAGCACATGCCTTCAACATAGCTGCCCAACGATATCTTTCTGATCCAATTGTTTCACACTGGTGAATTGGCTGATAAAGTGAGCATTACCTTACCAGAGGCATTGCAATGTCATACAACTTACAATGCCAGGATGGACATTGATTCCATGGCCGACCATCCCAAAGTTTGTATTCTCCCACACATGTATAAAAGATAAAACCAATGCTTAAGAGTTCAGAGACAGCCAAACACAATACAAAGGACTGAATTTTTATGTTTTCCTCGTGAAAATCAAAGAGAGTCAAGGACAGAAGATATGATAAACTCAATGCTAAAATTGGCTAGCTCTGCAGGCACATTCTTTTGCTACTATCATAGCTCCACAGACCAGCCAAAACCTGACGTTCCAGCTTCTTCATCCTTCCACTAATCCAATTGTTATGAAGTATCATACATCCCTTCTTCATACAAGCTGCTTTCACATCTTTCTTCTGCCATAGGTCTAAGTATGCCCCATTAGGGAAGAGGTTTCTATTCAAAAAACGAATGGTTAAATTTGTTTCGGGTTCAACACAGATGTCATCACTGACACGGTTGGACCCATTTTCCCCACATAAAGTGTCATAAAAACTTGGCTGCTCAGACAGGCCTGAAGTTGCTGCATGCTTCACCACCTTCTCCATAGCCGCTATTGTTGAACTGTCAGATTGAGCAAAGTAAAAACCAGAGTTTAAGCGCCTTGGTAGGTTTATGGGTCCTGCAGAGAGAACAGACGTACAACATAAGGTTCTTTGTAATTTGATCAAACAATTTCCTTCCAATCCTTTGATTGACAAACTGGTCCATGCTTTTAAGCCATTGGAAAGGAATGGTTATCGGAGTGCTAATTGCTAAATGCTTAGAGTGAAATACCTGTAATGTTATATTCATCAGACTGAGCTGCAAGAACAGCAGGACCAAAAGAAGAAAGCAGTGGCAATGGATTTCCAAACCAAAACACATCCACATCACTCAGAAGAACATTGTAACCCAGCTTCAAGATCTTCAGAACCATTCTGGATTTCATCTTTGTCACTCTCTGGAAGCATTTCGTTCCAAAATGGCAATCATTAAAGCTGATATTATGTGGGGCTGATGCATCATAGAAAACTGGCAGACCCTATTGTACAACAGGAAAATGTCAGTTCAGAATCCAAGCCAGTCACCACGGAGGAGGCAGTCCCAACACAAACAGCCTTTAAGGTTGTTCAACATAATTGAAAATAATTCCAAAAGCAGGGGACTGTCCCTAAAAAAAATGGAATTTAAGTTTAAGGTTGCCCCAAAACCACTAATGCATTTGGTGCTAATTAACTAGAAAATACTTTCAACTCACAATGACTCTCATATTCACCAGGTGACCAAAACTGTAGCCCAAAATGAGAGTATGTCTGCCACATTCAAGATTATCATAAAAAGTCAATTTGGTTGCAGTTTATCCAATTCTCAAATTGTGCTGAACCATATTGTTGGTTACCAGAACCTTTCATCATTTTGAGAGTCATGTAGTTCTTTTATTTCATGTCAATCCCATGTTGCATCCATGCAAATGATTGCCATAAACATCATCCTGACCCTAATTGCATTGGACTGTAAATTCAAATTGAAATCAGGCAGGAGTTAGTGAAGTAGGGGTACCTGTAAAATAGAGAACTGGTAAGTCTCAAGGTCAAGAGCACACACCATGAAATTTGTAACCAGGAGATGACGCAACCTGCAAACCCAACTCATTAGCATGTCCTTGTAACTGTATCCAGCAACAGAAAGAACAATTGTCCTATTCTTGTCGGCAATCCTTGAAAGAAGAGACTCTAAGGGAAATGGAAAATCTAATGCTGGCAATGACTGCAACTGGTCTTTCAGTGAGCAATCTATTATCCTGTTTTGTAACTGAATATTAGTAGGACAAGCCATACTTCTTTCTTCTTTCCTGGTATGCAAAACCCTTCTACTCCATAGATTTAGTCCCTTGTGGAGCGAAGGATAAAGGGAATTTTCTGTTGTGTCAACAAATAGGTATTGCCCATCACATTTCAACAATTTTAAAAGGCTATTATAATTAATTTCATGGAAAAACAATGATCCATATAGTGCGCCAAGATGGGAATTGCTAACATCCTCCCAGAATCTATTCTCAACACCAGAGACAATGGAGCCTCTGGCAGGCCACTCAGACCAACGTTCAAATCCATTCAGGGAGAAACTTGAGATTGCCCAACTTGCATCAAACGCAAACCTCATTTCACATGACACAGCCTCATTAATGACCCAGTGGCTATGAATACCCTTGCCATACAAGAAAGGAGGGACCACCCCATTATGTAAAGGTGCATTCCTGCTATTCCATGCCAAAAGAATTCTGTCATCACAATGATTTAATAGTCTGCCATGATTAATGATCTCCTGCAACATGACAGGGTCAAGAATGGGGTTAATGTACTTCTTCCCAAAAGGCAGTCAACTTTTATTCTCAAGCAGGGTCCTTCATCCATACCTCATGAAGTCTCTTCCATTTGGCATCCTCTTTTACCCAATATTTCTCCACCTCATCGAAGTGGAATGGCTGGTATGAAACATTGCGCAACCAAGCCACAAGAAGCCAATCATGATCAAGTTTGTAAGCAAAATTTAAGGTGGAAACAAAATCAGGCAAAAGAATAACTTCCGGATTGACAAAAACAGTTATATCCGTTGCCAACACCCGTGACCTTTCTACCATGGAATGAAAAAATGGGGTACCAAGGAACCTAGAAACAGCCATATTAGGGAGTATAAGCATAATGGATGGATCCATATATCACCAAAACAAATTAAGTAAGGAATTGACTTGATAGACTTCTGCAACTAAAGACACTCACAGACTCAACCTTTTTTCAATTAAGCGAGAATATAAGTTAGTGTGAGGATTACTCCAACAGGAAAGTTGCATGAGATTGTCAAGAATTAGCAAAGAAAAAAACAATAATGCTTACGTAAAATCTATACTGGAATCGACCAAAACTCGCGATCCAAAAGCTTTGGCAAACGAAGCAACAGAAGGGTCTTGACTAAATATTATAACTTTGATTGGAGGAGACAAACTAAGCCACGACCGAATAGCAAGACTCTGCTTGGTCCCAACAGAACCAGTAAAAGGTCCAGCCGTCGTAAAAATTGTGATTTCTGGACTAAAACCTTTGGGATTGAAATCAGGTGCACCCATTTCATCCTCAAAGGAAGGCAGCAACCTCTGGGTGGCATACAAGGAGAGACCAATAAGCACAAACCCAGATAGCCAAACCGACCACAATCCCATTTGCACAGCCAGCGAGTTCTCTTCAAGGAGACCAACAACCCCCCCGAAAAAGAAAAGAAAAATTTTGGTTCAGAAAAGTTAATGAAATGAAACAAGAGTAAAAAGAGAAGGGACATTCATGATTATTGAGAAAGATTGAAACTTTAACTGAAAAAGAAGCAAAAAAAGTGGGAAAAAAGAATGGAACGGCACCAAACCCGCCAGTTCAGCAGCACAGCACTCTAGTTTCCATTGCCAACAAGACGAGGAGTTATGCCATGATGCATGTGAAGTTAGGCGTCACAGACACGTCATCTTCCATCACTTTTGGCTTCGATTTTCGCTTTGTTTTATGGTAAAACTCCACGAACAAGAGAGAGTTGAATCAGCAAGCAGGAACATAAGTCAAAGTTTTGCACTACTACTAGAATTTCAAGATTAAAGGTCTCGGGACTCATTCGAAGTCAATTTACCAGAAATAAAAAGTCAAAGCTTTGTCTCTTCAACAAGCAATCTCGTAATATAAATTTTCTTATCAACGAGCTATGATTCAACGATATTATAGTCTTAATTCGAGCAAATTAATCAAAAAAAATTTTAAAAAAAAAGGTTAAGAAATTTTCAAGTTTTAATCAGCACATATAAAATAAATAAATATTTTTTTTTTGTTTTCTATATTAGTTGCATTTTGTGGATGAAAAATAATAATGTATCTATCATTCATCTTTTAATTTGTAGAAAATGACCCTTTAAACTTTGTGTGTGTAATGTAGTCAGCAACCACCTAACTTAGCTTCTTTGTTTTGATTGGCATATGCAACAAATACTGATATAGACGTGTAAATAGATGGCATCTACTACCAAGTCCAATGCCGGCAATGATTTAGTTTGATTTCAGCCTCCATGGCAGAAGCATCTTGGCCGGCTAGTAACACAAAATAGAAAAATACAATCTTTGCCGGATTTCATCCACGAAATGCTGTTTCCAAGGTCGGCTTATTCAATTGTTGAAGTACATAGCAGATGAACAAATAGACAGTAGGATTCATATCCCTATTCATTCAATCACATTGCAAAAAATTCATAGGATGCAACTCCCCAGAAAAACAGGGACCAGGCCGACAGTCAACCGCTGCATATCAAATTACATTCCCCGACATACTGGCGCCATAGCTGGGACAAATCCAAACGTGGGATGACTCAGACTAAATGTCCCACCATCTTCACAAGCAGTCAGAAGATCACAAGCAGCCACACAGACTGCTAACAATGAAGAAACGGCGTTTGGACTAGAGATGGCAAATCCACAGCCAGACAACGTCAGAGTTTCTTTGCAGGCATTCTGCACATACTACATCAAATTTTCTTGTACGACTTTAGCAACTAACACTAATCACGCTTAAGTTTTCCTAGATTATGAGCAAGTGTACGAGGTGAAATTATCAATATGAAAATCATATTGGGCGCACATTCATCAACACATGTTTACACTGCTTGCCTGCTATTGATGTACCAGTTAGAAACATACAACTTATAAATGCATCGAATGCTTCCTGTCAAAAGTCATTATCCAAAAGACACCAATACACCACACCTTGCCAATGTTGATTCTGCAAGATTTTTCCCAGCCAGCTCATCATCCAAGTAATCCTTACATTCCTCATCGGCTACAGTTTTCCTTGAAGAATTCGGCAAAATCCCAATTTTGAGGGCATGTTGGGTGTCAGGATACATTTAATATCATGTTCCGTAAAAGTGGTCCTCTACACTTATCCGAGCCTCGTCGCAGGTGATCTGGATCTTGACCTCTTTCCCCTGCAAGAAATTATTGCAGTCAGCAAACAAGAAAATCTCACAAGTAAGAAATTCATAAGCCTTATGCTTTCACCTGTGTATCATATGGTTTTCTATTTCTCAAAAGCATGAACACATTCTTATCCATAGAGACAACAGGGAAACATACCTCTTGGTCTCAAGAGAAGAGTAGGGAGAATGCCTGCGGTGAGAATGCCTGCTATGAGGTGACCGCGAAACTTGTCTAGAAATGAAAAACACATTCATACTTGATTTGTGAGCTTAACATACACAACTCAAGACAAAAAAGTTCAGCCTTTGTACACAGTCAAGCTTGATGAGAATTGCTCTGTCAGGCAAAAACTTCTTTGCTAGCGTTACCAACATAATAAAGTACAGCAGCAGACACCACCAATTATTCTTTTCTTTCTGGTGAATGGGCAGACACCACCAAATCTTATAGCAGTATGAAGTGGTATATCACTATAGCATAAACTTCTTTTTCTTCAAAATCACAAATGAAAAATTTTGAATCCGTGTCATTTGATCTTTTAAAAATTGGATGGACTTCACAGTGAATCATTTGATTCCTAAAGCATAATTGTTTCATACTGCTTCCAAAAATGGCCTTTATAGTGACTTGAGTAGGATGATATCACCAGATCACAAAATTAAGTAATAATTTTAAGGTGGAACATAGTGAATGGATTCCATTTCCGTAAGTGATGCTGATGCCGCAGTGCAATTCTAAATTTCGCACCTGTCCAAAATATTCATGCAGAAGGAACACAAGACTAATCAATGCTAACATAAAGGTACCTTCTCCTTGACCTAACTGGTGATGGCGATAATTCCCGTCTTCTTGAATGTAGCTTCCTGCAGAACAGAGAAGCATAAATGAACATGCATAACCAGTCAAGGGGAAATCAGGAATTGACAGAAACTCAGATGAACCTCTTAGAATCATCTGATACTTCATCACTTGAATCCTTGTCCCTACTGTCTCTAGCCCCATTCCCAAATGAAGAAGAGCGTCTTCTCTTATCTCTGCCTGAGTCACTTGTAATTTTATGTCTTGCTCTCTCTTCCTCCTTATCCTTGGGCCATTCTCTTTTTCCACGGGCATCCTCTTTGGTGCTAGTTCTATGAGGTTTATCTGCCTCTTTCTTGGCCTCCTTGACATCCAGATGGGAGGATCTCTTTCTTGATTCAGATTCGTCTGCCTTTTCCCCATACTTGTCACCTTGCTCTTTACTTCTTTCCTTTGAGCCATTCCAATTTTTTTTTCCCTTCTTTGGATTCTTTTCATCCTGTCTCCTATGAATATCACCACCCCTCTCATCTGGCCTACTCCTGTGCTCTGCCTCCTTAACAGAGTCTTTTCCTGAATGATTCCTATTTTCGTGTTGATTAACATTATCTCGATTCATTCTGGATTCCCTAGTTCGATAATCATCTGCTATTGACTTTTTTATGCTGACATGCTCCCTGGGTTGTTCAGTTTTAGTCATAACATTTTCCCCAAGAGAAATTTTTGATCCAACCACATTACCCTTGTTTAGTGTTGTTCCATCAGCAATGTCAGTTCCAGCATTATCAAATCCAGAGAGCCCCTTGGATGGATATGCGTCCTCACCCAACTCATTCATAGGAAAATTGATCTTACGGTTGGACCCAACAGGACTAGTTTTCCTCAGATCACCCTCTAAAATTTTGTGTCCACCACTTTGTTCTTCAGGTTCGCCTCGCAAACTGCCATTTTCAGCTTCATTGCACATATCCTTTGGAAAGGTTGACTGCTTGACCACAGCATTTTTCCCAGGAGTTGTTATGCTGGAACTCTGAACTTCATCATCTTCATCAGAGCCATAATTAGCAAGACCTAAGACATTTCCAGGAGCACTGGAACTGGATTTCTCATTGAAATCTTCAACACTGGGTTCATTGGCTTTAATTGGAACCTTAATCATTGCAGAAGCCTTGGGAGTTGGGACTGCTGGGGGAGATGGAGATGCTTTGTTATTTGAGGGGAAAGGACCAAGATTCTCTGCAAAACCAGTCAGTGTCATAACAACAAAAGTTTTGAAAGACAAATTGAAGACAGAACTTCTGTCATTGCAACAAATACACAGGATTGAAACAAAGATTTCAAGGTTGTGGCACAATTACCTTCAGCTGTTAGATCATCTTCATCAAGAACTTTAGTAGCAATTTCATCAAATAATTCATCAGTAACCTGTTTAACAACATCAAAGTCAAAACTACCATATAAAAATAAAACAGCAAGTCAATCAGATGACCATTTGATTTTCAGCAGCCATAACCTTTAAAAGAACTTCAGTTAAAACACGTTTTATCTCCTGGTTAATGGCTGCTGTTCTTGCTGCATCCATGAAGTCCTGTAAACAGCCAGACAAGGAAAAAGGGACCCAAACTCACATGGAGATCGCATAATAAAACCAACAAGGAAGGAAGACAAGTTTTCCATAGACCAGATCTATAGCCTGAAAACCAAATAGAAGAGTGATGGGATGATAAAACAATAGAACCTCATCATCATCCTCTTCTTCAGTTGACCTGGAAGAACCAATGCTTTTCCCATCCACCTGATCACCTTTCCCCAAAGACTTGTCAACACCACCATCCTCAATGGACTCTGTTTCCTCTTTAGGATGCTCCAGAGAAGACCTTGTGATGACGGATGCATTCTTGATTATTTCTTCTTTAAGCCAATTAGGAACAGATGCCTGGAAATTTTCCATTTGACAACTCAATAATGTTCACTCTAATTAGCAAAAAGCATCTTAATTAGAGCACCCACCTTTTTAGGGCGTTCAGAAGCACTGGAAATTCCATAAGCATCACCTTGAAATGTTGTGGGATGAAGTGCAGCTCCTGTACTAAGAACATATGGTGCACCAACAGATGGAATTGTTGGCTGAAAACTTGATCCAGGGAAGCTTCCAAATGGTGGTGCAACATGTCCAGAAACAGAAGGTATGCCTATGGAAGGTTCAGGCTATAATATGTAGCATACATTAGTACATCAATGCAAATCCCTTCAAGATTGAACAAGATTCAGAAAGCCAGAACCAATACCTGAGGTACTGATGGAAGAACTGGAGGAATAGGAGGGTAAACTGCACCTGTTGCAACAGCTGGAGTCCAAGAGTCTATAGGAGCCACTGCCATAACAGGGCCAATTCCCTTTATGGTTCCTGCCGAATCATGAGCAGAATAACTAGGTTGCACATGACCATCATGATCACGGTTAAAGCTAGGACCAAAATCTAAAGGCTGAGATGCAAGGTCAGATGTCATATCAGCTGTCTGATCACTGTATGCAACAGTCTGTTCAGATGAAACTGATCTACCAATAGCAGGCAGTGCAGGTTGACCAGTATACTGTGCTCCATGAGCAGAAGGCATGGGAAAAGATAAAGAGTTGTACATGTCCTCCTTTTGGTCTGCAGCCTCTTCTTTACCTGTCAATTTAAGTAAGCAGTTAAACTGTGCCCTTGATTGAAACACTAAACCTCAGGAGAAGCAGTTCAACTTTGCAACCAATTATCTTGAGCATAGTTTTCACACAGAGAAAAACTCATTTTGTGCATGGATACTAGAAATTACACAAAGTTCTAACAATTGATACAAAGTAGACTTGATCACTTGAAACCCATTTCTTAATATGCAGATGCATTGATTAAATGACCCCTAAAAAAATAGAAAAAAAGGTTCGCCACTTCTAATCCATCAAAACTGATGAAAGCATATCAAAGCCATATCTTCTTGTATGCCCTTAATACAAAACAATTCTCATAACAGATGCCATCAAAAGACATCATGAACTTATGAAAATTTCATCTATTTTGCAACCACAAGCATTGGCTCACTTGTTTGCAAGTGTATCTACCACCACAAGCTCCCTTGTTCTCAAACTAATAGCCTTAGAGGCCATAAGTGAGGAGAAGAGTGAATTCTAACTAGTGACCTCCATTTTATGAGGCATGTGGCACCCAGTTCTTAAAGCAAATCAGGAGAAGATGTAAAGATGTTAAAACAAAAAACTCAAACTCTCTGTTGTCCATGTCTTGGTTGTAGGAAGCAGGTGTCAAGTACAAATGCATATCACTTTCTTCTGCAATTAACCGACTTAAATATCATATGGATTGAGCAATATAGTACATGGGATTATGCACACCTTAATGTCAGATTATCCCAACTGTTCCTTTCAGTCAAATGCATGTCATGCGGTCATAAGACCTCAAACATGACATACTTGGTCAATAAGCTTACTACAAAGTACTGAAAACGCAAGCATATAATATCTAGTTTTGAGCTCAATACCACTAAGTGTCAAATATTCCTTCAATATGCACTTGCAACCACAAATTTTTATCCCTTTCATCCTCAATAAAAATGCCATCCCAACTAAACAGCAACCTCTCTTTAATCTATACGAAACACAGATAGGAAGCTATCCTCAATTGAAATGTCATCCAAACATATTTCTCAGAGTGAGGTGGCACTTTCAAATACTAATATCAACCATCTCCTTACATGGTTGAAATATAGAGGAACTGATTGAAGCTCAAGATCGGAGTGACTAATAAAAATTGGTGGTAAAGTGAAATCTCAATGGAATGCCACTGCAAAAATTTTCATTCAACATGAACTTTTCAATTGGACAGTTGAGCCCCCCAGTGGCACTACCACTTCTTGTGAGGTTTAAAAAGTATGATTTTGATATATGACTAACTAGTAGAAAGATCCATTAGTTATCAAGCACTACATCTCATAGGTTCAAGCTGAATGATGCCCAAGGAAATCCCCGTTAACAATTATCAATCAACTCGACAAAAAAGAAAAAAAAAATCTGAAAAGTAAGTTTGTGTTGTATTCACATGGAACAATTGTTGAATACAAGTTTCGCGTGCAACTACAATATAACAAATAAATTATTACCTGTAACAGAAGAATAACTAGAAGGTACCTCCTGCTGATGAACAAATGAACTTGTAGTTGGACCTCCAGCTGAAGCTCCCCCAACAACATTGTAAGACATGTGCCCATCAGGAACATAGGACAACCGTTCTGAGTTGAAAGGTGCAGCCTCCTGTGGATAAGCTGATGGAGTTGGGTGTCCAGGGCCAACTGGAGCTGGAAACTGTTGATAGCCTGAAGCAGAAAATGGCTGTTGTTGAGTCTCTTTGTAATGAGAATCAGCACCTTGTGAAAACTGATCATGAAACTGACTTTGCTCTTCCGGCCTGCTACCTGGTATAAATTGAGATTGAGACTGTTGATTATCCATTGCCGCTTGCTTTGCAGCTGCCCATGCTCTAGCCCGAGCAGCCCAATCTTCCCCATTGCTATGGGCTGCCATTATCATATAGTTATAACTAATTGCCATTAGTACCCAGAAAACAAAATCAGATTAACCTTCAAGAATGCTTTAAAGCAAGAATTATCAGCATAATAAATTAAAGAAAATGCCAATATTACATTACTGCAGGCAATCTACCAATCAATTTTCCAATAAAATACTAGGTTATGTCAAGTCTTTTTAAGGCCTTCCCTATCATATGGCTAACAAGAAAGCAGCAACTAACAACCCGTGCTTACAGAATGCCCTTTTTATATCATTTAGACAACTTTATAACATGAAACAGTGTGCCAAGTTATGCAGCCGACACCTTCCTCTTTCATTGCGAGTACAATATGTAACCAAACTGACAATTGTTATCGGTCAGGTGGAAAGTTGCATAATCAAAATGACAGATTGCAAATCCATAAAATTACTACAGAATGAGCACAGTGAGGCAGTCGAACTTAGTACAGAACCATCAATTAAAGTGAAATAACCTGTGTAATTCCAACTTTGGTGCTGCCCCCAATTGGGATCCCTCCATTCCTGAAATTAGAGGTGGAATAAGCAATTAAGCATAAATTAAACCTAAAAAGATGGGCCCAAACACCATGAATTATATCAATTAATCAAGATCATTACGTATAAAGAACAAATTGGATATCTAAATCGATAACTTGAACTGATAAACAAAAAATAACAGGTGGAGATGAAGAAAATTGAAATCACCAGATTGGCCTGATGATAAGGCTGGGGAACCTGGGAATGAGGAGGAGGAAGCGGAGGCGCATGGGGATGAAGCGGAGGGAACTGGTGGTAGGGATCCGGGAGATGCGTAGCATAAGAATGAGGAGGAGGTGGCGGAGGAGCGAGGTTGTCGGAATGAGGAGGCGCGGTGGCCCATTGCTGTGGCGGCGGAGGAGGAGGAGGAGGAGGAGAAGGGGAGTGCGAAGATGAAGACAGAGGAGGGTGGTAGTGGAATTGGTGGGGGAACCAATTGCCTTGGGGAGGAACTGGCGGTCTTGGTTGCTGCTGGTGGTGGTAGTGGTAGGGTTCCACCGCGGACTGTGGCGGGGGTGGTGGTTGTGGGGGTCTCATGTAACCGTGGTGCTGTTGGTATGCGTCCATGCTTTTCCGCCGCGGACGACGGTGCAGCCGGTGGCAGCGGCAGGCTTTGTGGGTTTTCGATATTTATTGTTTCGACCTTTTGTGCAACGCAGAGGGCTTTGGAGAGAAAAGTGAGCTACACATATAAGAGTTATTTTTCTTTTATATAAATATAAATATTTATTATTTTTATTTTTTAAGGTTAGAAGGCAATACAAATGTTTAAAATTTTTATCCTGAATTATCTCTAAATAGACATTAAAAATAGTCTCATAATATTTTTTACATTAAAAAATTTATTAAACCTTAATTAATATTATTAAAAAATTAAGATAAAAAATTAAAAATTAAACTTATTTATTTTAATAAAAAATTATAAATTTATTTATTTTTAATTTACATAATAACTTAACTCACTTTGATTTTTTTAAAATTCATATAGTATAATAATTTATTAATTAAATTTAATTTATATTAAATATAATTACACCAATAATAATTTGTATATTTTATTTTTTATCATATTATTTTATTAATTTTTAAATTTAAAATATATCAATAAATTTAAAAACGAAGTAATAAGAGAGAGATGCATTTTATTTTATAACATGTGAATTGTTATGTAGATATTTAATAAAAAATAAATATTTAATAAATTAATTTATTTATTGAATTAAAAAATTATAATAAATATAATTATAAAAATTATTTATGATCAATTAAATTTAATTAACGAATTAATGTATTTAGTAAATTATTAAATAAAAATATAAATATAATTACTAAAACTTTTAACCTCAATGACTAAATTTTTTTTTATCAAAAAATTAAATTATTAGAAAAAATTATCGATCACGTTGCTAAAATTATCAATAATTTAACTTTTTTTTATGGGCTGGCATATTATCCAACGTAAATCGAGAGCGTTTACATAGGTTCTCACTTGTTCACTGGATGACATCAAGGTCCCGTGCACGAGAAAAGACGAGACAAAAATTATCTAATGAAAATTACTTAAAATTACGTTAACTTAATATTAAATACGAACGGAAATCAAAATTTTTAATAAAAGTAACTGGAAATAAAAATAAATAAATATATATATATATATTTATATATTTTGTTTAAAATAATGTATATACTATATGTGGGACCCGTCGGATTGCTCCTTCGGACCCGCATCAGCGATTGATTGGCTTCTTCCCATTATTTCATTTCATTTTTCCTGCGTTTTGAGCCAGTTTGCTGTTTCTGAAGGGAAACGACATCGTTGCGGAGGATGAATACTACGGTGACGTGTACGACATAGATACAGACGAGTCAAAACTTTCCGTTTCCGCGAGCCAACCCTTCGCTCGCGACGGTTTACACACACGAGTCTCGCATAAGTAGCGCCACGTATCCACCTAATAGCCCTCTCGAAACTAAGAAGGAGGATAATTGCGTCTTTTCAATCGAAAGGCCCCGCCCAAAAATATCTAGAGATGATCGGTATGACTGTCGTCACGGAAGCAAATCCCATCTCTCTGTCTCTCTTTGCTCCGTCGCGATGGCCGTGGTTCTTGGAAACTTGGCTCTATCACTAGAGGCCGCCGCCGCCGCCGCCTCAGCAGCCGCCTCCTCCCCTCGGACTATAATACCGGAGCGGAAGTCCCACCGTCCGGCTCCACTCGACGTCGTTTTGAGTATCGCAAAGAGAGACGCTCACCAGTACGCCAGTATTGGCGCCAACGCTTATGCTCTTGTGGCTGCCAAGGGCATTGAGTGGGACGGAGAGTCGAGGCACGAGAGGCTTGTGGCCCGAGGAAAGGCGAATTCGAAAGTTAACGGAGTGGATTTCGACAGCGATGAAGAGAATGGGAACGGAGACGGAGAAGAAGAGGAGACGGCGGCGGCGTTTGATTTGGAGAAGGAGATGAGGAAGAGAGTGAAGGAGATTGAGGAGATGAGAGAATTGGAAAGGAAAGCTGAGGAGTTGCAGAGCAGAGCGGAGGAGGAGAGCGAAGGTGAAGAAAGAGAGGAGAGTGAGGAAGAGCAGAGGATGAGAGTTAGAAAAGAGCTTGAAAAGGTTGATTATTTTTTTCCCAATTTTTTAAATTTTAGTCTTTTTTTTTTTGTATTTGGGGTGATTTATGTTATCAATGTGAGAATAGGTGGCTAAAGAGCAGGCAGAAAGGAGAGCAACAGCTGAATTGATGTTTGAATTGGGGCAAAAGGCCTATGGTAAGGGCATGTATGGGAGGGCAATTGAGTTTCTTGAAGGTGCCCTCACTATTATTCCAAGGCCTACATTGTTTGGTGGTGAGGTTGGTTTTTTATCTCTTTTTTTTACCATATTGATGATCCTTTTGTTCTGTTGCTGAAAAAAAGGGATGATTTGATCATGTGTTAAAGAGAAAATTCTGGGTTTTGTGGCTGTTCCAGATTCAAATATGGCTGGCTATGGCTTATGAGGCTAACAATCGTCATAAAGATTGCATTGCCCTTTACCAACAGTTGGAAAAGAAGCACCCCAGTGTCAGCATTCGACGCCAAGCTGCCGAACTTCGTTACATCTTGCAAGCACCTAAGCTTAAGATAACACAGGAGGAGATGGTTACCATTCCATTAATCGGTTCAAGTTATGACAGGTAAACCTCTTGTCCTTTGTAGTTCAGAAGGCTAAATGATATTCCCTTTTACTTTGTCTTGTCAAATCATGTGCAGATATGGACCTTGGTAACTTTAATCACTAGAAAAATTCTGCTAGGTTAGTTTGATTATTTATACCATGACGACCTTTGCTTTGGTCCATTGGCAACTTGATTTCCTTGTGTACACTTGATATGTAATGATCTGATGTGAATTCGTCAGTTGCACATGCTTGTGCTGAATCAAGTGTGTGTTCTCTAGAGATATGGCTGTTTGCCGGACAACTAATACTGAACAACCATTTTAGTAAAACTTTAAAGGGTTCTAAACTTGATGAAATCCTTAAATTTGGTCTGAGGAGTGAGTGATTCTTAGAACCTTTTTGTCCTGGCCACAGACCATCTTTTCTGGTTAACTTTAGTACCAATAGGCCAATGGTGACCTTGTATTTCTTATAGTTATTTTCTTGATAATTACTTTTTACACCTGCTGATCCTGTGGTTATACTTTGCTTTCCTTTTCTCATCTGCTGATCCTGTGGTTATACTTTGCTTTCCTTTTCTCATCTGCTGTGTACTCACCATGTTATGGCCTGCTTTATTGGTATCTGCCATATCAACTCTTGTGGATTGTCTGTCTGTGTGTCAGGCTTTATTTATGCAGCTCTTGGTACATTTCTTGGAGCATTACAAACTTATCCCATATAGGAAATTTGGTGATATGTCTGGGAAAAATAGGAATTGTTGATTCCTACCAAAGTTGTGCATCATCAATTGACAAATCATCTCCTACATGCATAATTTAATGTGTCTGCTGTAATTTGAAGAGAGGTACTTCAATCTCAGCATCTCATTTGAAGGTGCTTGGATAGCTATGTCCATATAAATGACTATTTGGCGTCTGTTTGTGAACTATCATGATCTAGAGATGTCTTCTTGCTACATGTTTTACCGAGTTCCATATCTCAATATCATTTGCATCATTCTAGTCTTTGGAGTGTTCCCCAATCCACAAAAGAACAGCAATTAAAATTCCCTAAGATAATTCAATGCTTATACATGGTACTAGGCGAACAAATTTAGAGTTTTCAAGGTAACTGCGTGGCTATTGCAGCTATGCAGCAACATGGACTGATAAATACAAGAACAAGGATCAAAAGCGAAGTGGTTCAACAACTAATCAACTGCCATCATCAAGAGACTATTTAGCGGACTTCTTGGTGTGGCGACCTCCTGTTGGACTGGAGAAGAGCCAAGCTTTTTGGGTAGCCTTAACATTATGGCTGGGATTGGTTGGTGCGGCGCTCTTCCTACAATGGTGAATCAAGTATAAGGTATAGTGTAAATGTAATCGCTGGTGCTCATTTCATTAATTGTATGTTCTCCACGTATCTTTCATTGTATCTTTAAAGTGCAAAAAATACATTTATTTCTTAGCCTTTTGGGGCTCTCTTTCTGTGTTCCGCAAGCTTCAATTTCCCGTTATTGTCTCTGTAATGTGAATGATGGTGGGATGAACATTTAATTCATTTTACATCACTGAATCATCAGGTAAAACTTTCTAAGACGTTTTTTTTTTTTTTTGTCTGAAAAAATTTTTAGAAAATATCTCTTCATTCGCATTTACATGGTGCGATATCTTTTTCATTCTCTGAGCATTTTGCAGGCCTAAAAGTGAAACCCATTATAATATTAGAGTTATTTTTAAAAATTAAAATTTTTAATTATTATCAATTAAACAGAGAAAAATAAAATAAAATAGAAGAAGACAAACCCGTTATCATTGTACAAGTAAAAATAGGACCAGAGAGTAGCAAATTCAGAACAATACAACTTGTTATTGGGAGCCCAGCCCAAAACTTATTCAGCAAGAAAAGGCAAGTCTTGTTCCATTTTAGCCATCGCACACGTCGGAGAAGTAACTAACTCTTGGAGGACAAAACCGTCAAATTAAAACTCCCAGGGCCCACCCGTTTCCCCCAAACCAGAATAAATCATCCCCCAAACCCTAACAGCATCGTTGTTTTTCTCCTAAAACCCCACCAACAGCAACCGCAGCCGCGCCGCGCAACCCAAAATGACGACCCGCTTTAAGAAGAACCGCAAGAAGCGCGGCCACGTGAGCGCCGGGCATGGCCGGATCGGCAAGCACAGGAAGCATCCGGGAGGCCGGGGAAACGCCGGAGGAATGCACCACCACAGGATACTCTTCGACAAGTATCACCCGGGTTACTTCGGTAAAGTGGGCATGCGTTACTTCCACAAGCTCCGCAACAAGTTCTACTGTCCGATCGTCAACATCGACAAGCTCTGGTCCTTGGTCCCACAGGACATCAAGGACAAGGTCACCGAAGACAAGGCCCCGTTGATCGACGTCACCCAGTACGGTTACTTTAAGGTCCTCGGAAAGGGTGCCTTACCGGAGAACCAGCCGATTGTTGTCAAAGCCAAGCTTGTTTCTAAGATTGCTGAGAAGAAAATCAAGGAAGCCGGCGGCGCTGTCGTGCTCACTGCCTAGGTTTAATTTTGTCTTACATTTTTTTGTCGTTGGACCTGGCTGTTTACTGATTATGTTCTCCAATTGTTTAAGGTTGTTAATTTTTGTTATACTTGTCTGGTTTAGCTAGAGATTGATGGTGGTATGAACTTTTATGCTGCTCAATTTTTTTGCTCTTTCAATGGTACATCTTTCAGATTATTACATTTTGTTCGCTGTTTATTGATTCTCGTTTTGTCTTCACCTGAGGTTGATGATCATTTCGTGTATAGATCATCATTTTGCGTCTTACCCTATTGTGATTTGAAGTTTACATGTTCGAGTCTCAAAAACACAATTGAGGTCACTGCATTATTGGAGATTCAAATGTACCCTTTATCTTGTTACTAAATGGGTTTTGTGAAAACTTTGTTTCCTCATTTGTGCTGATCTTTGGCATTGTTGTTTAAAAATGGCTTCAAACGCTATATCTTAAAATGTTTGTCAACATTGAAGAAGTGGAAGACAGGATTTGGATATTTTTGCTTGACTTGCAGTGAATGTTATACTCTGTCTTTTTTTAGCCTTCGTGATTGATTGTTTCTTTTGATGGCTAGCTGAAAATTGGCCCCTTTAGGCACAATGGTTTTTTATTTGACAGGTGGAATGGCAAATCTAGAATCCTATGCTGTTGAGATTACATCATTGTAGATCATTCTTTAGGCTAAAAGCCTATATTACAATCTTGAAAGCTAGTTTCAATCCTTGGGGTTCTTGTGTAGGCTCTCTACTTATGCAATTTGTTTGACTGAGCATCGAATATGATTTGTGATATTTTATGGTATCATTGTTGTAATCGGTTCAGGCCAGTGCTTTGGCTACAGTGCCAATTGTCGAAGGGAAAAGCTCCCTATCATTGTAAAGTCCATCTCATTTAACTCAACCTGCCCTCTTGGAATTATGTTCTGTCTTTCTCTAACAACCTACATTTTGTCATATTTCTTGTCGAATGTTTCCTTGAATCTGTTGATCTCGCTAGCTAAAAGGGTAAATCCTCTGCTGTCTTCATGAATTTTGTAATATTCCGTAACCTTATTGCAAGTTCTAGTGCCTTTTTCATCCCCTTTCTGAAATGTTGTTTGTGTCTTGTTTTTGGGTCTTTTAGGAGAGTCCAATCTTCATAAATCTCACTCTCTCCATTCTATGATCAGAACTCGAAACTGAGACGTTTTCAATGATGTTTCTTGATATTGATTCGGATATTACGGTTATGGGTTATGAAGATCAGGCTTTTTTGACTGACTCTTGGGGTCTATGAGCATATTCATTGACATTATCTCAGCCCACTCCTCCTAATGGGCAATAAAAGAGGGTGAAAAAAAGCCGGCGCTCCTATGTATATGCCAAGGGATTGGGCCGATATGTCTCCTAAATAGTGTAATTGCAATACGAGAGCTCAAGAAAGTTAGCAACAAACACAACCCAATCCAAAACAAACGGGATATATCCAAGAAGAAGTGAGTGAATGACTTGAGGTCAAAACATCAACTTTTTGAGTTTTTGTGCCAACTATTGAGGCTTGCTGTCTAATGGGCATCATTAAACAACAATTTCATTCGATGTTTTAGCCCAGAAATGTTTGGTCCATGCCGCCTAAGTTCAATCTGTCAATTAATTTGGATCAACAACCCATTAAAAAAGACTAAAGAAAATGACCACAGAGAAATGATCCTGAGAGGTTTTCTGGATTCTCCAATGTATCCAATTGTACGTACACAGCACGGTCACTAATCATTGATTGATTATAGTAATACAAATCAATGAAGAGGCACGAGAGAAACCAAAAAAATAAATAAAAAATTTTTGGCTCGTTGCCACTTGTTGGAGATGGAATCAGCAACCCACTTGGAATTAAGATGCCATTTTCTCTTCAATAGATTACTCTCCTTCATGCACATAATGCAAGAGAGACAACCTACCAGACAGAAAAACCGATGTGTCGATGGGGGCTCTTGCTTGGTGGTGATGGGGATTGAGACAGGAACAAGATTCTTTTACTAGCGCATGACCTTCTGAGGTGTAGATTCTAATGTCTGCATTAAAATAGGATTTAACTGCATTTGGGATTTTATAGGGTTTATGGCTGGCACTGACAAGGATGGACGTGCTCATATTGTCTTGATTGTGTTTAGAATATGTTTTCCCGCACTTCCCCTTTTCGGGTGGGCATTGCAAAATTTAATTCAAATTAAATAGATTAGCTAATCAATTTATACGTAGCATTATAATTACATTAATATATTATTTAAATAGATACTAAGTAGATTCATGTATTTCACTTGAATCCTCTTGATTTTCCTGTCTTGTCTAATAATATATGCATGAATAGAGTTGGTCAAAATCTCTAAATTAAGAAATTTAATATCCTTAAATATATCATTTTTAATATTTAATATTAATGTCTAGAGTATCTTCCAAAAAAAAAAAAAATGTAACAACTTTAGAATTTTAGTTGCCATTTACTCGAGAGTGTTAAGAGAGAAAAAGGAAAAAAGCTAAGTAATATGTAATGTGCACATAATTAGATCAATTTTAATTATTAAATAAGATTTAGTGATATCATAGATTTAGGTATTGATATGATTGAGTCAACTATTAACACCAAATTTCTTATTCGTCCGTATCTGAATCAATAAGAAATGATTATTTTATTTTTAAAAGTTGAAACATAAAAGTAAAATTTTAAAGATGTTGAAATCCATTGGATTCCATAAAAATAATTTTATTTCCGTAAAGGGAATTTTACAAAACGGCAATTCTACACTAAGCAACAAAATAAATGACATCACACGTTCTATCACCTTTCCAAGCCGTGCCGAGTGAGGTCAGATTGGCATCAAAATCCTTAGAAGGAATTCCAAGGTGGTCTGGGAGGATTGCTCGTACTCTAGGAGGAGTGGTGGTCCAGTGGTTTTTCAAAGTCAAATGCTAAACCAAGACGGATGTCCCATGAGGTTACTTGCTTGAAAACTCTTTCATTTTACCACCTTTTTTTTTTTTTTTTTTTTGTGTGTGGCAAGTACACAGACTTCATGACTACATATTAATATTATTATTATTTTGACTAATCTTGATGCGGACAGACCAGCGTGAAATGATAACATGAACCAACGTTTTTGTAAGATCGCGTGGCCTGCGAGACCAGAGTCAGTTGTCCCATCAGCAGACCTTTTTGGACAAGTGGGTGCACGTATCGCCCCATGTTATATATAACAAAGGCCTCCATCAGATGCTGATAAGTGATAAGCCCTCGCCTGGCGTCGGCTCTGAAAAACCTAGAAAGTTTCAGAGAGAAAGCGAAAAAACCGAAAGTGCCAAAGCCGCTGACGTTAAAAGTGAAAAGGCTACCAAAACCAAAAGTACCGCCAACCTTCTTTTTCACTTTCAGTTGCAAAGCTATATCAATATCAGTAACACCCGCCCCCTCCTCCTCTCCCCACAAAAAAAAAAATCACTTTCCTGAGAAAAATTGTAGCCGAAGAAGAAGAAGAAGAAGAGGGGCTATAGGTGGAAGGGCAGAGACAAAGGTGTCATTGAATCTGCTGCATGTCAGTGAATTTCTTTAGCGACAATTTCTACGGTGGATACAGTAAGCTTCTCAAC
This sequence comes from Kandelia obovata, assembly GCA_021464305.1. NCBI lineage: Eukaryota > Viridiplantae > Streptophyta > Magnoliopsida > Malpighiales > Rhizophoraceae > Kandelia > Kandelia obovata. The sequence continues at coordinate 1,092,299 of CM038488.1, forward strand.
CCTTTACAATGGCCACAGCTCAGGAAAAAGCGGCGGATTCTTGTTGCTTTAACACCACCACGAAGACCAGCAATTCCTCCTCCCGTGGTGGTAGTGGCGGCGGCTCAGCTAATAGAGAGCCGGCAGCTTTGCATGATTGGACTGTCGGTACGGGGTCCGACCCGTCCGAGGATCCGGTCCCCAAGGAAGCTACCGTCTCGACCCTTGTCCGACCCGTTGAATCAGTTCCCGATTCACCTCCCTCCAACGCCACTTCTACCAAAGGTAACATGGTTTCTATCTTTGTTCGTCAAATCCTTTAGCGGGTCTATGTTTGATCTTTATTTTATTACTATTTATTTTTTTTGAGGGATCTGTCTGTGCTAGAATTTGAACTCCACCACGAAATCACGTGGCTAGCGGCTTGATTTTGATTTTTGATTGTATATTGACTAGTAAAAACTTGTTCTTGTTGTTGCCATTAGGTATTCCAATCATGGCTAGAGCACAAACATGCCATCCTTTAGACCCTTTAACTGCTGCTGAAATTTCTGTAGCAGTGGCAACTGTCCGGGCAGCCGGGGCAACTCCTGAGGTTGACTTTACAGTTTTTTTAGCTTTCTGATTATGTTTTGATTAGGACCGCTTTAGGATTTTATTTCAAAACATAAAAAGATAAAAATGAAGTGATTTACTTTTTGTTTTTAGGTGAGGGATAGTATGCGCTTTGTTGAAGTTGTTTTGTTGGAGCCAGATAAGCATATTGTTGCCTTGGCGGATGCCTATTTCTTTCCTCCTTTCCAGCCTTCTTTACTTCCCAGAAGCAAAGGCGGGCCTGTGATTCCCACTAAGCTGCCTCCTAGGCAGGCAAGACTTGTAGTTTACAACAAAAAATCAAATGAGACGAGCATCTGGTTCGTTGAATTGTCAGAAGTTCATGCTGCAACTCGAGGTGGCCACCACAGGGGCAAGGTCGTTTCATCCAAAGTTGTTCCAAATGTTCAGCCTCCCATGGTATGCAAAATTGCTTCACTTTGGATGTTGTGGGCTGATTAACGATGCCATCAAAAACTTATCTACATGTCCTGGCACAATTTTTTTCCATTTCTTTTGTTACATAGGAGAAGGGTGAACCTTGGTGTAACAGAAAGGTTACTCCATTGTGACCTGATGGTCAAGGGTTTGAATATTGGAAACAGCCTCTTTGCAAAAACGTAGGGAGGTATGGTTACATAGACCCTCCTCCAGACCCCACAAATGTGGGAGCCTCGTGCACTGGGATGCCCTTTTATTTTGTTACAGAGGAGCAAGTATCCAATGACTCAGCAGAAGCTGCTAGCTTAAGTGAAGAAATGATAATAGGAAAACAGTTGCCAAGGCAACTGTTGAAATTTGTGCCTTTCACTATCTTTTTATATTGTTTGTGTGAGCTTGACACCATTCTTCATATGGTTGTTGTCTTGATTGACTTGGCAATTACAGGATGCTGTGGAATATGCTGAATGTGAAGCTGTGGTGAAAGACTTCCCTCCTTTTCGCGAGGCAATGAAAAAGAGGGGTATTGAGGATATGGATCTCGTGATGGTAGATGCTTGGTTAGTTATGGTTCCATTTACAAAAAAAAGATCCCAATACTGTATACTTGTTGCACTGTGCACAACAATAGCAGTGAGCCCAGTCATTTTTTGCAGGTGTGCTGGATATCACAGTGAGGCCGATGCCCCTAGCCGCAGGCTTGCTAAGCCCCTCATCTTCTGCAGAACTGAGAGTGACTGCCCCATGGAAAATGGTTATGCTCGTCCAGTTGAAGGAATTCATGTTCTTGTCGACATGCAGAATATGGTTGTGATAGAGTTTGAAGACCGTAGACTAGTTCCCCTACCACCAGCTGATCCTTTAAGGAATTACACTGCTGGTGAAACTCGAGGAGGTGTTGACAGAAGTGATGTGAAGCCTTTACAGATCATTCAGCCTGAAGGTCCTAGCTTTCGTATAAATGGCTATTTTATTGAATGGCAAAAGGTGTTTGTTTGCTTGCTTGCTAATGGCATTTTATCACTATCTAATTTCAATTCATCATGCTAATAACTAATTTAATTTTTCTTGGCAGTGGAATTTTCGCATTGGTTTCACACCCAGGGAGGGTCTAGTTATCTATTCTGTTGCATATGTTGATGGTAGTCGGGGCAGGAGACCTGTGGCCCACAGGTTAAGTTTTGTTGAGATGGTGGTCCCTTATGGAGATCCCAATGATCCTCATTATAGGAAAAATGCATTTGACGCCGGGGAAGATGGGTTGGGCAAAAATGCCCATTCTCTTAAGAGGGCAAGTGGCTCTGAAATTATTCTTTTCTAATGCCAAAAGCTCCCATTCTAATTTCAATGTCATTCATTTGAAGAAAAAAAAAAGATTGTGTGAGAGAATATTGACACACTTCTTATGCTGCAGGGTTGTGATTGCTTGGGCTATATCAAGTACTTTGATGCACACTTTACAAATTTCACTGGAGGCATTGAGACAATTGAGAATTGTGTCTGTTTGCACGAAGAGGACCATGGTATCTTATGGAAGCATCAGGATTGGAGAACGGGTTTAGCAGAAGTCCGTCGCTCTAGAAGGTTAACAGTGTCTTTTATATGCACTGTGGCTAATTATGAGTATGGATTCTTTTGGCATTTTTATCAGGCAAGTCAGCATGCAATTTGAATCCATCTGGGATTTGTTCTACTTGGTGTCGTTTGTTTTTCCGCTCAAATCTTTCTTGGTTAATTGACATTTTTGCTTCAATTTGTACAAGGCCCTTTGAGTTGGCAGTAAGGCTCAGCTGCCATCTTGATGGCAAATTGAGGTTGTTGAGTGTGGCGAGTATTTCTGTGCTGTTCTTCTTGAGACTTTTACTTTGCAGTCTCTTTCAATTTTCCTAATCCAAATTTGCCACAAAATTGCTTCTTAATATCTTATACGACCATAACTGTACTCGATGTCTTAGGATGGAAAAATTGAAGCTGAGGTTAAACTCACTGGAATTCTTAGCTTAGGATCACTGCAACCTGGGGAAATACGAAAATATGGCACAACAATTGCTCCTGGATTGTATGCACCTGTCCATCAACACTTTTTTGTGGCACGTATGGATATGGCAGTTGATTGCAGGCCCGGCGAGGCATTAAATCAGGTAAGTTAACAATACATTTAGTCCTGCTTAACAATCTCTCTCTCTATATATATGTGTGTGTGTGTGTGTGCTTTTTAATTCTATAGATGGATTTCAGTGTTCTGGTTTTTGTTTTTCTTAACTGATGCTTTTCTCCAGCTAGACCTGAACACTGCTTAGATTCACCGGCTATATGCTCTTCAAAATACTGATTTTCTATCCCAGTACCCATTTACATATGTGTATGAGTGATAACAGATTTTCTGCCTTATGTAGGTTGTTGAGGTGAACATGAAAGTTGAAGAACCAGGAAAAGACAATGTTCATAACAATGCATTTTATGCTGAAGAGGAACTGCTCAAATCTGAACTGCAAGCAATGCGTGAGTGTAATCCATTGACCGCTCGCCATTGGATTGTGAGTAACAAACTTCTTGTAAATATTCTTTTCATTACATATCTAATTTGAAATAATGACATGCATGAGGTATGCAGTGCAATTAATTTTCATGATTTGCAGGGGATGCACACTTTATTGCATAATCATTTTTATCGTGAGTGTTTTGTGGGAGGACTTATTTCTGTAGTAATGTTGTCTAATTAATTTTTGTTGCTTTCCATTTCATAATTTAGGTCAGGAACACAAGGACTGTCAACAGGACTGGACAGCTTACGGGTTACAAGCTAGTACCTGGTTCTAACTGTTTACCATTAGCTGGTTCTGAAGCAAAGTTCTTGAGAAGAGCTGCTTTTTTGAAACATAATCTTTGGGTTACACCTTATGCACATGATGAAATGTATCCTGGAGGAGAGTTTCCTAATCAAAATCCACGTATTGGAGAGGGACTGGCAACTTGGGTTAAGCAAAACCGATCACTGGAAGAAACTGATATAGTGCTTTGGTTGGTCCACACCCTCTTTTATCTTCTTCGCATATGATATTTGCTATGTTTGCATATCCCATGCACAAGTATCATATTGCATTATTCACAATTTGAATGTGGATATTACACCAATTGGAATAGTTGCCAGCTTTACAGTAGACTAAGCTTATGAAAATCAATCAGACAATATGATTCATTGGAAGTTTGATTGTGCTGATATAAGGTACTTGTATTGACTATGTTTGCATATCCCATGCACAAGCATCATATTGCATTATTCACAATTTGAATGTGGATATTACACCAATCAGAATAGTTGCCAGCTTTACAGTAGACTAAGCTTATGAAAATCAATCAGACAATATGATTCATCGGAAGTTTGATTGTGCTGATATAAGGTACTTGTATTGACTTTTTTTAGGTATGTATTTGGCGTGACGCATGTTCCTCGACTGGAGGACTGGCCTGTCATGCCGGTGGAACGCATTGGTTTTATGCTTATGGTACTTATCTTTACTGCCATGAATAAGACAAGTAGGCATGCTACTCACCATATGGTCCTAGCTAACAACTGTATTGTTCTGTTTGAAATGCAGCCATATGGGTTCTTCAACCGGTCCCCGGCAGTGGATGTCCCGCCAAGTGTGAGTGATTTGGAGCTCAAGGACAATGGTTTGCCTGCGAAGCCGATCCAGAATGGTCTACTTGCCAAGCTCTGAGCAGAGGAAGTCCATGTGTTCTTCCCCGAATAATTGAGCCATTAGCAAAGCTTCTAGCAATTTTCTTTATGTTATAACTAAGCATTGTGTGTAAACATTTTCAATCGGTATTATGCTTTGTTTAGGTGTCGGACAAAGCAAGTAGTTGCAGTTTCATGCACCAACTCTTTCTTACCCCTTAAGTTTGCAGAAGATGCCTTAAACTCTTAATAAGCATCATTATCAAAAATCTTTTTTCCCTCTTTCGGTTTTGTTCCTCAGTATTTTGCCAGGCTGCGCTGTACACTGGCTTCTACAAGGCTACATAACATTCTGAAATTATTAGCAAAACTAATCGATTTTAGTATTCATGGTGTGTTCTTCAGAATGTCTCAGTAAAGTGAGTATTAGGTGTGTGTGTCTGTTTTTTTTTATGTTTTTTGGTTAAGAAATGAAAAGGGGGCTTTGCCCCATATCTACTGAAGTGTCTCCCCAATGCCAATTGGTCTTTAATCAAAGCTCATCAGCCATGGAATTAATAGTGTGTTCTTAGTGACTAAGTTATTAAGAAATCTGAATTGGATGATAGAATGTAATTTTAACAATAAAAAACATTTCTTTTTCTATGTCAAAAATTATAAATTTAATTTGTTTATCTTAATATTTAATAATATAAGAATATACAAAGTTAATTTTTTTTAATAATATTTAAATTTTTTATCACAATTATTATAGAGTATAGCTCTTTTTCTATTTTTTATTTTAAAGAAAAACTCTTTTTACGACTTGTCAACAATTTTTTTTATACAACAGAAAAAAGTTCTTTTTTTTATTTTTATGATGCATGAATGGGAAAGCAAGGATATATATATATATATATATATATATATAAAAGAAAATTAAGTTGAATTTATACTATAGATTAAATTTATGAATAATTTTTTTATGATATTTAATAATAATTACTATGTACAAAAACTTAAACTCAAAACTATATAATGTAAATACATTTCCCCGGCAGAATGTTTGTTCACACGAGAGAGGCTTCTCTTCTCAGTTTTGCCCTTCTTCCCATCTTCCAAGCAGGCGCTGAAAGGGAAAGAAAGAAAGAAGCAAAAAATTAAAAATAAATAAATAAATTGAAAGGTTACAATTTCGTCAAGGGTCAGTTTCAATTATTCAACAAACGCAAGCAACGGTTACTCTTTACAAGTCAATTATTACTACCAAATTCCACGCCCTTGTGCTTGCGCTTCTCGACGCAATTTCCCAGAAAAAGTGCAAAAATTGCAATTCCCCAAAACCCCCCCCCCCCAAAAAAAAAGAAAAGGAAAGGAAAGAAAGGCCTCGAAGACCGAAGCTAGCAGCAGAAAGAACACAAGCAGGCGACCAGACCAGACATTAACTTAAGAAAGAAGACAGCCTCTGACCTCCTGCGAATGATGTTGTTCTTTCTATTATTGGTATAAATTAGCATTAAATTTTGGTTAGTCCGACGAGTTCGGTCACTGAGTCACTGTCTTCGAGTCGGCGTTTACCTCCGATGGAAGAGAAGCGGATCGAGGAGGAACTCACTTTCCCGATCGTTCTCGGCGAGAAGGTACGCGCCGCCGTCGACGAGGCTAACTCCTTTAAGCTGGAGTGCGGCACGGTGGCCAAGCTCGTCGACAAACTGGTAGAGAGGCTCCGTGCCCTCGTCCGCCTCACGTCCGCCACCCAGATTCCGTACGACCGGCCCGTCCGCCGGATAGTCGCGGAGGTGAGCAAGAATCTCGAGCGAGCCTTGGCCCTATCCAAGAAATGCAAGCGGCGGAGCGTTCTCCGTCGAGTGGTGACGATCACCAGCGCCGCTGATTTCCGGAAGGTTCTCAATCTTCTCGAAGCTTCGGTTGGGGATATGAAATGGCTCGCGAGTACTTTGGAGTCCGGTAATACTGACGGCGGAGGAGGCGGCGGGATTGATCTCACCCTGCCGCCAATCGCCAGTAATGACCCTATTCTCGCTTGGGTTTGGTCCTCAATAACTTACATTCACATGGGCTTTTGGCCGGATAAAATCGAAGCAGCCAGTCAGCTTGCTTCGCTGGCCAATGACAATGATAGAAACAAGCAAATCATTGTCGATGAAGGCGGTGTGCCGCCTTTCTTGAGATTGCTAAAGGAAAGTAGCTCGCCGGAGGCCCAAATCGCTGGGGCGACAGCCCTTTTTCATTTGGCCAACAATCAGGAAAGAATAAGGTACATTGTGAAAGAAGGCGGTGTGCAAATTATAGTCAAGGCCTTGTCGGATTCTCCCATGAAGGTTCAAATTTGGGTGGCAAGTCTAGTGGCAAGAATGGCGGAGCACGATCCAGTTGCACAGGATGATTTCGCTAGGCAGAATGCAATTCGACCTTTGGTGACTCTGTTGGCTTACGAGACATTCTCCGATGACCAAATGATTCAGTTGGGTAAGCAGAGTATTCATTCTATTATCCAGATTAATAAGGAGATGGAGAAAAGTTTGAATCCTGTGAATGTGAATGAATTGAAGAATAAGCAGAAATATAAACCTTACGTGAATTCATTTTCGAGTTTTCATTCAGATGGGGGGAGTAGTAGGGGAGGGAATAGGAAAGAGAGGGAAAATGAGAGTATTGAAGTTAAGCATAAATTGAAGATTAGTTGTGCAGAGGCTTTGTGGATGTTGGCAAGAGGTAGTGTCCTGAATAGTAGGCGGATAACAGAGACGAAAGGGTTGCTTTGTTTGGCTAAGTTAGTTGAGAAGGAAGAGGGAGAATTGCAGTATAATTGCTTGATGACTATAAATGAGATAACTGCTGCGGCTGAGTCCAATGCTGACCTTAGACGTGCGGCTTTCAAGACCAATTCCCCTGCTGCCAAGGCAGTTGTGGATCAGCTCTTAAGGGTAATTGAAGTTCTGGACAATCCTACATTGCAAGCTCCTGCATTGAGATCAATTGGTTCATTAGCTAGGACATTTCCAGCCAGAGAGACTCGAGTTATTGGTCCTATAGTTATCCAGCTTAGTAATCGGAACCAAGAAGTGTCTGCAGAAGCTGCCATTGCACTAGGGAAGTTTGCTTGTCCAGATAATTTTCTTCGTGAGGCACATTCAAAATCAATTATCGAGTTCAATGGTGTACCGACTTTGATGAGATTGCTAAGAGGAAATGAACGGGCACAATTGCATGGGCTGATTCTTCTTTGTTACCTTGCATTGCATGCTGGCAGCAGTGATGCTTTTGATCAAGCTAGGGTGCTGACAGCGCTCGAAGGGGCAGACAAAACAGTGCTTGTACAACATCCTGATTTGAAAGAGTTGGTTTCCAAGGCAATATATCACATCAATCTCTACCATACTGGTTCCTCCCACTCTCAAATGCTGACATTTATTCGTTAAATAACAATCCAGCAACCGAGGACTCCATAATAGTTTTGGTAATCATTCTGTTATTTGTAGTTTAATTAGACTGGTTTACACAAGTTGTACATAAATACAGAGATGGAAATTTTCATTAAGGGGAAAACGAACAATAGTTTGTCAAAGTAGATTTTATTGTAATGTTGTCACACGATGAATATGTGATTTAGGCTGAAGTTGGCTAGACTTTAAAATTCTCAGTTCTTCTTTCACAATGATCAAGTTTTACAAATTAAATTTGAGTTGTTCTGAGATTGGTTCCCAGCGGATCCTTGCTAACTAAAAAGAACTTGCCGGAGATGGCCTGCAGTCCAAAAGAGACTTGGCTTCTTGGAATGTTGACTCTTTGAGATGCCACTGTATGATGTCTTCAACTCTCTCAGTTTTTTTACTAGGATGAGGCGTTCCCTTCGATCTTTTAACAGCTGGTAATAGAAATTCGCAAGAACATTTGTTATTAAAAGTCATTATCAAAGTCAGTGATTATTTTGAATCAACTTTCAGAAATTGCTTTGGCTTTCTCAATACTTTACCATGGCCATCTTAAATTCTGGAAATGGAAACGTTCCTGAAAGTGCCTATTTCCAGGAGTAGCGTGCATGCATCTTACTCTTTGCACATGCTTAAGAGCTTTCCTGACGTTTTTCTTCTCCTCTATGATGAGACGACACCTTGTGAACAACAGAACATGCAGTGTTTGCTTGATTTGGGTGTGTTGTCGCTTTCCAGTTGCTCCACTGAATGTTTCCATCGACAGCTTAATCATGGCGTTATCAGGAAACAGTGTTTATTATCATTCGACTCTTATCTTATGAAACATGCAGAATACCCATTTTTCATCCAAGTAGAATGATTATAACAAAAACTGCTTCTATTTGTGTCTGTGGCTAAGACTTTTAAGCGTTTTCTCCATTTTGCGATAGGCTTTTGAGTTTTGAAGTTATTTTCGTATATTTTTGAAATTTCAAAGTCATTTTAATTTCGAGTCATCGATTTTTTTTTCGTTGGGTCTATCGTGTCCATTTATTGCTTTTGGATTCTTTCAGCCATGACAAAATGGAAGAAAGTGGTCTGAAGATGGTGGCTCCCCAGTTAGATTGGGGGTGGGCCCAGCAAAGCTCTCTGCCATGTTTTTAGTGGGCCCTCTAAAACAAGTCCCATCCCGACATTATAGAAAAATCCAAATATGGGGCCTAGTGGGCCTATGTACGTTTAAAGTGCTCATGGCTAGCCGGTGACGAAGCCTACATTGCAGTGCCCAAGCCAGTTGGTCCAAAACCAATGGATCTGACGACTGCAGGCCTATCATTAGTTAGTATACTCTATCTTCAACATTTTCTTTTTCTATTAAAACATTGATTCAATTTTAATTTATACAATAATTTTTTTTTTTATCATTTTCATAAAATTTATATATTTTTTAAAACTAAACTTAAAAATTTAACTGAAATATCATCATAAATTTTTTTATTATATAGTAATTATAATATTAAAATAATTTTTTTTATTTCCATAAATTTCATATTTTTTAAATTTAAATTTTTACTCATTCAAAGTCTTCGCAGAGAAAATTTAATAAAGCAAGTGCAATAAAGGAGTTCGACCCACCAGGTCAGAGTCTCTTTTTGAATTTTTCTCCTTCGGTCACATTCCTAAGAGTCAGTCAAACTTGGTTGGCTGGTCAAATGTTCAAGCCATTAAATGCATCATTCTGTGTCAACGTGGACTCTCCAGGGTAACACATTGATTGAATTCTGATTTTCTTATTATCTTTTTTACCTTTTAACCAATGAAAACTTATATTAAAAATATAATATTAAATTATACATTTATTAATATTAAAATTATATATATATATATATATATATATACACATTTAATAATATTCATATGATAATTTATTTTACAAAAAACTTGAATGAAATTCGTATATAAAATAATTAACATACTTGAAATAATTAAAAATCTAGCTTATATAATTACTCAGTCTCCACCTGCCCAATGTTTGACACTGTTCCTATTAAATGTTTTAGGGGGGAAAAAAAACTAATGAAATGGTTGTGTTCTATTTTGTTATAATTAATTATTTCACCCAAGAATTGAAAAAAAACTTAAATTTTTGGGTGAATCTTATAGATTATATGCTAAACTCCAATTAACAATATCAAAAAACAATGCTAAGTAATTAAGTTTTCTCTTCAACTTATCTGAACTTTTTTAAGGAAATGTCCCCACTAAACCTAATAATAAACTGAAAGTTGAGGTACCATATTATATTTAAAAAGAAGAAAGTACACTTTCGAATTCTCTCACAACTCCCGAGTCCAAATTCTAGCACAGTTTTAGGAGGCTACAGGCCCCAAACCGACTCAACTCAACTCAACAGAGTTTGCCATGAAGAGAACTGACAAGAAACTGTGCTTCCGTGTCCAATAATTCAGGTCCTGACAGCCATGCGGACAAAACAGTACTATTCCATACCAAAAATGTTGTCACTTCTCTGCGGAGTCAGCTGCAATATATTTGCCACCAAATAGTGGGCAGATCTTGAGCTTTCCTTTTCAGTATTAGGTGGACAGTACTGTATGACATGGCTGTAACTGGATGTGCATGCTGCCATTATTTTTATGCCCAAGCAAATTGAATTCTGGTAACAGATTGCAGGGCTACATAGAATCTCTTTTGGGGTCACGCATGTTATGTTGTTCAGGAACAGCAGGGGTTTCAGGATGGTATTCGGGCGGGGAAGTATTGATTGTTAGGGGCAGTTTTTTGGGCTCCCTGGGTTTTGCTTGTACATACTTTTTGGGTATATCCTTTTTCCTTTCCTTACAAGGATGCTACGAATAATAAGATTCTTGCTGTTTAAAAAATTAAAATAACATAGAAAAAAATAAACCCTGCATGCGGGGTTTGAAAATATGTTGATTTCTTACTAATTTCATTGCAAATTGCTTCTCCTGGTTTGTCATACTCAATGATACATAATGAAATTTAAATTGAAAACGTATTTCATGAAGTCAAGCCTTCGGTCTATTGCCCTGTAATAATTTTTCGTGAATGCATCTATCTTTTCATCCGTTCTCTATGGTTGTATATCATTTTCCTAGAGTATACCTTCTCCCCCCACCGCCACCCTTCCCCTTCACAAGGTGTTAAATGTTAGTGGGAGAGAGGATTTTCTGGGCCCTTAGACCTTGTAAATGTCATTCTCATCCTGTTTAATGCAGAAGGCTGGAGAAGATGATAAGATTCGATCCCATGACCTCCCCCAAGCCTAAAGATTTCGTGTAAATACAAGTGCAAGACACAGATGACGAAATGCTAGCTGGTTCAAACCCTTCTCTTATCTGGCTCAGAAATTTGAAAACGTAAGATTAAGTTACTATGTGGCCCTGGAACTAGCACCCAATCCAAATCCAATCCTGTGCATATTCTTGTATTATATATGTATATATTTAAATTGTTTCTTGTTTCCATACCTATCAAGTGGAGCCCTCTCATGTGGTCTCCAATAATACCAGCAATGTGGCAACTAATCAAACCAACAAATGAATACTGCAGGCCAAGCAAGATCCGCAGCTCTTCTTGGACGTGGAACAACGCCATTGCATCAATTATGGTCCCGATCGCCAGGAGTCTTTTGTTTAATGCACAGGATAAAACACCCCCAGATTCGGTGAACTCTCCCATCGCCACTCCTTGAGGCACATCACCACGTATGCTGACTTGATCATGCACATTCTCATCATTAAACAAATGGTTTTATACACTTTTTTTTTTTTTTTTTCCTTTTCTTTTTAGTTTATCTTAATTGAATATATCGCAGGAAAAGAAGGATAAATGGGCACAAGTAGATGGATGCGAGATAGCCGTTGACTCGCACATCACACAATTATTATTATTATTATTATTATTATTATTATTATTATTATTAATTGTTGCATATTTTTAATTTCTTGATGCATACATAAGTACAGTTAATAAAAGAAATTGCAATATATAAAACAAGAAGTAGTCACAATAGTGCAATAATGGTGTAATACCGACTCGCGTTTGTTTTTACGTCCTTGACATGCCACGTCCATTTCACACAACATCCTAATTTTATATTATCAGAAAATGATTGTAGATAAGATAAGCTTATTACATTAAATATATATTAAAGTGGCTGTGTCAATTATTGGCCTGGCAATGCGTTAAATGAGGTCCGCTCAACTAGCATAGGATTCTAGTCTTTTTATCAACCCACATGTTATTTTTTTTCTTTTTTTTTTTTTTTTTTTTTTGTCCCTTTTAATGGTGTTATCGCAAAAGAACCGCAAAGAACCTTCCCACTATCATAAGAGCCCCAGGTGGGCGGTGGGGGAGGAGGAGTGAGGGGGCCATGTAGGTTAGGGGATACAGAGAGACTGGAAACTCAAGTCTAAGGAAGGGTGATGTGTAGAAAGTCCACAAAAGACAGTGGTTTTATAGCTAATAAAGCAAGCAATTCGTTTGGGGCCCGGATTTATAATGTCACAGTCAATCAACGCCCTGATGAAACATCCGTGCAGCATCTTCTTTCCTTTGAAAAGGATTTACATTTACTTTGGCATTTTGACAACTTTTTGCCATTAACCTAGATGTTGACTTGAATGTGTCGTCTTAATCTACGCATGAACATGAACAGTATGATGTTAAAGAGAAATCAGAAAAGTGGTTACTGTTTGAAAAATACATTAGAATTTTGTTAGGAGGACGATGGAGATTTTAATTACAATTAAAATGTTTTTTTTTTTTTTGGCATAATAATTAAATTTAATTACATTGTGCTACCTTATCCTCTGTTTTTGCATCCTCGGACATTTCTGGATACATTATACATGCAGTTAGAAGCCAACAAATACATTGAACTATTGCCACCTTAAATTCCAACGAAATATGTTCTTATTGTTAACGACAAGTTATTCTCGTCACACTAAAATTTACAATGTTTGTTAAAATATAATTTTATTTTCTCAAACTTTACAAAAATGGATTTAGAGTATTAGATTATTTATTTAAAATATCGTCATTAATTCTAATTGTGAATTTTAAAATTGATTTCTTTAATTTATATAATAAATAATATACTTGATGAGACCTGAACCAAAGTTATTAAATTGGTTGAAATGCTTAACTTAATTGAATTAATCATACTAGTATTTTTATATAAATTAAAACTATCATATTCAAATATATTTCAAAATTACCTAATTTAAAAACTAAAGTAAGGTTTCTTTCTACTGGAGGACATAAAAATCTGTAATAAATCTAAATGACATCTATTATCTAAGATCAAACGATGAGTTTTTATACTTTCAATTAGAGCTTTCGATTTTTAATTAAAAAAAAAATTAGTTGAATTTATGGTTTGGATGGTAAATAAACCCTACATTATATTAGATACATAAATGGTTATACTAAATTCAAGTCATCAGTTGTAATTTCAGTTAAATTTAATTTGTAATATACTAAGACATTAATTTTATCTTCTTCTTTTTTTCAATTAAGCTTTAATTTATTGGTCAATTTATTAACATTTTACTTATTTTTTTATTATTGTAATTAATTTAAAATGAATTATACTTAGAAAATAATGAGTTCAAGATGAACTACATCAAAAAAATTTTAAAAAAAATCACTATTAGTTACAAGTCTTTAGTCTTACTGTAATATTAGTTTTTTTTAATAATACACATTTGCATAATTCATAACCAATAAACTTCATAGTCGTGAACTCTGCTGTTAAAGTATCAGTAAGTAATTTATCTACAAAGTGAAAATGCTTTTCTATAAATTAAAAATATTTTTTTATACTTTCTTTTTATCAAACAGTTGTTTTAATATTATTTACAACAATAATTTATTTGAAAAGCAAAAACATTTTTCTATAAATTACAAATATTCTTTTACACTCTTTATTTATGAAATAATTATTTTAATATTGTTTGCAATAATTATTTTAAAAAACAAAAGACTCGTTATTTTGTTCTTATATTTTATGATGTAATTTTTTTTATCTCATTATTTAAATCAATAATAATAGTATATTTAATTATTAGTAATGTCAAGTCAAGATCTATAACATTTAAATAAAAATTAACTTGTTTATGTCATTTTAAAATTTTAATTTATTAAACATAATAAAAAATATAAGATATGATCATAAGTGAATATAGGTAATTAATTATTTTTTAAATTAAATATATTAAATATTTTTAAATAAATAAATAAATATATATATATTAATATATCTCAATAATATTATTAATCATAAAATAATATTGGATCTTATACCACTTTTTTTCATATAAAAAAAAAATATATTCAATTGATAAACACATACTTTAATAATATTTGGTTGATTATTTATTTAAAATATTATCATTAAAAATTAATTTTATATTTTAAAATTAATTATTTTTATATAAAGGATATAATAAATAATAAACTTGAGTTAGTGAAAATCGAATTCATTGATGTAACTAAGGTGTTTGTTTGAATCAAATAATTAATTTCTTTCCTTTAATTTTTATTATAATTATAGTTTTTCAAATAAAATTTTTATATATATTAACAAGAAAGAAGACTAATATATAAAAAAATAATAATTATATAATTTAAATTAATTTAAATTAATTATATTCATCAATATTAAAATTAAATTTATAATTATAATTTTTAATAGTGTAATAATATAAAAATTAATTTTTACTAATTAATTTTTTAATAAAAATTTTATTTAAGAATGTTCTCGTTTCCCCTGTTAATTGAAAATATTTGAACATAAAAAATGCAAACCCAATTTCAAGACGGAAGTTATCGAGAACGAGAAGAATTCATAAGTTTTGAGAAAAAAGCTCCAAAAGCAGTAACATGTAAAGTATACAACAAAAAACAGGGGGAAATAGCTTGTGAGTGAGAAGATGAACCAAAGAGGCAAAGAGTCAAGTTATAGAGAGCAACCTGAAAATTGCAACCTTTATTTAGTTATACAACCTGTACACAAACCCCCTTCTCCTAAAAACTCTTAAAAAACTTACTAACAAATCAAGCAAAGAAACTATAGAAGGATACTGAAAGAAAAAACACAAATAAACTTGATGATCAATATCAGTCAATTAGCCCTTTCAACGTGGCGTATAAAAACAGTTTCCAGGTCTGGAGGACTGAAAAACTCCCTGACACCACTATAATTACACTTCAAGGTGGCTTTTCGCTTCCTCGGAGCCGGCGGGCACGTCGATCTCGCCGGAATTCTGGCTTCTTCGCCGGTCGGCGTTGTTGAACACTCTTCACTTTCGCTCTCTTTCTCCACAGGATTCGTATATATGGGCTTCAGTGGAGCTCTTAAGGAAATCCCAGCAATAACCCATTTCTTGCCATCAAATTCCAAGCCACCATCCACTTGAGGCTTCTCTGAAATCCCCATTTTTTTTATCCAAAACTGACACGACCCTTCTTTCAAGGTATGTATATATATATATATATATATTAAAAAAAATAATAAGAAGAACAAAGGAATAAAGGGTCGACAGAGAATAATATAAAGATGGGATCTTTGGATTGATCGTATGTGGATTGATCGAGAATCAAATGAAACTGGAAGGAAAGTGGGCAAGGAAAGAAAGGAAAATAAATAAATAAAAAGATTGAATTTTCAGTGTAAAGGCTGTAAAGGAAATGAAAAGGGAGACCAATGGCGGTTGTTTCAGAGATAAAGAGTTTTAAAGCAGCTAGTAGCTTGGAGGTGAGGGAACATGAGAGAAAAGGAGAGTGTAAACTTTTTTTTCTCTTCCAGTTCAAAAGATTGGATAAAAAATAAGAGGCTAGCTATAAATGTAGAAGAGTAATGTTCAATGTTTTGTTTATTCCAATCAGACATCTAGTAAATGGAGAGAGAAGAAAAAAAAAAAAAAAAAGAACCCGAGGAAGCTCTTAACACGTGGCTCATTCAAAATCAATTTTTTTTTTTAACAAATAGAAATAAAGATATGCCGTTCTGATTTGAGTTAGAATTTTATTCGAATTTTTGTCGTTTGAATGAGAAGAGAATTTATGTTATTGATATCGAAAATGGGTGAAGGAAATTTTATTTAAATTTAATAATATTTATATTGGGATGTTATTTATAGAAAAAGTCGATCCAGAATATTAACAAATGGCTTCACACTTACAATATATATATATACACAAACGCTAAAAAAATAAAGTTATATGATTGATACCAAAATGATGGTTATATAAATTTTCATTAAAACCAAAAAAAAAAAAAAAAAGAAATAAAGGGACAGGGAGAGAGAGAGGGTGAATAGCTGACCGCGGGCAGGCGTAAGGACTTGACTTGGATTTTGGCGCCAAAATTTTGGGTCATTGGAAAAAAAAAAAAATTAAAAATCACCAACAGTCCTTGTCGTGTTTTTTTACATTAAAGTTTTTTTTTTAAAAAAAAAAATTATTGTATTCTTATTATTAAAAGAAAGAATGAACAGTACTAAATATTCCTACCTTTATTGATGTTTTTTAATCAGAAAAGAACAACAAATCATTCAAGGGGAGATTCTTATTCCATTTTTACTTATCATCTAATAATATTTCAATCGATTTGAACTGTTAAAGTCTCTTTGGTGCATTTATTTTATCATATACCAACAAAAAGCTGCCAGCATTTTAGTATTATTATTTTGCAGAAACGTTCATAATGAGTTAGTGGTAAGGGTGATATAAATATTGTACATATTAGACTCACGGTTTCATTTCAAGTAAACAAGAGAGCAGTGTAGGTGTGGACTTTGATTCATTCTGCAGCATGAGGATAGTCCTCGCATTCATTGTGTGATTTTTGTCCAAAATTTTTAAATTTTTCTTCTTCTTTTTTTTTTTTAAAATAATAATAATAATAATACAGGTGGTATCAAGTGTGTCTAGAACACCAATTTAAAATTATAACTCTAACTCAATAATGGGACTCTGTTAATAATTGCAGTGTCAGGTATGTCTGATTGTGATGTGACTATGTTATCATACTATTATGACGGGGATGGTGCAACTGTGAATTGTGGAATGCAGTGCTTGTAGGCTGAGCCGGATACAGATTATCACACTTCCTGCCCTTTTTTTGGCTCTGTCTCTCCATTCGTTACCCCTCCATGTATGCGTGCGCGCGCGTGTGTGTGAGTATATATATATGGTGCTTGCTTGTTGCTGCACTTTGCGAAAGGTTATTAATTTCAGTATTATGCTATTTACGGAGAACAAAAGGCAATGCTTTAAACCTGCGTCATGTACGAAGTCATTTCGATTTGTGCATATTGCAGGATGTTCATTTAATTTACTTTCTTGTTCTTACACGCTAGGATTTAAAACTTTAGTTGCTAAGACTAATTCTAAGAGTCTTTTATTTCTATTGTCAGACTACTGTGTAGCTAATGAAAAGTGGCGTTCTCCCAACTTTAAGTTCACTCACGCTATTGAATCCAACAATCATGCATCATTTGCACGTATGACCATTCGCAAGGACCCTTCCACGTTCATAAATGAATTTAGATATTTGTTAGGGATGCAATTAGGTATTGAATTGATGAGGAATTCATTAAAATTGTATACTAAACTCCAAGTTTGCTCATACATCTCTAGTAACTGGAGAATGATACGTCAATGTTGCATTGGTGGGATGTGAACGCCATATGCTAACAAGGGGTTAGAATCTGAGTAACTATTTTCTCATCAGCGTGGCTATTCTGTTTACCATCTTTTTTTTTTTTTTTTCTAGTTCTTATTAAAAATTCCATTGACCATAAGTTATATAATAGAAATAGATTTCTTAAATCTCACTGCTTCTTCTCAATATTAGAATTCAATATCTAAAATAAAAGATATCTTAATTTTTAATTATTACATAGCCTATTCTATTCTCCATTGATAGTTAATTTCACCAATAGGAAAGAATTCTCTCAGGATTCCTGTAAATGGAGATGAGCCAGGATAAAAGTTTAGCCTACCAAAGTTACCTTTAATATTTTCCATATTCTCTAGCATTTTTTGTTGGCCACTCTATTATATTCTCGATGTCCAGCACTTCAACATTCCGTGAAGTCATCAGCTGCATTAGTTATATTTGCAAGTGGTAGATTTTCAAAAAGCATGACAACTTTTGCGCCATGCAATTGGTCACCAAGCCTTGCATAAAGCAAAGAACAAGGGAGCGGGTGGGGTTTAGAATCCTTATCCCTTAAAAAAAAAATCCTGCGAATTTGCAGGTCTAGCAGAAAAAGCAACTACTAAGATCTATGTATCTGTCAAGAGTAATAAGCATACCCTTTCCTGTTGTCTGAAAAAGAACCTCACTATTCCCCTCACTCCCCATATGACCAAAAAGGAAAAATCAAAAAGCACGCTTGTAGATGTGACATCACTGTGAAAGCCTTAGGTGTTTATTCTGATTTGGATAACTTTTTGAGTTGTGCATGTCAACACTTTTCTATCTTTTGTAACAGGCTACAAATTCTCCTTTTTTTTTGTGTGTGTATTTGGTGGGGGGGGGGTAACAATGTTGTTACCCTGCTGTAGATGGAAATAGGATCCTGAGATGCAGCTGAGATGATGTAAATCAGCCAGGTGACGATGGCTTTTTAGCAGAAATGACAGAGACTCAAAACCCAAAATCCTATGATTTGTTTCTCTCGATGTATCTTTATGGGAGAAATGACACATGTAGCTAGGAAGTAACCAATCTGTTTTGAGTTTCGTAAAATCTCTACCATTATCGATTACACTATTTTTATCCTTACTGATAAACTAGGTTCAACTAAAATTTTTCTACTTTCACAAAGACTCCCATACAGCAGCAACAAAAGATTTATATCGTAAGGGCTTGGTTAGTTTTGTGTTAGCTGCTAACTTAGTGTTACCCTTCTCCGTTATCCAGCTTGGGACGGACAACAAAGAAGGCAAGATCCGTCGCAGGCAGGGTTTTCACGAAGACTCTGATATCTTTAGAAATTCAGCTTAGAAGGGATGACACCAGCACCAATTTAATCAAACTATTCAACAGAAAGAGGTTCATATGGTCAAATAGAGGGAAGGAAAATTCAAGGAGTATGTGTCGAATGCGCTATAATTGTTGGAAACTATGGTGCGACCTGCTGATTTTCAAGCATTGATTACATCCTCGAGTAACCCCTATAGTCTTCATATTGCTCCATGAACTCGTCATTGAACTTCTTGAAACTAGCCATTATTGCTGGCATGTCTTCCTCGGCTGGTAAAATTGTTGTCCTCAAGTGGAAGACCCTACAAGCAAAGGCAGCCATTAGAAAGCGGCAATTTAGTTGAGAACAACCCACAGATGGAATAAATTTGAAAGCATTTTACCCTTCTTTTTGTCCAAATCCTGAACCAGGGACTGTGGAAATGCCAGTTGCCTCCAAAAGCTGGAGGCAATAGAAAACATCAGGAATTTTTCCAGCCTTTTTGGCAGCCTCTATCGCTCTAGGTGGCAAGCGTACCTGTGGAAATGAATACATGGCACCTGAAACCAAATTTATGTTGTTCATATAACAAAAAACAATGATAAACGGGAGTAATCACGTAAAAGCCAAATATTTAAGCATCCAATGGTGAACATATTCACCTTCTGTGAAATTGCAAACCACGTTCCTGCAGTTGTTGAATCCATCAGTCATTATCCTTGCTCTTCTCCTCAGTGATTCAAGGATACCTTCGCTGCATTTTATGATATTGACAATACACTGTTATTTTTACTAATTAATGGAGTTGAAGGGAACCATTGGCTCCAAAGCAATAAAATTGTAGCAGGCGTACCTTTCCCTAACAAACTGATCATACGAAATATCTCCAGGTTTTGGGGGGTTAACCATCAATCCCATCTGTAATCAGAAAGGACAAATATCTATGAATTAGCTGTAACAGAGAACAGGCATAGAGCACTCTGTTATATGTAAGTACCGCAACACAAATTACTCAGATCCAACTTACAAATATCTGTGCAGGGACATTTGGGCTGAGTGATATAGATGCCACTTTATAAATCTCGTCAACTGTCTGCATCGTTAGTCATAGCAAACAATAAAAAATCAGTCTCTGCAGATTAATCACTGTTTGAATCAAAGGACCCTTATTATATGCCATGAAGCCACTACGGTTCATTATAAGATCAGACCAATTTCAACCTGTCAGAGGAAATCTTATCAGCTACATTGTATTTTGCACCCATGCAAGGATGTGTGTAAGTAGTTGACAGCATATAAACAACCAAACCTGTGGAGGGATGTTGGTCATCTCAAAGTAGCCACCGCGCTGCCCGCATTCACCCCAGTATCCTTTGGACACTGTGTGGAAAGAAACAAGCTGAATTTCTCTGCTTAAGGGTGTTCCCATGTCCATCAAAACCTTCACAGATTGAGAGAAGAGTTAACACCAGCTCTGAGTCCAGCCAAAATGTAATTAGATTCAAAGGCTTATTTACCTTTCTAGCACTAATAAAGGGACGCTCATCCTGGTAGATATTCTGCTGATAAACCTCATCACCAAGAAGGACCAAGTTCTCTCGGTAGCAGAAATGCAATATTTCTCTCAAATTAGCTTCACTAAGGCATTGTCCAGTGGGGTTGCCTGGGTTAATAATCACCATTGCTCTTACCTGAGATATTTAGTAGCTGGAAAAGTCAGGTCAGCCATTCAATAAACCAAAGTTCATAACAAAAGGAACTTGGAGGTTATAATATCCTAGTCAGATGGAAGAAAACAATAAAAGTAGAATCATTGTGAGATATGAAATGAATTTCAGAGGGTAATTGTTCAAAAGAGCTACTAAATGCAACTCCAATCTAAATCTCAATAGATGGAAAGGTACAACTCAGCACCCTCTTTATTTGACCCATTCATCTGGTTTTCAAGTTCAATATTAGATTCCCAACAGGCTTCTCATGGGAAAATATATATATATATAATTTATTTTTTTCTGAAAATACTTGTACATATGCAATTAAAAACTCAAGGCATACTAACAGTAATTCCTTTGGAGCGAGCTTCTACAACTGCATGCTGCAGGTCATTGATATCCAGGCCCCAATTAGCTGTCTCTTCCAGGTAGTATGGTACAAGGGAACCACCATAGAGAGATATTGCAGCAGAGTAAAGTGGATATTGTGGGACAGGCACCAGAACCTGCCAAGGGTGCAAGTTTAGTCAAAGAATAATCTGCAAGTTGTACCATGATCAAAGAAAATCCCTGCTAAAACCAAAATGAATAGAATGGCCATGAAAAATATAGAAAAAAAATTATGGTCTGATGACCTTTGAAGACCTATGTTCTATTGACAAGGGCAGCAATCTTGCATTGTAGATAAATGTATTACCCCATCACCTGTGCCCCGAATAATTGTATTTAAGATCTGCATCACACCTTTGCTTGCACCGTCAGTGAGAAATATGAGTTCTGGATCACTTCCATTATCCAAAAAGCAATAATAACTTCAGCTTATAACCTGGAAACATGTCTAATTATAATAGTTGGACATTTAACATAATCACCTTGGATATCCATCACGCCTTCCAATGAACTCTGCCACCTCCTTCCTGATTCCTGGAATACCTCGGGAATCACTGTAAGCACCTGAATGTAGCACAAATTCATTGTAAGTTTCTGTTGGAACTCCTCATAGGTAGCATTGATACACTTAATTTTCAATGATAGTTAGAGTGCTTGACATTTTTTTTTTTGGTTTGTCAGTACCAGGTCCCTGCTTGCTGGAACTAATAATCCAACAGTTCTACCATCAGACCATGTGGTTGGTGACACTAAAGTGCTTTCCTTCATAACATACTCTATAGGAAACCCACATTTAAGTGTAATGTAAGTAAATTTGAGACAAGACTACAGGCTGGAATAAAAAATAAACCTAGGAAAGTTACACATAATGCTGACAGTATTTCATCACAACAATGATATCTATATGATACAAGTGGAAGTTCATTGACATCAAAATCAGGATATAAACAAAGTAAGAAATCACTCCTCATCATTATTTAATGTGGATCTTAATGAACTAAGAATGATGCAATGGACCAGAATACCTGTCACAAGACACACATAGACACAAGCATGTGATACCACAGAATCCTTGACAGTTGTGCGTACAGACAATTTGATACACTTCCTAAGATGTGTGTAGAAAAGATGTGTCAAAAGGGTACCTAGGCCACCAGAAGTCAGTGAAAGATAATGTTTAGCACTGGAAATTGCATCTGCAGGGAATAGAAGTCCTACATTAGGATCATCTAGTAGGAATGGAGCTTGGCAGAGAGCAATGACCTGCAATAAAACATGTCTTAGTCCTAGACTACCTAAACAAAAGTTCACAAGTAAAATAAAAGCCTCATCTAGAAGAACTAGATCATCCAAAATGAGTGGAAGTTTGGAGGTACTGCAACTTTACCTGGCGAGGAAAGGTCAGTGGCTTCTGTCCCAGAGCATGAGGATTGCCAACATTTGTGAAAATGATCTATGGATGTAGAGTTGAACCAGTCAGACACAAAAGTAAAATAATGGTGATGCAGTGTTGTACATATTGAGGTGTTGTAAAAGCATGATCACATAATAAAACTTGAAACTTAGTGTAGTCTTCTCACAATTTTTACGAGGAACTAAGTGGGATACAAAGTAACATATCATGGAACTGAGTTAATAGCAGAAATTTGGGTAAAATTCAAGACTTATCTGGATTATCAATGCAAAGCAATTGAGCACTATCAATATTTCTTTTACATCAAGCACGTGTTTGGCCAACATCCAACGAAGGTATGCCAAGTGACTGATTATGTAGAAGGCATTGAGCCAACAATGCAAATTGCAAACAATGATGCAAGAGTGCAGGAAAAAGGGCATGCAAATCATCAAAACTACAGTGAATGGAAAAGGCAATGGAAGTATCTAATCAGAAGCTCTAAACCTCCCATATGGTAACTGGAATACCCATGAATAACATAATAAAGCTTCTGAATAATGAGGCGGACCAATTCTTCAAGGAAACATACAAAACAGACAAGGAAGGCAAGGCAATAGTCATATCGCTGGATAATTCAAGGCATCCAAATAAGCAGCTATGCATACCTTCTTCCCTTCCTTCTGAAGCTCAGAAGCTCGAAGATACAACTCTCCTCTAACAGCATACTGAACCTTCTTCACATTTTCGTTCAACGTTTCATAGTCCAAAGCTTTAGGTGCCATGGATGGTCAATTTAACCTTCTAACTAACAGTTACCTGTCAGGAAAACCAATAAAAATAGCTAATTAGCCAGTTCCAATCCTGAAAGCGAAAACAGGCCAGCAAATGGTGGCCGAAGCGCTTACTTTGGCATACAAAACAGCGTGAGAACAAGTAAAAAACAATCTGAAAACGAAATGGGCTAATGGAAAATGGAACCTGCTCTTAAGATCAATAATCAAAGGTTAATTTCACGAAAACCCCACAACCGATTCCACAGAATCAAACACACAGAGGAAAAAGAAAAACGTAAACAAAATCTATGATACCCTTTTTGCTAGTCGAATATAAACTGGAATTCAATTGCTGACGTAAACGAAAAACACTTCCAACTTCAAAACATAAGAACATGGGCAATTCAGACAAAACTTAAAGATGGGTACCTGTGAAGTCAGCTGTTCAGCTTGGAGTTCCCCCAAAGCCTCACGTGACTATGTTGTGTCAGTTGCTATAGCTTGGCTGGGAATTGTTTTGTCACAGTGGCACCACAAGATCCACTTAAAATGAATTTTAGATCAGATGGATTTTATGTGAATTGGGGTCGATTTATTTGTTTGGTCACAAGGGGATAATGTTCATGATACAGCAAGTGTGGCCTAGCTTCAATGTTCAAGCTATATAAGTTCTTGGTTGCTATTTGGCCTTCTTTTCTCTAGGGTTTTTGTTTTTTTGTTTTTTTTAATATAAAAGACAAATTTTATTTAATATATTATAATTATATTTATTTTTTTAAAATTTACTTAATATGTTACCTTATATTAATTAAATTAAACTTATACTATATATTTTTATTAAGTGTAATCATATAATAACTATTCACATATTATATAATAGATATATTTTTTTTACATTACCACATTATTAAATTTATTAATTTAATATAAATTTTATTTTTTAAAAAAATAAAAAAATTCAAATATATATCACATTATTAAGTGTGTAAAAAACTTTACTATAAAACAGAGCAACACGCGTTATGCGATTAGACACGTTAATAAGAATTATATAAATTTATAATTTTTATCAATAATTATAATTATATTTTAAGAAATTAAAAACATAAAACTAATAATTATAATGATTCAAAGTATATATCCACTCCAACAGCTACGTAACATTTTTATGCTGCATCAATTAACTATGTACGGTGTCTTCCCTCATGAGATTGTGAATTGACTATAACTCAATAAAGGCCATTCTATTTAAAATTAAAACCACTTCGATCTACTAGTTTGTACAAAAGTACTACTCACAGCTAGCTATGAGCTTCTTGATAAAAATACCCCGAACAAAATAAAATAAAATAAATGAGTGAGAAAATTGGTTGCAGCCTCGTTGAAAAAAGTGCTTTAAAGTGATTTTTTCGTGAAAGCATTTTTTTTCGTTGGAAAATCGTAATGGTAAGTTGGCCGGTGCAGACAAGTAGACTCCGTTGTTGAACTCCTGAACCATGAACTCCCTTGAGCTTTCAGTTCCAGAGAGGGTTTTAATCAGCTGGTCAGGTTATGATAATTCCTGCGTCTAACTAAATACAAGACCACAAAAATTACCTGAAATAAGAGTTTGGTGGTGAGCCCACTTGTTACTGTATGTTTGAATGTGGTTCGAGCCCTGGTGCACTATAGTCTCCTTCTCAGTAAGGAAAGAGTAGCTAGAATTCCAAAACATTCCCGTACTCCAAACACATAAATGTCCGAACAGAAGTCTTGGGTTCGAGATGAATGTCTCCAAATCTTACTAAAAAACAGCACGATTGTCCCAGTCAACACAAATACACCTACGTTAACCGGTAAATCTGCCGCTTTAGTAGTCCTACGTGCCAGGATAGATTGCCTCCCCGTGGTAGCGAAGCATTGGCTCTCATTAATTTCCTGGCATTACATAAGTTTTACTCAAAAAGAGCGAAACTTTACACGTTGTCTGGAGTCCAGAGTACAAAAAGTTTTCCTCCAAAAGGTGGAAGCTTGCCATGACATAACTTCTTTCCCAAACATAATTTAACAACCCATTACAGAACTTCTCCGAGTTTGGAGACCAGAGTATTAGAGTCTTTTCATGGGGATTCTTGGTAAACTCTATGCCAAGGCAAAGGACTTAGGTTACGGAATTGAGTATAAAATGATAGACAGTACAACGTGTAACAAATATAATGATTGGTGTAACATGGAAGAAGAAAGGAAGAAAAAAAAAGAAAAAAGAGTAATTATTCCCGATCCTTCCTTTTTCCAGCTATGTTCTCACTTTTGCTGTTTCCTCTGAAGATAAAATATATAAAATCTACAACACGCATTCTGAGAATCAGATGCAAGTGTGTTCACCTAAACGAGTTAGAGGCCTTTATGTAATTCAATAGCCTTTTGAGGGCCTCACCACTGTCAATGGCTTCTCTGGCTCTATCAATGGCTTGTGATACGTCTTCCGCACCATCGCATCCCAGCAAGTGATCCACCACTCCAGCATTTAAGACAATTCTATCATATGCCGGTCCTCTCTGGCCACGAAGAGCTGCTAAACCCAACTCAATATTCTTGGAGACCTGATAATAGAAATATGTGTCAAAATATCGTTGTCTATCAAAGGAATATAATGAATGTCTGTGTTTGCTGAAATTAGGATTTCATGTTTGATAAATGCTGAGGATTCAGGTATTTTGCATACTGATCTATCAGTTCTTGGAGTTTCAGTGGGCTCAAAACCAAAGTCCTGGGCATTGACTTCTATACTGAAACTCTGTCGCGATACCCCTGAAATACCGAAACTTCAAACTTGAGTTCTTGAAACTAGAAGATGATGCAACAAAATCGTAGAATAAAATATTCTCAATAATCTTGTTGAAGTCTACTATGACCATAAGCATCTTGATGAAAAACTGAACAAATTATGCCTAAAAGACGCAAACCATCTAATTCAAAAGCAGATGCCATGCTCAATGAACGAAATCCAGAACAATAGTTCACTGGAAGTCCTTTTGATGCATTAGGAGAACGCAATCTTGTTGTCATCGAGAGGGCCCCTTCCTCACCCTAAATTAAAAACAGACAGTGAACAGGAGGATTTTGATACACCAAGTCACTAAGATAATGCAAATCATCTTGAAACATGAATTCTATAGTTTCAACTTTATATTCTTGATAGAAGCAGTAGTTTAGAAAAATATGAGCTCAATGGAATTTTAAAATGCAAAAGTTCCAACCTTCACCACCAAACCAGAATGAATGCCTCTTCTTTTCATAAGCATTAAGAGAGACTCCTCATAGCCTTCATGATAAAATCCAGCAACCATTGCTTCCTTACCCCTGGCCTGTTAGAGAAACAACACTACAACACTGTTACTTAATGAAGACTTTACCGTCAACTCAGCAGTACAATAGGAATTATGTGTTGTCCAAGATAGAATCAGGTAGGTAAACATACATATAATGGAAGCCATATTTTATGCCTCAATTTCTTCAGATACAACAATGGCAGAACAGAACACAATGAATTCATCCAAAAAAAAAAAAAAAGCTCTTTAATTTGCTTTATGATAACTGCTGCTGCTGTGGTTTTTCACTTGACAAAGAATCACAACATATGAGCTTTCAAGAAACAGTGACAAAAATTGAATGGCTTACCCTGACAAACTGCTGAACCTTTTCAGTTGTTGCTATTGGTGGACGCTTCTTTATATGCTCCCTCAACCCAATCAACGAATTCCTGCAAATGACATAATGAAAATTACTTAGAACATGGATGCTACTCAACTTAATACCTCTAATCCAGATGGCAAGTGGACTTTTTTCTAGCTCCTCAGAAGAGCACAAGACAAAAATGCATCATACCGATAAGACAGGCATATAGAAACCAAGTGCTGGCCAAAGTTTTAATTAAGACAAATAGAAACAGCACAAAAAGGAACTCCTTATTCTATGGTGCCAACCAACATCAAAAGAATGCAAAACCATCTTAAGGTCCGTCTTGAACAACATGGATAAAAAAAACAAGGAAACCAAAGCATTGAACAATAAATGTAAGATGGATTTTCATAAGAGACTGGTTGAAATGACAGAAGATTTTTCCATCAATTAGTTGAGAACCACAGAAACTAGAAATCTCCTATCCTCACAAGGTTTAGGCTAGCTCTACTACTCAGGCTAAAATTTTAAGTACTTCAATAGAAACTACATTATCTTCTCAATTTTGAAGAACACAATATTTTGAACAAAAATGTTAAAGGGAGATGTCTATCTGCAAGGAAAGCAGAGAGAATAGCTTGAAATAGATTCACGTTGTTAAATTACTTACATGGATGGGCTAGCTTCACACTGACTAATATAGGCAAAACCAACCTCCTCATCCTGAAACAAAGAACCAAGACAATTTGAACAAAGTCAAAGAGTGAGAGCAGAAAAGTGGCATGGTCGAACATAAAAAAAAAAAAGAAAGAAAAGAGTAGAGGTGGTGGTCTGGATAGCATTATTACAGACCTCAAGAAGTTCCTTGGCCTGCAAAGGAGTCAGGCTTGTATTTGCTCCAATAAACTTTAGCATTTGTTCTTCAGTTACACCTCCCTGTCACAAATACATAACCAGGAGATAGTAAAGCCACAATAAATTTTGAGTCATGAAGTGCATAAAAGCAGAATATTACAACTGTTTGCATTAAAAAATCCAAAGTAAATCCTTGGGCAGTAATCCTCCAATGTAGGACATGGAAACATGAAAATCAAGAGAGTCGTAGCATGCCTTCAACTTGATGATGTCAATTTGAAAAATACCTTCAATTTGAAGTAAAATATTTCATAATTGGCAGCCCTAAGAACTCCACTCCTTAACTGGCAATTACACAGGTTATAACAAACACACAAACAGACCTTAGGTGGCATCCATTCCAGACCATGAAGCAAGCAAGATTCGCCATAGCAGGATCTAACTGCGGCTACAAACAATGTGCTCTTGAAGTAACGTGTGTTCCCATCATAAGGTTCCCCGTAATAAGTCAATGATTTAACATCAACAACAGGTCGAGGACCTAATGGCAAACTGATCAATGAATTACACTTACCGGTTTAACTATACAGTCAAATATAACTAAAATGAAAAAAGTAAAATAAAAAAAAATTAAGATTATACCAAGTTCATCATCAAAAGCAAGGCAGTAGGCTTTCAGCTCACGATCAGTCTCCCTGTTCATCCTCTGTCCAATCAAAAATGCAGAAAGCAATGATTCACTAACTGATCCTTCACCAACTTCAACTTTCAATGGAAGAACATCTCTTAAAACACCTTGGACTTCCTCAAACCCAAGGTGACCTCCAGCCAAAATCTCTCTAAGGGCGCCTACCAACCGCATTTCTCTCACATTGTTGCCAACAAATTGAGGACCAATTGAACTTCCAGTTCCCATTACAGAACCTTCAGGGTCAGCAATGAAGATGACATCAGCAGGTAGTGCTCGAGCCAGCATCGGCCAAAATCGATTCATTGCACGCTTTTCACCTTCACTCCATTGGGTAGGCTCTGGAAATACATTTGTCCGAATGGTCATCGCTGCGAAAAATGCCCCGAGCTGTGCTTTTGAAACATCCTCCTCATCTTTCAGCTCCCCTCTAGCTTAACAATTACACACAAATTTCAAAATTTTCATAGAACACCACCACACGAAAACATGCAAGGACAGAATAGTAATTTCCCTGATTTTCAATTTCATTTATTTCTGACAGCATTCTATAGCCACTCTTTGCGCGTTCTTAAGCGTTGCCGCTTAGCTTTTCTCGATTCTCATAATTAAAATTCAGAAATAATTCAAAAATCGGAGATTATTACAAAGTGAGCAACAAGAAGGTTACCAGATTTTAAAATGGTGTCCAGAACTTTAACGGCCTGATCCTCGCTAAGCGGCCTGGTCTGGGTGGGACCCGTGCAAACCCTAGCTTGAGCTTCGAGCACCGTCTGATTGGGCTTAGGCAACTTGGAGCTCCGGTAAGAAGAGGAAATCGACGGGTTTCTGATATAGGATTCTGGAATTCCTATCTGATCAATTGTTGCCGAGTCCAGTATATCTTTCGTGGTCAAACAACATCTCTTCCGCCCAATCCAACGATCTGGCTGATGAAACCGGAGCGCCGAATGGACGCTTGGACGGTCGAGATTGCACGCTTTTGTGAAGTTAAGCGAGAGACTGGGTCCCGGATTGAGCAGAGCCCTCATGGCGGTCGAGTTTACTTCGGTCCTGCAGAGTGAGCCAGCCGCCGATTGCTACGCAGGTGGCTATATTGAAAATGATCCGCTCCTAAGGCTGTTTCAAAGAAAGAACTGAATGTTTTTGGTTAATCAATAAAACCCAACCGAATTGATCAAATTTTTAGTTAATTAAACTGATTTTATAATTTATTAATGGAATTAAAAGAAAATTAAAAGTTTTTAATTTAATTTAAATTTTGTTAGTACAAAAAATTGTAATTAATCAACCTAAAAATTGTTTTTACATTTAAAATATAATTTTTAATTTTTTTTAATTGAATTTAGTTTGCCGAAACGATACGAAAGCACGCCTATGCACGCGGGGATAAAAAGAGCAGCAATATTCTACTTGGCGAGAACGGCGGGCTCAAAACACGTCGTCGTATAAGTTCCCATAATATTTTAATAATAATATGGACTCAAACATCAAAACGACATCGTTTGTGGTTCAAAAAGAGCTATCTGTCACGGAGTTAGACTTTGGACGTGCTTTAGACGTGCTAACCCGCGCGGCACTTAGACAATCTTGCGAGAGAAGACGCTAAGTAAGCCTTGAAGAGAGTTACAACCAACTCAAGAGAGAGAGAAAGTGAGAGGCTTTGAGATAGAGAGAAGGATAGTAGGCACAAGTATAGCAATGTAGAGAACTTTGCTATTGAGAGGTGTAGAGGTGTTGAGGTGTGTTTACAAATGGGAGGAATGGGGGTATTTATAGTTGCTTCCCCTCCTCAATGTGTGGCTACAATCATTTGTTCTAGAGAATTCTAAGGATAATATCTAGATATTTACAATGGAGCATTCTAGAGAGGGACACCTAAGCATTTCTTCTAGAATTCTCCTTGACTTGGGTTGGGGCACCAATTGGGCTAGCATTGGGCTAGCATGCAAGAAGCGGGCTGGCAGCATACTTGAATCAGCCCGTGACACCCTCCCCCACTTGTTTTCGCGACGTCCTCGTCGCGCTTTCATCCTTGTAGCGGTGGATGAAATCCGCAAACTGCCAAAGCAGGTCCTCTTGTTCCCAACTAACCTCTTCGTCCGGCAAATCTTTCCATTTCACCAAGTACTCGGTGTAGTTAGGAACTCCCCTCCTTCGGGTCACTCGATCGGCAAGGATGGATTCCACCTCCTTGTCAAACTTGGTAACCTTAGCGGTTGGTGCGTGCGTGGACTTGCTTCGACCAGGATCCTTGTCATTCCCATGAAAAGGCTTTAGAAGACTTACATGGAAGACATTGTGGATCTTCAGCTTTGATGGGAGTTGGACTTGGTAGGCGGCCTTTCCCATACGCTTGATAACAGGAAATGGACCTTCGTACCTTCTCACCAATCCCTTGTGCACGTTGCGTGGAGACTTCAGTTGGATGGGCAGCAACTTTACCATCACCAAGTCTCCTTTCGCATATGCTTTTGTGTGTTGCTTCTTATGGAATTTGAAAGGTCTTTCGCAATCGGGAAGCACCACAGTAGGTTCCTTGGAGGTAGCTTGCTTCAATTCTGCAAGCCCCAAGGTTGCCATGTGGTAAGGGGACATGGCATGAGGTTTGGCACCGAGTTCCAGCTGGATGTGGTGATCCACATCTTGTCTTGGAGGCAGCTTCTTTGGCAACTCGGGAGGCATCACGTCCTTGAACTTGGCAAGGACACCTTGGACAGATTGTGGCAATGTAGGAGTAAGTGCTGCTACGTCTTTCCCGTTGCCGAGTTCCCTTGTGGTAGAAACATGACCGTCACCTAACTCAAGACCCCGTTTGAATTGCAAGGCAGAAATCGTTGATGTTTCCGACTTCCCCTTGCTCTTCAAAGGGATCACTCGGATCTTGCACGTGTCGAGAATCACAAGAGAACTTGAAGCGGGAATGGGAAAAGCAGAGGCTTTGCAGAAAAATGCAATACCTAGCACGACTTTTAAATCATCCATAGGAACGATAGAAAAGTCTAACTTACCCGTCCAATCTCCGATTTGGACAGCTACTCCTTGCGCCACACCTTGGACAGGTTTGGCCTCCGAATTGACAGCCTTAATGGTGCCATTCCCTTTTGCAAGTTTGAGGCCTAAACGTTTGGCCTCTTGGACGTCCATGAAGTTGTGCGTTGCTCCCGTGTCTAGCATTGCACATGCAGTTTTGCCTTCAATGGCAACGTCCGCGTACAACAGTCCCTTCTCCTTAGGAACTGCTGGAGAGAAAAGCTTTGACAGGTTGCCTAATTGTTGTATGGCTCCCATGTCGAGTTGGGACTCTTCCTTGGATTTCTCCTTGTTGAGTTCCGCGATCATTGCATTCATTGCCCTACGATTGGGGCAATCCTTCACCCAGTGAGGTCCATCACAAATGAAACACGGCTTTGGGGGATTACCTGTGTTACGTTTGCCCAAAGAGTTCTGCCCATGCTTGGGATTACCACTTGAGGATTTCTGATTTCCACCCTCCTTGCGGCTTGCATCCTGTTTCTGCCCGTTGTTCTCTTCCTCACTTCTGTTGGAGTTCGGCCTTCTATTCTTGGAAGAGTAGTCAATGAGCATTTCGGCAGCAGCAATGGCAGCATCTAAAGTCTGCACATCACGTCTGTCCAGCTCTACTCTTGCCCAATCCTTCAAGCCATCCTTGAAGTGGAAGAGAAGCTCCCTATCGGACATATCAATTTCAAGCATGATAGTAGTAAATTCCTTGATGTAATCGGAAATACTACCTGTTTGGCTTAAGCGACGTAACTTCCCTCTAGCTTCGCTGTCCGCATTGTGAGGTACGAAGTGTTTGCGCAATTCAGCCTTGAATTGCTCCCAGGTGTTGAGAATGCACAAGCCTTTCTCACGTTCGGAATGCTTCCTTCTCCACCAAAGTTGGGCAGCATCCCTCAAGAAGATTGGGGCGTTACATACCTTTGCAAGGTCGTCGACAACCCCCATGGCCTCAAAGTATTGTTCGAGACCAAAGAGAAAGTTTTCCACCATTGTGGCATTGCGGGTTCCATTGTACATAGCTGGCTTGGGGACCTTCAAACCATGCACAACAGGGGCACTGGTGGTTGCAGCAGTCGTACCACTCGAGTGTGTGCTACTTCGGTGGCGTGACTCCATCTCCCTACGAAGGTCATGGATCTCTCCTTCCATGAACTTGCGTAGGTTGGACAGCTCTTCATTGATAGAGCATATCCGATCCTCGAAGGTGCGACCAAGATCTTGAATCATAGACCTGGCAGCCCGTGTAATCTCAGCGTTCTCATGGATCAAGTTATCGACTTGATCACTGAGATCGCCTACAGCGGAGCTCACGTTCGTGATACTCCTCTCCAAGCCAACAACACGCGACTCCATCGTTTCCTTTGCTGGAACTTTGGATTTGCTGCGCTTGGTTGGGACACCTTGTTCCTCTCGCCCACGAACTTGTTGCTCGAACTGTTGTTCCACAGCAGCAACTCCTTCCTCACCTGCCATACTCACAACTCAAAGATGAACAAAGTAGGGACTAGGATTACCTTGCTCTGATACCAACTGTCACGGAGTTAGACTTTGGACGTGCTTTAGACGTGCTAACCCGCGCGGCACTTAGACAATCTTGCGAGAGAAGACGCTAAGTAAGCCTTGAAGAGAGTTACAACCAACTCAAGAGAGAGAGAAAGTGAGAGGCTTTGAGATAGAGAGAAGGATAGTAGGCACAAGTATAGCAATGTAGAGAACTTTGCTATTGAGAGGTGTAGAGGTGTTGAGGTGTGTTTACAAATGGGAGGAATGGGGGTATTTATAGTTGCTTCCCCTCCTCAATGTGTGGCTACAATCATTTGTTCTAGAGAATTCTAAGGATAATATCTAGATATTTACAATGGAGCATTCTAGAGAGGGACACCTAAGCATTTCTTCTAGAATTCTCCTTGACTTGGGTTGGGGCACCAATTGGGCTAGCATTGGGCTAGCATGCAAGAAGCGGGCTGGCAGCATACTTGAATCAGCCCGTGACACCCTCCCCCACTTGTTTTCGCGACGTCCTCGTCGCGCTTTCATCCTTGTAGCGGTGGATGAAATCCGCAAACTGCCAAAGCAGGTCCTCTTGTTCCCAACTAACCTCTTCGTCCGGCAAATCTTTCCATTTCACCAAGTACTCGGTGTAGTTAGGAACTCCCCTCCTTCGGGTCACTCGATCGGCAAGGATGGATTCCACCTCCTTGTCAAACTTGGTAACCTTAGCGGTTGGTGCGTGCGTGGACTTGCTTCGACCAGGATCCTTGTCATTCCCATGAAAAGGCTTTAGAAGACTTACATGGAAGACATTGTGGATCTTCAGCTTTGATGGGAGTTGGACTTGGTAGGCGGCCTTTCCCACACGCTTGATAACAGGAAATGGACCTTCGTACCTTCTCACCAATCCCTTGTGCACGTTGCGTGGAGACTTCAGTTGGATGGGCAGCAACTTTACCATCACCAAGTCTCCTTTCGCATATGCTTTTGTGTGTTGCTTCTTATGGACTTTGAAAGGTCTTTCGCAGTCGGGAAGCACCACAGTAGGTTCCTTGGAGGTAGCTTGCTTCAATTCTGCAAGCCCCGAGGTTGCCATGTGGTAAGGGGACATGACATGAGGTTTGGCACCGAGTTCCAGCTGGATGTGGTGATCCACATCTTGTCTTGGAGGCAGCTTCTTTGGCAACTCGGGAGGCATCACGTCCTTGAACTTGGCAAGGACACCTTGGACAGATTGTGGCAATGTAGGAGTAAGTGCTGCTACGTCTTTCCCGTTGCCGAGTTCCCTTGTGGTAGAAACATGACCGTCACCTAACTCAAGACCCCGTTTGAATTGCAAGGCAGAAATCGTTGATGTTTCCGACTTCCCCTTGCTCTTCAAAGGGATCACTCGGATCTTGCACGTGTCGAGAATCACAAGAGAACTTGAAGCGGGAATGGGAAAAGCAGAGGCTTTGCAGAAAAATGCAATACCTAGCACGACTTTTAAATCATCCATAGGAACGATAGAAAAGTCTAACTTACCCGTCCAATCTCCGATTTGGACAGCTACTCCTTGCGCCACACCTTGGACAGGTTTGGCCTCCGAATTGACAGCCTTAATGGTGCCATTCCCTTTTGCAAGTTTGAGGCCTAAACGTTTGGCCTCTTGGACGTCCATGAAGTTGTGCGTTGCTCCCGTGTCTAGCATTGCACATGCAGTTTTGCCTTCAATGGCAACGTCCGCGTACAACAGTCCCTTCTCCTTAGGAACTGCTGGAGAGAAAAGCTTTGACAGGTTGCCTAATTGTTGTATGGCTCCCATGTCGAGTTGGGACTCTTCCTTGGATTTCTCCTTGTTGAGTTCCGCGATCATTGCATTCATTGCCCTACGATTGGGGCAATCCTTCACCCAGTGAGGTCCATCACAAATGAAACACGGCTTTGGGGGATTACCTGTGTTACGTTTGCCCAAAGAGTTCTGCCCATGCTTGGGATTACCACTTGAGGATTTCTGATTTCCACCCTCCTTGCGGCTTGCATCCTGTTTCTGCCCGTTGTTCTCTTCCTCACTTCTATTGGAGTTCGACCTTCTATTCTTGGAAGAGTAGTCAATGAGCATTTCGGCAGCAGTAATGGCAGCATCTAAAGTCTGCACATCACGTCTGTCCAGCTCTACTCTTGACCAATCCTTCAAGCCATCCTTGAAGTGGAAGAGAAGCTGTCTCTTATACACATCTAGATGGGTATAAGAGACAGGCACAACAGGGGCACTGGTGGTTGAAGCAGTCGGACCACTCGAGTGTGTGCTACTTCGGTGGCGTGACTCCATCTCCCTACGAAGGTCCTGGATCTCTCCTTCCATGAACTTGCGTAGGTTGGACAGCTCTTGATTGATAGAGCATATCCGATCCTCGAAGGTGCGACCAAGATCTTGAATCATAGACCTGACAGCCCGTGTAATCTCAGCGTTCTCATGGATCAAGTTATCGACTTGATCACTGAGATTGCCTACAGCGGAGCTCACGTTCGTGATACTCCTCTCCAAGCCAACAACACGCGACTCCATCGTTTCCTTTGCTGGAACTTTGGATTTGCTGCGCTTGGTTGGGACACCTTGTTCCTCTCGCCTACGAACTTGTTGCTCGAACTGTTGTTCCACAGCAGCAACTCCTTCCTCACCTGCCATACTCACAACTCAAAGATGAACAAAGTAGGGACTAGGATTACCTTGCTCTGATACCACCTGTCACGGAGTTAGACTTTGGACGTGCTTTAGACGTGCTAACCCGCGCGGCACTTAGACAATCTTGCGAGAGAAGACGCTAAATAAGCCTTGAAGAGAGTTACAACCAACTCAAGCGAGAGAGAAAGTGAGAGGCTTTGAGATAGAGGGAAGGATAGTAGGCACAAGTATAGCAATGTAGAGAAGTTTGCTATTGAGAGGTGTAGAGGTGTTGAGGTGTGTTTACAAAGGGGAGGAATGAGGGTATTTATAGTTGCTTCGCCTCCTCAACGTCTGGCTACAATCATTTGTTCTAGAGAATTCTAAGGATAATATCTAGATATTTACATTGGAACTTTCTAGAGAGGGACACCTAAGCATTTCTTATAGAAGTTTCCTTGACTTGGGTTGGCGCACCAATTGGACTAGCATTGGGCTAGCATGCAAGAAGCGGGCTGACAGCATACTTGAATCAGCCCGTAAGATATCTCTCTTAATAGTATGTCTCCATCTCCATTTTTCACCATCGACTCTGATTCTGTCTCTTATACACATCTAGATGGGTATAAGAGACAGGCACAACAGGGGCACTGGTGGTTGAAGCAGTCGTACCACTGTCTCTTATACACATCTAGATGTGTATAAGAGACAGGCATTGGGCTAGCATGCAAGAAGCGGGCTGACAGCATACTTGAATCAGCCCGTAACATATCACTCTTAATAGTATGTCTCCATCTCCATTTTTCACCATCGACTCTGATTTTCTCAATTTTCCTGTTATTTTCTGTAATTATTTATTTTCCATGCTCTGAGAAATGCATTTCTCTGAGATCCAGCAGGTGGGTGAATCGAATGTTACGCAAGATTGCTACCATTCTTGCAACGAATGACAGATCATCAATTCTGCTGATCATACACTGCGATCGACTCTGATTACTGATATGCATCAGATCTGATTCACCGGACTTACAGAAAAATAATCGAATGGCTGGAGCAGTCTCGGCACTGTTTCTATTAGACATAAAGGGCCGTGTTCTGGTGTGGCGCGACTACCGTGGCGACGTCTCTGCCATTCAGGCCGAGCGCTTCTTCACCAAGCTCATCGAGAAAGAGGTAGACCTAGATCACCTAGACTTTTATGATGATGATGATGATTGATATTATTGTTGTGGTGATTCTTCAGGGAGATCCGCAGTCTCAGGATCCGGTGGTGTATGATAATGGAGTCACATACATGTTTATACAGCACAGCAATGTTTATCTCATGACGGCGGCGAGGCAGAATTGTAATGCTGCCAGTCTCCTCTCCTTTCTTCACCGCGTAGTTGATGTAAGCCAGCCTCTCAATCTGTAAAAATTAAGATATAATTAAATAAAGTGTTTCATTGCTATTTGTGATTTTTTTTTTTTTGGTTCGGTGGTAGGTGTTTAAGCATTATTTTGAAGAATTAGAAGAGGAATCGCTACGGGATAACTTTGTGGTTGTGGTAATGTTTCGTATTTTTGTTCTCTCCTGCTTTTGAATTGATGTTTGTAGAGCTTCCAGTTAGTATTTTGTTATGATGCCATGTTGTGTGGATTTGGCAGTATGAGTTACTTGATGAAATGATGGACTTTGGTTACCCTCAGTATACGGAAGCAAGAATTCTTAGTGAGTTTATCAAGACTGACGCCTACAGGATGGAGACCACTCAACGGCCTCCCATGGCTGTGACTAATGCAGTCTCTTGGCGCAGTGAAGGGATATTTTACAAGAAGAATGAAGTATATTAATTTCTTTTTTTGTTCGCCCTTTTTGAGCTATTTGTTGGGATTTTAAATTGCTTGCTGAAAAATAAAGCTTTGCTGCTTTTTGTTTGTTCAGGTTTTCTTGGATGTGGTGGAGAGTGTGAATATAATTGTCAATAGCAATGGTCAAGTTGTTCGGTCGGATGTTGTTGGAGCATTAAAGATGAGAACTTATTTGAGGTGTGTTGTATGCACAGACTAAAGTTAATCAATTGTGTTGAAGGGATTATGGCTGTCAATTTTTCATCTCTCATTTATAATCTATTGATTAAATTTTCCATTCATTGGCCAACCAGAGGTTTTACATGTTACATAAAAGAATATAACCCTGATCTGGCAGTTCAGTATATTTGAAGACCACCTTAGGTGCAACATATTCGCACTAGAATTTCCTTGCTCAATTATCATTGCAATGAAGTGAGTTCTTGAAAAGGGAACTTTACACAAGATCATTATCTTTAACAATGTTCTATGAAGTGGTGGCTTTATCCTATAAGTATAAGTGGTAAATTTTCCTGAGTTAGTGCGAGGAGACTCACCTAAATGTGCCTACATTTGCAAGCTTTTTGTTCCTATTTCAGTGCCATATGGTCTTTACATGGTAGATTCTAATCTTTGCAGTGGTATGCCTGAATGTAAGCTTGGCCTAAATGATAGAGTATTATTGGAGGCCCAAGGTCGGGCAACAAGGGGAAAGGCCATTGATCTGGAGGATATAAAATTTCATCAGTATGTAGCTTATTTCTCTAGTCTACTTGAATTTCAAGCATTTTCTGAGTTATTTGTGCATGTTGGTTGAAATTATGATCCTTAATAGACCAATGGTTTCTCCTTGAAGTTTCTATCCTTACAATTAAATAGGATTTTGACTCAGGTGTGTACGTTTGGCCCGATTTGAAAATGATCGAACAATTTCCTTCATACCACCTGATGGAGCTTTTGATCTGATGACATACAGACTCAGTACACAGGTTGAACAAGCAGTTTTATATTACTTCCCCACCCAAATGTATTTTAGGGTATATAAGGTGCAATTTGTTTCAGAATTTGATAAGTCTCATCATTCCTATCAGGTTAAGCCTCTTATTTGGGTGGAAGCTCAAGTTGAAAGGCATTCAAAAACTCGCATTGAGATCATGGTGAAGGCTAGAAGTCAGTTCAAGGAGCGCAGGCATGGATGTTTTCTTTGATGATGTTACCATCTCTCTAGTTTGATTCCACTTTTCAGACTACTCATTCAGCTATTTTGTGCAGCACTGCTACAAATGTGGAGATTGAATTGCCTTTGCCTGCTGATGCTTCTAATCCTAATATTCGGACCTCAATGGGATCTGCATCCTATGCTCCTGAAAAAGATGCATTATTGTGGAAAATTAAATCTTTTCCTGGTGGAAAGGTGTGGATTATGTTTCTTGTTCTCTTTCGAAATTATGGAGTTACTTTTGATTTGGGTTTGCTGTTAATAGTTTGGACTTTTTAGTGGTACATTTTTCCTTGCCAGTGATTGCAATTTGGCCTTGGCTTGATACTTATTGTTACTTCCTATGATTCAGGAATACATGTCAAGGGCTGAGTTCAGTCTTCCCAGCATAACTGCTGAGGAAGCAGTGCCTGAGAGGAAGGCTCCTATACGTGTGAAGTTTGAGATACCATACTTTACTGTTTCAGGAATACAGGTATATGCCTTAGATACACAATTGGTTTTTTTGTTTTCTGAAACCTTCTTATTGCATAATCTTCAATTCTCTGAATTAGAACAAGTTTAGTTTGAAGTTGATGAACCTTTTAGCATCTTGTGTGGTTGGAAAAGAAATTATGAGACAAAGAATTAATGTTTCATCTATAATTTATGATCTTGGAATAGGTAAGCTACAAGTAGGCATGACTCTGGTGTAGTTCGTTTTTTAACTGCCCGTTCCGGTTCCAAGGTTAAGGGGAACCATAACCTGCGGTGATTGGCAATTCAGTTTTGCAGTTCCAGTTTGGTTTAGTTTTGGTTTGATTCAGTTCAAACCATTCAGTTCAAGTCTATTTGGCCCAGTTTGGTCACTCTTTTTCTGAAAATTAAAAAAAATCTTAATTTTTTAATAGACAAAATTCATGTAAATTGTTACATAAAAGGTAATCTTAACAATTGATTTAAAATTTTATTTTATTTTATTTTATTTTTAAGGAACCATTTAATCAGCTGTTCTGGTTTCAGTTTGGAACTGTCAATTAAACTAGAAGTTCATTGTTCCTAGTGGGGCAGAGCCTTAACCAGACTGCCTCTTCCCATGGTTCCAATTCAAACTGAAACCGTGGTCTTGTCTAGCTGCAAGCCTACATTTGTCTTTGCTACTTTGAAATATTGGGGTTATTGTGAATGGCTTCTCATGGGGTTGCATGCTAGTTTAATATTTGTTCTTTCGATCTTTACAAACAAGCTGGATATTATGGTCTGTTAAGACTTGCATTTCACCTTTGTCAGTCTTTTGAGGTTTCATAAGGGCCCGAGGGAAATGCTGAGAGAATCACAACATTCGACGTTGCCCATTGTTGTATATGAAGTTAACAAAACTGTACGAATTGGACCCCTTGAATTAGTGCACTGGGTGATTGTATTGTTCAGTTTCACTCTTTATGAGACTATTCTTGATATTTGGATGATTGCTGCACAGTTTAACCATTTGGCTTTTGTAGGTTCGATACCTCAAGATTATTGAGAAAAGTGGCTACCAAGCCCTTCCATGGGTCAGATACATAACAATGGCTGGGGAGTATGAACTTAGACTCATCTAGACTGACTCCACCAATTGGCCCGTTTTTGCTTTGCTCATAGATTGCCAATCTCCCACATCTATCTGATGAGTTCAAGTCACGGAGGAAGTAGAAGTAATGGATGAAGGACGAGCTGTTAAGATTACGCAACTCTAGTTCTGTGAGTCTTGTTAATGCCCTTGTATTGTTTCTGCCCCAGTTATGTTCAGTTATTTCAACGTTAAATTATCTAATCTTTTGTTCAATCTGGTGGCAACCTGGATAACTTCGTTTATTTTTCAAACAAGCCAGAATAGAACCCTGCACCGCTAGCCAATGTGGATTCTTACAATGATATACTTAAAAGCTGAAAACAAGAACACCTAAACCACCAGATGGGATCACAGCTAATTGCAATCTCATCTAGCTATTATTGTGCGACACACACAAACACTAGCACAAACACACGTATTAGAGTCCATGATGGTCATTTTCAACATGTCCCCTTCGATTGAAGCAAGCCTCTCCAAGAAAACGTCAAACTCCTCATCTCGACAAAGCATGCTAATCCTTGCATGATTTGGGCCAGCTCCAAAATTCGTCCCTCCTCTTGCTAATATCTTGTACGCTCTTAAGAAACTCTCCAGTTCTATATTCTGGTTGCACTTCAACCATACAAAGGCTGGGTTTGGACAGGAACAAAAACTTGTTAGAAGATTATAGTTTGTACCCTAAAAATTATGGCCGAATTAAGTATGACTATAATCTTGTAATTTCCGTTACCAGGATAGTTTTCAGTGTATCTCCCAGCGAAATTGCAGAACTCTTGAGGGTACTCGGGCAGGCTGAAAATTTTGCTATTCTTAACAACTTCTCGCAGCCTTGCCCATCTTTCAGGCATCAGGCGCTGACCATACTCGAAAAAGTTAGCCGAGTCATCAGCACTGAGGAGAACTTCGGTTATGGCTCCCAGAATCCTCGCAGCTCGAAGCTGGGATTCTTTAGATACGCCGATTGAGTTGACCTCCAGGAACTTAACCATCTTCCTTGCCACATCTTTGTCCTTGACAAGTGCCCAGCTAAAGAAGAAAAGAACAATCAAAGGAGATGAACTTGGTAAAAAATTTAGATTAACAAACACCACACTCGAACCCAATTACTATGAGACGCAGACTTTCAACTAAATCTCCCAATCGAAGTCATCAAATTGGATAAGCAGGAACTGGTATTGTAATTTCAAAACGCTCTGACCCTTTCTGAGACTTTACAACGGGAACCAAAAGATTGGCATGTCGTGGCTCACCCAATCCGAGAACCGGCATGTCCAGTGCATTTGGAAAATGTAAACAGCATGATTTCATGGTCTCCAGGATGGGTGCGTATTGAGGCCAGTAGTAGGCAAGGTCATGGATAAGCTTTCCATTCCCTCTGTTCACCACAGCTTCTCGGATATTACCATCAGGGTTATTTGGGGAAGTGACAACCTCAATGTGCGGTCCATTCTTGTCGTAGGTGTATGCATCACCTGCCCATTTATAAAGTCCTGAGCGCAGGAATTCTGTTGCCTCTTTGTATACCTGCGAAGCAATGTACACATTCCATTCAATAAATATAATAAATTAGATTAACATTTTCCAAACGAGGAGATCAAATCATTTTTTAAATTTCCACGTATCGCTTCCTCTTGTTTTTTTTTTTTTTTTTTGTTCTTTTTAAGTGGTCATCAATCATTATTCAAATCCATAAAAGTACTCTCATCGATTAAAGGGGATGTTTGGCAAACTTTATTAGCCCGAGTACCGAGTCAGGCAGCTACAATCTTGGCCTAATTAAAATCGTCTTCTACTTAAACTTATTTAAAGCCAAAACGATTAAAAAAAAAAAAAAGCCAAACTAAAACGAAACAACTCACCGAGTAGTAAGGTGCAGCAGAAACAACATCAACGGGCTGGCCGCCACCAGGGGAAGTGAGAGCGTACAACGCAGCCAGAAAGAGCTGCGATGAGCCTGTCCCCACCAAGATGTGGCGATCCTCGATCACCGCATTGCCAACCACAAGATGCAGCCACTTGATGGCGTCGGCGAGCAGTGGCTCCAAGAACCAGCACACGTCCCCGGTATCAGCAAAGTAGCTCATGGAGTCATTGGCTGAGATCACCAGCCTACCCCTGTCCCCGACCCCCCTCCAGTACAGCTCGAACATCGAAGGATCACCGCTGCCCCACCCCCCGGCCACAAAAAATAAACAATCAATTAACAAAGAAAGAAAGTTTCATTGATTAAAACATCCGGTCAAACAAAAAAAAAACACTCAGAGATGGTACTGTAGGTGACGATCAGGTTTACACCTTTTTTTACATGTCCGCCCCTTCAAAAATAAATAAAAAAAAAACAATTTATACATAGAGACGTTAAATTCTAAATTTAGTTTTACATTAAAGAAAAGTTTATCTAAATTTAATAATATTTAAATAATAAATCTTATGAAAAGTTAAATATTAATATCAATGAGTTATTGATATACAGCTCGCTTACGATACAATAACATTCATGCATGCCATGCAACTTCCCTTTTGGCCGATAAAGAAAATTAGAAAAAAAAAAAAAAAAGATTGATGGTGAAGCTTACCGATCAAGATTGACGACGGAATCCGGCGAAAGACTTGCCTGTTGAGGATTGCAAACTTTGCCACCGCTGGCATACAAACTGCCCATCTCTCTCTCTCTCTCTCTCTCTCTCTCTCTCTCTCTCTCTTTCAGTGAGACGGTTCGTTTTGGTTCTTCCCTCCACAGACTCCAATCATGTAATTTAGACTGCTTGTCAGGCACTAAAATGCTGAGAAACACTGAAGAATTCACTCTATTTATGAATTTGTCTACAGAAAGGATATTAAAAGAACTCTGGAATTTTTATAACAGGAAAGTAAGTATCTTCACTCTGTGTTTTGGATTCTGCATAAAGAAAGTGCATTTAATTCTCTGTTCTTTCGGATTAAAGCGAAAGACTACATCAGCCTCTCTATCTTGTCTTGGATCATACACAAAGGAAGTACATTTGATTTCTTATCTTTTTGGATTAAAACAAAAATAAGTCCCTTATTATATGCATTGTACTTCTTCTCTTCAAATTCATTCATTTATGGGATGTGTTGGTGGAATAAATAATAAGTTGATGCAAATGAAAATTTCTTTCTTCTTGTTTTTTTTTTTTTAGGCCAAAACTTCCTTTTTTTGTTTTTTTTTTCTTACCACCTAAAATCTTTCCCAAAAGTTCACTTTGGCCATTTTGGATAACATCCTAATTTCTTGCATGCACGGAAAGGACGTAGGATACGTTAGGATTTTAAATAGAAATGTGTGAATTGCGTTGTTAATAAATTTTACGTCAAAAATAAAATAAAATAAAATTTTAAATTAAAATATGATGTCAAATCCTTACTTACTTACACCAAGAAAAAATTATAATTGCTTAAGTTGCATTCGGCCACCATTTATGTTATTTAAGGAATCTTTGAGTGCTTATTTTGGTACCATTTCTTTGTTTCCTTCTATGTCTCTCGATGGCCGTTAGTCAGACCGATGACACGAAGGTTTTTTTTTTTTTTTTGCTTCTAATATAAGTGTTACAGCATCATCAGTAAAGACGTTAAGATTTTTTGAGTTACACAATAATAATAATAATAATAATAATAATAATAATAATAATAATAATAATAATAAATAGTTATCCTCTTAAATTAAAGAATTTATTTAATTTCTTAAAATCATTCCTTCAGCTCTTTTAAATTAAAAATTTAAGACCCAACAACAAACATAAGAACTAGGTAATAAACAAATATGAATTATTATTAATTTTCTTTCTGTTAAAGAAAGAATTAAAAACATAGTATATATGTCTTTTATAGTACAAAAAAATATATTTATTTTTTAAAATCATAAATTCTAATATCAATTATTAGATTTTTTAATAAATTTATTAT
Source organism: Kandelia obovata (assembly GCA_021464305.1). Lineage (NCBI taxonomy): Eukaryota > Viridiplantae > Streptophyta > Magnoliopsida > Malpighiales > Rhizophoraceae > Kandelia > Kandelia obovata. Next base: position 1,136,635 of record CM038488.1, read on the forward strand.
TATAAACTTTAAATTTTAAATTTTAAATCTAAATATATTCATACAAATAATATAATAAATAATATATTTAAATTCATAAAAATTAAAACCATTAATACATTTAATGAACTTGTCTTGTTTTGATGGTCAATTTCTTTCTTCTAAATTTTCCTATAATCACATATTTTAAATAAAATTTTCATATGTATTAAAAAAATTATATATATTTTTTTTAAAAAAATTAAGTATATTTATAAATGTTCAATTCAAACTTAAAATTATAATTCTTAATAATATAATAATATATACAATTATTTTTTACTAATCAAATCACATTATAATTAAAATAATAATAAAAATATTGTTTAAAAATATTTAATATAACTAGTTCAAAAATTCTAACACAACTTTTGACTCCTATTATCAAGAGGAGGCAATAAAACAAAAAAAGCCACTTGTTAACCACTCAAAGTGGATCCAGGAAGTTTCTCAAATATAAAATTAGATTTTTATTTTTAAAATTTAAAATTTCAATTCTTAAAAGGGATAGGAGTTTATAGGAGGGGAATAAAGTTTATAAAAATTAAATATAAAAAAAAATGTCACAACTCAATTGATGAATAAAAAAAAAAAAAAAGAACGAACAAAGAAAAGAAAAAATAGATCCAAGTAGATTGTGCCCCTCTGATCATCCTCTGGGCGCCTCCTCGTTCATATGCTCATTTATTCCAACGTTGTTGAATCATCTAGTCTGTCAACCCCGAGAACCTCGCTCATTTTGCAAACAAGCCAAAATGGAACTCTACGCCGCTAGCCAAGTGCCTACGTTGACATAACATAACAACATAAAATGTCATCGTCCGGGTTCTAACAGAAAACTTCACTCTTTTATCTGCCTATTATTGCTTAACAACACAGTGAAAAACACAAACACACGTTTTACAGGCCATAATGATCCTTTTCAACATTCGATCCCTCCGATTGAAGTAAGCCTCTCCAGGAAAAGATTGAAAGTCTCATCTCGAGAAAGCATGCTAATTCTCGCGTAATTTGGGTCAGCTCCAAAACGTGTCCCTCCTCTTGCTAGTATCTTGTGCACCCTTAAAAGGCTCTGCAACTCTATATTCTGGTTGCACTTCAACCATGCAAAGGCTGCGTTTGGACCGAAAAAAAAAAAAAAAAAAAACGTATTAGAAGATTATAGTTTATTCCCCGAAAAGTATGGTAGAATAATGTTGTAATTTCCATTACCAGGATAAGATTCAGTGTATTTTCCGGTGAAATTGCAGAACCCTTGAGGGTACTTAGGCAGGCTGAAAATTTTAGTCTTCTCAACAACATCTCGCAACTTGGTCCATCTTTGGGCCATCAGGTTTTGGCCATACTTGAAGAAGTTTTCTGAGTCATCATCAGCACTGAGGCAATCTTTGGCTATGGCTCCCAGGATCCTTGCAGCTCGAAGCTGGGGTTCTTTAGATACGCCAATTGAGTTGACCTCCATGAACTTGACCATCTTTCTTGCCACCTCTATATCCTTGACAATAGCCCAGCTTTTAAGAATAGAAGAAACGAACGATCAGAGCAATCAATACGATGAACTTCAAAAATTGTAGAATTGGACATTAGCATAACCAAATTAATGGTAATTACTAAAAAAATAAAATACAAACTTTTAAATGATGTTACCAATTAAAGTCATCAAATAGGATAGCATTTCAAAAAAATTTTTTTTTTTTTTTGGACTAATAACTTGAACTTTTAATATAATTTGGCATGACGTTGCTCTCACCCAATACGGGAACCGGCATGTCCAGTGCATTTGGAAAATGTAAACAACATGATATCATGATCTGCAAGATGGGTGATGGGTGTGTATTGAGGCCAGTAGTAGGCAAGGTCATGGATGAGCTTCCCTTTACTCCTGTTCACCACAGCTTCTCGGATATTACCGTCAGGGTTACCTGGGGATGTCACAGCCTCAATGTACGGTTCATTCTTGTCGTAGGTGCATGCATCACCTGCCCATCTATAAAGTCCTGAGCGCAGGAATTCTGCTTCTTCTTGGTATGCCTGCAATGCAATGAAAACATTCCAGGAACACCCCCCCCCCAAAAAAAAAAAAAAGCATTTTTCTAATCAGATTAAAATTTACCAAACTAACCAATTATTTTTTTTTATTTTTATTTTTACCAACTTTTTTTTATCCAATATTTTTTAATTTGCATATATTTCGTATCTCTTTTCCAACATAAAAGTCAAACTAAAATCAAGCAACTCACCGAGTAGTAAGGTGCAGCAGAAACAACGTCGACGGGCTGGGCGCCACCAGGGGAAGTGAGAGCGTACAACGCAGCCTGAAAGAGTTGCGATGAGCCTGTCCCCACCAAGATGTGGCGATCCTCGACCGCCGCATTCCCAACCACAAGATGCAGCCGCTTGATGGCGTCGGCGAGCAGTGGCTCCAAGAACCAGCACACGTTCCCAATATCAGCGAAGTAGCTCATCGAGTCACTGGCTGGCATCACCAGCGTACACCTGTCCCCCATCTTCTTCCAGTACGTCTCGTACAGTGTAGGATCACCACTGGCAAAATGTAAACAGCGTTAACTCTTTTAGATTTTATGTCTAAAATTTTTCTGTTGCGAAGAAGGGTGCGTTTATTACCCAGACATATAACATACCATAGAATAATATAAGATATAATAGTATAAGAAAGACTAGCATACCAAAAATGTATCCTAAGACATGTTAGTTATCGTGTCATTGAATATTAAACAATGTTTTTTTCATATTTAATTGTAATAATAATGTATATCGAACTCATTATTACACTCTTATCATAAATTCTCAATTTTTGGTATGAGAATTTGAACTTAAATCTCAGTAAACGTGATGAATATAAACAAATATTTTTTTTTTTTGAACTCAATTCTGTTGCAAATGGGAGTTTTAGTTGAAATTAATTAACCCGAAATAAAATCACGAAAGTGGACTGAAACAGTAGGAATGTAAAATCCTAAACTGCTATGCTCACTAAGCACATTGAGCGTTGAATGACTCTGGCCATGACACTGCTAGTTAAGTGGCATGCAAACAGTAGGACCCCACAATTTCTATTTTTTTTTTATGATTTAATGTACTAATGCATGATGCATCGGGGGATGAAGATTGATTAAAGCAACTTTGGTGGAATTTACTGGTCAAGATTGATGAGGCAATCTGTGGACCCCTTTGACTCTTTAGGATTGCTAGCTTTGCAACCGTTGGCTAGAGATGAACTGCCCATGCCGCTCTCTCTCTCTCTCTCTCTCTCTCTCTCTCTCTCTCTCTCTCTCTCTCTTTTGGGTGAAACGGTGTGCTTTTCGTTTCACCTGTCCACAGAATCTACTGGTGTGTTTTGAATGTTAGTCTGATATTGAAAAGATGAAACAGCCCCGGCCAATTCAGTGTATTTATAGAGAAAAGAAATGCACGGCCGCTGGCCAGTGGACTTTGACCAAGGCTTAGCTAGCATTTATTAGTTCATCTATTCCAGAGATGGAAAGGATTGCTTCCCCTCCTTGGTCTTTGGATTCTACACAAACCAAGTGCATTTAATTTTCAATCTTTTTTATTAGCACGTGCAAAGCATGAAGCTTGAGGTGAATTTATCTCCCCTTTCTAGTTTTTTGGACTATAAAAAGACTAGTTGCATTTTTAATCTTCAATCTTCTTGGATAAAAAGAAAATCCATGGAGATTTCCCTTGTTTTTTATTTTAAACAAGTAAAAGTTCATCTAACTTTTTATATTTTTTGATTTATAACAAAAGTGGGCATACCTGTTATCTTTAAAAATACAAACACAAAATTTTTTGAAAATATTTCAGTGATTAAAAATTTAGATTTTTATTTTAAAATATTAAATTTTAATCCTGAAAATAGTAAAATTGAATTTATAAAAATAATAAAAAAATTATTTCCATTTTATAATTTAAAAATTAATGTAAAACCTTATAATATATATTCCATTTATTTTATAAAAAGTGTTGATAGAACAAATAAAAGAAATTATGTCTAATATTAAAATAATTTATTTATGAAAAGTGTTGATAAAACAAATAAAAGAGATTACGTCTAACATGAAGATAATTCATTTATGAGAAGATCCTCTTTATTTTGAGCTCTCACGCATCGTAAGTTTTCTTTTGCACCAAAAAATCCTTTCCAAGAGTTCACTTTGGCGATTTTGTATAATCTTTTACTTTCTTGTAGTTAAGACATAAGGCGTACATCCGTTTGTATGTTTGTACCATGAATTACATTGGTTCAATTTCAGCAATACACTTTTGTTAGCACCCAAAAGCAGTCGTAGAAAACACTTCACCGCTAAGAATTGTGTCGGAGTGAGAAGGTTCTTAGAACGAGCTGAGGGACTTGGTATAATATCAAAAGAGCTTGGTTTTGTGGCTGAAGGGTCTAATCAGAAAACATTCAGAATGTGAGTTTTATCGGATATCTCTGTTTGTGTGTGTGTGTGTGTGTGTGTTTTTTTTTTTTTTTTTTTTTTTTTTTTTTTTTTTTTGTGGTTGTTTTTGTTTTTTTTTTTTTATTTTTTTTTTTTTTTTTAAATTTTTTTTTTTTTTTTAAATTTTTTTTTTTTTTTTTAATTTTTTTTTTTTTTTATTTTTGTTTTTTTTTTTTTTTTTTTTTTTTTTTTTTTTGAAATTTTAGTTTTTTTAATAAAAAATCAATAATTTTGTGACCAAAATATACAAGAGACGATATTTTTTATAATGAATTATACAAATGTTAAAATACATATAGTTGTATTTTTTTATTTTAATGTTACATTTTATTGATTTACTTGCATATTTGCTGATTTTTGACACAAAATTGAAAATTTTAAAAATAAAAAATTAATAAAACTACATTCTAAATACTTGACTATATACTTTTTCCGAAATCAAAACTTGCTAACGATAGATGAAAATATAAACAAAAGTTAAAAACGAGAGAGTGAGAATAAAAGTGGTAGGTGGGATCACAATCCTATTTTAAGAGTTGCATTTTTTTTTTCTTTTCTTTTTGGTACATTTTAACAAGACATTCTCAAGTCTCATATATCAGTTATCAATGGTGCAAGTTTTTAAGAAATAATTTTTCCCTATAAAACCATCTGGAATGACAAAAAAAGTATTATTCCACTAATCAAAGTTCACAGAAATAATATCTCTCAGAGAATATTCTTGTAATTAAACACTTAGATTTTTATTTTAAAAGCCATGTATTCTAATTTTACATAAAAAAAAAGATATAAAATTTATAAAAATAAATAGAACTACTTCATTATTTAATTCACTTAAAAACAATAATAATAAATAAAAAAATTGTAGCCCGTGGATACATACCTGCGACTTTAAAATTGTAGAAATTGGTATCCATTAGATATGGTGTTGGGAATAAATTTAGTTTATTGGTAGCATTTAAATCAATGTCATCTCACTGATTTCTCTCTAATTAGCAGAGAATTAGGCTGCCGTTAGCAGATGCAACTGCAAATGGGGAAGGAAACGAAGTTGGTCTGTGAACTTATGCAAATGGTATAGCGTTTGTGTGAAGAAATAATTTCTCCCTTCCCCCACCCTCCTTTTGTGGAACAAAGCTTATGATAATAATGGTGCACCAAAAAGGAGGATCGACCATAGACAAAAGGGCCTAACCATTTACTCGGTGACCTTCTCTTATTAGAAAGAAAGCCACAAAACTAAACAAATTTGTCAATCACTCTTACATTTAGGCAAAATCTAAATCTACATTAATAAAAAATACAATAAAAAAAAAGGTGAAAAAGCATCGTTCCAATACAATGTTTTTGCCTTTTTGTTTCTTTTTTCCAATTGTAGTTGGTACAAAAACGTGAGAGACACTAATCTAATGATGGGTTTCATTTGGTAATGTTTGTGGCTTCTTCCTAAACACATGTTTTCTGCAACGTTCAAAAATGCTATCATATACCAGATCAAATTGGACTCCTGCTCTCTCCCGGTTCACAATAAAATATATGTGATCTGCTTCCACAATCTTGTAGTACCTGCATTGAATCATAGTGCAACACTATGTTGAGCTATTTGGCAAATGCGCCGAGAAAAATAAAAAATTGAATTAAATGGCCATGGAGGTGGAAAGGATAACAGTGCCATTGTTTACCAGATTCCTGGTCTCAAGGGTTGACATTCATTGTCATTCACAACCAACTGACTTGGATGTTCTATAGGTAGACGTGGGTGAGTCATGGATATGGTGTTGAGTGCTCCGTCATTGTCTTGCCAATCCTCATCCCTGCACATGCATGCATTCGAAGAAAGAGTGAAGATACAATTTTTTGACTTTCAATTTGACAGTTGTCTTTGCCATAGAAGTCAATGATTGTGATAATCCAACTGTTGAAATCTAGCTGTGGTTTAAGCATATGAGGAAGGAAAATCAAAATGGGTACCCATGTGGTGCGGACATTTGGAAAAACAAATGCACAGACCAACAGTTGGACAGATGATTGTGCAATATTGTTGATGGTTACATGATCGTGCACACAAAACCCTTTCCAATAGATATTATTTGATAAGACAGTTAATGGTGTTTTGAAGCAAACCTGTATCCTTTGTATGGGGTTGGTACATCTGGAGGATGGCACCACTGGCTCATCTGCAACACTCTTATGAAAAGCAGAGGGTGAATTCCAAGGATCCCTGATGGAATGGTGACACCCATGATTCTTCTTGTACGCTTGGTAGCATAGCTGAAATAGTATGTATTAGGAAAAGTTTGTAGATGGCAGTTTAGCTGTATAGATCCTTGAATAGTAAGGTCAGGAAGTATCCAATCTCCTGAAGCAAATGGGCCTGCATTCCCCAAGAGGCAATCAATCAGACCCCAAACTCCCATGTTCTTCCATGACATGTTGAAGTGGTCGAATCCAAAATTGTAATAAGCCTTCAGCCAGGTGATGTCAAGCCAATCATAAATTATCACTCCTAGCCGGCAGACCTGAAGAAGACATATTGGCTTCATGGTCCTACCATCCTGTGGCCTTGAATATTGAAAAAATTGGTTACAAATTTGACACAAATAAAAATTTATATATATCCTAAGGGGGATTTAGTTGCATTCATAAACAAGCACTCTTTATCTATTTTACCGTGCAAGCAGTAAAAATGGTAGAAGCAACATCTTTGTGAAAATAAGCGTAAGGTTGCATACATTTGACTCTTCCCTAGAACCCACATGGGAGTCTCGTGCAGACACCTTTTTTCAAGTTCTTATTCTGCTTTTCTGTTTTTTCTCTTCTTTTTTTTTTTTCACATCTTGCAGCAAAGACAATACGGTTCTAATAATTAAAAGCTGTAACATCTAGATAGAATTTCCAAATAAAAGGCCAAGTTTAAGAAAGTACTCACTGCATCCCATCTAAATAGGTTCTTGTAGTCCCATTGAATGCTCCAGATAAAGATGTCATACTTAATACCCAGTCCGCAGAAGTGTTTTCATGACCCTTAAATGCCTAGGAAATCATTTCAAACATACAATCAGCTCAAACAGATTCTAAAGAGACTATTTGGTCATCTTTGCTAGCAACACGGATAATTAGACCAACCTTGTCGGCAAGCATTTGCTGCAAAACACGGACAACCCGTGCTCCAGCTGAATGCCCAACAAAATGAATTGGATGATCCTCATCCCATTCTGGGTAGTGCCCTGCATTGCAATCGCAACAGACAAAGGCAATTCAAATTTAACATGCTAAACTTAGAGACACTTATGCCTAAAAAAGACAACATGGAGACAAAGCCTAAAGGAAACAAGGTAGATCTTTTAGCCTTGGTCATAAATTCTTCCAAATTGCGAGTGCCCGCAGGCCATGCTGTGTTCTTCACCATAATCAACCTGACCTCCTTTCAAATAGTAGAATAATTCGCGTGCCCTGAAACCCAAAACCATCTAAAACTCAGCATAAAAGCCAAATATAGATAAGGGCAACCAACCAATACAGAAATGAAGCCTCCCAGCCAACCCATGAAAGGACCCACCTATCATATATGCTTGTCAGAGACCCCAAATCAGGCACCAGAACCCTATCGTCTTTCTTCTCTGCCCCAGCAAAGTATGACAAGCCTCCCAACCTCTGGAACAAGCAGAAAAGAATCAACAAAATGACGAGATTGATTTATTCTCAGGCGCAAAGCGCATTAAACAAGAGGAAAAAATAAAATAAAATAAAATCCCGTTTAGATTTAGAGGGCAAAGAAAAGCCATACCCCTTTGCCAAATCCAAAGATACCATGAACCAGCACAATGGGAGGCAGGTCAGCAACACTTGTAGTTGTTTTTGTTGTTGATGATAATGATTGCTCTTCCTCTTTCGCCACTGTATTCACATTAGGCTTGAAAAAGGATTCATTCAAAGCCTGAGAGAGATCCCCAGCAACAGCCGTGCTGTATATGTAAAGCCCATAAAGCAAATGCACCAAAGTGCTCACAAACAACTCTGTTAATTTCAGTGCAGATATCCACCATCTTATCATTTTCGTCAAAATCACCACCAATTACAATAAATGGAAAACAAGTATCCCAAAACAGAGCCTTCCTCCAAACCCCAGATAGAAAACCAACAAAAGGAAGACTCTTGAAAGACTTGCAATCTTTTTCTAAACAATAAACAATGAATAAATAATAATAAATAAATAAAAACAACCCCTCAAACCAGAGAAGGGAGACAAAAATAACAGCGAAAGCAAGTCTTATGTTGGGCAACTATTTTGCCTCTTTGGTTTGCTTGGGGGCTTTAACCAATTTTCTCATTTTCCACCCTAAAAGTCAAAGGAAAAAACAATTATATACATTAATAAACCAGTCAACCAATCGAAACTCCAAAAAGCCTTTTGTGTTCATTCATTCCAACTCTTCCGCCCAATCCACAGAGCCTTAGGCCGAATTTGAGGGTTAAAACAAAAAAATACAAAAAAAAAAAAAAAGGCAAAAGAAAGAAAGCAAAGAAAGGAACAAGAAATATGTTTGGTTTGTCTGGTGCCACGTGTCGTTCAATTATGCTCTCACAAGTTTGTACTAAATCCTCGCTAGCATTGTGGGACCCTCCTAATGTATAGGAACCTATCCAATCCAAAATGCAAAATGCAAAATGTACAAAAAAAAAAAAAAAAAAAAAAAAAAACTCCAAACTTACTTCTTTCTTTTTTGTTTTTTTTAACCCTACGAGACAAAAATAAAACCAACCAGTCTTATCCTTTTGATCTTTAAAATCGGCAGAGTTATCCTGTTCATAGGAATTTGAATGCTAAAAGACCATTTTCATTAATTGCACGTACAATAGTAACCATAAATATATATTCAATAAATAATAAAATATTAATTTGTGTCTCACGTTCACCGAACCTATACTTAAAAATTCCCACTGACGGTATAAAAATAAACTCGCCCTATTATTCTGGGAAAACTAAAAGGAAAAGGCCGCATAAATTTTCCAATTCCAAATTCCCTTCTTGAATTCTATCTCCCATGATCAATTGCTAGAACGGTTTGTTTGAAATAATAATAATAATAACAATAATTAACATAATATAATATAATATGAATATAAAAAAAATTAAACTAAATAAGAGGATGTAAAACTCTTGAATTTATTATTAAAAATAGAAAGAAAAACAAAATTATATTGAATCTCTTATATTATAATTTAATTTATGTTATTTTTTTTATACATGAAATTTTTCTTGATTTTTATTTTAAAATATAAAATATATATTATTTTATAAAAAAATACTATTATCTTTTATTTTTAACTTAAAATATATAAATAATTTTTTTAACATGATTCACCCAATAAGATTATATATAATGAATTATAAAATATGGTGATATTCATGTTTTGGAGTCCGACTCATTCCTTTATCAAATAATTTCTAATAAGTACTTTTTTTTTTTTTTTTTGTTGGTTCGTCCTATCTAGTTTTAATATCGAGACTAAGAAGCAAACGAGTATGCTATTAAATTACGTGATTATTAGTGACATCCGATTAATAATTTATTTGTGTATTTTCTTGTTTTAAAGCGGATGACATGCTATAATATGATAAATAGGTTAATGATCACAACAACAACAAAAATCAAATAAAATAGAATTTTTTTGTGCTTATTAATACAAAATATTACAAATTTATTTGCACGATAATGTCTATGTTATGCATTTATTTTCATAAGTAAATCTGAAAAAAAAAAAAAACAAAAATCGTGGCATAAATGGCATTTAATGAAATCACCAAAAAGGTTGGTTGACGGCTAAGCCATCAATCCCCAAGCAACAAGGACTTGGATTTGTGTGTAACTGCTGCTACTACTTCACAACAATGTCACTGTCGTCTAAAACACTCAACTGTTTTTCCGTAAAATCCAGAGAAGACCACCTTGGAATTCTACCCACAAATATGTCGTTGAGCCCTGAAAAATCATAGAAATTGTAAGCATTTGCCTGATGAGAAAGAGGTATAGAAGCCGTTGGAATGGAGGATTAATAACGTTCGTTTACATCATATATGGCCCCCCTTATATTTCTTGTTAATTTTGATATATAGACAACATTAGTGGTGATTTACAAGAAACTTGCAACCATCGACAAGAAACACAATTGTGAAACGTTGTTGAGTTTTCCAAATTTCCAAACGATAGAGAGGGAGACGGAAGCAGAGGATAAGAGAGAGAAATTTTCCAAATTGCACATTTTCTAATTTCTTAATTTAGCATAATTTTTAATTAATAAAAAATGTAAATAAGAGGACCGATTTTAATTAATAGACGCAACTGCGGGAGGATACATTATTTTATTTTTTATTAAAAAGAAAAAGAAGAGACTCGACATCTTATTGGAGAAGTTGGAACATAAAATGAACGTTAAGGGTCTTTTTCAACCTCACTTTTTGGTACAAAGCGATTAAATGGTTGCTTGCTTTCACTCATTAGTCATTAGGTGGTCAGAGAAACTCTCATGTTGAAATTTTTGTTAAAGTATTTATTAAAATTAAATGTATATTTTAAATATATATAATTTTAAAATAAGTCGAATTTACTTGTTAAATATTAAAAATTATATCTTTTTAATCAGTTTAATTTTTTTTTGAATCAATCCACCACGAGGTGTACAAGTATAATCATTTCTAATTGAATTATAAAATCCCAACTTTGTTTTTTTTTCTCTTCTGGAAAAAGGAGAAAAGTGGATAATTAGCTGTTGATTATAGAACAACGTCCCAAATTCCCATTTTGGATTTTCCCGCCGTTTTGATCATTAATGAAATAAGTGATTTAAGGAGAGATGACATACAATGCGAACAAAGGTAATGCTAATTACAAGAATTATTTGTAAAATATGTTTAGAAACTTTCATTTTCTTTTTCTTTTATAAACATATCTGCTATTGCGGACCATTTATACTTATTTATAAGAATTTGATATGCAATTTTTGAAGAGTTACCTGACTAATTTCTTATTCTATCAAAAAAAAAAAAAAAAAGACAGATATGAATGTTAAGTATTTTGATATCTAATTAAGTAAAAAAAAAATTAAAAAATAAACATGGAAGGGATTTTGTAGAAGTTATCAATGCTTAAACAATAAACCTTTTTTTCTTTTTAACAAAAAAAAAAAAAAAAAAAAAAAGAAAGAATTAAGACATTAATAAATGACTCTTGACTTGTACTTAAACAATGACTCATATGACTAATATTCCTACCATGTTTTTCGTTTTTTTTTTTTTAAATAAAAATCCTGAGCAAGCAGTACACTAGTTTAGGTAGTTACATCGTCTAAGCAGTAGAATTATCACAACAAGAAGTAGAATTCAAGTTTTTGACACCCGACGGACCACCAAAAAGAAAAAAAAAGAAAAGAAAAGAAAAGAAAATAGAAGAAGCAGGTGGTGCTACAAACCCATTTTCAGTAATAGGCCCAGAAGAAGTCCACATTCCTGGAAAGGGGCATTGAAGTTCAGAATGGGCAGACTAACAAGCCCAATAAGCCCAATAACATTCTCTCCCAGTCCACATTCCTAAAACCCTCTCTATGTCTTCCTGCAAACAAAATGAACAAATATTAGGGTTTAAACTCGGTTCGTACCCACTACTCAGAAACTCTAAATCCAAGCAAATAAATCCCCCCCCCCCCCCCCAAAAAAAGGAAAAAAAATGGCGATGCCTAGATTGTTTGGACGGACCAGGGAGATAGCAGGCAGGTCGCAGAAGAAGTACCTCGAACAGCCGCTGTTCGAGAAGCTCTTCGAAGAAGGTGGGTCGGAACTGAGTGTGAGAAGACAGTTGAATCAGTTTCTCAAAAGCTCCAAGCATGTCTACAAATGGGAAGTCGACTTTACCGTCAGGAAGCTTCGCGATCGCAAGCTTTACTACCCTGCTCTCAAGGTTCCATTTCCCAATAATACCCATTTTCTGGTTTTCTCGATTTTGAAAAATTTTTTAATGCTAATTCTTGTTATTGGAGATTGCTCGTTTACTCCACAATTGGTTGTTTCTCGGTCATTTGGTGAATAATTGGGTGTTTCTAAGCAAGTGTTGATTTGTAATTTGTGAAGCAGTTATGGATAGTTGTGTGATTAATAGCTATTGATCCGACTTGATATTGATGTTGAGAAATGAGAACTTTTTTTATTTTTATTTTTTTGTAAGCTTAGATGACTTTATTTTCCACATTTTGTCGGTCCAATTGACTTTTTACGTCATAATTAGTGGGGTCTGGTTATTAAAAAAAGGACGTCCTACTGCACGAGGCTACTGCAATATGGTTTGGATGTGGAAAGGATTAGATGTATGCAATGTATGCAACCTTATCTTTATTTTTCACAAAAAGGCTATTTCTGCTACTTAGACCTCTGCTCACAAAATTGGGTTCAATTATTAGAATTAAGAATTAATTTGCGGTACATTGGGAAATGGGAACTGCATGTAGTGTACAATTACCCATGGAAATGGAGGTTGATTGATTCCAAGATTATTTGGGTTAGTACTTCTTATATGACTATCAATGAATTCAACTTTTTTCTCATTTGTAGAACATCTGGCACCAGTGTATCTGATCAACAGATTGTCATATTTTTTCATCGAATGATTAATGATTAGGTTAACTTCAACTCTGCTGGCTTATTTGTTTTGCGTGCCAGTTTGGTTTTCAATTTGTTGAATTCTAGAAATGATTAGTACTAAATTTGGAATTAGTAAGCGTGTGGGGAAAGTGATTGTCAACCATTGACTTTATATAAATCATTTTCTGGTTTCTGCATTGTTTGATTTTTGGCTTAGAATAATCTGTGAATTTGGTTTTCAATTGATGTCAGTGTTTTAGTCAGAACATTGGGCTGACCAATCTTGTGCACTTCTTTGCACTGGATGTTTCCAGCATCTGGATGCTGCTATAGTGTACTGCTACTCTGGACCAGACTTCTTTCCCGTTATGCCACCTGTATTGTTTGCCAGTTCTAACAAGTATTGTAGTATCCATCAGTTGCAAAGTTTTTCTTTTCCCCATTTTCAGCTGTCAGAGACTATGTTTAAGAGGGGTATGAACAAGACAGTTCCTGATCAAGCCATCCATCTTGATCTAGTTGCCAAAACTCGAGGCATTCCTGCAGCAGAAAACTACTTCATTGATCTCCCTGAAACATCAAAGAATCTTCCAACATATGGGGCTCTTTTTAACTGTTATTGCAATGAACTAATGGCAGAGGAAGCAGAAGCACTCATGGAAAAAATGAAAGAGCTCAATCTTGGTTTGACCGCCATGTCTTACAACAGTCTTATGACCCTTTACACAAAAATTGGTCAGCCTGAAAGAATCCCAGCAATCATACAAGAAATGAAGGCCAGCAGCGTCATGCTGGATTGTTATACTTATAATGTATGGATGAGGGCTTTGGCAGCTGTTAATGATACATCGGGTGTTGAAAGAATCTTTGAAGAGATGAAAAGGGACGGCAGAGTTGCGGCTGACTGGACAACATATAGCAACTTAGCATCAATTTATGTTGATGCTGGTTTATTTGAGAAGGCAGAAAATGCACTCAAAGAACTGGAAAAGAAGAATGCACATCAAGATTTTTCTGCTTTCCAATTTCTGATAACTTTGTATGGCCGAACAGAGAACTTGCTTGAGGTTTACCGGATATGGCGTTCTCTGAGACTGGCTTTTCCTAAAACTGCAAACATAAGCTACCTGAACATGACCCAAGTTCTAGTCAACTTGAAAGATTTACCTGGTGCAGAAAAATGCTTCAGGGAATGGGAATCTGGGTGTTCGACTTATGATATCAGGATTGTAAATGTTCTTATTGAAGCTTATGTGAAGGAGGGATTGTTAGAAAAGGCAGAACAGCTCAAGGAGAGGGCCCTTAGTAGAGGGGTTAAACCTAATGCTAAAACATGGGAAATATTTATGGGTCATTATTTGAGGAGTGGGGATATCAAATTGGCAATTGATTGTCTGACAAATGCTATATCAACTGGTAAAGGAGACAATCGGGATTGGGCACCTACTCATGAAGTAATCAGTGCCTTTATGGAACACTTTGAGCAGCAAAAAGATGTTGATGGTGCGGAAGGTTTTATTGACATTTTGAAGAAGGCTGTACATGATGTAGGCGTGGGGGTGTTTGAGCCATTGATAAGAACTTACGCAGCTGCCGGAAGGACAAGCCAGGCAATGCCGCGTCGATTGAAGATGGAAAATGTGGAAGTGAGTGATGCTAGCAAGAGGTTGCTTGAAGTAATCTGTGTTGAGTGAACTTCAATTATGGGTTGTTATCGGCGTAAGCAATTTTGAATGGTTGTGACTTGCTTTTTTGTTTCAATAAGGAGATATGCCTGGCCCTTTCGATGTTGTTCTGGTGAAAGAAACGGAATTAGCCTGCAATTTGATAGATATTGTGCACTGAAGACTTTTAAGTTAATGACCACTCTCCCTGGGGCCTGTTTGGTACATGGGGCATTAAGGTGTCATTCTTACATTGTCCGCCTCCTTATTATGATGATCAATCAGTCATACGTTAGTCTGATTAATCCCTTAACCTGCAAGCCTGCACCGAGCACATGTAGTTTTGATCGCATCGGTCATGTTTTGACAGGAATTGAAATATATCTTAAATTTTATTTGGCTGGCAACTTTCTCCAGATTCTATTCCCTCCATTAGTTGTTATACAAAAATTGTACATATTTCCTTGGAACTCTAAAGAGGTTTATAGGCTATCAACTTTCTTTACATATTAAGAGGCATTCCTGCCCTATCTGAATTCGTAGGTTTGCAGTTTAATTCAGATTGATCTGGTGTATTGGCACTTTATTTGTCTCAAATTATGTGTACTGAAATGCTCGTTCAACTAAAATCTTTTACCTACTATGTAGAAGATCAGGTCAGGAGATGACAACGTGCATCGTTCTGCTGAAGAGGACATAAGTTTATTCCTTCTTAATCAACTTTTTTTTTTTCTATATATATATATATGAATTATACAGTTTTATTGGTAAATTCCAATTGAAAAACCAAAATAGAACGAAGGAGAAAATCAAGATTACACCTGAGGTCTTGTTTGGACAACAAAGATTTTACTATCCCGTACCACACCTTCGATGTCTTGTGGAGATCCGTACAATTCTTCAATGGCGCTTCCTGCGCGAGCAATGCTAGAGAGAACTGATTTTTGAAAATTTTCATCTATAATCAATTGGTCAGATGAATAATCAAGCACAACTTGCTCTTCTTCATCCATTGGCACACTGCACAAAAAAGAAGACCCTCTATATCAGAACGGTGAATAGTGATTATCAACCGGGCACATCTAAATGCTGGTCAAATTGAGCAATTAGTTCAGTTTCTTTTGTTAAGGTAAGCAATTCGCAGGATAATTTTTATCAAGCCGGCCATGCAGTAGAGATAATTGCAGCTAAATTTCACAGGACTTCATGCCAAAGCCATACATTCTGTGCTGGGTCAGACTGATAGAAACTTTCGTTGCACCTTAACAATTTTAATCAACTGAATGGTTCTTATGTTCTTCCTCCATGCTCTCCCAATCCACTTACCATAAAAGTAAACACCATCTGTCATATAGCAATGAATCATATTTCAAAATGAAAGAACTTTGGAAGCAAGTTTACCTATCATAAAGGCCCGCCCCAGCATAACCTTCTAGATCTTCACCATTGGAATCAGACCGGAAGATGATAGAACGTCTTATAAAGAGACCAATCGCTTTGCTTGGGTAACCCGAAATCTGAAGCATATCAGAATCATTAGCACAAGCAGTTAAAAATCAAAACATACTATATCTACGAAAATGGATAAATAGTTGGTTAAGAACCTTTTCTGTCAAGACAGTTTTCCTACAAAGGCTACCAACTACTAGAGATGAAAATAACATGCAATTAATTGCCAGCAATCATGCTCAATTTCTACTTTAATTGAGATCCCAAGAAATCAAAGAAATATGCTTAACCTGAGGAGAGTTCAAATCATTTTTCCTGCAGATGAAACTCAAAGCACGACCAGGATAGGCTCCAACTAGAGTTTCTCCGAGTCCCCGCACCACCTATTACCAGTAGGGTGTCAAATTGAGTCGTTTGCTTCTTCGTAACAAAATGATTGAAGCTACAGCAAGAAGAAAATTAGCTGACAGAATATGTATTACCTCAGCGTATATTTCTGATGAGTCTCCTGAAGAAGGATTGGTTGTGTGGATAACAAATGCATAATCAGCATTTATTACCTCCTGGACCAGGACAGCCATGCAGAGATAGTCATGGTCTAACTTCACTTTCTTTGTGCTGAAGTAGGCTCTCTCATTCCACTTTGAAGCCCAGACCTGACATAACCAGATGACAAATCAGTTCTATGCACAAAGAAAATATCTTTGATATAACCTAAATTTTATGAGAGCAGTGGTATTGCATAATGGAAGAAGATACATTTGTATGCAAGCCATCTTCTGATGAGAACTACATTCCATGTGCCATGCTTGCTTAAATGTTAAATTTACCACTTCTGTGGAGGAAAAACATGGGTAATCTACTAATTTTCAAATATTTTAACAAATAAGACCATGTTTGGTTTAGTTGATGATGGAAGATCATCAGCCATGGACTAAAATCCAGTGATTAGCAGTTAAAATTGGTACTTGCTAACTAATAGTTGTTGAATAACAGCTATCCTTCAAAAACTAAACCAAAAGCATGGGCATGCCAAATCAATATCTGTACAAAAAATACCTCCTCTTATCATAAGTAATGAGTTACTGAGTATGCTAGAGATGCTAATTATAAAGCTCAATATTAACAAATGCTCATATGAAGGTTTGCAGAAGAAGTCGTCCTGAATCTTATTACATGCAACAAAGTTCAATAATTGATAGCTGGCCGAAGCCAAACAATGGATATGACACATATTCTATATATATGTAGAGGATTTCTGATTGGAAAAATGTAAAAAGACTTCAGAACCAAATCAAGTGTTTCTTTTCTGCACAAGGAAACAGTTTACCTTCTTTATGGCTGTCCAAGCTTGCTCCCATCGTGATTCACCTTCATCACCAGGCCAAGGCATCCCTGACCTTTGCATCTTTGTCTTCAACTCTTGTACCTATAATTAACTCTAGCCTATGAGTTATCTCTTTTAATCAGTACACTTGTCGAACCCCCAGTAGACTTTCAGTACTCAAATGATGTGGTATTAAAACAACCAAGAAAATTAAATAGTTCAGGCAAGAATCCACTTTATTGGGAAATCCAGTCAGCAGATGGCCTCTCTTCAGGGCCATATAAAAAACACTAAGGAAATAGTTTAATATGAAATATAAAAGGAAAATTCCCGCAAATTGGGCGGAAATTCTGTTCCACCAATGCTTTGAATGTAGAAAGGACAGAGAGGTGCAGGAGAAGTAGGAAATTAGGTGTGTCAAAGCTACTGGTGCATCAAAGAACTCATCCAGGAAGTACTTTATTTTGGGACTAATAAACTCTATGAAGCATATGAAACCGTTATAATTGTTTCATGGGAAATTATAGATTAAGAAACAGTCAGCACACCTCAGTGAAATGATCAACCAAGATATGTCTAAGGTGAACCAGCAGAACTTACAAGCTGTGGTGGTGTTGCCATCTCTAGAACTGTCTGACGAATATCCCTAAGAGCACTGAACTCTCCTCCTTCTAGATTTTTCTTCAATATTTGCAACTTCTCAAATACTTCCTGCCAATCAGAAGAGAAATACAGCATGCCAGGTAAGTTTCCTGAACTACATCTATGAGGGTGGAAGATAGATCACTGAAATACATGCAATTCAAGACCCTTAATTTATTTTTTACTTTTTGAGATAAACCTTAAATTTAGATGTCAAGAACAGTTGATCTCGGTTAGGATGAGCTTAGTTTCTTCATTCAGACCAAACAGATCAATATTGTAACATCACTAGTCAAAAACAAAATCCAGAAAATGGCATAAAAATTTAGTAAAAGTGCATCTTAAACAAATTTCCTCATCAATATCATGTCTAATTCTGTCCCAGGGCAACTGATTTCTATCTTTACAAATTCTCTCTCTGGAAGAGTTTCTCCTTTGGCGCACAACCTCCCCAATTAGGAAATCAGGCATCCATATGATTCAGACTTCTACAGCTTTGGTGCAAAAAGTAATCAGGCTATTTACAATGTGGGAAAGGAACATCAAACTCCTATATGAAAATTACCTTATTTAAATCATCAGAGAGAACTTTCTCAAAAACTCCAAAAGGTAACGCAACTGATGTGGGAATTCCAATCCATGATGGAACTTTTCCTTTGAGATATGAGATATTGCGTGATTTGGCACCAACCTAAGAAAGTAAGCCAAGAAAATATAATGAATTAAAAAATTGAGATCAAATAGCAACCATAGAAACAAGTACAGAAAATTTCAAGTTCATTCAAGTTTAGAGTCACTTAAAAAAAAGTATAAAAACATGAATTGGATCCAAACTTGTTAGCCTTACCAATTTGCTGGTAAATTCGTCAGATGATATGACATATCTCCCACTAAACTGCTTTTTTTCCAACTTTACAGGCAATGGGCCAACTGCTTTCTTGTCAGTAGAACTTGAATCTGCCAACTCACCCTCCTCTATTTCACTGCAATGGGGCATGAAAAAGGATAAACTTCCAAGACACACAATTTAGTTTAGGTATGAGATCTAAAGCTTAAAGTCATCCTCGTTATGAAACATTACATGCAAGTATCTCCAAATTGACAGGAATTAATTACCTATAGACTACATCTTCTGATGTAGGCTTCAGACGCAACAATTTTCCCTCGTTCGCTTGGAGGTCAACCAAAATATTGGAATCAAAGCACGTAGCAAAGCACACCTGCCATTGACCATTCACCACTATAAGTGGCCATCAATCAAGTATGTGTATTAAATATCACCATAGAGTATCTCATTACTTTGCCATTTCTCGCTCTAACAGAAACATGGGATAAGACATCCGGCATGTCAGGTGTCAGCACGGCAACTGCACCATCTGGAATTTCTTCTTCTCCTTTTACTCTTTTTGCCACTAAGATTGTAGGGCGGTCATAAGTTTTATTCTGTACAGTGAGCAACTCATTCACCACAACAACATATCCAACAGCTTCAACAGGGCTGATAACCTGCCAGCTGTCACAGATGTACAGGTTACAATTCAAACTAGGCAGCAAATACTGCATTGTAAAGAATGGCCATGCAAAGCGGGCATTTATCTATGTTCCACCATCAAGATTAACCTCAACATTAACATTGCATTGATGCCAACAGAGGCATACAACATATCCAACACTGGCCATGCAAAGCAGGCATTAATCTATGTTCCACCCTCAAGATTA
Source organism: Kandelia obovata (assembly GCA_021464305.1). NCBI lineage: Eukaryota > Viridiplantae > Streptophyta > Magnoliopsida > Malpighiales > Rhizophoraceae > Kandelia > Kandelia obovata. The sequence continues at coordinate 1,156,552 of CM038488.1, forward strand.
ACCTCAAACCTCAAAATTAACGTTGCTTTGCTACCAACACAGACATACAACATATCCAACAAAGGATTATAATTTATTGCATTGCTATAAACCTCAACATTAACATTTTAAATCCTCAATGTTCCAAAAATTGTCAGTTGGCCGGCCACTGCTCAACAACTAAAGCACTAACCTTCCAAGATGAGCAGTCTTCCGAAGAACAGGATCGAGTCGATTAAGAAGTAAGGATAAAGCTGCAGCTGATCCAGCACGAATAATTTCTTCACTGAAGATGTTCACCTGAAACAAGAGATTTTATAGGCAACATAAGTGTAGCTGAATTAAATGTAGAAGGAACAGAAATTTTGTGACTTGTAAAATATGACACATACTGCCCATTGGTCCACACTAAGCAGTGCTCCAAGATACTCGGCTGATGGTTGCAAAATTTGCTGGTACCATTCAGCCTTGTTAGCAAGGGCAAGGCGTGTCCTGTCAAGAACTGACTTTGCATAGAGTGCCCAGTGATCCCTTTTAGTCCTGAACATACTTAGTGTGTGGTTCCATCCCTGTACAATCAAGGATCACCCAAATAATGATTAAAGTTGCCAACTGTAAAGATATAGCAGATATACAAAGACAATTCCTTTAAAATGGTCACCCATGAATCGTAAAATGCAGTTTTACCTTTATGCAGTAGATAAGATCTTCGTTGTCATCTGTTGAAAGTGCAAGATTTTCAAGAACCATAGCGATGAAATACATAATTTTCTGCAATATGATTGACAGACTGATCAAGTATATACCAGGAAGTGCAAAGAACTTGTATGGGTATAATTGCTGAAAGCAATATCTACCTCCATTCCAGCATTGTTTAATTCATCATATCCTCTTTCAATAGCAGTCCTAACAGCAGAATCAAGTGCAATATCCAGAAATAAAATATCCTTCAGACGAGCACTAGATTTAAACAGCAATGGCCTAAGCTCCTGACGAGCCTCAAGCAATCCCTGAATTAAAAAAACATGAAAAGAAAAGATTAAACCTAAATGCAAACAGCAATTGCCATTTCATATAAGTAGATCCTTTTACCTCAAGAAGTGCTTCTACATTCTTATCTTCAACATGTTCAAGGACAAATTGAAGCAATTCCTGTTGGATGATACAATAAACACATAACTATGTCTCACAGTTCTATAAGATAACAAAGTCTTGAATGAGAGATAAAACTAGAAGGTGAAAACTTTACTGGAAACCCCGATGGCAAGCCTGGAATGGGATTTATCTGTACACCAACCATAAAACCCTGACCCTGAAAGACAGGAAAGAACTTTTAGCAAGCATGAGTCAAAAGAAACTGTGTTGGGTAATGTCTGTCAGCACAAGTTACTACCTCAGATTTGTAGCCCATACAATTAGCAATAGCAGACTCGAGATCTGCTCCTGAATGAACTGCCTACAATAAGATGAGATTTGAATCACTTTTATGAGGCTAAGAAAAGGAATGGAAGAAAGTTTACTTTGAAAGTGAAATAAAAAGTGTTGCATTAATATATATCCATGTCTTAGGCATCACCTAACAACTAAAGCTTTTTAAGTTGAATGGTTTCTTGGAATTAGAGCCTTTATGACCAAGTGTTTGGGATTTCAAACCATGCTACCCACAATTCTTCTAATTAAATTGTGAATTTCAGCACAAGTGAGCAGAGCTTATGAGTGAAAGGGCATGTTTCAGTTTATGCAATGCATATCTTAGACCTCACCCAACAACCTAAGCTTTTGAGTTGAATGGTTTCTAGACGAGAGGAAATGAAAGAGCAAGAAAAACTTCTTTCCTTCTCATTCAATTCCTTCACCAAGGAAGTTTGGCTTCTTCCTGTTTCGTCTTCTACTTTTCTCCCTATTTTCTTGAAAACAGAAGATAAAGAAACGCATTTCTCCCATTTGTGATGCCATTTTCTTCCAAAAGGGAAAGTAAATTCCTTACTTCTCACCCTTTTCTAATTTCCGCACTTTTTTCCTCTCAAGCATAGGAGTAATTGGCCATATCATAAATAAACTGAAGATGAACTATCACTAGCAACCCCCAAAGTTAGTGTGCTTTAACAACACATGATTTCCAGTTAGAAGTGCTTCTTATTCCACCTATTTTAAATTTGATTATCAAAATGGGGACATAAATCAAGCCATGCTTTGAAATCCAGTAGTCTATCAAAAGCAAATGCAAGAATTATCAAAATGACCAAAAAGAACAAAAGAAGCACAGTACAGAAAATTTATGCAAGAATTGAATAGAACATGAAGTTTTAACCAACAACTTTGCAAACTAACCTTCAAAGTCCTCATATAGTTTCCAAGATCTCGCAAGAGGCCAGCCTTCTGATCACTTCTGAAGTGTGGCTCAGAATGGATGGCACGATCATAACTCAGAAGTCGCTCTTTTGTTATTCCATTATCATTCAAAGTTTTCCAGTACATGTTGATGTCAAAGTCACTTTTTGTGTAATCAATTAATGCCTGCACACATAATCATTTTTGAGAAAATCCCAAAACATGAAAAAACAGACTATATCCAAAGTACTAGTTCCAATACCTGGCAGATTACAATGTCGTCAGGACTAGTGTTGTTATGTAACTTCTGGTGCCATTCCTCCATCATTCCTCCCTTGCAATCATTTTGTCTCTACAGTCAACAAACAACAGATTGTATCAAACACTGAAATGACATTGAAAAAGATGAATATGACAGAAATCTTAAGAAGTAAACTGTTGACCTGGATAACAAGTATCTCATCTCGGATACGTTGCCCCACATCCCCTTCACCTCCTCGACCAACAATAGACATAATCATTCTTAAAAGCTCCCGATACTGTGGATGATTTATGTATAAATCCTGGAGCAAATCTGTAAACCTATCCTGGGCTTTACTGATCTCACTGCACTAGTAAGAAATTAATGATTCTATTAGTATCTAGAGACTTAGCATCCAGAGAATATCAACCATGGATAGACGTCACAATGACAACTAGATTATGCTGACTTTTGAACAATGAGAGTAACAATCACATGCTTGCAACAAATACAAAAAATAGTGTCTGGTTGGGACAATTAATTCTACTGCACAAGTGTGGCTTATGAAAGATGAGAAATTTTTATCACATTGTCAGGGCCTGAAACCCAAAAAAGATGGGCATCACATCTTTTAAGAACATTTCAGTAATTTTACCGTGGTTTGACATTGTAGTTTTTATTCCATATGAGCTGCCTCGTTGCCATAAACCTCATCCACACCAAGATCCCAGCAAGACCCTGTATCCCTGAATCCCTGGCTTGATCTATCAAGTCTGCAGCAATATTAAACCTAGAAAAATGGAGAAGAATACCCCTTGTCACCTCCAGAAGAGCAAACAATGTCAAATCAGTAGCACATTAATCAACCGAGAAATAGGGTTCATGGAGCAAAATTAACCAGCAAAATCAAGATGTTTGTTAAATTTTTGGCTATATCTTTTATTGGAAATTTACCAACACATCTCACCAAAATTAAGTGAATAAAGCATGGAATCTGATGTAATATGGCTTTACAAAATTCTTTTACTTAGTGATAACTCCTCATTTTGCAAACTGCATCTGAACCTAAAATTAGTCCATCAATGATTTTGACAGCATTTGTTCAATTTGCTACAAAACATTATCCTTATAAACATGACGATAAATCCAACTACAGCTGGATGGGCTGATTACGAGCAAGAAATATCTAGCTCATAAATGGAAAATTTAGAGTGAGCATGCATTGAATCTTCAAGACATCTATGGGAATCTATGGGAACAACCCATGGCAATGAAGGATTCAATGAACTTTTGAAAACAAACAAGCTTCAAGTGCTTAAACTATAAGTTGTCAATCTGAGGGACGATTCTGAATCTCTACACTCAAACCTAGAACTCAAAACACTATATTATTACTTTTAAGACTGTATCTCACATGATGGTTTGACACTGTTAATAGCATAATATATGAATTTGCTTTAGGCCCAAGTGAGCCCAGTTTGTTCACCCTTCCACCCAAGTGTGTTGGGCTGGCTTTCACAAGAGGGGACATGTTAAAAGTATAATATATAATTTACATCCTGGGCCTCACCAAAAAATTGGATTGGTTTCTTGACAAACACAAAACAAACCATCCAACAGAGTCAGAACACTCCATGCCATTGCAACCTATGCTTCTCATTAACTCTTTTCTTTTTCCCTTTTTTTTTTTTAATTTTATTTTGGGCTACATAGAAACTTCTCATTAACTCTTTGGTTTGCGAGAGTATGAACCACAGTACTTAGCATTTCCTAACCAATCCACAATGACAAGTGACAAAGGACCGCATCTAATTAGTGCATGCAGCGGGATGACACAATGTGCTTAACTGATTTTACCAGCTCACTTGCACATTTATCGCCCAACATTTCTGGTCTCATTTGTACAAAGCATGGTTGCACTCCAAAGAGGTATAATCTGCGTTAGGAAGGTGCAATGTGCTTCATTGGACATCACGGGAACCTTTTTTTTTTTGGTCCAAATGAAGTGGGGGAAGGGGATTTAATTATTGGTGAGGTCTAGGGTTCGAACCCAAGATCTAGACCTAGTGGTTACATCATGAGAACTTTAAATCCTAGGATTCATCCCACAAAAAGCTACTCCATGAATAAAAAAAAAATGAAAAGTCTAAATAAATAGCATATCACTGACCTGTGCATAAAAGACTTCTGTGCCTCACTCTCCTTCTCAGCAATTCTATTCAACAAGGCTTTGGCAGTACCTCTGCCATCACCAGCATCCTTTCATTGACAAAAGTTCAGTTATTTAGCTCAGAAAATTGAGAAAAGAATAGGACAATTGAGAAATATCTGCTTGGACAATCAAACAGATAACAACCTTTTGGACCTGCTTTGATCCACTGCTAAACTCCACGTAGAAGTCTGAGCCATTATTCTTTATCCATTCTCCATTGGACAAAAGAACAAAAGGCATCCCAACAAAAATGTCATCTTCAACCTCAAATTTGATGGCTTGGAGCTGAGAACCAAATGGATACGTGAAGACAGTTTAGTTGCATGCCTAGTGTACGAGCATCCAACCTTGACGCAATTCAAGAGTCTAACAAGCAATCAAAGTTTAATGACCAAGGGTTTGGGCAGTCCATGAATTCTTGATAATTTAAGCAACACGTACCAATTTCTTGTTAAACCAGCAGCAACTATTTTTTCAAATGTCTTTGGTAGGGAATAGTAATGTGGATTTTAGATCCCTATGAAACACAAAATGCAACCAAAGTCAACTTTTGTCACCTGGTAAGGAAGATCAGAAGATGACTCATTTGTCAACTGTGTTTCAGCAGCCTCACTAAAAGCAACTGAATTAGGAGGCAACATATTGGATGGTGGTGCCTGCAAAATATGCAATAGTTTCACTGGGCAATTAGCAGAAAATATGACCATAGGACAGTGCTTCAAAGATGCAAACTTCTTGCAAAGAAATTTTCATAAAGCAGTTCTTTACCATCCACTCTCTAGCCCTTTTAGATAAACCCCAGTGAAGAGTGACTGGCTCTTTGTAATCAGTGGCTAGATGAACCTTTATCTTACCAGCAGGCCTGGTTACAAGTACCTTAAATGTGCATAAGGAACTTAGAAGTTAGAACAACTCCCAAGAGATAAATATCTAATGTAGACAAGGATTACAAGATAAGAGACAAATAGCACCAGCAGTTTGTTATCAGCAAGCTTGAATATTTGCTTGTTAAGAACAGCAGCACCATCTAATCCTTCTTTTGTCTTAGCAAAAAGCTCCACAGCCGTCAAGGCTTCGGCTTCTGGTTCCACTGAATATCTTTCCTCCACAGGTGCAGCTGCATATGTAGTTATAAGCTGCCCTAAGTCCCTCTTTTTACGTTGGATTCTTTCGATACTGAAATATTTTTTATTCTGCAGCTGCTTTGCAACCTTAGTCCTAATCTCTCCTTTCATAATCTTCTTCCGAACATCATCAAGAGAAACACCCCTCTCCAGTTCAGTTTGCAACTCTGCCCTCGCTTCCTCAAATTCCCTCTGTAAAGGGAAACATAACACCAGTAATGTCACACCCAAGATATCATTGGTCTTCCCATTAATCATGCGAAATTACAACACACAACTGATAAAAATGTATTCAGTGGAAATGCAAAATAGAAACTCATTGGCCAAGAAAGATGGAAGATTTACCAGTTGCTGCTCTGGAGAATAATTGGGTTTCCCTGCTTTTTCCCATCTTATATAGGCTTGAATTTGCACAAGATCATCTGGTATTTTGCTTTTTGTTTCAGATACTGATGCCTCCATCTCATTTCTATCATTTTTGTGTGCTAATTTCGCTTTAAGGTCCTCAATGGAAGTACCTCTTGCTAATTCTTCCAAAAGCTCAACACGTGCAGCTTCATATTCATCCTATTACAAAGAGAAAAAAAACATATAATTGAATAGAAAACATGCATAAATCCCAAAGAGAAACGGATTATAGCCCTAGAAAGAAAAGCCTAAAGATTAAATGAAATACAATGTTTCGTTATACTCAATTAACTAAATATTTGTTTTCTGATCCCTCATTAAACTTTTGATAATAACCAACCCCAAACCTCACTTATTGTTAAATCCCCTCTCCTAATTGAATAGAAAGCAAAAACTACAAGTGCAAGTTGTTGACAATGGGGAAGACACAAACTTGTGCAAATAAAAGAAATAAAAAGCCTCAGCCAGCCTGAATCATTTCTAACAAGAGAAAAAATAAGGAAGGGAAGAACTAAAGGACAAACATATTGAGGAACAAAAGATTATCACCAAGCAATGCAGGAGTTTATCTCAGATAAAAGGAACATCTAATACTTGCCTTCTCTTGCTCAGGGGTGTACATTGGTTTACCCTTTCTTTCCCACCTAAGATATGCCTGAATCTGTACTAGCTCCTCAGGAACAGAGATGTTTGGGGTTATCAACTTTTCTCTCACGGGTAACTTAACATGAAAATTTCCACCATTATGTTTAAACCTGCAAATGACATAATTCACAAAACATGGAAGTAGCAGACTCAGGGCTAATATGTATTGGATGTTTGCAGCAGGTAAAGCATCGCCAGTGGAAGCTTACCATTTGTTCTGGGATTCATCAACAATGAGGAACTCTATCGCTTGTATTGCAGGATCGTCAATCTCTATTCTGAGGTAAGAATCAGAACCAGACTAGAGAAAGACATTGGTTAATAAACAATTCAAGTGGTCATTTACATCATTCAAAGAATTTCAGTCAGATTTCAAACAAAAGAAGTGGTCACTTCCAGGCACTTACCCTGACAAAAGGACTCCTAAGGGCTCTGTTCTTGTAGTTTTTTGTTCCATCAGGCCAACGAGAAGGAAGCACCCACTTTCTGACAAGAAAAGAATAGAGTAGGTGAGTATTAACAATGTTCAAAATTGTTAGCAGCATAAAAGGGTGTCCTAGCACATGATACTCCCACATTGTGGGGTTACCCCAGTTTTTACATAGAAATCATTTCTACAATTCAAACATGTGATCTCCACGTCACAATAGAATAACTTTACCGTCATTGAAACTTGTCCTTGAAAATTGTTAACATAAATAAAACAAAACATCAGTACTTGCAAATAGGACTTACTCCATTCTTTCACGTATTGCACCCCAGTGCAGAAGTAAAGAGTCGCAGCTATTCGTGATCTGGATATTTACACACGTGATGGAACCAGAGGGATTGCTAACAGAGACCTGATCATTTTGAATGAAGAAACTTGCATCAAAGGAACTTTCTTGGGTTTTATAAATACAAAAGGCTATTAACAGTAAGTCAGCTCAAAAGGGATTTTTATACCAACAGTATTTACCTGCAATTCACTATTTTCATCAAGGTTGAATTTTCCTGCAAGCTGCTGCAAGGAGAGAGCTTGTTAAAACTATTAACCTTCAGAGCAAACACAATTATGCATAAATTCTTTTGCTGCCTATCTTGGTGGGTAGCTGATGTGTGTGGAGGCTTGGACTCCAATGAGAACAATGGTACCATTAAACACAACAGTATCAACAACAAAACCTATTGAGTGAAGCTTTTGCATAGATATTTGTCCAATACGGCCACAAGGTCTAACACCATTGTCATTGACTAAAGATTGAACATTTGGAAGCATATTAGCAATAGTTTTAACAAAGCCCAAGTATATTTTCCAGTGGTAAATAAGCAATAAAAGAATAGTGTGAGGAAACAATATTCTAAGATAAAACCAGAACAAACATCATGATTCACAATCAAAACAAAGCAACAAGTCGAAGCTAAACAATTAATCCCAATCCATGCTCGAGTACTAAGCTGTTCCTAGTCATTTGCAGGATCAAACCAACTGAACCAACACTATTCTTTTTTAAACTTGCTCTACAAACACTAGCTTGGTTCATGAAATCTTTTGCATGTCTTGATTGTAATTCAAATCTCAAATGCTCATTCTACTTGGAGAAGAAAATGACATTCATCATTATTCTTTCTGCACCCACCCATGCTTGAGCGGGGTTTCTCTATCCATTACATAATTAAAAAATTCCAAACTACATAAACATAGCTACCTCAGAAGCTGGATCCGTAGCTAACACAGCAAGCGGAGTAATCGTAAAAGGTTGACGCATTCCAATAGCAAAATTAGATTTCCGCCCTTTTAACCTATTTCCACAAAAATTCGTGGAAGCTGTTGATCTTCGTCTCCACGCAGCCGGTTGATTCACGGAGGCAGATTGGAAGAGAGAGTTTGCACGAATGCCTGAAGGATTAAGTTTGTCTTGATGTTCAAAAACTGTGGCACAAAGCAAACTCTGGTGGAACAGACCATGGCCTATACTACTTCTCATATTCCTTCACACACTTCTTAGCCCTCAAGAAAAATCCTGGAATCACAAAGAACACAGTAACCAAAAATCAAAAATAAAAGAAAATAACATTACCGGACAAAATAATACTTCTAATAATAATAATAACAACAGAAAATTAAGCAGAGCAAGAGCTCACGAAGCTATCCTAATAAGATTCAAATTCAGCAGCAACTGGTCATTTGCATTTTCTCGTGTTACATAAGCAACTAACGGCTATTAACTTTCTTTACAACAAAAGTCTATGCCAAAAACAATCATTTCCAAGCCATTTTCTCGACATCCAAACACAGTGCACGTAGACTTGAGCTGGCGATCTATACCTTCTTCTTTATTGGAACCGGAAAGCCTTATACGATCCTATTCGATTCTTTTCAGCAAAATGGCTTTTAAGTACCAAAATTTTCCGAGTAGCTACAAAGGACAGTAAAAGCTGAGTTTTTGCTAATTTAGATATTTTTACTGAGAGTTTATTTAGTGTAGAGCGAACGCATCGCAGGTGATATGGCTCTTTATCGTGTCCCTTGACGCGTGTCCTGCTGTGGTACGACCACGCTACCCAAAATCTGGAAGAAACGAAGCTTACCAGGTGGAAAGAGGAACGATTAAGTAGAGCAGCTCTATTAGGCGAGCTCTAGCCCTAACCAGTGAAATGGTGACATCTCAGTTTAATCCACTATCTTCTAACAATCATTATCTTGTCATTCTTTCTAAGTTTTTTTTTTTAATAAAAAAATTTAATCTGTTATAAATAAATAAAATTGATGTAGAAAAAAAAAACCTTATACTTAAAGAAAAAATTATTAATATTTTATAGGAAAATTATGTGTTAAATTTTTTTATTGAAAGTGACAAAATGGATAAGTAATATATATTAAAAAAATTAAAATTTAAATTGAAATAAAATATCAAATTTATTAATTTATTGTTTATTTAATCCTTTTGGTCTCTCGCAAGTTCAGCAAATTGCGGTAGTTGAGCAAATGGGATTCAAGTAAATTCCTGGGGGGGCGTCTCTTTGGAGCCATTGATGGATCCGACGAATACCAGATCCATTGGAGATCTCCATTGACCGTTGAACTCTTTAGGAGACTCTGATATTTTCTATGTAATCTGTTTGCATGTACGGCTACAACTACGACGCTGAGTAGGAGAGCCGATCTTTGATGGTCCCGATAAAATAACCAAAAAAAAAAAAAAAAAAGGAGGGGGCGGGGGGGGGGGCCTGGTTGGTCTCAAATATCTTGTATTGAAGATCTAGACCATGTTTACACACTTGCAAAATGGACAACTAAAAGAAAGTCCGAGAATGAAAATATCATGATTTTGGGACTTGGACTGCTTAGAATGTACACTTCCGAGTCTGCTTGCGCTGTAAGGAAATACACTTTGAAAATCTAAAAATTTTGGAAATTTGAACAGGTGAGTCAATTTATCACTCAAAAATCTGTAATTAAATGTAAAATTGTTTGAATTGAAAATCTTAATATCATGTTAAGATAAACAATATATTAAATTTTGATATTATTAATATTTTATCAATAATATTAAGACATACTTTTCATAAGTCGGTTACCTGTAGATAATGTTAATATATAATTAAATATTGAAACAAAGTTAGGCAGATTAGTTCACTATATTTTTTTATTGTTTATATAAGTATAATAAATTTATTATTTTAAATTATATATTTATTATTTTAATTAAATTTTATTTAAATTTTTTAATTTTTTCATATATATATATATTAAATTAATTTTAATATTTTTTTGATTCAAATTATAAAAAAAAAATCTTAATGTTATTTTTTAATTGCAAAAAGACAAGAGACCTAGCCAACCACACAAGCGATTCATTGTATCTTTCAGGCATAGTTTGCACGGGAGCTCGTGATGTGCATACTTTTCCCAAGCAATAACACGTGACAATATATAGTCGGCTTTGGATGATTGATGGACCTCTTGAATCGTTGAATATTTAGGTCAGAGACAAACCATTGATTAGGACAAATCCTATCCACGGGGTCCACACGGGAGGAAGCCATTTCAGTTGATTAAGGAACAATTAGAATAAACAACGAAATTTGTCGATATAAAAGCTTGAATATTTAAATTTTTTACATAGTTATAATGTCTATTTTGAATTTTTATTTTTAATATAAGATTAAAATATCTTTAGATACTTTTATTTTCAACAAATTCACCCCGTTTAATTCTAAAATTGTTCATTATGATGCCTCAACGTTGAACTACCTGCTAATTGCAGGTTACTCTAATAACAGACTGCAGAAAGGAAGATTGATTTAAATTTAAATTGCGACTTCAGGCCACCACCGCAAAACACATTTTAATTCGTAAGAATTCTCTAATTGAATGGGAATATAAAATACGGAGCAGAATAGTGAATGATGACTTGAAAAGAAAAGTAGATAACGTAGTTCTCCTACTGCATCCGGATTGGTAAAGGATACGGGAGGATCGTCAAGGATGCAAAACAATTAAAACGTTGAGAGAGTGGAAGGATATTCGACCTCAACTAAATACGTGATCGTCACTCCTCGTGGATGCTTCTAGTTGGATATTTATTTTTCGAGTCCAGCCCATTTCAAAACGGGGAATAGATGGTGATGTCGCGTTGTATTTGTATATGACAGTATGACGCCCAAACGAGCACACTTGTGTTGCACCTGTTGAGCGTACAGGTCTAAAACGGTACACAAGTGAGAGTTGGTACGTTCTCCAAAATGGGCCAATCCCGTAATAGGCCCATGGGTTAGTGATGAATGCCAATTTTGGCTGCTGTGGCACATCCGGCCGTTTGGCATCACAAATGAAACTCATTTTGGCATTAGAGATTACTAGTTCGATTTGGCGAAACAATGTCCTTTAGGTTAAGTATATTTGACCCTTCTCATATCCGAGTGTGGCCCCCTTTTTTTTTGGCATTGGAATGGAGAGGGATCGTGCATTTGTGGATCAATCTTCCCATCACAAAAGCCAATAGTTAATTTCTCTTTGCTCGCATGATGGTCATTTATTACGAGGAAAATGCTTATAGTTAACAATACAAACATTTCTAGTAATAATACCAAGTTTAACTCTCACGATAATGGAATTTATGAAAAAAAGAATATAAGAGTAATTTTTTATTTATTATGTATTTCACATTATATATATATATATATATTACAAAATATTATGATTATGTTTTGTGTCTATTTATAATTATACTTTCAAATTCTCGTAATGTTCATGCCTTCTTTTTAGAATTTTTTGATTCACATATGTCTATAGATAAAGTGTACTCACAACTAAATTGGACTGCTTGATCGAGGCCCTAAAGAGCATCTCTTTTTCACTCTATACACAAATGCGCGTCAGAGAATACATTTGCATGCAAATCACATTGGGCGTGCACCCATCTGTAAGAAATTGTCTGATTCTTTTCTTTAACAGACACTACGACATTGTGTGTAATGTGATCTTGTTGGTCTATCGGCTTTTCTTTCACATGGAGGCAGTAGAATTTGTGAACGGAGGAAGGGCCAAAAAAAAAAAAAACCAATTGTGGTTTAACATAGGGTCACTTTTTCTCGTCTTACGAAGATTATGATCATGTGTGTTATATAATAGGTGATTGGATGTGGGGTTTTTTCCTTTCTAACATTTCCTCTTAAATTTTAATTTCATGATAAGTAATAAAATGGGTCCTTTTTTATTTTTTATATTTTTATGAAAATAATAATAATCTTGTGCCAGTCCCACCTAATTGGTTTGACTTTCACGGATTTCTCCGTCTTAGGGCCCATTTCATGTCAAATCGAAGAAAAGAAAACTCACTATAAATGATGAATTTTCCTTAAAAATATGATTATCTCGTGGTGGCCTTCACTCCAAATAATTAGTTCATGTTTGCTCCTCTTCAAAGCTGTGATGATCAATTCCAATTTCCCACTTGTACAAACTTTGGCTGGCCAGAAAGAGGTCGTCAGGTCTAAGGTCAACTCATTAGACTAAGTTTTCCTCCACTCATGCACCCATGGGTGTGGATCAACTAGAGCGGCCAATTTTATATATATATATATACACGTTAATATTTATTCATAAATACCACTAAGTAGTCATATTTATTAGAACACACGTGTAATAATAAAAAGTCATTAAAGTAATTTTTTTTACTTTTAATTTTATTTATTTGTATAAAAAATATAATTTATTTAAATTTCTTATGTACCCATCTAACAAAGTTTGATTTTCCATACGAAGTGTGTGCTGAAAAAGAAAGATCTCTTAAAAGCAGTGAGTAAAAAAACAGAGGAGGAATTTCACAATGGATTGGCAAGATACATCCAAAACTGAAAAAAATCAAATCTGTCCCACTTCTAATTTGACTCAAATGCGCTGCCCCATTGGTCTGCAAATCTGACCTTACTTCTAGAGCACGTTGGGTTATATTATATACATATATATATATATATATATATATATATATTCACTGCTAACAGAGGCACAAGTTGGAAACGGTACTACCGTAGGTCTTACATAAAAATACAAAAATAATTTGTTGACCTTATTCTTGAGGTTCCCTTTTGCTATAAAAAATAATATATATATATATATTTTTTAAACCTTTACTTTTGCCTATAATTCACAAAAATAAATAAATAAATAAAATCAGAAAGGTTCCCCAGTCTGAGACGCGTCAAAGTGCCGCGTCCCTGTGGTGGCGCCCGAATTATTCGAACGGCAGCACAACAACAATAAATAATAGTTTAGGGAATAGCCCAACCACTCGGGGCTCAAAGGGGCTATTAGATGACAAAGAGTGAATATTCAATAGCGTCATTGAATATCCACAGGCAGAATAATTTAATGAGCTATGAAGCTATTAAATTACCTAATTGCCCCACATGGACGATTTTCTACCTTCACATGTATTGAAACTTTTGGACTTTGTTCGGAACAATCTAATACATGTTTGAATCACTTCAATAATAAATATTTTTTTAAAATAAAAATAAGATCAAATTATATTTAACTTTTTTTTATTTATACATTGTTTTTGCAGAGTCTCGTAGATATGAAACGACCCAAAATTTATACAAAAGCAACTTCATGAACGATGAATAGATGATCAGGACAAACTAGTCCTTTTAATCTGCAGAAGAAAAGTCAAAGGAAGAATAACTCGGCAGTTCAATCAAATGCGATTCCTTCTATGGTTTACATGCTTTACTCTCCAAGGTCAATGCTTCAGTGCAAACACATTTACATCTCTTTCCATTGGCGCGAGGTCCCTTTTTTAAGTTCACAAAATCCAATATTAAAATCAAACTTCGAGGGCACTTTCTGTCAACTGCTCTCTTCATAAGTTCACAAAATTCAACGCTTTCTCACTTTGCTTCACCTTTGGGTACCATAGAAAGTGAGACTCGGCAGACTGGCATTGTTTTGAGCTCCTAATCTGGCCTTTCTTACCCAGAAAAAGCCATTGGTCGACAAGAAAAGTCTTGTGTCCTTTCCATATCAATAACGGGTGCTTAAAAGTCAACTAACCATCTAAATCAACCTGCCCTTAACTCCAACGAACGATAATTAGTTGATATTGATAATGAGCGATAGACCTCATCCCAAACCATCCTGACTAAGATTCCCGGTTTGAACCGGCAGTTACGGACACGAGTCACGGTCAGGCAAGCCAATCACATTTATGGATGCAACATTCGATTTCGGTTTGATTCCGTCTAATTTGACCCAATTTAGATCTTTTTTTTTGTTTTTTTTGCACATATATATAAACTTTTAGAATTTTAGTTAGAAAATAGTTAACCTGAAAATTATTTATAGATCTGTGTGTGTGTGTGCATCATAAACGTTGGCCGTGCAAACACATGGACCGCAATACATGCCAAATCCATTAGTTCATTAATGGTCCTATTCTATGCCCAGCCGTTTCCTCGGACAGTGAAAGCCGGGTTCGTACATAAATTTGAACATAAAAAAAAAAAAAAAGGAAAGATTTTTGTACATTGAACTTTGTTACACTTCAGGAGTTCGTCATAGAAAGAACTGACACTCATTTAATATCCCATTTTTCAATTATGGGAACTACTTGCTCGAACTTACTATTCATAATTGGCTGTAATGCAGTGGTAGAATAACTATATATATATATAACTGTAATCGGACCGACCCTCCTGGCTTCGCTGGTTACAATTCAAACTAGACTTACCAGATCGACTTTGGGCCGAGCCAGAATTGGGGTTGGGTCTAATTAGTGATTGTGATATTTGATACTGAAGGGCAAGCTCGAGGCCTCTGAACACACAAGTATATAAGAAAGCGAGCGTTATGTCACGGAGTTAGGCTTTGGACGTGCGCGCAGAATCAGCCCGTGACAATTAGCTTCAGACCAGACACACAAAAGGGGAAAGAGAAAAACTCTCTGAAAATTCCTTCTTGCACTTCCATCAAGGCTAGGAACATGGAAGTAGAAGGTAAGACGAATGAATCTCGGCCCCAAAAATTTGCACTTCCGGTGGACTCCGAACACAAGGCAACAGAGTTCCGATTGTTGTCCATCGCAGCACCCCATATGCGAGCGTTTCATCTGTCCTGGATATCTTTTTTTGCTTGTTTCGTCTCAACTTTTGCAGCTCCACCCCTCATTCCTGTTATACGTGACAACCTCAACCTCACTGCGACGGACATTGGCAATGCAGGAATTGCATCGGTCTCGGGGTCAGTGTTTGCTAGAATTGCCATGGGAACTGCTTGTGACCTTTTTGGACCTCGTCTTGCATCAGCATCGCTGATCCTCGTCACAGCCCCTGCAGTTTACTTCACCTCTATTGCCTCATCCCCTGCGTCTTTCCTCGTGGTTCGCTTTTTTACAGGCTTTTCTCTGTCCACTTTTGTCTCCAATCAATACTGGATGAGCACTATGTTTTCAGGCCCAGTAGTCGGCACGGCTAACGCGGTTGCCGGTGGTTGGGGCAACCTTGGTGGTGGGGCAACACAGCTTATCATGCCCCTGGTGTTTGCTGTAATCCGTGACATTGGAGCGGCGAAGTTTACGGCTTGGAGGATAGCATTTTTCATTCCTGCACTGTTCCAAACATTGGCAGCAATTGCGGTCTTGGGCTTTGGCCAGGACTTGCCTGATGGGAACTTCAGGCGGTTGGAGAAATTGGGAGACAAACCAAAAGATAAATTGTCCCATATATTATATCACGGCCTCAAAAATTACAGAGGGTGGATCCTGGCATTGACTTATGGTTATTGTTTTGGGGTAGAGCTGACAATAGACAACATTATTGCAGAGTATTTTTATGACAGGTTCAATCTGAAACTCCACTTGGCAGGGATTATTGCAGCGAGTTTCGGACTAGCAAACGTAGTTTCACGACCGGCTGGAGGATTGCTCTCGGACGCGGTATCAAGAAGGTTTGGAATGAGGGGCAGGCTCTGGGCTTTGTGGATAGTGCAGACTTTGGGAGGTGTGTTCTGCGTCATTCTCGGTCGAGTAAACACTATGAGTGCTTCCGTTGCAGTGATGATTGCTTTCTCTTTGTTCTGCCAAGCAGCGTGTGGACTGACATTTGGAGTCGTTCCTTTTGTCTCGAGAAGGTAAGGTTTCTACATACATCAATTTTACTGTGATCACAGAAATCTGTGATTGTTATATCCTGCACATCCACACTAAAAAAGATTGCAATAGTTGATAATAGGACACAAATATCAGTCACCAGGCTCAAATCAGGAGAGAGAATTTTTGCTGTGAGTTTTATTGTCAGTAAGAATCAAGAAATAAACACTAATAATCATTCCAAGAGTTACACAGTAGAGTTTCTCGCAGTCAGGCAGTCCAATTTCAGGAGAGAGGCTCCTTTTTCTGATTTTTGATTGTTTCCTGGGCACCAAAAGATTGAAAATCGAAAAATTCCATAGCATCACAGTGAAAATTGACTTGTGATACTAGCATTATACAGAGATGCATATTCAGTATTGTGTCCTTAATCTATTTGCAGTTTAAAATTGACAAGGAACCATAGTCAACCTACAGTAATTGGAATGATGTGATTTAGGATTTAACATATGTATGCCCCATTAGTAGAACAAGGGTCAGCTGCATAAAGGTTTTCTGGAGTAAACTTTGGGTGCCAAATTGCATATATCCATGATCATTTCTAGTGCATACAGCACTCGGGGTACTGAGATTCCATCACAAGTTGCAATTGCTGTGCACAGGCATGAAAAAAGCAGATTCCTCACTGAAGTTACTTCATTATAATGCATCTAACTCCTAAAAATGTTTTCTTGATTCCATCTTTATGTTTCATCCCCCAGGTCATTAGGGCTAATATCAGGTATGACCGGAGGCGGTGGAAATGTGGGCGCAGTTCTGACTCAGCTAATATTCTTCAGAGGATCCAGGTATTCCAAAGAAACAGGAATAACTCTCATGGGCGTCATGATAATACTATGCACTCTCCCAATTTGTTTGATATACTTCCCTCAATGGGGTGGAATGTTCTGTGGTCCATCATCCACAAAAATTTGCACGGAAGAAGATTACTACTTGTCCGAGTGGGGTTCGAAAGAGAAGCAGAAAGGATTACATCAGGCAAGTTCAAAATTTGCAGAGAACAGCGTAAGTGAAAGAGGAAGAAGAGCACAATCTGAAACCTTGCCCGCCAATGAGACATCACCTACACAAGTGTAGCTCGTTCCAGACGACTTCTATAGCAGCATGTAATGCGCACTTGTATCTGCTCTAATAAAGTCTTTGTAAGACATAATTAGGTTCATGTTTATGCACGAAAAATGAAACATAAATCAACTTCAACAATGGATCTTAGAATTTCATGCTTTTCATACGACTAGAAAGCAAACGTATCTTAATCCATATAATAGCTTGTAGAAACTTCGACGTGAAAAATAATGGAATGAGATTTTTCTTCCTTGGCCCCTTTCTTAACTATGGAAAAAACATAAAACATTATGTTGAGGTTTTCCGCAAGCATAAAACATCATGCTTTACACTTAACGAGCCTCATACTTCCCTGAGCATTATTGAGGTTTGCTATATGCATGTATAAGCTTTTCTTCGGCAAGTATGCTAAAGTTATGATCTTTACATGCAACGTTATTTTCTTTTTCTTGTGCCATCATGAAAACATGGCTTATTTCACAAGAATGTCAACTCTACAAAATGCATTAAC
The DNA here is from genome assembly GCA_021464305.1 of Kandelia obovata. Taxonomy (NCBI): domain Eukaryota; kingdom Viridiplantae; phylum Streptophyta; class Magnoliopsida; order Malpighiales; family Rhizophoraceae; genus Kandelia; species Kandelia obovata. The sequence continues at coordinate 1,174,700 of CM038488.1, forward strand.
TCTACATAATAAAGCTTCACAATGGCTCCACAGAGAAAAATTTTGAATTTGCCTTTCCATTACATGGAATAAAAGGCTACCTCCACGCAGAGGAATAGATCCAAAGTTTTGACATGAAAAGTGATGCAGACCAACAAAAGTGCAATCATCATGATCATTATGTTGTGCATACATATAGTCTTATATTTGTGCAACAAATGGTTTTGATTGCACTTTTATGGACTTGCACACTTCCGCGTTAAGAGCAAAGAAACATAGTCGATTCTTAAAATTGAAAAAAAAAAAAAAAAAAGATCTAAGCATGGGTTGCCCTTAAGACAATTCTACGAAATGCATAAATGCTTCATAACAGAGTCTTAAATTTACAATGGCCCAAAAAAACAATAACTCGGCAATGGCTTTCCATTATATGGAATGAAATGCCACGTCCCCGCAGAGGGGCCCATATATCCCAGTTGAGAAGTGCGGGTCCCATAAAATGGAAGCAGCCTTCCGTGGCTAGAATATTAAATCATGCTCTTTTTTTTTTAAAAAAAAAAAAAAAGAGCCCAGGGCTGCCCAGCCGGCCGAAAAGACCACTCGCATTACGCAATTGAGGCCATCTCTGCATCCTCTTCATCATCCCATCAAGTAAAATAACAACTGCTATGTCAAAGCAAAGGAGTGAAGAAACCTTATGCCATAAACGCAAAACCAACCTTTTATAACGATGTGTTAGATGCGATAACCATGAGCGTCATCAATAAAGGAAGATTGGAGGCTAAAATTGGAAATAATAATAATAACACTGTTAGCCAACTTAAATATAAAAATAACGAGACAAAAGAGATTTTTTAAAAATTAATATACTTTTAAATGTTAATTATTGTATTTTTAAAACTTTTTCAATTAACTGTTTTATAATTTATACTCTACATTAAATTATTTTATAATTCATTAAATTACAATTATTATAAATAATTATTTATCTTATTTTATGAAATACACTACTATCAACAATCTAACTTATTGATAAGTTAATTAAAAGATTGAGTTGTTTTATTATGTAAAATACATATTTTGTGAAAATTTTTGTTGTATTTTAAAATAATAATTAATATAATTTATTATATTATAATTAATTTTTTGGAAAAATAAAATTTATTTTTAAAAATAACACTTATCATATTTTATACAAAATTAAAAAATTATTAATTTATTTTTGTTACAGTACTGCTTGCTTCATCAATTATTTTCTGACATTTTTCCTACGAATAAAATCAACATATTTACCTCGTAAACATCGAAATGCTGAACCGGGACGTCCCTCCTCACTGAATCTTCTTTGCTTCATTTTTTTTTCCTTTATTTATTTAATTATTTTCAAAATCAAATCTCTTGCCTATTTAGGTTTTTGGTTTTGGGCCTTGAGCTTTTATATTCAAAAGATAACTGGGCTTTTTATTTTTGGATCTTCACTCACTGTCAACTTGGGCCGAAGCCGCCTCTGTTTCCAGGAGCCTCTGGTTGGTTGACCGGGAGATATAAAATGGGTCAGGCGGACAACATATGGGCCATCTATGAACAGTAATAAAAACCACAGGGCCGTAAAAAAAAAAAAGAAAAAGGATGTTGCAACTCTAATTTAAAAAGTAGTCAATCATGGTAATCCAATCGAGGCTTTTTTGCTTATATTTATTGGAATTTCTTAGTTTTGTGTTCGAGTCTTAATAATTTTTTCCTCTTTTTCTAACCATTCCATCACCCTTACATATAAAAAAAAGCATACGAAATCAAAATCATAGAGTTTCTTTAAAAAATAAAATAAAATCACAAAAAGTCAGAAACTCACTTATAATTTAAACTTAATATATTTTAGTAAATCGAGTTCTTTGTTAAAAGAAAATAAATCAATTTCTAAGATGGTAACGTGAGCATGTTATGTTAACTAACACTACTTAAAGTTATGAATGTTATTTTAACAATTATATAATGGAGATAGTTTTTTCTCTTTCTAAGATTATAATTTGAAATTTTTTTTAAAAAAAAAATTGAGAGAGAGAGAGGCATCTATCTAATTTTTAAAAATATGGTTTAAATTTTTGACTCCATAACGTCACATAAAAAATCATTACTTTGTCATTTTCATTGGGATTATGACATCGGGAAGAGCTAAGCACCATGTCATGTCATGTCAGGTCTTTCCGTGTTGAAACTTCTATTTAATTCTAATTCTATACAATAGAACCGACAACACCAGCAAGCCAATGCTTCGTTTTCACACAAACAATTCACCGTCGGCTATACAGATTCGGTGGCCAAAATGTTAGAAAAAGATGTCAAAGCTTCTTTTCCAGGCGATTGATTGCCGTTGAAATATTGAATTCTCCCATTATTTATCTATAAACCACAAATGCAAACCACCGCGTGTTAACAGTCTTTTTCCCCTGGAAAGTTTTGTCTTTTTCATAGACAACAGCTTACCATTCTCCCTCCCCCCGCGTCACCCCACAGATTTTTGTTTCCATTTGACTTATTACCATTAAATTAAACAAGATAAATGTATTATAAGCCTGTATTTAAAACGCGTCAAATTGTTGCATTGATGTGTTCACCGCTTTCGTGGAGTGAGCAGGTCTGGTTCCTAAGCTCATTGTGGAACAATTTTTCGTTAATTTGTTTTTTTTTTTATTTATTTTTTTAGGCTCTCGCGCACGCACATTCGGAAAGCAAAAGATCAAACAATGTTCCAATGTAAACAATTGTTCCAGGCTTCGCGCGAGCCTGTCCTAAAGAGCAACCTCTTGGAATATTGCAAGCTTCCTGGAAACTGACAACATAGATCCTTTTGGCTTTCACGTTCGTGAGTCGTGGGCAGTAGCTATCATGTCACTGCTCAGGATTTGCGTCTTCACGGGACAGCAACTCCGTCAATGGGTCCCAAAATGAAGTCAACGATTAAGGTGCCAACAAAGAAATCATGGGCCGCCGTGCCCTCTACGATTCCTTTTGCACGTTGAGAAACGATTGATGGAAGCTAACGAATAGCCAAGCAGAATAAATAAACCTCACACACATTAATTATTAATTATATTTATATATTTTTAATATATAAATTATAAATATATAATTATCAATTACAATTAAGAAACTTAATTTTGTCTCTGTCTATGTCTAAAATCCGCAAGCAACTTTCAACTTTCAACTTCGAAGTACAAAAGGATAATCCGCGTCACCCTCTCACCGTTACCCGGGCGTTGAAAGTCAACCATTCTGAATCTTACTTCCCTAGCCATCTCTCTCTCTTTCTCTCTCTCATTTTATCTGGGTTTTTTCACACTCCCCCAGAAAGAACCAATCCTTTGCCATTTTTTATTGCTGATCGTAAAACACAAGAAAAGAAGAAGAAGAAGAATGAATCTTTGTTTCTTGTCAAGAGAAAGAACAAGTTTTGTATTGTATCTGCTTTATATTTTATGTTTCTTTGTGAATTATTGTATGTCTGATCCAAGAGCTACAGAGGCAGCTTTAATATGCACAAACAGAACAGCCGCAGCCCCCGAGAGGCAAACGTTCGTAGCAAACTTCTTGGCGGCTTTGGATACGTTGACCCCATTGATTTTGAGGCAAGGTTATGGAGGTACCATCAACGGGACGGGGAATTCTACTGTATATGCCTTTGGGGAGTGCATGAAAGATCTCGATGGAACAGACTGCAATCTCTGCTTTGCTCAATGCAAGACTCAGATTTTGAGGTGCCTTCCTTTCCAAAGGGCCACTCGTGGGGGCACTCTTTTCTATGATGGGTGCTATTTGAGGTACGATGATTATAGTTTCTTTAACGAGACGTTGGGGTTACAGGATAGGACTGTTTGCGCAAGTGGGGATTTTGGGAATGGAAACAAGACTGTTTTCAGTGTTAATGCTATGGAGTTGGTGAGGAATTTGAGTGTGATGGCCCCAAGGAATGATGGGTTTTTTGTGGATTTTGTGAATAAAAGGAACGTTACTGTTTATGGATTGGCTCAGTGTTGGGAATTCGTCAATGAAAGTGCCTGTGGGACTTGTTTAGAGAATGCTGTGTCTAAGATTGGATCATGTGTTCCAAAAGAAGAAGGGAGAGTTCTGAATGCTGGTTGTTACTTAAGATACTCCCCTCAAAAGTTTTATGACAATTCCACAGCAGCTGCAAGTGGAGGGAACGGAGGTAACTTGGGTCTTCCTGATTTCTGTTCTACATTCTCTATTTTCTGCTTACTTTTGTATCCTTGTCTATCTTGTTTACCATTTCATTGATTGGGACGGTGTAAAGAGAACCAAAGCATATTCTTAGTCCAACCATATCGTAAGAAATCGGCAATTTTATATGCTATGATGGCCTTGGATGCTAATTTTCTAGCTGTTGATTAGTCTATGAATACGGATTAAGTGAATCAGTTGATGAAAGCAATCAAATTTCTGGGAATTTGGAGAAAAAGAGAAAAGCTTGTACTGAGACTCTGTGAATGATTTTGTGAATCCTATGAAATTTTAACTGGTGTACCATATCACAACATAGAGCAACAAATCAACTTCCACCTTGAGCACAATTTGACACAATCATATTGAATTTGTGGTGGCAGGAAGCAGCCGCTTGGCCATAATTCTGGCTGTGACTTTTTCAGCTTTGGCTGTTTCACTTATTGTTGCAACAGCTGTTTTCTTCGTGAAGAAGAGAATTGGCGAGAGGAGGAAAGGTAAGAAGAGATGCTTTTAAGTTTTCATTTGATTCCAGATTTGATGTGAATAGTGAAGTTTAATTAATTATTGCAATTTGTTGTTTGCCTCAGAAAGGAAGGAACTTGGTGCTCTATTTCCCATGTTGAATAGGTCCAAGCTCAATTTCTCTTATGAATCTCTAGAAAGGGCTACAAATTACTTCCACCAGTCCAATAAGTTGGGACAAGGAGGATCTGGTTCTGTTTACAAAGTACATTCTGATATCAGTTTGGTTGACTTTGCAGAGAACTGACTTATTGTTCATGGAATTAACTCAGGACTTTTCTCATTGTTTGTCAAGCAGGGAGTATTGACTGATGGTACACCTGTTGCCGTAAAGAGGCTCTTATTCAATACGAGGCAATGGGTAGACCATTTCTTCAATGAAGTCAATTTGATCAGTGGCATTGAACACAAGAATCTTGTGAAGTTGTTGGGATGCAGCATTACAGGACCGGAAAGCCTTCTTATTTATGAATATGTCCCAAATCAAAGCCTACATGATTATCTTTTTGGTCAGTATCTCAAAACTGGACTTTTAATCTAGATTGTGCTCTTACCTGCAAGGGTTCTTATTGATGTGTCTGCATCAATTCGGTGCAGTTAAGAAGGACGTTAGCCCGCTAACATGGGAGATGAGGTATAACATCATACTAGGCACAGCTGAGGGCTTGACCTATCTGCATGAGGAATCAGAATTGAGAATAATACACAGAGACATAAAACTAAGCAATATTCTTCTTGATGAGGACTTCAAACCAAAAATTGCTGATTTTGGACTTGCTAGATTATTTCCTGAAGACAAGACGCATATCAGCACCGTAATTGCAGGAACTTTGTATGTAAATTCTGCCTTTTATTATTTTTATAGATCTTAGATTCAAGTATGTTTCTGGAAATTGTTGCTTCAGAAAAAATTTAATAATTTGCACAACAAGGATGTTAATATGGTGCTATGTTGCCATATCTCTCTTGCTCATTCAATTTCCTTTGGCTGTGCTGTAAAAATGTGAAAATTCAGACTTTGGTTTTGTTTGAGAATTCCTTCCAAACTATAATAGGCATGCTAGTTCTTTTCACATAATTACTTTAAATACAATTACTGAATTTAATTTTATTAGAGGTTACATGGCTCCGGAATATGTCATTCGTGGCAAGCTGACTGAGAAGGCAGATGTCTACAGTTTTGGGGTCTTGGTCATTGAGGTTATCAGTGGAAAGAGAAACACTTCCTTCTCCGGAGATTCAGGTTCTATCCTTCAAATGGTGATTCTTTCTACTTGCTAAATCAAACAAATTATGTGATCTTGTCAATTGCTTGCATTCAAGCTCTATACTAAACATATTTCTTTTGTCTATTTGCTTCTTTTGAAAGGTCTGGAATCTATTCGGAACTGATAGGCTGTCTGAAGCTGTAGATCCAGTATTGGAAGGCAATTTTCCCACAGAAGAAGCATCCCGGTTACTTCAAATAGGCCTACTTTGTGTGCAAGCTTCTGCAGAACTGCGGCCACAAATGTCAGCAGTCATTCAAATGCTTATTGAAAATGGGGAAGTCCCTCAGCCAACACAACCACCATTCCTTAATCCTAGTAGTGCAGAAATAAGCCTGCCTATCCAACACCCTACTTATCATTCTCACCCTGATTCTTACACCCAATCTTCAGGGAATAACATGACACAGAGCTTAATTATTCCCAGATGAACCTTTTTGGCACAGAATTCAATTCAAACATATTGCATCCACTTGAATTCACTTTGACGTGAACGGATTCTGTCCCTTCTCATTCATGGTGGGCTGGAGAACCATTTTGACTGGGAGAGAGGACAGTCCAGGAGGATAGTCCCAGACATTTTTACAGCCACTTCCTTGACTGCTATTGTATCCGCGATTTATTATAAAGTGTTTGGAGTTGATGTATTGCATGTTATACCATCGTGTAATGAGCTCCTTAGTATTTTCTAGAATGTATTTGATTCAGTAAAATTTTGTATTGTACAGATGAAATTCACTTGATGAGCTTCACACTGATAGATATACTTTTGCCCTTATCTCTGATGACTCCATGTATTTGACCATGTAGGGTTGTTCAATTTTAGTAGATGTAAAACTCCTCAATACATTCTTACATAGATATATAATATACATAATCGATAAATTCATGAAGTAGGTATGCTTATGTGTTGTTCATTCTAACAGCTAAGAGACAAAGTCCGAGCGTTTGTTTTAGCTGTCAGGAGGATTAAACAAAAAAGAAAAAAAAAAATCTGTCCTTCAATCAAGTAGTAATCAATTGCAAATTTTAATTTTTAATTACAATTCACACAAATTGAGCTGTTAGTAAAATCAAACAGGCCTTATCAGTGATAATTATCAAAAATTAAAGGAGTATATTACAAGTGGGGAGTGTAAACGAGACATAAACCTTCCACACAAGCCTCGTCTATTTTTTCTTTTCTTTTATAAAAAAATACTATATACATATAAATAAGACATATATATGAATAGTTATCAATATTTTGCATATAAAATTTGTAATAATTATATAAGCATTCTACTTTATAAGTTTATATATATTCTACTTTAATTATATTTTAAAATTAAAAATAAAAAAAAACAAAGTGGGCGAAACCTTATCTCTTTCCATTGCTAGTGTCTTCCAAACCCTGTCCCCTTGTCTCTTTCCAAAATTAATTATGGTCTACGAGTACAGATGTTGCATTTGGGCAGGTAAAAGTCAACGTCTTTAGGTCCATTTTGGCGTCAACATTTCATATCGCCCTTGGTATGAAGTGGCACGCATTATTGTTTGATTATGTAGAATTTTCTTGGAAACGAGCTTGAGAAATCAAATTAATATTTTATTATCTTAATAAATAACAATGAAGACGGTGACCATGGCATTAAATTGTCATTGGTCATTTCTAATCTCTTGTATATATATATATATATATATATATAATATTTTATACTATAATAATATAATTTTGTATATTATAAAAATATTTTTCATGAGTAGAATTATATTATTACAAAATTCTTTTATGACGTATAAAATTTAATTTATGTATTGTAATATACTTTATATTATATATATACACACAAGACTCTCAATCTAAAATAAAAAAAAAAATATTAAATCTTCTAGATAAACTTAAGGAGACACCATTGACTCTCATAACGCAAAAAATAAAAGTAAACTCAAGGAAACAACCATTTAGTTAACAGTGTAGTCTCCTACCTACCGCACATTAGTTTGCATTATCTTTTTTTCTTTGTCCACCAATCTTTTTTCTTTGACAAAACTTTCAAAGAAGTGACAATCAAGCGAATCATCAAATTTCTTTTAGCAATCTGTCTCTCTAGTCAAACAAACTTTAAAAATAAAAATTAAAATAAAATAAAGAAAAGAAAATTGGAGATTAATTGATAAGAAAAATAGAATAGAATCATAGCATTAATTATAATTTACTAATATTTGGAACTATAATCGACAATCTAAATCATTTTCTTGCTAGTGTGGATGCAGTAGTCAAACGAACAATTATAGTCGTTTGCATAACAATTAAGAACATACATTTTAACGCCGGATCAGGTCATAAGATAATGATCATCATCAAGGATTTGCAAGCCAAAAAACAACAGAGAAAGGGCCTTTATTTATTTATTTTCTCTTTATTTATTCGGTTTTGTTCATTGTTTTAGCAACCATTCAAAAGACAAGTCATATTGGAAGAGGCCGACCAAGAAGCGGAAGACAAAACCCGTAAAAAGAGAAGGGACCAAGGAGAGGGAAGGAAAAAAAAAAAAACAGCGTGAGAAGGAGACAGAGCAAGAGAAAGGAGAGAGAGAGAGAGAGACGGGGGAATGCTACATTTAACGACCTGAGCATATAAAAGCTAACCGAAATGTTTGTTGATTTCAACAAAGGGCAAAGATCTATTTTAAGAAGGTGAAATTTGAGTAGACATAAATTTAATGAATTGTAATAGATAAAAAATAAATAAATTATATTTTTATATTTTATATTATATTGATATAAAAATTTAATTAATTACCTGCCACAACTAACTAATTATTAACTTTTAAGGTTAGGTCGAGGACGGGGTTTACCCTAAAAAAATAAAATAAAATAACGATCGTGAGATTTAGGAATTTACTTTTTTTTTTTTTTTTGGATGCTGTGCATTTGTGGACTTATTTTTCTTGTTCTTCTAACACCTAATAGATTAATTATTTAATTATTATTGTGATAATAAATAAATAATAATATAGTATAAATTTTTTTAATCTATTAAAATCCACCAAGTCTGTATCTACTTTCTTAAAAAATATTTTTCTAACACGCCTTTAATTAAAAAATGTATTATTTTAATAATAACAAATAATATATACCATAATTTGATATTTTTTAAAAAATAAATACAATTATTTGAACTCATTTTACTCCTTTAATACAGAAAAAATTACATAAACTAAGATTATAGGCTAAATGATTTATTTTTAAAAATTAAATCTTGTGATACATGTTATTTTTATCAATAAAATAAATATTTTTTTTCAATTATGTATAGTGAATCTAATAAAAAATATATCCAGCAAATATTTCCTTTAAAAAAAAGAAGTAGGTTTTGATATAAAAAATTTAGTTAGGTGAACTCTTCAGTTTTTGTCAACAAAGTTACAACGAAACTAATTTTTAAAGAACTCTTCACCAAAAACATTGTTGCAAGAAGCGGACAGGCAAATCGAATTAAAAGAACTGGGGAATCAGTCTAGATAGATTAAACTATAAAAAATAGAAAAAAAAAAAGAATTAAAAAATAGGGTTAAAATGGAAAAATTAGAGGAAAAAATCCAAATGAGGTCCAATAGTCTGTAGCCTGATCAATTTTGGTTTGAAATGCCAAACATTATAATTTGATTCATAATTTTTTTTTAACTCACAGTTCAACCTTAAATTTTATTTAAATTTTTAATTTATTAATAAATTTTTATCTAAACTTATAAATTCAATCATTAAAACTAAAATTTAATATCAAAACGTGTTTGTCTCTTATTATTATTTATAATGGTTTAATTTAACAATTAAAATAATTTTCAATACAAATATATCATATGTATTTATTATTTATTATTTTTTACTATTAGTATATATATATATATATATATATATAATATTTTTTTTACTCCGTTCTAAATATTAACCACCAAACTGTCAAATTCTTACATGATCGACTTGGGTTTCTGTTCTGACAGCGTTGTCAAAGTGAAAAATAAAATAAAATAAGATACAATGGCATGTCAAACGTGGGGGCGAACCGCGTTTTTGCCGTCACTATTATTTTAATTATTATTATTATTTTTTTTGAATAATTAAAAAGAATTCAAATGAATATTTGACTTTGGCTCCTTTTTACAATTTTAAAGCAAGAAGCAGAAGGAGAAGAAGGAGATGAAACAGAAAAATCAAACGAACCTCCAATTCCACGGTCAACTCTTTGACTCTGTGCTACTAAATCTTTACTCCAATCTCTTCAATTTCAATTATTATATCTCTTTAATGAACTCTTAGTTTTCAAGAATTGCAACTCTCTCTCTCTCTCTCTCTAAGACATACAGAACGGAGAGCTCACAGAGTTCTTCAGCTGCTGAATACAGAGAAAGGTAACAATCTCTCTTTTCTTTTCTTTTTTTATGGTAAAGTTTGATCAGTTCATGAATTTATTTGAATGTTTGATGCTGTTTATGTTCTTGTAAATCGGAACTCTGGCTGCTCTGTTTTTTTTTTTTTTTGAAAAGTCTGGGAACTTTTGAGGCAATTCAGACACCAAACACGACAGCAATCCTATGCGAACTGTGTTATATTCTTCTTAGATTCAAAGATATGTTTGGTGGTTTTATTTTATTTTATTTGTGAATGGATTCGCCTGAGTGATCTATGATATATAACTATGAGTATTTCTAGGATTTACTCAATCTATATGATATTAATCATCTTTAAGTAAAATAATTTCAGGAACTCTACTAGCTCAGGTTATCCCATGGCTGCGTTGCTTGTTTTTGACCTCGTCAAAATTTAAATCTTGAAAATAAATTAATTACTTACAATATATTTTGGTTTTTGCTTTTGCCCTTCTTCTTCCCTTTCTTCTTCTTCTGCGTTTTTTTTTTTTTTAATATGGAATAATATCAAAGATTGATTCCTGGCCATTAATATATTAGTAAATGAGAAATAAGCCGATGGCAATATCAGACTTGGGGCTGATTTGTGTCTGTATCACAAATGTCACCATCCCTTGCTTTTCTTTCAAACACTTCAATTTTGTGGGGACAGAGGCCTTAGTGAGAAGAGAAGAGAACCTCCGCGTGTGTTTCTAGTCCGCGTTTCTTTGACTCCGTATGCTACAGGGAGGAGCCAAATGAACAGACGCGGATAGGTGATGAGGTGAGTTTTTGCACGAGTCTTTCTTATTATTATTATTATTATTATTTATAAATATAATATACAAATAATTAAGATGTATTTATGAATATGTATTAATATATATATATATATATATATATATATATATATATATATATATATTGTGATGATTATATGCATATTTTATGTGTTTACACCTTATACTGAACATATTTCTTAAAAAGAAAAGCAAGAAGGGCGTCGGGGCCATGCCCTTTTCCCAATCCGTACACTTAAAGTTTTTCGTTTTTTAAAAGATACTTAGATCAGAACAGGAATGGTAGACACGTGATAGTAGGACAAAACAATAGGTGTCAAGGGGCCTGCCGACGATGGTTGTTTGCCTGCAAAAAAGATTGGCTATGCAGCTTGTAGAAGCTTGGCGGCTAAAAGTGTGAAACCAGCAAACTCTTACTTACTGGATGCCAGTCGAATTACCCACTTGTTTGAATTCAGATGCAAATGGTGGACACCCCATCTGTCTGAAAAGCCTCATATGGCGGTGCCTAAATTTCCAATGCCAACTGCGACTTTATTATATTCCCGCAGTCTCCCATTTGACGACTTTCATCTTTGTGTTTTTCGTTTGACGTTCTGTTGATCTGGGCGCAATCAGTTGATAGGTGCAAACCAATTTTTTGTTTAACTAAAGTTTATTTTGATCAGGACAGCATGCTTCATAATTAAGGCCACATAGAGTTGAGCAAGTGCATATCCCCCCAAGATGAGAAGCAAACTCCGATCAGTCCAATTGGCGTATATTTTTTCCCATCTTGCTGTATGTCTTTTGTCACAAGAAAGAGTGGAGGGAGATCCCAGAGCTCAAACAGTCCGAGTTATATGTGGACGACAACACGAGCACAATTCCACAATCTACGTGCCTAATTTCGTTGCCACGATGGAGAACATCAGCGAGCAGATGCGTAAATCAGGTTTTGGGGTCGCAGTTACAGGTTCAGGGCCTGATATTAACTATGGCCTTGCGCAATGCTACGGAGACCTCTCTTTGCTTGACTGTGTATTGTGCTATGCTGAGGCACGTACAATTCTCCCACAATGCTACCCTTACAATGGAGGTCGCATTTTCCTTGATGGTTGCTTTATGAGGGCAGAAAATTATAGCTTCTTTGAGGAGTATAAAGGACCTGGCGATAGTGCAGTGTGTGGAAATACAACGCAGAAGAGTTCGGTATTTCAGGAATCAGCTAGACAGGCCGTGTCAAAAGCAATTGCAAATGCACCAAATAATCAAGGTTACGCCCGAGCTCAAGTGGCTGTTTCAGGGACTAATGAGTCAGCTTATGTATTAGCTGATTGCTGGAGAACACTGAACACAAGCTCTTGCACTGCATGCTTACAGAATGCATCCACATCCATACTCGGATGTTTGCCTTGGTCGGAAGGAAGAGCACTTAATACTGGTTGTTTCATGAGGTACTCCGACGCAAATTTTCTCAATGCAGAATCAGGAAATGGAAGTTCAAGAGGTGAAAGAATTGTTCTTTCTTGTATTGCAAACTTGATTGAATGAATTAGTAATTTCCTGGTCATTGGTTATAGAGATGCTCTAGTAACTGTTTAAACTTGTTCTATGGTTACATTTGATTAACAAAATGCAGGGACTGTGATAGTAATAGTGGTTTCAGTGGTAAGCGCACTGGTGGTTTTGGGAGTTGGATCGGCTATAGGAGTTTACATACGGAAGCGCAGATATATAGAGAAGAAAAGAAAAGGTGAGATAGCTTCTTCTACAACTGTTATTAGATTCTGAGCTGATTATATGTCTAACGCTGCAAAAGGTAGGTCTCTGCATCACTAGACAGGCCAATTGATGCCATGGTGGAAGAAAAATGAAGGCAATGTAGAGTTGCAGTAGAATAGTTGCCATCAGAGTTATGCTTATCCTTTGCAATATTGTTGCCTGTGCTTCAGGTTCAAATGATGCTGAAAAGTTGGTCAAGACTCTCAATGATAGTAGCCTAAACTTTAAGTACTCTACACTTGAGAAAGCCACGGGATCTTTTGTTGACACCAACAAACTTGGACAAGGAGGATTTGGGTCAGTTTATAAGGTAGTCCATTTTGCTATCCTCTGTTACACCTAATGTCAAAACAAAATCATCAAAATCATTTAAACTTTTGCTCCTTCTTGTGTATTTCCTTCACAATTATAGGGAGTACTGCCTGATGGACGAGAGATTGCTGTGAAGAGGCTTTTCTTTAACAACAGACACAGAGCAGCAGACTTCTACAATGAAGTTAACATGATCAGCAGCGTGGAACACAAAAATCTAGTCAGGCTATTGGGATGCAGTTGCTCTGGACCTGAAAGCCTTCTTGTCTATGAATTTCTGCCCAACAAGAGTCTCGATCGTTACATTTTCGGTAATTTCTAGGACTTAGTCCTTTGTCCTTTTTAATGTTTAAAAAATTCTTAGTTTTCAAGTTTTCCATTAACAATTACAACCAGCATACTTATGTTTGTCATGGATGGTTAATTGGCTACTATTCTCAGACCATGTTCTGTGACAAGCCAAATCAAAATTGATGATACTTTCCTGACAATGAACGTGACAGATCATAACAAGGGTAAAACATTGACTTGGGATAAGAGATATGACATAATTACTGGGACAGCGGAGGGTTTAGTCTACCTTCACGAGAATTCCAATATCAGGATCATTCACAGAGATATAAAGGCCAGCAATATCTTGTTGGATTCTAGGCTTCGTGCTAAAATTGCCGATTTTGGCTTAGCCAGGTCTTTCCAAGATGACAAGAGTCACATCAGCACAGCCATTGCAGGCACATTGTAAGTTCCTGATTTTTGTTTTTCAGCAAATTTTCCTAGTGGGAACCCACCATTCATTAGCTCGAAGCTATTTATCACTTCAATCACCTATGAACAACAAGCAATGTTATATCTGCAGAGGATACATGGCTCCAGAGTACCTAGCCCACGGTCAATTAACAGAAAAGGCAGATGTCTACAGCTTCGGGGTTCTCTTGTTGGAGATTGTAACAGGAAAACAGAACAACAGAAGCAAAACCCCAGACTACTCGGAGAGCCTTGTCACGCTGGTAAACATTTCAGGACCATCATTTTTCCTGAGACTTCATTTTAGTTACTCTCCCAGAAATTCGAGGTCAACTAACTAATCAATATCACTCTGTTATATTCTTGTTCCAAAAAACAGACGTGGAAGAAGTTTTGGGCAAGGACTGTGGATGAACTCTATGACCCGAATCTAATGTTGCATCACCATCATAACAGCAATGCCAAGAATGACATTTTGAGAGTAGTACATGTAGGGCTGTTATGCACACAGGAAGTTCCATCACTGAGGCCATCAATGTCAACGGCACTGCAGATGCTTACAACGGAAGACCGCCTGCCTGTGCCCACAAGTCCGCCTTTCATGGATGAGTCGACCCTGGAACTCTATGAGGATCCATGCTACCCCCTCAATGCTGGTCTTTCAGCATCAATTGCCACCGTCACCAATAGTTCTTTCCACCCAAGATGACATCTAGATACATGATAAGGACAAGGCCAGCGCAGCAAAAGCTTTCCTCATTACTAAAATTCTGGTTGAAGATATTTGCAGGAAAATGAGGATGGACAAATGCGGTTGATCTCAGCATAAAGCAGATTGGCACCCGGCGGACTTGTAGATACAAAACTGAGAGTGGATATGGGAATGTCATTTACTATTTTTCTCAACTTATTATGATGATTAAGGAAACTGCATAGCCCTGTATAGTTGAAGATTTCAATGATACAGAACTTTGAGTTAAAATCAACGACTCGGGTGTTTCAAGAGTGGATATATTGTTAGAAAATTATAAAGAAGAATAATATATGAATGCAACGGATGCAAATTGAGAGAGAGCATATCAAATTTTGAAGTTTGTGCAGTACTACTATCTTTAAAAGCAGATTTCACTTTGTAGAAGGAACAAAAGGCTATAAAACTTGATTAGCCCTGCAAGTTTTAGTATGTATGATAGAGAGTATGATCTCTGTATCTAAAGAGAAGAAGAATGATCGTATTTATATTTTCTCTAGTTAAATATAATGCAGTTGATGATAAACTATCATAAAACGACTAGTTGGATCCTTACAAAAGGCTCATTTCCAAGTCACACGAGTTAAGCCATTCACAATTGCACCAGGCTCTCGTAGAGTTTTCCTCTTTAAGAAGGCTTAAGATATATGTTGTTTTATGTTGATATGTACCTTTTATTTTTCTTTTGAACCAAAAAAATAAAAAATTAGACTCCTTTTTTTTTTTTTAATAAGAGAGTTAAAACTTAAGTTTTTTAAAAAGTTTATTAAAACGCGAATTGTATATAATAAAATTAATTTTTAATTATTTTTAACAATTCTATATTCCTTTCTTAAGAATAGAATCATAACTTTTAAATAAATAAATAAATAAAAATCTTAACAAATGGAGTATCCTTAGACAGAGTTAAAACTTTTCAAAATACACAACATATAAGGCCGAATTTTAACGGTCCAATTTCTCTATCTGATTGATTTTAGCTATGTGTCTCCATATCCGACGCTGACCCAAGCTCAGAACATTGTTACACTGTAATTCCACAGGCCCAAGAGAAAATGGCGGCCCATTTTATAGTGGACCCGAACAATATGGTTAAACTGTGACTGGCGTTCGTTAGAGGACTGAGCCTGCCCGGTATCTGGACCGAGGAAAGGAAAAGCCGAGCAGAAGAGAAGCCGAAGGCCGACAGTTGGAAAACAAGAAACGCAAAAAAGCACAAAGCATCAACATGGACCACATTTCTGGGATCCAAATAAAACCCAACACTATGCCCATTTTAGACCTAGTTTAATTGCATCCTCAACTTTGGTCCAGAGGTAACATCCAGAACAAGTTTGAAGATGTGCCAACAACAAAGTAAACATTTAGACAACAATTTGTGTTTTTTCGATTGCTGTGTGATGACCCCAAGCCCATTTTTCTTCCTTAACCATCGGCCATTAGGAAGACAGCCTTATGGGAAATGGGCAATTTAAGAAACAAAAGATGGGTTTTTTTTTTTTTTCCGTCAAATAAATGAAAAAAATCAAATAAACTGAAAAAAACACAAAAATGAACTGCCTTATGTTACTGAACTTAAGAAAGAGCAATCTCCGTTATAACCAATAAAAAAATTCCCACCGCTCTTACAATTGTGCGAGTTTTTCAGTGTATGTTTACACCTACCAAAAGCTTTGACAACATTTCCAACACAGACCCATTATATGTATGATATATAAATGAATTTTTTAATCACTAAAAAAATTCAACAAGTCTGGTGTAATTGCCTTTTAACGTACCCAAAAGCAATAGCATCGACAAGAACGAAACATAGAAAAGAAAAAATTGACCGGCGTTTCCATCTATCATTCAACAAGCAATTTTGGGAGTTGTTTTTGGGAGAATAATAATATCCCTCTCGTGACAAAAGCACTGCAAGATCATATTCTCTCAACCATCGATTAAGAAACGAACTATATTTATTTTTTCTATGTTCATTTGCATGAGGACCCAGGATATGTAAGCATTTCATTAATTATCAAATATTGATCAACTGGGAATATACATGATTGTAAAATACAATTTATCCTCTCCCCTCTTCCCGAGAATAAGCTTTTCAATGCGACTAAAGTTTGCATTGCATCGCAGAATACATCCAACATAATAATACCATTGAGACACGTTGGCAGACTGTACACATTAGACCTAGTCATCTGTCAAGAATTGGCCAGAAATATTATCCATCACAGCAAATTGCATGTTCTCAGAAGGTTTCCAATGGCGCTTCCTCTGATTTATAAACCAATTGTTGATTTGCTTCTGATCCAGACCCGTTGATTCAGCTAAGGCTATCTTATCAGCTTCCTGAATGTTTTGACAAGAGATAACAACATTATTATCAACCACAGCTCCAAGTTGGTGTCTAATCAGTTACAAATTTTTTGTAATTATCTTAACCTTTGTACTTATGTTGTAGCATTTAGACATGAGGTTAGAATTGCAACATCCTAGTCAACTGGGTGAGAAGACTGAACCTTAAACCATTCCCCTATTTATATTCATTCACCTAATTATATTCAGTCATACGGGCAAATACATGCAGCAGAGAAGAGAGGAACATACAGTAGGATATGGCCATTTATAATGAACTTTCCACCACTCAAGGAGGGTTTGCCTTGAGTCTTTGGGTAACTTTCCCTTCTTTTTCTTCTTGGAAAACTCCAGCTTCAGAGAACTAATGTGACTACCAAACTTGCGCATAAGCCTATCTTTGAGATCTCTCTCTTCGCCATTCGATTGACCTTCGTGCACCTCTACCTCTCCTCCGCTCAAATCCTCATCCGAGGACACAACACCTTCTTCTGCCCAGATGATCACAAAATGTGTCTCAAGTGTTTTTGTTTATACACAATAAAAAAACAAAAACAACTATCCAAGCCTTTAAAAAGCTCACAGCCATAGACAAGGGTTTTATAATGAACTGATTCACTCAGCAAATAAAGAAGAATACAAGAAGTTCAAATTTTAAAATGGCTAAGTAACGTGCTTACCTTATATTACCATACAACCACTTTTTTTTTTTTGTTATCAAATCAAAAGTTACTACACTAGCATTTGGGATTGATTATGACAAATTAACCCCATCTATCTTCATTTTAGGAGGAGTGAGAATTTATTAAAATGATCAAAAGAACTTAATTGTACACGATAAAACACTGTATCTCGTTCTGGAGTTTGGAGTGCTTGGGTTTTGTGCATCTACAAAACCGTGGTAAGAATCAACAGTAATTCAATTAAACACTGATAAGGCGCAATATGTTCTGTTTCTTTCCTTCAAACTGATAAGTTGCAACATCCATTGTAATGTTGTTATTGAGAAAATCAATCGGCCGATGAATACCGTCCCATCCAAAGAATTAAAGGGGCCATGCAGTTTAAATCGGACCGTTCTAATAATTTGGTCTGACACTCATCAACACAGAAAAGAGGGAACACGAAGGAAGAAGCTACGACTAGGATTAGCAGAATAGGGGACCCACACAAACCTCTCACAACAAATGAACGGACAGGACACCAGTAAGAGTGGGAAAAGAGAGGCGCCAAGGCAGTGCAGCGCCATGCACCACGCAGCCTGGCGGTGTTTAGTTATGTCCTTCGTCAGAGACAAGAGACACAGTGTGGAAAAGATGGTACAAGGCCATCAAATCAAGCATGCACGATGAGTGAGATGAGGAAGAGACGATAAAGTTCCAAAATACTGTTCATATACATTTATTTTCAGAGAAGAGTGTTTTTTGAATATATTACCAAGCCAACCCACCCCTTGTCCGTACCCCGCACTCCACACTTGCAGTCCCACACCCACTGCCATCTATCAACTTAGTTCATCTCTTTTTCCAAGATAACTTATTCAATCAGGGTATGGCCCAGGGTGCTGGCTTTCGACCAATCCATTACCGGAGTGGTCTGCAGCCACTCTAATGACGATAATAGCCCTGATGGCGACTCTTGTTTCTTTATGCAGCAAGATTTTATTGAACGTTTCCCAGAACGATGTTAGTAACCGATAATGCATTCCACTTGAAGCCATTCATTTTATTTTCTGTAGGGTATGAATTTTAATTAATCATTTGAAACAATTAGGTTATAATGCCTCCGCTTAGTCACCAAAAAGGAGCACAACATTGATAGCATGACTTTTGTGACCAATTCACCATCAACATCACATGAGAGTCGATATAAGAGGAAATTTCCTATAGAACAGCACTCCCCTCTTCAATCAATCTTTTTGACACGCAGTGGGTGACAACGGACAGGGTCATCCAAGATGAGAGAATTCACTGGATGGAAGCCATTAACTTTTTATACTGGGTGCGCCGAAGAAAGAAAATAATGGCCGAATCCAACTCGCGTAAAATGAGAGAATGGCACAGTTGGGACCCGCATAAACTCCTAGTTCGGAACTAAAGACTCAGACACGTGTGGTGCCCATCGACAAGCACGAAGACCCACACACAACGGAACAAATATCCATCAACTTGAACACCACCAGGCACCAGGCAGGAGCAGAGGCAGTAGCCACTGCAGCTCTAAGGGAGAGAAATATAGCATTAAATCATCAATGAGCTCTCTCTCTCTTAAAGCAAAAGCTGGTGGGATCACAGCGAAATCCCCGGGAGTCCCATGTGGGAACTCCGACCACGCGCTTTACCCGGGCAAAAAGAACCATTAAAGTCTCAGTTAACCTCGCCCACATTTATCATCAGCAACCCCACAAACCATAATAACCCTTTCTGATCAGGTTACACACAGGCCCCTTTTTCTCCTATGTATTGCACGCCTGGCATTAATTCATGTGTCCTTTACGTTAAAGCAGGTCTGACCTAAATAAATAAATAAATTCCTCATGCCATTGCCGCTAATAAAGCAGTAAAGCTTATGATAGGTTTTAGGTTAGAACTAATCATCAACCCCGTCAACAAACACCTACTGCCCTAGGTGCATATCTACTTCCTTTTCAAGTCAACAAAGAGACAAAAGACTCGCAACAAGTTTAGTACCTCCTCCGTAAGCTTTATAAAATCGAAATACCTAGATCTAAAAATAAAAGACATACTCAGACAAAGATGCATCAAAACACAAATTACAGAGAAAAGATCATATTTTTGCACACATGAATGGTTATCGAAGTGTAATAGGCCTCTGTAATATCTATACAATAGTAATACACGCACTGATACTATCATTGCCAAAACAGAGTTGAGACAACAGCAAATCTAAGAGCTAGCAAATTAATTTGGCAAGCTTTAATAAGTGGAATTGCTGAACTTCAAAATGTAAGGTGCAAAATATAAGGTGGAAACTGATTTTATCCTGAAAACCATTAAGACATTGACTTGGCACATCATTCCTTCATTCTTTGTAGGCTAATGATACAAAAGTATGCCCGTATTAGCCAAAACCCAGCACCATCAAAATAAGATGGAAGTTCCAAAAAAAAAAAAAGAAGGCACAATAGAGTATTCAAGTGCGTGATACAAAGCAAAAGACCTGAAGCTTACGCAAAGATCAAGGTGCTGTTATAGCAGCCTCGTAAATAAAACGTTAACACAATCAAAGCATGTGAATATATGCCTCAGCATGATATATGAGTGGGCATTTACGTCAGTCGGTGGCATGTCTCAAGAATCTTAACTTTTCCTTTTTGGTTATCAAACAAACTCAGTTTTATTAAAAAGAAAAGTTTAGGACAATCCACCTAAGCAGAAGACAAAAAATAGAAACACAGCCATTTAAAAATGACAAGAACATATCACTCAAAAAGTGAATTGTACTTTTTTTAAAAAAAATTGCCAACCAATGCTCTATAAGCATGTTTTGTTACTCAAACTTTTAACAATGTTAACATTAAACAAATTTAGTTTGATAAATAAGTCGTGTATGTATAAAGATGCTATATCATGCCATTTATATTACTTCAAATCCACAATACATGGAAATTAACATCAGCAGCTTTCTCTGACATAAATGCTACTCAGACTAAATATTAGAAATACTAAAGCAATCATCGAATGCCCTTTCTAGCAAGTTTTCCCCCACTTGATTATTAATACTCACATGTGCTAATAATTTCTGATGGGTATAATGTAAGCGCATTTGTGTACTATATATTTGGTTTGCACTCTTGAATAATTTTATATTGTTATTGAAAATTAAGTTCCAACCAGTTACAAACAGTCAAGAGGAAGAAAGAGAGTCAAAAGCTAGTCAGCTCTTAAAACAATTTCCAAAGTACATTTTGCACAACCCACTGTCCATTTCCAAAGCTCATGCTCTATTGGAACTTGAAATTCTTTAAAGAAACGAGATCACAAAATTATTACAGGACATTGCTAACTCATTCAACTCGGCAAGTTTATTTATTCTAAAAAAAATAGCAGGTTCATAGTATGTGATAGTATAAGATAGCATGCATTTCATCAATTACCATACGTAATTACTTCTATACTTCCACACCAAAGAGTGAATGGAAAAGTTTAAAATGAATAATAAATCACTGTAATCAAACATGATCGAAACAAGAAAACAAGAGAAATGAATGAAGATATGTGCAGGAATGGACTAATGCAAGCTATTCACCTAATAAAATGCCATATACCATTTGTTTTCCTAACAAGTACCCATTTTATCATTTGCACATAAAATGCAAAGTTCAAGAGGAAGTTGTCATAATTTCTTGTAAAAACAAAAGATATATTTAAATGCATGTGCCTGTGTGTGTGTGTGTGTGTGTGTGTGTGTGTGTGTGTGTGTGAGAGAGAGAGAGAGAGAGAGAGAGAGTGCACATGCACAATTTACATCAATGATTTCAATTTGTGTAATATTATATTTAGTGACTAGGACCACGGTAATTTCTCACAATAACTAGCTTTCTGTGATGTTCATAAAAACAACAAAGTCAGCTTGAGGACTCAAAGGTCAACTAGTTGTCTTAACTGCATTCGCTATTGCCTCTAGGCATTTCAGTTTGTAAGGCACTGATATGCCTCTCTTAACCCACCTGCCTAGTGCAACCGGCCACCAGTCTTTAAGGTTGGGTCGACCCCGACCTCCTAAAAACCCACAAATGCGGAATTTTAGGGGCTTTCCCTCTTGGGGTACAGGACCTGCTCCCCTTTCCCTATTACACCTAATGGGTTAACCAGTGACTATTACTGTGATAATACATACATATATGTATATATATATATATATATATATATATATGACTCTCTTGATATATATGTTATTTTACCATATCTATAGCATTTAGAAACATTCAACTTAAGGATTACATGCAAAAAAATAAGATTATCTGCTAATTTCCATACAATTACACAAGTATCATTCTTAGTGCCAAACACATTGGGTAAAGACACCTAATTACTCATTCTAAGGTCTTTCACCTATGATCATCTATCCTTCTAAGTTGCAAGAATTCTTCAAATGAGCATGCAATGACTACATACTATTGTGGGCTAAAGAACTAAAAGAGCTTTTCAACTAGCAACTGTTAAATCCCAGCTAAAGCCATATGCGATTTGAAATTGGTTACTGCAAGAAACAAGTAAATTCAGCTTCCAAATACAATTACTCACAAAGCCGCAATAAAGTGTGATAATTTCCAGTAGTTGCCGGATAATGTTTTTGAAAAACTCAAACAGCAAATTGGCTAGTTAAATTAGGAAAATCATAAAAACAAATGGCAAGAAACACAACTTAGGTCTTTCTTTAACAAGAAAACTTTTTGAATTCTGTCACTAGCCACTGTGCACAAACTATCAAGTTGCATCAGTAAACTGAAAATTGAAATTCAGAATCTTAACTTAAACCAAAAGATTGGGCCTTCAAGTCTTATTTTCCTCTCACAGTCAGAAAGAAAAGTAGCAGAAATGTCTAAAAAAGGAAAAAGAAAAAAACATAAATAATTCACGACAAAGCAAGATGAGGAGAGAGAATATGCAAGTAAATTTAAGCTCATGCAAAAATTATTCTGAAAAAGAAAAAATCCACAACTGTTCAAATGTCCGTCACTGCAGAGTTTATGACCCTTTTAGTGGTTCTTTCCCCTTCATATAGAAAAAACACCGAAGAGAAATATAATGCAAGATCACATCCAAATAGACAGACAACAAAGATTCTTAAGAATACTTCCCCAGTAGCAGGCATTAAATTGAGCAACAGTCCACAATTATAAAAAGAATCAAAATATTCCTAATTTCTAGGGCTTTTGCTATTTGTTCGTTCCACCATTGTCTCACCCTAAAACCTTTGATTTGATTGTTCTTTCAATACTCGCCAATGTCCCCAACAAGAAATGGGTTCTTGCAGGAAATGGAAGAGGCGGGAGGATGTGAGTAAAACGATACAGGAAATTGCCCGCCAGTTTTAGGCCTCGAAAGTTGATAATGAAGGGGGTGTTGTCATAGGGTATTTATGTTTCCTAACAACTTTGCCCAGGTGCCATGGATGATAATGCGGTAACAAAGAAAAAAAAATAATAGGTGAAGGCACAAAAATCAATGGATATAACTATTTTAACCACACAAAAAATAGAGAGAGAGAGATCAGACAACTAGAGATAGAGAGAGAATAGAGGGATGCTGACCAGAGAGGCTTCTTCCGAAAGAGGCACCTGTGCAGAGATTGCGTAGCTGCATTTCAGTCTCGTTCAAGAAGGTGGTCGCTTCATCGAACGGTCGCTCGAGATCGGATTTATACTTCACCAACACATCACAGTAGGTTTTCTTCAAGCCAAAAGGATAAAAAAAAAAGAGAAACAAAACAGACGATCGCACGCGCCACGGATCAGAACACAAGTCAAGTAAGAAAATTCAAAGGCTATAGAGAGAGAGAAATAGACCATGAACTCGTCGAGCTCGGGATCGGCTCCGAAGCACGTGGAGGAGGCGCCTCGCCTGCACAGGTCATTTCCTCGTCGGATTTCTTCCAAAAAATACGCTATCTCCGGCGGCGCACCGACCTTTTTCAAAAAAAAAAAAACCAAGAAGAAGATTTGATTTGTGTTCAAAATACATAAAATAAAGCCTTTCCACCGATCAGTCAAAGCCAAACCGTCTTTTATTAAAAGAAAAAAATCTTCAGTAGCCTTAGCCTTCAATCTTGTAAAAAGGATAAAAAGAAAAAGAAAGAAAGAAAGATAAAAGCGACTGAAACCGACTCCAAGAAAACAGGCGGTTTTTCAAGCTTGAAAATTGAAAGCCAACAACAACACTTCAACTAATAATCAATAATAACTGAGGCGCTACTACTTCTTCTTCACGAGTTCGCTGAAAGCAACAAGAATCATTTTTTTTTGTTTTGTTTTTCTTCTTTGTTTATTTGCACAAGAAGAGCAAAATTGTTAAAAGAAGAAGATGGAGAAGGAAGAGAAAAGAGGCTTCTCGAGAGCTCCATCACCTTCTGACAATCAATATAAGCGTCCAGCAAACGAGGATAACAAGGATGAGAAGCGATTTTAGCTTTAATCAAAGACGACGCGTCCTCGCCTTCATGCTGAATTTCAGGAGTGATCGAGGCTGCTTCCGCCTCCGAGATCAGCTCTACGTCGGATCCAAAAATCGGAATCCGATCACGTAACGCGTCGGAAGAAAAGAACGCGGTCTGGTAGTCCGGCGTCAGAATCAGGCTCTGTGGTGACATCAACGGCTTGTCCGAGTAATCGGCGTCCGCAGCCACCGCCGCCGCCGAGTGCAGACCGTACAGTCCATCCATAAATGGCCGCAAAATGATTTGAGTGAGTAAGTTACAGAAATACTGGAGACTCCTTCCCTTTTACTATTGAAGAGAGGAGTATCATATATATATATATATATATATATATATATAACTCCTTTTTTTATTTATTTGTCTTTTTGGTTTTTCCTCTTTTCTTCAATTTGCTTTACGTCGTCGTCTAAATACTTGGAGTTTCAAACTGGGAGTTTTGGGGATTTGCTTTGCTTGCTGAAGGAATTGGAGTTGGCAGACAAACAGCAAGAGGCTCTGAATGTTTTTACTTTAGACGCTGCGGGTGAGGTCTGGCAATTCAGTACGCCATTTTTTAAAAAAATAAAATAAAATAAAATATTTTAATAATTATTATTCATGTCTTTTTTTGGATTGATTGTTGTTGTTTGTTCATGCAGAAAATCTAAGCTGCAGTTTAATTTTTATTTTGCACATGCGGACAATGCTTTTTTATTTTCTTCAGAATTATGACCTTTTACGCCCCTTGTTAAAAGAGCTTGTCTTCCGCAATAATTTTATTTATTTGTTTATGAAGTGAATTTCATGGAAGAAGAAAAGTGTGCGTTTTTTTATAATTTTTGAAAGAGTAATGTAATATGTTTTTATGATAAATTAAAACTCTCTTTTTATTCTTCGTCAAAATCACTATAAAAAAAACTATGTAACAATTTAAATCTCTCAAATTTATTACATCTGTATGGCTAATTCGCGTAATCCACAGTCAATTGTATTGTGTAAAATTGATAACTCTCAACCAATTCTTTAATTTTGGTAAGCCAAAATATAATGAGGTTTTGGTACGAAACATTTGCCAAATGTGATCACAAGGTATGGTGCAGAGTGGTTGTTAAGTATGGAGTCTGGGAGTGAGCCATGGGGGCTAGGGCAACAACCTAAATTAAAAAATCGAATCTCTTCTTGGGTCAAAGAAATAGAAACTCAACTTGTCCTTGTTTTGATATTGAACTATGTGATTAAAGTACCCATGACAGTCACAACAAGCAAATTGGGGATCCCATCAAGGGGTACAACGAAGAATTACAATAATTGGAACAAACAATTTAATAATCTTAAAACTTCTGCCCTTGGAATTAATTTTGCTCCAATTTTCTCTAAGTGATAATCCATTTATATATATATATATATAATATGTGTGTGTGTGTGTGAATGAAGTGTAACTTATGTCAATGTTTCTTGAGCTAGCTATGGAAGGAGAAATATTAGTCCGATTAAAAAAAGTTAATTCCTGATGAAAATAGGAAAAAAGTGTTCTGATTAGTCAAAAAGGTCGCGATGTCGCGTGCTATTATTGTAAGTGCAGAATTACAGAGGACGAAGGCGAGGCGAATGCAGATGTGAACGAGGCATGAAAAGGCAAACGATGCCGTATTTTATAAGCTTTTATATATATATATATAAAGTTGAATTGAAGTCAAAATCGATACTATTCCCATGACATTACCCCTTTTGCCTTCGCATTAGCGGGTATAGGCTTGTTTCCTAATCTCATTTTATACATCGAATCAAAGGAAGAAAATTTTTGCTTCGCAGCAGCTCTTTCTGCAATGTCTGGATTAACGTAGATAATGGCAACCAATGATTGAGCCAATGCCATCAATTAATCCACTGGAGCATTGAGAAGAGTTGAGGGACCAGAATAGTTTTGAATTTACTAATTCCAGAATAAATTTTTAAATTAATCATCGCTATGTCTCCTTGGCTGTAAAATAAGAGAAAGTAAACTACATAAAATACCAGTTCTAGCAAAAATTAAAATCTTTTTGTTCATTAAAAAAAAAAAAGAATAATGTCTGATAGTCTCATTATATATATATATATATAAAAGAATATACTTGTTATATAGTAATGTAAATTAAGTAAATCAATTAAAATTATGAAAGAGTAAGTTCTATATTACTTGACCAGAACTACTGAGCTCTAAAAAATAACAAAAATTATTAGATTACAATATAAAAGGTTATTAAAAACGAAACATTCATTCTCATATTCATCATAATAGAATGCATAATTTCGCATTTTAGTATTTAAAGTGTATATATATAAAAGTGGCAATGTTGGAATCTTGGGAGTCTCACCTGACCACCTCAATAAGAATATGACAGAAATAATAACGTGAGATTGTAATTATAAGGATATTTCTATCCTTACTATACATAATTAATTAATAAGAGAAATATGAAATTTTATCTTATTTTATTATTTATTTCAAATAATTTAATATATATATTTCTACTATCATATTACACGTGTATCAAAAAAATATTTTTCTTTAGTTGTTATTTATAAATTATTTTATTTTTAGTATTTATTTATGCAATCAGAAATAAAGTTTTAAATAATATCCTATTTATAATATATGTACATATATGTATTTATCTCTATTCTTGATTAGGTGTATTTTAAAATATGCTTATTTTTTAAATTAAATATATTTATATGTGAAAATAAAGTGTAAGTTTTATGTAAAAATTTAGACATTATACTGTTTAGATATGGTAAAAAAAATTATTTTTGAAAATAGTTTTTTAAAGCTAAATTTGTACTTTTTATATATATATATATTTATTTATTTATTTATTTACGAGTTAAGGGCGTTATTGTCATTTCCAGTAAGTTCACTAATTCCGATATAAATCGGTGGGGGGCAAGAAATGAGGTTTGCATCGGATTTGGTACAGTATAAAAACACGGGGATAATTATGTTAGAACATTTTTGTGATAAATGGGCGAGTCCTCAGTGATTTTGTTCTGGAAAGATGAACCACTGCTTGCCAAAAGTTAGCCAAAATGGGTAAGGTTTGGACGCTTTTGAGCATACTTTATCAGTTTTGCAAACTAAACTTGACTACACGTAACAGCTGGAATTAATTTATTACCGACAAAGATTCTTTTCTCAAATTATTAAACTACTTAAAAATCGAGAATACTTTTCTTATATTTAATGACCCATGGGACATCTTTGAGAGTTAACTAATCGAGAAAAGTTACATCATTACAGTTAAAATCAACTTATTTTATACATAGGGTTACGCATATTATTGGGATGATTAGTTTTTATTTTATTTTTTATTTTTGTCTTTCTATGTATGCATATAATAATTATAATAATACAATAAAAATAAATATTTAAGGTACAAAAAATTAATTATTTTTGTATTTAATTTTTAAGTTTATAATAAACATTTTTTTTTTCGTTATGCTAATTTAAGTTAACATTAATTAACTTTCAAAATTAGTTTTTACTTTAAATAAACAGCAGGTTTAACTATCTTTTTTTGTTATATTTTCTTTAAATTCTTCAGTTCATATGAATTAATAGTCTCAATCTAAAGAATAATTAAGTAAATTATTGACAGTTAGTCTTAACTAGAAAATTAGTCGATTTGGTATTTTTAGACTTTGGTCACATTCTTTTTTTTTTTAAAAACAATAAATTCAATTCTTCTTCCAAAAAAATATATCAGTTTTGAAATTCGTTTTCAGCATACACACACTTTAGTCTTTACATATTTATCTTTGTGATGCTTTATTCTTTGTACATTTAAAGCATATAAAATTAAAATTTGATATCTAAACCACTAAATATATTAGTTTAATAGTAATTTAGTGCCTCTTTATACTTCAAATTTAGGTTAGAATCCCTTTACCATACTTACCTTGTAAAAAATAATTAAGTGTGAGTTAAAGTATGTTGTCAAATTTTATATTTATTATGTTGTGATGGGAGAAATTTTACTAAAAATTATAAAATTTAAATGATAAATTTTATGTATTAAAAAAATAAATTATAATATAAAAAATCATTCCTAGAAACTAAGAATAAAGAATAAGATCTCTGCTATGTTTTTTTTTTGGGGGTAATATTAAAAATTGAAAAAAAAAATTAATAAGACATAGTCTATCCTCGATGGGCCAAAGGCACGTCAGGCAACCATAGCTCTCAAAGCTCTTTGTCTTGAGGCTGCCCGTCATGTGTTCAAACAACGTGAGACCTCTTCAACGAGACGAACAACATAGACAGTTTTTAGCGATTTATTGGTGTACACTTGCATATCATGGCATTAGTGGTTTTATTCGAATACCAATAATGCAGTAATAAAATCTCATTATAAAATGACAAACTTCCAATGATGGCCGACAGAATAGTTGCGAAATACTAATAATGGGGCCGCAAACTAATTAGCTGAGCTGAGCACTTGCAAAATAGAGAAGCTCGGTGGGTTGAACTACGTATTTAATATTAATATTTTAATAATTAAATAAATAAAAAAAACAACGATGTAATTTATACAGAGTAAATAAAGAGAAAATTTTCTAAATTTATGTCAAAATAAGAGTTAGTTATTTTACTTTAAAAAAAGAGGGAACTGGCCTAGGCGTATATGGTGATATGATCTTGACTTGTTCATACACGGCGACATTATGTCAGATGCTTGATTGCTAACGTGATGGGAAGAGCTGGTTGTATGTTGTATTGCCGCATAAATAATTGTTAAACAGACGAGGGTGGGTTCCATTGGAAAAAGAAATGCGATGATCATGGGCTCATTGCCCAGTTCTTATTAAATGTATACGATACAATTTAATTTTTAGAATTTAAAATTCAACCGAAGACAATTAATAAAATATATTTTTTAAATATTTCTCTTTCTTCATTTATTCTTTTTATTTTTTGTTATCATGTGACAAACCTGCCAAACCCGGCATCTGAGGTCCAATCAACGCAGCCTAATAGACGTGCATCCACGGCCGTTGATCTTGGGGCGTGAGCCACTTCGATAGTATTATTTTCAGAGAGGAGGATGGGATCCGATTGGTGAACATTGTCACATGTGGAACTGTACGTTTGTTTTAGAGGGGATGCCAAAATTAGAAACTGAACTCTTTATAATCTTTACCTTGTTGGAAAGATTTGTCAACTTGTTCGTATGTCATTTTTTGTAACAATTTTTCAAAGATCCCAGCAACTCATTTTGTAAGATCAGTTCTTGTCTTGAGAAATTGTTTGGTATGAACACGTGTATATGATAATTGCTGGATCGAGTGGCAGTAATATTAACGATTGATTCGACTGTTGAAGTTGGCTATATAACTTCGTTACATGTATTATATGAAAGTTTACCTTTGTATTATTATAATTATAATTGTTTAATATATATTTATGATTTTAATTATTAATTATAAATATACTTATTAGCACCAAATCAGGCTTTTTGAATATGTATCTAGTTTTTTTTTTTGGGGCTTAACGTTTTAAATTGTAATTTTCCGTTTTGTATGGAACCTTTTGTGAGAAGTTAGTGCTATAAATTGCCAAAACATGGTTTCTCTTTCTATTGCACAAAGCACTTGCCACAAACACAACACAACACATTAGCATTAGTGATAAGCCTATTTGAAATAATTGACTCAATCACCTGCAAAACGCAAGAGTGATATTGACAAAAATATATATTTTTTAGGCTCAAATGTCTTTCATCGCCACACAAAAAAAAAAAAAAAAGTTTGTTAAAATGTAATTTTAATTTTTAAATATTTTTTATAACCATATATAATATTGAAGAGTTGTACTAAATTCTGAAAGAATTGTTAACAGAATTAGAATAATAATATCCTTTCGAGTATCCCAAGTGTAATTTTTAAAACATCTTCAATACTACGTTTATTTTTAAAAGGTTTTACCAGTTATAAATGTCCTGTGCAGAATTGGTAGTTCTCGAGTTTGAAGAGAAAGCCCGACAAAGTTAGTTGAAAATTCAAATTTTCTCTTCACTTTCACTCCTGTGTTTTTTTTTTTTCTTGCTTTCATGTTCTTTTTCCACCTTTTTTTTTTCCCCCTCCCATATCCAAACAACAATTATATTCTTTCCACGGGCTTTTCTTTCTTTCCCTCGCTTGTCACCCAAATCAAACAAAACAAAGTTGTTACAAAGCGAAAATTGTAACCAAAAAAAAAAAAAAAAAGATTTTACCGTTCGGGACCTCAGAAGGCCAAATGGCTTATGGATGGATTGGATTCTTTTCTATGGTAGCTTGTGTGTCTCTTTCCTACACGCAATTGAGGCACTTATCTGGTATTTGTCAACTGACAGATTGATTGATTGATTGACCTATCAATTTTTTGTTGGTCCTTTTTTTTTTTTTTTGTGGACAAATAAGCAAATGTAGAACGTGCCTTCTTGGCTTCTTGCAGATAGATGGCACAACCTATGGCAAACAATAGTTACCAACTTCAACGGCCTTGATTGCCCCTGAGTTTTGACACGCACCGTCTGATTGCTTCTCTAAAAAACAGAAAAGAAGAAGAAGAAGAAGAAATGGACACAAGAATAAAGAATATCAGTAAATGTAAATAAATGTTATATTATATATAAAATATTTTATATAATATAACTTTTTTTTTTCACTAAAATTTAATTCTTGGATTCAAAAGAAAAAACAGACCCCATTTTTCTCGAGCGCAACAAGCAAATGGGATTTGGTTAGGCCCTGAAGAATTTGTTCTTACAACGGAGATCTCTTTCATTCAATTAACTCACCGTTCAAGACTAACGCTGTTTGAATGAGTCTCCAAACCCCACACCTGGCTCTGGATTAATGCATTCTTGTTTTTTACTTCCTTAATATTGGCCAAATAATTAGAAAAAACATCATGGGGGACATAGATGTTCAATTGAGACTATATAAAAAAATATGTAAAAAAAATATATATCATATTATTATAATTATTTATATTTATAATTAAAATAAAAAATATATAATTAATAATTATAACAATTCACTTTTTCTGCCACTGTTTTGTGATAAAAGAGCACCGAGTCCGTTTACAGCAAGCCTATTAACTAGTTTAAAGGACAAAATAAACGCACAATTTATATATTTTAATTACACAATATATGACACAATTTTACTTTTTTTTTTTTTAACGGACGCACAGGGCACAAAGTATGCCTGGCGGCAGACCATAGAATTATGAAGTCTGTTTGAGGATAATGGGATTTCAGGATTTCACTACTTCTACATGTTGCCTATGCCTAGCCAGCCACCTATACTATAACATTGCATTGGTTGTACAGTAGGCAATGTAATAAATACATGACGCCTATATAGTAGGCCATCGTAAACGCAATAGTCTTTGAAATCAAAATAATGTTGAAACTGTCAAATCATACCCTCTCAATATAGCTTTTGAGTTTCCTTAGAGCCACAGCTTCTGTTTATTTACTTTGTAGCCTTTTTTTTTTTCCACCTTTTTTCTGATTGGACTTGTTGCAGCCCTGCGACTTCGGCCGACGGAGTTTATAACAAATCTAAGCCCTTATTGCTGGACAACGAGATACAATCTGGGTTTGTTTGCTATTGGTGAACTGGGTAGGCAAGAAACGTAGACTTGGTGGGGCTTTGCGTGTTATCGGATGAAAAAAAGGCGTTGTGTATACTGGACTAGTGGGTTGCTTTTGTGTTATCTTTTGGTTCCTCTTCCATGTACGAGGGGACACTTCGGGTAGCAGTAAATGTGAGGGTTCGGTTTTTAAATAATGAAAAAGTAAACAGAAGTGGGGTCTGTCAAGCCAGCCTACAGAACATGGCATGCATGGGGTTCTCCGGGATTTTCAGCTCTTAGTCTTCTTCTTCTTCGTTTGTTTTTTTTTTTTTTAACAAAAATAATAAAGTATAGGTGAAGTCTGATTGTATTGAATTTATACGAGAAAGATTAAATATATAATTAGTTCTATACAAATTTAAATTTATAAATATATGATACAAACGAAATGTTTTAATCTCTAAATCACAATAAATAATAATATTTTTAATTTAGCTTGTGACTTGATAATATAAGAATTTAAAAAAAAAATGTTACAATACATCGGACTAACAATGGGGTCTCCAAAAGTGAATAAAATATTTAGTATAAAATTCATGCTTAAAAATAAAAGAACAATTGTGTATAATTAGTTTAAAAAAAAGGTACAAAAATTTTTTAAAAAGGATATTTCACAATACTGTTGTTTATTAATAAAAAAAATATTATTCATAGTGTATAGTTAATCTAACAAAAAGTTTATCAAACAAATATTTTCTCAAAATAAGCTTTAACCTATGGTGTTTAGACCAACGATCTCAAGTTTACATGTTTCAAATCGACTTCTTTCGCCCAATGATTTTTTTTTTATTAAAAAAAAAAATACTAGATTTGACACTCAAGTGATATTTACTATAAGAACCTTTTGCATTGCATACTTTTAGAATTGTAAAATGCCTCAAGTTATGTTATAACAAATATCTCCAAGTCGTGAGTGTGAATTAAGTGTTGATAAAATTAATTTTACGAAATCTCACAAGTGCCAGTTTTTCTATTTAGCCAGTGTAATCTTATGCTCTTAATTAACATGTACGTGGTATTTTGTCTTTGCGATGCTTTATGCAACCCTAATATTCGTAGCACTTTTTCTCTGTAGCACATTCATAAAATTGGAGGTTGTAAGATTCAGAGATCACATTTCTCAACTGTTCATCTTCTAAGCTCCCGTCCATCGAGTATGCACGTGTGTTTTGCTCCAAGTGTACCTTTCTCGGAGTTCTGTTGTCACTGCCAGGGTTTCTCCTGAAACAAGATGTTTGTGGTCCACGATTTAGACAAAGGCTTTAATGTGACGATCGTGTAATGAATACTTAAAAACACTTAAAAGTTGTCTTCGTGTGTGTGTGTGTGTGTGTGTGTGTGTTGTGTTGTGTGTGCGCGTGCCTCAACAACCATTGTGGTCCTGACTCCGGATTCGGGCTTTTCCTAACTATAAAAAACATGTCTTTCTCTTTGTTCCCCGGAGGAAAAGAAAACAACATGTCATCTTCTTGATAGTCACCAGTCACAAAATTAGCCTCTCTACTACAGGGGGTTTCATAAGAAACTACGCCAAGCAAGACCCAAAAGTCCATTTCCAAAATTAAACAAAGAGAAAAAGAAAATTATATATATAGAAAAAGGAACTGTTGACACGTGATCCTATGATCATTGAAAGAACTAAACTCTAAAACATTCTTTCGCACGCATTTAGGAGGAAAAAACCAAGTCATGCTGGAATCCCAACAAAGGTCAAACAAAAAGTCCAGAGCCCCAACCTCAAATTGGCGCACTATTAATAAAAGTAATTAATTATCGTCTCGGAAAATTGCAATATCAACATTTGTGGCAACAATTCCTAACTTCAGGTAGGCTTTCTTGTTTTTTCCTTCCAAAAAATATAAAAATTAATTGACCTTTGGTTTTAAGCACATATCACCATCAATCTTAAGCCACGTCTGAGAGAAAGAAGAAAAAAAATTAATTAATTAAAAAGATGTATATAACTTTCTCTAATGAGTACACATTATCAGGATAAAAGAAATATTGACCCCACAAAAATGTTTGTGCTTCGACAAAATTGGGCCAATAATTTTGGTTGGTTGTGCTGTAATTGGCTTGTTGGGCCAACGAAAGATAATCAAAGATCAGACAACCTGCACATAATCAATTGCCTTTTAGCTGGAAATAATAAATAATTGCAGACAAAAATATTTGCCTCATGGAGGTAAAAGACAATCATCAGGTGGGACTTCAGACTTTCGGCAACGTGTCTGATCCAAATAAACGACATTAACAAAGCAATACTCTTTTTTATTTTTTTTTTCAAAAATATTAACAAAGCAATAATCTCGTGCATGTTCATTGGCATTTGCATTTTACTAAAGATTGTCAAAATGGCAGGAGGTTGGCTTTAAGGCAGTAATCAATTGGATGACATGGGTTGACTTGACCATGAACCAGTCCGGCTGATAGGATATCATTTTACAAGCAAGCCGGGAAGCCCAGAAATACACTCCACTTGGAAAGGAAAAGATGCTTTCTGGTCAAAAGGAACAAAATATTCTCCTAGCTCATTTTAGAAGAAAGTAATATTATTGTAGAGCATCGTGGGGACACAAAATTGGAAGTGCAATTAACTTGGAGGTTGTTGCCAGAATTAGATGTTTAATTAATTAATTAATTAATCATAGAGGTCAACAAAAACATTCCCTTTTTCTTTGAGCCTAATCAATTATGCAATTAAATATTCTGCAAAGAGTATCGTCGTATACTTAAATTGAGGACATGATCTTGGCGGAAAATATTTTTTTTTTTTTAAAAAAAAGTGTTTCCGTGATTTGTATGCAGAGTTGCTTGCCTCGTTATATAATTTGTACTTTTTTTTTTTGTTTTGTTTTTTTTTAAACCAAAAGTTTTTAATAATAATATCTTAATTAATCAAGTTAAAAATACAATATAATATAATTTTCACATTAAAACATGTATAATAGCCCCATGACCTTGAACTTGACCATGAAACTTTCGGGGAGGGGTCTCTTGCTATAGAGTTGCTTTTGCTTTCGTTATTATTATTATTATTTTTTAAGTAATTAGTTTCGAGTAAGTCTCGAATTCAAAATTTAATTACTTCCAGCTCATGAATTTTCTTTTGGGGGAATGTTTGTCAACCAAGTCGAGAAAACCCTCAGGACTAAGAACTTGGGCCAAGAACGGAGGTCCAGTCTCTTGCTTTCTCATTACCTAGGCCCCTTTCAACAGCACAGCTATACTTGATTGCAGACCACGGCTGAGCCCACCATGATCTCAGGATTTTAGGCCCACTATTCATTCCTTATCTCTGTACTTACTTTTGATTGGGGTTATTCTTGAACTTTAATTATCATTTCCATCAGCAAGGATCTCCTCCAAGTGAAATTTTTTTCAACTTTCAAGCATGTCCCTCGAGACAAATTAACATTATGGTAATGTGTTTTTGAGAAGAGGTAAACTAGTTATTTAATATTCAAAAAACATCTATCATGTCTTGAAACTTCTGTATTATGTCTTGTATTCATCACCTCTTCTCCTTCCCTCAAATTTTAGTCGAAGTAGTTTTAACTTCAAGGTGTGTTTGATAGAATGTAATAAGATATAATGGGGTGTAATTAGATAAATTATTTAAGAAAAAAATTAAAATTCATATGATTATAATATATTATGTGTTAGAAAATAAATATATTTTAAAATATTTTTATTACATATCAAAAGTAAAAAAATATTGTTTCACATATTTATAATATAATAGTTGTTATATAATAATAATTATTTAAAAAAAAAAAAAAAAGACTCAAGTGAAACTTTGCATGTAACTTACACATTTTAGACATTATATCTTCATTATTTTTTCTAACATTATGTTCGATAGGTTCTACCAAACATATCTTCATAATGATGGCTATAAAGGTTTCTCCAGAGAAATGCGTTGAAAAAGGAGACTGTCTCTTTTCTACACCCCATTCCTTGTTTATAATGGGAACACCATGGATATCCCCTTAAGATTCTATAAAAGGAATAGTGTTGGAGATTGTTAGCTTCATTAAATCACTGTGGCTTTGGCATTGGGTTGTTGGATAATTTTTTAATGCGACATCAGAGCATGTATCTAATTACACAGTAAATAGTGAATTTCCATGCAATGTAAAGAGAATTTGCATATCTGGCTACTTAAATTTTTCGATTAAATAAAGTAGGCTATTGGCACGTGTGACACAATATAGTGTAGCA
This sequence comes from Kandelia obovata, assembly GCA_021464305.1. Classification (NCBI taxonomy): domain Eukaryota; kingdom Viridiplantae; phylum Streptophyta; class Magnoliopsida; order Malpighiales; family Rhizophoraceae; genus Kandelia; species Kandelia obovata. Next base: position 1,210,870 of record CM038488.1, read on the forward strand.
TGAGAATTAGTTGGGTTCGTGAGTCAAAGAAGCTGCCAATGGTTCGCCAAGGTTGAGATGGCTTCGCAACCACACAAAAGCAAGAGGCCTCCAACAAAGAAAAGCAATGCACCAAGTAAAAGCAGGACTGGTGTGGGTGTTTGTCTGTTTTTTTTTTTTTTTTACCTGTTCTGACAGTAATATCCTTTCCTAACTTCTCTACTTCCAAGAGATCTTGATATTAGCTAAGAATTCATAAGAGATCTTGTCGTGACCCAGAAGAATGTAAACGTAATCTGAGGATATATAGTTGTCCAGTTTTGCAAGGTGCCAAAAACAGTTTTAACTAAGACAATAGACTTTTTATGGTATAAGTGATTTCTAATTACCATGTTTATTTACTTTTGTTTGAGTGTAATGTATGCTGATTGTATGTCTTACATAACCAATTTAACATTTCTTTTTTATTTATTGAGTCCCACTCAAATTGTTTTTTTTTTTCCATTATATTTATTATTGAGTTAATTTGATTTGGGGTCAAATTGAAAAAATCTCTATGGTATAACCATGAGAGAAAGTTAAGTAAAGAGTATATAAGATAAGCCTCTAATGGTGGACAGTACAGAGTAATTGGGAACTTTTCCTGCCAATATCAACTTCCTAGTGCTGAAATTTTGAAGGAAAGGTAAGAATCATTTAGGACAATAATAAAATCAATCCTTTGTCCACTCTCTTCTCCATGTCACAACTTCTCAATCACCACTATTGAAGGAATGTAGGAGTAGACTTAACTTCCCCCTCTAGCTTTTATAAGAACCCAGTTGGCTATCATTTGCCAACCCTTCCTTGTCAGTTTCCTAAAATCTGATTGGCAAATGGAAGTCTTTCCTTAAGAATCCAATCATGGGTCTTAAAAAGCATGTTTTGGGGGTTGGAGTGAAAGGGGGATATCTCCTCACCCTCCTCTAAAATTCAACAGTTTTGCTTAGGCTTGGCCATGGGCGCTACTGCTGCAAGCATAAAGGATGGTGCTTTGGTTGATGCTGGGCAAAACCAGCAAGTCACAGAGCGGCAATGGGCTGGAGCATGATCCAGCCTTTCTTGGCTCTTGTAGTTTTACTTTCTTTCTGGTGTTGAATGTAGTGTTCTTGCATGGGAATTCAATAAAATTGTGTGTGTTCCAAGCAGAACTTCAGCCCGATATTACCCTGAGTGTTCTTGTTTTCTGTTGGACAACTGCTGAATGTTCTTGGGAATTCAATTTGTTGCCATTTTGTAGTCCCTTTGATTTACAGATAGCCTCAGTTGTACATTGGAAGGCTTATTGCATTATATCTCTGCCACCCAATTGGTTCCTGATCCATGGCAATCGATCCTATAATTCTCTTCCTCTCATCTAGAGTAAGTTCGTACAGTGCATTTCCGATTTAGGAGTTCGACTCTTTGACGATGGTGATTTGCTTGGTCCTCCCATGCCTGCATCTGCGCGTCATGGGACTAATGCAAATCCACAACTTTTAGTCTCTTCCTTATAAGCCAGCCATAATCGAGGGAGAAGAAAAAACAAAAAAAAAAAAAAAACAATTGCAATCTGCCGAATAAGAGTAACTATATCCACCGTTTACAGCAGGATCCTTTCGCTTAGTTCCTGGTTTAGCTTCAAGCTTACCTTAAATGAGTGAACTATTTTTTGCCACTTTAGCTTGTGTCAATACCAGACATGAGAAGAGAACTCAAATTTCGTTGCGATTGCATCCCCGCTGGCAGCCCCGAGGAAGTGAAAATTTTCGACATACTTGAACATGATATGGTATATACACTAAATATGTACAAATCCAACCCGTTTCCAGAGTTCAAATGATTTCCCATCAAAGAACAATATTCTTATATGTGATTTCATTTTTCCTTTATACAGATGAATACAGGGAGTCAACAGCTATGAACACCCATTTGACATTATTAATCACTGCAACTCATGTGTAAGTTGCAGTATAAGCATATAATGGTTGTCATCGAGGACCGGAAAGTTCCATTGTTTCCACAACAAGAGAAGATTCCTCTATGAAATCAGAATATCTTTGATGCTGGTAATCACCATTTGAGTTGAATCTTGGGGTTTCGACCCGCTGTGAGGCCTCCCATTTCTTGGCTAAGCCCTCACCTTCTAACATCTTTAGTATTTCGGACATCTTTGGACGGTGAGCAGGATTAAACTGAGTGCATAAAAGAGCAACTTGAACTATTTCTTCCAATTCTATCCTGTCATAATTTCCCTTCAGATCCTTATCCACCATTAGACCTAGCCTCGCATCCTGACGGAGCTTTTTCACCTGTAAAATGGAATTGGATTTCTGCATTGTAAAAATCCCAGATCTACTTGCATTGGAATATTGAATATATTTTCAAAACTACACTAATCATTTGTTTGATAGACCATAATGGAACACGATATAACCTGAGTGAATGAATTTTCTTAAAAATTTTCTGCAAAAATTCATTCCATTAAATTCCCTCACCTTCCATTACAGTCTATGTAATCTAGAGTACATATCCTGTATGTGTGAAGTGAGAAAAAAGATTGCAGGTGAAAGAGAGAGTACCCAATCAAGCATGACTCCCTTCTGCTTTGCTGCTCTTCTGAAAGCCAAGGCTTTCTGACCTGTGATAAGCTCAAGGAGCAAGATCCCATAGCCAAACACATCAGTCTTCTCGGATGATTGACCTGTTGACAAGTATTCTGGAGCAATGTGACCAACAGTGCCACGCACAGCAGTGGTAACATGAGAATCTCTGTGATCCAAAAGCTTTGCCAGACCAAAATCTCCAACAACTGCCTCAAAGTCTTCATCTAACAAAATGTTGGCTGCTTTGACATCACGGTGGATAATTTTGGGGTCACATTGCTCATGCAGATAAACTAGCCCCCTAGCTGTACCTAAAGCTATCTTTTTCCGCCTTTCCCAGTCCAAAGCTGTCTGGCCATGAGAATAATCTGATAACAGATATATTTGGTTTCTGAACAGGCTAGACAGTAAAACCATTTTGTTGCAATTATGATGGTTAAGCAGAAGAGACTGGTTTATTTACCAAACAACACAACCAATACAGCAATGACATAAGAAAATCCCAAAATTTTCATAACAATGAAGTTAGCTGATACACCAAATTAGAATTTGACAGATTTAATCATCCATAAGGAAGCTGGGAGAAATTATATGTAACAAAATAATGTAAGCTGTAAAACTTTTAGCTAAATTAGGACAAGATCTTTTGAAATACATAATTCCCCCAGGCCACACCTAGAATTGCTAGTAAGCAAATGCCATTATATGAACCTACATATCAGACAGTTACTTGCTTCAATGGTGTACATTTCATTTTCTCAGTGGTTCTGACTAGTAGTTTCTCAAAACATATACACAGTCAGAAGTTTGGTATAAAAACCAAATTACTGGCAGCATAGAGCGATTAATTGTGGCCAACTCCCCACCAGGTTCTTGTTGATGGCATAGGTTGCTGTCGTGGTTTGGTGCTGCCAGTTGCAAGCCCCGGCAACTCTGGTGAATTTATGGTAATGCTAATGTGATAATCACTTCTGAAGTCGAATGATGTTACTGTTGGAAGCACTATAGTGAAGGTGGTGCCATGCAATAGTTAGGATACCCTCTTTCCAGTTACTAAATCCATTATTTAGACTTTGTGGTTATCATTTTGAGAATGTAAGTACACTAGATTGGCTAGGAATTTAACAGAAACAAAAGAAAAGGAAATAAAAAGACTATGCATTAAAAGTTTAAACGGACCTTTTAGTTGAGATGCTACACTTCCATTTGGCATATAGGGGTAAACAAGAAGCCTTTCATTCTCAGTCATGCAGAAACCACAGAGCGTAAGAAGATTTCGATGGACAGCCAATCCTATTGTCTCTACCTCTGTCTGGAATTGGATTTCACCACCAGCTGCATTATAGTCCTTCATCCTTTTGACAGCCACCAGGGTTCCGTCATTCAAGCATCCCTTATAAACAATCCCAAAACCACCTTTTCCTAGTATGTTTTTTGAGCTGAAATGATTAGTTGCTGTCCAGAGCTCCTGGAATTTATACATTCTCAAGTGGCCCAAACACACTTCCGGGTCATATTGCTCTGCCAAGCAATGTGTAATAGTCAGAATCCAGGTGAACTAGATAAAAGAAGATAATCCCTATACAAGAACAATCAAAAGTATATGAAAAAAGCAGTTGTGCTGCTATGTACAGTGAAGCTACAATTTGAGTTTCTAAGTACTAATTTACTGGTACTTGGGTCAAACTTATAAGCCACAACATCAAATTCAATGCCAACATCATTGTAATGCAAGACCTTCTGCTTATCTTTCTTCCTCAGCAACAACATTCAGGAAGCAGGGGCACCCCTCAAGACTTGATTGTATTTGGTTAGATTTATAGGACTGCATATTACATAGCATGACAATACGACTATGGCTACTTAATCATTGCATTGACTAGAAGGGGTAAATGCCTTTGTCTTTTGAACAAATATAGCTAGTGGAGGAAATAAACCAGTGATTGAAACAAACCATTGACATCAAAGAAAATTTTCTGATTGCGTAACTAACCATTGCCATAAAAGAATATTTGCTGATTGCATCTATATCGCACCCAAACAAGTAAGCCAAGAGTAATTACAAGGACAAAAACACCACTGAAGCTTGCACCAAAAGCAATTTCCACATAGCGGCTATTTGATCCAGAGTCTGATTGGGCTTCAAAACCAAAGAGCATCAACAAAATAATCATTCATATCTCAGGAGAAGAAAAAAATTGAGCACCTATAAGCATTGTGGTTAGCCACCTTTTAGACCATCTGGAGGAAGAGAAAGAGGCTCTGGGAGAACAGCAGAGCAGTTGCTGTCAGCCTTAGGTCTGCATATTAGAGGGTTACCTGTAACCCTGAAAATGAAAGAAAGAACCAATAGAATTTCAGTAGGACAGAAAATTAAAACTAGTACATGAATACAAAAAAGTTAAAAGACAAATAAACAATAACTCACTTGAAAGTTCTTGCTGACATTTTAGGCAAGGAGCCACTCAAATTATTAAATGAAAGGTCCCTACAGGGAAGCATTATTAGTAACAGTGAATAAGTATATTCGCAAACGTAACAATCAATTACATATTTCCATGAGAACATCAATTTGATTGCAGCTGAAATACAATCCTTTGGGGATACGTACACAAGAGTGAGACCGTTAATTGTGGACAAAGAGTCAGGGCAAGGTCCTGTAAGGCTGTTGTTGTTTAGCCGCCTAAATTGGAATGAGAAGAAAATAAGAGGAATGAGAACTTGAATCAATTTGTATTCTAAGTCAAACAACGACATTTTAACAAATAAACAAGGTGGTAATTCAAAAACTCACAAATAATTCAGGTTCCGTAGGTCTCCCAGAGAAGTAGGTATTTGACCACTAAAAGAATTGTTGGAGAGATCAAGCGTCCGAAGGTTCCGCAACTTCCCAATGTTCACAGGTATAGGACCCGAAATGGCATTATTCTGCAGCAATCTATATATTTGTGCAGACAAGAATTGCATTTCAACTATGGTAACAACAAAGTAATCATGCATTATACAATCATAATAGACAATATAAAAGCATTCACATTGGGGAAATACCAAAGAAATTGAAGAAGCAAATCTGCAAAAGATGTAAAAGTTTATACGGTGAACCCACCAAGAAAGAAAATACCAAAACATTGTTGGAGATAATAACTCACACCGATTGCAAGTTGCTTAGGTTACCAATTGAAGGAGATAAGGTCCCAGACAAGCTCTGACTGGGCAGTCCCCTGCATAAAGAAAGAATTCATCAGCGAAGACTATAACCTTATTTGTCATCATGCTCCTAATGAACGCGCGCGCACACACACAAAGATGTAAAGAAATGGAAGAGAACCTACAGAGCAGAAACAAATCCATCTGGGGAGCATGTAACCATCCTCCAGCTACAAGGATCAACGTAATTGATATCCCAATTCTCCAGAACATTGTAAGGGTCGTGCAAGGCACTTCTTATGGCCATTAAAGCTACAACTGCTCAAATAGCAATAAGCAACATAAGCAGCAAGGGTCAGGGCTGTGAAGTTGATAGTCCAAGCAGACAAAACACAGCAAAGAAGGCCCAACAGAAGAATTTAAGGCCACAGTGATTTTCCTATCGAAGAAGAGACTAAATGAAGCAATTATGATAAGAAAAAGTCCAAAGATAAGTTTTTGGTATTGCCAAAAGCAATTGATAGCGGACAGAAAAAGCTCAATAACTCAAATATGGAACTGACCACCAAATGATGGTTTAGGGTATACAATAAACAGAAAGAATTACCGAGAGAGAGACAGATAGAGAGAAGGATAAAAAAAGAAAATGAATTGACCTTCATAGTTTACGCCCCTGGTAGAAAGGGTAGCAGAAGAAAACTCCATTAATGCCAAAACTAAAATCCCCACTTTCCACAGCCTGAAGCACGTACCTACCATATTCATCTATCCACGTTCCGCTAACACTTTCTTCTCACAATCACTATCTGCTGGTCAAAACCAATGCCGCTGCCTTTAGAAAAACAGACAGCAGAAGATAATTTTCCATTTAGAAAAAAAAAAAAGAAGAAGAAGCAGAGAATTCAAGCCTGAAATTGTGACAAATCCGAGAGAACCGAGAATGCTTGTGTATGATTCTCTCAAGTTATGACTTGATCCTCACAAATTCCAAGTGGGGTTTTGTCACTTCTGGGGTTTCCTGCCTTACTTTGATTCCCACTATCATTACCTCCTTTAATGCTCAAACAAGCTCAAGAACAAATCAGTGAGAGTGAAAGTGTTACACTCATAAAGAACCAAATGCCATAGAACAAAATGCCATAAGCTTATACAGATGCGGAGGCACATCAGTAACCAAAAGATCTTAACTTTCAACCTTTTTTTCATAAAATAAAAAATAAAAAATTTTGTGGGTTTAATCTTTAATAAATAACTATCTTTTATACAGCTTAATTATTATGAAATTCAGTGAGACGACTGAAAGGATATGAAGGATTGATCAGAATAAACAACGGGATGCCCGCTGCCTAAAAAGAATGGACAAAAAATAACATAAATTTTAAATTTAAAAATTAAAATATAGTATTTCCCTTTGTCTTTTGGCAGGTCACGTGCTTGGATTGTCTTGTCCGTTTGTGGCCCTCGGTTTCTTGGTTTACTTGCAATTGGGTAAATATAGTTTAATAATTGGGAAACTTTGAATGATAAAAATGATAGATTTAAATAAATATAATTAATTTTTATATTATAGATTATATTTATTTAAAATTATTTTAATAAATTATATTACGTTTAGTTAAAAGTTCTCCAGTTGATGGGCCCACTTTGCCAAATCATTGATCATTGCACATTGTTTTTATTTCCATTTTTCTCTCCTCCTGAACTTTAATCTTTAGTCTTTTACATTGAGCAATTATGCGTTAATTGAGATTAAAATTATCTGTGGGTTATTTCTTCTTCTTTTTTTTTTTAAAAAAAGTTTCTTATTAATAAATTTTAACTTGATGACTTAAATTTTCAAATATATATCTCAGAAAAAGTTTAAATTCTGATATGATAAGAAAATACTTTTGTTTTATTATAATAAATTTTTTGTTAGATTGTTTTTTTTTTAATCTTATTATATCCAAATTTTGTATATTTATATCCATTTAAAATTTACATAAAGATTAGGCTGGTGAGTGAACACGTCCACCTATAATAAGATTTCAACCTTCAACAACTTTTCATGAATGAGTTCTGCAATTATTATAATTTTTTTTTAAAAAATAAGTCAATTTTATAATTAGCGTCAACGGTTTGCTAAGCAGTGAATAATATTTATCTATTGATTTATTTTTAATAGGCCGCATGAACATTTTAAGGAATTGTGCCCTTTTCCCTTTATTATTTTAAGGGTCTTTTTATTTTTTTTTTACAAACAATTTGACATATTTTATCTTATAGGCCTAAAAAAAAAAAAGATAACCAAGAAAAAAGAAGAGGCTGGCTGAGGTTAGGAAATATATATATATATATATATATATATATATATATATTATAAAGTGGCAATAATGCATGGAATAACCAATGGTCTTTGGTCAAAGCCACTTACATTATAAAACTAATATTGCTTTTAAAACAGTCAAAACAAGGAGAAAAGTGGAAAAAAATAACACATATGTTTGATGTTAAAAAAAAGAACCAATGGTTGCAGATTAGAGAAAAAGACAGTGAATCACTGATGATCTGATTTAAATATTATAAATCATTTGTTGTTAAATCATAAGTCCTCAATTTAAACTTTTATAAAAGCGTTTGATAAAATTAAAATTATATTTTACTAAATTTATTTTTTTTAATTAACATGGTATTCTAAGAAGTAACTTATAAAATGATATTCCTGTTTTTTAAATTTTATTTTGAGAGAGAGAGAGAGAGAGAGAGAGGAGAAATGATGCGTTGATATGCTATAATTAGGGACCCCAAGTTCAAGAGCATTTTTGTCGCATTGGGAAAACCGGATATTCTCCAAGTCATCGTCTCGCCCCACCGCAAGGAATTCTATAAAGACTACGCCAGAGGCTTCTCCCAACTCCCAAGTCATCTGGGTACTTTGGTCGCTTGGAAAAAGTGAACACTTTATACAATGATCAGTATTATTTTTATTATTCTGCCCCTGAGGTTTTGATATCCACATTTTAGTGCATTTCAAGACGATGTCATTACATTAGTGTTGCAAACCATGTTGTTTATTTTTTAACCATAGAATCCGAGCATAATTTAAATTTCCTTCATCCTCATCCTCGAGATTAAGAAAAACCTCTCTCTCTGTGTTTTTTTGTTCATCAAATAATAATAATTTTTAAGAACGGTCCCATTATTGAGTGAGGTCTGGGGCTAACCCCATAACTTACCAACCTAACACAAAATGGATAGTAGTATACAGGGGTTGTTGTCCCACATATTATAAAACTCACTATAATTTTGTAATACGATGCATCGTGTCTCTTGCTATTAAGAAAAAAGAGTTGTTCTTCAATGAATTAGAAAAGTCTAGCAAGGTTTCTCACTGTGATTGCACATTATTCTTTCGTTCCCTTGTTTTTATTACAAGTACATTATTCCTTTTTTCTAATTTAATTTTTTTATGTTTTCCTTTTTAGAAGGAAAAAACCAACAACAACAACAACAACAACGGGGAAGTGAAGGGGCGGTGTTTTGTCTGCAATATTAGGTGGAGTGGAGACAACCCTTTAAGATGGCGGGTCTTGGTCTCTTAGAATACCAAGATCAATTCCCCCGTTGGGCCCACCGGGGATGACACGAGCTAGTTTGTTGGGCTAGTGGGTTTTTCCGAGTCATGATTCTCCTGATGGGCCAACTGCCCAGACCAAACTAATAGATTGATTCCATTTTCAACATCATATAGTCTATGGGTTTGTTAATTTGTCAGCGTGCCCTTCTAACTAATCCTAGAGTAACTGGGCGTATGGTTACATCATTCATAGTTTATAGTTGATGGAGACGGTTCGTCACGCTCTCTGTCCTCTCCCTTTTTCCTTATTGTTTAATTGCAAATAGACAAATACTTTTGTACATATATTTTCTAGTTGGTTAGTATTCTACGATATTCTTGTAAGATGATGTACACTAGCTAACAGCCTGCCTGACGTTACGTCCTAGGCACAATGGGAATGTCATTTACAGTTCATAGTTGATGGAAATGGTTCCTCGCGTCCTTTCCCTTTTTCTTTCTTGTTTAATTACATATAGATTTACTTTAGTTACCTACAAAACCATAGAAGACAATCCCGCAGAAAACGCACTTTAGCTTTGGGTGTTCCTGTTGACTAGAATAGTTGTGTAGCAACTGGGTAATGCTGGACAAGTTCTGCAAAAGGCCCAAGGTTCTAGTCTTTGTATTGATTGAGGTCGGTGAGGTGACATTATAAATTTAATAAGAAGAATCTTGGTTGTTGTTGTGGGATCCCAACTTAGACAATGACACAAAATTGACTTGCACAACAAAAAGAAGAAAATCTTTTTTACGTTAGGGATAAGTAGATTAATAAGAAATTAGCAATTTGTGATTCGGCTAAAAAATGTATAGAATAATTCAATTTATTCTACTACTAAGAATATTTATAGCAAATAAAAGAATTGAATTGAATTTTTATTTTTAAAAAATTATAAACAATAAATGATTAAAACTAAAATTTGATTATTAATCCAATTGATTTTAATTTTAAAAAGTGGTGATAACTTTATAAGATGAAATAGGATTCAACACCCCCCCTCCAAAAAAAAAAGGTTATAACTTTCGTGTATATTCTGACCAAATTAAAGAATGAACTCTCCTCAACATGAGCATTTATTATTATTATTAATTAGGTTTAATTAGAATTTAAACTTGAGAACTTCAATCTAAACAAATGATTTCAATACTTGCGAATGATTTTGCACACATTCCAAGCATGATATCTACTTTTCTCTGGCTTTTGAGCTGCCTTACTTAACTCGCCAAATACTAATGCAGTCTTCTCCTCAAGACAAACGTGCTAGTACTGTTTTCAGGGATTATTCTAAGCTTGTCCTATAATGGACTTTCTTTGCATTTTTTTTTTTCAACTGGATTTCATTCAACGGGCTATCTTGCCATTTTTCACATGGGATACTGAACAGGCACATCTTCTAGCAGAGCTAAGTGGACCCAAGGCATCAGATATCCATTGATTTCCATCCATTATGTCTACAGATTGGCGTTTGAATCATTGCTGATTCAGCTGAATCCTCCATTTTGACTTTGCTCCACATGGCGAGTAAAAATATCTTCAAGCACATCAATGAAGTAGGGAATGGAATGTTTTGAGCTGATCCAAAACCAAAAACAACGACAATGAATGAAGTTTGGCCCTTGTTGGACAACTGCATGGACGCTGCCCTTCATATCTGAGAATAAGTGCATATTGCAAGCCATTAAGTCGATTGGTCCAAACGATTTATTTAGATATTTATTTCAGAAGATATACGTTAAGTAAGATATCTTTTTTTTTTTTTTTTTTTTTTAAAATATAAAAATAAAGTCACACACACACACACAAAAAAAAATAAAAAATAAAATTATAGTTACAAGTTTATAATTTTATTTTTATATAATTAATAATTCTGATAAGACTATATTATTTTTTTAATCTAAAATTTGTGTAAATATAGTATAATCCTTTTCATAATACATATAGAATCTATGAATTTTAATTCACTCTCTTTATGTGAGAATTATTGTTTCCTTTTGGCGTTCTTTCTGGCGAGCTTTTCCATTCGTTCGTCTAAAGAAATGAACAAGAAGGAATATTAGAGAGAAACTTGTAAATTAAGAGCACTCACTCAGTTCCAAAAGCAGGGGAGAGAAATTCCCACGCGATGATTTATACACATCAGCGCATTAGATAATTAAATTTTAGCCTTCTGATTCGGAAGTCCTTCAGTGGACATGAATCGGGCAGTTCAAGTGATGCTTGTCGAACCACTTTCTTTTAGATAAAATATTGTTCAACCACCACCAACCTACTATAGCCACCAGCAAAATACAATGTAAGTGAGAGGAAAGACTTTTCTTGGATATTAATTCCGCCTACGGTACACAACAGTACAGCCGTATTAGTTTCCCGTTCCCAAGAATAATTGACAATTTACCGTCTTGCGAATATTATTGCTTACATTCATATATTATTATTATTTTTTATTTGCTGTACTAATGCCTATCAAAACATAGTAATAATTAGTTGTAGAGGGATCATGAATTTGGCAAAAATGCAAGAGAACGAAAAATAATTCTTCATTTCAGTTTTGAATTGTCGAATAACTTCCAAATGACCAATAAGTTACCAACATTTAAGAAACACACTAAAAACAGACCATCTCCTAGTCCTCTGGCACATTACATAAGCTTCACTTTTGCTTCTGCTGATGGCAAGTTACAGCAGAGAATCATTCATCCTGCTATGCCAGACTTTTTGGAATATGTTTCACACCGCACAAGAACTTCTCAGCAGATATGTTTCTTCAGAAGATATAATAAAAGAATTCGACTTTTAAATTTTCATAAATGTAAATTTCTGTCCCCGCGAACTAAATAAAAGTAATTAACACAATTTCTGAGGGAAAAAGGTCATGCTTAATAACTAATACTAATTTTGGTTGACTTTCCATGCTCTATGTATCTATACCATTGATAATTTACAGTCAAAAGGTGTGTGCCCAAGTCGTTTTCTGAACCATCGGGTGGCATTGAACCCGCACAAAAGAGACCATCCATCTGACTTTGAACACAAGTGCTAGAAATTATTGCATTATCCAAACACGTCCGGTGATAAATCAGATCAAAAAGAACAGTATTACATATGTTGCTTTAGAATTCAAAAAGTATCCTTATAAAAAAAAAAAGAAAAAAAAGAGAGAGAGAGAGAGAGAGAGAGAAGGCCATTGATGCTTGGTGTTAATGCTCAGTACAATTATAGGTTTTATTTTTTGGTTCCTGCGGGAAGCTTCAAATTAAAAGTACATGGGTTTGACAGTAACCTTGCAATCTTTCGACATCATGGCCCTATGCAAATGGCCCAGCCCCACGTTGTCGCAAGTAAAAACAAACCTTTCAGATAACAAAGAATCGTCGCTGGCCACGACATTTTTGACAGTGCTCCAACTACTAGCCGTCCCACTTTCGCCGAGCTCGCACAAGACAATCTCTCCGGGAGAGGAACTGTTGTTTATGTACACAAAGTTTCCAACAAAGTTGAAAGATATGGAGGACAGGCTACATCTCTCTCCTTTCAGACTCTCCAAGACTTGCTCTGGCATGTCTCCCATCTCTCTGATTAGCTCGAATGATTCGCAGTTAAGCTCCCATATTTTCAGGCCGTTGACTTCGTCGTTGCCGTAATTGTTGACCCCGATCAGACCAATCAAGATCAAACGACCTTCGGAATATCCGACATGGGAGGAACAAACACTTTTGTAGGGTCGGAGATCGTACGGTCCTCGCCAGGCCTTGGTTGAGGGATCGAAGGTGCAGGCCACTCCTGTGCTCTTTTCCACCAAGTACATTTTTTTTGAGTCAACTGCTACCGAGAGCCACGTGGAGGCCGCCCAATCAACGAAGATCCCTGGCATGGAGTCACAAGTTTCCCAACTTTGCGTCTCCAAGTCATACATCTCAACTGCCAAAGGATCATCCTCGAAATAGCAACCGCCGCCAGCGACGACGACTCGATTCCCGACGAAGGCCACGATGGGGTCGGTCCTCCACACGAGTGGAGGGTCCACGTGGTGCCAGGTGAGGTGGAGCGGGTCAGACGAGAACGAGAATTTGTTCGGCGACAGCATGTAAAGGAGCGTGGAGTGGGATGATCGGATGATGGAGATGCACTTGATGGGGTGCTCCATCTGGATCCGGACCCACAGGCCGGACCGCGGGTCGTAAGCGAGGGTGGTGGTGGAATAAGGGTGGCGGGTGCGCTGGGAGTGGAGCAGCAGCCAAGGCTTGAGCTTGTTGCAGCAACGGAGGGAAGTGAAAACGGCGCGGTTCCAGGACCTGGACACGTGACAAGCAGGGACCAGGTCGATGAGGGGAACGTGACTGAACATCGACTCCAAAATGTCACCGTGGATTGGTGCTTCTGCTTGGTCTGCCACTTGCACAATCTCTTTCGTTTGTTCTGCCATTTTTTGATTTGTTAGGAGTGCTGGAGTTGGGAGTCTTTATATATACCTTCTTAGGCTTTATTTAGGGTCCCATTGTCTGACGCTGCTTAACTAATACCCAAGTAGATGCCTTTATTTTATGGTTTATTTACTTATATATATATTTACACATATATGTTTTTTTGTTCTTTTTAAAGATGTTCTTTTGTTCTTTACTTGGTAGATTCCGAACACGGGGAAACTATGGATGGAGTTTAATTGCCTAACACTGTTTAACCATGGGATCTTTGAAATAATGGGGCGAGTCTATGATAGGTGAATTCACAACTACCAATCGTTTTCTTTGTTCTCATCTTGAGCACCACATCTACACTAAGTAAATGGGGCAATATATATATATATATATATATATATGTAATTTTTATTGATATCGATTGAGTCATTTAATTTCTATTCAACTATTATTAGTTTCTCTTCTAATGTTTGTTTGAATAAATTCACTTCTTTAATTGAGGATGAAGATAATTTTGCCAATTTCTTAGTTTGCATTAGTGTGCTCAGAATCCGCTTAACCTCTTAAAAATTGATCTATCCGAACTGCAAGCACATACATATGGCAAAACTATATACATATATACAAGCAATTCTTTTAAGGTTGGAGGTAGGTCGAAGTTTTGAAAGCTGGGAAAAAGAATCCGATTTGTCATAATTTCTTAATTTTGAAATTACATATGCTAGATGCAAATCCAAAATAAGCCAGTAAACTGCCATTTCTAATTACTTTGTCGTCCACCTACATTTGCATCAAAATCTGCAGAACTAAATTGATGGTAGGAAGGGACTCAGTAACTGTACTTGAGCAACAAGAACCACGACGGGGTCGGTTCTCAACAGGCAAAGTCCCACTTGGCGCCAAGTGAGGTGGAGCATAACTTGGAACGGCGACAACATGTAAAGAAGCGCGGAGTGGGAAGATCGGAGGGTGGAGTTTCACTTGATGGAGGGCTCAATTTCGGACCCACGAGCAGTCATAAGCTTGCGTGGTCGTGGAATAAGGATGTTGTTGGGTGCTTTGTCTGTGGAGCAAGAGCCAAGGCTTGATCTCGTTGTGGCAACGGCGCGATTCCAGGACTTGGACTCGCGATTCAGGCCTTTACCAAGAGTATGTTCCCTTTTAATGAGTATGACACTTTGCTCTTTATAAGGGCTTGAATTTAAAATTTTACTATTCATATTCAGAAGTGTTGTGCTCAGTTTTGGATTAAGAAACCGAAGGGGGTTCTCCATTTAGTATCCTGATGAACTTATTATAGGCTCCCAAAGCACTGTACTTGGTGAATTTTTACGGTGATGTGAATGATAAAATGACCATAACCGTGAAATGTGAGTTAGGTCAATTCCGTGACCCGAGGCTCGTGAGGGGAGATCTTTGGGCAGCCTGGCCTGGCCTGGCCCCCGATTTGCTGCTAACAGATCACAGCTCTCAGATCGCCTCGTTGTTCCTGAACTTGGGCCTCTCGGGCTTGGATTGGATGGGCCCTAGAGGCGCGCTTGGTTCCCTTAGCATCATAGTCTATTAGAATATTACATGAAAGACCAAAGAAAGAAAGAAAAAGAAGTATTACAAGAAAAAAGTTGACTAAAAGCAATTGTTAACAAACCATATGTTTGCAACACTCAATTGGACGGGGCTGAAAAAAGATTCCCTACACAAAAGTCCAAAGATTCCGGAAGCAGGTGGTCCCATTAGCTTGGCCATATATTTCTGGAATTTGAATCCTGAGCCATGGTCTACATGTTTAATTGACTTAACTTCTATAGAATTCATTAATTTGGAAGTAGGTAACCAACTTTTAGCCAAACAACATAGATGGATACGCGTAAGTTGGTGTGGACATTTAAACAAAAGAATGCGATAATGACTAAGTTTCTGCCCCTCATTGCTGGTCGCATATCATATCCCAAACCTAGGTAGCATGCAATTCCAATTTTGCTGCATATCTCAAACCCCGGCAATTTCCACACAACAAAAAGAAATAAAAGAAATTGAACAGTGCAGGTTTTAAATCCGGAAATGTTTTCTTAATTACCCTATTGATGAAATGAAACAAATCAAGAGCTCATGCAATACGTCACTTATCAGAAGAAATTGACGTGAAAGCATATAAAAACAAGAAAATAACATGATCAGGCTATAACTAACCATAAGGTAACCACTAGTAACTAGATAAACTTAAGGTCACGACCAACCCCCCCTCCCTCCCTCCCTCAATAAATATACTTATTTCGCTTAATTATATATTAAGTTGGTGGGCGGGTGGGAATAATGTAGTGGAAGAAGCTTCCTTCTTCGTTACAGATGTCAAAGGAAGAAAGCTTGATCGACATTAATTGTCAATTTTTTATTTTCTCGGTAAAATTTCTAGTATCTTAAAAGGTGATTGCTTCGACTGTGAGTTTCCAATCCTGAGAAGTCATGGCTCTATGCAAATCGCCCAACCCCACGTTCCCGCAAGTAAAAACCAACCTATTCGCCAACAGAGAATCATCGGACGCCACAACGTTGTGTACACTGCGCCAACTACAGGACCCACCATCGCGGAGCTCGCACACTACCACTTCTCCGGGAGCCGAAGTATTGTTTATGTACACAAAGTTGCTCATAAAATTTGCACTTATGGATCGCATGCTACAACTCTCTCCCTTGAGCATCTCCAAACACTGCTTCGGCATGGCTCCTAACTCTCTGATGAACTCGAACGACTCGCAGTTTAGCTCCCACAGTCTCAGGCCGTTGACTTCGTCGTTGCGGTTGCTGTTGTCCCCAATCAAACCGATCAAGATCAAACGACCGTTGGAAAATCCAATGTTGGAGGAACGAACACTCTTGTCGGGCCTCAGATCATACGGTCCGCGCCAGGCCTTGGTGGAAGGATCGAAGGTGTAGGCTACTCCTGAGCTCTTATCCACCACGTACATTTTGTTGGAATCCACCGCTACCGAGAGCCACCTGGAGGCCGCCGAGTCCCTGAAGATCCACGGCATGAAGTCCCACCGGTCCCACTTGCGCGTCTCCATATCATACATCTCAACGGACAACGGATCGTCCATGAAGTCGCACCCTCCGCCAGCGATAATGACTCTTTTCCCAACGGCCGCCACAATGGGGTCGGCCCTCCACACGAGGGGAGGCTCCACGTGGCTCCAAGTCAGGTGGAGAGGGTCCAACGAGAACGAGAACTTGTAGGGTGACAGCATGTAAAGAAGCGTGGAGTGGGATGATCGGAAGGTGGAGTGGTACTTGATGGACGGCTCCACTTTAATCTGAACCCACAGGCGCGAGCGCGGGTCGTAAGCGTGCGTGGTGGCAGAATACGGGTGGCCGGTGCGCTGGGCGTGGAGGAGGAGCCACGGCTTGACTTTGTTACAGCAACGGAGGGAAGTGGAAACGGCTAGCCTCCAGGACTTGGACACGTGACTAGCAGGCACAAGATCGACGAGGGGCACGTGTGTGAGTATGGACTCCAAAACGTCGCCGTAAATTGGAGCTTCTGCATTTTCTTCCACAGTCGCCTCCTGATCCCGCTTGGCCATGCCCTTCAGATCCTTTTTGTTGGGAAGTTGGAGTTTGAAGATTTTGATGTAGAATGAAATTGAACATTGATAGTTATATATATATATATATATATATACACAAAATAAAAATCGAAATTAACGGTCTCTATTTGTATTTTATTTGTGTTTATCATATGTTAATAAAATTTTAATAATGTATAAATATATGTAAATTGAAATAATATATAAAAAGAGATTTATTGAATATAAAATGATTAAGAGTTTATTCTAATCATTACGTCATATTATTTTTTGTTATAACTTAGAAAGTGACAAGCGTGCAGATGTTGATTCGAATTCTACCAATTTTTTTTCCCTTCTCCATCTTGTTTTATTTGAGTTTTAAAAATGCTCTGGACTACCAAATTTTAAAGTGATTGTGACTGGACACAAAATGAATGGAAAATCTTGAATACTAACTTTAGAACCGTAATAAAAGTCTAATAAATATTTTTTTTTCTCGATTTAAATTTTTAGACTCTAAAATTATAGAAAATTCTAATTTAATTTCTTTAAAAAAAAAGTCAAATATTTTAAATAATTACTCAAATGAGATGCTTTTTTTTTTATAATTCAAATATGATATTTTTCTTACTTTTTTTTTCTTGAATTTTGACTAATTTATTGATTAAATTGTGTAAATTAAACAAAGAGATTCAAAATATGAATAAGGGTATGATTTATTTAAAAATTTATTTAAATTAAGTGTTTTTTATTCAAATATAATTTTTTATTTACTCTTAAATTTTAAGTAATATATATATATGAATAATATTAAAATTTATTTAAGCAGTTACTTAAATTAGAATTTTTTTTATTAAAATTTTTGAAATTTTATTTTTTAAAAATTTATTACTTAAATTAAATAATTTAAGTAAAAAAAAATAGATTTAAATAATATTAAAATTCATCTAAATAATTATTGAATAAGAAAAATAGTGATACTTAGTGAAATAAATTATAGGTTTGCTGATTTGTATTAAAAAAATAACAATATATATTTTTTTCAGTTTATCTATTTATTAAGTAATTTTTTTTTAAAGAGAGTCTACTAAATTCATATTATTTTACAAATAAAATTAACACTTCGAACAAGAGATCTACCAAAAATTAAAAAAATAATAATAAGAAAAAAAAACACTGGAAAAATTAAAATAATTAGTCAAGAGATTAATAATTAGAAGCCAGACGCTGCATCCCGTCAATCTTGGGAGCTGAAAGAGACCCATCTAGACGGGCACAGATTTTCAAAATTCCTTGTTTCTCTGTCTATTATTGCAGCTGAAGGAGTCTTTCCTTGCCTACGTCACCTCATGCACACACATCCATATATATATATATATATATATTGTGTGGATTATTAATATTTATCAGATATTACCAATTTTGCAATGAAATTAATAATTATATCAACGTCTCTCTAAGAGGGCGAATTAAAACAAAAGGAAAACCTTTTTTTTTTTTTTCTCCCACATTTTCACGATTGAATAAAATTATTAGTAGGAGACAGAAATTGTTTGCCTCACATGTTATGTTTTCTCGGCCTACATTGTTAGGCACAAAGATAGCTATAAATAAAGGTCACGTTATGTGCAGTAGTCTTGTTGGTTAAAACATAAAGAAAGCTACACCAACCCACTCCAATAAACGAATCCGACGCTTTGCTAAGGCATATCACAGTTTCTATTTGCCAACTGGGAGTTTTTGCTGTTATTAGCTGTCAATATACGCGACGATGTTGGGTCGTTGGGAAGGAGCACCGACGAGACAGTGACTGTTAAGATGTAAAAAGTTAGTGGGAGAGGTGTACAGTTTCACGTTTAAGAAATCAATTTTTCTTTTTCTTTTTTTTAAAAAAGTATAAATTAATAACAAATAAAGAAAGATATACAATAATTAGTTTAAAATATAAAATATATAGTAATTAACATATGATGTGCAATTAATAATTCTTACATATATTTTTTTAATTTTATTGTATATTATATATTTTTAAAAAATGGTTGCTGGTGGAGATACAGATAAAAATAGTTGTTAAATAGCTATTCATTTATTTTACTGTTGGTGGTTGCTAAAAGATAAAAAAAAAAAAAAAAAAAAAAAAGAAAAAAGAAAAACTTAAAATCTATGGAATCACTTCTTTTGTTTCAGTACAACAGTATCTTGGCAAGAGGTCATTAAAAAGCTATGCTCTTTAATTGTATTTGGGATCATATCTTCTTGTCATTTTGCAAGAAAGAGAAATATTTTTATGAGCTTGATAATTTTATTTTTTAAAAATTGAAGGTAATATTATTGCATTGTGAAAATAGAAATGTAAGATTATTGTGAATGTATTTTTTTTAGTTTATTAAAAAAAGTTTTAAGTCATGAATTATGTAATAAAAATAATTTTACTAATTTCCATAAATCTCAAACCTAAGAAAATATTAAAACTTGAAAATTTACAAATAAAAATTTAAAATTTTAGCTATTCAAATGCCTCTAAATGTATTTTGGAATATAAAATTACAGGCTCTGTTAGAAAAACGAAAAATATTAGAATGTCGACTTTCTTGTTTCAAATGATATAAATACTCTTGGAATATCGACATTCCGCTTTATATGCCAATATAATAGAGACAAAGATATAAAAATATATTATCTACACTTAAATTATGTAAATAAGTTAATATTATACCTGTAAAAAAGTCAAAGATAAACATTTAATATATGTATGATTTACTATAAACTGAATTCAATTATGCAATTCTTTTTATCAGGATTGATAATCGAGAATTATATGAAACGGAAGTAAAAAATCTATGTATCATGTGTGAACTATTTCTTGATAATCAAGTACCTTTGTTGATTAGATATGTCTTCAGCTTTTTACCGTGAAAAGATGCATACATGAAATAATCAATAGTTTAAAAAATATAATTTTGTAAATGGTATTTGTTCAAATGAGAGGTATTTTTTAAATACAAACGAGGGGTGTTTTGGTTCGTCTTTTGCTTAAATTTAGTATCTTGAAAATAATTATAATCCAATTCATTTTTCTTTTTTTTTTTTTTTGGTTGTTGAACAAAGGGTGTCCGATTCCTGGCATTGTGTGCTCCCTCAAAATTAAAAATCAATTAAAGTATTGACCAAATAAAAGATTATAAATCAATAAAGGCGGCCTTATTATTATTATTTTTTTCTTTTTAATTATAACAAAACTGACCTTAGTTAGTCAATCTGCCCACTTTTTGAGGGAGTTGACAAGCTGAACTTAAAAGGGTTGATTAATCATCATTTGCAGACTCCGGTCTTTTTTCCCGCGTGGACAATGTCATGGATGTGTTGGAAAATAATGCTTAGAACACCAAGACTTTAGCTTACATTTTTTTTCCCCAATTAAATGCGTTTTTGCGATCATGGTATGATTATACTCGCAAGCAAAAATCCATATGACAGATTAAATTATTACTCCACATCAAATCTTGACAATATTCTTACCATGAAAGGAAAATGTAAATATTCTTGACAATATTGATATTTATTTCAGCAATTTAAAATCTCGTTAACATTATACAAACGCATTCAACTCAACACATTTCAGATAAAATCTCGGGTTACACTTATCATTGCAATTGGATGAACATTAGTAATTCTCATCATTCACTACAAACATTCATCGGATAACCAAAATTGTGCTAATTAATATATAAGCTCAAAGGTGTCATGTAGCTTTTCCTTACCATGTACTTCACCAATGCAAATGAGTTTTAAAATAATGGCAGGATGTTATGTGTAAAATGGAGACACAAATGGGCCTTAAATGGCGTTATATACACAGTTCCATCATTTGATCACATCCCCATCGAATATGCTTCACCACGAGGGGGAAAGAAAATCAAAGATTTTACACAGAATAATAACAATGCGATGGAAATTGTACAAAACTGGTTATTATGCAAGATGTTGAATGCAAATGGTTCTTAAATGAGTTCATCCGGGAAGTATTCTATCCAGCAAAAGTCACACCACAGAGGAGACAGTAGATGCTAGTTTCTCGCTGATTGTTCACATTTGAACTAACAAAGAACTTGCATTCCCCACATAAAAGAAGAAAGGAACTTACATTTCTCTATATCAGCAAAAATCCATACACCAACTTGGCCAAGATGCTGCTTTAGCTGCTATCCAAAGCAGTTCTTAAAAAATGAACAATATACAGCAGCCAATAATGCTAGCATGTTGAGGAGCCTGATTTCCCAACCAATACCAAAACTTGGGTTCTGCTGAGAGCTGGCTGCAGTAAATATTTTCTGCAGCTTTAGCTGCTTTCTGCATTCTCATCTAAAACCCTGATAGGATTCTGGAAATGATCTTGATAACCAACAGTGCTTCAGCCTAATTATCAAGGCAAATGCACCATAGCATGGGATATGCATCAATCCCACTCCTAAATACCTGTAAAGTCCAAAGAAGCAACACAAATGGAAGCCCATAAATGCCAAGATTATATTGGAATCAGGACAACTTGAGTTATTCTAATTGCTATAAGTTTCCCATGGACATGCTAGATGTCATATGCGACTCAAAAATGAAAATGCACTGATGGAATGAATGAAGGACAGTAATATCTTTGTTCCATATAATTGAGGCATGTGATTGCTCACAGAAAGCTGATAGCAATCATTTTGAGAAACACTACAAACAGAGTGAGCAAAAAAGAGCCTAACAGTCATTTGTCTATTTTTAAGCAGCAAATGGATGACTTTCGCTTTCTCCAAGTACCAAAAGTCTCAAGTTCCAGTTGCTGGTAAGAACTTGCAACATCCCTAATTAGATCACTAAATTCTTAATGAATATGAAAATGGTTAACCACTACAAAATGGCCTCTTGAATTTGTTTTTAGAGTTTTGAAGTTAGATAAATGTGCCTGGAAGGAAGTATAATGCTAATTCACATACCATAAAGGAGCGTATGACGATGATAAATCAAGAAATGGATATGGCCACCTGTAAAAAAGATGGTCATTATGGATGAAGACTAAATTTGTGTAGAGACCAGATCAAAAGAGAACCAAAGAAAGGAAATAAAAATTTTACCACATGGATACACAGGCATGGATGATCCATTGAAAAATCACAAATATGCTTGTCCACAAAATAAAATATGCGATCCTAAACATAGGAAACCGCTGCAAGTGAGAAATAATGGAAGTTTGTTATTGCCATGAAGGAATCCAAAAAATGAAAATGGAAAAGGGAAACAAACGTCAGCAGTACTCTCAAGGAAAAAGAGTTACCAAGCAATTCAAAGTTGTGTCACCAAGGATGAAAACAGCATTGACTGAATGCATGCAAATGTTGAGCTGCAATTGACATAACATAGTTCTAAGAAAATGAGGAATGGAAGAAGGAGCAGAAAAACTTAGCAACATAAACTTGCACTCCCGAAAAGGGCCATTGGTTTGGCATATGGATGTTTTTATCCCATTATTGTTGTGTGTACCATATCCATAAAAAATTCTTGAATGGATCATAGTATGATAACATTCAATTCCAATTTTCAAAAATGAAAATCCAAATTCAGGTCAAAAGACTAACAGAAAGTGAGAGCAAATCAAAATCAAATGCAGACTTTTTGACCACAAATAAATGAGTCCAGACTTTTTTTCGATTCAATTAGTGCTCATAGATGGTTTATAAAGTCAATCTAATTGTACAAGTATCACATGAAAGGTTAACCTTTTCTTTTGTGGCCCAAAATATTGTTATTATCATCCCCTCATCCCTAGCCCAAGTGCCTGTTTGGCACATGTGAACTTGTAATAGCAGAAGAAGAAATATAAGCTAGTGAAGGCTAGGGCTATACTTACAAAATCAAGATTAAAACTTTTAGCCGTCAAAAATGGATAAAGAACGAACCAGAATACACTATCAGTAAGCACTACAGCACCTGCACACATCTGTTAAAATATAGGAATGAAATTAACAGTTCAAGTATAAAAAGTGAGCACTTACTTCCTTACACTTTGTTCACAGATGCTCAAAAAGTACTTGTGCACATCATCTATCTTTTATCTTTCTGTTAGACAACTAGTGAAATTTTTGGTAATGCTTAATTTTTTTCTTTTGAACTACCAAACAATTGAAAATCAAAGTGAAAATTTTGCCAAAGCACTCAGGCAACATATTATAAATAAAATTTACCTGAAAAACAATTTGAAAGACATAACCCCATGCACTGGCAATTTGGCAAGTATGGAGTTGATGATGAGTGTTGGGCCTTTTGGGCAAGTTGATGTCTGCATTTTCCCCATTTGTGGGAGCAACATAGGTGCCTCGCTCTTCATCTAAGTTCCCATTACCATCCCAATCAGCATCCAATTTTTGGTGATTCTTCACACATCCATAAATGGACATTGAAGATCCAAGCTACATATTCAAATTGAGAACATGAGAAACTTGTGCATCACAGTACATCAATCTTGAATATTAGAAGCTGCAATTTTCTTCCAAAAACCCCAATAAGACTAATGGGACGTGAATAGATGGCTCTTATATTGATGGGTCAGGTTTCCATGGAAACCTGGATACAAATTACGCCTTAAACAACTTTTGCCTAATCCATAACAAGACTTGCACAGGAGACTTACTGCAAAATAGAATGTGACCAGACTAAATGTCCACCTGCACCACACAAGAAAAGAGGGAAGCTTTAAAAAGGCAACAAGCAACCTAGCATTTTTCTTCCTTTTGCTAATTGGTTTCTATGAACATCAAAACTCATTGACTAGAAACCATCTTAGATCAACTTTAACATTCAATAATTTCTGAGTATGAATGGACTCTTTATTGGTTGATGGCTTACTGAGTGTAAAAGTAAAATATGCCTCCCCCGTCAACAACTGCATTTGCTGTGATCAGTGACAGAAGAATGACAAAAGCAATTATTCTAAAGACAAGCAGCCAAGCAGGATGGATTCCTTTGAGACAAGTCTTCCATGCTTCATCCCTGTACAAAGTTCCAGGCTTTTCTCGCTGATTTTCCCTCCTCTCATGTACGGATTTCTTGGATCCTTCATATTTCCAAATAAGAATTGTCGCAAAAATCATAGAGATCATAATAAACACTGCACAGAGGAGGAACCTCCAGTTCAACCAATAACTTGGAGCAGTTGTATCAGCTGTCATGATGGGCTTCCAAATATGCTTTGAGTTTGATGATCCTGTCAAGAAACTCCACAAGTTACTCCAACTCACACTAATGATTGCCATTTTTCCTTTCGTAATTATTCTGCAATGCTCTATTTGGAATGAGAACTGAGCATCTACACTAGATGTACAGATTAGAACAGCTTGAACAAGCTCAAAAACTTATTTCTGAGAAGCAATTTATGCGGGTTGCATAAAAAGCTGAAAGGAATTTTCATTGTAAACATTTAATTTTCAGTTGCCCAAGAAATATTCGAGAAATATTGGAACTCTATGAAACAAAAGAAGGGCAGTGTACAACAGAAACCAAACATATGTCCTAGCTTGTCCCTCCCCTCCTACCTCAAAGCCAAAAAGAAAAAGGAAAACCAGAAGAAAGCTCTAATGGAAGGAAAAAAAAAGAAAAGAAAAAAGAAAAGAAAAGAAAGATGAATGTAATTACTAAAAACGAATAAGAAAAAAAGGAAAATAAAAGAAGGCAACTAAACAAAGAAATTTAAAATCTCTAAAATAGTTTCCAAAAAAGAGATGATTTAACCATAAAAGAATCCTTGAAACCAAGAAGAATTAACATGAAAAATAAAAATAAAAAATCCAAAAACTAGGACCACAAAAAAATTCCCAGTTCAAATCACTTAATTTAATCATCAGCCTCACTAATGAATTAAAAATTCACAACTTTTTAATTTCACATGTACGCGAAACACTCAAGGAATCGATACTAGAAGTAGGGAGCAATTATGGGCACACTATTATACACACATGCACATTGATACACGGAACATCAAAATAAACACACAGATTCCTTGCTTTAGATGTGATTCACCAATAAAGCTACAATCTTTACATTAGACCCAGAAAAAATCATGACCCCAATCTTCCATTTACGAAAGAGAAGGGCGTAGCACTTACAGTGGATAAACAAACAGAATTGTGGGGGCTTCACGTAAAAGAAGATGCTTTGCTTCTTTTTATGAATCCTCTATAAGAGAAAGACAAGCAGAGAGAGAAGGAGTGAGCTGCTTTCGTTATGGAGAACTGTATCGCTGAACCTTTAGGATCATAAGTAAATTTCTGAGTAGACGATCCTCATTAGAGAAGAAGACGGATATCCAATCTTCCTCTGCCTACCGTTCTCTCTTTATTTTTTAATATTTAATTTCGAGAATGATTATTAATTAATAATTATTATTTGTTGGACACTATGGCTTGGTTGACGAACATTGACCTTTCTAGAGGACACCAGTGAATCGAAGTTGTGTCTTTATTTTGGACTAGTATTAGAACACGATATGTTTATATTTATTGTAACGTTTTTTATTATTGTCTTTGATGAAAATAAAAAAATTAGTTATAGTTATTTTTTAAAGTAAATTTAAAAATATTTTCCCCTAAATTATATATATAACAAGAAGAATTTAAGATTTTTTTAAAAAATTCTTTTCAATTATAAATATTTTTATTTTACAAATTTTAACTATTAACATGAATTGATAAATTATAAATTATGTTAAATTGTAATTGAGTAAATTGAATAAATCAAACATATTAAAATTTTCATTTTATTAAAATATTAAAAAAATTACAAATTAACTTTTATGTTTATATAAAATACTATAAGAGTTAAGTAATAAAAAATAAAACTTGAATTAAATAGAGATACTCTTAAAAATAAACAAACAGGTATGTATTTTACAATTTTTTTTTAGTGTCAAAAATATATATTATTCTTAATAGTGAATCAACTCTTTATTATTTTTTTAATAATTGTTGGGATTTTAATTCCAATAATCAGAAGTTATTGCGCATATATAGAAAATTTTTTCCAAAAAAATAAAAAAAAATCTTGTACAAGGAAATTCAGGACATAAAAGTAAAAAATAAAAAAAAAATCAAAGAATTATGAAAATGAAGAATTAAGACAATACTTTCTGAATATATATATTTATTTATTTATTTATTTTTCAAAGAGATGAGAAGGTACTGTTTGTATACCACAACTTTGTTAAAGAAGAGGAATAAATTTGGTAAACTTACGTGCCTAACATATCTGAGGCATATTCCGGCGAGAAGCAGCTAACCAACAGAACACCCCCCAGACATGGGCAACAGGACAAATGCACAAGTGGACAAAAGGACAAAAGTAGCGTAAAGATTCCTTGGTTCGTGGAAATTTCCACGATAGAAGGGGGGGGGAATTCAATCTATTGGTAGGGCCGCACGATTCTCATGCGCCAGTAAATTTCCCAATCTTGCCAGTACCGTATCTATAAATATTTAACTTTACCGTTTGACATATCCCAGTTATACAACAATCAGTTTTTACAAGGCGTAATTAGTTCGTTTTGTATTTGGTTCGTGCTGGTGACATTCCGGGTTGTGTCGGAGGCTGGAAGACAGCCCAAAAAAGGTTTAACAGCCTAACGCAATTTCCAGCACTTATGTAAGTGAGAGCTTGGTTACATACAAATGTACACCTCAGACAAGCTTCCAGCGAATTATAACATGCATGTACAAGGCATTCACAATTCCATATACATTGAGCAAACATGGGCAATATGTGTTGAGTTTCATTCCTCACGCGGCTCCTGACATCACCAATCTTCGTGGTATCCAATCTCAAAAAGGCAAGTGATTGTTTAGAGTTCTGATTATTTCCCTTGCGTATTGTTCATCCCCGATCGAGCTTCTCTGCTATTAGATCAACTGGTAATGACCCTAGAGGGACTGCCCTATCCACCTCTTCAAAGGTTTCACTATCGTCATAATCATCATATTCATCCTCATCATTATCCTCGCCATCTTCAATTTCATACTCATAATTGCTATTTACATCATCTTCACCAAAATTTTCGGTGAGAGAATAATCATCAAATGGGGATGTGGAATTGTTGGAACTACCTTCACTAGACAACACTAATGCTGGATAGGAGTGTTCCCTGGACTGTGAAACACACTCAAATTCCTCCACTTTTCTCAGAAGATCATCTGGACCAAGATCAATATCATCCAGCAAAATTGCCTTGCTGGAATCAACTGCACGCTGCCACAGGGACATCATTTTAGGACTTGAGCTCACTACTTTAGGTTCAGGCTTGCCACATTCATCATCAGACTTCCCTGTATGGCATCACAAAAATAAAAATGTGGACCAAAGCTGTAACATAATGGAATAAGCTGCCAGTTGTCCTTTGAATAGTACCCCATGAAACAAATTGACAAGCAGTAACAGTATCAGGAAATAATACTAAACTGTGGTGGTTTACAAGACAAAGTGATGCATTTGCAGAGCATAGCACATTCAAAATGACCTTGGAGAATACAAATGGGAAAAGACAAACCACCATTGTACCACTGTAGTATATAGAACAATATCTTATCTTTCTTGAAAAGCAAAATGAGATAAAAAAAAATCATGAAGTTAACATCTTCTGCTCAGATAGTCAATTCGGCTCTTGAGAATGTAATTCCTAGGTAAGTACTTTCTTATGGCATCTGATATGATGCTCTATGATCTTCAAGTCATTAGAGTATTACAAGCTTTTGATTAGTCTCAAGTAGAAATTATTCCATTGTTGATTATGGGAATCAGTTATTCATGCCTCTGATTATGAGTGAGCTCATATGGTAAATCACCTAACCAGTAATAGTAAGTGACCGTTGCAACTCTTTGTTAACCTAATTGAAATTAGACAGCAGTGAGGAACATTGTAGACCATTGCAAGAATAATTGTTGGTTAAATTGACATTTAAGACAAGTGTCTTCAAATTTTAGAGCATGAGCATTAATCACTTCAAAATCTGGATTTGCGCTTACCTAAATCATCAAGTATTTGATGTTGCTATTATCATGTATAGCACTTACCTAAATCATCCAACTCCATGTGAGAAATAACTACAGCAGGAACCGAAACTGATGGAGTTACTCTATACATTGATTTCCAATTCTCTCCCCTCCACATCAATATTTGCTCATCATCAAATGACAATAGCACACAAGGTACCAATTCCTGACAAACAAAAATGAAGGATTTTAGGAGAAAGATATGAATGCGTTAACAAGGATTTATTTCCAGTAACATCCACATGATAGGGAACATAGACTTTCGCAATGATGTTCTGTCACATGCATGTTTAATGTATCTTTATATTCTTAAAATCTCAGTTCAGATATGGGATGCAAATGACAGAACCCAACCAACAATTTAAATTATTATTCAAAGCTTTGGTGTTTTGGAAGTAGTCCAAGCTTTATCTCAGGTCCAGTGTACACATGTGTAATTTTCATTAAGTGTTTTTTTGGTCAGTTTCATGAAGCTTCTGTTTAGCTATTTTTATTGTATTTACTTGCTCAATATTATCTACTGATTGTCTCCATTTGTTGATGACATCCAATTTTTCTTGTTTAGAGTCAACAATGTTTCAAGTGATAGGACACAAAGGCAAGCGAATTTAATCAGCACAAAGGGATGAAAAACAGAGAAGTATGAAAGACCTTAAGCTTGGCGCCCAATTTCTTGTAATCAGTTGCATGCATCCCTTTGCAGTCAATCTTAACCAGTGGACTTCCTTCAAAGGCAGTCCTAACATCTCTCACTAAGGTAATGTACACACCATTCTTTGCTGCAAGTTCAACACATAAACTGGTCTTCATCTGACTTCTCAAAAATATTAAAAAAAAAAAATTAAGTAAAAAGATCATCATTCTCAAAGATGGACACCAAAGCTTTCATCATTTTTAGTATACACTAGGAGGACAAAAGGTAAATATAAATTAGTATGCTACTCAGATCATGAAGCTATTCCTAGATGACTAAATTGCAAACAACATAGGCCCTCTAATGGAACGGGGAAATTACATTTCCAAATCTCATACTCCACATCCAGAAGACATGGAAATCAACAAGTATATTGAAAGGAGAGTACAATTTGAACAGTCATTTTGGAACAAAGATCTGTTAGGTCCACTACTTTTTGCAACAATACAAGCCTAGTTAATTATGAAAGGAGCAAGAGAAAAACAGAAAATTGTTTATTCTTAGATGGATGAGAGATCAATTATTTACCTAATTTACAAATTGGCAACAGCTTTTTGCCCTTTCTTCGAAAATCATCAGCTTCTTCCTTTGTCAATCCTTCAGGAGCTTCTTGGATAAGTTTCGGGTACACCGGAGCAGCTGGTTTCCAAAGCATCAATGGGTACTGTGGACGAGTTTGATAATTGTAATTTCTACCACGAAAAAGATAAAGAACCCCACCAACTCGATGGATGACCTTACCCCCAGCTTTTTCCTGGCCATCAACATGAAACCCTCTAACAACATTGATTACACACAAAGGCACCAAAGCACATTTGATGAACTGCCTACGAATACGACTACCAAGTAAAATTAGAAAAAGCCATCTATCACAGATTCACAAACATACCCAAATAACATAGAATCCACGGAAATCAGTACCTCTAAATGGCGGCAAATGTTATCCATATCCACTGTGGGGACACCTTTACAACGAACTTTACACACACGCATCCGCTTCCAATGGGAATGAATCAATTCCAACATATTATGAGTCAGTCCATCCCTTCCTACAAACGCAAGAAAGCATCACATTCATCAGTCTTTGCCTGTTGGACTTAAATTTTAAGACAAAGGGGTCACATCGATCTTTGAACAGAACACAAAACAGCTATAAACTGACCGAGATTAACTTGTCGATTATCGGACACCATGGGCTTAACGAGCTCTTTAATCTCCCATTTTTTCAATGGCTCCCCCAGTATTTCCTTTCTCGTCTTAGCTTCAACTGGTTTTTTCCCCATAGGTAAAGGACCCGGCATTTCCACGTACTTTACTCCTTTCTTGCCCGGCGGAGGAGGATTGAACGAATCAAAAAGCGGAATCTTTTTCTTCGATTTCTTCAACGGGGCCTTCCCAGTCCACGGCCGTGGCATTGTCGGCGGAGCGAACGGCAAGAAAGCTGGCTCCCGGATGGCCAATGGCTTGACATTGGGAGTCTCGGAGTAGCTGTACTGGAACTCGAAGGGGGCGCCAGGGAGGTGGTAGGAGACGCCGGACTCACCCACGAGGACGGAGCGGTCACCGTCGGATGAAATGACATCACCATCTTTGACGGGCTTGTAGTACTTGGTGCGGCGGTGAGGGATTTTGAGCGCCGGGTTTGGAGGGGGAGGTTTGGATTTCTTCAACGGAGGTGGGTACCTGGGAATGGGGATAGGCGGCGCCGGAGAACCGGCTTTGGAGGCGGAGGCTGCGTCACTTCTTGGCGGAGCGGCTGGGAGTGAAGAGAATGGGTTGAGCCCCGGTATTGAAGCCACAATTGCCACCATTGAAGGAGCTCCAGCTTCTTCTCCCCCTCCTTTTCTCTTTGATAAAAATGGATATCGTAGTGATATTTTATAAATTTTCCCGACGACGTCGTATGGAAAGTTTTAGTCAAACATCATCACTATAGATTTTTTCAATATAGTCATCGTAGCTACTATTTTGTTTGTCAAACGGCTCTTACATCTTTAATTTTCTATATATTTGATTTTTTTTTTCGACATTAAAAAAGAAAAAATCTATAAAAATTTATAACTGATTTTCAATGGATCCCTCTCTGACTATGGACTAGGCCGTCAATATGGGCCCTTGATTAAGCTAGAGCCAGATCGATGGTCTTGAAAGAACATCAACAACAGTAAACACGAGACCACCGAATCGCTACTCCGGAAACCCTAAGTTAGTGGGATCCATATAAAAGGAGATGATGCTCAACCCCATTTCCTCATCACTGTTTCTAATTTCTCTGCCTCGGGCCGCTTCCCTCGGTCTCTCTGCAACGATGCAGATCTTCGTGAAAACCCTAACGGGGAAGACGATAACCCTAGAGGTCGAGTCATCCGACACCATCGACAATGTCAAGGCCAAGATCCAGGACAAGGAAGGCATCCCGCCGGACCAGCAGCGGCTGATCTTCGCAGGAAAGCAGCTGGAGGACGGCCGCACCCTTGCCGACTACAACATCCAGAAGGAGTCGACCCTTCACTTGGTCCTCCGCCTCCGCGGTGGCGCCAAGAAGAGGAAGAAGAAGACCTACACCAAGCCTAAGAAGATTAAGCACAAGAAGAAGAAGGTGAAGCTCGCCGTGCTCCAGTTCTACAAGGTGGATGATTCCGGAAAGGTTCAGAGGCTCAGGAAGGAGTGCCCGAACGCCGATTGCGGTGCCGGAACCTTTATGGCCAACCATTTCGATCGGCACTACTGCGGCAAGTGTGGCTTGACTTATGTTTACAATAAAGCCGGCAGCGATTAGGCTTATTTAATCGTTATTTTAAATTTTTTTTCGCTTCGTGTGTTTATTTCGCATTGGGAATAGATTTGTTGGAATTTTATGTCTTGAATTATCCGGATTTTGTTGGTTAATCTGCTTGGATTGATTGATGGATTTTTAATTATTGCTATTTGATTTGCTGTGTTTTGGTTAATTGTGATTGTTATGTGGATTAATATGTCTTCATAATGGAAAATTGCCATTAAAAATGGGGCTTAGTGTGCTAGTGAATGGTTAGAAGATTAAGTTGTGCAGAAAAATGTATATAGATGACTCTCAGGCTAGACCTTGTTGAGTGATTTGACCAATCTTTAGTTTAGTTGAGGGTGATTACTGATTAGTTCACTTACTGCCATTAGATGCCACGGATAATGAAAGCAATTGCTTCTTCATTGCTATGGTCGTCATATGCTGTTAGATCTGTTAAACTATCAGTCACCAATGGAACAATATATCGTTTAATAACACTAGACATAATTCTGTCGATTAAAGTTCTTGTGATGTTTAGCAGTTATTCTGCTCACCGTTATTGCTTCTTTGTTTTGTTGTTGACATGAGGCATTCCTTTGCACATGGAATCAATGAGGCGTCTCATATATTGGGGATATGACAGCTTTTCTATTGTGTTATGTGGAAAACATTTTTCGATTATTTCTGACTTTGGAAGTCCTGCTTTATCACAGATGACCTCAATTCTTATGTTTTAAAGTTTCACTTGTGTTCATGGTTTTTGGCTGTATACTTTAGAATTAGTTCTTTCTGGTTTATTTTGATGATGAAGTGTCTGAATGGAATGCTAACATTTGGTTAAAGCCCTCAATTATAAATTGTCAAGCATTTTAAGCCTCTGGCAGTCACATGTTTTACAACACTGGTAATATGGCATGTTGGTACACAGCCGGGGTGGCCGTGGGTGTATTTAATGGCTGGTTTCTTCAAAGGTTAAGGCTATCTGAGGAGATAAATGGATATAGACATGAGGATCCCAATTGCTTGACAAGGTGTATTTAATTGTACTTCCATCTCCCAATAGCTTGCATGAGGATCCCTGCAGATTTGCTGTAGTTGGAGGAAAATATTTCAAAACTGTGAGGGGTCCGCTATGAATAGTGGAATAGTGATAGGCCGAAATCTAGAGTAAGATTTGTTTCTCTTTTGGGGCCTTATGTATACTAGGAAGTTAAAAAGGATAATGATGGACACATCCACCCCAGTCTTGGGTTACTGGGGACATAGATGTGGCCTGTGGGCTACGTTGGTGAGATATAATGGGTTGAATTATTGCTTGCAAACGACCTCTCGCCTTGATTAAATAAGCTTTAAAGACTTTGGACCTAAAAAATAATAAGCTTTAGAGTCAAAGCGTAGCATATGAGTCCATCATTATGGTTAATTGGGCTTTGTACTAAAAGTGCGGTTAAAAATAAAAAATAATAAATAAATATATTGATATTAAATAAGAAAAATATTAGTTATATAACTCGTAAGTAAAGATGAAAATAATTTATTGATATCATTAATATATTATTTTATATAAAAAAAATTAATTGTTTAAGTACTCTTGAGTTTAGTAAACCTTCTAGAACTCAATATTGTGTTATTAATATCAAATGAGACAATTTAAACTTAAAAGAGTAATAATAGACTAATAAAAGAAAAAGTGGGTCGAGAAATCACGTCACTCTCATTTTAGACGGTAAATCAAGATGATCCACACCTTTAAGTCAGGACTTCTAAATATTGACATAATCAATGAAACGACGTCATCTCTTTTTTCCTGACTGAATAAATGAGTAACGTTAGACCTCGTATCAATTTAAGCATGATTTTATACTCTTATATTCTCAACAATTAGAAGAAAAAAAAAAAAAAAAAAGAAGACTTTCTCAAAACCGGACCTGCAAATTGTGGTCCCCTGGCAGCATACGGCAGGGCGTAGCTTACAGCGGTGGTAGTTGAGCAGCAATTATTTACTTCGAATACCAGATAAATTCAACTTGGGTCTCAATAAAAAAAAATATATAAAAATATATATATTTATCTTTACCAAAAGAGCAACTAATAAAATCACACATTATTTTTACAAATTGACATACTAGCACCTCGGATGCCACGTAGCTGTCTAATATTTTACCTGTAGAACGATTAGCAACCGAAAGATGGGAAGTATCGAATACTTTCTTGCATAAAGCTTGCAGGATTTCACAACATCATAAAAGGGTTCGTATAGAGGAAAATCTATTATGAATTTAGTTAGGGGGTGACAACAAAAGATTCATAAGTTATAATTTCAGTTTTAAAGGGCAATGAGCATCTTCATTGGGAATACTAATGAAAAGGCCGACTCAAAACTGCTTCGTGAGTCTCTCTCACGTGCAAGTAATGGGCGAGTCAAATGGAGACTGATACTGGCAAGGTAGACACAAGGGGCATTAAGAGGCTTGAAAACAAAACAAAGAGATGGTCAGATGGGAAGAACATGAAGTAGCAGTGACATGAACAAAGAGAGGTAATGGCACAGATTCAGCAACCGGTTATCATTGTCAATTATGCTTACCTTGTCTCACAAAAAAACAAATCCTAAGATGCCTCCTTTCCTTCTCAATCCACCCTTCTAGAAACTTACCCTCTTCCCCTTCTGGTAAAACTTTGCATGTACTTTCACTCTCAATGAAATGAGAGGTGGCTGTGAAGTGAAGGGTGAGTAAATAACTAGGAAAACAACACATGAAACAAATGGGTACTTGTCAATTTACTTACTGCCATAGAAATTTGAACCTCTGCTAAAAGTCTAAAACTGCTCTGCAGGGCATTGAAGTTTGCAGCATTCATAAAACTATGTGGCTTCCTCGAAAGTAAGACAAGGAAATGGAATCAGTCCAATTATCTTAACTTGTTCAACATCTTGATCGTTAGAAGAATTTGAATAATTAATCCCTAGTAGCTTAGTTACCCTTGTTTCAGATTTACATTGGAAGTGCTGCTTCTTTTTTTTTTTCCCCCTTCCTTTCTTTTACTTTCTCAATAGTTTCCTATAAATTCTCCCATATTCTATCTAAACAATCACATCCTCCCTCCTTAGTGCTCCTCTCTCTCAACCCCCCCACCCCCCCCCCCCAAAAAAGGGAGGAAAGCAATTCAAGGATGTCAACACTAAACCATCTTTTTGATCTTCCAGAGCAGATTTGCTACGTGCAGTGTGGTTTTTGCAATACTATTTTACTTGTAGTGCATCTATCTACATATCCGCATACTAAATTTCATCACTTAATGAAACTTTAATTTTCTATCACAATTCAAATGTAGGTAAGTGTTCCATGCAGCAGCTTGTCCAAGGTGGTGACTGTAAGATGTGGCCACTGCACCAGCCTCCTCTCGGCTAACATGATGAATGCCACGTTTGTCCCCATGCATCTTTTAGCTTCGCTTGGTCCTTATGATGAGGTCCGTGAATTTATTGGTTCACAAGTTCAATTCAAATTCCCACTTTTCTTAGTTGATTTTTCTTTCTCTCTCTCTTTTTTTTTCTGGGGACACAAAAAAAAAAAAAAAGGTGTTTCTGAATACTAAACACAATGATTATGTCCCTTTGTGTCCGGCAGAAGGAAGAAGTTAGCCCGGAAGAAGTGGAGGCTCAAAATGCTGTAGATATACGAAGCTCATCAATGGTGACCTCTTCTGACAACGAAGAGGAAGACAAAAACTATGTAAATCGTGTGGTTAACAAGCGTAAGTCATATTACTGTTAGTTGCTTAAGGTTTATGATATTGCAAAATGGTCAACCACTACTTGTCTTACTTTCAAATTATAAACTCTCAACAGCCCCAGAGAAAAGACAGAGAGCACCATCGGCCTATAACCGCTTCATCAAGTAAGAGAAACTTCAATTTAAGTTTGGATTACATGGTCTGGCTTTTCCCTTTTGGTTATCCTTAATGGGTGTGCTCATAGCAGAGAAGAGATCATAAGGCTTAAAGTTGAAAATCCAAGCATGGCTCACAAAGAAGCCTTCAGCACTGCTGCCAAAAATGTAATAAGTTTACTTTGACCAAAATATTTATTGAGACATGAGACTCGTACAAAATCTAAGCTCAATTCTGGATACCATTGTTGTTTTCAGTGGGCCAACAATCCTCCAACACATTATAATGAAAATGGAGAAAGCATTGGCCAGCAAGTGGAGATGGTAACATGGGGCAGTAATTCAGCTCATGATCAGGTGATAATGGGAAAAAAAAAAAATCGCCACTAATAGTATTAATTTGTCTCATTATTTCTTGATTCCAAAGACAGTCGCTTTCTTCAAGTTGAATCATTGCATTATGAATTGGCATGCATTTTGGGACTGCTTGTACACACTTTAAAAGCTCCTGTGAGTCTGCATATGGTAGAGATGTTTGCAGTAAATTATGCCACTGAAGTGGATGCATGACTTTCTGGTTTGATAAATATCAGGTCAACATACAAGGCAAAGCAATCCATGAAAGGAAGGCACCAAGGCTTTACTAATGAACCATTTCGAGTGATCAGGAAGACTTATATAAACTGCCAGAAGAAGAAACCAGTTCATTTTTCCAGTGGTGAAGATGGGCTTTATGTCATAGTCCTTTCTTAGGTAGATGCTCTCGGGAATGAGGTTTTTCTCTGCAAGTTTTGAAAGGTTGACTGACTATAAGATTAAGATGCCTGAGCTTTCAAGGTCGTTGCCCATTGATGTATTCTATCTTAATCTTTCGAGGGCATATGTTATTGCAGTTTATGGTCTATATTAGTAGTACATGTAAATAAAGATTTCTTTTCAATTTTATAATAGAACGGAATGAAAAAAAAAAAAAATCATGTAGCCAACCTGATTAAATTTTTGTTTAAGGCTCCATTCTTGCTAAGTTCGGCCCTCCGCAGGATCCAAAAAGGCAATAGACTTTAATGTAAAATAAACTAGCCTACACTTAACGCCTTTGCTTGATAAATATCCATCTTCAAAATGGATCAAAAAATTTAACAATTCAACGTCTCTATGATTGCATATGAGCATATATTTGCACTTAGGGTGATCTTTATTTATAATAGCTTCCTAGTTATCATAGATGAGATCACAATGTTCATAGTCAAACCCTTTTAAGCAGCAAGCGATTAAGCTGGGAAGCAAACCATTCTAAAACCCTATTTAATTTCTCCACGCATAAGGCAATTTATATGTGTAGAATTCCAATCATTAATCATCTTCCTTCCAAATCACCCGTTTTCTGCAAGAATCCAACTTAACTACTTCCATGGTTTCCTTCTTGCCAACCTTGGTGACCTGTGCATATGTCTACCTGAAAGCAACAAAGTTACTTTGAGTTAGCATTGATATACATGCAGTCAAAATAAAAGGCACAACGACATGAAATTCCAAAAGAAAAAAAAAAAAACCTTGGTACGTAGATTATAGTTCAAATTCGAATTCATTGTTAACAAGAGACTTGATTGGAATGGGATCATACTAGTAAAAGCAGTGAAAGATGTAGAATGCATATAAGCTTGAAAGAAGTCCTTGTTCTCTTTTTGTAGTTCTCTCCACACTGCAATGCAATAACTAGCAGGTAAAGAAATGGAAACTGACCCTTTTCATAATTCATACGGTGACAGAGAAAGAGAGAGAGACCTGTGAGAGTAACAAGTGGCAAAATCCTGGCACGCTCAGCTAGGGCCTTTATGCATTGGTCTCTGCTCATGTGAAGGAGTATGCACCTCTCTATAAGATGCTGAACCTGTTTTCTCCATTCAAACCCCAAAGTAATTACAAACATAGTGCATGTAACCCATGATGATGATGCTAGTAGAACTTACCATTCTGATGTAGCCATGTGGGTGGCAATGCAAACAAGGAAGGAGATGCTGGTGGTTATGATGATACATTTTTTCCCGAAAAGAAATGGACAAAACATAGGCACCTAAAAAAACGGGGGAAGAAAAAAGGAGGCAAATAGAAAGAAACAAGACAACGAAGAAATATGCCAAAAGTGGATGGAAATGAAAAGGAAGATAGTAAGGAGGTTTATATGTATAAAGGTACAAACGACTGCTTCAAGTGAAGCGAACTGAACGGACAGCTACTGTTATCCATAAGATATCTAAGCGAAGGGCCAAAAGAGCATAAGAAATCCAAAACGTAGATTGACCTCATCTTCTGGAGATAAGAAAAGAGAGCATTTTTGGAGAATGGAAAATGTGTTCTCATGATGGCCATTTCGTGGCCAATTTTACAGCCACTTGAAGCATCCTTTGTTGCATGTCCTTCTGCCTTCCATAAATTTCGGGTGGGGGAGGAGGGGGGTCCCTACATTCTTCAAATGTATTATTGCCCGTGGTCCCTCGTGCAAATCGGTGCAGATACATGGCTATGTCAGTATAAAATAAAAAAATCTAGCAATTCCATGCATGTCTACAATGAAGTCTTCCTGGCTGTTGATCGACAATGATTCAGAGCCATTCAAGCATGGCCATCATTGGTTTTCTCCAATGTTCTCTAGTTGTCATCGGGTTCGCCACTTGGAAACAAATTAATCAATGGACGGCTACGATTTTTTGGGTACTAGGAAGTGGGAACTTTTGCCTACGACTCTTGTTGCTTTTGCAACCGTTAGTAGGTAATGGGCAGCAGACTGCCATTATTATTCGTACTATGTAAGCCCAAGCCTTCTGTGCTGAATAAATTTTAAGCCCAAAGTTAGGTCATGGGCTATGACCATGAATCCACTAAAAAACTTGTACAAAACCTTGCCTTAGGGCCTTGTGATTTCTTGTGCACAGTAAAATACAAGGTGTTAATTACTAGTAGATATAAAGATGGTCACTAGTCACAAAATTTAGTTATAAAATCACATGAGGTCGGATCCCTAATCCTTAGAAACCAAATGGAAGAAAATAAAATATAAGGAAATGAAAATGCATAGATGTTTTGAATAAGCTTTCATTTTCGATTGGCATGAATCATCATTTGTGGGGCTGCCAATACTTCAATGCCATTCAAGTTTAGCAAAAGACAGTCTTCTTAATCCATCTCGCCTTAAGATCAACATCCCATCCGTTGACCCATTAGAAATGCCATTTCCAAGCTTGAAAGACACGCAATACATCAGATTTTTCTTTTTGGTCTTGCTTTTGTTGTACTGTCTTCCTGTGACAATGCTTTTCTACAAGAATGGTCCTCTCGTGAAATTTTGAGCTTTTTTCTTGATAAAAAAAAAAATGGCAACGAGTTGCATCTTGGTAATAAGTATGACGTATTATATCAACTTGATCAACCTAACATGTTTCAAAAATAAGTACACGCATTATATTATGACTTATTGCACATGTTTTTCTCTTTTCATACGTAATTGTAGTTGATGACAAGTTCCACGAATGGGCATCTAATCCCATTACAATGCAACAACACGACATCAAGTTAGTCTTCCAGTACAATTAACTGATCGTCATTGGGGTAGCGTTCAAAACTTCAATTCTATTCCGTGCAGAGACTTCCCCCTTTGTTTTTTGGGTCCCCTTTTCGTGGGGTAACATAGAGAATCCTCTGTTGATATAATGCAAATTGAATTCTTGAAAATTAATGTGAAAATAATCCAAAGTTTCCATTTAACATGTCATTCTTTTATTCTAATGATTTGCCATTATTGTTAGATCAAACTATCGAGAAAATACAAATCAACTTAGTACCACTAAATTTTTGTTCCAGCTCCCACTGGAAAAAAAAGGTTGTTCCAGCTCAAGGAATAAGGCTGCTTTTTTGCCTACCTTGAGCGGATGATCAAATCCTACAAGTTGGAAAAGTCGAAAGACAGCAACACTCGCCTACAAATCAACTTCTTTGAGTTAGGTAAATGACCATGTCATGTCAACAAACATTTGTAAACAAAACATATATATCTCAAAGCAGCTTCCTTACATATTAAAAGACAATCCATAACATCATGCGGATATGGCCTCATTAAACATAATTTTTGGAAGTTATCCACAATGGCAGTCTTTATCATAGATCAAACAACGATAAAAATGACATTGGTAGTACCACAAAAC
Source organism: Kandelia obovata (assembly GCA_021464305.1). Classification (NCBI taxonomy): domain Eukaryota; kingdom Viridiplantae; phylum Streptophyta; class Magnoliopsida; order Malpighiales; family Rhizophoraceae; genus Kandelia; species Kandelia obovata. The sequence goes on from CM038488.1 coordinate 1,250,826, forward strand.
AGACGAGCATCGAGACACATGCACACACATGCCAATATCCTGCCAAGGCATCCATGACAACCGCCTTTAGTTCCCTTTGTGATCCATAAGCTGCCTCAATTGGTATCAGATTTATCCAGAGCTGCAACCAAGCATATTGTCAATGCAGTCCACAGCAAAGAGTTCACATGTAAATTCCAACAGACACATGCAAACATGGAGGGTGAGAGAGAGAGATTACTGTTATAATTCAAAAGCTTCTCAATGAGGTCAACATGAGTCATAAGCATTCGCCTGCAGCAATACCGAACCAGCCCTAGTGCATCAAGAGCATCACTGTAATGCCAAACACCGTCAAAAGTTGCCATTATTAACAATCATCCCCGCAAGGTCATAAATACGACAAACCAATATCAAGATAAACACACCAGGCAGGCTACATCAATAACAAATCAATTTATCAATTCTAGTCCAAATCCCAGACAACAATTTAACATGCATCTTCCCCCACCCACCACCATGCTCTTTCTTTGCTCTACAGGAGGTCCAATGAGTTTAGGCTGCACTGGCAACTCACATCCCTACCAAACTTAAAACAATGACTTCCAAAACTGACCAAGGAAGACAGAGAAGGCATACTTCCTGCTAGAATGACCACAGATACCATCAATGGAAAAAGAAAATTAAAAGAGAAGAAGAAATTCTCAACTGAACCAACATAATTGAAAGAAAATCCCCTCTATGGTTCCACATCCATATGTCTGTAGTTATACAATGAAAACTAAACCTTTAGTTCACAGCAATTGATATTAAGAATCAAGTTCTTATTTCTAGCTGACCATTAACAAGTAAATGAAAATTAAACAACAAAAGGACTCATTAACCTCACAGAAATAATTATGCGATAATAAAAAAAATAAAAAATGCAGGCCAAAACTTGTACCAAGGGATCAATAATTTCTTATTAGTCGTCAGGTGAACGAATGTAAATCAAAATTTTTATTTTCTACACTTTTTCTGCACATTTAGTGCCCCTAATATTATAACTTGTGAAGACAAATAATTGCAGATCCAGAACTCGATGCTTTAAGCTCTTAGGTAAGGATCACCTGCCTCTTCTATGGTATTCCAAACCATTTGCTATCTACCATTATTATCTTCAGGCATCTGTTTCAAATATGATTTAACAAAGTGTGAACTAGTATGTATCCCCAGTTTTTGTTAGCTTAATGCAGTATTTGCTTGTGGTTTTCCTTTACCTTCAGAGGAGAAAGTACATGCATAATGCTTAGTTTCTTACTGGATGGGGAAGATCATTTAGCTACCTTTTCTGTTCTATTGCAGCCAATTACAACATCGATATAAAATCTACAGCTTGGGAAAATGGCAATTCATTGCAAATTTCAGAATCTTGTTTACATGAATATCAAGTTTGTTGCCACATGATGCACATGATAACAAAGAATTTTGTGCCTTTCTTGGGCAAAGCATACACCTAGAGTGAGCTTGAGAGTGACTTAATTCTTCACACCCAGAATTTTCAGGAGAACTAGTTTGGAAGCCTCTGTAAACTATGATCTTTGGTAGTTGAACTAAATAGAATATTTTGTGTTTGTGCTTTCCTGATACCAATACGGCACCCCACCTCCCAACAGAACGTACAACCATGACCTCCAGATAGGAAATCCCCAAGTTCAAACTTTTTAGTAAGCTCAAGTCCAAATCACTTTTTGATAGTGTTATCAATGAAAAAACAGGTACCCAATTTCTGAAAGCTAGTAAAAATCAGCAAACAATGATCTAGTATTTATCCCAATACTTTTCTTTTTTGTTTTTTTGGGTAAGCCCTAAGTCCAATTCCCATAACTTCGTCATTAAGCTCTAAAGGGGAAACAAAAAAAAAATCAATTACCAACAACAACAATGCCTTAAAATCCTAAATTTAAACAGACACAACATAAAATAATTAAAATTTTCTCGAAAATTAATATATAGCCATTAATTTTCCAATACGAATGAAATCGCACTAACCCCTCGATGTAATCCGCCTGAAGAAGGTCCAGATACATGTCCCATTTGTTCCCAATCACCTAAAGAATCAAATAAAAACACGTAAATCGAGATCGATCCAAGAAAATTAAACGAAACCCATAACTCCAACGGAAAAAGAGAAAAATAAAAAAAATAAAAGAAAATTTTCAAAAATTTTGAAAAATAAAATTAAAAGCAGTAAGAAATAGGAATTTTAATTTTACCTTGCCGCAGGTGAAGCAGCGAACTGGAATGATCATTGTGGTTGCGTTTCCAAGACAGATTGGTTCTGCACTTCTATTCTAATTAGGGTTTATAGTAGGGTTTTTGCAATAATACGGCGGCGTTTCCATTATGTATCTTCGTTGTTTTTAAAAACGACGCCGTTTTATTTGTTAAATTTTCGAATACCCTGCTTTGTGGACCCTTGAAAAGAAAATGGAATAATGGAAAAAAAATCAAATAAAATAAAAAGAAAAAACTATTTAGTTTGACTTTAACTAGCCACAGAAGGACATAATTATAAGATAATTATTATTTTTTTTCCATTTTTTTATTAAAAGTGACTAATTAGATTTTTTTTTAAATTGTTTATTTTTATTTGTACCTCACTAAATTACACCCACCAAATGGTGTTTAAAAAAAATTAAGAAAAAAAAAAAAGAAGAAGAAGTAAAGACGTATTTGAAGTACAACCGTATAATCGCGCAAGTCTAAACTTCTATTTATGTAACTATCCAAAAAGAAAAAACCATTTCGCATCAAATTGCATTTTAAAATTAAAAAGGAATATAAATGAGTTGAACTTAAATTTAGTATATTCTTATAAAGTCAAACTCAAATTCGAATAAACTTTAATTCAATCCAAATCTCAACAAGCTGAGTCATCGAATCCGAAATTGAATATGCTAAAACTCAATTTGACTTATTTACTATCCTTACAAATCTCATTTTGAGTTTAGCATCATAAATTTGAGTTTTATCATATTTTTAACATAAATTAAAATATGTACTATAAACAAGTCGAACTAAATTTGATAAAAATAATATGAATTAATTCAGTTAAAATATAATAAATTCTTATTGAGATGAATTTAAAATTTAAAATTTATTTGAATTCAATTAAAATTTAAAAATTTTGAATCATTCATCTTTATATTAAATATATTAAAATTTAACTCAATTTTATTCGCGTACAAATTTAATAATGGAGCTACAAAGAGCAATACAAAATTTTTAGTTGTTATCATAAGAAAAAAAAAAAAAAAGAGAAGAAGAGAAAGCTAGACTATTAGGATATAGTGGCATAATATTGTGTTGAGCAATTGTTGGGAAAAAAAATAAAAAAATAAAGAAAATAAAAGAAAAAGGAATTTTTCAAAGAAATGCTAGGTGGGCGTTATGCTCAAAGTTTTATTTTTGTGCGTTGAATGTGCTCCGCCACCACCTCTGTAAGGGCAACGTGTTGAAAGTTAAACGCACGCACGCAAAGCAAGAATCCATGGCTATGCTTCCATTCACCCCCAAAAAGAAAAATATTAAAAAAAAAAAAAGAAAAAAAGAAAGAAAAAAAAAAGGCCCACTAAATTCCGGCTGATGTATAACTGGCGAACTCATGGGCAAGCAATGTAAATTTAGTGTCACGGATTACATAAGCAATAAGCAATGTAAACACAACTTCCTCAAACATGGCATGCGAAAATCAAAGCTGGCATTTCAATTTTCTTAGCTCATTTTCACTCGAGAAAAGCATTCTCATTGATGCGATGTGGTGTTGATGAAAAATGTACATCAAAATTTTTTTTTGCACAAATCCAAAAGCTTGATAGGAAATAATTGATCCTACCAGTTGGAGGGGTCCCTCTACTTTTTAATCATATATTATTATTTGTTGGCCGTTTGTTGTTAAGACGATCAACAACAACAACAACAACAACAAAAGATTTGATTTTTTTATTAAAAAATTATTTATCTAATTTATAATTTTTTATTTGCATATCTTGTTTCATATGAATCTATTGTTAAATTAAATAATCATATAATATAAGACTTCACGGTATGATAATTTTGTAAATTAACACACTTTTTAAAATCCAACTTCTCTTGATTTTACACAAAATTGTATAGACTCAAGTAATTGGGATTTTGAGTAATTGATTTACAGGAATTGTGATCGAATATTCCAAACCCAGAATGTGGCGCGTGGCCTGTTGAGTGCTAATCTCTTTACTCACAAAAAGAAAAGAAAAGAAAAAAAAAGTGTTAAATCTGCAAATCCGGGAATCATGGAACTTTCAAAGATCGTCGTTTTGCTCACCCGCCAAAATTTCCCCGCCAACGAAAGTGGGACCACCCAAAAAAAAAAAAAAAAGGTAGGGTAAGGGTGGGGGGCAGCAAGTGACAAAGCGATTGCTTCTATTTTTACGTTTTCGCATTAAATTCCCTCATCTTTGATGGCCCCTCGTACCGACCGCCACGACACGTTGTGATGATTCTCACGATAAGAGCATTCAATGCCCTTTTTCTTTTTTTTCTTCTTCTTTTCTTTTCTTTTTTAAATATAAATCTTTTTTTTATTGGAACAAAAAAAATTTAACAAATAACCCCAAAAAAAAAAAAAAGATATAGACAAATAGAAAGAATAATTTTAAAAATAATAATAAATCAAGAAAAATAAAAATAAAAAGGGAAAGTGGAGACTTTTAAGCAAAGACAATGGTATTCATTTTTTTTTAATTATTTTTTTGGCTATTTTGTGGGTTGGTTTCTTCGTTTGTATTTTGGCAAGCGGCAGTGGTTAGAAGTTACGATTCCATACAATTTACCCTAAAATCCAACTAGAAAAACCTACCACCGCCCCCCCCCTCTTCTTCTTGTTATTTTATTTTATTTTATTTTCTTTCTTTTTTATTTTCCAGTGGGACCCATCATCTCCCATGTAAAAATCTCGACAGCTTGGGGGGAGTGCAGCGTTACTGTAACTTTTGATTTCCATTTTCAAATTTAAAAAAAAATAACAATATCACAATAAATTTAATATAATTAAAAAAGTAATTTATATTTTTATTCGTTATTTGTTAATTATTATTTAATATATATTATTTTATTAATTACTTTTTCTAATCATAAAATATTTTCTTGTAATAAAATAATTTCATATTCAACTTTACATTATTTATACTATCTAATTATGTTTTTATTAAAACATTTATTATATTATGAATTATATAATAAAAATAAATATATTATTTTTATAAAATTTATAATTATTTCTTGATTTTTATTAAAATATAAAACCTTAAGGCTTAAATTTTGTATTGTTAAATATCATTAAATTCAAAAATTAAATATTTTCGCCGTTCATGATAATTTAATACATGAGATCACATAATGCAATTAATTTATAATTTATTTATATAAAATAAAATAGAGGAAAAGGAAGTTAAAGGATAGAAAAAAAAGAAACAAAAAAGAAAAGAAAAGAAAGTGAATGAAAAATGGGGTTTGGGCGGCAGACTGCCTCTGCCTGCCAGTAGTACCCACCCAGAGGCTGCAGCGATTCATTTAAAATATTTCTTTCTTTTTTATTGATTAATCAATATTCCGAAAATAAAAAATAAAAAATTATTCCATTCCATTCTATTAATTTTCCTTCTCTCTAACCATCTTTCTTCGCTCCACTCTCTCTCTCTCTCTGCCTCTCTTCTGTCTGTGTTTCTTTTTCTTGGGTCATCCGCTACCATCCATCCGTAATCTATTGTTTAGACCTTAAAATCGTTGAAAACCCATCTTTCCTTCTCTGTTTTTTGTTTTTTGTTTTACCTTCAGTTTTTTGACTTGGGGTTGTGGAGTTTCAGATCCTATATGATCGGTTTGCACTTGGTGGTTTTTATTTTTTTATTTTGAAGAAAGACATCGTTTTTGAGGTATAATTATCTTCTTCTTCTTTGTGGCTGCGGTTATTGATATGTTTTTCTCTGTTTTGGGGGGTGGGGGGGTTTGAAAGTGTATGATCGTTTGATTTCTTGCGTTTTTAAGGTATTTTAGTTGTCTGATTATGAACGTTGGTTTTTGGGATTTGCAGGATCTTGAGGCACTTGAAGAGGATCCAAGTATCGAAGTAAATTGGCTTTTGCTCTTCTTATTCTTTTTTTTTTCTTTTTTCAATGAAAGATTATTATTTTTCCTTTTTTTCTGTTGTGGATAATTTTTGGGGTTATCAGATTTGGGTGAATCTTTATGGAGATCTAAGCTTTTAGATTGTCTCTTTCATTTCCGTGACTATTCATCATCGCCCAACCCAGAACAGAAATCTCCCATTTTTTTGATTTTTTTTTATCCCGTTTTGAAAGACACTCAATTTCCCGGTTTTGTTTCTTTTTGTTTATTTGGGGTTTTGTTAATAATTAAATGCTAATTGTTTGTTCTTCAATGCTTTCATTCCAAACATCAGTATTATTGACCCCCTTTTCCTTTATCTGCAATCTTTTATTTGATCTGATTGTTTCTAAGGTACTTATTTACATCTTGAGGCCACATGTAATTACTTACTAAGACAATTAAGTTTGAGTTATTTTAAGTGTTAGATGATACATCTTTGATTTGAAGTGAATATGAATTTTTAGGGTTTATCGTGCATTTGTGTCATTTCACGTGTGTGCGTGTGTGCATTCACACCTGCACGCACACATTGATTCTCATGAATTAGTGTTAAACATAATGGGAGAGAAGATGATGCTGCTTCCACTGGATGGCATCACTGGATTACAATTATGGCACATTTTGTTGCATTGACTGTCCAAAATCACATGCTGGTTGGCTTTAATTTAGCACATTTTGTGTACTATACCTCTCGAATTTTTTGCTTCAGTAGCTTCTGAAGCCTTGAAAATTTTGTGCTTTATATGTGCTTGTTAAGTTTGAGGCAGGCTCAATGTTGTTTGCAATTACAATTTCTCCGCCAAATTGATATGTCACACCCCTTTTTCATGTCTACCATATGCACTTAGATATCCATGAATATGCGTTGTATTCCTTCACTGTGTAGTTGGAATTTTTATTGGTTAAATACTTTTATTATTAGAACAGTGGAGAATCAAAGGTTCTATGTTACCATTGTACGCTGAAGTTGCTACCTGCCCTAAACCAGGGGATAATGGATAAAATTTTATGACTTATTAAGGATTTCTCTGTCATTTTCCTGCAGGATAAGGGAAGAGTGTAATTGACAGGAGTCTTCTGGCCCAATGTTTAAGCCTTAAATATTGGGCAAAATAATGAATCTCCATTTTTTCACCAAGTTTATGCCATTTCATGAGCTTCAGTGCACATGTCATAAATTTGAACCACTTTTGAGTTTTGTCGGTAGAAAAGTTTATCTCAGCTGGATTGTCTAAATTTGGTTTATCAGTTAGACTTGCCTAGCTATGTTGTCAAGGTTTCTAATCACTTCACTCCCTTTTTACAGTTAGAACTCAAGGTTCATACATTGTTCAAAGGCTCTATAGTTTATGGTAAACTAGGCATCTAGGAAAATGTTTGGTGGCAACAAGAGTAATCCGCTGCTTCCAGTTTTTGTGGATGAGAATCATATTCCGTATCAGGCTAGTACTTCAAATCAACTGCAGTTATTTGGCAGTGGTGAGTTCTTGTTTCAGACAATTAACAAATTAAATTCCATTCGCTTTAAGTTGTGCCACACAACTCATTTTACTTTTTATGGTGTATGATTGAGACTGGCAGTTTGTTTCATTCTCTCCCTTTGTTGACCATTATTTGTAGACAAATTTTCTTTGTTCTCATACCATATTTTGAAAATTTTGAGTTACAGTGGATTCATGTCAACATGACAGCAAAACAAATGGTAAGGGTGCATGATCTGGGTCTAAACTTTGGTTGAAGATTTTGGGAATAGCTTTACATCTGGAGGCTGACCTAAGGAACAGAAGTTGGGGAAACATTTTTGCATTGGGAGAACATAGCATGTCAATCCCATTGTGTGAATTCGCCCACCAAAAGGTGAGGGAATTTAAGAGAATGATTTCATCTGGAATTAGGAACAATAAGGTCAGAGACGGGTGGGTGAAAGAGAGAGAAAGAATAACATGTCTTCTCCTTTTTCCAGTCTTTTGTTTCTCACTCTTTCCTGATTCAAACAGTCTTTCTAGCTTTGCTTGTCCAACTCTTTTATTCTGTTGAGCTGAGAGAGAATTCACCTTTACTTGCATTTCATCTAGTTGCTTGTTTCTCCCTTTTTTCCTGATTCATACAGTTTGCCTACCCATTTCCATCCCTTCTTAGTCCTTTCTTACAAAATGTGTGTACCTTAGATTGGATGTTAAGCATGTTAGGTTTTTGGATAAACATACCCGTTGTAGTACCCATGTGTAGGCTGAGTGAGACAGGATTAAATGTACGAATAGCAAACGGTGGTTGAATGTTGAGCGGCCTTTCTCAAAGATGATTTAGTTCATATGTTTCCCTGGGTGTTTTTTGTTGCCAGTTTGATATCAGACCATCTGAGTTGGATGCCTTTGACTCATATGTATTAGTGCCTAGCTTTATAAGGTTCACATCACAGATTGAATGGACAAGGCTATAGAGGAATGTAATCTGACCAATTTGTTACATTTAATCAAAGGGATCGGTAGCATTCCATTTTTTAATATGTACTCATCTGTAATTGAATTTTATAGCAAAGTAGTGATGCATTCATATCTGTTAATAAGCAGTTGGATTATGCAGTTGCTCAATTTGGGAAATAGTAATAAATTACTTTCATGGCTTGCTTTATTTTCTACAAGGGCCAATGTTTTGCTCCACACCCCCGTCCCCCCGTCCCCCCCACTTGCGCCCCTTACCAAAGAAAAGAAAATGCTAAAATGGGGAACTTCACAAAAAGGTTTATTAGCTGATCTTTAATTTGCTTTCTTGTGTCTAGTGCCAACTGGATGCAGTATTGATCCAGTTAACTATTTTGGAAACGAAAATATCACTCCTATGCTTCGGACAAACAGACAAGGGATGGAAACAGAGGATATCAGTAGACAGCAGAAGCTGCAGATTTCCTTAAATAATAATGTTTGTCAAGATGATGCTGCCCACTCAGGGAGCATTCCAAACCCTAACCCTGTATCAACTGGATTGAGGCTATCATATGATGATGATGAGCGCAACTCATCTGTAACTTCTACAAGTGGAAGTATGACAGCAACACCATCTTTTATATTCTCTCTTGGTGAAAACATAAGGACTGAGCTTGATCGGCAGAAAGAAGAGTTTGACCACTATGTTAAGATCCAGGTACTGCTCACCTCTTAAAATATACACATCACTGTTTGTCTTTTATATTCTTGCCACATGTTCATTATCTATATTAAAAAAATGAGGTTGTCTGGTTGCATCTACCTTCAATTAAAACCTGAAGTCCCAATCTTTCATTGTCTATAATAATCTTCTATGCTTTCTCTAACCTTCTTTCTATGTTTTCCAGAATAATCTTTGAATTCCAACATACTGCCTGCTTCATTTCTATCTTTTCAAATATTGAATGAGTTGTGCCATTATAAAAATACATGTTTGGCATTTTGATATAATATAATGTTTACAATGCTTGCACAGGAGGAGCGTTTGGCCAAGGGTGTAAGGGACATTAAACAGAGACATGTTGCTTCTTTTCTTACTGCCATTGAGAAAGGTGTGAACAAGAAGTTACGGGAAAAAGATCTGGAGATAGAGACCATGAACCGTAGAAACAAGGAATTAGTTGAGAAAATAAACCAGGTTGCTGCCGAAGTTCAGACTTGGCACTACAGAGCAAAGTACAATGAGTCAGTTGTAAATGTCTTGAAGAGCAACCTCCAACATGCACTTTCACAGGGTGCTGACCAAGGGAAGGAAGGATTTGGAGACAGTGAGGTTGATGATGCTATCTCTTACATTGACCCTAACAACTACTTGAACATCCCAGGAGGGCCCGCAAAACAATACAGGAATTACCAGGGATTGAAAGAACATATGACATGCCGAGCATGCAAGGCGAGGGAGGTGTCCATGTTACTAATGCCCTGTAGGCATCTGTGTTTATGTAAAGAGTGTGACATGATGATCAATATTTGTCCTGTATGCCAGTTGATCAAAGCAACTAGCGTCCAAGTATACTTGTCTTAATTCATGGAGTAAATCACTCCAAGTTATATACAACCCTGTTTGTGAGATACTTTGAGATCCGAACTGTATGTGGATCAATACTTAATTTTCTGAAATGAAGCTAAAACAAAACTTGGGTGATCTTGTAACTTTTGTCTGTTCATTTACAGCCACCTCTCCCTGCCCTGTGCGTGTGGCCAATTGCCTGCATGCATTTCATAGTTGTTCTGGCTGTTTTGAATAAAGAAAAAAGTCAGTTTTATGCATTCTTGTGTACTTGTGATGAGGTAAGAAGAATATTTAAAATTCCTGAATAATAGATACTGTCTTCATCTCTCTTTCAACATTCTCTGAAGCTGCTCTCTAACCCCCATGCATTGTAGTAGATAGGCAGCATGGATCGATTGGCTCAATCGATTAACATTATGCAAATTGGGTTCAGTGATCCACGGTACAGTTTTACCTTGATGCTGCAAACAGGACTTTGCTTTGCAGCTCATAGGGTTACTGAAAGATTAGTAAGAATGCAGAATGGTAAATGGCCATAGAACTTTTGATCTTGAAGGTAACAATATAATCTCGTTTAACTCACTGATTTTTGATAATTTGCATCAAAAAATTGTTTATGAACAAGGAAAAGAAAAGGTAACAGCATTAAATCCCGGAGGGAAAAATTTTGTTCAGCAGTTTTGAATTGACATTTACGCAATCCATTACTAAAGTTGGAGGTAGCACCCCCTCAAGAGCAATGGTTGCAGAGGTAGTAATGCAAAAACATTATGAAACAGGATGTCCTCTGCACTGTAAATAGTTCCGCAAGAGTTTTCCTACATTGTCCACTCTAATCATCTTGGATGCAGACTCACTTGGAGACGGTCAATACTCGTCCAGGATTAGAAAGGCGAAACACAATCAAGTAGTCCATGACAGCAGAGCAATGCCACAAAAAAGTGGGACTGGATGTGCTAGATTCTTCTTCTGTTGTCCAATCTTGTTTTCTTGGATGCAGGCCCAGCTTGGAGATGGTCAGTACTTGACTGGATCTGGAAGTCACAGAAAAAAATTACTTCTCTGTATTGTTTAAAACCAAAAGATAATTTCCAAAGAACACAACGTGCTAAATGCTTAGCACCTTATTGAGCTTCTGCCTGACTAATCTAACAGTCTGATTCATAGATTGAGATGGGAAATAGTCCTGCAAAATTGAGAAGCACAGATTAGTCCAGGAAAAAATAATCTGTAATCAACCACAAAACTAACATGCTCCTAAATTTCATCTGCATGTCAGAAAATATGCGTAACAGAAACTCAACAATAACCTTTGTTCAAACAAACACATTACTCCAAGAGCACAAATAGCTGGCAAACATGATACCTGAATTTTCCCTTTTTTTGATTAAAAAAAATAAAAATAAAACTTCTTCATTATTTAAGCTGTAAATGAATTGTGTGAAGAGAGAGAAACAGGTAGTTTCTTATCAATTTAAAGGCAAGGCAGACATCAAACCTGGTCAGTCGAAACTCTTGCGATAGGTATATTATTTGTCTGAGATTTATGTTGTGATTCTCTAGAATCCCTGCTGAAAGAGAAAGAAATGAATGGTTGTATGATTTGCATTCATCAAAAACTACCAGGAAAGCACTCCATAGGTGTAATTGGGGCACCAAAATGAAGTCTTAAAGAAAAGGCAGCCCACCAAGACAGGTTAGAATTGTTCTGCTGAGGAATGTAGTCAGGCTGCAAGGGAGCTGCCAGCAATGGAGCCTCACTTGAAGCTCCTATTTTATGAACTTGAGGCTCCTTACGTCTTCCAGCTGAAACATGAAGCATCATACAACTATAATCCCATATCACCACACGGATTTCATATCAAACAGAAATTTGAACATTCAATCAAATAATCCAACTCTGGTGCCACATAAAATCTTACGGTTCAGGCGTGCAAGTACTTCCTTTCTTCTTCCTTCTAACTTATCCCTCGTGTCCGATAGGCTCTCAAAATGAGGAGCATACAACACCTGTAGTCTGTTCCCCAGGAAGATAAACTCGTCCAATTTTCTCTTAGCAAACCTATAATACAAATAAATGAAGAGACACTCAACACCGTTAACATTCATCTTATAATCCTAATTTCTGCAACCAGAATTGAATATTCAATCAACAAATGAACTCCCAGGTGAAAATAGCCAAACCCAATTCACCTGGCATTCCAGACCAAACGGAATTTGACCCAGTAAACATCAGTAAAGGGTTCACAGTCTTCTGCATCCATCGGTTTAAAGCTAAAAAATTTAAATAAAAACAATAATAACAGTAATTCAATTAGAGTGGGGGGACAAAAAAGAAAACATCAATGCAACAAACAAAAGAAGAAAAATGTACTCTTCAATTTGTCCATGGGAAGAGAAAAGTTTGAGCAAATCATCACCACAACCCAACGCAGGCACGTTCCTTACTATCAAATATCTGTTCAAAGCACCGAATTAAGCAAAATTAATTAAAAAATTAATTTTAATATTGGATTTAATAAATAAAGCAAAACTGACGCTATTGCCGTGGTTGTTTATTACAGGACATAAACATCAAAAAGAAAAAAACACAAGCACAAACACAACAACAACAACAACCTTGATTCATCGCAAACTGTGTAGACGCGAACCGCAGAGGGCTCGTCCTTGAATCGAGGCATTACCCAAAACAAAATTTAAAAACAAAAGATAGTGTATGAATCTTTGTCTGTCTGTGCGAGCGTCTCGCGTGCAATTACAGAGAGAGAGAGAGAGAGAGAGAGAGAGAGAGAGAGAGAGAGAGAGAGAGAGTACTGGGTCTTGAGGGGGAGGCTTGGTATCGTCTCGGGCAAGGTCTAAATTGGAGCTTCTGTGTGGCTTGTTTAATTTGCCATTGGACTTGTTGGGGGTCGGCATCCTACCGGTTTAATGATACATACCTCTAGCATTTCATTAATGAATTTTTTTCTTAAAAAAAAAATAAAATTAATCATTATTGAAAACAAGTTTTAAACAAATGAAAAAAAAAAAAAGTGTTTTCAGATTCTTTAAATATTTTTTTATATATATCTAAAATGCCATGTAAGTATCGATGTATTGGCGAAATCAAGTGTAACACCAACCACATGGGAACTGATAACAGAGTAATTGTACATTCAATTTTAGTAATTAAAAATTTGAATATTGGTATTAATGAAATAAAGAAAAAATAAATAAAAAAGAAGTTATTCATCTTTACTAAATTATGAGTTAATTGAGATTTGGGGTTAATTAAATTATGATTATGATGATTATTATTATTATTATTATTATTTATTTTGGTATTAAGTTGATAGCATTTGAAATTATTTTGAGCTTAGATTATTAAGATTAAGTTATTTTCATTTTAGCATTGAATTTTAAATTCGAATTATTTGTTATCCAATTTTTGGTTGGCCAATTGCTGTCACCGCTCTGACGAATGTTTCTGTTGAGTTCACAAATGTCAACAGAAGCTCCGAGGGGTTTCGTATGATGCGATGCCGCTTTTTGAGGGTGTTGTAGTTTTTTTTTTTTTCTTTTGCCATATGGCTTGCATTGGTTGGTTGGGTGCACCAGCTGGTCCAGTTCTAGAAACACCCAATAATTTCTCAATTTTCGCATCTTCTTTTCGTGGCACGAAGAAAACACGACAAAGAGATTATTACATGGCAGCTTGACTAGGAGCAGCAACAACCAACAAAAGCCTGCCACGTATTATCGTTCACACGCGATCGTCATTGACCAAATGAGAATCAATTGTTAACATAATCGTAATTAGCCGAAAATCCCAATGGCCATTTTAGTTGAAACCCGGAATCGAAGCAAGAGAATTAAGACCCAAATTGGAGTTTCAATTAGGAGACGGCAATTTTTGGACCCTTGGGGCCTTCTCGAGAGACAGGGTAAAGGGCAGAGCACAGAGCCTGACTTTTGAGGTTTAACTCGATCATTCCCTTCACCTTTTCTGATCTAATTTTGCTTTTTTGATTCTTTTTTTTTTAATCCTATTTTTCTTTCTCTCTATTTTTTTGTTATGTTTTTTTAATATCTGTTTAAATGGGTTGTTTCTGGATCGATAATAAATAAAAAGATCGATGCTTTTTTTTTATATATATATAGTAATTTTTGTATCTCTCGCAACTTCAATTGGTTGAGAAATTTTAGAACTTTACTTTTGTTTTCCGCTGGATGAAATTTTTGTTGAATTTTTTATTTTAGGGAAATTATACCTTCACTGTTAACTTTCAACTGGGAAGATTTGTTCCTTTATTGGATTAGATTAAATTAGTGGGTTAATCTAGGCTCTAGATGAACTGTTTATAACTGCTTGATCAAAGGCTGGACAGTTGACACCTGGCAATGGGACTATACATGTGAACATGGGTGTTCTAATGTTCTGCTTGTTGTTGTGGTGGTCGTCGTCGTGGTTATAATAGGTGGGGTTGGTTTGTTCTTAGGATTTGGACAAAATTTTCATTAAAGATTGGGAATTGTCTCCGTGTCCAAGAAGAGGGAATGGGATCCGAAGGGCCAAAGGCTTTTGTAGTTAATGTCACTGGATTCAAGAAGTTCCATGGCGTTGCTGAAAATCCTACAGAGACAATTGTTAACAATTTCAAGGGTTTCCTGGAAAAGAAAGGTTTGCCTCTTGGTGTCACTTTGGGAAGTTGCACCATACTTGAGACTGCTGGAGATGGTGCTCGAGCAAAGCTATACGAGGTCTTAGAATCTGGCATTGAAGCAAGGAATGCTGACAAGAATGAAAAAGTCGTGTGGGTCAGTTTTTGGTTATGCAACTTTTTTATATTCAATGAATTGCTACATTTTGACCCATATATGTTATAAACGTTCTCGCCTGTTTTTGATTTTAGACAATCTTGCTTGTTCATGACTTTTTTTTTTTAACATATCTGTGGTCATTGTAGTTAAACTGCGTTGTTTTGGGATCTATTACACTTGGTTTGCTTGTATTCTATCTGAGATTTGGGTATTTAAAAGATTAACTAATGTTATGCACTAATGAGCTTGGCACACCTAATGTAGTCCTGTTATACACCTGTTATTGATCATTCTAGGAAATTGGAATCTCCTGATTTCTACTCCTATGTCTATAACAGTTTGTGAGGAGCTTGATTTTGCAAAAGCATAAATCTGACTGTTCATTGGAACTCAATAGTGTGGGAACCTCATTCACTAGAATGCCATTTATGAGCTCAACACCCTAATATAGCCCTGTTATGTTCATGTTATTGATCATAATCATATTTGGAAATTGGAATCTAATGATATCTACTTCTATGTCTATCGCCTCTTGTGATGTGCTTGAAATGTTATTAAATAGTTGAGGAGGATATTGATTCTGCAGAAGCATATATTATACCAATGCTATTCTGTATTTCTGGATTGAGTTTTAGTGAATTTGAAGATGTTATCTTCAATGCTTTTTCAGCTTCACCTAGGGGTGAATAGTGGGGCAAAAAAATTTACCCTTGAGATGCAGGCAGTAAATGAAGCCACCTTCTGCTGTCCAGATGAGCTTGGTTGGCAACCTAAGGTTAATGTCTTTTCTTCTGCATGATGTGTTATTTTCTTGGAATTTTATAGTGGGGTCGTATCTCTTAGTGACAGATTACTTTCAAGTATCCCTGTAAAGTAGATTTTCTATTACGATTTTTTGATGTACTAAACTTTGTTTTGCCTCTTTAGCAACATCCTATAGTCCCGGAAGATGGAGGAATTTCCTGTGTAAGAGAGGTAATTTATGACCTTTGGTTGCGTGCCATTACGATAAAACTGGGTAACAACATTATGATGAATAGATAAATTTTTTATTTAACACAATTTCTGCTGAAAGTGTGTTATACTCAGGCAGAATTGTTCAGTGAAAAGATTTGCTAGTTTAATTTCAACATGTGCTATGTATTTGCTTCCTAGAGCATGCATTAACTTCTTTTTGTATGTTTTGCAAAAGACCTGTTGCTCAGTTGAGAAAATACTGAAGTTCATGAAGAATAAAGGCTACGATGTTGCAGTATCAGATGATGCAGGCCGCTTTGTATGCAACTATGTCTACTATCACTCTCTTCGGTTTGCAGAACAGAAAGGTCACAAGTCTCTGTTCGTCCATGTCCCTCTCTTTTCCAGAATTGACCAAGAAACCCAAATGAAATTTGTTGCCACCCTTTTGGACGCCATCCAAGCGACATGCTAATATCATTGTAATCCTGGTGCTTTTCAACTGAAATGTTTGTGTCAGGAGCTCCTCTTACATGTCTATTCAAGTAATGGGTGAAAAAGTGGGAAGAAAAGAAAATAATATGTACAAGATCTCAATTCTACTCTTTATCTATATATTACTATATTAGAACGTTTTAATAAAAATAGTTAGTAATCAATCATTTTTCTTCTAATCTTTAGAAGGAATGAATTTAGTGTGGATAAATTTTTTGAAAAAACATAATAATAAATAAATCAATCAAATAAAGTTAGTATGGATATGAAAAATGCATTATGTAAAGAGCAAAATGCATAGCATTTTTCTCAATCTTCCTAAATTGAGAATAATGAAATTTGTTTTCTTCTTTCACTTTCTTTTCATCTAAAATATTAAACAAGTAAAAATATAAACTATTATTTTTATTGAGTTGAATAATTTTTTTTATAATTTATCAAATAATTTTATTGATAAAAAATATTTATTTTAATAAAAAAATAATATTTTCATAATAAATAAAATTTATTATTATTATTTTAAATATTTAACTTTACTTGTAATTTCATAATAAGTTTCGTGATGGGAAACATTGCTGGCGGTGCAAGTTCGCCTCCGTATATGGTGCACAGTTCAACATAGTTTGGCGGCATAATCACAATTTCAAAGGCCAACGGTAATAAGACCAAAAAAAAAAAAGATGAACAATGCCAATCACTAGATTGCTGCCCCTTGTCCGAACCATAACAACCTCAACACCAAAGCACCTTCCCATAATATCATCGTCAAGCCCTCCACTTCTGTTGGAACCGTATTGTGAAGCCAATCCTCAGGAGGCCGTATACTACAAAAACAAGAAAGTTGACAGCTTGATCAAATCTGGATGCTTGATCGAAGCTCATCGTATATTCGACGAAATGCCAATCCGAGATGTGGTTACTTATAACTTGATGTTTTCTGGGAACGGTAGATATGGAAATCCAGAATATGCTCTTTATCTCTACTGGGAAATGGTTTCACAAGGTATGAGAGAAAGCCCGTCAACTTTTTCTTCTGTTTTAAGTATTTGTAGCCGTGCTGGTTTTTCTGGAGAAGGAATTCAAGTTCACTGCAGGGTTTTTAAGCTGGGATTGAATTCTAATTTGTTTGTTGGAAGTGCACTCGTTGGATTTTATATGCAAATGGGACTTGTTAATTTGGCTTTGCGCTTGTTTGATGAATTGCCTGAGAGAAATTTGGCAACGTGGAATTTGGTTTTACGTGGGTTTTGTGAAATTGGTTCGCTTGAGCAGTTGTTGGGATTGTATCGTGAAATGAAATTGGATGTTGTAGAGGGAAATGGACTTACTTTTAGCTATTTGATTCACGGATGTTGTAGTGGGGTGTCTTATGACGAAGGGAGGCAGATTCATTGCCATGTGATTAAAGTTGGATGGGTGATTTCGAATGTTTTTGTCGCTAATGCTTTGGTTGATTTCTATTCTGCTTGTTTCAGTTTAATTGACGCAGAAAAATCATTCAGTGCCATTCCAGTGGAGGATGTAATATCTTGGAATTCGATAGTGTCAGTGTATGCAGACAGTGATTTGTTAGTTGATTCAATGGAGTTGTTTCGTGCAATGCAAATTTTGGGAAAAAGGCCATCTGTTCGTTCATTTGTGGGGTTCTTGAATTTATCAAGTAGGACTGGGAATATTCTACTAGGGAATCAAATACATTGTTGTATCTTGAAGATGGGTTTTGACCATGGCAGTGTCTACGTACAATCAGCATTGATTGATATGTATGGTAAATGCAAAGACATCAAGAGTTCAGTATCTGTATATGAAAGTGTCCTGGAGAGAACATTGGAGTGCTGTAACTCATTAATGACCTCTTTGTTACATTGTGGCATTGTAGATGATGTGATTGAGATGTTTGGTATGATGATTGATGAGGAAATTGGGCTCGATGAGGTTACACTTTCCACAACTTTGAAAGCATTGTCAGTGTCAGCTTTAGCAAGCTTGTCCAGCTGCAGTTTGGTGCACTGTTGCATAATAAAGTCAGGCTTTGAATCTGATATTGCAGTTTCATGCTCCTTGATTGAAGCATATTCAAGATGTGGCAATGTTCAACTTTCACAACAAGTTTTTGATGCACTTCCTTCACCAAATGTTATCTGTTTCACATCAATAATCAATGGATATGCTCGGAATGGATTGGGAAGAAAATGCCTTGAGATGCTTGAAGCTATGGTCCAAAAAGGTTTGAAACCTGATAGAGTGACGTTCTTGTGTGCTTTAATTGGCTGCAGCCATTCTGGCTTGGTTGAAGAAGGAAGACTGGTTTTTGATTCAATGAAGTCTCTACATGGGATTTCTCCAGATAGGATGCATTTTTCCTGTATGGTTGATCTTTTGGGTCGGGCAGGCTTGCTGGATGAAGCTGAAGAGTTGCTACAAAACATGCCGGGCAGGGGTGACTGTGTGATGTGGAGCTCATTGCTGCGAAGTTCTAGGGAACACAAAAATGAAATGATGGGGAGAAGAGCAGCAAAAATATTGTTGGATCTCAATCCTGAACACTTTGCTGTATACTTGCAAATATCAAAATTTTATGCTGAGATTGGGGAATTTGAAACCTCAATGCAGGTCAGAGAGATTGGTATAGCAAGGAGGATAACATCAGAGATTGGTCACAGTTATATTGAAGTTAAAAATTTCCATTGCGATGGAAATCCATAAGTGGATTAAACTGTCTACCGATGCTGGAGCTTGAAATGGTTTAGACTTTAGAGTATCTCCGCCTGACTTGTTAATTCCTGTGTAGTTCTTTGATGGAATGGTTGCCTTGGCTTGAAGAATTTGGTCATGCAACAGAGACAGGACGTCTTTGTTGCTCTGTTTGGTCCAACAGGCTTGAAGAATTTTGGTCATCTGACAGACAGTAGGACAACAAAGAGAGCAGAGACCATGAAATTTGCCTGCAATGACAGTTCCATTCACCAACCTAGTCCTCCTGACCAACATCAACTTGGACAAAATCGGTGGGACAGCGAAGACTTGTTGCAATTCTCCACAAGATTTTGGATAGGGTAGTGTCCATCCTTCAACTGACTGCCTAGCATCCCATGACAAAGATTTCTTGTTACTGGTCCAATGCAAATTGTCAAAGGTTACAATGTTATAGATCAAACAGAAATTCCTGATATTGCAGAACCCAGCAGTGAGGATAGTGCTCACACTGAGCTTTGACTGTCTCCCTACAGATATTGAAATGACCTTTAACTGATAGTAGACTAAATTGGGTATGGAAGATGGGGAATGTAGGCATAAGGTGCCATTGGTAAATGTCTTGTGGGAATTGACAGGCGTTTTATTGATAAACCCACAAAGATAGAGTGAAAACAATGATCTCAGAATACAGTTGATACTAAAAGAAAATTTACAATTGAAATCAATGAGATTGATTAATATCTTTCTTTTCTTTCTCTCTTTTTTTATTTTTTTTTTATTTTTTTATACTTTTGTCTATGGGGAGTTACAAGATAAGTTAATTTTCTCTATTTTCATAAATTTGATAAAAATTTAAAATTTTAACTACTAACATGGTCTGTAAAAAATACCTTTCTTTTCTCTATATCTCTTTCAGGTTAGGATGAGATGGGCGTGAGAGCCTTGTTAACCTAGCTTAGAGCATGAGCTTTGAGACCAATTTGGCCCTTCAAAAGGCTGTCCATATATATTCACATATTTGGCACTGGCTGACTTGTTGCTTGAAATTAAACTTCAAATTTAAATTTATCAAATGTTAATATTGTGAAAAGAACGTTAAATTTATATATAAAAAAATTGTTTATAATTCTAATGCGCCTCTTAATGCTTCTTCCATGAGTTTAAAGTTTACATCTCAATTTCAAGAAGCAGGAAAAAGGACACAACCACTGTTGTTTTCTCTTTATGTCGAGAATTGACAAAGAAATTTCAATTTGTAGTACGACAGTTTGGGGAGCTTAGGAAGATAGTCGCTCAAAAATTCATGTCTATATTGAAGGCCAAGAATCAAACCGACTTATTATTGATATAGCCAAGACAAATACACCAGTCAAATCGTTTCTGTTGAAATTTTGGCATATTGACAAGTGACCATGCCATTCTATGTGTTACACAAATTTTTCTTTTTCCTTTGATTTAATATGCTATGCAATCTTTTGGAATCCTGGGAAAAGGACGATTGAGCAGGCCATTTTATGTGTAATACAATCTTCTTCTTCCTGTTCTTTCTTTCCCCCCCCCCTTTCCATTCAATAAAAAAAAAGCAGGAATGATGCTTCAAAGTGCCGACAATAAAGATTAAACTTGATTCACACTGCATGTTTAATTTTATTGAGCATTTTGATAAAAAATTAAAACTCATAATGGTATCTAATATTAAAAAAATAAAAATGTTTTAACTAATGAACCGCATAAGCTGTTTATGCGTAAAAAAGTAATATTAATTTAGATTACTTTTTAAATAAACAGTTGTTATTATATTACTTTTTGTTTTTTTTTCCTTTTCCAAATTGATTCATACTCGAACTCAAATTGGTGACGTCCAATTCAAGGAAAGCACGTAAGTTTGCCATATACCACAAAGAACCAATATGTTATCTATGAATTTTTTTTTTTTTCTAAAGCACAAATTAAAATTTACCTAAACTTTTCGTTTCCCATTGGTCACTATACTAAATTACATACATATATTTAATTTTATTGAATATTTTAACAAAAATTCAAACTTATAATCATATTATACAAATAAAACTGTCTAATCATTAAACTATAACAATTAATAGTATAATTTAGTTATATGCGTAACAATATGCACTAAACTATTTGGCCAACTTCATCATCTGCATCATCATTCCTAAACAATGTCTAGTGATAGGTGCGGCACAGAGGACAACAAAACTACAAGATACAGAGAGACCAAGGGGAGTTAGATGGTAGGCAGAGGAATTTAAATCAGAAGTTGCCATGCAAAGTGGTTGGAGAGAAGTAGATGTGGAGAGAGAAACTGCGTTACATGGGGATCTCAAAAGGTCTTGGGTAAAATAGGATTAGAGGACCTTTGGTTGGTGGAATTTAAACGTGAAGTAATGAGCATTCATGCGTGAAGCCAATGTGCTAATGTTCTAGGGACCATGATAACAACCCCTCCCCCCCAAGTAATTAATAAAATGTGATTGATATCTCTGTGCTCATTAAATCGTTTTCCTGAATTACTCGGAGTAAGCTAATCGAATTATGGGGCTAACCTAGGCAGCTAGGTGCAGGTCCAAAGTTTAAGAACCAAGGTTCAAGAAGATTAGACCCGTGGGGCCATTTCAAGTGGGTCCGAAGTCTGATTAGGGAAGTCCATACCATCCAGCCATGACGTACCCTTTTTGTTTTTTTTTGTTTTTTTTTTTTTCCTTCTTACACAGAAATAATAGATGATTAGAATGTTAGATATTTAAAAAATAAAAACAAAGGTCCAAAGATATTGCAGAGGGAGCAAATCCCTGAAGCTCTCATATTTGTAGGTCTAATAAGATAAAATTGGGAGTCGAACTCTCAATCACATGCCCTGGATAAGAGGGAATGGCCATCTCCGGCTAATAATTGCAATTAGGGGGTCCCAGTGAGCCATAATAAGAGCAGAACATTCCAACTTGCAAAATCAAGTTTACACGTATTTGCAGAGTGTAAAAAAAATGATACTATCGAAACATTCAAAATGCTGACAGGTCCTTTTTGTATTGTTTCTCTTCAGTCACAATTCAATTGTCAAGGCCATGTCCCTTGACGAGAAACCTCTACAAATGTGCATCAAGAAACACAGGTTGCATTGCATGCCAACTGCCAATTTACATTGAAAAAGACAACGTGAAAACATATATATATATAAACAAAGAAGCCCCCCCCCCCCCTCAAGTCTCCAAAACGAGATTTGATCCTTATGTTGATGCATACAATTTAGGTAGCTAAGCAATTTTGCATGAGTCGGGTTCCATTCACTTAGAACGAACTGCTCCTTACTCTACATTATAAAAATAAATAAAAGAAAAAGTGCAAAAGGCATAAAAATATATTATAAAAAAAACATAAATTTAATTAATTTTCAAGTACGGTGTGAAAGTTTCGTATTCTAAAATATATATATATATATATATATATATATATATATATATATTTATTTATTTATTTATACACAGCAAAGAAGGATTAATAATGTGAGATTGGGGAGATTAAGATTATATTAATCCGTGACATTTGCTTTGGATGGCTGGCTTGTTTTGTCCACGAACTTGAAACAAAAAGACAAGTAGGGTAGGGACAAAAAAATCGGTTTGTCTTTCTAAATTTAAGTAAGAATCGGCAAAGAAAAGAAATGCATTGCTTCCACACAAACGAAAGATTGTGGTTTCCTCCAACTGAAAATTCACATGCACAACATACAAACACAGCACAACGAAAAGCTTTCAAATGAGTAAGCCCAAGACCATTAGATGCATTTCTTCTCTGATATAATGCTTCACGTCTTCACATTCTAGAATGACCCTTTACTCTCTCTCTCTCTCTCTCTCTCTCTCTCTCTCTCTCTCTCTCTCTCTCTCTCTCTCTCTCTCTCTCTTTCTTTCTAAATATATTTTAATTATCTAAACACGAATTAATTAGCTCATGCGGACGTCAGATTAGAGTGTACATCTCTCGAATGCAAGTGGTTAATTTTTAGGATTTCATTAGTGCTAGAATGGGATCGGACCGGACCTTTTAAAAGCAACTCAATTGTGAATCTGTTTGACACTAACGTTGAATTTTGTTAGTGCGGTTGATCAATTGAACAAGTAGAACCACTTTTTAATTAGGTTTATCCTTAAATAACTGGAATTAATTAATTAACATTCACTTTAAACCGATGTTGATTAAAATTAATTACGGGCATGCATTCATTGTTAAAGACACCACCTTTCCTTCCTCACCTCAAAATTAATTCACATCAGCTACTGAGCTTGGCAACTGGTAGGTGGCAAATCACTATACAATATAATTATGCACCTCAGAAATACATATAAAATTTCATATTGCAGACCGATGCCCTTATTATAATATAAGTATTATGATGGGTTTCTTTGTCAGCACCATACCTGTCTGTGGCACAAAGATGATTGTTCCATGTTGAAGTTGACAAAATGGCAATTATAAGACAATGTATACATTGGAGAATTTAGCATCAATCAGGGTGGCTGGTTCAAGTAATCTGCACGAATCACTTATTTAGGCAATATATTCATATAGCCGAAGCTCTTCTTCTGATAAACAATTATGAAAATGTCAATCTGACTCGCGTCTATCCTGGGTTTGAAAAAACACTCGCATTCATGAAAAAATGCAATTTAGGAGGAGCCGGAGCCCATTTGGGACATATGCAATATTCACGAGAGGATCCAAAAAGCTTTCACGAGCATTTATAAATGCGCAAAAGGACGGCTTAAGAAGGTCATACACAATCATATGTTTCAGTCGAATGTTCAAATTTATTTTTCTAATCACGTAAGTCCACCTTGATGTCCACAATTAGTTGTCCAATATTGAAATTGAGGGGCCAAGATCCAAAAGCCAGATTATTTATTTTATTTATTATTATTTTATATTTGGATATAAAGGAAAAATTAAATAAAAATGATGGGGGCCAAATCAAGTTAATAAAATATGAAATGATTTCCAACTTCCGGGTTCATGCAACTACTATTTCTCGTCTATCAGTTTGGAATTATTACTCCAATTGTCTCCAATGTCGTCGCTAGTGCCGGCCAAGCTTCTTGGGACATATATGAAACTTCCTTATTTTAAAAACCCACAATGCATTTATTCGGATGAACCAAGAAGGAGAATTCCTAGGGTGATGAAATTCATGTCTTGACCAATTCAAAGATAATCGGAACAAGTCACTTATTAATCCTAAATTTTTATGATTTTTTTTTTTTTTCAATATAATCGAGTTATGTTTGGTTTTATAATTTGAGTTATATACCTTTAGTTTTTGTTTTTGTTTTATCGGAGTCTTTTTGTTTTTTCTTTTTTTTACACAAAATTTGAATATTTGGAGCATATTCTATTTAATCAAATATCTTGTTTTTTTTTTTTTAACGAATTGAATAAATTCCTTAAAAAGGAAAAATCACTCAAATAGAACAAAAAAAAAATATTAAAGGTTCAAGATTGAATTAACAGAGCAAGAAGTAAGAGAATTACATAGAAATAATTCGAAAAAAAAAAAAGAATTATGACTGATTTTGGGCTTACCCACCACAATAATTCAGATCATTTTGTAAGCACTGCATCACAAGAGTATAGAAGAAATTTAAACAACAGAATTCACTACTCCCATTATATGTGCATACATTTACACATAAGATTTATTTATCTATCTAAATTATCTATAATAAATTTGAGATTTATTTCAAATGATTGGTTAGATATGATAATGGTTTGAATTTAAGTTTTGAGTTGGTATTCAAGGGATAAAATATTTTTTTTTAAAAAAAAAATCTAAATTGATACAAAAGTTACAACTTTACGCAGATATAAATAATTTTTATATTATTTTATTTTTTTTTATATAATATAAAAGATTTATCATATAATAAAAATTTATATTTTTTATATCATTTAATCGAATTCACTAACTTTTAAATACAAGATCGGTTTGATGAGAAAAATCGAAAATCAATCCAACCAGTTAGAAATCAGAGAACCGGACCGGCGAACCGGTTCAATTTACCTCAGTTTGGTGATGTGGCGTCCTCTTAGTGCATGGGAGGGATCGAATTCCCATCACGTGGCTTTTAGCGTTAAAAACGAATATATGTTCGTTTTTATAAAAATCAACTAAGATATACATATTTATATTTTAAAGAAAATACATATGAAATGTTTTCTATTTTTCTTTTTAATTCAGACTATTTATTTATTGATGTTTTAATCTTTAAAAAATAAATTAATTTTAAGTAAAAATATATAAAATACAACGGTATTTTATTTTTAATTTATTTAAATTAAATTATTTATCTCGATCAATATATTATATTAATTTATGTGAATGTATATTAAATTATATTAAACTAATCTTAATTATTATTTTTATATAATATATTAATTAATTTTTTAATATTATTAAATGCTAAATAATTATTTGCATATAATTACATTTCTCTCTCATATATATACATATTTTATTTATTAATATAATATTTACATAAATATTAGTTTTTTTAATATCTTTTTATATTTAATATCAAATTTATTGATTCAACTTCAATTAAATTTTAAAATTTTAAATTTCTTGATTCAATGATTAATTCAATTTTTAAAACTTTCTTCTAAGGAAAGTTATTGAGAACGGCAAGAATGAAAATTCATAAGAGCTGACACGTTAATTATCTCATGAAATTATGTGACAACTTGTGAGGTAACAATTCCCTTTGAAATTCAGAAAATATTTCTTGTCCTTGACGGGGCATTACGCAGCATTGCCGGGATGGCAAATCTTTAGATCCACGATAAGGTTCCACTGCAGACTCGCACTCTTGCAGCTTTTGCAGTCTTGCAAACTAGTGCCAAATCAACACAAGCCACTAATTTTTATTAATAAAAAAAAATAAAACATAATGTATTCTCCCTAGGAAAAAAATAATAATAATCTGGACGCACGAGACAAGACTCTCATATCAAAAAAAAAACAAAAAACAAAAAACATTTAAGGGTGGGATAGTTACACATAATTTTTTATTTTTTATTTTTTTGAAAAAAAATGTTTTCATAGAATGAATGTGACTTGAAATTTTCAATGGAGTAACGAAGCTTTGTCCTTCATTCTCGTCATCTATCATAATCTAATTATATCCTTTGAGAAACGCGCAAGTAAATATGTAGTTCATTCACAGAAAATGACAAATCCCAAGTACCAGCAATTCATCATACAAGGATCCAAATTACTAGTTGCTAGAGATATTTGCATTTATTAGTTTTCAGAGAAAATTGAAGCTTTTCTCAACTTCTACTGGTTTTTGTGATGTGATCATTTATGTACAGAGACCAAACATGTGACTTGAAGAAAGCAACCATTTATCATTATTTTCTATTTCATTGATCGTATCGTATGTTGGGTCCTCGAGAACTTACAGAAGCCAGCATAATTGTGTACCGGATAATCATGAAGCAAAACCATGGGCAGTTATGGTGGTTTTTTTTTCTTCGTTTTTGAAGTCTCTGCATACTATGAAACTCAGGCACTACTAGGCCTGTGCCTTTTGGACTCGTTTTTTGAGACAGTCAAGTTTCGGTTTACATTTTAACCTTGCCTGGGCTCGTTAGGAAGTTGGAATTATTGCCTGACATGAAGAAAGAAGGCGGCATTGCAGGGCCTGAGGTTTCTAGCCATAGCTGGGAAGCTCAAGAGGACAAGGGAACAACAACTCTAGCCCGTGAACGCTGCATGTGATCATAAAAGAGCTGTTATAATCAGTGCCCCCCCCCCTCCTTGACCCACTCACGTGTGCCCTTTTGGCTTTTACCTGAATTTATGTGTCTCTTTTAAATTTGCCAAAATTTATTAGCCATGCCCATCAGAGAGGAATTCTGATAAATGTGGAGAAGGGACTACAAAGGCAACTATTGTGCAAAATGTGCAGCTTGGATGGCAATAGGAAGAGGAGCAAGGAGGATTTGTATATCTTTCATTTTGCTTCCTTTTCAATCCAACTTCTGATAACCATTTAGTCGGAGACCAAATTACACAAAGCTGAAAACTACCATCGCTTTAAACACCAAACGAGGGTTAAACCACAGAGGAACATGCAAAAATGGGAGGGACGTTAAGGCTACAAATATTAGACTATGGTAGGTGCATTTGGCATTTTGATTGGTTTGCCCTATTATGGCTTGGCATTTATTGATAATAATTGACGCTGGAAATGTTTGCCCGTACAATTGAGCGAGTCACATTCACTTAGAACATCATATTGACATATGTCATAAAAATAAAAATAAAAATAAAAAAGACCCTTTTGTTGAGCTGAATGAGTTGCAACCATAATTCATACAAAAGAAAGGGGAATAATTAATTGAAGCAAAAAAGAAAAAAAGAGAGAGAGAGAGAGAGAGAAAGAGAATGAATACTAGTACCTGGCGTTATCAAAGGATTCTGGGTAATATTTGCTTATGTCTGCAATAGTTTAATGAGTCCTTACTGCTCCTCCTATATAAACTTGAAGCATCAATTGTTTTTTTGGCAGTCTCAAGAAGCCCCATTGTTCTGTTCTCCCAACTCTTTCTCCTTTTCTCCCTCCCTCCCTTTCCCTCTCTCTCTCTCTCTCTCTCTCTCTCTCTCTGTGTTTCCCTGGTCTTCCCTCTGCCACATATAAGCTAAAACATGGGTGGCTTCAGTTTTAGAAGTTTCACATTTATGGTGTTCATTGCTTTTCTAGTATGGTCTTCGAGTTTGGATACCTGCATTGCTAGAAGAAGCAGGCATTGGAGGGGCAGCAGATATGCATCCTCTCTGTCTAAGAAGAAAGGAAAAAGTCATGGCAGCAATGGTTCCAACAACCACCATTCCAAAGGATCCAAACCAAAATCTCCACCTCGCCAAGCTCCCTTGCCTTCGCCTGCCGTAACTCCACCAAAAGAAGGGACAGCATCAGCAGTTTTCAACGTTCTTCGTTATGGCGCCAAGGGAAATGGCAAGACAGATGACACACAGGTTCCTCTCAAATTCTCTCTCTCTCTCTCTCTCTCTCTCTGTTTTTTTCTTTTAATTTTTTGTCCTCTGCTTAAATGCTCTTAAAGTGATTTACTAATCCGAAAAAAGTTTACCCTTAATTTGAGTTGATGGAAGTTACTACAGAAAAAAGGGAAGAAAATGTTATTGGAAATGACATCCTGATTATAGCCATGAACTTACTAATGTGTCATGACTGCACGTATCCTTGCTTGCTAGGTCGAGGGTATTCATGTAAACTGAACATGAACCTTCTTCTTTCTTTTTTTTCTTTTTTTCTTTTTAATTATTATTATTATTATTATTTTCATTTGGTTTGTAAAAAATAGGAATCAAATTATAAAACGTGAAACCAAGAGTTTCCGTGACTGGGGCACTAAAACATGTAGTTAGTAGCTCATTTTGTTTGTTTAGAACTATTGTTTCGATGCAGCACAAAATGAAGTAAATGCAATTCACAAGAAAGCAAGGTCATGAATATCGACTTAAAAGCATGCCAACTTATCATAGTTCATTCAATTCCACATTAATTCAACAAGCATCAGGGTGACGTAGTGCTACCAAGAAACAACCAAAACTACCATTCCCGTGAACCTGCTCTCAGCTTAAAAGTACGTTTCCCCAAGTTTAAAATACACAGTAGAAGAAAGTAGACGAAAAGCTGGAATTTATAAAGTATAACATGACGACAGAGGGAGAAACAAATTGTTTAAGATGGGGCCCACTATCCGAAAAATGAAGATTAAGGCTACTGTTCCGGGGGCGATTCCAACCGTAATTGTATTGCAGCTATGCACAAGCGAACGTCAACCACAGTTCACAATTCACAGCAATATATTTTCTTTTACCTTGTAACGGCGTTCATGTGCAACACAGGCATTCCAAGATGCATGGGCAGCAGCTTGTAAAGTCCGCTCATCAACGATGCTAATACCAGAAAAATATGTGTTCCTTGTGAGACCCATTTCCTTCTCTGGTCCAAACTGTCAACCGAATATTGTATTTCAGGTAAAAGCCAACAATCATTTATTTAGAAAACAAATGCCTGCTAACAATCTAGAGGAATTAAATATATATATATATATATATATATATATATAACTGATGAATTGAATTTTCCTCAGCTGGATGGCACAATTGTGGCTCCAACAGGCTCCGATGCCTGGGGCAGAGGCCTTTTACAATGGCTTCAATTCACAAAGCTTGTCGGAATTTCAATCCAGGGAAAAGGCACCATTGAGGGTAGCGGCTCGGTATGGTGGCAAGATGAACCCTTAGATGACGACGAAACAAAGCTCATTATCCCACTAAATCACACGGCAGAACAGCACCCTCCAATGCCGGTAATTATCTCGGCTAATTTGCACCAGGACAGCTACTGTCTTTTATGTTGTCTGCATCTGTATCATGTTATCCTCCTATACTTGTGGTGTAGGTGAGAGATGGACTGACCCATAAAATGCCAAGCATCAAGCCAACCGTAAGGATCAATTCAGAAAAATGTGACATTTCTTTTTGTATCCCTGCATCTGATCATGCTTTCCTAAAGCACGATCAAACATTATTTCTTTCCACAGGCACTAAGATTTTATGGAAGTTTCAACGTATCAGTCACGGGCATTACAATTCAAAACAGTCCACAGTGCCACCTTAAATTTGACAACTGCATCGGAGTGGTAGTACATGATATAAGCATCTCATCTCCTGGCAACAGCCCTAACACAGACGGAATCCACCTACAGAATTCCAAAGATGTCCTAGTCCACAGCAGTAACCTTGCTTGCGGTAATTATATTTCTTGCAGATAAGATAATTGTACCATTGCATTCAAGTGGACAAGGTGGGCATGGTTCAACTCGAATCTGACAAAAAAAAAATAGTAAGACTGGCAGATCCAGTCTCAACCTCAGAAATGAAGCTTGTGAACTCTTTCCACTGATATAATTGCCATCAAAACAGAACACATAACTTGAATGCCTGGCATAATCTTATCCTGTTAATTAACTTTTTCTTCAAACCTCAACAACCACTATTTGGTGTAGGATTTGAAAATAGAAATGGAAAGTTAGGAAGACAGAAACACATTTGCTGCTCTCTATTGGCTTCTCCTTTGTCTTCACACTCAACTAGCCTACTTATTTTAATAGCCTCGACAAGATTTTGTGTAAAATAAGAACAAACGTTATGAATGATCAGATGCACGAGTAAATAAAACAACCAGCTATCTAAACCTAGAAATAACTGCGTCCATATAACCAAAGGCCTATTTTATGTGGACTGCAAAGCAAGCAATAGAATGCTTGTTAAACTTCAAGGTGGAAATAGATTGCAGAGATGGAGATTCATATCTTGTACTCATGCCGAAACAAGCTTTTAACAATTTTTTTTTTTTTTTTTTTGGCAGGGGATGACTGTGTTTCTATACAAACAGGATGTACAAATGTATACATTCACAGCGTGAACTGTGGGCCGGGACATGGAATCAGCATCGGAAGCCTGGGAAAAGATAACACCAAAGCCTGTGTTTCAAACATCACAGTTCGAGATGTCATGATGCACAACACAATGACTGGTGTCAGAGTTAAAACATGGCAGGTATTTATCCCACCTGAACACCAATTACACATAAAATCTAATGCAACCACAACTTTGGTTGAAATTTGAATAGTTTGGGAAACTAGCTTTTGAAAAACAAGCCGCAATCCAAGCCACGAATGACAGTCAAAGAATAATAGACCAAGGTCAACATTTCTAGATTCAAACGTCTTCTAACAATTAATTTTCGTACTTAAAAAAGAATCACATGTAATATGCAAATTCTTTTTATTCATATGTTTCATCTCCGAGTGTTTCACAAGTTTCAACTTTCCTAGAAACAGAAACTACATTCTAGTTTACAGTTTGAACAGAGTCCAAGTTTTTCCAACAACTGAATGCAGTGTTTTCCGACATCATCTCCAAGTTAATAAATCAACGTTTGGATATTAGTGAATTTGTCAAAATTTTTATGCTCCCACGTCAACTTTATCATAGACTTTTGATGCAAAGCTATTACCTGTGGTTTTTACATATGATCTCAATGTCATATCTACAGGGCGGGTCAGGATCTGTGCAGGGAGTTTTGTTCTCCAACATTCAAGTTTCTGAGGTCCAGCTACCAATCATAATTGACCAATTCTATTGTGACAAAAGAAAATGCAAAAACCAAACATCAGCCGTCGCTCTCACAGGAATTAACTACGAAAGAATACGAGGAACATACACTGTCAAACCAGTGCACTTTGCCTGCAGTGACACCATGCCATGTATAGACATAAGTCTAAATACCATAGAATTGACACCACTGCGAGAAAGCTACCATATGTATGACCCTTTCTGCTGGCAGACATTCGGGGAGTTGAAAACTCCAACCACCCCTCCGATTGCATGTTTACAGATCGGCAAGCCATCAAGCGGCCGGCCTCAATCAGACAGAGATACATGTTGAACTTCACCCACTCAATAGATGGTGCTTTGACTTGCGAGGTTGGAATGACACCCAGACCCCCATCACACCATTTGCTTATGAAGTAAGATATTAGATTTATTTTTTCCTTATAGGAAACTCCATATAGGCATTCTTATCTAGCTGGGTTGTATTGAATCCAAGCTTATGATGATATAGTATATCATAGCATAGTTTAGTATTAATTTATTGTTGTTGATTGTTTGCTTGCCAGATTAGACGAGTGCTTGGTCGATGTATGTGCTATAAATAAAATTTATCAGCTTTCAACATTCCCTTTAAAGATTCATATTTTATTCTAGCCACCACTTGGCTGCATCCCTACTTATTTATCCATGCTTGATACCTGCAATAGAACAAAATGACGAAAATAAATTTTGGGATTAACGATTAACGCCTAAAAAAAATTTGAAAACTTGATGAGGTATCAACGACACACAAATCAAGAAGAGAGAGATTGCAATCCTACAAGTATTTTTGCAATATGCTTATACTAGTTTGGTTTTCCATTGTGAGTTTATATGGAAAACTCAATTAGCACAATTCGAAGTTTAACAATTGAGTTATTCTTCGTCATTGAATATTATACCCAAAAAATAGAAAAAGAAATTCTTCATCGTTGCATGGAGTTGAGCTTATGACTATGGTCGCTTGAAGGATGGCTTTTCTGTTTTAGGGAAATTTTGGGTCAAACTTTTACATGATGGAGACGATGCTCTAGCCTGGTGTAATCGTACGTCAATCAACACTGAGATTAAGCAATTTTAATGGATTCAAATTTTGATCCTTTTCGTGATACCGCTCCTGCGCCAGTTCAAGCACTTTGAAAGGCAGCATCGGCTTCAGTTGCATCAGAACTACTAAGTAATGCTGAAGATCAGTATGCTAACCCCTCGTCAACCAGCTTGAATACAGTAAAGTATGTTCAGCCAGTTGACACTGCAATTGATCATATGGTAGGTCTGCTTGGGGGTCAAGAACCCTTGGAAACCAATTATGTTAGAAAGATTTCTGGATCAGTAAGTTGCTTGGTCCAAGATGCTGAGATGCTATGCCCGCGGAGGTGGTAAACATTTGACAGCAAAAGTGACAAGATCCTAGCCTTTTGGTAAGAGAGTTTATAGGTGTTTTAATGATTGTTTTGTTCCAGAAAAGAGCTTCATCAATCCGATAAACAGCCCTGAAATTTCAGGAAGGTAAAACCTCTTTTTAATGTTTCTAATGCGGTAACTTGAGCTAGAAAAGGAGTACGGTGCTTCCTATGGGGGAGAATATGGTTATATTTACAGCTTCAGGAAAAGTTTCGGCTGCACTTGGATGGTGAGGCTAGCATACACTTTTCCAATATCTTATAAATAATAGCGTGAGTGCATTGTTCCCTCAAATGGTTGAGACCATTCAGACCAGGGAGTATGTTGGCTGGTACATTTTTTTGCAGTCTCTTCTTCCCACCAACACACTCATGCATACACACTTACATGTACATCTTTGAATTTTTTTGGTCACATTTGTGGACATGGTTTGACAGGCCAAATTTGACAACCCTTCATCAGTCTCCACCCTGTCTTATTTATTTAAACAACAAATTGAAGAATTGTAGAAGAAAAATGATTGTTTTGTGTAATAGTAAAGTTATTTTATTGTAATTAAAGGATCATAGATTTAAATAACAAAACGAAATTTTTATAAAAAGTAAAGTTAAAAAGATTGAGTATATCTAACTGTCCCTCAAACCTTACAACATGAAAATCTTGTGCATTGGAAATCCATGTATTGACG
Organism: Kandelia obovata; assembly: GCA_021464305.1. Lineage (NCBI taxonomy): Eukaryota > Viridiplantae > Streptophyta > Magnoliopsida > Malpighiales > Rhizophoraceae > Kandelia > Kandelia obovata. Next base: position 1,284,296 of record CM038488.1, read on the forward strand.
AATTGGAAATTTTGATTCTACAGCAGTGTTGTTCGCCATCATGGCAAAAAACCTATCGATCCCAAGAATTTGTGCAGAATGGCTGTGGTCTAATATGACTAGCTCTAATCGATTCCAGACGCAAGAATTGAATCTACAAGCCAGATGTTTTTGGCAGCCTCTGTGATTGGCAGGGGGTTGGTCCTTCGCACTGTCAAGAAGGGTGTTCGTTGGCTGACCTTTGTGCTAGTTAGTTTGGCATTCCCGCTGTGTTGGGGGCACAGTGGTGGAAGAGGACACTTTTGGCCAGGATCTCGTTCTTGAAAGATGTCAAGATGGAACACCCCTTTTGGTAAATAATAATTAAAGTTCAATGGTACAAGTGCATGTTTAAATTACATACCTAATCTCCATTTATATATATATTGAAAATTGGGTTGAAGCCGTACAATTTCAATCCCTGCGGGGCTTAATGTATAGCAAATCTGTTCCATCTCTCAGAGCAACACCAAACAGCCCGAACACAATCCTTACCTGGGGCCGGCCTTCAGCCCCCAACGAAGCATATATGCCACAAATTAAATAGCACGTGCAACATACATGATTTGCAGTTTAATTGGTTTTGAAAATGACAAGCCAGGATTGGAGAATAATTTCATTTTCTGTCACCTGGTGTCCTCGTTTTAGTGGTGGCTAAGGCCTAAGAGACTACATTTTGACACCTTTTAAAAATGCACGCGCACACACACACACACACACACATATATATCATATGGTCACTATTAATGAAAATTTATTATACACAACCACAATCTATTGTATTTAAAATTTAATAATTTAAAGTCAAGTAAAACACAATAAAAAGAATTTAAATTTATGTTGATAAAAGACAAAATACCCAAATTTAATGCTCAATTCTCAAAAAAAAAAAAAAAGTACAATAAAATTGTATTATTAAATATAATTAGGTATGAATAAATAGAAAGTGTAACTTTTGCGGGTTCGATTAATCACTTCATAAAAATTTCTGCTTTTCAAAAACATATTTACAACAATGACTAGCTTCATTTTTCTTTCTCTCAAGTTTTTTCTACAAAGAAAGAAATGACGTGGCACTATGCTATTGGGCTGTCTGCTTGCATAAAAGTCCGTCAACCGGAATCCACGACGATTCCCCTCTTGCTCCAATTGTTAAACGCCAGTCTCCATATTAGTCACTCGGTGACGCGGCAGTACCTGATTGGATCAAAATAACCCATGTACTGATGCATAGTTTCTGTCATTTTCATTCCATAATAACAGGGGCATTTTAGTCATTTCAAATACAATACCTCTTTTTAAATCTAAATATAACACAAGTATATTAATTTTTATATTTATAAATAAATAATAAATTAAGCATTACAATTTTTATTTATGTATTTTTGTAAAATATAATTATCATGTGGACCGAATTAACCCCATCCTTTCCTCCTATAAATATCCGCGTCCTCATTTCTAACCTGGCTTTACGCGTTGGTCTCAGGCTTCCCATCTCTCTCGTTGGTGTTCAAATTCAATTTTACCGATCGGATCCCTCTGCGAAAATCTCCATAAGAAGGTAAAATTGTGATGCTGACCTCTTTTGAATCTCGTTCCAGTTTTCGATTGGTGGAAAAGAGTATTTACAATTTTTTTTTATATTTGTTTTTGGTGTTTTTTAGGTGATTCGATCTTAGGTTTGGTCGTGTTTTTGCATGCGCTCTTTTTACTGTTTTTAAGGTTGAATGTTCAGGTTGTTGTCTTTTTCTTTCTTTTTCTGGTCTCAGATCTGGTCTTGATGCAATCCTATAATGGATATTATCGATTTCTGTTCATTGATTTTTTATAATCTTCTTTTTTTTTTTTTTAGCTTCAGATCTGTTCTTTTTGCTTATGTGCAGGTTCCAATTCTTGATTTAGGGTTCTTTGGTTAGAATCCTTGCCTTTGTGTGTGTTTTGTGGTGGGCGACTCTGATTGTTGGTTTAAATGTCTTGTGTGTAGGGATCGGATAGCGAGGAACGGAGAATGGGGTTGACATTTACTAAGCTTTTCAGCCGGCTTTTTGCCAAGAAGGAGATGCGAATTCTGATGGTGGGTCTCGATGCTGCTGGTAAGACCACCATTCTTTACAAGCTCAAGCTAGGAGAGATCGTCACCACCATTCCTACGATTGGTAAGTTCTTTTGTTTCAGCTTGTTTATGCAATCTAAGGCTAGCATCGTTTTTACTATGTTGGGGATATGAAGAATTGTCTTTAGCAGTGTATTTGGCTGCCGGTAGTATTGTTCACCACTACTTGGCATTCACATTATTCCTGAACCTGAATTGACATGAATTTGTAAAGTTTGTGGTGTTTGCATAATTTTAGATCAGCTATGAGTTTTGGAATTGGATTTCCATAAATTTATGATGGTCTCAATGTAAGGGGAAGGAGCTTCTAATTTGAAGAAAAGACAGCTCTGGTGGGTCCTAGTTTTTTTTTTTCCTCCCTATCTCCTTGTCATGAAGCGTTTATTCTTGTCTGCAGGTTTTAATGTGGAGACTGTTGAGTATAAAAACATTAGTTTCACTGTCTGGGATGTTGGTGGTCAAGACAAGGTATACAAATTTGACATACATTCCCTTCTTGTCCTTAGATCTGACTGGTCCTATCGTTTCATTGAGTTCAAATATAGTAACACTATTAAATTATGCCATCATGCTGAGGTTACCGTTGAATTTAAACACTTTGAATGGATTAATGTGAAGTTCTTTTGTTGTACAGATTCGTCCCTTGTGGAGGCACTACTTCCAGAACACTCAGGGTCTCATATTTGTGGTTGATAGCAATGATAGAGACCGTGTTGTTGAGGCCAGGGATGAATTGCACAGGATGTTGAATGAGGTATATCATTTAGTTAGTACATACAGATCTTGTTATTAGGAGGCAGTTATTGCATATATTCAAATGATATTGACCAGAGTAATAGGCAACAAGTTTGTGAATTATCCAAAACTGTTTGATGTACAAGTCAACTTTGCAGAAGAGCAACTTACATGAAGAGAATCAAAATTAATAGTTATTGAAATAGCGTATCTGGGATTCTTATTCTGATTTTAATTAGGGATAATGTGTGCTTTACTTATATGTTAATGATTAGTACTTTGCAAATGTACGATTGTTCCCTATGTAATTATGATGTGCTAGGAAAACTTAGGATGTTGTTATAAATCATGCTTGATATCTATCCTAATTCTTTTCTATTTCACTTCCTTACCTGTGGTTGTTCTATTATTTCACTTCTTGTCTCTGAGCTCAGCTAGGTAACTTTATTGGAAAAATCTTTGGATGCATCTAAGTGTAATTTTACTTGATGATCAAGGTGTAAGAAGGACCAAATTATTGAATTTTAACTGTCAAATGTTTCCAGGATGAGCTTCGAGATGCAGTGTTGCTTGTATTTGCTAACAAGCAGGATCTTCCAAATGCAATGAATGCTGCTGAGATCACTGATAAGCTTGGCCTTCATTCCCTACGCCAGCGTCACTGGTAGGCTTTCTTGCTTTATTATCTTTTGTATGTATCTTCTGGTGGGTCTTATATTCTTTGTGGTCTTTCAGGTACATTCAGAGCACCTGCGCAACCTCTGGTGAGGGGCTTTACGAGGGTTTGGATTGGCTGTCCAACAATATTGCTAACAAGGTAATAAACATACGCTTTAATCACTTTTGAATAGAGTATTGGACATAGATGATATATGCAGTACATACATGTACCACAAATTATAGTAGAGTGTAACTATTCAGTGTGCATTATGTTCTATATTTTTAAAATTAGTCAATAGTTCAGTGTTGGCAGTTCAGGAAAATTTAGCATTTTGGATTGTGGTTTTAGTTGTTAACATTTTTCATCTGTTTAAATTCTTGTTGGATTTTCACCAGAGGTTGAATGGTGAAGAGTTTTATAATTGGAAAGAAAGACAATGCATTGTCAAATATGACTGCGGTCTAGCTTTTGAAGCTCTCTCTTTTGGTTAACTTTTTTTCTTTTTATTTATACTTTCAGGCATAGATCAATTGAAGAGACATTTTGTGGATTGGCAATTCTGGATGCAGGGGTGGATATTATCTAGTGTTTACTTTTTTTTTTTTTTTTTTTTGAGACAATTTAAATTGTGCTTATGCCGTTTTCCCCTTTTGGGGGATGATCATCTTTTTTCCCCTCAGACATTTGATGAGTATATTGTAAAAGAATATGGTTGGATATATTTTGAGCATTTATTTGGGTTTGCCGCAGTGCCTTCAAGCTGTAATTGGACTTACTTTTCTTCCCAATCCTTGTGTGTATTTTTCTTACACTTTTCTTGCCATTGCTGCTTTCTGCAATTTTTTTCATGATTCAATCAAAGTGTGTAGCTGTGATGGATACGCTGCTTGCTGCAGTTTGTCGTGAGGTGTGCCATCAATTACACTGGTAATCTGATGCAGAAAACTTGATCTTGTGTAACCTAGATCAGGGCAGGGTTTGCATAAGGTAGTGAAACATCTGTTTGTAATGATCCCCTTCGGATCCCTTGTGAGTTAGCATAAACCGCACAGACGTCCGTGTTGCCACTTATACCTAAGAGGTTTGAGCCAAGTGTAGGAAACTGATGTATTGGATGCAGAAGTCCAAGTGCTTGACGATATAGACAAACCCTTTTACGTGCCCAACGGCAGCTTCTGTGCTGTGATGAATTGCATCTGGTAGAGGAGATAGAGCCATTCACCACACTGCGCTGGACAAGGTCAAATGGCCAGCTGCGGTGGTTCTCTTCCTCTCCTCCAGGAGAAGAAACAAAACTTCAAACATATGTACTCATTGAGGAGAAAATAAGATATTTATGAATTTAATATTATATTTTAATTTAAAATTTCAAAATATTAAATATATAAATTTTTATTATTTATATATTATTATTTTTAATATAAATTTTTTTGACATATATTTTATATATTAACACTTAAAATTTTATTATTAAATTTATTAACTACATAATTTACATATTTATACTTAAAATTTTAAATTCAAAATCCTTCTTTACTTTTCTTCAATTATATACCTTTTTCTCCTAAGTTATGTTAGAGAAAAAAAATTGAAAAAGAATAATTAAAAAAAAAAAATCTGCAAAGTGAACACAGGCACGCAACTCAAGACCGTTGGCAGTTGTGAAACTGAGAACTCATCGGTGAAAAACAAAAAATACAAAATATTATTATACAAAGGAAAAAAAAAACATAGAAAATTAAATAAGTAAAAATAAAATATAATGTCACACACCCGCCAAGGACTTGAAAGCTGAAAACAAAAACAAGAAACAAAGAAAAATTCTTGCATATTCTGTGTCTTCGTTCCTGTCTTGAGGGCATCGAGTTCACGCAATCACTTTCGTTGTTCCGACATAAAATTTCCAAATACGAGAATATATTGGTCCAGCGACTAAGTTTGGAGATAAGGAGGAAGAAGAAGAGGGGCAAATGGATCTAATGGAGGCTCAAAGAACAGAAGAAGGGAATCAGGGTCAAATATCCCATTTGGCCCTCGATATTGGAGGTGATCCTCAATCTCTCTCTCTCTCTCTCTCTCTCTCTCGCTTTTCTTTTTCTTTTCCAATTGGGAATTTTAACTATTTATTTCTATTTCCTTATTCAACTCGAAATTTCTGTGTCCAATTTTAGAGGTTTTATTATCTGGGGCTGATTTTTTCGTTCGTGTCAATTAGGAAGTTTCTTCAACTGTTTGTGTTTTTTTTCTGCTTTTATATGTTACTTCCGTTTCTGGTTCATGTTTGTTTTTGGCCTCTCTCTCTCTCTCTCTCTCTATCACACACACACACACAAATATGTATGTATGTACTATAATAAATTATATACATATATGTGCGTTTAACTATTTTTAGTGGGATTGTTACTGGTAAGTGGTAACTCATTGTTGAGGCACAACACTTGAAGTAAATGTATGTTTTGTTTGTAGCTGGTGCACATTTCATTGTTCCAGATTTTGTTTAAGCTACCCCAAGAAGTGAAAAGGGAGAAAAAGATTATTCATTGAGTTGTGTTAGTTTTATGCAACCTGTTCCAATGATAAGATCTGTGCTGCAGGGTCTCTAATAAAATTGGTATTTGTCTCAAGGAGTAATGAGAATTTTGATGACATAAAGGGGGAGAGGTCTCCAAATGAAAATGATAGTCTTGAAATTTCTAATTGCAATAGCGAGCATCCTGCCCTTGAAGGAAGGCTCCATTTTGCAAAGTTTGAGACAAGCAAGATAAACGATTGGATCGAGTTCATAAGCTCCAAGAAACTTCATGTAGCTTGTAAGTGCATGTTCTTTGCATTTGCTGTTCATCTTCTGCCTAAGTACTGGAATGATAGTTGAGAGGCTGTGTTTGAGATGCTGATATTGATTTTGGATAAATTAATCTTTCAGGCTTGTTTTCAATGCATTTGGGGGATCAACTGATTTATTGCAATTTACACTGTTGGACCTGTTGATTAATGTTGGCTACTTCTGTTGTTGACCTTTTCACGGAGTTTATGCTTAGCTTCTCTTATTAGTGGATGTGCTTCTTGAAAAATGCTGACAATTTGTTTTTAGCTTGTTGGCTATGGGCCACTTTAACATCACTGTGCATGTAATTCTTATTACACAAGAATTCATTGAAATTTTCCAGAGAAAATAAAACAGCTCACGTTTTTTACTGGAAAAGTAAACGTATTATATATTATTTAAAATGTACTTTATCATGATGTGTTTGAGTTCAATCAAGTATAACTTAGTTAACTGTTTATATGCAAATGCACGTTTTCAGTTTATTCATACATGTGGATTAACATGTTGACCCCATCACAAAATCATTATCAGTGCAACAAAATCTATTTGCAATATATTGGTGTGAGAGCGTTTTGCTGCCTAAAAGTGTATAGAACTTGTCTTAAGGCTACTACCCAATAGAGGATTGTGTTGAGAGTTGCTCCATGTGCAAGTTCCTTTTTCTGTAATTTTCTTTTGGCTACCTCTGTTTAAATGCTTATAAATGAAGTTGAACTCAGGTTTCCAGCATTACCAAGATCCTGTTGGCAATAAGAAATTTATAAAGGTAAGCATTATCAGGGTGTGCTTTTTAAAGATCTGCAGCATGTCCTTTTCTTTATATAGATTCTCTCAGCCAATGAATCAATGATACAAAAGGTCTCAAACAACTTGCACATTTGTTTACAATGGTAGCTTTAGTTTCTGTCCTGTGGTACGTGGTATGAAAATCTCTTAAATACTTACCATCCATTTGCAGGCCACAGGTGGTGGGGCCTACAAATTTGCTGATCTTTTCAAAGCAAAGCTTGGGATTACTCTTGACAAGGAAGATGAAATGGATTGTCTCGTCACAGGAGCAAATTTTTTGCTTAAGGTGAGGTCCTAATCCCCATCGATGTCTTTAATTTAGATATTATTAAATCATCTGTGGGGGTGCATCTTATACATATGACCTTGTTGGAATTCTCTTGAGCAATTGTATTGCACAAGGTGGTCGCAACTCCAGACTTTAATACATTTCAAGTCAAAATTCAAATCAGATTTTAAATTGTATATATTTATCATTCCAAGACATTTTATATGAAAATTCATATTACTACTATATGCAGTTCTTGGAAGCTATTGAATCACTGGAAGAATAAATTTTATATTGTGTTAATACTTAGCTGACTTTCTTAAGATTTCTTATGTATATTGAGTTATGAGGTTGATTTCGGTGAGTTTGTTCTAAGTTTTAATTTGTTTGAGATGTGGGATGAGGATTCTTTTTTTCTCAATATCTTCCCCAACCCAAAACAAATGCAGGTAACTCCCAGAAAGGGAATGGCTCAAAAGTTCAATTTTAGTTACTCCTCTATGATACAGGAATATGAGATGATAATGATGTAGGTGTATAACTCAACTAGATTTGGGCATATCAGATTTGAAAGTAGGTTATATTATATGCTGCCTCACTTTCCATCGTCAAACAATAGGAAAATTTTCCAATGTGTGGATGAACCCAGTGGTGGGTATGACAGTGCAGGTGAACATGGGCATGGTAGTACCATAAAAGTATAGTTTGTGCAAATTTTTCATAAATTTATTTATTCTTTTTCCTTATGTGGGAGCCTTGTGCATTGGGAGCTTCCTTTTTTCCTTGTTTACCAGCATTTACCATTGTGCTTTGAATAGGCCGTTCACCAGGAAGCTTTTATATACATGGATGGTCAAAAGGAATTTGTGCAGATTGACCACAATGATTTGTACCCCTATCTACTTGTTAATATTGGCTCTGGTGTTAGCATGATCAAGGTACTCTTCATCAATTCATTTTGCTTTATTTGCTGTTTTGCAACTTTAGTGTAAACCTTTATCCCATAATTAATTGTCAGCTTTTTGCCTTTGTATAGGTGGATGGAGATGGAAAATATGAGAGGGTTAGTGGAACCAGTGTAGGTGGTGGTACTTTTTGGGGTTTGGGAAGGCTACTAACAAAATGCAACAGGTTGTTTGGTTCTTTTCTTGTCTTTGCATAAATAAAACCCACATTAATACTTTTTATAGAGGAGGGACATGTCTTGTCATCTCAGTTTTGATGAGTTACTGGAGTTGAGCCATCAGGGAAATAACAGAGTGATAGACATGCTTGTCGGGGATATCTATGGTGGAACAGAGTATTCAAAGGTATCGATATGTCATTTGCTTACCAACCCAATGAAGTTTCCTATTCATATATCTGTGAGCATCAACATTAAATTGTCTTTCAGGATGTTTAACAGTCAAAATTTATTTCCAGCTTATAATGCTTAAATGTAATCAGTTTTGTTGATGATAGATTGGTTTGTCATCTACAACCATTGCTTCCAGCTTTGGAAAAGCAATTTCAGACAATAAAGAGCGCGAAGACTACAAACCTGAAGATGTTGCACGCTCTCTTCTAAGAATGATCTCAAATAACATTGGACAAGTATGTTTGGCTCAGGCAGATAGAGTTCTTGTATATAATTAGTTGATTATTGTGTTCTCAAAAGTAATGTATTAATACTATCGTAAACTCTTTGTGGAAAAGGGAGACTTGGTATTAACATCGTCACATGGTACCATGGCATGACTAAACTCTTTTGCCAAATCCTAGACCAGAAAGTGGTTGCATCATTAGTTTTTTGGTTCATGTTGACCTGCCTTTAAAAAACTTTTCTAGGAATTTATGATTGAAACCGTGTCTTCCTAGAAACTGGTTGCTGGAATTTATTTCATGTCATATAACTTCAATAAAATATTCCTGGGGATAATCCATCCCCTATAATGATGTCAAGGTCACCTTAAGAGGGACATAGAATGTGTGAGGGCTAGAAGTGGAGTTCAACCTTCAGTTAGTAGTGATTTTCTCTGCCTAAGATGACTTGCCCTTGGTAACTAATTTTGCTTTTAGGTATATGACATAATGTTAGTTAAGAGCTCCACTTCACCTAATTGCATACTGACCAAAACTAGTTAGACCATGAGCAGGGTTGCTGATTAATCATTGGACTAGTTTTGACCAAAAGGGTTATTGATATAACCTGGACTGGATATCACATAGGTTTTTAGTCTTTCCAGTTGGACTGATCTGTTCAGTCCAGGCGTGAAACATTGTACTGAGCGTTTTCTTTTCACTGAATTTCTCTGACTTTTGCTGCCTTGTCTGGATTAGTGTTGTCCTTAGTCTCAATTTCTTTCTCTATTCCCAGATCTCTTACTTGAATGCACTTCGATATGGACTCAAGCGGATTTTCTTTGGAGGATTCTTTATCAGGGGTCATGCCTATACCATGGACACAATTTCTGTTGCAGTGAATTTCTGGTAATTTACCCGGGAGTTCTTTATTGCTCTTCTCACCTTGAAAGTAAATTATGGATTTTGTTAGAAATTAAATTGTTCACATTATGAAGGTCAAAAGGTGAGGCCAAAGCAATGTTTTTGCGCCACGAAGGATTTCTTGGAGCTCTTGGTGCATTTATGAGTTATGAAAAGCACAGCACCGTTGACACCGCAGTTAATCAATCCATGCATCTCCCCGTAGGTGCATCCTACCCTGCAGATGAGAGTTTCAGCTCCCGAAACTGTGATTTTGGTGAAACTGAAAGTATTCAGTGCAATGCCTATGCTAATTAGTGTTTGCGGTGGCTTTCCTTCTGTGCTTGGGTACGGCTACGCTTGAACAAGAAAGAAGTTTGTGTACTTTCTGGTAAAATATTTATTTCTCATGACTGGCAAGTAAATAAAAAAAGCTGTAACACCAATGGTATTAAAGTACCATTGAACAAACGATAAGTAGAGTGTGGACTCTCTTAAGTAAACCTTCTTAGTCTGGCTAAATGTTTGTTTAGCATCTTTGCCTAGATTCCTTTGTAACTTAGTGCAGCATATTCCGTAATGGGTTTTATCGTATGAACACAAATTATCAGAACACAGGATACATACAAATAAGATGACATTATTATTACTGTTTATTACACATTTGTCATCTCTCTCGTTAATTGTAATTATGTTCTAAATGTGCAATTAAGTGTCACGATATTGCGACATCTTACTTTTTGTGAGAGCCCACTGCCAACCGCTTATATTGTGACAGACCCTGTACTCATTCCTTAGTGGTCTTGCTTTTTGAATTGCATTTTCAGGAGTTGGATGTACTTAAGCCTTCGATCCCTCAAATGCAATGGCATTTTCTCTCTACATGGTGAGTATTCTGGTTTTGAACCCAAAGTCGACTAAGGCACTTGCCCCCTGATTCCTTATTTTATTTTATTTTCTTTTGGGTTATCATCTTTTTAAGGGGGCTTGCCTGTTCCTGATGTACCCAAAACATCTCTCCAGAATAAACAAAAATGGGTAAATGAATTTGGCAATGCTTCAGCTCTGGCAGTTGGATTGTCTTCAGCTCATTTTAACTGGGATTATGCCATATCATAATGCAATGCAAAGCTTTTAGCCACTTTCAAATCGTCAAACTCTGGATGAATAATATCTTACTCCTGTCAAGCGGATTGTTTACTGTTGGTCATTCCTCTTACGAACCCTGCTTTTTCAGACACAATTCTGATTAACTCAAACTATATTTCTGGAGCTTGACTAATTTTGTCTCCAAGCCTGTTGCACTTGCCTTCTCAGTTCAATTTCCAATGCAGTTGACGATTCCCTTTCCTTGTTCAATTAAGTGTTGCTGGTTTTAAAAGCCATCCTAATCATCATAAATACTTCTCACTAAAGAAAATGTAGCCTTCTCATGAAGACTCAACTTTGCTGGAATTCAGAAGCTCCCATTTTTACAATATATGGAATGCACTTAAGAATTCAAGCCTCAGGCTGGCTTTCATTTCTCTCTTCTATTGGGAATCAACATGCTTTGCCCATTTCAATTCTGTCTTCACCGTTAAAGCCTAAAATGGCAACCACCATTATCTATCAACTACTGCTTCCCAGTAAATTATAAAATAAAATAAAAGACAGGTGGGTCGCCTGTTTAGATTGTTTGGAAATTAGTTAAATGTTCAACTACCGAGTCTCCACCTGGTTAGGATACAGTCCGACTCCATCCAACGGTGATAAGGGGGAACTGCTGTGTCCCATTTCGTTGTCGCCTACGATCTTTCCACGTGGAACTCTGCTGATCTCCCACGTGGAATATACGTTGGACCACCTTAAATAGACCCATTTTCTCTCTTCCCTCCTTCTGAAGATCAGACCAGAGGCTCGCAACTCGTTCCCGCCGGCGCCTGTGACTCTGAGTAAACTCGTTCTTTCTGCCCCTCTCCGTGGCTTCCATTTCCGGCAATACTTCTTCGGTCTGTTACTCTCCGCTTCCCACTTGTCGGACATCCGTATCCGCAGTATCCAATTGGTTTAGACCCGATAATCCGGATCTCTTCTCCCTCATGTACTGCGACAAGGATTTGATTCTAAGCTTAGGGTTAAGTTTGCTCCTCAATTTTCTCATCTTTGAATGCAATGCGGATCCGGGTCAGTCATGCCCGAGAACTAGCTCATACATCGGGTTCGAATCGGATTTCACGATGTTCCAGCACCAGCTGCGAGGGAGGCTGGCCATCATCGACGATTGCTCCTTTAGGGTTTCCCAATTTGACATGCTCTCCGGTGTCGACGTACGCTGGTGGGGCGCCATCGCGCTCGATTTCTCTAACATGACCGGCGGATTCATTGTTTCCGACAGCAAGCTCAACGAGACATACAAGAACGCCACTTTTGTTGTTCATTTGAGCAGGAATGCCACTTGGGATTCGATCCCAGTCCTCTCCGTGTGGGACCTACCGACCGCGTCGGACTTCGGTCACGTTGTGGTGGAAAATGTTTCGGCGTTGAGTCCCATTTTGGCTCCGTCCCCGTCTGCCAATGAGACAGAGGACGGCGGAAAAAGGATGAATCTGGGCAGTTCAAGTTCAGTTGTGCCAACACTGTTTGACAACTGCAAGGTTTTGTCTAAAGATTTTCGGGCAAGATGGACATTGAGTGTGGATGGGGGTTTTGTTGAGATAGGATTAGAGGCTGCTACTGGTGTCATGAATTACTTGGCATTTGGCTGGGCGAGTCCGGCTTCCACGTCTAATCTTATGATTGGTGCAGATGTTGCTGTGACGGGTGTCACGGAGGAGGGTTTGCCATTTGTTGACGATTTTTACATTACAGAGTACAGCGAGTGTAAGATAAACAAGTATGGCTTTGCTCAAGGGGTTTGCCCTGATAGCTTGTATGAACAAGGGTCGAGTCTGTTTACCCTGGTGAACAATACAGAATTGATTTATGGGCACAGGAAGGATGGGGTGACATTTGTTAGGTATAGGAGGCCTTTGGTTTCGATTGATAAAAAGTATGATTTGCCTGTGAATTATAGGGAAAACATGACTGTAATTTGGGCTTTGGGGTCACTGAGGCCCCCTGATTCTCTTCAGTCTTACTATCTGCCAGAAAATCATGGAGGGCCAAAATCAGTAACATATGGAAATCTGGTGTTTAATTTATCTCAGCAGGCTAATGATTGCTTAGGGCCCTTGGATGCAGCAGACAAGGAGGATCAGGACATAATTACTGCTAATGCAAATGTTCCCCTTCTTGTTACAAGTGGTCCTGCATTGCATTACCCTAATCCACCCCATCCTTCAAAGGTTTTGTACATTAATAAGAAGGAGGCTCCAGTTTTGAGAGTTGAAAGAGGTGTGCCAGTGAAATTTTCAGTGCAAGCTGGACATGATGTTGCATTGTACATTACATCAGATCTGCTTGGTGGGAATGCAACATTGAGAAATAGAACAGAGACTATTTATGCAGGAGGGCCTAAGGCTGAGGGTGTTGTAGCTAGTCCAATGGAGATGGTCTGGGAACCAGATAGGAATACTCCTGATCAAGTGCACTATCAGTCCTTGTATCAGCAGAAAATGGGATGGAGAGTTCAGGTGGTTGACGGGGGTTTATCTGATATGTACAACAACAGTGTTTTTTTGGATGACCAGCAAGTCACATTCTTTTGGACATTGTCAAAGGATTCTATATCTATTGCAGTTCGTAGTGAGAAAAAGTGTGGTTATATTGCTGTTGGATTTGGCTCTGGAATGGTGAATAGTTATGCTTATGTGGGCTGGGTTGATGGCAGTGGTCTTGGACATGTGAATGCATACTGGATTGATGGAAAGGATGCCTCAAGTATACATCCGACAAATGAAAACTTGACGTATGTAAGGTGCAAGTCAGAAAATGGTGTCATTACCTTTGAGTTTACAAGGCCCTACAAACCCTCATGCAGTCACAGCGACAGGATAGAATGTAAAAACATCATTGATCCCACAACCCCTCTCAAGGTTGTATGGGCAATGGGTACTAAATGGTCTAGCAAGCATCTGAATGAGAGAAACATGCATTCTGCTACTAGTCAAAGACCCATTCGTGTGATGCTGATGCGCGGTTCCGCAGAGGCTGAGCAAGATTTACGACCAGTATTGGCTGTACATGGGTTCATGATGTTCCTTGCTTGGGGCATTTTGCTTCCTGGTGGAATCTTAGCAGCCAGATACTTGAAGCATGTGGGCAAAGAGGGTGGCTGGTACCAAATTCATGTTTACTTGCAGTACTCTGGTTTGGCAATTGTTCTTCTCGGCCTTCTTTTTGCAGTGGCTGAGCTTCGAGGCTTCTATGTGAGCTCATTACATGTTAAGTTTGGGCTTACTGCGATAATTTTAGCTTGTATACAGCCAGTGAATGCTTCCATGAGGCCTGGGAAACCTGCTTATGGAGAGAAGATTTCCTCAAAAAGGCTTCTTTGGGAGTATTTGCATGTTATTGTTGGCCGGTGTGCCATAATTATTGGCATTGCCACAATTTTCACTGGAATTAAGCATTTGGGAGAAAGATATGGAAGTGAAAATGTTCATGGATACATCTTGGCATTAATTCTTTGGTTCTTGATTGCTGCATTCATTGTCATATATTTGGAATATCGAGAAAGAAATGAAAGGAGGGACATAACATACGTAAGAAGCAATTGGGTGTTGGGTATCGATGGGGAAGACGATTCTGCTGATCTCTTAAGCCCCACGAGGGCTTCTGCACAAAAGGATTCTCAACAAGCTGGACGAATGGAAGTTCAATTAGAGCCTTTGAACAGATAGATTTGTTCAATGCAGTGGTGAACGGTTCTCAAAAGCATGCATCTCTGCCAGTTTTGTGAAAACTTTTCGGTGGCACAGTGGATGGCAAGCCTCTCATTTGCTTCAACGGTTTTCTCTGATGTAACGTCTACTTGCTATTCATCATAGTCACCTGCAGCCATTCATTTATAGCTGCATCGTAATTACACTAGAATAGTATATTTTGTATATTTCATACTTCTTTTCACAAAGTCGAAGATTACACTGGTTACTTGAGGGGCAAAAAAAAAGAAAAGAAAAAGAAATCACGCTCTTTTTTCGTCCAGTGATTTGTAACTCTGGATTCTGGTATTTCATGAAATGAAATTCCAATCTTGTTCAAAAGCTATCTGGCAATCATGCTGGTATTATGGTTTATGATAAGTATGCAAGCAAGCTAAGACTAGCATTCTACATAGATAATTTGGCTGCTAGGATTGCTATTGACATTTCCATTGAACTTTTTTTTTTTTTTTTTTTTTTAAGTGTCTTCTTCATTTGTTGATGGAACCCTTGTCAGCTAAATTGACAGGACTTGGCACTGTTATTATACAACAATCTTCGAGAGTTTCTTCTTCACTTGTTAATGTCTCTTTTTCTGCGTGCATTTCACAAGTTATTATGGTTCAATAATGTCAATTGGACAAGAAAATCACAATTGACTGAAGAGGAATACTATTGCTTTAATCATAAAGAAAAAGCAACAAAATTCATGCACTAAAGTGGAAAAGCTCCTCTGAGCATCTCTGATTTATGTTCTAATGGTTTCCCGGCTCAACCAATGCGTAGAGAAATTTATAAATTAGATTAAATCTTTATATTTTATAAACGTGAACAATCATAGTAGCATGTATATATGTTAGTGCAGTAATGTAATCTACATGTTAGTTTTCTCGTGTTGTACTGTGTCCGCGAACTCAGTTCACAATCAAATTAAGATAGGCGACCTATGCAGAGACTTGGAAATTCGTTAAGAATTGCCCTCTCCAACCAAACTTTTAGTACTTTTGCGTATTTGATGCCAGGGACGTAGTGATTAAGCCATGTCATTGCTCCAATCATCAAAAGGACAATGATCAAGCTGTGTGTGAACAATTTGGCAGAATCCTACTTTGGAAAAAGGCAGGAATGAAGAAGACAGACAATCAAAAAGAGGGTGACCCCCACATGGCAATGTTAGACAGATGAGTTTGGGCACTTCAGGAGGGGAAAAAAGAGATGAAAAAAAAAAGAAACCAAGCAAAATGTTTTCATATTACACAGATCCCCGTGTTGACCTAATCACATACTTCGACTTTCTAAAGTTGCTGCCAGCCTGCAAATTGGACCAGAATTTCAAGTGGAGCGAGACAGAGACTATCCCGCTTAGATATTTCTCTCCTTTTTCTTATTGCTCTCTCTGTTACTGTGCTACTAACTTAAATTTTGCAACCAAAAATTAATAGGTGAACTTGGTCTAAAGATGGTAAGAAATGATACGACTTAGAATTTAAAAAAATCAATAATGCGAAACTTAAACTAAAATCAGTTAATTAAAAATTGAAATAAGTTAAAACTTGATGAAATTGATAATCCGTATACTAAAAATTAAAAAATGTTCAAAGACTCAAAAATAACTTTTCTGATATGAGAGAACCATTTGTCAATTCTATTAATATATTCATAGACTAAGACAAATCGAGTCGTTCACATCAACTTTTTAGTAAGACATAAAAAAATTTCATTTGTTGGTTATGATGAAGTTCATTTGAGAATTTTTCTATTAACATCAACGTATTGTTATCACCACTTACTTACCATGGCTTGTGTTCATGAACTGCGCCAGAGATCATCTCGTTCAATGATTAATTCAATTGTGAGTGCCGAGGTCAAAACAAGTCTTGTTGCTTTTTGTTTTTTTTGTTCTGTTTTTTTATGGGGTTTTGAGCTAGTGTGTATCTAAAGACACCAAAATCTTACTTTCTCTAAAAACAAAGCAAGTGCCGCTGCCCTTTGAATGCGGTAAAGAACACACAGAATATCTTTATTTCTCTCTTTATTAAAAGAATTAAAGAAATCTCATGCTTTAATTATTATTATTCTTTTTTTATTCTTTATTTTTATTTTTTTTGGCACATAGACATTATAGAAACCCAATTGCGCATAACCCCTTTCATGGGCAAATCCATTGCTTGTTCCAGGAGTTCCACCAAAGTCTCCCTTATTCTGCACTCAAAGAACAATAGTTTCAGACTCATATATTCCAACTAAAACCCAAATCTACATCTATTCTGATCAATTTTCTCAACAACTAAACAAAAAAGAAAAAAAAAATGTCTGTACAGATACAACCACAACCACAGATACAACAACAGCCACAACAGCAGCAGCAGCAGCCTGTTACTGTTTACCCCAAAACAGTAAATGGGGAGCAGCCACCCTCTCACCACTCGAATGAGTCGTTTGGGACGGTCTTTATAGTGCTTGCTGTTATCATTGTGATATCAGCAATTGCTTGCTGCCTCGGCAGGCTTTGCAATAGGCGGAAACAAAACATGCAGAAACCACCCAGTAGTAAGCAGAGCCAGCGGAAACACCACAACTCTCGTCCCAGGGAACGAGAAACAGACATCGAGTTCGGGTTTGAGAAGGGCTTCCCTGACGGCAGACCAGCTGGCCATCGTGGAGATCCCACTGGAGCGCAGAAGCCGCCGTCTGAGAATGGTCGTGTTAAAGGTGAAGGTATTCCCGCTCATAATGTTGGCGAGCCAAAGGCTGGCCAATTAGGATAAAAGCTTCTTTACATAGACGCATTCCATCTCGTGCCTTTCAGACAAAGACTCGCACTGCGCTATTATGACGGTTGGTTGTACATATGTATTTCTCCGAAAATTAAAATGTGCAAGTTAACAGTCATCATCTCGACAGTGCAATTGGGATGAAGTGTTTCTGTCTATTCATGTATGTTGTTGTTGTTGTTGTTGTTGTTATCTGTCGGCCGGACAATCTATCAAAGTGGGATTGATTTAGTTTTTCCCTTTCTTCCTCAATTTCTGTGCTTTGTTTAGCAGAAAAGTCCCGACTTGCAGCTTAATGTGTGCATGTAAGCTGCATCAATCTTCAATATTGCAACTATTTATATAAGGTATCGTATGTCAAAGATGAATCCTGATATAATAGTAAGTTTGCAAGTTTGAACAATTAATGATTGATATATAGCCTAGTCAGTCGTCCAACATTATCTTTTCTAAGACTTATTCTAGTACATGTAAACCTCAATCTTTCACATTCCCACAACTTTTGTCTAACCATCCAAAATAGAACAATTTCTCAATGTTGCATGATTTGCTACAGCTCATGTTGATGGGTTTGTTTAATTATATCAATTTCTGCTACCAGCCCTTGAAGTCCCGACCTTAGCAAGCACCATCAATGGGTTGTCATCAAGGCCATAGGAGGTTGGGCATCAATGGGTTGTCATCAAGGCCATAGGAGGTTGGGCAAAGAATTCAACTCTCATGACAGAGGAAAAGGCCAATGATTGTGGGCCGAATCCCAACCCATAAAAAACTTTATGTAGCTGAGTTAGCACATAGACTAGGCCCAGATTAGATCCAAGGTTAACCCAGCCCTTCAGCCCACCGCCGTAGCTCCAGCCTTCTACAAAACCCAATTTTCTTCACTTACCCCTGCCAAGCCCAGCTATCTTCGGCTAGACGACACTTCTTACATGGGGTAAACATAGGCTTCATTTCGCGTTCGGTCCATTGCAATAAATAGTTAATAAAACACATAATCCTAACAAGACAGGTATCTCAGGAATATCCCAGTTATTAAAAAATTTTAATTTTTATTTAGAGATTATAAAGTTTTAATTTTAGAAATAAAAATTTAATGTTTATGAAAATCGATAGAATTAATCATAATTTAATAATTTTTTAATTAAAAAACAAAAACAATAAATAAAAAGACAATAACTTGAAAATCAAAATGAATAATTTAGGATTATTATGAATTTAAATTATTATTATTTTTCAACTAAAAAGTGAAAAAAATATTAAAGAAAAAGGAAAAAATATCGTGTAGTTAAATATATATTTTTAAATTTAAATTCTTTTCAATATATTTTATATTTTAGTTAGGAGATACGAAAATGAAATTATGTTAATAATATGTAAAGTTATATTGAAGAAAGATTACTCGTTATAAAAGAAAATTGATAAAAGTAGCATTATGTTTTTTTATAAATAAGTAAATAAATAATAATATCATTATGTATAGGAAGAAATTAAAACTTTGTTTAACCAAGTAACCGAATTTAACTGCAAACAGTAGACTCAAATAATACAACCAGAGGAGTGAGGGGCACCCATCGGCTATGAGTTTTTGTTTCTTTGATCAAGCAAATCATTAGCCACTCTCCATTTCCATGCTTTTATTTTATTGACTTGCGGTTACAGGGCATGTGTGGTTTTCTTTGTTGTTCCCAAGAAAGAACAAGAGAGAGAAAGAAGAGAGAAAATGAGAGAGAGAGAGAGAGAGAGAAATTGGGGGGGGGGGAGGGGGAGGGGGAGGGGGAGGGGGGAGTGTATCTTGCTACTGACTATTGTAACTCATAGCCGTGCCAGTGCCAACATTTAGTTACATATACAAGCATTCCTCCACCCCAAAGACTAAAAGCTTGAAATTTGATTTTATTAAAAAAATTAATTATCAACATAATCCAAGTTGTTTATTATTGTTTTTTCACCTCCCATATCATAAAAAAAAAAAAATCACTCACACACACTAGTTATAATGAAAATTAGTGTCAATGAAAACTTTTTTTTAAAAAAAAAACCTTTATTTTTTATTTGAAAAAAATGTCAAATTTAGTCCAATAGCCTGAAACTCAATGTTGTAACCTTTACTTTTTTTTTTTCTTTTTGGGGAAAATCCAAAATTGCCTGATATATATTACAATTCACTATGTGATAACTTACCATCCTTATTTTAATTTCTGATCCACCATAGGACCCTATCATGATCACTAATCTCAATTAACATAATAAACAATCAACAATAAAATTTTAATCTCAAATTTAATTTTGTTTTGTTATGAACTTATTATTGTTATGTGATCCAGGAAGAAAAACAATATTAATATCTGGGACGTGAAATGGACTTTGCTTTAAAGGTGAGTAGCCAAAGAAATCTCCCACAAAAGTTAGAAACTTGGATGATTATGGTGCATTTTGCTTTTATGGGTACGTTTCCACGAGAGAGCTTATGATTATGAACCATTCAATGGGCCTTTTTTTTTGGGGGGGGGGGGAAAGGGTGCTAATTTCGGTTAGCCAGTCAGAAAACTGTCTCTGCCATGGTTCAGATTCCTCCCTGTCGCAGATTTGGTGCTGCTTGGGAATGATCCTGTCCTTGTCTATTAGTAATAAAAAAATGTCAAGAAAACATGAAAAATCAACGTAAAAATAAACATAAATCTATAATTACTTACAATTTAATTATTATGTATATAAAAATTGTATTAAATACAACTAATTATTAATTATTGTGATTATGTATTTTGCAGTTTTGCATCAATTTTGGTGTCTTCATAATACAACTAAATACTATATATATATATAAAAAAAGGTGGTCTAATCTGTTGGCTCTTTATTGTTGCCATGTTAGAAGGAGACATGAAAACTATTTTTGTTGTTTCCATACGAGTATATAAACCCAACAGAAAGAGAGAGAGGCTTGTTGGGAAAGGAGAAGACAATGAGAGAATTTGAGAGAGCAGTCAAGTGGCTTAGACCCCTTGTGGACTCCAAGGCTTGGGACTACTGTGTTGTTTGGAAGTTGGGTGATGACCCTTCAAGGTGCATATTTGACACCTAGAAATCTTGTTGCTCTTTCCCTTTTCACTTTATTTTGGTTTTAACCAAATGGGTTCTCAGTTTTGTTCTGATTAAGGTTGTTTACATTTCCATTGTTTGTTGATTTTGAAGGTTTATTGAGTGGATGGGTTGCTGTTGCACTGGCGCTGGTGGTGATGGCGGTGAGTGTCAGCATGGAATGGTGAAGGAGGAGAAAGGAGAAGGCAAGCATTTGGCTACTTTTTGCAGAGATGGCTACGTTCAGCATCCAGTCAGGACCAAAGCTTGCGAGGCTCTAGCCCAATTGCCTACTTTTATGCCTCTGTATTCTGGGTACCCTACTCTCTCTTTGTCAATAATTTTGATCTAATGTTGATCCGGGAGAGAAAAAAAAAAAAGCCTGACTTTAATGCAGTATTCATGGAGAGGTGGTGATATCAAGTCAATCGCAGTGGCTTATAATCCATGCCAGCGCCCTGGACTCTAATGCCTCTCTTGTTGGTTCTTGATTTCCTTCTCTCTCTCTTGTTTATGTATTGTTGGTTTCAATAAAAAAATTGCTCATAGAAGATAAAATGCTTTCACAGAGTTTTTTTTGTTTTTTTTTTTACTTTGAGGGTGAGGCCTTAAGTGTTATAGGAAACAATGAAATTCTGTGTGTCTGTTAGTGTATGACTTTTTCATGATGATTAGAAATCTAATATAGCCCCAATCCTGAGACTGTTTGTTTATCATACATGGAAGGATCCATGCTATTTAGCCCTACTGAATCAGGTAAGTTTCTGGAAACTCAATCAGGCTAAATAGCGTTACTCTACCTGAAATCGTTCCCAGGAAATTAAACTATTGTACATACCTCTAAATCCATGCTTAAGTGCTTGATTGGTAAACCAGGTTCAGTAATACCGATGAGGTATTGCATTGTAGAAACTGCAATTGAAGTGAAAAAAGCTTATTAGAATCAGACCTCGTATGCTATCCAACATATTACTTTGGAATTTGGTTAATTCTGCATTTTCTGTGATTGACTTGAGAAATGTTATGTTGCAGGGCTCAGTTGGAACACGGGTTCTGATCCCAGTATCTGGTGGAATTATTGAGCTCTTTGCAGCAAAACATGTAAGATTTATTTGGCCTTTCTCCTAGTTATTTTTTATTATGTTGATTGGGACCTTCTTCTGAAGATATTGCTCGTTTTTCTCAGGTAGAAGAAGATAGGAACATAATTGAGTTGATTCAAAGTCAGGGTGCATTTGGGAGACAGGAAGACATGATTCCACTAGGCTACTCCAATGTGAATCTCACGAATCATGAGCTTGATCCACTTTTTGAAGAGAACTTGCAAAGCTTGCCACTTTCTTGCCACTTAGTTCCTCGGATTCGGGTCCTTCCACCATTAACTAACCCTGATGGTTATAAGAGCTTTGAAGGATCATCCAGCAGCTCAAATCCTTCAAATGAGCATTTGCTGTTTGATATATATCCTGGTCACATATCTCAAAATGAACATTTCAAGCAGTTGCTTTGCAAATCTTCTGTGTCAAGAAAAACTAAGCACAATAACACCTCTTTGAAGGAACAAGGGGGCAAGTACAAATCAAAGAATCTTATCACAGAGAGGAACCGGAGAACTAGAATAAGAGACGGGCTTCATGCTCTACGTGCTCTAGTTCCAAAGATATCTAAGGTGAAGATGGTTTTACTTGTATCTGAAGCACAATCAGAGCAATATTTTTCTTCCTTCCTATTTGAACAGGTTTGGATATGACCACTTTGATGCTCACTACACATGGATACCTGTAGATGGATAAAGCCTCTATTCTCGGAGACGCAATTAATTACATAAGCGAGCTACAGGAGGAGGCGAACAAACTAAAGGATGAGCTCAAGGGAATTGAGGAACAAGACTGCAGGGAAACCAACCCAGAAATAGAATCAAAGACTTCGAAGTTAAAGGCATTACACCAATGTAGCAGCCACCTGACCCTTACAAACTATAACCAAGATTTCTGTGGGTTCAGAGAAAACAGAAAGTGTGAGGTATAAATAGCTTTATTATTACTCTTCTTAAGCTTACTGTGGTACCATTGTAATGCTAAGAGATACAAGTCATCTAATTTTGGAACGTTTCAATAATTGTTTTATGTCCTACGTTGGTCACAGGTGCAGCTAGAAGTGAACCAGGTTGGCAAGAGATATTTTCTAGTTAAGTTATTTTGTGAGTCGAAGAGAGGAGGTTTTGGAAAGTTAATGGAAGCTCTAAATTCTATTGGGATTCAAGTTCTTGACGCCAATATCACCACATTTAATGGGAAAGTCCTCAACATTCTCAAAGTTGAGGTAAGATTTTATATCGTGAGTTTACTAGTCCTTTGCAAACTAACTTGGGACCAAGTTCCACAGAAATTCAGTTTGTTTAGTTTGCTTTATACCATTCAAGAAGCACAATTTGGATTCAACTGTGAAAATTATCAGTCAAAATATATACATAAAAACTCCTGCATGAATCACAGGCACCATCTAGGTAGTCCAGCCAGATGCTTCATGAATGCAAAGGGCTTTCCTGGTCAACCTGCCTCTCCACTGGAAAATCTTTCTATGCATGTACTGTCTATTCTCTTGTTCTGATGTATACTTATTTGTGTTTATACCAGGCCAGAGAAGGATGTTCAACCAAAGAAATTGAAAGAGTCATTGATCGAGCTGAGACAGCATAAAAATTCAGACTATACATATTCCAATGCTAACGCAGGGTCCAGGGGACACTATTTGACCTTCAGAAACTGAATACAGCTCCTCCATTCATCAATTTTTCTTTAGGTCATTGCGTTAGTTAATACAACAGCAAAGAGGTAATATCAGTGTCAAAAGATGGAAACTGCCTATCAACATGATATCTTGTTGTTTTCCCACATTTTACTATGGCTTCTTTTATCAAAAGAATTGTCCTAAACTAAGATCTCTGTTGTAATTTTGCTTTACTTACAAAACAATATTGAGGTCCCTTTGCGGTCTTCCATGAGCAGATCAATAATAGTTGTTGCAATTGATGCTAATAGTAAAATGAGATAGTACTAGCAAAAAGTGTACAAGGATGGAGTCTTTATAGACAGGTAACCAACGAAGGCATGGGGATTATACAAAAAATTCACTTCACAACCAGGGTTTTCTCAGAGGAAGTATATCCAACTCAAAATTGAATCCATTTTGCTCCACCATCACCAGGACACAATTTCTGATTTTGATCATGCCAAGAAAGAAGACAAACAATGAAAGTTCAACAACCTGAGTGAGACACATTTGACAGACTTCCTCCAATTGCTCACCAGAATTCACTGCTCAGCTCAGTCAGTTTTCACAGCAAAAGAAACAAAAAGCTCTACAGCCGATCAGTTCAAACCATTTCAAGTGCAGAGTTTATTTTGGTAGTTTCTTTTGAGAGGACCTGAAGGAGCTACATTTTCCTGATAATTTCAAGAACGTCTGTGGTGTTACTGTGTCATCTTCATTTAAAATGAAGGCCGCTGTAGTGGCTTTGGCCCCCACCATGTCTGTGATCACCAACAGGTTGGTTCATTGCTCGAGTTTCTGACTCGCTGCTCATGGATTCTCCGCTGTAGGTGTTAAAATCTAAGTTTTCTTTGCTTCCCAGTGCCATCCTTCTAAATTGCATAATTTCTTGATTGTATACACCAGAATCATATACCGTGCTCTGACCATATTTCACACCATTTGAGAGATCAGAAATTTCACTTTCGCAGTCCAATGCTCTGACGACCTAAACCAGTGTGAAAAAGAGAGTTTATTTTTCAGGCTAAAACTATTGTTTAACAAAGAAAATAATAACTGTACTCAATAGCATAAGGCAGTTAATTTATCCTCATTTTAAGTCAAAAACTAAGATATGATTCCCAGAAAGGCCAGAATCAATAATTGATGTCTGTTCAACATCACCTG
This sequence comes from Kandelia obovata, assembly GCA_021464305.1. Lineage (NCBI taxonomy): Eukaryota > Viridiplantae > Streptophyta > Magnoliopsida > Malpighiales > Rhizophoraceae > Kandelia > Kandelia obovata. The sequence continues at coordinate 1,308,805 of CM038488.1, forward strand.
CACCATTCTGGGCCGTTTTGGAGCAGAATGGCGAACACAAGCAACAGCTGTCTCTACCATTCTAAACATTTCACTCTCTACATAGTGCTTTTCTAGCTGGGGATCAACTACTTCGCTAAGATCACCAGTTTCAACAGCACGAACAAGGTGTGGACGAGCCTGCCAGAATCATAAACACATACTTCAATTGTGAATGAAATTGATCATTCAGATTCCAAAATTTTCAGGCATTGTTCTTTTGCATTTCTGTTGCTAGGTGCCGAAGAAGAAAAGTACAATAAATGAAGAGTACTCTTAACTAAAAGCATACTTGACCTCAAACCGAGCAGATCATGACATGCTAGAAATTCTACCTTCTTAATTAATATCTCCCATTGCCACAGAATTTTGCATGCAAAACTTTGATATTGTCTAAAAGGTAGGTCTGTTCTAAACAATAACTAAATAAAAAAGGAAGTATGCGAGCTATTTTTCACAATATGGATATTGAATAGAAGTAATTTAGCCATTCTTTTTCATTGAGTTTTCCCTGAAGTAGAAAACCAATCTATCTTGTTCTGGTGCGGGCTTGTTGCTAAGCACAGTTATCCAAGAGGCCTATGCGACTTAAGATTTGCCTCAGTCGAGAAATTTAGAGGACAGGAATAATTTAGAAAGTTAAGACTCATTAAGATGCTAAGGCATGCATTTCAACAATAAGCCAGATTGGAGAAAAGAAAATTAAGAAAAGTATGTGCTTCAAAGACAAATTCATACCCATTCAACCAAACTTTCATCTCCCAAAGGCTGTGTTGGATCAACTGGTTTGCGCCCAGTTATTAGCTCTAGAAGCACAACTCCAAATGAAAATACGTCAGATCTATCTGTTAGTTTTCCACTTGACGCATACTCTGGTGCCAGGTACCTGTATCCAAACTCAACATTGATAAAGGCAAATGGTACATATACGTAACAGTGTAGGTACATAAATTACAAATGCCAATCCATAATTATAGGAAACTTGAAACTTTGAAGTTGAAATCTAAGCTGTACATTATACCAAAATATTCTTTGTCACTACAGTGTGTTTCAACCATTGGATAACAACAGTTATATGAAAATTAGTCACTTGAATGAGATCCACTGGGGATTCTGCAGTAAAAGTTCCATTGGAGGCATAAACTTCAGCGACTTAGTGGGCCAAAACACCATGAAAGGATACCGGGAAGGGGAATCTAAATAGAATGTAACATCGGACATCCAATCTAAGTACTGCAACAATCAAACCTACCCAAATGTGCCCATGACTCGAGTTGATACATGGGTCTGAGCGGTATCATTCAGTCTAGCAAGCCCAAAGTCTGCAACCTGCAGTTCGAGCAGTAACAGTAATCATAAGGCAGGACTACAGATTATGCTCGATAATGGTACAATAAAATAGATGATAATGGAATCAATTTATATTAAGACTTTCTAAGAAGATTCACTCGTTCCATTGCACTACATTCCATAACAATCTACCGAACATCTCGTTTAAAGATTTTCCATTTTGAGCGCAACATGAAGTAGAAGATTGTCACAGAGAATATGAAATACTTGCCTGAGCTTCAAAATCATCATCCAACAAAATGTTTGCTGATTTAATATCTCTATGAATAATTTTTGGATGACCTACAAATAGATCATGCAAAGTAAAAGCATGTCAATGGGGCTCCCCTTTTACATATTTGACTGAAATCAGCACGAACAGTAAAATCTACTAGATTCTAGACAGATTACACAACAAGAAAAAATATAATCAGAGTATTCAAAAAGAAAAATTAACTTGCTGACTTACTTATGAACAATGTATTAACACACACACACACGGATATCTAATCAGAACGGATGAAGAAGTACGTACAGTCTTCATGTAAATATGCCAAACCCTTTGCAGAACCTATGGCAATTTTGAGCCTTTTGGGCCAATCCAACACTTGCGATCCCTTTGCTGTTGGCAAAAAGCAGCTTCATATTTAGTTCATATGAAAGAAACTTTTTTGTATGCAATCAGAGGAGGACGGGGGAAGATTCACCCACCGTGCAAATGATGCTCTAGTGTTTTGTTGGGAACAAATTCATAGATGAGCAAGCGTTGACGGTCTGATATGGAATAGCCCACCAAAGAGACCAAATGTCGATGATGAACCCGACTAATTATCTCAACTTCAGCCTTAAATTCTCTGTCCCCTTGTCCACTGCCTGCCTTGAGCTGCTTCACAGCCACCACTCTCCCATCTGGCATCAACCCTTTGTAAACACATCCAAATCCACCCTCACCAATAATGTTTTGACGAGCGAATCCATTAGTCATTTCCATCACCTCATCATGAGAGAAAAAGCTCTTAGAACTACTTATAACGCCAGATTCTCGCCCCCCATTATACAAATTACCCATTTGACTGCCAAAACTATCTTCAAGGGCCACTGAACGTGGAGGTTGGGAACCATAGGAGTGATTCGCTGGACCAGAAAATCCCACAGGGTGTTGCGTCTGTCCGAAATAGAATCCATCTGCATTAGCAAAACAACAAATAAGCACAAATAATGTCATGAGATATTCAGCAATGTGAAGCCTGAAATCAATCACATAATATTTTACCTGTATTTACAGTAAAACTATTGGGTGGCATGTAGTGGGAAGCATAAGGCTTCTGTCTTTTCCTCCTTCCTCTAACAACAAAGAATAGTGCAATTAATCCAAGAAGTACCGCAGCTGCAACAATGCCACCAGCCACAACCCTGGTCGAGCTATTTCCACCAACTTCTGCAGGGGAAGTGTTGGAAATGTTCGAACTCTTTGCATTACTGGAGGCCGAGGAAGAATGGCCAGATGTTGAGCCTCTAGAAATGGGAGGACTAGCAGATCCAGGTGGTGTTAAAGGGATCTCAGCTGGTGGAGGTGGGACCAAACCAGGGGAGGTTGGTGGCACATTCGTAGCAGGAAGAGTTGGAGATGGTATCAATACTTCTACTGGAGGAGGTGGAGATAAGATAGCTGCTCCAGGAACTGGAGGTGAAAGAGTGACGCCGGGAGGTGGTGGGGCTGTGGAGGGTATTTCAGGAGAAGGGGGAGGAGATGCTTGCTGAGACGCAGGGGGTGGAACAAACACCGTGGGAGGAGGAGAAACGGAGGAAGATGGTGGTGGAGCAGATGCAATGGGTGGAGCTTTTGATGGTGGTGGTGGCGACGGTGATGGTGGAGAAGGCGGACTTTTTGAGGGCGGTGGGGGACTAGGAGGTGGAGAAGACTTTGAACTTGGCGGAGGTGGAGGAGAAGTAAGAGGAGGAGAGGCTGACTCTGAACTGGGTGGTGGTGGCGGCGTTGATGGTGGGGAATCATCACCTTCACTAGAAGGTGGAGGGGCTGATTTGCCAGATCCTTCTCCGGGCGGAGCCGGCGGCGATGAATCATCCTGCGGAGTTGTACTACCTGTAACAAACGGTAGAATTGAAGAAGTAGAAGACGAGTTTGACATGATCCTTCCCTTTTATTCCTCCTCCACCTTCCTCTGTATCTTCTTTTATGTAAATGAGTCTCCTTTTCCTCAACCAATTACTCTTAATTTCCAAGAAAAAAAATGCAACTTCCTTCTTGTTTCCTCAACATGATCATTTCTAGTCATTCTCAATGTATCTAACCCAAATACGGACGATGCATTCAAACCAACGTGAAAGAATCAAAGCCACTATGTAACAAGAACCCAGAAAAAGAAAAGGAGAAACACTGCCAAACAACGATTCGAAAATGCCTGCCCTTTTGTCCTGAATTTCCAAAAACATTCAGGAAAGAGCACACCCAGCCCTTAAAAAAAAAAAAAAAAAAACCCTTGTAATGAACCAAAATTTGAGAAGAAATTGTCTAAGATTCTCCTTACTTAAGATTAACCCGTTAAAGGGTACGTGGATTTGTGTCCTGAAAACCAAATTCTATCTAATAAAAGTCCCCAAAGAAATTGTTTTTTGGTTAGAGTTCTGTGCTGTTTTTGCATACCTTCTTCCTCTCTCTCTCTCTCTCTCTCTCTCTCTCTCTCTCTCTCTCTCTCTCTCTCATTCTTACATTCTAATTCTTCTCCTACTGCATGGAGGCACGATGTCCGTTATTCCAACCGTCGCTCTTTTTTCTTCTTGCTGTTTTCTTTAATTGCATTTTACTCCTTGAATTTCGGGTTACCGCGCAAACCTAGATACCTAGGATTGCTTCAGTATCTGGTATGGGTCCATTACCCGATTCTTTTCTGCCACGTCTCAACCCTTTTATTATATTGGGCCCCCAAGTCCTCATGCTCTTGTCATAATTATGGGCTCAAACCTGCCCAAGCTTTTCCTTTGGGCTTTTATATATATATATATATATATATATACATACAACTCGAAGTCCTTATTCAAATTAATTTAATAAAATTTTATTATTTGAAGAAGTTTACTTATTTATAATTATATAAAAATACACAATCTTAATAAAATATAAAAAAAAAATATTGTTATAATAATCTAACATGTTAGTCTAAAGCCAACTTAGGCATTGAAATATCTCTTACCTTTTCTTTGTTTTGCATGTCTCCCACCGTTTTCGATGGGAAACTCTTACCAATATGGGGCAGCAAGCCGATGCTTTCAACACCATTTGCCATGTCCAATAAGCTTTAAATGTCACAGGGATTAGTGTTTACTAAAGCGAGATAGGCATGAACTTAGGAAAATAAAATAAAATGTGCTAATTGGTTGGGTAAGATATTAATTAAAAAGGCTTTTGGATAAGTCATTTTCCGGCTGCTTGCGCAGACCCAACGATGTGAAAGAGTTTAATGGGGACTGATCCAAATAAAAACCAACCTCCTCTTTCCTTTAATAGCGAGTATTCGATTCCTTGGCAATACGGTAATAATAAATTAGTGCAAATCACAAGGAAAAGGATTTGCTTGATAATTTATAGATTTTTTTTTTCTTAATTAGGTATTCATTATATTTATTTTTTGTAATGAATCTAATAAATTTATTATCTATAAATTATACATATTCTTATTTTAATTCAAATTCACTTAAAATTTTTAAATTTTTTTTTCTCACATATAATATTAAATTAATTTAACTTATATTCTTAAATAAGTTGAATTAGAAAACCCCTTTCGACAATCATTTCGAAGCTTCCAAAAGTCGATGTTTCCAAATGTTGTAGTCTCCCGGTTCCACACACAAGTGGGCTACGAGAATCCATGATAAAAATGTCAAAATTATCAATTTGAACAATTAGAAAAATAAAAAATTCATTGAAAAGGGACTACATGGATTTCCATTAGGGAGCTTCTTCTTGACCAAGTCAAGTCGTACTTAGGGCTTGGCTTGCTTCTTTTTTCTTTTTTTTTTTTAATTAAAAAAAAAATTCTCTTCGTTTTCTGTTTTTGACTATCCATAGAAATTCAAAGACAACATTTTTTTAACATCTCTAATTTAAGATACCATAATTTGATGATCTTAAAATCTTAATAACATGAATACGAGACATTGAAAGATTTAAAATTTAATATATTTGAAACATAATAAACTTAAGATTAAATTTATTTAAATATTAATAATTCAAAAATTAAAAGATGTAAAACTTTAAATTATTCAAAAAAAAAAAAAAAAAACAACAAAACGATTCGATTGAAATCCAGCCTGACTTGCACATTGCTTCCCTCTACCTTTGAGATCTTAAACGGGTACGAGTGAATGGATTGAATTAATGGCGAGAGCAACCAGACAAGAAGTTGAAGGGCTCTGAAGCTTTGTTTTCACACCGTTGCAATCAGAAACGGAAAACGTACCAAATGTGAGCAAGCAGCCAAAAATGGTCACAGTTTACAATTAGGTAAACGCTTTGGCCAGCCCTTTCCACCTTCTTTTTTTTGATTAATCCACGTAGAGAATATTCTATCCCTTCTTCCAACCAAGTTTGGCCCATTCTATACCATCCCTATATCTCGCATTATATATATATATATATATATATATATATATATATAATTGAAGCCAGAAATATCCTAATGACAACCCACCAAAACAAAAACGGCTGATTTGAGAATTGAAAAGCGAGAGTGAAAACCTCTGTAATAATTCCGACAACAATCAGCGTTCAGTCTTTAACTTCGTACTTCTCTCTACCCTCCTTCTATCCCTAGAAACAGCCCCTCTTAATTCTTAAACACATCTCTCTGTGTGCGCGTGACAATAAGAGAATTGAACTGGGTGTTTTTGTTTTTGTCGAGGAATGCAAATGGGTAGTGTGGATAGGAGGAGTTTCAGTTCGAATTCCGACAGCAAATTAGCTCAAGTACTCGATGTCGAAGGTAAATTGAGCGAAGATTTGGGTGTTAAATTGAAAGTGGACACTGTCGAGAATGAGAAATTACCTCAACAGGAGGATAAAAAGGAAGATGGAGAAGAAGTAGAAGTAGAAGAAGATGAAGAGGATGAGCAGGAAGAGGAGTTCAGTTTCGCTTGCACGAATCCCGACGGCTCGCCGGCTTCAGCTGACGTTATCTTCCAGAACGGCCTGATCCGGCCGGTGTTTCCTTTGTTTGGCCAGGAGCTTATATTTTCTGGTGGGGAAGAGTCTTCCCAAAAAGCAGGCTCCACGGCCCTCCTGCCTCCGTTGGGGAAGCTATTCGTGGAGGAGCGTGACGATCGCGGCAGTTCGTCTTTTTCGGACTCGAACGAGCCGGAGGGACCGTACTGCGTGTGGACGGAAAAGGACGTGGAGGCGTCGCCGGAGGTCTGCAAGAAGAGCAATTCCACGGGGTTCTCGAAGCTATGGCGGTTCCGGGGACAGGTTCCGAGGAGCAGCAGCGACGGAAAAGACCTTTTTGTGTTCTTAACCAATCCTAAATCTAGCAAGAAAGCGGAGAAAAATAGCGAGAAAATTGCCATCGAAAAAGAGAAGAAGGAGAAGAAGAAGAAGAAGTCGAAGACAGGCGGTGCAACGGCGGCGGTGGCCTCGCCGCACGAGAAACACTACGTGGCCAACCGGAAAATGAAGGAGGGAGGCAAATGGAAATCTTACCTGCCATACCGGCAGGACATCGTCGGAGTTTTCACCAACATCAACGGAATGAGCAGAAACATCCATCCATTCTAAAATTAAGTTAAATCACCCTGCTTCGTGTAATTGTTATTTTGTTCTTTATTAACTTCATAACCCCCCCCCTCCTCCTTCTTCTTCATTATGTAAAGTTAATTAGACAAATTATGCTGTTAGTGAGCTTCCCTTGAATTTTTTATCTTTTTTTTTTTTAACATTTTATTTTAGAGATAAGATCCCATAAGTAGAGCCCAGAATTGCCTGGGAACTGTAAATTCACTAATATTTTGATTTCCAGTAAATCACCTCTCCTTAACATTAAAATAGTGCATATATGTCTTTCTTTCTTTTTTTCTTTTCTCTTTTGGAAACTAAAGGGGTATGTATACAGACTGCTCAACCAATCAATTTTGTGATTATATATTTAACGTATCAAATGTTATTATTAAAGTTCAAACTCATATGCCATGTTAAATCTATCTGAACTTGATTCAAAATTGTTGTTTTGCATTTAAGGAAGAGCCCCACCCACGGCTCAATCCACAATTATTTTTCAATGGGTATTTCTCTTTCAATTGAATCAAATCCCAATTGTAGTTGAAATGGACAGTACCAGTCGGCTAGCCCCCAACAGTAAGATGAAAACGAGGGGAAGTTTTAAAAAGATGAAATAATGTCAAGAGGCTATTAATTGTTGATGACCGTGAGCAGTCTATTTTGACCTTTTTACCAGCTAGCCACCTCGTCTCTTCGTTTGTCAACGAGTTGGAAGAGGATAATTTTCGTCCTTCTGAGATTTAATTAAAAAGGGGGGCGTATATCCATTTTACACAATTCTTCTGAGATTTATGCCTAAAATGAATATCTTATTTATATTGATTATTTTTTAGTTTATCTAATCGAACTAAATTGAAACTTCTAAATAACTATAGTTGTTGTGCAATGAAACGTTCAATGTTGCAGGCTATCTGCGGTGTATTTTATATTTCAGTTGCTTATGAACCGTTTGGTTGGCATTAACGACGCAGACTATTCCTGTTTTTCAGAGATACAAAAGAAAGTTCACGTGAAAAGTCAAAACTTGAATTGCAGACAGCACATGCTTCGGTTTTTATCAGAAATACAGCAGGCCAAGCCGGGTAAGGGTGTTCAAAACAAAAAAAGTAGTTAATTAATAAAATTGAATTGAATTGAATAAAATTTTTAATTCATTAAATTGATTTTATAATTAGTTAATTAATTTGAATAAAAATGAATTTTTAATATCAAAAAATTAAAATTAATCAAATTGAATTAAAATATTATTTTTTATTCTGATAATAAAAAAAGTATTCATGCCACTAATAATAATAAATAAATGTTAATAAAGTATTATTATATCATAAATAATCACTTAATTATTGTATATATAATAATTATTATTATTATTATTATTATTATTAAAAAAAAACATTAAAAATATATTATATATTTAAATTTAAATATTTTTTATATCGAATTAAAATTTGATCAACTTAATCGTGAAAACTCCTAAGGCGAAGGCCAAGTCAGGGGAGGTGGTTCACTACATGCCAATGCGTGCAGTCCATCAACTTCCAGGTTGTATTCATGAAACCGCTGATAAAATAATCAATCTCGTTTCTAGAATAAATCTGCAAGCGCAATATTCTTACAAGGAAAACAGCAAGGAAAGCCCACAAGTTTTAAGATTTTTCTGTTTGTTCTCTATGGCAAGTTCAAGGAAATCCTGCTGACTAAGACGCAAATCACATTATTGATTGGTCAATCAAATACAAATATATAAAAAAAAAAAAAAACCAAATAATCCAACCTGCAAAACTATAATGGAAAGATCTTCAGGCTTATGCAGAACCGCCAGCACCAGGCTAAATCTTTCTTTATAATTCTAATTAATCTGAACGAAATGAAAGAAAAATTTCCTATGAATTTCTTTTTTTACCTTTTTTTTTTATTTAATTCCTATAAACTAAGATTTGAACTCTAAATCCGAACTACAGTTTAGGTAACTTGAAAAGACTAGAAAACAAAAGGAAGATGCAAAGGCCAACAAATAATAGCAAAAAGAGCTGGCCGGTTACGGACAGCAGGCCCTCCTATATCTTGAGAGTGAAGATTAAAAGTCCGGCCGATCCATTAAACCCCCTTGGATAAAAGAGGCTCTTCGATGTGGTGGAAGCAAGTTTTTCCACAAAACTGATGCAAGTCTACAATCCCTCAACAAATGGATTGCCATCTTTCCGTGGCCTTCACATAATGTACAAGCACCTGAACCTCTCATTACACTTCAGGTTCCATATCCTTTCAAATTTACCCTTCCTTTCACAATTCCCAGATGTGGACACAATGCTGTTATAGGCCGGTTTCACTGAAAAGTCACCATTAGAGGTCCTGCTCCAGGATAACGTATCCATATCACCACCTTCTCCCTCATGCAAGATAATTGGAGCTATTTCCTGCAAGATCTCCCTTGGCAGCAACGGGTCAAGCTGTCCCCAATCCCATCCCCTACTACTGGAAGCTCCGATTCCCTGGCTATTAATGGTGTCAGGGCATACTGGCTCAGAAGACACTCGCTGACTTAAAAGGAATAGATTTGCAGCTTAACATTATAAGAAATAACACGTATTTTTGTCACTCAGTCTACACCCGTGATTTTCTTTCACTCAATTTCTTGCTCCCTGTAGTCCGGAATTCAAAACAAGGTGTAATACCAAAGGCCCTAGTTCTGAATCCGCTTGTGCCCACCCGTAGTCCACTTTGACCTCTTGGTACGTTGGCGGTGTGGCCATGCCGAACTGCAGTACCATATTGTGCCTGAGATAACTTTTGTTCTCCAAATTTGGATTTTGGCCCAAATGTTACCTAACTGAGCTGAACCCATATCGAGGCAAACCAGAAGAGTTCATTGGGTCCAGAAGTTTTGGAAGAACTTAGCTCAACACCGGCTATGGCGGCAAAGAGTTACAATTTCAACTCTCTCTCTTTTTTTCTTCTTTTGGGAAAACTACTGTATATTGTCTAATGAGCAACGAGCATAAAGGTCTCGTGATATTGTACCATAGATCTTTCTCAATTCTAATTTATAATATGTTGATATTTTTTTTTATTTTTCTTAACAATATTATTATTTTTTTAATACTTACTACGCTTGTTCAAAAAGGTCTCGTGAGACCAAAAACATCTTGCCCAAATTCTCATGAGTCTTATTTTATTTTTTATTTTTTTTCCAAAAAGTTGTTTGTATTAAAATATATAAATAAATGAATTCGTTATCTTCTTGTTACATTTACTTGGATAAGAGCCTTCCTAATGCTTTTGAGATTAAGGATCAATGCCTCACCTCTCACTTCCTCCATCCAATAAGGGATAATTGGGCTTGTCTTTATGCCCTCACAGTCATTGTATACAATTTAAAAAGTTTTGTCCTCAGTCTAGCTTGCCATGAAAACCAATTTTCCTGGCTCTGGCTCTGGCTCTGGTTCAAGCTTCATTCTTTCCTATCTAGTCCCATCCCCTTTTAAAATGAGAGCTGACTCCTGTTTTTTTTTTTTTTTTTTTTTTTTTTTTTTTTGGGGGCGGGGGGGATAAATCTGTCTCTTATACACATCTAGATGTGTATAAGAGACAGTTCCTATCTAGTCCCATCCCCTTTTAAATTGGGAGCTGCCTCCTTTTTTTTTTTTTTTTTTTTTTTTTTTTTTCCATTTCCCCTCCACACTTTCCCATGAATAGAAGCTTTTGGTGACATTTGTGCCCACCTGTCGGTAATTAACTGCTCCCTTATCCTTTCCATGACTTCACTGTCTGGCAAATCCAAGTTTCCTTGTATTACCAAATTGTATTGGATATTTCACTTTCAAGCTCTATTGCCGCCCTCTGCTACAGACTAGGAGGGTACATGTGCATTTACCGACCAGTGCTGTTGCTCAATTAAGTCATTTTTTTGGTTCATTTCGCAGGCGGGATAAGTGGACGACATAAACTGAATCATGGCTGGAAAACTTGCAAAGTCTATGATGCTATGCTGTGCAAGGAAAGTGTCGGTGCGTTTTTCTAAGCTTGAAGACTGATATTCTGTTATTTATCTGCTATTATAGGTATAAATCAATTGAATACATCGTATCGGTTAAAGAATCCAACAGTAAAGGTGTCCTGGTGGCACGAGGCACATGCAATAGACTTATCTGCAAATTTTCATTTTACATGGACACAAACTTTTCACACGGAAAGACACAAGTAATCATACATCCGAAAGGGCGAATTAATTTTCTAAAATATGCAGTTAACTCCAACAATCATGAATATAAATGTGCAAATAAAAAAAAATATTTATTTTTAATCTCTGTAATCCTCCTAACTACTATTTGAGCGTCTTATAAAAGACAAAAAAAAAATGAAAAGAATGTAAAATTTGTAATATTAAAGCAAAAGATCCTTTGGCCCCTTTAAGCATGGATCCCTCATCCTCTAAACTCTCACCCTTCTTATAAATAAATAAATAAATAAATAAATAAATAAAAATGACAGTCAACAAATATTTTAGCAATATTAACATTTAGATGGATTAGCTGGGGCCATCTTGTACTGGCCAGGTCGTACCTGGGTTGGATCAACGAGGAATTTGAATGCCCCATATTTTCACGAGGTTGACCTTGAATTTCCTCACCCTTCGACGTCAGACGCACGGCACCCTCTGTCGGATTTTGGTGTGCAGTTCTGACACGTGTGCATCTCGCCCGTCCTTCCACCGCGAGAATCCCCAGTTGGAGATGACGTGAGTTAGATAAATATCCTATTTTCTTATGGCCAATAAAATTTAAAAAGATAATAATAAAATAAAAATTAAGAAAATTCCTATTTCCCACCCCCCCATCATTTTTTTTCCACCGAAAATTGGGATGGGCGTGAGGCAAGTGGCCCGTCTGACCGAGTCTGTCCTAAAAAATGGAGTTTTTACTTCACTCCCAAAGAGTTACTCTCAAAATTATATATATAAAAAAAAACAGAGAATTATGTTACATGGTACGCTAATATTACAAAATTAAATTAAATTAAATTATATTATTCCAATCCAATAAAAGTCTTAATATGCGGTGGGAAAAAAAAAAGCTAAATAGCCCAACAATTAATTATGATGATGGACCACCAAAGAGATATTTATGTAACCGTAGTCAAAAGTAATAGCTTGAATTAGTCAAAATATTTTTAAACAAATCTCAATTAACTAGCATCAAATAAAATCTTAATTAGCATTCCTAGCAATCAGGTCCGGCCCCATCCTTGTGAATACCTAATTAAATTATTATTGACTTTGCCGAAGAAAAATTCGGCTGGGCTACGCCCGGGTACTACGGTCAACAACGTTTTCTGCAACATTTTGCTGTCGACAATCATCGAACGAGCCACAGATCACGGTCTCCACCGTGTCTGAAATGATGTCTGTCTGTATTGGGCACGCACTTATCTAATACGCGTCTTGTGTATTTTTTATTTTATATTTATATATATTATATCATAAAATTTGTTATCAACGATATACTTTAAACTTTTGTTAAAAGGTTAATAAAATAAAAAAAATTATATATATATATATATATATATAAATGAAATATCAATATCACATTGCTCGTGGCAAACATGGCAACTTGTGAGCAATCTATTAAATGTATTTCCTTTTGTCCTTCTGTATACTTAACCACGCGATAATTCCTCCCAGAGAGAGAGAGAGAGAGAGAGAGAGAGAGAGAGTCTCTGCTGTATATGTAGAACTCGAACCTGCAGGAGTCCGTGAGAAAGGAGAGCTTAAATTTGGTGACCGCTAATTGGTTGTCTAATTCCTTCATTTTGCCGAGCAGAGCCGAAGAGTAAGGAAATAATAGAGAGGTCCGCATGAGATTCTTGATCCCGATTCAGATCGCCCACTGTCACTAACTTTTCAGAATTTTCACTATTTTGTTGGAATTCTATCGTTTTTTTTTAATCAATCTCTGATGACGACGACGATGATGATGATGATGTTATTTTTCTGGTTATGGTATTTGCCTGAAATTAATTTACCAGAGGAAAATGATCCAAAACATTGAACGATCAAGCTGGACTGGATCATTTGTCACCATCCGATTGAGTGTTTTTTTTTTCTCCTCTCCTTACTTGTCGTTTCCGACAGAGGAACATAACTCTGTTTTGGTCGTCCTTTTCTTGAGCAGAAGAAGGAAGAAGAAGACATGGCTAACGATTCATACGAGGATGCCGTCGCAGGACTCAGCAAGCTTCTCAGGTCAGTTACCAATCCGCCGTTGCAAATTGGAATTGAATCTATAACGTTTTTTGTCATTTCATTTGACCTTTGATCGTCACGGCCACATGAACACACGGCGGTTGCTACGCGCTTTCGGGTTAGCTATCGCCACGTGAGGGACGGAGGGGGTTAGCTGGGCCGTCCTATAATGCGGGCCCCAGATTTTGGGGCAATGATGAACTGACGGTTCTTTTTTGGCTTCTTGATCAGTGAAAAGGCTGACCTCGGGAGCGTTGCCGCCGCAAAAATAAAGCAGGTAACGGCCGAGTTAGAGGCGGCCGGTTCAAATGGGTTTGACTCGGTCGAGAGGATCAAAACCGGGTTTGTCCATTTCAAGACAGAGAAATACGAGTGAGTTTGGCTATTTCCGTTTTTAGTTTTTTTAAGCTCCGTGCGAATATGCTGTGTGCTGCTCTTTTTAACTTTTCCTTTTTACGAAGTTCCGTAACTACTCTTTGTACAATGTTTTCTGAATGAACTAATCAACCACTTGTGTGCTGGTGCTTATCCAACGTACTCGGTCGGCGGCACTTAGTAACGAGCCCACTAAGAGGTTGCTCTTTCCTAACATTGTGTTTGGAAAGGCAATAAAAAATTGGTGAGAGAAAGGAAAGTGGCAAGAAAAAAAAAATAATCAAATTATCTTGATGGATATAAAATTTTGGAAGGAAATTTGTTAATTCCTCCACAGTCCATCCATTAATAAAATGACCAATTTAATACGTTAACTCTTTTTATTGATACCCATCAATTTATCAATTTGAATATAACGCACAATTAGTATTATAATAAATTATTTTGTTTTCTTACTTTTTTTTTTCCCTTCTAAACAAAGAATTTTCAGTTTTCTTTTTCTTAGGCCGTCTTTATTATTAGTCATTTCTCATTCCTCTTTCCTTCCACCTACTTTCCTGTACTTTTTTTTGTCCAAACACAGCATATAAATGCTAACGAACCATGTTGCAGGAAAAATCCTGATTTGTACGACTCACTTGCCAAATCCCAGAGCCCCAAGGTAGTTTACTTGCAAAGTTGCAATTATTGCCAATGGGCTTTCAACTAGTTTATGGTTGTCTATAGATATTAAAATAAACAGAATAAGTTGAGTTTTGCTCACTTAACTTAAGGAAGTTTAGGTGATAGAAGTCTATTTTATTTATTGAACTTGGCATATTTTTCACCGAATCGTTTGTCTTTAAGCTGTTCTCTTCAAATTCGTTTAATCTGTTGAGACCCAAACTTGAGGCTAATTATATATGTGTGTGTGTGTGTGTGTGTGTGTGTGTGTGTGTGTGTGCAGTTTATGGTATTTGCTTGCTCAGATTCTCGAGTATGCCCATCGCATATACTTGATTTTCAACCAGGAGAGGCGTTTATGGTCCGAAATATTGCCAACATGGTCCCACCGTATGACCAGGTTTGCTCACTTTGCTGACTGGCACCACCCAAATTAATGCTTGGTGTCTAGCAAGTTGTCTTAGAAATGAAGATATCCAACTGTAAGTTGCAGAACACCAGCAACTATAGAATGCCATTCTGGGTAACTAATAATAGTACATGCTCATAACAGCTCAGTCTCCATGGCAATCGGATTCTAGGGTAATATTTGTAAATTGCAATGGACACCTTGATCAGAAGTGGCCTTGTATGCCAACAATGCTTGTAATTTCTCTACATATAATTACCGATCAATTAACTTTAGTACTTAAATATATTTAGTCACTTTTTAACAAATATAACATACACTCAATTTTAAGTTTTATAGAATCAAGTTCCAATCCCATTTACTTACTTTTTTTTTCCTTTATATTTGATATTGAATTAATTTAATTTCTTAAAAAGAGAGTTAAATTAGAACAATTTATTAATTTTTGTTTCTATTTCTCTTTGTCTGCAGACAAAATACTCCGGGGTAGGGGCAGCCATCGAATATGCGGTGTTGCATCTGAAGGTGAACACACTAACCATTCTTTGTGACCTTTTATAACATCTTGTGGTTAATTCTTGGACTGGGATAACTGTAGCTTCCTCCCGTCCATTATTGGTGGACAAAACGTGAGCTGTAGTCATTTTTCATGCCCCGCACGCTGGCCGTGGTCCTTTTTGCCAATTGTCTGGTGCGGCTGCAAATTATTTGTATCTCATACCCCCATTGCAATTAATTTATATTCCAACAGAAAAAGTATGTGTATGCCACTCAAAGGAAAAAGGACCACACTCTTCTTTTGGAGGGCGGAACTGGAAATTCCTAGATCAGGGGTTTAGATAAAAGATTTTAATAAAAGGGAAATGATGGGTGTCTAAAGAAACCGGGTTTTTTTTGGGGGGGGGGGGGGGGGAATTAAAAAAATATAGATATCACTGTGAAGGGTAACTGGAAATTTTGATTTTCAAAAAAAAAAAAAAAAAAAGAACTTCATTAAGACTGCTAATTCTTAAGTGAACTTGGTTTAGTAGAAGTTTTGTGGCGTTAAATATCCTTGTATTGTTTGTGTTCCTAATTGCAAAGGGTATATCAAATGAACTTTCATAGCAGCAATTAAGCCCTTTCCTCATCATTTTATTCCTTGGATTTGGAGATTTCAGGTGGAAAACATTGTAGTCATTGGCCACAGCCGCTGTGGTGGTATAAAGGGACTTATGTCCATCCCAGAGGATGGAACCACTGCAAGGTCAAGGTAAGTCTTCAATAGCATAAACGCATATCCATGGCGTCTAGGGTACTTTTATAGATGACCAGTCTAATAATAATTTTCTCTTCCAAAGCTCACAATTTTAGATTAATTTGTCGCAATGTGACTTTTATGCAAGTGGTGCCATATTCTTGGAGGCATCTAAAAAGAAAGGAAAGCAACGAAAGCTAATATTGCTTTTAGAACGTACCACCATACTATAGCTGCTTTTCTGCCTTTTTGGCTCTGGTTGGATAAAAGAGTATATTTGTAAAGTATCAAACTTTCACTGCCAAACAATTTTATATTCTTTTTGGCTAAAAATTTCAGGTTGTTCCTTCAAATTGTCTCTGTGATTCAGGAAATAATATCTTTCTAATATGTATACTACTTTTCTTTTGCTGTCTTGATATATTTGTAGCTTGTGACAGGCTTCTAAAAAGTTTTTTACAAAGATCTTTGACTCACAAGTTCTTTTTTTTTTTTTTTTTTTTTTTGGGGGGGGGGGGGGATAAATGGGGCTAAATTTTATTGCCAGAATAAGAGTTACAAGAGACTCATAAGAAGCATATTTTCTTGCTTGTTTATGGAACATGCAGTGATTTCATAGAAAATTGGGTCACGATCTGTTCAACTGCAAAGTCCAAGGTGAAAACAGCATGCAACGGTTTAAGTTTCGAAGAGCAATGCCACAACTGTGAGAAGGCAAGTTGGCTTTACCCTTCTATTTATGAAACCATTGAGTTTATACATTATTGATTAACTCACAAATTGGGTTAAAAAAACAATACTAAATAAGCAGAGAATAAGTATTCGAGGATACCCTTTTGTTTTGGGCCTCTCCAAATGTGTCTTAGACTTTGAAAGCGTACACTGCACGCCACGAATTAACAACGCAACTCGGCATCAATTTCTAGTTGGCCATGTGCCACATAGCACATGTAATGGTAATCCTTGTATCGTTCTAACAATAGATTCGGTATTCATTGCCTTTAATTTTGGATCTACCGGGCATATTATACAATTTTCCCTCGAGTCAATCACTTAGGAGTGGAATCAGCTATTAACAATTTCACTTGAGAAGGAACATTACACTAAATTAAGTTGTTTGAAACAATGCAGGAAGCTGTGAATGTTTCACTGGGGAACCTACTGACATACCCGTTCGTGAGGGAGGCAGTGGTGAATAATACCCTGGCACTTAAAGGTGCACACTACGATTTTGTTAAGGGAGGTTTCGAGCTATGGGACCTTGACTTCAATGTCACACCTTGTGCAGTTGTGTAAGCTTCCCGCATAAAAATTGTCTTTCTTGGTGTGCGAGTCGTACAAGTCCCAATAAATAAGTAGTTTGCTTATCTAGAATGAACATGCAGTTGGCTTTATTTCATTTCCATGGAGAGGAACTTCAGGCATATATATTGGGCTTAATAATAAGTTGAAGTTCTGGTATTTCTCTTCTCCTTTTCTGCTGTGGATACTGATATCCTTTTGACATCCAATTTTGCCAAATGATCTGACTACATAGATTAGGCTATCTACTATTTATTCACTCGCAAGAGTTATGTCACATGTGCGTAATATATCTAACAACGGGTTAGTCACGGTTCATTCCTAACCTCGAGCTGTAATTGGCGGTTCAACCTTAGAACCAAAATTGGGGTGTAGGGATGTTTTTTTTAGAGTAGATGGATGCTTAAATTCTCAGTTTTTGAGATGCTTGCTTGAGGAGAAGGGAATGCCGCAACGTTAGAAAGAAGAATGAGCAATTAGCCAACGTCTTAAAGTACTTCATATATATCAGCATACTCTGGCTCCATTGATACAGTCACCACCATCTACAACTTTTTCTCTTTTTTCTGCTCGTGTGAGTACATTGCAAAATCACCCTTCTCATGGAATGGGATGTATAACTACCTTTCCGGTGGCTCGGTTTGTTTCAAGGTAAGAGAATGCTTCGGCAACCTGAGAAAACGGGAAAGGCCCCTTCAGATCAACCACAGGCTTTACTTGCCCACTTTCCAAGTATGGATTTAATTTCTTCAAAACATCACCAACGGAAGTGACCACAAATCTAAAACCAGGAGGCGTGACTGCACCAGTTAGGGCCACTACACTGCCCCCTTCTTTCACAGCCTTCACTGCTCTATCGCATTGCCCTGCCATTTTCAAATAAAAGACAATCATTTTCATCAAAGTTTACCAACTAAGCCTGGATATATTGAAGTTGCCAATGGTGCGTGATTACACATCATTTTTAGAGGCTAATTCTTAGCTTGGCAAGGAAATGTAATGCATTTGTTAACCATTTGACAACATAAATTCGATTTTCAGGGTGAATTCTTTGTATTTTCCCAAGTTAATCACTAAGATCCTAAATGTTTAACTTTTGACTTGTTGCTGCACTGCTCAGAGGTTCTTCAAAGTAAAAGGGCCCTAGATTTCTCGAAGCACTTGACAAAACTTACCAATAGCATCATAGACAACATCAAATTTTTCTGGCAAATCTTCAAAATTCTCCTTAGTGTAGTCAATAGCCAAATCAGCACCCAAGCTTTTCAAAAGTTCCAATTTTCCAGTGCTTGAAGTAGCTGCAATTCTTGAAGCACCAAACACATGTTTTGCCAGCTGCAACAACAAGGACAAAAGAAAGGAGGACTGAGGGCTAAGAAAAAGATTATATAGTCATACTGTACAGAACACATTTCTTCTGAATGTACTCGTAATTGACTAGGAATCAGATCTAATGAAAGATCTTATGTTGCCTGACTCAAATTTTCCATAAAATCTAGTAAAGGGGATGATCTTCCTTTTAGTGCCTAAGAACAAGTACCTCAACTGTTAACTGCATTCTGTTATTATGCCTAATCAGAGGTTAAAATTTCGAGGGTATCTTTAAAGCTTGCCAATAATAAACTGAGAATTCCTTTCTCCCTTGCCTATAAGCATTTATTTTCAAAATCTCAAGCTTCGATTTTATGAGACTGGAGGAGTATATTGGATATGAGTGACTGCAGAGTATTGCATACCTGAATCACCAGGCTTCCAACACCACCAGCACCATTCAGAACAAGAATGGATTTACCAGCAGAGAAACCAGTCTTCTCAAGACCTTCGTGTGCAGTTTCAATTGCAAGAGGAAGCCCAGCAGCCTGTACAAAGTCCAGATTCTCAGGCTTCAGGGCCAACAGCTTCTCTTCAACTGCGGTGTACTCTGCTAAAGAGCCAAACTGTTTGGGCCCCTCCAGTGCTTTCTCATGTATGTCACCATATACTTCATCCCCTTCCTTTAGATCCTTTACTTGACTGCCAACCTTGACCACCACTCCCGCAACATCATATCCTGGAACAGTCTACAAAAAAAGTTAAAGATGGTTTAGTTACTATAGCTTAGTGTAGGTGATAACCCTTGAGCCATCAACAGAAAACATTAAAGATTGTTTAATTACTGCAACTTAGTGTATATGATACTGGCCTCTCTGTGGATGCAACCTACAGTCCACATTATTCAAGGGCTGTTAGCATACATGATACTAGTTTCACTTTAAAGCTTGAATCCAACCTATACTCCAAAAGTCCAAATAATTCCACGGCCATCCTCAGTTCATGAGGCTCCTCATTTTACTGGAGTTGGGAAAAGATTGCCTATCCCATGTATTTCGCAAAGAGATTATTTCCATTATTTGAAACTAAGATCTTCTGGTTACAAAGGACCAAGCTTCCTCTTGTGCCAAGTTCATCTTTCTTACAATCTGAGCCCCTGCTCCCCACCCCACCAGAAAAAACAAAAATAATAATAAGCCAAAAAAACAAAGTGATAGCAAACTATTAATTTTTTTTTCCCTTCCAAAGTGACAATTTTTAATCTGATAATTTGACTAGATCTTGTTACAAAAGAGTAAATGAAGTTATGAATTTCTATATTCTTCTAGTTCCCAAATGTCGCTGTTTCATTCATGCTCCATCTTACAGAATCATCTTGAATTCCAATAACAACAGCTTTTGGAATTTTACACCAAGACACATAAAACAGCATCCCAGTTCACAAAGTTGTTTTCGCTGCTCAAACTCCAAATCCAGGTCACAATGGAATGAAGTTCTATGCTTGCCCTCGTATTTGACACTAAGACACAAAATCAAGTTAAATGCTAGGAGAAAACAAAACACTTCCAACTACATTTCCCAAAAGGAACAACAGAAAATCAAATTCCTTTATATGAAAAAAGCAATAATAGTCAGTGAACAACTTTAAGCCATAAATTCTCCGCAACCAACAAGCGGGAAGGATGAAAAAAAGAAAGAGAATTACCGGAAGAGGAGAGTCTGTGGCTTTGAACTTGCCCTGCCTTCTCTTGGCATCAACAGGATTAAGAGCAGCAGCAACAACCTTGATGAGAACCTGATCCTCCTTCACTTCAGGAACAGAAACTTGATCATGAAACTTCAAAACATCCACTCCCCCATACTCCCCATATACCCAAGCCTTCATCTTGGATGGTAGAGATGCCACTTGGGTTGCTGCAGCCGATGCAGGGGTTGCCTGGGAATTTGCAGACACTCTCAGAGGAATGTGAGGGAGTGAAGCGTTTTGCTTAAGTGGGGTGACTCTCTTTCTGGTAATTTCCGGGAAAGTGAGGGAAAAACGAGGAGAAAACTGTGGGGAGAGCTTGGAGGATAGAGAGTGAGAGGCTCCAAGTTTTGGGGTTATGGCCATGGACATAAGTGTGGTTTCCATCTTTCCAACTGGTGACCGCTTATCTCAAATTGGTAATCTGTGTGGTTTATATAACCTTCGAAACAACTAGAAACGATTGTTAGGACTGGCGTTTTCTGAGCGAATAAGTCCCAGAACACCAAACGAAAATACAGGAAAAGTAATGAGTTCCAATTACACGAAACACAATTTCATAGATTTATTTAAATATAATAATTTTTATATAATATAAATAAATTTTATCTATTATATTATTATTATTATTATTATATATATATATATATAATATTTATTCCTTTTTTTTTTTTTGGAACAAAGAGTATGACATTTCTCGTAATTATATTTTATTTAAAATTTCAAAATGAATTTAACTCAATGCGTTTTTTTGCACCCTAGTTAACCTGACTATTGTTAAATCAAAAAATCTCTAAAATAATATATTTTAGAAATACTGAAGAAATAATAATAATAAAGACCTTATCGAGTTAATTGCTAACAATGGAAAGAAGAGAGCCATGGCACAGTGACAGTTCACCTCTGTTCGCATTGCCATTAGAGAGCTCAATAAGGAGGCATTATGTACAGTTGTGCTATACACTCAATGGCAGAGTGAAATGGAATGTATGATATGCTAGCGTAGTTCTTCGCACAATTTTTCAGCCTAATCCAATAAACATCATCTCCAACCTTTATTTCCATAATTAACTTGAAATAAATCACTCCATTCAGAGTGGAGAGGATTTTTTTTATTATTTTTTTTAACCTTCCCCTTCTAAACCCTAACAACATAGATTAATACCAAATTTGTTTATTTATTTATTTTTTACCAACAAGAAAAAAAATATAATTTAAATTGAAGATCATTTATTAAAGTATTAATTAATTTATGAATAGTGATAAATTTAAAATTTATTTAAATAATATTAAATTTAAGTAAAATTTCTCCAAATATAATCACAAAGATTACCAAATCTCAAATTCACTTGGATAGTAATAACTTCAAAACACTAAAAAATGCATCCATTTTGCAGGAGGGCCGGACCAAAATTTAAAGCCCACAACAGGTCTCATCAATCGGTATCCGTATGCTCGATGATAGAACACACAGCCTTCATAAAATCGAAACGACGCCGTGTCTTAAAAAATGTTTTATAAAAAGTCTTAAAAAACATTTTCCCGTCCGAAGGGGTTGGGGGATGTGACGTGTAGGGTCGGAATTGGTTCTAAGATTAACTCTCACAGATCAATGGTCGGTATTCTGTTTCCCAAAAAGAGAAAAAAAAAAAAAAAGGCCTTTCACTTCCAGAGCCGACGACTCTGACGCATTCGTCTCTCGCCTTCCAGATCTCTCTCTCTCTCTCTCTCTCTCTCAAGCGGTCTTTCTCGCTCGCAATCGCCGATCGAGCTTCGAAGGTAATTTCGGGAACTTGGTAGCTCGATTGTAATTAAAGCCTTTGATTCGCGATTTCTTTTTTATATCTAATTTTGCATTCTGCGGCTATCTAAGCGTCCTTGTTTTTGTCTGATCTGGTTGTTTGACGATGAAATTCGTGAACTTTTATATATATATATATATATTGTTTTTTTTTTTGGGGTGAAAATTAATAGGTGTTTATAGTCTGCTGGTTGTTGTCGGTGATCATGTGCAGTGTGCGTGATCTTTTTTGAGCTAGGTTGTCTGGATCATGAGAATATCTGATTGAAAAGATAAGTAATTGGAAGGAAAGATTGAAGAAAGAGGGAAAATTTTGTATATTTTACTGATTATTGTAATTATTAGTTATATATTTTTAGTCTTTTGGATGCATGATCGCAATTAGCGACGGAACGTCTAACAGTCATAGTGCAATTTTTCCCCATGTTTGGAACACATCAAATTGATTACGCCCGTGTGCTGAAGTTCTGTACCAATATGTAGGTCTAGATTTATGGAACCGGTTTTTGTTCTACCCGCCCCTCATTTTGTGTGTGGCAGTTTTGAAAGGTTTTATTGATTTTGATTGTGCAGGATTGTAGAAAATGGCAGAATCAAAGCCAGGATTGAGGAAACCTGTGTTCACCAAGGTTGAGCAGCTCCGACCTGGCACTAGCGGACACACAGTCACTGTGAAGGTTGTTAGTACAAAGATGGTGTTGCAGAAGGGACGCCCCAATGGTCCTCAAGTACGCCAAATGCGGATTGCTGAATGTTTGGTGGGAGATGAGACAGGAATGATTATCTTTACAGCTAGAAATGATCAAGGTAAATTCTTGTCCTTTTCTTTGAGATCCACTTGCTTTTAGTCAGCAAATCTGATGTAAATGGAGCCTTTGTATATAATTTTATTTGTGTTCTTATCATATCTTTTTCTTTTTATTGCATATTTTGTTGGTGAGGATTTTGGGTTGCTGTTTTATGTCCCTTTCCCTTGTATGCTGGTGACTTAGTCACAACATGAATTTGTTGAAATGTCTTCTGGTCTTGAGTAGCTTATTGTAGTTTGATGGCACTGGATTTCTCTTAAGTTTACAAAATTCCACAGTAACTTTCCCATCTTCAGACCTAAACTGTGGCCTTTGCGTTTATAATATTGAAGCTGGAAATGTTTTACTACAGTTTGGGAATCTGCCAAAAAGTAATCTACAATTTGAACTTTAAAACGGGTAGATATGTTAGGTATTCTAAATAACTTTCATCTTGGAAGGAATGCCTGCTAACACATTGCAATATTGAGATTTTTTTTTATTATGGATCTTTTTGGTATAACGTCATTCATTTTCTTTCTGTTTAGTGGACTTGATGAAAGAGGGCACCACAGTAGTCCTTCGGAATGCTAAAATTGATATGTTTAAAGGATCAATGAGGCTTGCTGTGGACAAGTGGGGCCGTGTTGAAGTCACAGATCCTGCTTCTTTTACCGTGAAGGAAGATAACAATCTGTCACTGATTGAATATGAACTAGTAAGTGTTGTTGAGGAGTGATTTTCCTTGAGGGTTTTGCTATTCTACTAGATGGTTATCTGAGAATAAAGAAAACATCTCCAGCAAAGAAAATTACTGTTACAGCGCATACATTGTCTAAATGCATGTCAAAGTTCTCTTTTAGAAGGAAGAAGTCTGCAAGCTAGTAGTACTGCACAAGTTGCTTTTACCTTTGCAGCAGATCCAGCAGAACCCTTTGATTGGACTTCCAAACAGATGGTGATGACTGTAAATTGATAGGTTAAAGCAGCTGCCGTTTGGAAGTTGGTTTGGTTTGCTTTCTACCTCTTTAGTTATGGAGGGTAATTTCGAATTATAAGATTGATGAAAAAAAAAAGAATATTTAGTTTTTAACAACTTGTCTTCTGTACCTGGTATAATCTATGTCAGAACTTTCTGTGTTTAATCTTTCAACTTGAACATTATGATCAAAACTAATTTTCTTATTTTGTTAATGTGATTTTTACATAGTTTGTGACTAATAAGTGCTTAATGAAGAGGTGTGTTGAGGCTTGGAATGGTTATAGTGATTGGATTTGTTGTATTCTTTTCGAACTATACTGTTTGTAGAAGAGAATGCTTGTTGAACTTAAAGAATGAATGGAGATTGGATTTGATGTTGAGTCAGCTGGAATTTTTAGACCGTCAATGAATGAGCACTCGATAAAGTAGTGCAAACATTGTAACATGCATTTCAGTTTAATCATAAAGCATGATGTAGAAGTACTGCATATGACACCAAACTCTGCAAACAACATGATTGAATGACTAGTAAAAATTTATATGGTCGATCTTAATTAAATTTGAGACTAGCGTTTTGTTGTTGAGTTGTTTAAATCCTTAGCTGTGAAGGTAGAAAGGTCACTTTTTCCTTCGGTTTGCTTGGTGATCCAATTCATTAAGAAAATTCCGCTGCCAATGAACGAATTCCCATTGGCAAGGGGAGGCTGGATCTGCATAGCCTCATCTCAATCACTAAGCCTTCTATTGGCCCACAGTGGCACTAAAGAGACGCATTGCCCAGCTTAAGTCCATCACTCGTCTGTCCATGTATTACAGTGGAGGGTGACTAAGACAAGTCGATATGCGTTTGAAATTATGTCTCAAATCTTGACAGATCGAGGACCAAAGGTAAGGTCAGCAAGCCTTGTGCGTTATTTGCTTTTCAACACAGTTAAATCGAAAGCTTAATACACAACAGGTTGGTAAATAGTGCCACCTTTTCTTCTTGGTTTATCTCCCCTTTAAGTTAGAAGCTGGTTCCCAAGAAACGCGACATCCTCAAAGCTCGATCCCATATAAGGTTCGACAATTTTTCGGATTAATGTAAGATTTGATTATATTCTATTGGAATTCGCTAAACATCCAACTGGAGCCCAGCCACATGGACGAAGAGAGAAAGACAGACAAGGAGGCGAGGTTGACGCAGCATGTGAGTGTTAACACTTTTCCCCCGTCTTCGTTCTAAGTCCAACTATCTTTTCCAATCCTACTAACATAATTGAATGGTCATTTGAACGCAGCGCCTGCTGACAAGGTACTAAAACTCTTCGGTTCAAGATAGGAATACAAAAAGAGCCAAATTCGACAAAAGGGACCACCAAGACAAGAAGCACATACAGAGGGGTGGCTTCGGCAATTGGTAATTGGCGTTTTAAGAGCCTCCGTCCAAAAGAAACGAAAGAAAAAAAAGAATTAATGCCCCCGTATGAAATCATGAATGTATGGATAGATTATTGATGCAACACAGGAATTGTGAAAAAACGTTAGTATAAGATAAACAGAAACTTATGAGAAGTAGCATGTAGTACCATTCTGACAATCGACAGTCGATTGTACATCTATACCTGATGCATGATTACAATTATCAATGCTGACTATAAACGTGCACTTAGCATTTTTCCGTGTCACCCCCACGTCTCTCTTCTGTGTGCATCTAGGAAGTAGGTGGACACCGATTAGGATGTGAACTTTTTGAATGCTGGGAATTGGGTATTTGACTCTTTAACTACATCACAAAACCAGCAACACTTGGAAAAACACACGAAAGATCTTCCAATAACATTGCGAGGGAGAAAAAGAAAGGAACAGTCTCATAGGGTACCTTCCAATAAATGCTTTAGGTGGGCACAACCAAAACCACTTACTAGTGGATGTAACATAACCGATGTTCGCTGTAGGGACCAGCTCACACCACCTCCTTTACCTAGGTCCTAAGTGGAACTTTGGCTCCATTCACCAATCATCGCCATCAAAAGCCACAGTTAAAGGAGACCAGTCATGTGAAATGATAACGAAAAACTAAGAAAAAGGCATGGCATGACACTCATTGATCAAAAAAGAAGAGTGAACAAAAGCAAAGAGATACAATTTGCTTAGCACGAAGAAGAAATGGAAAAGGGTAGAAGCCATTACGAGCGTTTGACGTCACATGGGGTATGTCCTAAAAAGGGCATCGAAAACTCTCCGTTAGGTGCACCAAACAAGCAGTCCATCAATGGGAGGCCATGGCATAACATGGTCGAAAGTGCAACCTTTCTTTCATAGCTCTCAAGAACAGGACATCTATATTAATCGTGTCCAGTTATTTCTCTGACTTGTGTGTTCGTTAAGACATCTATATTCATGTTAAAAATTTATCACTAGTAACATTGCTCGTATTAAGACTTCAACAATGTTTTACACAATTAAAGTCATATGGAAGACAAAACACATTACATGTCATGTCATGTCATTTAACAAAATAATCATAGCAAAACTCTTAATATCACTGACGTTCCCATTAGTAAATCATAATCATCTAACGTTTGTTGTCATTGACAGCCTAGCATTTATATTGTTCAAGGGCTTCGCTAATTTAAAGTCGGAAATCCCTCTGTTGCTCTGATTGGTCGGCAGGTGCAGAAAGGAACGGCCTGGTGTGAAACTAGTACAAAAATTGGAGGGCCATGTATTGTACATAGCCTGCTTTTGTATAACTTTACTAGTGAAGCGTGCTCAGCCTCGAAGTACACATGTTCCCCGTTTGCTAGCTGATTAATTGCATTGTAATATAACTCAATGATATTGGAGCTGAAGAAAGCTGATTAATTGCTCATGATCATAACGCAGTCAGGAAGAAATTTCTCAGACAGTCATCAAATTCAAGACCTGGATGCATTTTTTTTTTTTTTTACCCTGCAACTTGCTATATTGATAATGCAATCACTGTTCTCTATTTTCAAACCAATTTGACTTCCAGGCTGAAATGATAAAGAGTAACAGAGTTGTAGAGGCCTTTGGCCCTCTACCGCAGAAGGTGTTTCACTTTATTGACAGAATGCTTGTATTATATTTTTCTAGGCTGATGGATATTTGACAGAATTGAATCATTGTCTTGACTGATCTTAATTGAAAGTTGAATACAGGCATTACATTCAAGTGCTTGAACATTCATTCGGCTGTACAGAATTCAAAATTTAATCTACGAAGTGTCCCACTGAATTATTTGGGCCAAAAGTACAGCGATTGAAATGCCATTTTATCTTGAAGGTCACACTTACCGGAGATTTTTTGACTAATAGATGAAGAGAACTTTCTGAAACATCTTTATCAAATCCTCATCTACAAGTTCATTTTGGGAAGTAGATTCCATTGAGATATGTCATCAACACGTAGGAGATGATAAGCACAGATCATATATTCTGCAATGCTCCGGAAAAGAACTCTATGCTACGTATAATCGTTTGATCTAAGTTGTAATTTTTATTGAGAAAAAGCAATTGAGGAGTACCAAATAGGCCATGGGCCATGTTTATGATAATTAACATGCATTCTAATTACTGTAGCGTGAAATTTTCTAAAAGATGGAGAGCTTGATGTTGACACGTGCAATACACCGATACAGCACCTGTGTCTCACTTGCCACGAGGCACTGCTTATGGGTGTACAAGAGGTTGATCCGCATGCGGGGGTATGAATCATGGCCAAGTGAATGGAAAGACAGGAGAACGCTGTTAAATTACCACCAAGGCCAGCTGTATTAAAGTTGATGAGAGCAAAAACAAACTGCATCTATATGCAGGCACATCAAAAGATGACCTCTGGGCATAAACTAAAACCTGAGAGTCCACTGGCTCCAAAACTCTGCATATGGCCTCTTCATTCCTTTGAGTTCAACAGTAACTTATATGAAGGTCAATTTATAATTTTAATGTCATCATGTTTCTCACATGAATTACTGAGTAGTGGGATGAAAAATGGTCCAGTGCCATCAATACAGCAAGACTTCACCCATGAGGAGCCATGTAATCATAGTATTCCCTGTATCCATGATATAGGAACAATGAGTGCAAGAATTAGCTTCTTTTCCTCTAGTGGAGTTTGTGGGGGAGATATAGGAGTAGCGCCCCCCCCCTCCCCACCTCTCTTTTTTAAATCTTTTGAAAAGTAAAGCAAAGCCAGTTGGACATCTATGAAATTTAATAATTTGAACCAGTGACAGTGACACAGAAAAATGTAATGCTCACCAAAGAAAATGCACTCTTGTTGCCCTCGCATCCAGGTTGTAGTATGCTAGTTAACAAAGATTTTTCTGGATGTTTGCCATTAGATGTCATACAAATTGGCTTTTCTGTCACATTAGAACTAAAGTATTTACATATATGCTGACTTGATTGAAGATTTGAATTTCAATCTACAAAATGGGGAGCACACCTATTTGGTCAACTAGGCCAACTCTTAAGGATAGATAAAACTATTATATATCACATTTATACAAATGAAATGGCCATGCTCGTCATGCTGATGCTGTTGATTTCATAAGTTCAACAAGGAATTATGACCTGCAAATGTCCTGCAGAAACTACTTATCAAACACATGCATAGACCATGGTCTATCAAGAATTTCAAAACCTTCAGGCCATTTAGTAGACTGCGTGGGCGACAATGAAGAAGTGGACGGTGTTAATCTAAATAAACATAGTACAATTTTATAGAGGCACGTTCAGCAACATTATGCTACGCATTACTTGAGTCATTATATGGGGTCGGACTGTTAATCTTCACCTCTGAATCAAAAGATTTACACATAATCTAGGATTTGAGTCTAACCTAAGCGAGCTCTTGATGTCAGATAACACAATTCTATACCGCATTGATGCAACTAAATGACCATGGGTGCTTCATCATGTTGATCCCCTTGATTCAAAAGTTCGACATGGAATTATGACCTATGAATATCAGGCAGAATTCAGAAACTATAAGCCACTGAGAATTTGAAGCTCGTGGGGATTCAGTGGACAATGGGACCGAATTTATTCTGGCAAATATGAAGCACACAGATTAACTTACATAAATATAACATGGAAAAGGCTTATCAGATACAAACATATTAGACATATTAATGGACAGAGAGAAAGAAAAAACTAATAATAAACAAGACTAAATTAATATTTGATTTGATGTGTGAGCTCCACTATTTCATTTTGGTTAATTTAATTTATTTTTTTAAAAAAAAAAAAAATTTTGTGCCTTCATTCTGTGTCGAAGGAATGGAGATAAACGGGAAGAGTCAGAATTGAAGGCTTTTACTGAATTGGCACTGCCCAAAGAATTACAGGGCTGCGAGATTTGAAGAATGTAAATGACGTTAGGCTAGGACACGACAGCATGGTAAAGGCCCATAACATGTGCGCATCTAGAATTAAATAAAATGGGTCAAGCCATAAGCCTGGGATTAACTCAACATTGGACTCAAAAAAAGCTACCTGATTATCATACAAAATTGCAGGAGCAAGGCGTGGATCACAAGCTTGTGATCATTTGAAATCATCAGATTGTATGTATATTTATAATTATTATCATTAATTGTGATCATGCATAAAAAAAATAAAAATATTGATTGCTTGTATTTGGGATGCATTGAATTCACTGCATATTGATAGCCATGCTGGGCTGTCAATAGTACGATTGCTTTTATTGTCAGGGGCCGACTTAGCTGCATACCTCTAAAGGGAAAATGGTTTTTTTTTTTAACGTAGTATTATGAAAGTACAGAGATATGACACGAGTTACATGTTTACTTGTTAAGTGTTTCAGAAGAAAAAGACAGCAATCTGATGGTTTCATATTGTACAGGACTATGTCTATGTAATAATACTAACTGGACAATAACAATTGAGGAAGTTGGGAACCCAGCACGTACCGTTATCTTTGACTGCCCACAAGTGGGGTCATGCCTCTGTACACTTCCCATCAAGGAAAGTAAAGATGTTATTTTCCGAGCAACAGGACTGAATGAAAACATGGGTATGGAGTTTTTAATACTGATTCATTTATATGAACATGTATTGCTAAATAGTTAATGCAAGTAATGAATTGCTGGTTGAAAAGCAGTGCTAATAATAGCACTCATATGACTGACTATGAAGAAGAGCATATTGAGATCTCAAAATCACGTTCATTGTCTGCTTCATTTCTGGTTCAGCATGAAGTTTATCATGTTATTTTTGGCTAATTCAAAGGTGAAAGTAGGAGAAACTTTGACAGGCCATTTCTGATCTATTTCATTCTTTTTCCTGCTCGCTTTGCATATTTGCGCCACCAGCTGGGTGCTTAATAGTTTATCGTCAAGTGGTACTGCACATGTTTATCCCTTCAATTCACGCTGAGATTTTGCACATTGTTTATGCTATTCCTTATAGTTCTTTTGATCTCTATTTTGAGTATTTTGGAAATTTTAGACTTTAGTACTGATCACATATCACATTGGTGGGTCTCATGTAGCAAAATTTCCACTGTGGATGCTGCAATTCTTTATGCCCTTTTGTTATTGGTATCTGTAGACCTGAATCATTGTATTGTGGGCATCAATATTCAAACACAACACAAGCGTTCTCAACTTGGTTCAGAGAATACTCAAGTGCACGTAGCTTTATGGATTCACATCCAAAGAGCTAAGTGTCTGAGCTACTTTACCTAACATTCACATAAATACAACTTGGTTACTTCGGTGAAAGACTGGCATTGCATCTGTCTCTCAAGTTTCAACCTCAATTTATAATAGCACTCAATGATCTTTACGTAACTGAAATGATCCATCTTTGTCAAATTCTATCTGTAGCTTCATTTGCAAAAAGAGATTCCTTTCCAAACAACACAAGCACATGTGGCCTATGCGAGGATTGGTTGTTGTTGTTGTTTTTTTTTTTTTTTTTTTTTTTTGCCATTTTTGATGGATTCTTATCTGAAATCAGGCCAATCCTCTGCATAAGCAAATATATTCTGTTAGACTGTCAATTTATTTTCCTTTGTTGTTGGGTGATACAAGGTCAGCCGTGGCCCGAAATGAGTCCATTATGGCTTATGAAGAATAGAAAGGTGTAAAGATCATGCAACATAAATACACTCTTTCTCATGCTTACTCCCTTTTTGCAAGGTGGAATCATATATTATCTTAAACCCAGATTCTATAATATCCCATTTGCTGATTAAATCTAGACCTGGTGGATGCACGAGTTGATCCAAGTCCGCTAGGCACAGACCCACATAATCGTTGGTTGTGGTTCCCAATAATTCTAAGTCCCGGAAGAATAATACATTAATGCTTTGATTTCCATGTTACCAGGTTGGTGCTTTTGAGTCTTTGCCTAGAAAGTGTGAGGATAATCTTAATAACTAGAAGTATAGTCTTGAAAACATCAATGTACACTGATAGGCTGCTCTGCATGTCACTGTTAAATGCCATTTCTTTTAATTACAAACGACAAAACCTAACTGAGATACTCCGCGGAAAAACAGAGTTGGTGGAATCTCTGAATTTATCCTCGGACGTTGGTTTAAAATTTAGAATCCATTTGTCCGTTTAGCAAGAAATGGTGGGGCATGTGGGAGCAGTTGAGTTTCATTAACAAGCCTAACAGAAACATTAGGATCTAGATGAAGAACCCTCTATCTAACTAAGACCATTGGAGCCTTGAGGCCCTAGAAATCAGCTACTAAGAATTGCCCATTAATGGGAAAAAGGACATGAATCCTATTCGAGTTTAATAAGCGAGTCATTCCTGAACCTTGTTCGAAATTGACAGTTGAAGTGATATCAGAAACTTTATGATCAAAGCCACTTGGATCAGACAATGAGTTTCAGCGCAAGGCAACAACAGTCCATCTTTATGTTTTCAACATCTTGCACTCTCTCATAAGCCTCACCCCTGGCTTAGGTTTTTGAGTTCAGCGGTTCTCGTACACTAATAAAGGACACGAAATCATAGAATAGCTAGGAATCTTCTTTAGCAGAAATGGAGTGGACCAGCCCGAGGTGTCTGGTATGCTTCTTTACTTTACACAAGTTTGTATAATCTGCCAGATGTATAATCACTATAATTTCTCGGGGGTAATGCAATAAGTGTCTAACCTCTCAAGCTCCCGTGGTTAAACGAACTTACTCTCGAGATTTTTCTCTTGTTTTAAAATTGGATTATGAGTTTTTTTTTTCTTTCTTTCTTTTCTTTTCACTTAAAAATTGTTTGTTCCTTCCTTTATTTTCCACTGTGGGACCTTAGTCTCAACTCAACACTTGATATTTCAACATCAACTCTTGATTTTGTGTGATGTAACGATCAACTGAAACTGAATAATGCCCTTTTTTCTTTCCCCTCCCTTCTTCTCTGTGACTCCTCTCAGGGAGCTTCGTTTTGGGGTGCGAAGGTCCCTGCAGTTAGTACTCAAGCTCATGATGATGCGAGATGTACAGAGATTGATGATACTAGCATCGCTGGAGAATAATTTTCTAGAGAACATGATTAGAGGCTTGACATAAGTTCAAATTAACAGGGCAACTCGGGGCCCCAGAAGTTAGAAAAGCTCAAAGATCTAAGCTTTATCAGCATTTTAATTTGGATGAACCGACAAACTTGATCTCAAATCACGGTAAAGTAATAAACTTAGGATTCCATATGCTAAGATTATTCCAAGATTTAGCTTTTGCTTCTTCCTCTTTCAAAGCCAAGATTTAGAATTTAGTTGGTGCAAAGCTTTCTTATGACACTGTAAACGCTCAGGTATGCGTCCATTCACTGAGGATGACAAGAAATTTTTACAACCGAAAATTGAATTAAGATATGTTGTTTTCAGTTTCTGCCTTTGGAGAAATAAAACGGTCCATGGCCACTACTAACTAGGTATTGGCAGACTAACTGACCAGTGAATCCAAGCCAAGTGTGTTATGATAAAAAAAAAAAAAAAAAAAAAAAGCTTGTTAGCATGCTAAAAAAAACTCAAACTAGAGACCTGAGTCTAGAGAGGAAAAAAAAAAAAAATGTTTTCCTAAATAATTGCAGCTTGAATATTAATTGTGAGTATTAAATGCTTATAATTACACCAGAAGTCAATATGTCTTCTTGTTTAAGATCTCTAGCTAATTTAGAACCTGCCATTCAGGACAGGGAGGCTAATAGTCAATGTGCGTTGTTTTACGCAAAAACTGAACTCAGAATCAATGCCGCGGGTATCAGCTACGACTGGGAGAGAGCAGCAGGCCGCAGCCCGAGTCCAAACTTTTCTCATGGAAACGCAATTAAATTGCGTTCTAGGCCATTTATGGAGCTGAAATCTAACAGTGGAAGCGTTAGAATCAATGCATCAGAGGTCAACAAGAGTCAAAGAGCCAAAACCTGTAGTTGATATGAAGTCAGATAATTAAATACCCCTTTTGAATTCTGCATTGAAAGTGAGTTATCTTATCTTTCTTCGCGAGTATTGATACCTTGAATTCCATGTCAATCCAACATTCATGGCATTGGCTCATCAACCACTCTTTATCAAATCAAGTAAAATGGATTCACCTAATGTTCATTGCACATTGGTAGAATTAATAGAACCTTGTATGCCTGCCTGGTCCTGGCCCTTTTTTTTTTTTTTTTTTTTGAACTTCCAGTTGTCAAATATATTGCTTCCCTTTATTTGCTCATCTCGTGAGTAAAACAATATGGAAAGGACAAACCCTGAAGATTACACGAAGAGAAAACACGCTTAATGTTGAAATATTCAATGTGAGCAGGTGAATCTCACGTTGAAAAAAAAAAAAAAAAAAAGAAGAAGAAGATTAACATATAAATTTTTTTTAAAAAAAAATTATATATAAATTTAATATTTTAAAAATTTGAATTGAAATTCAACGTGAAATTTATTAGTATATCAGTTTATTTGCACTCAACTCTATTCTATTCCCAAGTGCCATAGGATCTGTTCATATTATATTAGTCGACTCAAAGTTCGAAACTGAAGCATGCAGGGTTGCTTAAGCTTATTACTAAATAGACACTCATGGCATTTAAAAAAAAAAAAAGAGAGAGAGAGAGTGAACTTTCTTTCAAGTTCGAATCTGCTGGATGTGCAATGAGCAGATTAATGAAATATTAGCTCAGGGATTAATAGAATTATGAATAAAAAATATTACTGAACCTTTTATATTGCATTTGGCACATTTTTCCTTTGTTTATCTTATCATTTTCCCCTCTCTCTCTGTTTTTTTTTTCCTTCTTTCTTAAAATAACAAAAAGAAGGGATCTCTGGCTATGCTTATTTGTTAGAAAGAAGTAACAACAACAACACTATAAATAAGAATCTCGCAGTCAGAGATTAAAAAAAATAAAAATCACAAAATGAGCATCATTGAATTTCTACAGTCCACAAAGTCTATGCCCTTTGAAGGACAATGAAGAACTTAACTGAAATTTTAAAGACTTACTGCCATTTTCTTACATACACACACATACATTTGTATCCAGCCCATAGTTACTTGACTGTGAAGGAAGGACTTCTAGTTATTAAGTATGAACTGAGTGAAAAATGCGTTACAATTCTTTTCAACTCCATGCGAGTCAACCCGAATTAGATACATCAATACCATAGTTGTTGTTACCCTTATAAGCAAATCGATCTGATACAGGAAATTAAGAGAACTGAACTAGATTGAAATTGTGAATCAATGATCACATAATAATCTCAATTCAAACTTTATGACTATTGAATTGTTAATTTGAATTAGAACTGAAATAGAATTCGTGAGCTTGGGGTCACCCCCTAGGTGACACACCGGCCAAGTGTAACCTAAGAATTGAAGCTAAAACTGAGAATCGTGTCATTTTAAGTCACGAGCCTTGGCACTGTCCTGGTAGATTGGAACTATATGCTGAAAAATATTTATATATAAATAAAATAAAATAATAATAAAAAAAAAAACTAATGACGCGTGCTGCAAAAGATGGATCACGAAAAGATTCTCAAAACCTTCCAAAATTCTCTTAATAATAATCAGTTCAAACGCGTAAAACTCTAATTTTAGAGCGACTTCAGGCCAATGGAGGCCTGACACGTATAATCCAAACGCGGCATCCAAGCTTATCTGTCAATCATTTTCCCATAATAATATAAAATACCACAAAATTGCTGACTCCCTTCACCAAGAAGACAGAGAGAGCCCACTTTTCAGCTTCGCAGTTTTTTAGTTGCTTTACAAAAATACAGTGCAAATTATGTAACATTTTGGGGGAGAGAATCACACGTTAATGTATGGAGTATTTTATTGTGATTAATTTAATTTTATTGTTCTGACATTGGCGATTTACGCATAATCCAAGTAAAAATTGCTACTTGCAGAAAATTATTTCTCTTCTATACACTTCGTTTGTTCATCTTTCAATTTCTGATGTTTGATTGAATGTAGTTTTGCAGGGAAATTGTGAAATTCCCAACAATAATGATGATAAATAAAACAACAGAGAGAAGTAAAGGCAAGTCTGAATTATGGGTACTCACATTTTGACAAAAAAAAAAAAAGTTAACTTAATTTTGAAGAGTTACAAGGAGTTAAAAAACAAAATAATTAATCATTTTTTATTTTTTATTTTCTTTAAAATAACCAATCAAATTTTTTGAAAAATTCTTATTCTCACACACACACACACACACACACACACACACACACACACACACACACACACACACACACACACACACACACACACATATATATATATATATATGTCTTTTCAATCTACACTTATTTAGTGATTCCCTAACATTTTTATGGTGCCATGCTCACCGCGAAGAATATAATAGAAGATATATATATATACTATCGAACCTTTACAAAATTTCCAAGCCTTTGTGTTTTCTATAGGTTATTTTGGAGTTATAGTATTTTCTTTTAATTAAAAAGTTTATTAAATCATAAATTATATAATAAAAATATTTTTTATATTTTTATAAAATTATATTCATTTTCAGTGTTAGTATTCAAATGTTTTTTTTAAATAGTATTAGTACAACCTAGCCACTGGGATGTTTCAAAGAAATTGAGTTATGACTTAATAGGATTAGCAGATACCCCAACTGAAATATTAATAAAAGTTCAACCCTCATTTATAATTCATTAAAGATTAAAAAAAATGAATTTTATATCTCTAATTTCTTAATCGAATCTTTCTTTCCGCCTCTCCACAAAGAAATATTTGAGTTATTTTATGAAGAAATGGCCACTTGGAATGTGTCCCCTTTAGTGCCAAACGACCTTCTTTTTTTTTATTTATTTTTTTAAATGACCATATTCTGATTTTGGTAATTTCAATTAAGAGAGACAAAAATCAATGTTTAGATTACATGAATCTTTGTTAGGGCCATTTTCTTTCCTGCGTTAGAAAACTAAGAAACTCCAAATTAGTTCTTGTTGTGATTATAAATGTGCCTTCATATTCTTCTCCCCTCCCCTCTTTGTCCCACCCCCCACCCCCCAACAAAGCACACATTGTTTCTCATCTCTCTCTCTCTCTCTCTCTCTCTACGTTCCTCAGTTACTTCTACATGCTTTCTTTTCTTTTTCTGTTTTCTCCTTTGTATTTTTTTCTTTTTTCACGGGCAAAAGCTCAATAACCACAAACCCTGATTTCAGATCCAAAAGCTTCCAAAAAAACTTCACTCTGCCTCTCTCTCTCAACCCTTTATATGCATATATATAGTTCAATTTCATTCATAACCTTACAAACCAAGCCAAACCAAACCAACATTCTCACTCATTGCTCTTTGTTAAAAAAAAACAAAAAAAGAAAACAATGCAAATTCAACCCATTACATCTCCCCTCTTCATTTCCCTCTGCATCATCCTGTGGTTGCTCAATGTAAGTGTATTACTATTGTCCAATCAATCCCTCTTATCTCTTTTTGTTTTTTTGTTTTTATTTTTTTTTTTGAGTGTTTCAAATAATATGAATTATTTATTTATGTTTCAATGCAATGCAGATGAGTTTAGGCAATGGCGGTGAGTCACCCGCAGGCGAGAATCCATTCACCCCAAAGGCCTATCTTATTCGGTACTGGAACAAGGAGATCCGGAACAACTTGCCAAAATCTGAATTCTTTCTCTCCAAGGCCTCTCCGATGACCGCCGTGGACGCCGCCGCGTTTGCTAAGCTCGCCGCCCAGAACAGTTTGTCTGCACAGCTCCCCTCCTTCTGCTCCTCCGCCAAGCTCTTCTGCTTCCCCGACTTGGGGCCAAGCCTCGAGAAACACGGCCAAGACTCCAGCTTTG
This sequence comes from Kandelia obovata, assembly GCA_021464305.1. Classification (NCBI taxonomy): domain Eukaryota; kingdom Viridiplantae; phylum Streptophyta; class Magnoliopsida; order Malpighiales; family Rhizophoraceae; genus Kandelia; species Kandelia obovata. The sequence goes on from CM038488.1 coordinate 1,346,114, forward strand.
CCATCTATCTTAACAGGAATTTCACCAATTACGGCACCGACGCGGCTGGTGGGCTCAGCTCGTTCAAGAACTACTCCGACGGCGATAACCTCCCCGTCGACTCTTTCCGCCGGTACAGCCGCGACGCCGCTGGCCACAGCGACCGGTTCGCCAATTATGCCCCTGATTCCAACGTCGTCGACCAGAGCTTTAACACCTACGGCTCTGGCGCCACCGGAGGCACTGGCGACTTCCAGAGTTACAATGAAGAGGTGAACGAACCAAATCTACGGTTCACCAATTACGCCGACGATGCCAGTGGCAGGGCCCACACGTTCTCTTCCTATTCCGGCGAGGCAAACTCCGGCAGTGAAAACTTCGCCAGCTATGGGAAGAACGGGAATGGTGCCCCCAATGAGTTCGCAGGTTACGGGAAAGATTCGAATGTGATGGGGTCGGGTTTCTCGAATTACGGCCAGACTGCCAATGGGGCCAATGACACTTTCAAGAATTACGGAACGAATGGGAATGTTCCGGAGAATAACTTCAGGAACTACGGCGCCGGAGGAAATTCGGGCGTCGACAACTTCGCCAACTACAGGGACCAAGCGAATGTGGGCGACGATTCGTTTTCTTCCTACGCGAAGAATTCGAACGCAGAGGAGGCCAATTTCGTCAATTACGGAAAATCTTTCAACGAGGGCACTGACAAGTTCTCTGGGTACGGCCAGGGCGCGCAGGGCCACCGGATTGGCTTCAAGATATATGGAGTCAACAACACTTTCAAAGACTACGCCAAAAGCGGCGTCACTTTTGCTAGGTACACCAATGCGAGCTCTGCTTCTGCTCCCATGAAGGTTAGTGGCAGTCTGGTAAATAAGTGGGTGGAGCCGGGTAAATTCTTCCGCGAGTCTATGTTGAAGAAGGGGACCGTCATGCCGATGCCGGATATTAGAGATAAAATGCCCAAAAGGTCGTTTTTGCCCCGGACGATTACCTCGAAATTACCGTTCTCGACCTCCAAAATTGCTCAGTTGAAGGAGATATTCGGCGCCGGTGATAATTCTAGCATGGAGAGCATCATTCTGGATGCGCTTAACGAGTGCGAGAGAGCGCCGAGCCCCGGCGAGACCAAGCGCTGCGTCGGCTCCGCGGAGGACCTGATCGACTTCGCCACCTCCGTCTTGGGCCGCAACGTGGTGGTCCGCACGACGGAGAACGTCAACGGATCAAAGAAAAACATCGTGATCGGAAAAGTCAGTGGAATCAACGGCGGACAAGTGACCAAAGCAGTCTCATGTCACCAGAGTCTGTACCCTTACTTACTGTATTACTGCCACGCGGTCCCAAAGGTCCGGGTCTATGAAGCCGACATACTGGATCCGAATAGCAAGAGCAAGATCAACCATGGGGTTGCCATCTGTCACTTGGACACTTCTTCCTGGAGCCCCACCCACGGTGCTTTCTTGGCTCTGGGTCCGGGTCCGGGTCGGATCGAGGTTTGCCACTGGATCTTCGAGAATGATATGAATTGGAGTATTGCTGATGAATGAGTGAAATGGCGTCGTTTATTTTTTTCTTTATTTTTATTTTTTTTTTCAAAAAAAGTCTGTAATTTGGGCTCGAACCCTCTAGCTAAGCAAACTTAGCTGCTGGCTCGACCTCAGGTTGGTTATATAATTGGTCTATTTGCTTTCAAGGTATAAGACTCTCCTTAATTTAAGTTAATTACTTACTTGGTCACATAATTTTTAAGAGAGTCTTGTTATCATGTTATGCTCTTTTTTTAAGTACATGGGAAATGGTTATTATTGTCATGGTTATGACCATCAAATTATAAAATCTCTCATTGATGATGACTTTATTCTTTAGCTATTCTTCCAATTATCAAAGTGCCCCACAGCCACTCCTATTAATTCAAATAGTTCTGTGATCAAGACCTTTGAGGTCACTGATTTGAAAGAGAAAAAAAATAAAAAAGAGAGAGAGAGAGAGAAAACTCTTAATAAGATAAGTGCAGCCAACTAGCCATGGTTTATTTAGGCTTATTATTGCTTACTTAAAGTGCTTAATGCAAAGGAATCCCATTCCGAAAATGCAAATACAACATAGATGCAAAGAGCATTGGTATCTTGGGGTTCCGCAATGTACAGATGAATGGATTCTTTGGAATCCAACTCCAATTTCCCTCTTTTCTTCAACTCTGTAACATAATAAAACCGCGTGGACAAAACAAGAAAATGAGATGGTCCATAGCCATATGGGTATATGGTTCAGTCAATTAGTACATAGGCATAGCCATATGTATACAGTTCATCCAATTTCTTCTGGGACAAGGCCATGGGAGACAGCCTGTCCTGGTGACTTTTGCCCCCTTTTATTTTATTTTATTTTATTTTTGTTGTCTAATGCAAGGAATTTACGGTGTCTATACACCTGCAAGTTATTGGCGCAGAATTTAAGAGGCTGCCGGGGCGATTTTGTTTGGGTTTTAGGGAACCCAGCACAAACTTTTATGAACTGATTATGTGGAACAAAGTTTACAAGTTGGAGTGGATAATGGCATGAAAATTTAGGATTTCCACCTTCATCTTTCTTGTTTTTTAATTAAAAATTCATCCCCTTAACAATAATAATAATAATAATAATAATTATTATTATTATATTCCTCTCAATTAAGTTTATTAATTTCTTCACTAAATTTGCTATTATGATGACGTGGATAACCTTAACGAGATACATCTTAAAAAAATTATTCAGTAAAAGAGATAGTTTTAAAGTGCCTAACGTATAGCTATTTAATGGTTTTAGACAATTTAATCGCAATTTAGTTGAATAAAATAGCATTACTCTAACAGGGAATGATGTGAATGTAGCACTGAAGATGCTCCGATTTTTTTTAAAAAAATTTTTTTGTTCTTCTATTCTTTTCCATTAACAATGAATGGCAACTTATTAAATAAATAAATAAATAAAACACTAATTGCTTCTAACTTAATTACAAAGGCACTTGAAATCCTATAGAACTCTTCTCAAATTTATTTATTTATTTAAGTATTTCCTCTTGAAAGACTGATAAGGTTTCCAAACTTATAAATGGACGCTTTTAATAGACACTCGAATAAGAAAATATTAAAAAACAAAATAAAAGTTAACTTCTCAGATTACGTATCTCAATAATTTTTCATTTTATATTTTTAATTCTATCTATAGTGCATGCATGTACTGTACTGTATTTTTTGCAGTATTATCTTTGCAGGGCTGAAGCATATAGAATTTTGGTCTGTTGAGGAGCTTGATTTTGAATGGAGTCTCACAGTATATCTCTGGTATGCCTTTAACCACAGTGAAAAATAAATAAATTTTACTAGGCATGAAAATGACACTTGACCATCAAATTTTATATATATATATATATATATATATATATAAAATAAAGATTTAGCTAGAAGGGTGCACTTCTAATATTGGACGAGAATAAAAAATTTAGACCCTCCTGTCCACTTCAAACCAACACTCCAACAAACAAAACTATGTTGTCCTTCAACGGGCCATGAAATAGAATGATAACAGTTATGCATACACTATGGAGTACGAGTAGCTTTAGAGACTCTTTTTTTTTTTTTTTGGGGGGGGGGGGGAGTGGGGGTCTTCTTTATTGAATGAGGTTTGCACATTTTATAAAGAATTTATTTAAACAAAAAAAAAAGAAAAAGAAAAATTGAATTCACGTTGGCAATTAATGATTCTATCAAATCATCAACATCAATTCAATTCAATCGTCAGAGCATTAACTTGCTGATTTCATGATGAGATATATCTCCTTGCTTACCCTATATAAAATAAAAAAATTATTGGCTTATTCGAAAGAAAATTAATCTTAATTAGGAAAAATTTAGTATCAAGCAAGCAATTAATATGCATTCATATTTCCGAAAAGTTTTTGTTGACAATGCTCAGAATTGATTGAGACAGCAATTCTGGTACCAATGCTATCTGGGGAAGGCACGACGGCATAGCCTCACTTCTCTCTACTGCTGAATGTATGTGTGTATATATATATATATATATATATGTGAATATATATATATATGTGTGTGTGTGTGTGTGTGTGTGTATTTGCAAGACTAGAACCATATGTTTGGCAAAATTTTCAAAAGTTGTCACTCTCTTTGTTCCACTTTTTGCATTTTCGGGGCACTTGTTGTTGTCATAATCGTCATCAAGTCAATATGATACCGAAAGTTTTGATGCTTATTCCAGGGACCCATGATTAACATTTTTGACTCTCCATAGAAAAATTAATGCCGAATTCGGGAAAAAAAAAAAATGGTGTGGGTGCAAGGCAATGAGAGCTAAAAAGGGGTTTTGTCTGAACCTAGCAAGGGATCAAAATGGATTTTTCAAATGATTATGGATCGCTCCACTCCTGAAAATTGCAAAAGGAATCAATATTTGGGTTTAATGAACACACACAAGGTCGTTTCATATTTGAGATTAATTAAGAGCCTCAATTATTTTATCTAACTCTGGCTGATGATTGAGAAAAGCAGCATAATCCAATCTTTCTTGGATAGCTGCAGCATCAGTCATTATTCAAATTTCCAATAGTACACTCACATTTAAGTAACAATAAAATTACATGAATGCGATCAATTTAATTTAATTTAATGTTTTATAAATACCAACTTACATATTATAATAATAGTTGGTTAAGCACTCTTTAATTTCTTGATGCCCGTTGCGTCGGTGCAACGGAGCTCAGCAAAAAGGCGTTGGACGCGTCATTGATGAAGTGGTCAATTCTGTCTCAGCGTGCAGGCTGCGTCGCCTAGCCAGTATCCACTTCCCTGACACAATAAATGAAAGGGGGGAAAACCTGCACCTGCTTCAACTACCACTCAAGAGTTGGCCTTCCTTACGTCATGAATTTAACGACTGTAAAGGCCGATATGCACAACTAATAAACGCTCTAAGTGCCGACACCTTTTAAAATAATAATTTTATTTTTTTAATTATTATTATTGAGTGACATTTTATATATGAAATATATAATATTAAAATTTATATTTATTAACACTAAAATTATATGCGAAAAAAAATTATTTGTATTTTATTATATTAAGTGATTGATTTTAAAATAAAAATATATTTAATAAATAATTTTAATTTTAATATATAAATATAATAATTAACGTGTTTACAATTTTTATTTTATTTGTAGTGAAAAAAAAAAGAGTTTTAAAACACCGACAAGCTAAGTTTCTAGAGCCAAATATTAATGATTGATGTGCTGGTTACTACTTAATTAAAATTATCTGCTGACAAGGGGGGGAGGGGCAGAGCAACATGCCCAATATCTAGAAGTTATATAAATGTGAATGAGACTGAAATGCCTGGCACCCATCTAAAATAAACGTGTGGAATTTTATTAGGGCATAAAGTTTATAAACCTAATTGTCATCAGCACTGGAACCAATGGTCCATTGTTTTTCAAAATCCTTAAGTTGCTTTCACCACACCATACACCCCCCCGCCCCCAAATGGACAAAGATTGCAGTGATGCAGCTAGGTAAGGCGGTGAGGTTTTATTGCCTTAATGGCTCTGCTGCCCTCCATAAATTTCTTGGACATCACAGCGAGAGATGGTTTGGAAACTAGAAGAGGATAGCATTGAAAGTCGGGGTTACTTACACACACACACACACACACACACAATCCCTTGGATGCTGGGGTCAATGACTGGGAATTTGGGTTTAGCATTGGATGGTTCCATTGGTAAGCTTTTGTCCCATTTCTTAAAAAGCAGAACTGTGGCTGTGGTTGTTAAAAAGTCTTAGCAATCTATTTTAGAAATTTCATGTTTAGATTTTCCAATAAGATTAATTTTGGCTCAATGAATTAACCCTATTTTAAGATTTGATTTCAAAATTTATGAATTTGTGATGGCATATCAAGCAAATATATTTTGATAATAAAATTTCTTGTGACATAAGTGAGGTATGCAGATGCAAAGATTTTAACTAAAGCAGTGGGATTGTTTAAAATGATGCATTGACCATGTAACTAAAAGTGGCATTACTAGCTTAGACATTGATAACCAAACTAAAATAGCAAATTGATAAAATTAATAATATTCTAAAAATCACTGATAAATGTTGAAGACATTTTCTTAATAGCTAACTATGTAAGAAAAACTTATTTATTTGTCACAGAAGCCAACTAAAGCTTGAAATGCAACATGAATTGTTAAAATAGAAGACCTAAATTAATGTATTTTACTTTTTTAATGGGTGTTATTTACCACCATGTGGTGGATTTTAGTCTAGCAAATAATTGTTCTGGTTGAACACAGTGTTGATACACTAACAATTACCATAATTGTCAGGCTCAAACTAGTCACCAGCAAAAGGAGAAACAAACCCAAAATTAATCCTAAATGTTTATAGATTTTTTGAATGTAGCCTTATTACTTTTTATATTTTTCATTAGAATCCTATATGTTTATGTTTTATTCCACATATATCTATTTTTGAAGGAAAAAAAAAAAAGAAGAATCAATTTGTTAAGAAAAGGTGTGTGACTAAATAAAATATGCTGGAAAAAAAATAAATTTCATAAAAGAAATGGATTCGATTGGAACAAAACATAAAGGTATAGGATTTGAAATGACAAAAAAAAAAATAATAGTTATAATTTGAAAAATAAAATAAAATTGAGACTCCATATAAAATTATGAAGGTTTTCTGGTTCCATAAATATTACACTACCAAGCAACGTGGTCTTGTTGTAGGTGAGTTGTATTCTTTCAACATTAAAATTTAAATTGCAACATGATGGGCCCAATTACCCAATTCATGACATGTTACGCAGGCCGAAAATCGTTGGGCCGAATGGCAACCCATCAACACTGCCTGATAGCAACTCGTCATAAAATGTTAATTCATCCTCATATGATATGCTCGATATGAAATGTTAAATCACATCTGCCTAATAGCATTTAATTTTACGTTTGTTAACACTTAACATTGTGGTCTATTAGTAAAAAAATTCGTTGGTGTTAAATTAAAGGTTATAAGTTCAAATTTCATTAAAATCTTGAACGAGAAACTAATTGTATTTTTTTAAAAAATTTGGTAATATTGGTAAGGCAAAAAGTGCCAACGCCAAAGGAAATGGTTTAGCAAATCATAATATTTTATTTAAATTTCTCCCTTGTTTAAACTGCAATCACAAAAAGAAAAAAAAAACAAAAAAAAATAATTCTAAAAAAAAAACAATAGTAATAATTTAAATACCATTAATTAGGACAGAGAGGAGCCAACATATGACCGTTGCTGCTACAACGTTCGAAAATTCTCAAAAAAAATTTCAAAAACTTGACTCTTTGGCTCTCTCTCTCTCTCTCTCTGTGTCTCTCTTTGTCTCTGCCTACTTACCGTTAGCAACGGTTCTATTCTTCCTCATCAAACTGCCATGGCATCATCACCCAGCCAGAAACTGAACTGAAGAGAAAACAACCTTAAATTCTTTCTTTTTTACTTTGTTGTTATCATCTGGGTCTGTTGCTTTGTTTTGGGATAAGTTAAGGCGATGGCGACGCTGGCGCCTGGAGTTCTATTGAAGCTTCTTAATGGGATGAGCACAGGGACGAAGCCCACGAGCGAGCACAGAAGCTCGCTTTTGCAGGTGACCGACATTGTCCCGGCGGATCTCGACGAGAAAAATCTCTGGCCCAAACATGGATTTTACATTAAAGTATCTGATTCTTCCCACTCAATTTATGTCAGTCTTCCCTCTGAGCAAGATGATTTTGTTCTCAGCAATAAAATGCAGCTGGGACAGTTTATTTACGTCGATAGATTGGAGCCCGGCTCGCCAGTTCCAGTCGTTAAAGGCACAAAGCCACTTCCTGGGAGGCACCCATTAATGGGAACCCCAGAAACAATAATGGGTCTCAGAGGAAAGGGAAAGAGAAGTGAGCAAAATCATAATTTACAAGCTTCAGGCAATAGGAGAGGTTCTTGGGGAATTGGGACTAATGGGACAGATGGGGTGTCGTCTCCAATGGTTTTGAAGCCGATTCCTTTGGATTTTGATCAGTGCACTCCGGCGAAGCAACGAGCAAGTGTTGTGAAAACAATGTCGCCGATGATGACGAGAGGAAGAGCAGGCAAAGATGGAAGTGCGAGTGTTGGTATTAGGGGTTCGTTTGGTGGTGGCCTGCTGGCTAAAATGGTCGATACTAAAGGAGAGAGCCCTGCATTGTTAAGGAAAAGCTGCGTTGCTCCCTCTGCTTCCGTGTTTCCAAGAAGCAAGAGTGTCTGCGAACGAGATTCTAAGATCCCAATTAGTCCCTTCAACTTATCTGTAGGTACATTTTCCTCTTCGCTGTTATAGTTTTACGGAAAAACAGAAAACTAACGCTTGATTGATCAATAAAGTTCTTTCAGAGAAAATGATACATTTTTTTCTCTGTTTTGATGATTTGGTAGAATTTTCATTTGGTGATTAACATTTGGAAGAATCAATGCTTTCAATTGTCTTCAATTTTCTTAAGAAAAAAAAACTGTTTTTCTTTTTAGGAAAAGAAAAGCACAACTCCACCACAGTATTTGAAAAATGCAAGAGTTGCTTCTCTGAAAATGGGTGGAGATGCACAGAACTCTGCTAATTCAAAGGCCGCCACAGAATCGCAGTTTCAGACCAGTAGCTCAGTCTCCGATAATAGTGCCAGTCTGCCTATGAACTTACCAGGAGGAAAGTTAAGCATTCTAGGCAAGGTGAATCCATATACTTCCTGCTAATTCAATACATAAATCTCTCCTTTTGTCGTCTGGCCTTGCTAACGTGTTAAGGTTCAACAGGAAGCTGTGCAGCAGCGAGAAGTAGCTCAGAAGACGGCTCTCCAGGCCCTAAGAGATGCTTCAGCCACCGAAACTTTAGTCAGATTGCTCAAGTATGAATAATTTCTCTTAATTTTCAATTTATCCGGACCTTTGTATCAAGTTTATAGGAAACTGACAAATCAAAATGATGGCTATTTTGCAGGATGTTTTCGAACCTGAGCAAATCTGCGAGACCGGATGCTCCAGCTGCATGTTTTGACAAGTTTTTGGAATTCCATCACCAAATAGTACAAGCAGCCACTGACATGGTTTCCATTCAAGCAGCTACTTCAGCTTCTGAAATTGTTCAGAGCCCAAAAGTTGAACAGCGGAATGCTAAACAACATGAAGAAGAGTTCCCAATTTTACATGAACTTATCCACAAGTCAGAACTAAACTCATTGAAGAGGAGATCGTCATTGTACAAATCAATTGGTACTTTTCCTGAAAAAAGTGAACACAAGGCTAATATTGGAAAACTGCGGAGATCAAATACCCCCCAGAAGACTTCTTTGGAAAGAAAAGGACCATCGACACCGCTTGGAAAATTGCCCCTGGAAGCTATCACTGAGCATGATGAAAACAAGAAACCAGCCTCCTGTAGCTTCTTAAGCAATGCGATCAAACTGGGCAAGCAGATTGAAACTGAGGCTGGGAACTGGTTTATGGAATTCCTGGAGAAAGCTCTTGAAAATGGTATGAAGAAGATTAAAGGAACTGCAGATGGGGATGCCAAGAAAGTTCCGCAGTCTCTCATACTGAAGGTTATAAACTGGGTGGAGGTAGAGCAGTCCGATAGCAGCAAGCGGCCGGTTCATCCCAAAGCTGCACAGATAGCCCGGAAGCTGAGAATCAAGGTGAAGAACCCTTGAATTTGTTGAACCAAGTGTTCAGAGTTCAGTCTTCTGGCACTGTCTGCTTGCTTGTATTCCAATATTGTATTGCATTCGATGGTTTGTACACGTTCTATTCATCTTCAAGACAGCATAAATCCTGCCAAAGTTTCAATGGTACCATGAAAATTTGGGATGAGATGAAGAAAAAAAAATGCATTAAAATCCCTCTCCCCTCCCCCCCCCTTGTGTAGGGTGATTTTGGCTGGTTATGTCGCAAATGTGATTGTTTATATTGTAATTGGTCTTTAATTTCACACCATTGTTCAAAGAATTGTCCGATTCAGCTCGCAGCCCAGTAGTAATCAAATAAATGGCTGAGAAGTGAAAATTTGGGGCTTTGTGACATCCAGAAACACACAAAACATGACAAAAGGTGATTTGTGGACTTACTCAATGGAAACCAAATTGGCAAGTGAACATTCTTAGATCAAATAAATTAAGGATCCTCAGATGAAAACATTGCCTCCTTGTTTTTTTTTTTTTTTGTTTAATCCCATTTCTTTTGGTTTGTGAGAATTAAAAATGGAATTCTAGACCTAAAACTGAGAATTCCTGTGGCTCTAATCCCATTTTCTAGTTACTATATGCTCTATCTTCCATGCAACTTCAATACTTTCCAATTTATTGTTTCACAACTTTAAAATTTGCTCTTTTTTCAACTTAATATTAATTCATCTTTTCTATAAGTAATAAATTCGTAATTATTAAAAATAAATAAATTTAAGCCATAGACAACAACTTTATAAATACAAAATAATATGCATAGCCAACTTAAAATACTTTTGTAAGAGATTATAATTTGAGAGGAACAATATGTATCCATTTCGTCAACTTTTTAATGAATACATAATGCTCAAACAGAAATATTTGGGTATGAAGTATATAAAAGAAAAAGAAAAGAAAAAAGGAGGGTTAATTATAACTTATTACATTAAGCACACACAAAATATTGAGCTTTTTTTTTTCAACATTTTAACTTTCCTTTTCGACGGACACTAAAATAAAAATTGGAAAAATCAATGAAGGAAATTATTCACTTTAAATGTACTCCTTCTATATATATTTTTTAAATTTAAATAAATAAATAATATATATATATAATAAAATTACTTCTAATTCTTTTGTATTATAATCGTTTACAGAATAAAAAACCGAGATTTGTTTTAAATATCTGTCGACCGGTTCGCTCGTCCTTCAAAATTGACCCCATCCGGTCCAGATATCCAAGCAAGTCACCATTCCAAAAAAAAAACAAAAAGCACAAAAAAAAAAAAGCTCAGATTTTGGAGGCGTTCGTCTGCCAAACCTAATATGGATCTTCTCCGGAGTTACAATGACGATGAAAAATTGGACCACCGCGATGAAGACCAAAACCCTAGTTCTTCGCCGGATTCGTCTCCGCCCCGCCTCCTCCTGGCCAAATCCGCCGCCCCAAAGGTAGACGACACCATGCTAGCCCTCACGGTGGCGAAGGCCAGCCAAACCCTCTCCAAGCCCATAGACCCCGTCCAGCACGCCGTCGCCTTCAACCCTACTTACGACCAGCTCTGGGCCCCAATCTACGGCCCCGCCCATCCCTACGCCAAGGACGGCGTCGCCCAGGGCATGCGCAACCACAAGCTCGGCTTCGTCGAGGACGCCTCCATCGACTCCTTCGTCTTCGACGAGCAGTACAACACCTTCCACAAGTACGGATACGCTTCAGATCCTTCCGGCAACGACTACGTCGGAGATTTGGGTGCCTTGCAGGAGAACAACGCGATTTCGGTTTATAACATCCCGCAGCAAGAACAGAAGAGGCGAAAACTGCAGAAAAAGAAGGAGACTGAGGAGGAAGGCAATGAGGATGCGGGTCCCAGCGTGGATACATCTGAAATTGAAAACCCGGCAACCGACACGTGGCTGATGAAGAACAGAAAGAGCCCGTGGGCGGGCAAGAAGGAGGGATTGCAAGTGGAGTTGACGGAGGAGCAGAAGAAATATGCGGAGGAGTATGCAAGAAAGAAAGAGGAGAAAGGAGGAGGCGGAGATAAAGGGGAGCCTGTTGCTGATAAGACTACTTTTCACGGAAAGGAAGAGAGGGATTATCAGGGTAGGTCATGGATTGCGCCTCCCAAGGATGCGAAAGCGAGTAATGATCATTGCTACATTCCCAAGAGGCTTGTGCATACATGGAGTGGCCATACAAAGGGAGTTTCGGCTATAAGGTTCTTCCCCAAATATGGCCATTTGATTCTCTCCGCGAGTATGGATACCAAGGTGAAGATATGGGATGTTTTCAATTCTGGTAAGTGTATGAGAACTTACATGGGCCATTCAAAGGCTGTTAGGGATATTTGCTTTTCGAATGATGGGACTAAGTTTTTGAGTGCTGGATATGATAAGAATATCAAGTACTGGGATACAGAAACTGGGCAAGTAATCTCAACGTTTTCAACTGGGAAGATTCCATATGTTGTTAAGTTTAATCCAGATGAAGATAAACAGAATATACTTTTGGCGGGAATGAGTGATAAGAAGATTGTTCAGTGGGATATGAACACCGGACAGATCACTCAGGAGTATGATCAACACTTGGGGGCAGTGAATACAATTACTTTTGTGGATAATAATAGGAGATTTGTCACTTCAAGTGATGATAAATCACTTCGTGTCTGGGAATTTGGTATCCCTGTTGTCATTAAGTACATCAGTGAGCCTCACATGCATTCCATGCCTTCAATTTCACTTCATCCCAATACAAATTGGCTCGCAGCACAGAGTTTGGACAACCAAATTCTTATCTATAGCACTAGGGAAAGATTTCAGTTGAATAAGAAGAAGAGGTTTGCAGGGCATATTGTCGCTGGTTATGCATGCCAAGTCAATTTCTCTCCAGATGGACGATTTGTTATGTCAGGAGATGGCGAAGGTAGCTGCTGGTTTTGGGACTGGAAGAGTTGCAAGGTTTTCAGGAAACTCAAGTGTCATGAGGGAGTCTGTATTGGGTGTTTGTGGCATCCGCTAGAGCAGAGTAAAGTAGCAACTTGTGGCTGGGATGGCTTGATTAAGTACTGGTAAGTAATCTACTTGATTAGAGCTTTTTATACAGAAACATCTGTTGTTGTATATATCTTATATTCTTACTAATTCAAGTGCCTTCTTGTGATTATACATTCTAAAATGTGTTGGTTCCCATAGTTCTTGCTTTGTGGCTGGATGACTATTGACACTTCTAAAGGTTGAAAATTACAGGGCTGTTTTTTACTGGATTATAGGATTTCTCTGTATGTATGGAAAGATAAACCTGGTTGTGGTATCTATATCATTTTCTGGTGCTTGCTTTAGCATTTTCCTTGTGATAAGTTACATCAGATTAGTGATTTGTGATTATTGGAAAAGGTTTAGCTTATTTTTGCTGCACTTTGTGGACCCCTGATCCAAGAATTTATCTATCTTGATGGTTTGATACATGTTACGACTTGCCTAGGACACTAGTCATCATGACTAATCTTGGAAAATTTTTCATTCAACAGAAAAGAAGTGGATGTTGGATTATGATATAGTTGAAAACTTGTTTTGATTATTTCTAAGGGCCTCAATTAGAAGAAAATTGATGTTACCACCATGATCAAAAGGAGTGGCGATTCTGATTGGTTTTATCACTTTGGCTATCATGTGACTAGTTTCTGTATTAGATTGTAAATGGACTATCATTAGGATAGTACTTATCGCTTGTTGCAAACCTTTTTTGATTTTTTCCATCCAAGTGCCTCCATTAGAAGGAAATTGAGGTCACTGCCATGATTAAAAGGGCTGACAATTCTGTTATGTTTATTATTTTGGCCATCACGTGACTACATTCTAGATTAGATCATATGTGACAATATTTTATGGCTTTCTTAATCTTAGCAGTAGCACTTAGAAAAACTGCAACCTTCGTCTCCCACACTTTTGAATCATCATTTCTTGCTGTGTTGCATCACTATTGGTAGGCGATTCAAATACAAGGAATTTTACCATATCCTTTCTGGTTTTCTGCTGTGCAGGGACTAGTTTCTGTCCAGTGTTGTGTGGCTTGTTCCTTATATCAATTGATGAGCCCACTCAGTACTTCATGCTGGATATGAGAGATGGGACTACACACATTCTGCATTGAAGAGGAAAGGAGGATCCAAATTGCATCTTACTTTCCTGAATGAAATTGAGTGCACAAATTGTGGGGATGAATATTTTATGATGTCAATGCATCCACAGTGCCCGAGGCCCGCGCACTAAGATGCTCTTTTCTATAGTATTATCACAAACTTGTAATTGTTGTTCCTTTGAACCATAAATGTAACGTTATTGATGGCTTTTTTAGCAGGATATTGCACGAGGTTTATGGGGGTTTTAGAATGAGTTGTGTTCAGCTTTCTCTGTTCTCTCCGATATTTCTCCCCCTCTTTCTGTGTCTTGTTTGTTCTTTTTCTTCTGCTAGTTTTAGGATACAATGGACGGTTGATAATATTAAGTTTGAACGAGCCTAGGTGCATAACTCCAGAACTAGCATAACCCCTTTCAAACATCCACTGAAAGAAGCTGGAGAAGTGACTATATCCTTAATAATGCATTATCTGAATGTGGAGATTGGAATTTCAAGCCATAGCGATGGAGAGCACAAGCCAACCTGTTTAGTGATTGAACAACTCAAATTCTACCTATGAAATGAGAATGTGGGGAAAGCCCATTAATTTGGGCTCATGTCCTCTCAATGTTTTTTGGGCTCCGAGTCGAACTGATCCACTCTAGAGAATTAACAATGTCTGGAAATGCCCATCAATTTTTACTTTCATTTTTAGCATATATGGCCCAACAGGAGCCCAATTCATCAGCTTTACTTCACCAGATCCCTTCTCGAATCCAAGCCTTGCAAGAAAAAGGCAATAACAATGACTGCGATGTTGACCGACTGACTGTGAAAAGAAATAAATGGATCCTTGACAAGCAGCCCAAGCCAGTACCTGAACGGTCAGCATTCATCCACGTATCCACTTCTCCACAGAAAATCACTGACAGATCTATTTGATGTGACAATGTCTTTTTTCTTTGTTGTTATATAACGGGTAATTAGTTGAAATAACAGACGGGTTTACCTTTCAAGGGGATGCGGAGATAGGATACTCCAGCATAATCAATTCACTCTTGCATCACACTCAAATCCACTCGAGACACTTTGCATGTTATCTAGATTACAATTGTACTCAGCTATAAGTAGTAAAATCTGATGTAATAGTTTGGATGCAGGGCAGATCTCTGTCTACCCGGGACATCAGAAAGAGGGTAGAGAGATCAGTAGTTCTTAGCATACCTATTGGAACCTCTTCTCGGCTTGGAAATAATGCTGTGCTTTCCAAACAGAATTGGCCTAGCTTTTATGGTCCAACAGACTTTTAGAATCTGGAGACACCTAGAAATGTGAGTCAATTCAGTTCAAGAGCAGAATGACCCAGAAATGTGAGCCAATTGTTGGGGTTAGTTTGAGAACAGGAAACATCAGATATTGAGGATATTAAAGAGTTTGGCTCTAGAGATGATGAAGAAATTCCCAATGATGGACATTTCTACGCCAATGTTTAGAAAGTTTTGGACAAGTACAAGAACAATTTGCAAGGTGCTAATCTGTCAAGAGCGTTAGTTCCTTCTTGCGTTGAAATGGCTTCAATCTCTTTGCCTAAACTGATGTTGATCAGGCCCTTAGGGACAGAGGGGATTACATTATCATTTTGATTGAGGTAATGAGAGTTCTTTAACAATTGGCTGACAGTTCTGGGTTCCAGATTCAAGTCTCTTGGACGGTAAAAGGAAGGAAAGCAGAACATTATTCCCAGGCTGAGAAGTGGTTCCAATATGTATGCTAGGAGCTACTGATCTCTCCACCGAGGAGATGGGGCTACCGCATACCCTCCATTGAATAGGACAGGAGGATAAATATTTCATATTACTCATTTGAGGGAAATCAAGTGCAGAAATTGTGGGGATGAATGTCTCTATGAAATGAATGCATCTGCAAGGCTGGTGCCTCGTCCTCTGAGATATGACTTTCTGTATTATCTTCACAAGCTGTCTTCATTTTGCGATTGTTAATAATTTGAAGCAGAAATGTAACGTCATTGAATGAGGTTTTGGGAGGTTTTATAATGAGTTGTGTTCATCTTTCTTTCTTCTTTCCCATCTCTTTCCTTTTGTCTTCACGGCCCTATTTGTTTTTGTCTTCAGCAAGTTTTAGCATAAGATGGACGGTTGATAATGTTAAGTTTGAGCGAACCTAGGTGCATGGCTCTGGAACTAGCAAAATCCCTTACCAACTTCCACTGAAGAAGCTAACAAGAAACAAAATTACGAATTTAATTACTGAGAAAGTAGAGGTGATGATCAGACGGTTGGTGCTTGTGTGGACAGCTTGGCAACTAAGGGGGCAGTGCACACTCCTTCACTTCGTGCTCCAGGGCAATTCTATTTGGCTTCAAAACACTTAACTAGGCTTGGTCTTCAGTTTACAGTATTTCTTAGCATTGAGGCAGACTTGGATGCAGCCCGTGCTGAGGCTGATGATTGAACTGGTCTGTGCAGTTTGATCTTGGTAGGCTTCAGTGGCATGGTTCTACGGACTTAGTAGCATTTGTTGGCTTCCCATTGTAATCAAAACTTTTTTAACCAGTTGTCGGACTTGGCAAATATATATATTACATATAAAATATAAATTTTTAATGAAATATAAAATATAATATACATAATATTTTTGAATCAACTCAAATATGCGATATTTATATCAACCAAAATTTCTTTCTTTATTGAGTCCAAACATCTGTTACACATCTTTTATTATAAAAAAACACTTACCGAATGACTTCTTTCTTTTTTTTTTTTTTAAAGTAAAACTTAAGAATCCAAAGTCATGAGATCATAAATTCCAATCTTTATTCAAAGCTCCTTTAAATATATATATATATATATATAAAGGATACCCTCTCTACTCCCTTTGACAAAAGGGTCAGTCTCTTTAATAAATTTTTTCTTTTAAAAAAATAAATTAAAATAAAAAAATCTATAACCATATGATAGGCGGCCTCTAATCTCTTGTTTTGATTAATATCATTAAAACGGAAATTTTAACGGACAAATACACCGTAAAGCTCCACACACAAAAACAACTATCACCGCCAAAAAATAAACAATAATAAATAAAATAAAATAAAATAAGATTTCTCTATCTCTCACACCCTCTTTATTCATATTTAAAGCTTAAATTCAAAATTTCAAATCCGCATTTCCTGTATCCTATTGGATCGTGCCTCCCACGAGTTACTACAATATCACTCTTTCTTTTTGGCGGCATTACATCAACCGAACGCCCATTCCCCCCCCCCTCTCCCCAAAACTCCCTCCGGCACCTACTTATATTCTCTCTGCTTTCCCTCTTTCTCTCTTTGTGTGTGTGTTTGGCTTTTAGAATCAGTCCTCGTTTCTCTTTCGCTTTATCGCTGCGTGCTCTTTTAGCTGAAGCAACAATGGCTTCGCCGGCCGGCGAGGTAATTCCAGCGTACAACTATCTGGATCGCCGATACTGCAAGACAGTTCTCGATAACGTCCATGGCTACATCTCCCTGGATCCGGTATTGACTTCTTCTCTAACTTTTCTCGTACCGTCTTTCAATTTGTTCCGCATAATCTATATGTCAGTCTTTTTGGCCATTGTTTTCGGTCTCTCTCGGTTTCGTTCGGCTAAAGAAATTTGAAAGTAATTATAAAAAATCTTCGTTCGGATTCCTCTGGAACTCAGGGATTTTGAATTCAATTTTTCAAATATGCGTTTTAACTGATGGAGAAATAATGTACGTACGTCGCACGCATACTTAATCTCCTATAGGCTATTAGCTTACGTAGTCGAATGAGAAACAGAGCCGTGAAAGAAAGCTCGAGATCGCGTGTTCTCGTGAGACGCTAGGATTACTTATTTATTTGCTTTTTTTTTTTTTTTGTAAGTTTCTTGCTGTTGCAGTGTACGGAGCTTTCTTCGCGGAACGTCGTTTTTTTTTTTTTTGTTGTGTTCCTCAGGAATAATTTAATGAATATTCTTGACTCCGTATGGATGATCTGAATAATCATTATAATTTATAAATGCATTTAGGTCTTCTATATTCAATTTTATATTAAATCGTTTTGCTCAGTTTTGTAACTTCCGGTTGCTATATCGTTTTCATTTGGAGTTCTGTTTCCAGTTTTCCTGGACTATTGCAGTTATGTTTATTTATTTATTGGTTTAATGATTAATGTTTATGTTGGAAAAGGGAGAAGTTGACTGAAATCAGAACTTAATTGCTTTACTCTGTATTCTTATTTTTCAGCTCTGTTTGAGGTTCATTGATACTGAAGAGTTTCAGAGGCAAGTCTGCCTTATTTTAGATCTCAGTAATGGATCTTTCGCTGTTTTTATGTTCAAGTAAGGTCAGCATCTAACAATTTTAGTATGTATTTCAGACTTCGCGAACTAAAGCAACTTGGTGAGTGCTTCTTTAAGAAGTTTGCAATAAGATCACAACAGTTCCACTTTTTCTTTCCATTTTCACATACCTTTGCAGATCATATAAAGGAAAATTGTACGCATATTTGATGGTTCAAAGATTTTAATTAACCTCTTTCAATTCAACTGCTTCTTCATACTTTTTAGTTTTATGATTCTTCTACACTTAATTTTGTATTGGCTTTCCTGCATTGAACTCTCATTTCAGTAGAATTATTCTTCTTATTAAGAACAATTTCACTCTTTATGCAGGTCTAACATACATGGTATTCCCTGGAGCTGTACATTCTAGGTTTGAACACTCCTTGGGTGTACATTGGTTGGCTGGTGAAGCAATTCAGAGAATCAGAGCTCGTCAAGTAGGAATAAATCCTCAGTCTACTCATTCTATTTATAGCTCATAAATAAAGGGGAATTTCTGATTATTGCTTATGCTATACTTTTAGGGAGGGGAACTTGGTATTGAAGAGTTGGATGTAGAGTCAGTGAAGCTCGCTGGTAATGGAGTGTACTGGTTGCCAAGGTCTCACTGCATATATCCATGTTCCTGCCTAATTATTTCTATCTTCCTATCTAGGACTAATGCATGATGTTGGCCATGGACCATTCAGCCACTTGTTTGAGCGTGAGTTTCTCCCACGAGTTCGCAATGGCTACGAATGGTAATTATTTATGACCTTTTCCAAAACACTTTCAATTGTGGTACATGCATGCACTCCTTTATATTAGATCTTTACTTCTTGTTTTTGCTCTTGTGGAGTAGAATTTCAAATCTCATTAAAAGTGGTACTGCAATTCTATATGATTGAGGTTACTTGATATAGCATAGGATCATAAAATTCTGTTCATGAGTGAGAATCTTATACTCTTCATTTATTTTATTGGAGATAATTTGTTAGTTTCATCAAGATTTCCTTCTCCTGGAGTTCAGTTTTTCAAAATCATGTATGAAGCAGCAAGATCGATGGTACACTGAAAATGGGCATGATCAGCCATAGCTTTTTTCATGTGTACAAGAATAACCTAGTTTTATATGATGGCCTGAAATTGTTGCATACAGTAATTATTTGAAATACTGTCAATCAATGCATTGGTACAAAATCCTGTGAAAAGTTGTGTATCTTCTGTATAGTTTTAACTACTGATGTTTGCCATGAGAGGATTTAATCCAATTATTTGATACTATTTCATTTACTTTCCAGGTCTCATGAGGACATGTCTGCGAGAATGATGGAACACATCGTGGACATGCACCATATTGATATCGATTCTGAATGCTTGAAGAAAACAAAGGTTAAAATTCTCATGACTATGTTTTTCACGTTCTTTTAGCTTAAATGGGCACATGTTCCCTGGGAACCTGATGCCAAGATTTTCTTTTTCATTTAGTTTCAATTTTATGATGCCTCTTTGCCAAAATGAGGAGTGAAAAATTTGGGAACATTTATGAAGGTACCTCTAAAAAAATGCAGGGCACTTATCACTTTTCTCTTTGCAGGAAATGATCACTGCCAGCAATGAACATTCTTCCCAGGAAGTAAGTCACATGACAGTCCAAGGATTGAACTTGGAACCAATTCAAGGTCATCAATTCCTCAAGAATCTATTTACTTCATAAACCACATTGTCTCTCTCTCTCTCTCTCTCTCTTGTAGATTGCGGATAAAAAGAGTTTCCTTTATGATATAGTTGCAAATGGTCGGAATGGGGTAGATGTTGACAAGTTAGTTGATCTCCCTTTCCCCTCTATTTTGGTTCACATTTAGGAGTATGAATAAGTGTAAAAGATTACTTGTCTGAATCAGGTTTGATTACCTTGTTCGAGACTCCAGGGCTTGTGGACTGGGCTGCAATTTTCATTTTGAGAGGTATCAATGGTGTAATGTGCTTAACTAAACAATGAATGGTTATTTATTTATTGGATATAAATCTCAGTTGGCATTTGCAGCAGTGCTTCATCCTGTAGTTGGCTAAGTTTCATTGCAGGTTCTGGCTGCTCTGTATTTTATGACATTCTTCTGTGACCTGCAGGTTAATGGATTCCATGCAAGTTATGGGTGAGGAGATATGCTATCGTGCCAAGGATTGTAAGTATATTTTGGACTTTGTTTTCATTATTTCCTCTTGTGCACTCCTTTAACTTGTAATTTGATTAATAACTTGCAATTTCATTATTTGATTTGTTTTCGTTATTTACTTGTTAGTATATTTAGGACATTGTTTTCATAATGTCTTCTTTTGCACTCCTTTTACTTGTAATTTGATTTCTTTGGCCAGATCTCACAGTTCACAAGTTGTTTGCCACTCGTGCTGATATGCATCGAACAGTGTATACACATCCAAAAGTAAAGGTGCGTAAGTGATGTCCTCTAGCCTCTATTCATACAATCCAACCCAGTAATGATTGCAGTGGAAATAAGGCATGGGAGAAAGAGAATTGGATGAAGTTCAATTCTCTTGCTATCAAGAAAAGCATCTAATGGCTACCAGTCCAAAAATTTGACCAGCGGCAAATAATGAACCTTACTGTTTTAAGTCTTCATGCAAATGGCCAATGCAATGGGTTTGATAATTTCTCTGCAATAGGCAATAGATCTCATGGTTGTGGATGCCTTGTCAAAAGCCAATGGGCCTCTTGGAATATCATCATCAATTGATGACCCGGCTGAATTTTGGAAGGTCAATGAGCTGAAAAATTACTGAAAACTGTTTATGTTTTAGGTTTATTTTCATAGCACTTCTCATACCCCTCTGAAAGTGCAGTTAGATGACTCTATCTTGAAAAGCATTGAAACTGCTCGCAACCCAGATCTCAGGGAGGCAAGAGATTTAATCCTTCGCATTAGGAGGAGAGATCTATACAAGGTATCCTCTTGAAATAAGTTTTATTGTTTATAGTGTTACAGAAAATTACCAATTTGTTATTAATGTAAAAGCTATACATTTATTTTGTTATGCAGTACTGCAATGAGTTTGCTGTTCCAAAGGAGAAGCTAGAGCATTTCAAAGGAGTCACTCCACAGGATATTATTTGTTCCCAGGTCCCATAAGATCACATGTTAGTTTTCTTTCATCAAAGAATTGAAATGTTATCTCAATGACTAATTTTC
Source organism: Kandelia obovata (assembly GCA_021464305.1). Classification (NCBI taxonomy): domain Eukaryota; kingdom Viridiplantae; phylum Streptophyta; class Magnoliopsida; order Malpighiales; family Rhizophoraceae; genus Kandelia; species Kandelia obovata. The sequence continues at coordinate 1,367,529 of CM038488.1, forward strand.
CAACCAGAACACTGGTAGTGTTACATTGAAAGAAGAAGATATTGCTGTTATCACTGTTAAGATTGACTTCACTCATGGAAAGGAGAACCCACTTCAAAGGTACGTGGGAAAGGCTAAAACGATGACTTTGATAGGAACATTGCTCCTTTTTTTTTTTTTTTGTCTTAATGTATTTTCTTCTGGAACTTCTAATTTGACGGCTCTCTTTTTTCATGCATGTATATCCCGTTCCAGAGTCAAATTCTTCAAGGTAAAACTTCCATTTTATCTGTACTTGGCACAAATCCTTGCAGCTTTGTTAAGATGCTGGATCGGGTATACAGATCTCAGAAGTCAGACTAGCTTAACATGTAACTGCAAAGGATTACAGGGCATATCTTTAGCTCGCTTAAATTTTCACATAAGTTGGTTTAGCAAACAAGTATCTAAGATGCCATCTGATCGCACATTCATGAAATTCTAACAGCTTCTGTTTTGTTAGGATTACGAGAGTGATGAAAAATTCATAATACCAGATCATCGCATCAGTCAATTGCTGCCTGTCTGTTATGAAGATAAGCTAGTGAGGGTGTACTCCAAAAAGCCTGAGCTGGTATGTGAGCAATTCAGTTTCATTATTGAAGCTATAACTTGTTTTGCATACTCTTTTTTTTTTTCTCTCTTTCTTTCTTTGCACTGATCAACTTATATGTGTCATCATAAAGGTGGAAGCAGTTTCTGCTGCCTTTGAAAATTTCCAGGTTAAGACATATGGAGAGAAGACACAGGTGCATGAGACCCCTGACAGAAAGAAACGCAAAACGTGCCGGAGTTTGAACTTCTTCTATTGACTGGGTGCTGTTCCGTGATCCCAACCATTTATTTGGTCTGACCTCTATCTAGGTTTCCATTAGAACCCGTAAATAATACCTATATTCATTAGAAATAGGATTTTAAAAAAAAAAATTAAAAATGCTGAATGAGTAAATGGCATGAGCAAATGTACAAATCCATGTATGTTGCCTGGCCTCTCTGTTACCTGGATCTCAGCTCAATAGGTCCATGCTTCTGTTATTCACTTACCTGCTGAAGCTTAATAGTTAGGATAAACATAGAAGGACGAGAATACCAAAACTGGGGAAAACAAAACAATAAGCTAAATCTAATTGACTTTGCTAATATACCGATCAAAAAAGAAAGAATTGAGGAAAGGGAAAAACAAAAGAACCAATTTCAAAATCTTTTTGAAGAAAGCGAAGAAGAGGAACAGGAAGAAACGGAACAACAAGAAACGGAACAACAAGAAAAAGATTATAAAACAAAAACAATTAAAACCATCTTTTTAGACAAACAAGACTCTGTTTGCCCTCTGTAGACCGAAGACGCTCAGAAACGTTGTAGGTCAATTGGAATGCAAAACACGACTTGGCATTACTTTCATAGTCCTTTTTCCTCTCATTTCGTTCTTGGGCTCCTGGCACTATCTTTCCCAATTGGCCTGCTGCGAAAAAGCTCAAGGGCCTTCCGGTAATCCTGAGGTTTTTCTTTCCTTGTTTTTTTTTTTTTTTTTGGGCAACCCATGATAGCCACGGGTACCCTCCTAGCCTAAGCCAATTGTGTTTTTTAATTAAAGATTATTCATAATATACCATTTGTATTGCCTTTAGCCAAACCTCTTAATTACTTGGATTGCTTCTAGGCCCTGTTAAGCAAGTTAAGTATTTATTTGATGCCTTAAACTGGTTTGGTTGGCAAACTGTTTGATCACTTGTTTGAATTAAAGAGATGCGAATATACTCATAGCCTTACATATATGAAGCTAATAGCCTTGTGGTTGTACAAATGTATCTCTCTATTTGGGTTTTGCTACGATGACGCGTGCTAAATTTCACCCTCTTGCTTGTGCACTTTCGAAGCATGGGTTTTACGAGAGAATTAGAAAGAGGGACACTCAATGGTTAAACACTTGAATTTTTATGTTGGAAAAAGCTTTGGACTATAATCCTGAAATAAGGCATAGAGTTTATAGGAACGTAGAGAGTTATATCCTCTTTCACAGCGTAATAAACCTACTTATAGACCAAAAAAAAAAACAAAATAATAAAATTACAGAGTTTCTGAGGGAGGATGAAACGACACTGCTATATGATATCGTATCCAGTACCAACCAACACTGGAAGGCTGAGACGTTTGTGCTCAAGGTGTGGAGCATGTTACTTCTTTACTATAGAATATATATATATATATATACATGGTTCAAAAGTATTTAGATTAGCCATATTGCTCCACTGGCTTAAATATCTTAAATATATTATAAATTAAATATTAGTATCAATAGTTTACTTTCCTAAGATATTATTTTCTTTTTCTGAAAATAAAAAATAAAAATATATATATATAACTTTTGTTATTTCTCTTTGACAAAATCAATTTTCAGATGATGCATTCTTGTAGTAATCAAGGGTAAATAAATATTGTACCATATATTTCTTATCAGCTAGAACAAAATATTTCAAAGATATAACAAAACTAGCTATTAGTATTTAATATAAGCAGTAGATTCCAAGACATTTTTTAGAATAATTATTACACAGTGTATCATCTATGGTTTAATTGCCTAGAATAATTGCATTAATGCACCAATGTTAAATTTTTATTTCTGTTTCTAATAAAGGGCTTTCTTTTGCCATTTTTAACTTAGTGTAATAGAGGGGCCCACCATAGAAACCAAACCAAGAGTCCCCAATTTACCTGCATTTTTCTTTTTCTTTTTCTTTTTTTTTTTTTAGTTTTGTTTTGTTATTAGGCTGTTTAGCTAAGGATGCTTCAGCATACCTAAACTTCCACGCTGACTCTATCATCCACCATTTCTTTCTGGTGGTTTCTGTATCTATTGCGCAGCATTACAGAATGTACGTTCAACACATTATAGTCATGTACAACCAAAATTTAGACACTGTAGACCATCCCCACTTCTAGAGTAGATGCGTGGGGTACAGTGAGTGCATCTGTGGGTGGCCTGCTGTTTCTCCGCAAGAAATCGTATCCGTAATTCATTACAAGCTTCTTCACCATGGTTGAACCCTGCTTGGCTCTCACGTATGAGTGCCCTAGTATGTAAGCAATCCCTGATTCCCAAGCTTCCATAAGTTCCTGCAACTCCTCTCTTGCACGAGTGTCGATCTCCGGGCTTTGTGGTACCACAAACCTTACCCTTTTCTTCGGTTGGAGCACATTTGGCGACCTTATCTCCTTCAACTCTGAGGTACAGACTAGCTCTGTGTTTGAAACAACATCATCCTCACACAGTTGGATTCCGTCTGTATGGGTTGAACATGTTCCCACTACCGTCATATTGTCATCTTCCTTCGCAGAATCATCATTTGCTCCATTTGGTTCAAAGTTCCCTGTGCGTATGTACTCTGCTATACTATATACAAGGTCCTTCTCAAACTCTATGTCATCCATGTGGATATCACGGTAACCATAGCGTACAATGCACCTATACAGTCTGTATTCTCTTGGGCCGATGTGACCCACTAGAAACCGTTCATCAGGTCTAACATGTGGAACTGGAACGGATTTAATGCATAGAAAAACCAGGACCTGGTGGAATGCTGGAAGATTGGTGACAAAGTGGGAAAAGATAGCTGGGATTCCAGCCACAAGCTCAGTATGTACAATGCCAATTCCTCGGACACGCACAATACCAAGGCTGGGACCCAAGCCAAGTAGCCAGTTAATGGAGACCTTGTTTTGGACATCAAATTCGTACTTCTTGAGTGTTCCATAGTGCCACACACACATAATGATCAGGAAGATGAATGAAAGGGCAATTGGGACCCATGCCCCTTCTAGGAACTTTATGAGGGAGGCCGAGAAGTAGAGAGCCTCAATTGTGCCAAAGAAAATCACAAAGCATATTGCAAAGAAGACACTTTTGTTCCAGCATAAGACAATAACGAGAGACATGAGGCAGGTAGTAACAAGCATAACGGTTATCACTGCCAAACCTGTAACACAGAAAGGAATGTATCACAAACATTCAAATTAATGCAGACTTAATAAAAGATAAAGTTACCATTCTTTGGTTAATATTGGTGGTTAAGCAGTCCTTTTGTGAACAGAGATATCACTAATAATGAACTTGCAACAGTAACAACTTAGTAATGAGATGTAATGCCATTTCATTCATCCACATGATGTCATTCAAGGTTTGAAACAGCACTAAATTAAGTCAGTGGATTTCGCAATAATCAATTTCATGATTGGTAATGATCCTTATCAAGCCCTTCCGGGGACCAAAAAGGAAACAAATATTTGACAGATCAAAAGAGAAAAAGAGGCAAAGATTCTTGTCTTTCTAAGCAACATACTAGGATCTTTCGTGCTACAATCATTTTCATACCTGAGGCATTACCCATACATTTTGTGTCTCTGAAACCAATGGTAACAGCCAAGCACAGCAGCATTAAAGTCCAATTAATCTCCGGAATGTAGATCTGGCCATGGATTTTGGATGATGTGTGGACTATTTTGACCTTTGGAAAGCAACCTAAAGCAGAGCATTGTTTGATGATAGAAAAAGTTCCAGTGATGATGGATTGGCTTCCCACCACAGCAGCAAGTATTGCTATGACCAGAACTGGCCATCTTAATTTACCTGGGAGAACATTTAGGGTAGTTCATGTTAGTGGAAACTTGTGTACAGTCCCAATCATATAACCTTCACAATAAAATTGAGGTACCTACCTGGTACAGAAACATAAAATCCGATTCGATGGTTATCATCTATATGATGATGCTGAGACAGATAGGCAGCTTGCCCCATGTATGCAAGAATCAAGGAAGGATAAACCAAAGATGTGAAAGCAAACTGCAGAAAGGTAAAGGCCATATCAGACTCTTTAACTTCAAAGTTGCATTAACCCAATTATTTCGGTACAGGCCTCCCACCACTCTAAAGGGTGACATGTATTATAAGAAGGATAAAAGATAGGAATTAAAGAACAAAGTGCCATTTATCTTGTCTAAACTCTGGATAGTCGAAGTTCCCAGTTTCTGTGACCAATCTACATAGCATAGTAAAGTCAGAGAAGGCTCATTGTTAACAAGCAAGCTACTTTGTATTCAAAACCTTGAGAATTTCAGATAAATCTTGAATGACAATGTTTCCCTGTTTAAGATGAACTAAATAAAAGATTCAAATTTGTTTTCCATGAATTCATAAATACTATTTAATTCTCCCAAAGAACCCAAGAAAAGGAAAATGGAATAGACACAGAGTCCTTAGTTTAGAGGAATATCAAAAATCCCATAAAACCTAGCAGACACTACTAATTGGTTGTTAGATTTGGTGAGACTCCTCATCGAGTGTTGATGCAGGAAGTAGCAATATTAGCATTGCATCCAGACTTAATCAGAAAACAAAGACTAACATGACCAAGAGATTAACTTTTTACAAGCACATACCTTGATTGACAATTGAGAGAAATGCCCAAGATCAGCAAACATGGCTTCTGAGCCTGGATGATGAAAACTAATTAGTAAAAACCTTGATATATTTTTTTGGAATGGATTGAAAAGAAGACTTCATTAAATACTCACCCGTTATGCACAACAAAATGCCACCCAGGGACATCCAACCTCCTCTCTGGGTTTTCCTCAGAAACTTCATCATATAATATGGTGATAGAGCTTGATATATATGAGGATTCCAGTGTATTATGTTATATAACCCAATAGCACTGATGCATAGAAGCCATACTAGAACCACCGGTGCAAACAAGAATCCAACCTTGTGGGTGCCACAATGTTGAAGTGCAAACAAGCCTATAAGGATTACGCATGCAACTGGAACTTCTATATCTGCAAAATTATTGAACTTTCAAGAGGCACCATTCCATTATGGGCATGTCTTATGATAAAGAAGATAGCACCGATTTCAAAATATTAGTAAGGAGGTTGGCAAAAGGTGCAACAGCAAAAGCATTGACCAATGAATATTACTAGCATAAAAAGCCCATCAATAACAAGAAACCTATTTTGCAGCAAGCTCATCAACATTGAGTCATAAATTGTGACAGAATTTATTTTTTTTTGCATGCAACCCACCCATCAAAAAAGTTTTGCTCACAGCACCCGGTAGAAATAACCCACTGGTCACAATTATAAGCCAACCAACACTTTGCCTAAGATCCCAGAACCTTGTTGATATGAAAAAGCCACAACCATGTCTTAAAAAGGTTCTTGAGTGCAAAGGAACTACTAATTGGCATCCCTCTCACACTTCCTTTGACATTGACTTAACAGAATTAACTGCTCTTCATCAATGGCCTAAAGAATCTGTACGTAAGTTTTTGCTCTTCTTCATTGAAGCTTACTGCCTTAAGCAACCTCTTGGTAAAGTGCAAAGAGAATTTTATTCATTGGGGTGAAGATCTGAGAAAAACAAGCAACCTGTATGTAATCATCTAGGTTTTCCACTTGGCATTGACCCTGTTAGGTAACATATATTAACACCCCCAGCATTTAAAGCAATGGGCCACTGAGTTAACTGAAGTAAAAAGCAATATACCCTTTATAATACTCTCATTTGAGGGGAATGAATGGCATAACAAGCAAAATTTCCACAAAAATTTCCAGATGATAAGCAAGATGGCAGAGAGTACAGGTAATGCGATTATGTTGTGAACAAAGATATGACATACATAAATGAAAATTTACTAGTTATGAACAACAGTTAGAGGCACAAGGTCAGAAACCTTCAATACATTGGAACCAGAGGAGGAAGCCAAAAATTTTGGACTTAGCATTAAATGGCATCCAGATAAGAAACGGCATACCAACCAAAATACACAGGCAAAACAAACAACAAATTTTCAATACTTTCAATTAAACAACTTGCCTAACATCAATACACTATCTTTGTGGTATAAACAAACTCTAAATATAGATGTATTAAACTAAAAAGGGAAGGTGGGCTACTGTGTTACATTTGTGATGCTCTCTGGCCGTTGATAGTTCAAGACCCGAAACCGCAGAAAAAACTGCAAAAATTCGGCAATTGATCAAGCAGTCGATCCAAGTAACACAGAAATATGAATTTATTTTGAAACCAGAAATTGGTCGGCAAAAGAATCTGCAAGCATGAAACTCATAATCACCACTTTACCGGAAAGAGCAGGGGTAAGCACACCATCACCAATCACCATACAGGTTCCAATCAGAGCCAACACAAGCAAGAACCTCTGCAATACCCTGTGCTTCTCCAGAGTAGACTTTAATATAGACCCAAAACTTGTGTTTGGTGACAAGCCAATATTATCCTTCTTGTACTCATACAGCTCCTCATCTGCCAACTGACAATTGGGTAGGCAGTTTACTCTGGCATGTCGACACAGCAACGAGTACAAAGCAAAAGTGCCCCCTTCACCATTATCATCTGCATTTAGCACTATAAACACGTATTTTAACAAAGGGACCAAAGTGAGGGTCCAGAAGACAAAGGATAGAACCCCATAAATCTCTTCATTAGTCTCAGAGTGTTGAATATCCTCAGCAAATGTGCTCCTGTATACATATAATGGGGAGGTGCTTAAATCTCCATAGACAACTCCAAGGCTTTGATATGCCAAAGTCAATACCGTCTTCCATGATTCTCTCTGCAATAAAAAACATTAATTTGGTTATGAAACTAAAAAAGGAAAACATTACTTAAGAACATCACTCTTTAAACAACAAAAACGATTTTTGATGCCAGTGTCGAACGGTTTACATTAAAATCACTAATTCCTGAATAAAGATTTTGAAACAAAATGGTCTTTTACAAGAAAAATGAAAGAATCAATACCCCACTTGTCAATTCACCACACTTCTTTTCTCACAACAAAGGCAACGCATTGACAGCAAAAATCCAATTGAATTCGCTCTAAAAATGAATGCATAACTGACCTTAGCCTGCTTTGGATAAAACCCAGTTTCCAGATCCATAATTCCAGGTCTCAGGAGTTGAAAAAACCCATTGTTGCAGAAGAGATTCAAGAATGACCCATGCGCCAAAATAACACGCTTCCCTGTAAAAACTCTCTTAAAAATCCCAAAGCTGTTGGAATACAAGAGAAAATAAGATAGCTTTTCAGTGCAACAGTGAAGATGTAACATAAAGATTGGTCATTTCTTGGATGTTGGGGGGAATGCAGACAGCAATCAGTTCAACAACCAGCAAATGGCAGACAAACAACAAGAAATGAACAAATAGACACCACTAAAACAACCAGAGAGATGGATGTGATGGGTACTCAAACTCGGAATCAAAAAGCCTAGAAAGACACACTTAATGGCATATATGGGAAATGTTGCGTGCTTATTTCTGCGTCACAGAGAAAGAGAGAGAGAGAGAGAGAGAGAGAGAGAGAGTACTGTATTGGTTTGGTGTGAAGTTGGTGACCGAGAACTGAGACAGGTTCTTGATTTTATTTTTTTTTATTTATCCTTAAGAACAACTAAGAAAGAAAACAGAGAAAAGTGAGGAAATTTCTGATGAGTGAGAAGGCAAAGAGTGATGGAATGGCTACGTGCTCTGCAATTTAGCAGACAACAACAATGGAACTACGGCATCTAATGTACAATGTCACTCTGATTGATGTCCCTCTTAGAGGCAAAGACTTTTGTTGTGTAACTCGGTTGATTTTCAACTGAGTTGACTCGTTAAATATAACCGAAGAGAGAACCGACAGCAAAGTGTTGAGGTGGAATTCCGATCAGTCCGGAATTTAAATCACTTATCGATCACTTAATCACTAACTTACACGTTATATAATAAATATATTTCACTTGTACCGTAAAATAATTAAATTTATTAATATAATATTAATTTATTTTTTATAAAAATTAATAAAATAAAAAATATTTTTAATATTATTTTAAAAATTATCATATTTAATTTTTTTTATTTTAAATTTTTTTAAAAAAATAAAATTTATAATATCTATAAATTTAATTTATTATATTAAATAATTTTTTAAAACAAAATAAATATAATCACAAAAACTCCCTACTCTAATAAATAAATAAAATTAGTGTTTTTGTAAATAGAAAAAATACAACCAATTGTGAGTTCCCGCCGTTGCTGCACCACCCTCTCAATCTCTCTTTTTTTTTTTTTTTTTTTTTTTTGAACTGCCTAATTTTGTTCAAGAAAACAAAGGTTCAACTTTGGATTGGGCGGATGAGCTCTGTTATTTATGAAAATTTATTGTATTTATATAATTTTCTTAAAATTAATATTTAAACATACATATATATATATATATATATAGCAAAAACATATGTAATGTGACAAAATTTAATAAAAAATAATAAAAGTGAAGAAATTATTTTGTTGCTCCATAGGGGTGTTTTTTTTTTTCTTATTTTCTCCAGTAATGGTATAATTTTTTTTGTAAAAAAATAAAAAAAAAGGGAGAGCGAGTGAGGTGGGGGGGAATATTCAAAGTAGGAAAAATGTAGAAATTGAAAAATGAATATGAAATGAAGGATACTACAATACAATCCTTGATAAGAGAATTGTCGGTTCATATAGTTGAACCTTTTTATAAAGCGAAATTGACCGGCGTAACTATGAAGACGGGCGAGTAGCTTTCCATGTAATTAAATAGTCAAACATGTGTTTAAAGTGCCAGTCAAGTTGATTACCCGCAGACATTTTAAGTCTCTTTGGCCTGACTACTGCAAAGGCAGAAATAAGTAACATGTCAAAAAACAGCAAAAAAATAAAAAATTATTAATTATTAATTAAATAAATAAAAAGGCTTTGGACTGCCTTTAAGAAGGAAAATTTTGAGGAACAGAGAGGGCCCCATGTTTACATTATTTATTTATTTATTTATTTATTTTCTGACTTTAATATGCATTAGGGGTAAAGTCATTCCAACTGTACAAATGCTTCCCATAAGCTGAATATTTTATTATTATTGGTCCTTTAACAATTAATACGACTGTAATTATGATATAATTAGTTCATTACGATTATATTCTGAACCCTCTTGAGTTCAATTGTATGATTAAAGATTACGACAATAATGATGATATATATATATATATATTATAATAATAATTTATTTATTTTTTAATAAAATATTTAATATATAATATAAAAATCAATTATGTATATTTAAATTTAATGTTCTGCATCTAAATTTTTCATACATACAAACGTTATCAGTTGCCAATTCCCAAACGGAACATTTTGTCTTTCTCAAAACCAAGCACCTGTGCGTGGAGAGGGTCTGGAAAAATCGAAAGGAGCCGATGGCCCTTCGCTATCTTGACCATTAAACACCTACAAATCGACAAATATTAAATACACGGGTACAACGCGTCTTATCAAAGAATATAAAAATCTTATCTACATAAAATATATATATATATATAAAAAGCTTAAAATTGTATATTAGTAATATATATATAATTTATATTATTTATTTATTTATTTATTTAAAATTTCAGATAAATATAAAATTAAAATTTAATAAATTCTCTTATTTATATTCACTGTCCCAATTAAAACAGTTTAAATTTTAATAAAATATAATATATAAATTTAACTTATTCAATTTATTTTTATCTTCTTATAAAATTTTAATTTTATTTATTTATTAAATTAAAAATGTAAATCGATATAATATTTTAATACATTATTTGACTCGTTTATATAATGGTATTATTATTATTATTAAAATTAGAAAAAGAGAGCTCAATGTAAATATTTATAAAATAACAAATTCCAAGAATAGCACATTAGTTGCTTGAGTAGGTTTAAGCGTTACCAAAATCCACCAGCTATGGACAAATACTTAATGGCTACCTCCGAGCTCTGCAGGCAGTAGTCACTAGCAATTCAGAGATGGGACACTCGAAGCTAATCGCAGGAATAGACAGCTAAACTAAAAACGCTGAACCACCTCAGATATTTACTAATTTTAATATCATTAATTCAAAATATATTATTTCATTAAATGTTGTGTAAATAAGCTATCACAACAAAAATCAAATTCCTTCGAAAATGATGCAAAATTATTATTATTATTATTATTATTTTATTTACTGATTCTAAAAGAAAATTATTATACTTTAAAACATTTATACGCTAAATGTATGCATTCCTACAAACTTAGTCTAATAATATAAACTAGTATGGGATAGACTCTAATGTACACATGAAATACCAAGACACCGTTTTTCTGAAATAAATTAAATAATTAATTAAATGGCAAAAGTATGTAGGTTGGAGCTACACATTTAATTAAATGGTTATGAAAGCAATGTACAATAAACAAGATAAGGCATGCTAGTTTTGACCCATTACCTAAATTTAAATAGGGCAGCCACCCCTTAGTCTCTCCCTTTTTTTTTTAATTTAATAAAAAAACAATATGATAAAAATATTAATCATTATCTTTATTAAATTGAAATTATTGTTTAATATTTTGATTATTTTTTATTAAAAAATTATATTTAAATAATAATACTTATATATATATATATATATATATATATATATATATATATATATATATATATAGCATTTAATTCTGTTCAAAGAAGAATGCAACAAGGAGATTTGAATCTATGCTGAGTGTCCATGATAAATCATGTCAAATTACCACCAACTTCCACGTCCGAGTGATCGTCTCTCAGTCACTCTCACGACCTCAAAATGAACATGTTGGGGATATGGATAAGTAGACATATTTTTATAATTGCGACGCCAAGGACACGTGTTAAAGTGGGTTGGACCCACTAATCAAGTGGTCACCATTTGACGATGCCAAAGACTCATTATTTTTCCATCTGTCCCCCCCCCCCACCACCCAGCCCACCTTTCATTTTTTTTGTTGCTACTCACATTCTTTTTTATAAAAAAAACAACATTATTGATTGCAGGGAAACCATACAACTGAACCAGGAAAGAGCAAGGTCTCCAAAATTGTTGGTTTCTCTAGACTTAAAAACAAAATTTCCTTTCTTCTTGTTCCTAATATCATTAAAAATAGAAATATGTTGTCAGGGCTTTGGTTTTTTTTTTTGGTTTGTCTAGTTCATTTATGTTTTACTTCCACATTGGAATCTCACCCCTAAAGAAAGATTTTAATCACAGAACAAATATCTCTTCAGGTTAGAAACATTCTATCTGGATTAATGTCCCATTACATTTTCCACTATTCATATTTGAATTTCAACACTCTAGCCCACCATGCTTATTTTCTTTCTTCCAAATTCTCTATATAATCACTTAGGTAAAGGTCACCCATCTACTGCCACTGCCCATGTTGGAAGAAATGTCAATTTTCCACTAATAATGTGATTTAGTGGCAGAATCGTTTGACTCTTGATATCAATCTCAAAGGTTTAAAATAGTGATTCGATTGAGGAACCAAAATAAGGTTGATGTACTGGTTCCTTCAGTTGGCTAAGTGTGTAGTAATTACTGTTTTTGACTAATAGTTAATAATAAATTTGCTAACATTGATGGCTGATGAAATAAATAGTTATCTGTTAGAATTTACTAATAGTTATTAAATAAATGCTTTTAAAACATCTAACTAATAAACCCAACTCTTAGTCAGCCAATTGCCAGTTCAGTTGATAATTGGCTGATTATTTGTTTCCCATCTCCTTTTGCCCCCTGGCGACAAATGCTAATTGAGATGACATATTGGTCCAAAATTGGATTCTACGTGCTAGGATATCAAATTGCTGAAACAAAAGTACCAAAGATGAACTTGCTAATGGTAAGGCTAACTGCGTTCATTGAAAGGGTAACCAAAATTGTCATCAGAAACCACACAACCCTGAACATGCCTTAGTTGGGTTTCGCCTGCTTTTCTGGCTTTTCCGTATAATGCACTCTCTCTTTCAAGGAAATGCCCCAGAATGGCAAAAGGGCAAAAGCTTGGTAGTCATAAAAAGTATTTTGATAGTATCTCTGCATTCTCATTTCTCATAGTGATCATTGATATTTTCAGTGGAAAATGTCGCACAAGTACTGCAAGCAAGCATGGTCGTGGAGAAATTATACTTGCATCCCACCATTCGGTTGGTCCTAGTGTATATTAATCACCACCTTGAATTCCCAACCACAAACTGTCTCCTCATAAATTATCTTGAGCCCACGGCACAGTTAAGACTGGTAAATTGACTTGAAAATGATTGACCCTTTATTATAATTATTCATCTCCAATTGAAAGACCACTTTTTTATTGGTTTTTTTCTTTCTTTCTTTTTTAAGAGATTCATTATACCATTTTTAAATTTGAAACTTGAGTTTTCAAAGGTAGATATTTAACTTCTTACGTGCTAGAGAGTAGGACAAGCGGATGATGTGGGCACAAAATACCTCACACAGATAAGCATCGGTCCAATTGCATATTGTACTTTTTTTTTAACCTTTTGCTTTTCCAATACCCCCCCCCCCAAAAAAAATGATTGTCCCAAGAAATATTCAATCCAAGAGCTGAAGGGGTTTGGATGAAACTGAACATAATGAACTACATAATATAATCTAAAGTTATAATATCATGGTCATAAAAAAACCTTAATACTATGTCAAAAATTATCTAAGTTAAAAAGTTTAAATTGGTATGTCAGGCTATTATATTTTAAACTCGAAGAGTCTGCAACAATAAAACTCATCTGAATTGTAGAACTTTAATTAGTTGCAATAAAAAACATCAGCGCCTTTTCCATTCTAATATCACCATTCCACCACTCTTGTGAGGAGCTTCGAGGAAAAAGTAGTGCGTCATCCTAAAGATAAAGCGCAAATCAAGGCTAAAAAGTAGCACAGTCGAAAAATAATTAAATAAAAACAATATTTTCTAGAAACATAAGTGTGGTTTTGAAACAAAATACCGTGAATCAATTTATACTTTTAACAATCTGCCAAAACAAAAGGGTGTTTGTTATATAATCTTGATCAAACCTGGGTCAAGATTGAACAAAGTTGAGTTGAACTTAGAGGTTGCTTCAAGTAGCAATATAGATGGTTGAGACTTGGTTAGAACTACTTGCACCAAAGACTCATAAAATTCATCTGAGCATTATAAGGAATTGTAAGCAACTACTTTGTTCCGTGTCTTTGCTTATCAACTCAAAAGCAAGCCAAAGTTGGTGGCTTATAAACATAGAATCATTGCATGGATGAACAGAATAAAACGATTTGACATTCTGAATGGGGGCGGCTAAGAAGATGGGTGACGGGACCAAAAGAAAAAAAGAAAAGAAAAAAGAATCTAAAAACCACAGCTACCATTTGCAGGAACAAATTTATAAAAGTTTTCCAAAGAATAGAGATCAGAAATGGGTGGATGATAATGATAAGGTATCCTGGCAGATTTTAATGGCTAAAACTAGCTAGACCATGTATGTCATCCCAACTTGCAAGACGTTCATGTGGGGTACCCTCAGGTTGGCAGTGCCTCCTCTACAGTTTTTCCTCAAGAATGCATAAAAGTAGTTAATGACCAGCTTCTTGAGAAAAATTGAGTTTTTCTTTGCCCTCACATCCCCATGAGCAAGCAGATAAGTGAATCCCGAATCAATTGCTTCTCGCAGCGCAGAAAGCTCATATTCCAGACTTGGATCTTCATCCGCTGACATGACACTCGACGCCAATGTAGAGGAAACTTCTTCTGCCGTAGAAGCTCCAGCTTCTTCAAGTCTTTGATCATGCATCAAAGGAATGCGAAGCTCATCAACACCATCACCAAATGGCGCTTCGGAATCCCTGGACCTTGCAGAAATACTGCCTAAGTCCAGCTCATTTGCATTCTCCAATGCAAGATCTTGAGCCTCTCTACGCAGGAACTTCTCAAGGCTTTCCGCCAAGAGTTGCTCGAATAAATGGTTATCTTCCTTCCTAACATCTTTGTAACCATATCGAGCAACACATCGGAACATGTGGTAGTCTTTTGGGCAAACCCTTCGAAATAGAAACCTTTCCTCTTGAGGCACCACAGGCACAGGGACGTACTTTATACAAACAAATATTATTGTGGAGTGGATCGCCGGAAGACTCAGTAGGAACTGTCCAAAGATTGAGGGAATACCTTGTACAAGCTCATTGTATAGCAATCCAATTCCAGGAACCCTCACAGTTCCAAGGGAGGAACCAAGCTCAAGCATGAAGTCCATTGATATCTTCTCCCTTACTTCACTCTGGTACTTCAACACACTCCCATAATTCCAAATGTACATCACACACAGAAAGCAAGAGGAAAAAACTAGTGGAAGCCAACCACCCTCTCTAATTTTTGTTAGGACTGCAGATAGGTAGGCAAGCTCTACCGTTCCAAATACGAGTGGGAAACACAAGGCCAGAAATAAGTTGGTCTGCCAAATTAAAAGCATTACAAGAGTCACCAATGTTGTGCTCACCATCATGACACCAACTTCAGCTATTCCTACAAGAACAAAATGCGTTGCATCAGAATATTTGCCATAATAAAATTAGCAATTGGCAAATTTGATTCCTTCCCAACACACAAGAAGTAAAATTGAATTGTGATGCTGTACAGCATGCAGCAGAACTGCAATTAGAAACTGGCTGGCACTAGCAGCACCAGAATTAGAAATTAGCTGGCACTAGCAGCACCATACGAGCAATGACAATAAAAACTTACTTTCATTGTTTTGGGAGGGGTATCAATGTCGAAAAAATAGAAGGGAATGAAGCCCTGAGAGATAACTAAGCACAATAGGTAGCCCATTTCTATTGAAGACTATGGCATCAATTCATTTCATCATAACTTCCAGGACATATTTGACACCATTACTTTTATTTGTTCAATTTATTGGACATTTAGTGGATAAATGACTTAAGAGAGCAAAGCTGCATGTTATAACTCTAGAATATTATTGTAGAATTGGGAGGAAGAAGGAATAAGATAAGTACCATATGCATTGGCAATGTCGGTAGTGCTCTGGAAGATGGAAACAACAATTACGCACATGATCATCAAAAAATAGTTAATTACAGGGATGTAAATTTGACCCATCCGCTTCTTAGAGGTGTGAATTATCTTTAATCTTGGGAAGCATCCAAGTGCCATGGATTGCTTGACACATGAAAATGTAGCAGAAATCATTGCTTGGCTAGCAATCATTGCAGCAAGGGTGGCTATGATGAAGACTGGCCAAAAAAGACTATCTGTTTGTTCAAAAAATTCAGGAACTTCTGGTGTTAAAATGAGCACTCAGCATTAACACTATCCGTGATAAAGGACATTTCAAAAAGAGATTAACACAGCAGCAATGGTTACCTGGTACAGAAGTATAGAATATACTGCTTGCAGAATTAGGGTACTTCATTAAATATGAAGCCTGGCCCATATAAGCTAAAAGGAGACAAGGAAAGACCACACAAGTGAACGCAATCTGTGCAAGCAATATAGCATGGTTGAGCAAAATGTACGTAATGATTCTTCACATAAGGAATAAAGAAATATAATTATGTGCAAAGAAACCTGTATGGCTCTGACAGAGAAATGCCCTAGATCAGCAAACATTGCTTCAGCTCCTGCAATGACAAATCATATGTTATCTTTAAATGGGTGTCCTTTCTCAAACTGGAAAAAACAAATAAGATGCTGTCTATTTGAGCATCAAGCAAAATCACTGTATAATTCATTGCAAAGTGTCAAGTAATGAATTTGTTCTCAAGATGGAGAAAAAAAAAACCTTTCTATTCAAGAACTTAACAAAACAGAATCCATTTTCATTTCCAGTGTCAAATTTACAATAAATTACCATGGCTGTAATCCAACTAGCCCATCAACTTCTCCAGAACTCTCCCACATCAAGAACAGACAATTACAAAAGGGATTGGGAACCACGAAATAGACCAAGATCCCAATGTTGGTCAAAATGTAAATATGCTGCAAACTTTTCTTTGGAAAAAACAATAAAATCATATGGAGTTGATTATCCAAGTTTCTTTATCCAGAAAACTTGTATAGGGCACATGTATATGGTTATTTTTATTTTAGCTTCTACTGCAAACCAGCATTTCAGTAGGGATATTTAAATGGATTTGTTTCCAGGAAGAACATTTGGATAATATGCAAGGAGAACTAATAAACCATAAAGAAACGCTGCCAAGTGGCTATTCTGGAAAAGTCTTTAAATGTACCCAAAAAATTCATTAGCTGTTCTACAAGGTAATCATAACAATCAGCATAGTAACAGAGTAGTCCATGAGCTAATTGAGCGACATTGTTAGCAGCAGTATGTACCTGTAATGCAAAGAACGCATCCACCAAGAGCTGACCAGGCATCACTACTGTTTTTCTTGAAGAAGAGATATATGTAAAATGGATTGAATGCTCTTACGACAGTGATATCATAAGTCACCATATTGTAAATTCCAATAGCACCAAGAGAGAAAAACCAGAGAGAGAGTATTGGAGCAAACATGAAACCCACTTTCCCGGTCCCAAACCGCTGTATGCTAAACAATAGCAAAAGGAGAATGACCGAAACAATGAGCAGGGCATCTGTGAACAAAATCAATCAGATTATTGGACATCTATTACAACATTTATTACTGGTTATTGTCACATAAGGAACTAGAAAAAAGAAGCAGAACATATACATTTAGCCAGTTCAATGGATCTGTTGAATATCTGTTATTCAAATTTTGAGGAGCACATTTTCTGTAGAATGGTGCACGTTAATGAGATGACCAATTAATTTTTTGGGCAGTGAAATAAGAACTCAGGCAGACAAATATCAAATAGCAAATTTGATTGAACAGACCAAAATTTTTGCATACAGTCATTAAGTGCTGTCTAAAAGGCATGATATTTCGTGATATTTAAATCATATAAATCTTTCACCTGGTATAATTGATAAATTTCTTTTATTCTTTAGCACAAATTTACACATAAGCATGGCAATCCTAATTTTTTAAACTAAAAAAAGATACCTACTTGTACCAAATCCAGGTATTTCTCCCTGTAGACCACTCACAGCAGACATCACTGCAACAGACAATGTGCAATCATTCATTAGTATCATGCCACAATGCTGTCTCATAAGCAATCAGGGCCATGCTGGACACCTAATGCCATTGTTGTGAAATAAGTCATCAGAAAGTACTGTAGCATTCCTGTAATTCCAAGCAGGGGCCATAGGATATTTCACACATGTTATTGTGCATACAAAGTACAAACTAGAATGATGAACTAGTCTTTAAAGAAAATTGAAATGAAGAAGAAGATGCTATCAACAATAAGGACAAAAATCTTTGAGAAATTGATTTGTGATTGATTGAAAATAACTTCACCACTTCTAGAATGCTATTTTGTGTCTTTCAAAGTTGTCTTTGCCACAAGACCATGCACTCGAAATGTTGAGAACTTCAAGCACCAAATGCAAATAAATTTGAGCAAGAAGTTCATTTATGGACATCATATTCATATTTCATTCATCATGTCCATCTTGATGTCTTGACAGGAATAAACTGAAAAGCCTTACACATGGAATAAAGTCCCACAGTCAAGATCGATGTAGTTTGCGAGGGGAGATTACTGCCAGTATTTCTATAGCATGAGAATGTTAGATACCAAAAAATGTGTATTAGAATATGATCTTGCTGTGTTTGGGACTAATTGTAACATGCCCATAGAAGATGGTCAGATGCTTGTATTGCAAGAGGTTAATAGCTCTAGGTTTTTTTAGGCATTCACCATCCTTTTCATTTTTTCCTCTTTTCTGCACAGAAACCTAAAAAGGTTAAAACCTGAGTTAATAAGGTCATTTAGAACCTGCATTCTTGTGCAATCTCATGTTCTAAATGGCGGGTGGCTGATCCAAGTTCAGTCAATGGAAGACCATATTTTATGGTAAACATAAGTATGAAAATGTGGTTCAATGTAACTTGAAGCATGAACTTTTAATTTTACAAGAACATTACACATCTATGTACCTGATATTGCCGGGGTCAAAATTCCATCCCCTATAATCATGGAAGTTCCCATCAGAACCAATAGCAAGAGAAGTGTTTTCAAGGACGACCTTCTTTCCAGGTTCTCTTTTATGGTTAAAGCCCTTTCCAACTCTGGAGTGGGTAATTTGAGCCTAAAGCTTGAGATATGTTCATCAGCTGGCTGATGATTTGGCAGTTTATTAACCTTTGCATACCTAGAAATTAGCGAGTAGAGAGCAAATGTTCCTCCTACAATCAGATTCATTGACGTGTTAACAAACATGTCTCGTGATATTACTAAAAAAAATGCAAAGAAAAATAGTAACCAGGATAACTTTTACCTTCTCCATTGTCATTTGCTTTGAGCACTACAAAAATGTATTTTGCTAAAGGAAGTAAAGCAATTGTGTACATGACCAGTGACAAAGCCCCCAAGACATCAACTTCTGACTCGATCTGCACCTTACTGAACACATCCGCAAAGACATACAAAGGGCTTGTGCCCATGTCACCATACACCACACCAAGTGTTTGAAAGGCCAATGTAAGTGTATTCCAAAGGGCGGGTTCCTGATGTGTTAAAATTAATTGAGTTCAGTGACCAAAAATTAATCAGGTCTCTAGGCCTGTTTTTCTTATCTCACAGCAATTCTAGAAAAAGTTTATTTGCATGAATTTTGAATTAAGCAAGACCAGCAGTTCATGCACAAAAGCTCTTTAAGAATGCACAGTACCACAAGTTATACTGGGATTTGATACAAGCTCCTCACATTTCAAATGGCCTTTAGGGATGTGCTCATAGAGGGAAAGCAACATAAAGATTTTTCCATAGAACTGAATAAACACATCTTATTTGGACATATTTTATTCTTATAACCACAAAACTGTTTCACTATCTTGCAGAAAAATTTCAATTTGCCAAACTCGATTTCTTTATTATGTTGTACCTCTTAAAAGGCTTCTACAAAATAAGTAAACAAGATGGATCAAACCTCACAAGATTCTGTGGTCCGTGACACATTGTGGGAAACAGCACAGGGTGGCCTAGACCAAACCAGATTGATCTGTCTTCCCCTCATTGACTGCTGCTAAACCTTTTAATACACACAGTGTTGATCTCCAAGATATACAGTAATATGTTAAGCATCTAATGGATTAATAAGAGATAAATGAATGGTTTCGGGCACCTTTCATCTTCAAATAATAGTGCCTAGTTTCATCTTTTATCAGAGAAATAGACTTAAAAATTACTGCACATATAGTTACTCCATCTTTTTCCGCATTTATCTAAATTACTTTGTCCAGATTCATAGTTTTCCCCCCTTTTTCTAGCACCAAAAGAACCCTAAGAAGAGCACATATTCAGGGAAATACAAGTGGGGCGGCCTTCAATAATTCAATTGCAATAAAGCACAAAAAAGGGTGTGAATGTGAATAGGAGGTAACACCTTGGAGTGGTGGCTATTATGAGCACCAGCAATCTCCATGGCTTCGACATCAAATGAATCAACCCTCTTGGGCTTCTTTACCAACCTTCTCCTCACAGATCCATACACTTCTCTTGCATGATTTCTATCATCCATAGACCATGGAGGTGACTCAGAATCCACTTCACTCCCATCCACCCACCTAGAGTCGCTTCCTCCTCCACCACCATCACTGCTAGTGCTCCCTGCTAATCTCACACTGCTCTCCTCAATCCCATCTCCTTCTTTCATTCTCAACCAGAAAGCCCACAAAGAGTAGGCTTAGAAAAGGTCCAATCTTTTCTTTTGATAAATGAAAAAGTCTCAATCTTGGCGTCCCCAGACACCTTCGTTGGCGGTTTTCCGTTCAAGACACAGCTGGATTTGCTAGAACATGTTGTTCTGTTACGGTTTCAGATTAGAGAAGGTTGGACTTGCAAGACCATGACTTTAGGTGGTGGTGTTCTTGTTAGAGAAATACACCATCTCTTTCATTGCAAGAGACAGGGTCAACAACAATCATAACTACGGGACAAAAGTCAGACTCGTCAGATTTATAGAAACAAAATAAATATATATTTTTAAAATGAAAATTAGCCTTTATTCCATTGGCCTCAGGCCATGAACGATGGCCCGTTGGACAGCCAATGTAAGCTTGGCTGCCGTTGGATACCTGCCAATTCTCACACACGTCGCATTAACGAATCTTGTGAAATATAAAACTACCTATACACAGTGAATTGAACGCATTTTAATGGCAGATTTACATATCACGTGCTATCGTTGTTGATAACACGTTTTTAATCTTTTAACGTTGTTGGTACACAAATATATATTTTAAAGTTATAATAATTACACATGAGCATGCGTCTTTTTTATCAAATTCAATGTTAATAAAATTTAAAATCATCATTGTACCTTAAAATCTTTTTTAAGGTAACATAGAAACTCAAATTTAAATTAATAAAAAATAAATTAATTTATCCCTTTCAATAATAATATAAACATGTCTCTTAGAAGTACTAAGTTCACCATTTATGGAATTTTATTAGTGACTTTAATTCTAGATTCCATTATTACTATTATTATAAATTTCTATATATGTTCTAATACCCTTCACTGGGATTATTTTACAACTCGTGGATTTGACAATTTGACACAAAAAAAAAAAAACTTTATAGATAAAAAAAATTAACTCATTCTTCCACCTGCACTGTGCAGAGTTAAATAAATTTTGATGTTGATTGTGTGAATATATATATATATATATATATAACAAATATAATAAAATATATTCTCCTAAATGACATGCAAGAATATTTAGCTTCAATATATAAACTAGGCTTAAGCATCAATCAACATAAATGATTCAAGTTTGTCAATAACAATAACATTTTATTAGTTATTTGATAATATTTATAAATATGTTTGGAGAGAGAAAAATATCTTGCCTGAGATTTTAAAACCTATATCCCTTCTAAGGTTTTTTTTTTTCTTTGTTTTGTTTCTTAATGATTTCATAATAAAAAATATGCATGGACCCCACTACAAATCCTACGAAAGAACAATGAGTTCTTACATGCAAAATTAGTTAATTAGTTCTTTCCTGCCAACAACAATAACCTTTAAGATCATAAAGAAGAAAAAAAAGAAGATAATTATTATTGTTTGACTTAAAATGTGACTTTCATAATCCAATCCAATTTTAATAACCTTTTTACTCATGTCTTTGATCATTCATATAATTAAAATTTTATAATTTTTTTTCAAAAATATTTTCTGCAATTTACAATTACCACATTTTATGTTAATATATTGCTTGTACATTTAAATTAACAAAGTTCAAATAAAATTAAAAACATTGATGCATAACATACGTCATTTTATTCAATAGATAATTTATTCTAAAAACTTTTTATTACCAATAACAGTATCCTTAATCATAAGTTAATAATTAGTATGAGATGAGATTAGTCAACCTGCGTTATCATTACAAAAAATTGAGTAAATCAACCGGTTGGTGATTGATTGAGAATGGCTTCACTGCATCTCTTTTTCTATATTCTTTTTATTGAGAGATTTAATTAGTCAACTACACAAAAACAATTGTAAGTTCTTTACCTTATATATATATATATATATATATATATATATATTCACATTTTTTTTCAATATTTAAATATAAAACTTTACAGATAGATATATAACACGTAACATCTCGGTGTCCCCTTGGGACTTTTTTTTTTTCCTGTTTTTATGATTCTTAAGTGTCCCTCTTTATTTTATGGGAAAATTTTGTGACCCACGAAAATAAATAAATAACATTATTTATATTATATATAGATAAATTTTAATTTAAAATAAAAATTTTATAATTATATATATATATATATTTATTTATTTATAAACGAGATTGTATATTTATGTAAAGGGTCCTTTATTTTATTATTGTACTATCATGTGTCCCACTCTTCTTATCATGATTGTTGAATTGAATCTAACGTACCAAAATTGTCTTCAAATTACCCCCACAAATCTTTTTCCTTTTTCTGCAGCATCACATTACTATGCTCTTGGGGCAAAGGGCAACGAAATGGGGCTGTTCATGCTTATTAAAAGAAGTTTTAATTTTAAAGTCATTAATATGTCAGTTAAATGAGATTTAATAATTTTTTTTCCCTGATTTTAGGTTATTATACATTATCTTTTTCTGATTGAGGATTTTTTTTTTTTGGCATCTACCATTTGTGGTGTTATAGATAAAGTTTTTTTTTTGGGAAAATAAAAAATTAATATTTATTTGATTATTGTTTAAATAAACTTGCTGTTAATTAATTATTTTTCCATTAAAATGGTACCATTGTCTCCTATAACAGAGTGGTCAAATTGTTGATTTGGAATGTTCATTCAATCTAATAATCAGTTTAGTCTAATTTTTAAAATTATAGTTTTTATTTTTTAATCAATTAAGAAATTCATTAAATTATAAGTTACAAAATAATAATATTAATTTTTTTTTTAATTTCCAAAAATTTTACATTCTTTATGAAAATTAGAACTAAAAATTTTTTTAAAAAATAATAATAATAAGGAGGCTAAGATCTTAAATTGTGGGTGACTTGAAACTATGATTTTTAGCAATATATGTACTCAACAACGTGAAAAAAAACACATATAAATTGGGCTAAAAGGTCCAGCAGTGAAGCCCGTTTACAAGTGCGGCCTTTTATAGAAGTTGACCCTCTTTTGACCTTACCACTCCAAGAAAATTTGCCTATAAATGAATACGTAATCATAGCAGCACGCACTGTTAACCTCTCTCTCTCTCTCTCTCTCTCTCTTTCTCTCTCTTTCTATATCTCACACTCACACACACAAAGACGGAGAAAAAGGTAAGGCTCAATTTTTGAGTCTCGTACCATGTTCGTTCGTTCGATCTCTCTTGTATTTGTGCTAACTGGAAACCCTAACCGACCCACCCTTGTTTTCTTTCTTTTTTGTTTTTTTTTTTAATGCCGATATTGGATTACTTTTCAAGGAAAGTTAGTTGATTTATTTATTTATTTGGGGGTGTTTTCTTGTTAGATAAAGTGGGTTTTTTGAATTTTGGGGTATTCGATCGTGTTCTGTTGAAATCATTATTCTTGACAGTTTGGTGTGGGTGGGGAGTGGGAGTGGTGGGGAAGGGGAGTTGCTTGAATCTGGAGGAAGAAATGTTTTTGGTTTGATTGGGTTTAATATTTTGCGTTGTTCTAGGGTTTGGTGGTGGTTGCTTAGTTAAAAGAGATAATGGCTCGGGTTTACGTTGGAAATTTGGACTCAAGAGTTGAAGAGAGGGATCTTGAGGATGAATTCAGGATGTTTGGTGTTCTTCGCAGGTATTAATCTATGATGATACTTTCTTCTTCTTCTTCTTTTATTGGGTCTTTTTCCGGAAGATCCGAATAGGCTTTTCTTTTTGTAGTCGGATTTTATTGGAAATTCAATGAATGTTTATGCTACTTTGTGTTTTTGGTGTAGGTTTTATGCAAGCAGTATTTAGTGTACGAGTTACTTTGAAAAACATTAATATACAAGCTGGGCCGTCATGAATTTAAGGCACAGTTTTAGTTTTTCATGTTTGTGATGATGTTAACCTGGGTGCAACAGCCATGCTACTATAGGTTGGATGCTGGTCAGAACCTGTGGTGTGCTGGGAATTGATTATTTTAGGCTGTTGGAGGCTTTTAGCTTTCAGACTTGCTTGTGTATTGTTGCGTTTTGGCAATTTAGATATTATTTCTTATGATAACATTTATGCAGTGTATGGGTTGCTCGAAGGCCACCAGGCTATGCATTTGTTGAGTTTGATGATCGCAGGGATGCTTTAGATGCTATTCGGGCATTGGATGGTCAGTATATTAGTTCACATATATTAATTCATATATTCTCTTTGTTGTGAGTGTTGGCAGTTTGGTGTCCCTTACCTGTTTTCTCAGGTCTCTTAGTTTTCTTGCCAATCTGTAGACTGTTGCATCCTTTCCAGTTTCTTTATTTTTATGTTCTTTTTTGTTTCTTTTTAATGTCATCTTTTGTCTTTATGGTTTACATTTTCTTCAGCTGCATGTTGGATTAGTTGCTTTATGTTCTATATTAAAATTTTAGCTGTTTTCCTTTTGCTTTCACTTCAAGAGATGTTGGCTTGCAAGGCTTTGTTGGATGGATGAACAATATTTGTAGTGTGGCTAATATCATTATCCATTCTATAGGAAAGAATGGGTGGCGTGTGGAACTTTCACACAATTCCAAGGGAGGTGGAGGTCGTGGTGGTGGTGGACGTGGACGTGGTGGAGGTGAGGATTTGAAGTGTTATGAGTGTGGTGAACCAGGTCATTTTGCTCGAGAATGTCGCTTGCGTGTGGGCTCACGAGGCGTAGGAAGTGGGCGTCATCAAAGCCCCAGTCCAAGACGTCGCAGAAGTCCCAGCTATGGGTATGGGCGCAGGTGCGTTGAGTAATTCCACCCCCCTCTCCAAAAACAAAAAACAAAAAAAACACTGTATGTCTTGTAGCTAGTAGGAATTTGAAAGACAGAAATTAACCTGTGCAATTTTTCTACAGATATAGATGTGAATTTACATATATGTGTTTGAAATGATATGCTTGGGAAACAAACATTTCCTTGATTCTATGTCCATCTATCCATTGCTTAGTATTTTCACTTGATCTCGCGTACTTTTCTTGAATCCAATAAAGAGAAATTGGGCCATGCTTTAACTCCCACAAGGACCTTTTGTAGGAAGTTTGATGTCTTGTCTTCCTTGTGATTGCACGCAAATGATAGGTTCTAGCAATTAACTAGCTTAACTATTAACAATTTGTAAGCTCAATTATCTATTCTTGGTGCTGTAAAATTTTTTTCATTTCACAGGAGCTATAGTCCCCGTGGAAAAAGGTCACCACGACACCGCAGTATATCACCTCGTCGTGGTCACAGCTACAGCAGGTCCCCACCATACCGCCATGCCCGCCGTGATTCCCCTTATGCTAATGGGTACATTGGGCTTCCATCCATAGATTCTAAGCAAAAGATCTAGTTGTTTCACTGCTACACTCTATTCAGCTATTGCAAATTCTAGATGCAGTATAGATGATGGTACTGCTGGGCACCAATGTTATAAACCAACTGCTTAACTTAAAGTGGTTCAGATATAATGTGATGAAAACAATAATGAAAGGGAGGCAAAATTTACATTACCATGTTTGTTGTCAATTTTTCACACTTTAATCCTTGAAGATATATATGTGACTATGCTGAAGTGAGGATGTTTTCTTTTTCTTTGAAAATAGCATTAGAATACATTCTAATTTATATCCATGCTTGTATTTGCAGAGATTAATTCCGAAGCCAAGTCTGATTCAGATTGTAAGGGCATTATGAAAGCATTGTCTGAAATGTAGGGTAGGACCAATTAACATTCAAGGTCTACTATGTTATGTTCATGTCATGGAATGAGGTTTGTAGAAAGTTGGTTTGGGACTACTTCATCAGGTGTTTTGGCTGCTAAGTGGGTTCTTTGGACACTGTTTTAGATCGGCTTGCTGTCTGCAGCACGAAACTGGGAGGTCTCTTTCATACTTTAATATCTATCTTATTCCTGTTGCAGATTTAAAGTTGACTTGTTATTGTAGTTTTCCTGTTTGAGATAATTTCTAAGTGTTTTATATGTTTTGTTTTGAGGTATGGTCAGCATCGTTTCGCCACTTTACTGCATCTTTCCGCACATGGTTTTTCTGCATCTCTGCTTCTGTGCACATATCTACTACTCGTTGCTCTACGTGTTGTTCGTGTTATTCTGCTTGAACTACATGTTGAAACTGCAAAAGCTCAGGAACTTGGTTGCCTGCAACACTGTTTTAGTGCATTCTTCTGCGACAAAGCCTCTGTTTCATTTACAACCTTTACATCTCTGCTAGCTGCTTCAAGACGGTGAAGCTATTCATGTCGTCTGCACTTTGTTGTTTAGTAATATTTCTTCAACTAGCATTGAATCCGCAATTGTTCAGGAAGTTGGTTGCATACAACCATTCTCATGTGGTATGCATCAACGGTGCGTCTCATCTAGTTTTTAGCACTAATCTTCTACGGGTTCAAGCATTTGTTGCCATTCAGTATCCTGTTCATGCTAAAGGTGAGTGGCTCCAAGTGACGTTTAAAGGAGATATTCTCAGAAAAAACAGTTCTCAATTGTTTGAATAGTTAAGAGTGATAGACCTGATGTGGAAATTTCATGCTATGCTGCATGTTTACATGTGTACTTTATGTGGGTTGGGGCCTTAGTACTTGCATCAGCATCAAAGTGCAGAAGCTTCCACATCCCTCCCAATTTGCTACTCCTCTCATTCCTAGAACTTGGGTATGCTGAAATTGGTAACAAGGTCTTTCTTGGATTGATTGCTTAGTGGCTACTCATCCAAGTGGTGGAGCGTGTGATACTATGGACATATATGAGTTGTGTTTTGAGTAATCTTTTAGCCCCAGCACCAGCAAGTAGGAGTTCCGAACATACCTCTCTGACTTGTCTTAGAATATGAGTCCCCTGTTGGTGCATATCTGGAATGGCTTCCTTTGGACCGCCTTTTGTTTTGTACTTGCCAGCTTGCAGTTATTTTTACAGTGTAGGTCATGTTGTGGGAGTTGTATTGTGCTCCATATCTCTGCTTCTTTGGTCTGTTGGTAAGAACATGAATGATGTCTACTCCCGGTAACATGCCCTTTTTTACACAGTATAAAATATTACATTTGATGTGGTTATAGTAATTTTAAGGATGAAAGGATCCACCTGCCTGTGTGGACCATTGAGCCAGGACAGAAGCATAGCGCTTGGTGGCTTTTCACCTGGTCAATTGGCTAAATGAGTGTTCACATGCCCCCTATTTTGAAGCCTTACATCATAACGAGTTTAACCGGCTCACTGACTTGCTTCTTCATGGTTAATCGGAAACGATTACTTGCCTCCAAATTCACGTCCAATATTCTTAGTGAGCGACTAGGGTAGGCATGAAATGTTGTTAGTGTTCTTCAAATGAGTCGAGTTCAATGAGTTTATATGCTCTTTAAATGAGGCTCTGCTCACCACTAGAACAAAGCCATAAGGGTCCTCCGCTTTCTTTAGAGACTTCGGCAAATTTTTACGCCACATGGTCAGATGGTAGGGCTACGAATCCACTTTAGTCTCATAGCCTCGATTCGCTGTTTTTGGATTTGGAAAATTCTTGTTGCTTCAAAAAAGTAATCTTCCCGCACAATGACATTTCGAGACGGAGGGGCGCAGCATCAACGCCAAGCTGTGTTTTCGCGTAGACTTTCCCAACCTCAACACCTTCCTTCCATCTGATGACTTGAGAATGGAAGAGGAGCCCCGCGCTTTGGATCTATTTTAAGAATGCTTTTATCTGCTTGGTTTGATTATGAAAGGAGATTCTCATTTCCAAGCCAATTGCCAAAACTTCTAAGGTGAACGAGGCCGTCGTTCAGGGTTGAGCTTTGAAAGTGAAGCATTTGGAGATGACTAACAATACCGTCATGGAGAAGCAAAAGCTAGATGCGCTTGATATTCTTGAAGAAACTCTAGTAATCTCTACCGATAGTATCAATTTTTTTTTTTCTTTAGTTTCTCTCGATCTACTAAGAATTTTACTTCCAAAGGATTGTGGTTGAGGCCATTAGGATAATAGCACCTCCAGGCTACTCTTAGCCATTGGTGGCCTATGCCAGAGTTCATGTCTGTGCACTTAGATGTTTCTTTTGAAGTAGTTTCTAGGATCATTGGCACATAAAGATACTTGACTATTAGCATCTGCAATTCAGAATCCGACCGAGAGTCCCATTAAAATTAGAACTACAGATTTTCAACTGAAACAAGGCATCTCAATGTAACCAAATTACCAAATAGCTTCTGCTATCTGTTCATCTATTTGATTGTATTCGGTGGAGTTTCTAACTTGACATTTAGCTTGGACATTGATGATGAATGAAGGGTCGGAAATGTAAATGAATTTCTTGTACCAGCAGAACCAAAAGGAAGTACAACCAATCAGATCATGGCAAATTCTCCATCTCAAGCCAACTCTCAAGCATGCTTCAGAACCTAAAGGCTGAATTTGAAATTTCTGACGGAAAGCAGGATGACAACATATTGTACACGACTCAAATTCAGTTACCACTTGCCAGTTGTATACTGTTTAGATTCTGTGCTTTTTGGAGGCAAAGTCATTAGCCAGCTTCTATCAGCGTTACAGGAGATGCGTGGATTATGCTCAATGAGTGAAATATGGTAGCAAACAGGGACTCAGAAGGGAATGGAGCCTGTGATGCGTGTGCTTTTTCCCTGGAGGAAGGGGCGATGGCAGGTGCAGGCAATAATACACTGGATTTTCTGATTTGCAATAATCCAGATTCCAGAATAATTATCAGGAACACAAAGATCTCTGAATACATCAGTATACAAACTCTTGATAATGAAGTGATACATGGAACATATATCTAAAGCTCTAATTTATTCCATGACTCATATCAATAATTTGAGAGAAGAGGGCTAAAGACTAACTTCACTTGGCTTTTGACTCGATCACCCTCTTCGCAAAAGATGGCAAACAGAAAGATGCTGTGTGGATCTGAAATTAGAGCAATGGAAACCATCAGTACAAAGGTGCAAGGACCTCTTAAATTTTATGAAGAACTGCATCAATGAATTGTATGTAAGAAAGCCAACTTTCACTGGATCAGATAACACACCTCTGAATTGTAAAATTTCAAGGGTCGCATTGATTTGTTTGATTTGCTCTGTTTGTCATCGGCATCAATAGGATTTACCGGATGCTTAAAATCAACAGGAGGTCCCCCGGAGGAGCAAAGCATGAAACCAATCACCCCACTAAAACCAAATACAAGAAGCAAGATAAGCATCATAAAGATACACATAAATAAAGCAGGTTGTTGCATGCAGTAAAATTCATTTACCACATCTAACTATAAGCACAGTATTAGAATCGAAAAGGCTGTTAAAGCAAAACAAGGGGTCTTCAATTACATATAGGAGATCCCCATTGGTCGGTGCACTAAAAAAAGTTGATGGAAAGGGGCAAGCAAAACACCTTGGATAAGTAGGAACAGTAGTCCATGCGTAGTTTACAGAGCCTTTAAAGATCTGTTGACAATTAGCCACAATATCCTCAATGATATGCATGTGAAGCCAGATACTTTCTGCTTGAGTACACACAACTCCTCCTGGCCGAAGAGCCTTTGCAACTGACTCAAAAAAGGGCTTTTCAAAAAGTTCTTGTGCAGGACCTGAGATATCAAGCACAAGAACATGTGAATGGAAGAGACAGCAAATTGAGAACTAAAGGGATAACTTATGACTTGCCAACTAAAAGGAAAATTGACAATTTGTGAACTGAAGGATGATTAAAAGCCCATGAACAAAAAGGATAAATAATCATGTCCCACAACAAGTATGGAAAGGCAGCAGGTTACAGAGTTACAAATTACCGATGGGATCAGAAGAGTCTACAATAACTGCATCATAGGTTCCACCAGCAACAGCCTTCAAGAAGGCAACGCCTGAAATATTTGAATCCAAAAGGTAAAATAATCTGACCAGCAGGAGGTTTTGAAAGAAATAAACAAATGAGGAAAAGCTATTCATACCATCACCAATATGAAGTGTTACACGTGGATCCTCAAACCCAATTGCCACATCAGGGAAAAATTGTTTAGAAACCTGATTGAACCACAAATATACCATAATATCCAGATTGTTTTTCAGGAACACTTGAAACTTAAAGACCCCGCAAATGCACATCATTAGAGCCATTCTGAAAGAATTGACATGATAAGGTTGCACCATAATTGTCCAAGTTACTTTTTTTATTATTATTTAGAATTAGCTCAGTGGTATTCTGAACAATGAAAAAAGAAAATAAACATGAGAAATTTAACAGATGAGAGATTGTGAATAGTTAACTCACATCAACCACCATTTTATCTATTTCACATATATCAATATGCTCAATAGAAGAATGTCGAGCCACTTCCCGCAGGACCCCACCATCTCCTCCACCAATAACCAAAACCTTATGAAAGAAGCAGAAACAAAGAACATTAGATTTCTGAAATAGTATCTACTACATTTGCTACCACTAATGAATTATCATCTAAGTCAACAAAATTGATATTTCACTTCTGCCTTCATTCTAACATGCTGGTGGGGAGATTTGAAAACATAATAATACATTTGCAACTCAAGTTATCAATGTTGTTTTTGACTTCCACTTTTGTTCTTTCTTATCAAATTCTTAGGAGCTTATGGTTTAATTCTCAATGTTTCACTTTGGTTTCACATTTAAATTGATACTCTGTCAAAATCACACAAATGAGTTGACACAAATAATCTTAAAGAGAAGGATAAAAACTGAAAAACCAATGTGTTAAAGCATCCCAAAGACAATTGCAGCATGATAAACTACGCATTTTATCTCTAATGTGTCACTAGTCATTTTGGATTTTGGTATCTCTACAATAAAATAGATTTGAAAAGCCTCATCCACTGCAAACATATTTGGAAAAGTATTGGCAAACAGAGTTTAGAATGCAAGACATAAACAAAAATTGCACTTAATTGCTGTTCTATTGCAATGTATGTTACCCATGTAATTTCATTTGAAAATCTTCATGTTTCACACCAACTCCCATAATTTGATTCACCCAGAAAACAGATTATTACCTTCTTGGGGTTTGAAATTGAGCAAAGTGGCAGGTGAGTAATCATCTCTTGATATGCACATTCATCCCTCTCTGTCAGCTGAATCACCCCATCCAAAACGAGAACCTTTCCATATGTTGCGGACTGCAAACAGATCCAAAAACATGTAATTTGGCATCCACATCTTTTTGGGGTGGGGGCTGGGGGTTGGGGTTTGGGAGACAGGGAATGGGGCAAATTTACTCTGCTTGAAAACTAGCAAATCTTTTAAAAAAATAATATACCTGAAAGACCATAACATTCTGGTAGTCAGATTTCCCTTGAAATAAGATCTTCTCTACCTTAAGGGAATGTGCCTCTCCTGCAGGTTCTCAATATGAAATTATGAAGCTTAAGAAAATGATAACACTCGAAAAAAGAAAAGGTGCCAGAATCAGCAGTGAAGGGAGCAATTTCAGTAAAGAACACAAGCTTCATGATAAATCAAAACAAATGAAAACAGCTCGGCAATGCCAACCATGCATAACACACGCTAAGAATAACAAAAGCTATAGATAAAACCCATCTTAACAAATAAAAACTTGAACTTTGTAGAAAACTTGCACGCCCAATTCCACAAAAAAAAAAAAAAACAACAAACGCGCAACCCCAACTAAAGATTAAGGTAGGATTGAAGTAGAGAACCCCCAACCACTTCTGGGTTTCATGATTTATACATAAGCAAACATAAAGAGAGGTAAAAATAGGAGAAAGAAAGGAGGCAGAACATGGAAATAGAGAAAGAAACATACCAGGCCACATTGGGCTAATCTCAGAGAACCAACCAGGAATAACAGCTGAGATATAATCTGGGTTGCCGTTATTTTCCGTCCCCTTGGCCTCAGTTGTAACAGAGACGCCATTGTCTTCCTCTTCTCTCGCCCTCTTCACTGACAAATCATTGGCCGCAGCAATACCCTCTTCAGCCATTGACACCCTTCACACACTCACAGACTCCCTCTCTCTCTCTCTGTGTTTCTATGTATGTGCGTGTGCGTAGAGCAACAGAAAACCCCCCAAAAAGCCGAGAGAGTTCAACCTAATTAGGAGTACTGCGAAAGTGAACGGCCGCCACCGACCTTTTTTATACTTAATATTAAATGATATGAATGTTTGCTATTTTATAATATAACTCTAATTAAATAAAAATTTATAAATATACTCATTATAATTAGTTAAATTTAAAATTTTATAAATTAAACTCATAGTTTTAAATTCAAAATTTATAAAGTGCAGTGTTTAACGTGATTGAAAAAGATTATTCCTCGTAAAAAAATGAATAATTAATAATATTGTTATATATAAAAAATAAAATAATAATGATTAGGTAATGAGAATAATATTCTCACCACAGAAAGAATCTGCTTAGTAAAGACGCTACAATTGCGGTGGAATGGTATCCTCTCTCTTTCTCTCTCTCGTCCTTCTTTCTTTCTTTCTTTCTTTCTTTTTAATAATATAATTTAGAATTTCTTTATAAATACATAAATAATATAAATTCACGTCACTTAAATATAATTATCAATAATTATATATTAAAAATATATTAATCATAATTAATTGTAAAAATAATATACTTAACAATTAATATTTATTTGTATTCATTCATCCGTTTTCCTCTAATTTTTTTCGTTTTTAGTTTCTAATGAGTGAATAAGGCCAATTGCGTAGGTAGCTAATTTGGGTTGCAAAAGCTGTCATCACAGAGGGGTTGCCCCTCTGAATTCAGCTTTGGGATAATGGCTGTTTTTGTTTTTGTTTTTTTTTTTTGTTGGGTAAATTGGTGGGTGAAAACCCAATTTACATGGTTACAAAGCACAGGGCAAAGAAACTTAAAAAAAAAAAAAAAGGTCCTCTGAAACCAATTGCAGGGCTCCAGCTGAGGTTGTGAAGGATTTACAAATCATCTTCTTAACAAAATGGGTCGAAGTGGCCAAAAATTCTACCACCCCATTAGCTACAAATCGGTATGATATATATAATATGATAGCTACACATTTGGCATGTTTTTGCTCCTAAATATGGCATGTTTAAGAATTGATATTAGAATCTAAAGACCAAATAATGCACCAATGAGCTATATTTTACTAATAATATTAGAATCATCTCCCCAAGATAGTGGGAATTTGAGTTCAAGTCCTAGTTGAAACTAAATAGTCAGAAAGAAAAAGAATAGTGCAATTTGTTCCCATTCCTGAAATTTTTATATGATTTTGATTTTATTTTACTACATACATGATATTATATATTATATAAATAATATAAAGAAAATTCGCATGAATATTATTATATTATTATATATTTTTTTATATAAATATTTTACTTGTAAGGTGTGTCTGAAAAACGTTTACATTAAAAAATATTGAGAAGGTTGTCCACAAAGGCGTCTGTGGGTTTATTTTGCAAAATTGATAATAAATTGAAAAAAACGAGGACCCAGGAATGATGATGACGAATGGCAAAGGGCTGCTCTGAAAAGAGGCCGACATTTCAGATGGGTCACCCACCCACCCCCACCTCAAGCAAATGACCAAAACGTGTTGTGATTTGTGAAAGCCATTCACCGGTCGGTTTTGGATCTATCTCTCTGGCCCCCTTTTAAAAATGAATGAATTTTAATCATACAAAGGTATATCAAGATGGTTAAACAACCATGGACTCATTAAAAAAATAAATAAATAAATAAAATTTTATTAAATCTATTTATACTTAAAAATAAAAAATAGACAAAGAGAATAAGATATATATATATATATATATATTTACTTTTTAATATTTGAGGCGACAATAATAATATTCTTAATTATTATTATTATTATTTTATGTATTTAAAAAAACAATTTTTTTTAGTAACACTTTATCAAAAGTCAATCGGTTCATTTATAATTGGTGGTCGGTGTGTGCCATTGATTGTTCTCGTGGCTGGCTGGCTGGCTATGTTGACTTCCAAAAGCGAAGTTCATTGGTGGCATAAAAAGATTGATCATTACATTGAAATATTAATGAATTAGTATAAAAACTGATAGACATTAAGCAAAAATAAATAATTATATTTAATTTTATCAAATAATCGAATATATGGCCTTGTGGTAAGAAAGAATGCTCCAAAATTCTTTCAATTCTTGCTTCTTTAATCATGGAAATCCAGGGCCGCCGCCCCCCCCTTTGCATCAATCATCATCATCATCATCATCAAGAAGCTGCATGAAAAGTTTGGTGGATTTAAACCTTCCATTTTTTCTCAGGAGAACCATGCACTAAGCTGCTGGGCCCTGACTGCTAATTCCTCTCTTGTTACGTCTTTTTCTCTCTTTTTTTCTTTTGTTTTTTTTTTTTTTGTCCTATGTTGGTGCCTGAAGTGCTGAAGAATAACTTTTACTTTCTTTAACTTTTTTTTCTTTCCATTTGCATGGGTATAATCCAACCAATTTTTATAACCCTTTCAAATTCAGACCACTAACTATGTGTGCAGGCAATCCATTTTATCACTTAGTTTCAAATTATTTTTTTTGCTCATTTTTACTATTCCATTTATATATATATATATATATATATATATATATATATATATATAAACTCTATCCCATCGGGCTTTACCATTACCACATATGTATTACATGTAGTAGAATTGAATCACTGTTACATATGTCAATTTTGTTGCATCATTCTTCCGTATTTCACAAAAAAAAAAAAAAACACACATTGCTTCGATTGGTCTTCTTGTTTGATAACACATTTGTTCATTCAACTATTTCCTTTGAATTTTATAGGTATGTAATTTATAATTTTTTTTAATTTGATAATTTAATTTAAGTTTGAATGACTTAAATTCTGAATTAAATAACTGAATTTTAATTCACTCTTATCTTAAAATAGTTATGAATGTAACCATCGGCCTTAGTCGATGCTCAGACGTGGCCCATAATGGGAAGCCCCGTAAAAGAAATATTGAAGTTCATGGGCTCTTTTAACGACGTTGCTTATATCACATCACAGCATTGCCAAACCACAAGCCCACAACTCAGACAGACTTTGGAGACAGAACCTATGTATATTGTTCGTTCTCCTCCTACTACTTTTACACTTTCTGGCTTTCTGCTGATCCTCTGTGTTTTGAATTTCTAGTCTCTCTCTCTCTCTCTCTCTCTCTCTATATATATATATATATTTATGTATGTATGTGTATAGTCTTCCTACTCATTATTAATTTTGCAGTCAGGAATCTACAATTCGTTTACGATTTTTCCTTAGTTCAATTCCTTGCTCTAATGTCAACTCCAGCTGGTTGAGAATGCAATGCCTCTTCCAAATTTGATGATTCAATTGCATTCAGACCGGTTGCATTAGCTATTGGAATTTTTGGGGACTGTGATTGCAATGTCTGTTTCAAATTTGATGTACATTTGTCCCATGCTTTGTGGTTTTGTCACTTGCCGATTCTTTTCCCGTAAACCTTGGTGAATTATTGGACAATGAGGCTGATCTCAATGCTAGCTCTTCATTGAAATTCAAGAAAGCAGAGATCCTTTCGAGGCAACCAAATTAATGTTGCAGGGACACTAATGAGGTTGTAAGAAGAGCAGACAACACCCCCACCTTACGGCCTGGCTGCTGGAGTTTTCAAGCAGGACATAGATGTTGCTAACTCGTGCATAGCGAGCGGGGTCAGTGTGGATAAATTGCTTTTGATGTATTTGGTGCTGCTACTCCTTTTGGTGGGTATAAGATGAGTGGACAAGGTTGAGAAAAGGGTATTTACAGTCTCAAGAATTACTTGGAAGTGAAGGCTGTGGTCACACCTTTGAAGAATCCAGGCATGGCTATGGATGTCTCTTCCTTTATAATACAGCCCCTTTTTATCTGTGCCACCTTCCACATTGTTGGGCATAATGGATCGACCGATTGCAAATCTTGAGAGGGCAAGGGCTAGGCAATTGAAAAAAGAAAATATGCGATGAGGCAATTCTTTCAATTCTTTTCACTGTCTAATTTAATGGATAATCATTGCTGGTATTAATTTTAATATAATACTAAAATAAATAAATAATTGTATAATATTTTTCTTTTTTTTTAAATAATATTTACGATTACTTTATTGATATGGCGTCATGTAATCGCCAACTTCTTCTTTGTAGTGGCTTTCGGCCTAAACTTCACTGCTGCTCGGCTGTTGACAGCTCAAACGAAGCTTCCATTCAATAGCAGGCTCCAAGTATACGACAGTGTATATATAGTGTCTGTACGATTTCATTGTGGAGTGTCTGACCATCCAACTTGCAACGGCAGATATCTGGAAGGAGTTGGTTAAGAGATTTTGACTTTGATTTATCTTAATTTGCCTATACGAGTCTTTGTTATTATTCATGTCCCAATGTCTTGCATTCGATAAGACATTCTCGTTGTAGGGCTAACGAAAATAGTTGGAGAATGATTACAGTTTATTGTCGTTTGAGCTGTAAAAATGCACTATTATTCTGTCCTCCTCCTCTGTTTAACCTCTTCTAATTGTTACCATTTGTTGGCTTGACCCCTTGAATGGAATTCAAAAGCTACATAAATCTTCTTCACTTTCTTCATTAATAGCACGATCTCAGCACAAAGAACAATTGTCTCCGCCAATCATTTTCAAAACAAATAAAACGTATGTAGAAATTAATTATTCAAACAAATAATAATAATACAGACAGATAGCTGAACACTCCCTTATTATAATAAATAGAACAATAATAAAAAAAATAATTATATAATTCTTCCTATTTCTCTCTTCTTTC
Organism: Kandelia obovata; assembly: GCA_021464305.1. Lineage (NCBI taxonomy): Eukaryota > Viridiplantae > Streptophyta > Magnoliopsida > Malpighiales > Rhizophoraceae > Kandelia > Kandelia obovata. The sequence continues at coordinate 1,405,017 of CM038488.1, forward strand.
ATGGTTATTACTGTGTTCTTTTCGAAATCTCGTCCCCCAAAGTATCATACTTGAGTGAATCACATTATTTTTTTTGTTTGTACGACTAGAGATGAAATTCTTAAATTGAGAAGAAAAAAAAAAATGGTGGCTACGGATGCATTTATTTGCACTCGGGGGGCATGACCTTGTATCTTTGCCTGTCATTACAGTAAGAGTAGAACATGAGCTTCCTTCTTGCCCAGTCCATTGCAGCAATCTGCTGTTTTGACAGAGTAGCAAACTCTTGACCCCCTACGGGGTCCGAGCTGGAAGCACCCGCCTTAGAACAGGAGGTAACCGAGGCCGTTGGATTGGAGATGCAGCCAGTCATTTCCATCTCTGCAAATGAAACCACAAAAGGTGCATACTTGTAGTTAACTGGGTATTTCCCTCCGTGGGTTGCCCACTCTGAACCATCCCATATGGTTGCGTACAAGGTCATGGGCTTGGATGGGTAGACGGATGGAAATGCACTGTTGTGGACAAACTGTCTGACTGGTACATTGTCCACCAAGAATCTGCATACAGACAGACATAGTAACCACTTCAGAATCGGCTAATTCGTAAAGAATTTAGGAAAGGAAAACACTTGCCAAACATTAAAATCATGAGTCATTAATTGTATCAATCTCTATTCCAAAAAAAAAGAAAAAAAAAAGGCATAAGTTAGTTTATATAAGAAGGAGAAGATTGATCACTTTTCTAAGAGACAAGTTATAAAACCTAAGAGAATGGAAACAATGTGGGATAATTGAGTTTGATTTTCTTACACAGTGTGGTGACTGTTCCAGATGATGCTGTAATAGTGATGAGTTGCTGTTGGATCAAACCAGAGATAGAATTTCTCTTCTCTTCCGGTGCTAACACTTCCACTCACATACATATTAGTTTGAAATGCCCAGTCATTTCTCTTATCATGTCCAAGAAGTTCAATGTCAATCTCGTCGTGGTTGTGATTGTAAGTATCTGCATTAGACAACTGTTTTTGTTTTCCATTTTCATCATCCCATCACATTCGCATCTGCAAAACTAATTGAAATCTCTACATGGGTGTATCTTTGTTTCTTAATACACCCTGAACATTCATGTCAATTTTTCATGCAAGTTTAATATCATATCTCGTATCAAAGAACACTGCACAGAATGCAGCTTTTTTACTGCTATGTTAATGCAACAGAAAAGGGCTTACATAGAAGGCTACTACAACTCCAGAGGATAGACCAGCTGGCAACTTGATTGCAGCACTGAAGAAGCCATAGTAATATTTACTTCGGGAGGCCAATCCAGAGCCTGGAAAAGTCAGCGAATAAGACATGGAATTTAATCAAACTCAAAGAGTATTAAGAACATAAATTCAATAATCCAAGTCCCCAACCTCAAGGTACCTGAGGATTTGGAGAGAGCAAGAGTGGCCAAAGACCCATTATTGAGTATCTTAATGTTTGAGCCTCCAAAAACTGCTGAAAATTGCTCACCAATGGAGACATTACTGAAAAGATCAGTTAAACGTGCCACAGGAGGAGGTGTGTAAGGTCTAATGCGTGAAGAAACCTCTGTTATCATGCAGAGGGCTAAAAGACCCAATAGTTTGCTGAAATATTTCATTTTTTTTTATTTTTTATGTAGTGGCTACATAACAAATGACTGGTGTTTTATTGGGGGCATGTATATATTTGGAGAGGGGAATGCATATATTTGGTGAAAAAACTGTCAATCTTTGCTTAGTTGTTCCATAGCTGGATGCCTCTACCAAGTATCCAGCTGTGGGGTTGGTGTTTTGGATTAGATGCATATGGCAGAACTTGTGGGGCTGCCCAGAAGTTAGAGCCATGATATTGACATATGAGTCTTGTTACACGGAATTTGGTCTATCTCGTTTGGATCTCAATTTGTTTAACAATAATTGTTTTTAAAAAATAAAAAATAAAAAAAATTATTGAATTATAAATTATATAATAAATGTGTACTTTTTTCTACTTTCAAAAATCTTCTTTTTGAGTATCTTACAATACTTACCAAGAACTTTCCTTGGAATTTGACATTTGCACTTTAAAATTAAAATTTGGATGAGACCCTTTTATCCTGCAATAAAGGCCGCTGGGGCCCCCATCAGGCTTCTTGGTTGTTATGGTTATGGGCCACAACCAGCACATTTTTTCTGTTCAATATAAAGAGCATAGAGAGAGAGAGAGAGAGAGAGAGAGAGAGAGAGAGAGAGAGAGAGAGAGAGAGAGAGAGAGAGAGAGAGAGAGAGAGAGAGAGAGAGAGAGAGAGAGGGTGTTGACGATCTCCATTTTACTTTAATACGGTGTCGTTTTCTTTACATTTGACTGGTGGATTGATCCCCTCTGCATTAGTCTATTTGGACATTTAACTAAATCAACTTCAAGCGTTCATGGTCTTCCTGGGGTTTGACTTTGCTCAATTGCCAAATAATAATGATGTCGACCAAGGACACGGCCAAAAATTTTATAGATTTGAGTAGAAAAAAAAAATACAAGAAGAAGAAGAAGAAGTAAATAATGTGATATTTCTAGCATTATTAATCTATATACTATTTAGAGCAACAAACGAGGAGAGCCAAAAATGGAGGGATTTAGCATTAAATTCTAAAGACCTTGATGCTGTTGCTAAAGACGTTAAATTCACCTGATATTTTTGCATTTCAACTGTCTTACATGCGAATACTAAAATAATAACGAAACTTTTGTTAATGTTTAAATTGTCTAATTTCACCTGTCTTAGTACAACATGAAAGTTAACATAAGTGGCACTTGAGCCTCTCAGCGTTTCATATCTGGGAGTATGGGTCCATCTTATCAAGACCTCTCCATTCATTACCTGTGGATTGGAACGGGCCCGCCATGAACTTTTTAACCCGACGGCTCTCAGTTGGACCCCTTCCCTCCCGATTCATTACACTAAGCTTTTGTTAGAAAAAGAATAAGGTATACGGCGAATATCACCGTAAATAAAATTAAATTAGATAAAAAAATTATATATATATATATATATATATATAATTTTTGAAGTAGATTTAATATTATTTTTAAAAATAATTTATGTTTTTGTATGAGAATGGATCGCCCATTTCCAATTATAAAAAATGCTTTGATTTGGCAGCTGGATATGAGATGTACACCACTGACAAACAAAGCATTAAAAGTCGTGTACGTATCTGAGGGAATTTAAAGCAGATGCTCCCTTCCGGCTCCTGTCCCATTGGAGCAACTTGAACATTAATGCAGACAGACAGAAAACTGTGCACTTTGGTGGGAGAACGTGGGAAAGAGTTTTTTTTTTTTGGTGTGTGTGTGTGTTGGGGGGGGGGGGGAGGGGGGGAAATCGTTAAATAAACGAGGTTGGGCTGCAACGCAGACCAGCCCGTTGGATTAAATGATGCGTCCATGGCAGTTATAGTTGGGCTCTAAGAGATTGTTGTGTAAGAAAGAGAATAACATATATATATATATTTTTTTTACCTTAGACATTGCAGACTAGCAGAGTAGTAATGCCACTGTTAAAGACCTCTTGCCTTCAAGTTCGCTCGAAAAGTCGAAGAAATGAAAGTTTTATGGGAACTCAAGTAGTCATGAATAAAACAATTTCCTTTTTTCTTGAAGCAGGTAATAATCGGTTCTTAGTTTTGTTGGCAAACGGCAAGGAATGGGGAGCATGCAAGTCTTTGGACGCCACGCGAAATGTCAAATTCACTCGGGCGGCAGAGTGGAGCATGTGAAGATAAGAATAGCAAGATGAGCAGTTTTAATCAGCCTTGTTAGGTGGAAGCTAGTATTAAATCATCAATGTTCGTTTGGATTATTTTCTTAGTTAGGAAATTGAACACAAATCATATTGAAGTTGAGATCATATATTTAAATGTGTTATTATTGTTATTATTATTTTAGTTAAATACTTTCTTATAATATTTTTTTACTAATTTTTTTTGTTTAATTAATGTCAAGTATCATGAATTCTGACATTTTATTTTAATTTTTTTTCATAAATTATTTTTTAAATTTAAATATAAAATTAATAGATAAATTATTAATTAATTATAAAATATCATCATTTTACGGAAATTTAACATTTATTTTTCTAATTTTCTTCTAAATTTTAGCTTGTTTATCATTCTTTTTGAGTAAATAAATTACCTTTTTCACTTTTAAAGTTTTATTATTTACTTAATTTTTACTCTTTTATATGAATTTCAAATTTATTGAGAAGTCTATATTGATTTTCTTAAATAATAAGTAATAGAAGAAAAATTACAAATTTTTATCAAAAATTCACATTTAAAATTTAATTGAACTTCTTCGTGATAAATTTGCAATTGGACATAAACGAGTTTATAAAATTTAAATAAAATAAGATAGATATATTAAACATACAAAACTCGATTAATGATAAAAATTTTTACTTAATAATATGAAATTGTTTATAAAAAGACTTTTATTTTATTATAGTTGTTCAAATGGATGTTAAACACTCATTTCTTAAAAATGATCCTAATTGTCTTAAACAGACATCCTAATGGTCTTAAACAGACATCCTAAATATGATTTACAAAATTCAATATAATAATATTTTATTTGTTTGTAAAAGTGATAAACTCTTATTTTATGTTTATAATATGATCGAGATATGATTTGTAAGATATTAATGATTTTAACTTACCAATTATTTTTTAAAATTAGAGATTTCTTTTCCTTATATAGGATACCATTTGTCTTAAATCAAATATACTTCAGATTTATTTACTTAAGTAGGGATCAATAATAACAAAAATTTCTTTATTCTTTTAAAGCACAATGTTAAATTTTCTTCCACTAAAGACATACTATTAAAAGATCATAGTCTTTACTAATAATTAATTAACAGTTTAGTAGATCTCATTGTTGCTTGACTAAATATTTGCTTATATTCTTCATCGAATCAATGCTCTATAGTTGATTAACTCTATTGATGTTCTTCATATTCTTCCATATGTCAAAGAAATTATGTTTTGTGAGATTAAATTTTCTATTCAATTGTTATTTGAATTGTAGGTCTATTTTAATATTAATTCTTATATCTTGACATATTAAGAAGTAAGTAATCACTTTAATCTAATACTATTTATACATATTTTTATAATATTTATTTATTTATATAATCATAATAACATTCATATTGCTTATAATAATATTTTTATCAGCAAATGAAGCTCATTAATAATAATAATTATTTTATTTTTTCATACATTGCATAAAATACTATTTGTTTAATTTTCATTATTCCTACAAGTATTTATACAAAATTCATAAATTCAGAAAATTTTTTGATTTGATTTTCAAACTCAATTTGGCTATATTATCATGACTTCAGGGGGAGGGTTAAAATCATGTATATTTTAATATAATATTTTTAAAATTTAGCATATAATTTTATATTTAATACAATATTATTTAATTTTATTATATAATTTTTATATAAAATTCAACTTTATTATAAATCTATGTTGAAATTATGTAAAAAAATATATACATAAATCTCTTCTAATATAATTAAGGGGATATTTCATTAATTTTTGGTGATTTTTTTTCCTTATTTTATATATTCATTTTTTATATAAATTAATGTAGTTTCTTTTACAATTTAAAACAGACAAAATTATTCTCGTTCTCTCCATCCTATCATACTTTTATCACCCGCCAAAACGCCAACGGGACATGGGCTTCGGCGACAAATGGGGACCCGACACAGAATCGGCTTTCCTCTTGGCCTACACCGCCGACACCAAGACGGACTACTCGGCGGCCTCCGGAAAGCCCCCAAAAGACACATTCCACTTAGCCTATATGATGTACTTTACTCTCGGCTTCGGTTATCTCCTCCCATGGAACGCCTTCATCACCGCCGTAGACTACTTCTCTTACATTTACCCCGAAGTCTCCGTTGACCGCATCTTCGCCGTCGCCTACATGGTGGTGGGCCTCGTAGGCCTGGTCATTATCGTTTTGTACGCTCACAAAACCGATGCTTATATCAGGATCAATGTGGGACTGGGCCTGTTTGTTGTGTCCCTGTTGGTGGTGCCGGTTATGGACGCCGTGTATACAAGGGGTCGGGTCGGGTTATATGGCAGATTTTATGTGACGGTCGGTGCGTTGGCGCTGTCCGGTGTCGCCGATGCTTTGGTCCAAGGCAGCCTTGTTGGGGCTGCTGGGGAGTTGCCTGAGAGATACATGCAGTCTGTTGTTGCTGGCACTGCTGGTTCAGGCAAATTATCCATAAAAATAGAAACTTTACTGCTATTTCGCTAGAAAATATTGGTATTTTTTGGACTTCATGAGCTACAATCTTGATTTATACTTGCGTGACAAAAATTTAATTGTTGCTTTTGAGGTTTCTTTCTCGAGGGTCATGAATTGTTGTGGAAATTTACTCTTTTTTAGTTTAGCTATGTTACGGGTAGATTTTTAACCCCAGATTATGTTGCTGATTTTAGTTTATAAGCTTACCGGTGTTTCCCCTTTGGTTGAATAACTTGTTGAACATTGTCTAAAGTCGGTTTAGGCATGCTATGATCTGTTGATGCAGTCATTTTCACTTAAAAAGCTTGATGGTTGCCTAGCTTGTCTAATTGAAGAAAGTCAACAATGAAAGCTCAGAATGAATCTCGTGTTTTCAAGTGCAAATTCGCTGTGTCTTAATGCTCAGCAGTTGATAACAATCGGAGGTAGCTTAATAAGGTAGAAGTAACTATAAGCAAGTTCCTAACTAAGCGCAATGTGTAGGAAGCTTGCCTTCACTGGATTTCCTTTCTCAGATAAGTGATTTTCATTTTTTTCAGAAATATGGGATAGGTGGGGTTTGAGCTCCCAACCTCTCACCATAAGTTACTTTTGAGGGCTTGAGTTGACCATCAATCCTAATCTTGATGGGTTCATGCATAGACTATTGCTTGTGAAAATTATCAGTGACGAAAGTATTGTTCTGATTTTTAGATATCCCATGTGTGCTGCTAAATTTTTACTGGCCACAGAGCAATTTTGTGTGTTAAACTATGCAATGCAGGTGCAATCCAATAAGGGAGGAATTTTAACTTTGTGAAGTTTTTGATTGCAGGGGTGCTTGTTTCATTTTTAAGAATCATAACCAAAGCAGTATATACACAGGACGAGCACGGCTTGAGAAAAAGTGCAAACCTTTACTTTGCTGTGGGAATAGTGGTTATGGCTATATGCTTTGTCTTTTACAATGTGGCACAAGGACTTCCAGTTATCAAGTACTACACAGAATTGAAAACTCTGGCTGTGAGTGAGGAAGAAGGGGAGAAAGGCTTCCTCACGGGTGTTCAGTGGAGGTCAACCTTGTGGCAGATTGTGGGGAGCGTCAAATGGTGTGGAATTGGAACACTTATTATCTGTTTGGTCACATTAGCTATATTTCCAGGGTATATAACTGAAGACGTGCACTCCGAGTTGCTCAAGGATTGGTATTCCATTCTCCTTATTACTGCGTACAATGTTTTTGACCTAGTTGGCAAGTCCTTGACTGCAGCCTATCTTCTCGAGAATGCAAAGGTCGCCATTGGTGGCTGTTTTGCTAGATTGCTCTTTTTGCCTCTCTTCTTAGGTTGCTTGCATGGTCCCAAATTCTTCCCAACAGAAATTCCAGTGACTATACTGACTTGTCTTCTGGGGCTTACTAACGGCTACTTGACCAGTGTTTTGATGATTTTGGCTCCAAAATCTGTCCAACTACAGCACTCGGAGACTGCCGGGATTGTCATGGTTTTGTTCCTGATTCTTGGTTTGGCAAGTGGATCAGTCGTAGCTTGGTTTTGGGTCATTTGATATCAAGGAAATCTGCATGGCATTGGGCTCCTTTTTCTGTTCCCAGTTCCCAGTGGGCTGATTATGTTTGATTGGGGGCAATGAAGCCTTGTAAGTCTATGTCAGCTTATGTTCTCGGGAGCTTAAGTGTAAAATGAAAAATCTCGTATTTGAAAGCGGTTGCCATACCATCTTCCTTCTTGGTGTTCCTCCTCCCATATCTCCTTTCCAAATTTCACATTATCTTCCCTTTTCCAATCTCTTCTGGTCCTTGGAAAATTAGTGAAAGATTAGTCTACTCTAACTTGAAAGTCACAAAATTTGAATAGTAAAAACAATTTTGTTATAAAAATAAAAGGTAAGACACACACACACACACACACAGACTCTAGAGCATTATTTTCTTTTATAATTTATCTTAATTAGTAAAATGTATCTTATTCGAAATATGTCAGAGAGATACAAGGAAAGGTATTAGTACATCCAGGCTAAATCATGTTGCGACGATCTAAAACATAACATGTGACATTAAATATTGAAGTGATGAAAAAAAAAAAAAACATAGAAGGAAAGAAATTGATATGTCAGGTGGCACGGTAAATCGCCAATATAATTTCCAACCAGCACTGTTGTAGTGTTGTGTGTTGTTCTCTGTTACCTTTTATCAAGGCGCGTTCTAGGCTTCTGAGAAGATCATTATGGTTGAAACCCACGGGGGAGACAAATGAAACTACTTCAAACCATGCCTAATGCTAAAAGGTTCCTCCTCAGTCTCTGTACTTTTTCCACCTTTTACTTAATTCACAGCCGAAAGTTGAACTGGAAACTTTCAGTGTCAGACATAATTTTAACATTATTGGATTTAAATTTTGAAGCTTTTAATTTTAAGCACGATTTAAATACCATTAAATTGAAATTAACCGAAGACACAGGCAAATGCCCCCCCTCCCACTTCACTTTTAGGAAACCCCAAATAAATTCCGGACGGTTACAGATGCCTCTGCTCACCACCTTGCCGCATGATGCCACCCGTCCTTCACGGTGGTCGGGTCAGTTTCATTTTGTCAGACTCTCTCTCCGTTTTCACTGGTGGTCGGAATCTCCTTTCCTTTTTCTCTTGTTTTTCATCAGCATGCAATATAGCTTGTCGGTCACTCCAAAGTTTACAACTTTTTGAATGGAACGCATAGCCGCAAACAGAAAGTGCCGCGATTCAATTCCACCCCATCGCTTGACTTCCGGTCTTTCTAAAATTGTAACCGTTGCCTGCACAAATACCAGAGACTAGCTTCGATTGTTTAACTTACATAACCGCAAAATCATCGAACAACATAGAAGTAAAGCTCTAATTTTTATTTTAATTTTTTGGCCCCAACAAAATTATAAGCTCCTTTTTTTTTTTTGGGCATATTTCTGAGGAGTAACGGGCCGGAAGTCACGTAATTTGTACAGGACGTACCAAAACGCATGGGGCATCTTAGTTCACGACAAGAAGTACCAGTCACGAGGACAGAGAGAGAGAGAGAGAGATAGACAGGCAGACAAAAGAGAAGACTCACTTCACTTTTGTTGTTTTTTTTTTCTTTCTTTGGAAATTTTAATTTTCAGCTTGGGGAAGCGTGTCCAAAAAAAATGCTTGGCTTTGGTGATGCCTTGCAGGCACAGTCCCCAGCAACCTCGCATCTCCACGGCCGGGCTTAGTTCTGAAGGAATCCACGGGAAACGGTGCCGTTTTTATCGCTCTCTCTCTCTCTCTCTCTCCATTTCTTTTTTGGATTATGAGCCTCCTCGTCCCAGCCAAAACCGAAACGTCACTTTCTCGAGTCCCGAGGCTAACCCCACAACTCCAATCCCCCCTTGTCTTTCAGTTTCGACTCTCTCTCTCTCTCTCTCTCTCTCTCTATCTCTGTCATTCGCTGGTTGGCTTTGTTGCGCTGTGGCATTTCAGCAGGGCGAATTGTCACTCTTTGAGCTGAAAAGTTTTGATCTTTTGATTTTGAGGAGCTACCGACTGTGTAATGTTCGTGTGAGCAAAGAATCCGAACTCACTCTGAGCTTAGGTAAAGCGTATTTGAGAGATGGAGCTGGACAGTTCTTCTGGCGGGAAGCCCGAGGGGAGCAGCAGCAGCCGGTCTTTGCCGTTGGATATCGATCTTAATGCGATGCCTATATGTTCTCCCTGCGAGAGGGATGCGCTCGCCGGAGAGGGAAGAGATAAAGGGAAAGGTAAAGCCGTGCTCTTTGACATCAATGCGGAGGCGGCGGCCGACGGAGAAGAAGACACTGATGAATGGCTGAGTTCTGGGTACGGATTTTCTTGCTTTGTTGTCGCATTTTGTTTAAAAGATTGTTTAGTTGCTTCTTTAGTTTCAAGTTTTGTGAGAAGTTTGTTGCTTTACTACTAATAATCAGAAACTAATTTCAACTTTGCTACTATGCCGCTGTTGCATGATTGAGCATAATTTGAAGTTAAAAAGAGTGGCAAAACAATGCATGGAGAATTAAGATTGGGTGATGACTTAACGACTCTGTCTTTATTTTCAATTGCGATGATTTTGTTTGTGGAATTGAAGGACAAGCCTTGGTGTAATAGTAAGATTATTCCATCGTGACCTGAATGGTTACAAGTAGCAGAAGCGACTTATTTGTTAAAAAAAAAAGATAAAAAGATAAAAGACTATAGATTTTGTCCTTCCCTGACCTCCCAGAGTGGGAGCTTTTTTATTTTTATTTTTATTTTTTGGTGGGTTTATACTTTGTAGTTTGCTTCAAGTATATGTGAGGGAATTTGGTTCCTCCCATTTTATGGTAACATAACCAATCTTGTTGGATACTTTCACTCGGTTGGATTGAAAGTGGATGATTGAGGATTAAATAACCTGCAGCCATTTGTTAACAAAAATTCAAAATGCAACACTTACTCAACAGTGGAAACCTTCAATAAAAATGACAGGGTTTTTTGTTGCTGCTAAATGATAGGATTTGAAGAAACGTTGGTGCAAAGTCATTTTTTCATTTGTTGTAGCAAGGAGAAAACCTTTCTAAATTTAAGTTAAAGAAGATTCAAGAACCATTCCCCCACCCTCACAAATCCTTCTCATTTCTTTCAATACTCTGGGCGTGATCATAATGTGACATTGCTGTTGGATTGCAGGATGTAATATACAAGAAACATGTGTCCATTTCAAAGTAGATATTCTTGTTGTCTTTTCTTCTTGAATATTATTTACTATGCCTCCATTCCAGCTTATCTATATAACTTTTATTATCTCTGGGATTTTTTGTGGATCTTCTTTTTCTCTTTTTCTATAAGGCACAGGAGGAGTTGGGGGGTGGGGGAGAGTGTTCAGTTATACATCACGCTCACTATCGAAAACTTGTCTCCTGAGATGTTCGTTTGTTATGTGTTTTCTGATTTTTAGAGTGCATGCTCTATGGGAGACCTCTACTGCCAACTCACTTGATGGTTCTGTGACATGCTCTAATTTGTTGCTTGTGGGGAGTCAGTTTGATCTTATGAAGTCATCTGGCAGTGCAACAGACATGGCCAGATTACATCCTGTAGATATTGTACAGCAGAGACTGAATTCTGGCAGAAATTTGAAGCAAGGGGGTCCCCACCAGACAAGTGATTTTGCAGCATGCACAGCATCATTCCAGGGTCTAAGCGAAAAGCTTTTACAATCTTTAAGAGAATTTGTTTTCAATAACCATGGCATGCTACTGCAGGATGGCTGGCGAGTTGAATTTTTCTACTGCCAGAGCAGATGCAAAACCATTGCTGTTTATTGTTCACCGGAAGGGAATAAGTTTGAGTCAATGTATGATGTTGCTTGTCATCTTCGATTACTGTCAAATAGCCGTTCTTTGGTACTGCAGCACAGAAGTGATGGATTTGCCTTTTTACAGAGTGGACTGCATTTAGAGAGAAGAAAGGAGTCCTTAGTATTTTCTAGAACTAGGGACTTCCAAGAATGTCAAGAAAATTCAAAAAACAGACTTGCTGGTGGATTATCGTTAGGCATAGAGCCTGCTGGTGCTGATGCATGTATGCTGCACAAGAATTTGAGAGTCACTCAAGTGAACTCTGGGGAAACTGATGGCTATATCTCTTCACATTGTAAGGTTGGTATACTGAATATTATTTTCAGAGTAATGCAAATCTTTCCTCTTCTTCCAGGTTAATTTTGGGCAAGTTTTATGAGCATACTGTGAGATCTGATATTTTATCTGCCTGCCATTCCAGAATGGATTTCCAGTCCAGTTTGAAGACTTCTTTATTCTTTCAGTGGGGACAATTGATCCACGGCCCTCCTATCATAGTAGCAGCCAGATCTGGCCTGTAGGTTACAAATCCTGTTGGCATGATAAGATTACTGGCTCTCTTTTTCTATGCCATGTCTCAGATGGGGGTGATTCTGGTCCAGTTTTTAGGGTTCAACGATACCCATGCTCTACAAACCCTATCCCAATTGGGTCAACAATCCTGCACTGGCCAAACTTGGTGGCCAATAATATTAAGGCTGATTTTCCTAATGATACAGATGATCATGAGGATATAAGTTTTCAGACAATATTCATGGACCATAGCCCTCCACATCTGGATTTTAATATTTTGACAGATGTTGGGGCTACTTCAGGTGAATCCTCTCTCTTTCAACCAAAAGTGTCTTCGCAAACAGATAAAAACTGCATTTTGCATACTCGTGGGAATCCAACAACTAATAACAGAACCTCACATGATGTTATTGGTGAATTCCTGGTGGAAGGAGGATCATCATCTTCAGTTTGGAGAATGGTGTCTCATAATATGGTTCATGCTTGCCGTGATTTGTATAAGCAGACTGGTGAATGCAAGTTTGTGTGCAGACATGATCCAGATGGACTCTGGCCATCATGGGAAGTCCATGAGAGTGTGGAAACACCTGAATCTACTGGTGCGCTAGCTAAGTTTTGCCATAGGTCCAGGCCTCTGAATGTCCCACAACACATCCAAAATAAGGGTGATCTTGCTACTAGTTGTGAAGCACTAGCAAAGTGGTTAGACCAAGACAGGTTTGGACTGGACATGGAGTTTGTGCAAGAATTGATAGAGCTGCTTCCTGGTGTTGCTGCCTGCTCAGGTTATGCATTTCTGAACCAAAGAATTGACCAGTCAAAGTCCCAAACTGTTGGAAGTGGGTTTCTACTGGCTAAGAGGAAAAGTGATGTGGGACATGAGAAAGGAATTTATAATATGTTCAGTGTGTGCCAAAAACCTTGGAAGCAGGCTGGTGTAAATCCTCTTACAATGGCTTTTTCTCTTCCTGGCAAGCTGTTGAGCTCAAAGCTTCCCACATATTTAATTGGTGATGTTCTACAGGTATGGAATATAATTATTGTTGACTATTATAAAACTTGGAGTTTGATTTATATTCTTATTCCTTTTGTTTTATTATTTTTAGTCCTGGGAATTATTTTGGCGCTTCTCTCAAGTTCTGGGACTGGAAAATCCTTTGCCACTTGAGGAACTTGAAGAGGAAATTATAGACTGTTATTCCTCTACTTTTAGATGCTCTTCTGCTTCAACAGTTGATGAAAAATGTCAGTGTGCAGAAGAAACAGAATCTTTTCAGGAAGCTATGAAAGTGAGATTGGCACTTGATACCTATAGCAAATGTGCTGGCAAAACTTTGACTAAGGCACATTGCTCACTGATGAAAGTACTACTTGCCGAACTACTGTCCAAATTGGTAGCTTTTGCAGATCCTACTGTTGAAAATGCAGAATCTAAGTCAAGAAAGAGGAGGAAAAAGGAACCAGATAACTTGGCTTTTGCTAAGAAAGCAATGCTTGATTTGCTCCCAATGAATGAACTTACTTGGCCGGAACTGGCTCGAAGATACATGTTAACTCTCGCATCCTTGGAGGGTAACCTTGATTCTGTTGAAATTGTGAATCGTGAAAGTTCCAAAGTGCTGCATTGTCTGCAAGGAGATAGTGGGGCATTTTGTGGTTCACCTCTGGGAGTTGCTGGAATGGAAGCAGATGCACTGGTAGATTGGTTTTCATCCTAGTCTGTCTGATTATGTTTCCCCTATTGCCCTTCAGTTTCCAGATTAAATGTCTCTAATTTATCTCAAAGTAGACTTATCATTTTATGATGTTAGTTGCCTTAACCATTCTGCGCAGTCTTACCATTGACTTTCAAGTCAATGAACAAGAGTTTTTAGTTGCCTAAACAAGATTCTTTACCCTACTATACATATTTTAATTGTTGGGAATAGAAATTGAATCAAGATATACGATTAGGTTGCACTTGCATGTTACAGGGTGAGTGATGACTTAACTCTCTTTCTGTCTCTCTCTCCTTATTATTTTTTTTCCCTCTTTTTGTGAATTATTCTAAAATGAGAGATGTAATTAGAAAGTCTTTCACCATTAATCAAGATGGGAACATAATTTTTAGACACAGCTCATTCTAGTTGGTGCTCTTAAATTCAATGTACTCTTAATAGAACTTCTCAGTTTCTCCTTAGCTATGGACTTTAGGGGCTTGAGGCATATTACCAAGTACAATGCATTTTTATATGGCAATGCTGGCATAAAGCCAATTTCTCAAAGAGTGATAATAGCAGGGCTAGTTATGGTATAGCACTAGCACGGTTAGTTTGAAATTCAAATCTCACTTGGATTCCCTAAGTGATTGATAAGCTCTGGTCAAGGAGCTAAGCTCAATCCATTCACATGTGACTTTGTTTTATATTCCTGTATTACTTCTGTTTTTTCTTTACTTTAAGCTTTATAGTGTTTTCAATACCATCCTTTCTAGTTATTTTTTCATAGTAATCGAATTAAAACATCGTGAGTTTACATTCCAGCCCAAGTTAGTTGTATCAGAGCCAGCCATGAATAGACTTTTTGGTATCATTGCCTTACTTTATAATATGCATACAGGGCTAGTTTGTGTGAAGCACACAAATGCACATGAAATTAAGACATGACAGACATTTGGAGAAGTAATAGCTTCGAGATCTCAATTCCATCCAACAGCATTCTTTAAAATAGTTTGCTGTTTTCTTATCCTTCTTTTTGACAAAAAGTTGTATCTCTTTTGGAACTTCTCAAACACAGAATCATTCCAACTGCCTCATCAGTTATGGTCATTAGGACATACTACAAGAAAATTGGGATCTTCATAGTGGATTCCAGCGAGAGAGCACAATGGATTAAATTGAAAGATCTTGGTTGTGATTCTGCAGCCCAGGGATTTGTTTTGGGAGGTGGGCTCTTAATAGATCGTGTTGGTGGTGGGGTCTGACTACATTTGGTGCTTCTAATGAGATGAAATTTTTTCCAATTTAGATGTACACTTAATACGTGAAATAGGCGATGTGTTTCCCCAATAGCCCAACAATCATTTCATACTTTTAGCCATTATACTACATGGAGTTTATGGCAAGTGGGATTCTACTTAAAACAGTGATTGTACACTTGATTTGCATGATGCTTGTGTGCTTGCATATTCAACATTTATGTGCAAAGTTATAAAGGCATTTATGTTCACTTAATGAAATGTATGAAGTAGCATCTTAGCCAAGAGATGCACTCAAAGTTATGATTTTTGTATTTTGACTCATGTGCTGAATGGCTCACTGCATGAACTTAACAAGGGTAAAAATATGGATAACATATGTTATAAGTCCATGGATGCATAGGGCTGTCCCAATGTGTAAATTTCTAAGTGCAACTGTGTCCAGCTTATTCTGCACATTGCAGAACAGTATATACAAAACACATGTTAATATTTCAAAATCCTTTTGACATGGTATAATTTCCTTTTTGACCTGACAGATTTTGTGAAACTTCTATTTTTCTGGTTTGCATGCGGTGCTTATTGAATGATAGTGTGCTAATTTTGCTGATTCTCAGCTGCTTGCAGAGGCTACAAGGCAAATCTTTGGTTCAACAAAGAATATGAATGACAATATAACTGTGGATTCAAATGAATCTGATACCGTAAGTGTTAGCAAGACATTTCAGGCGATTGATGGTGAAATTCCTGAGTGGGCACAAGTGCTAGAACCTGTAAGAAAGTTGCCTACAAATGTGGGAGCTAGGATTCGGAAATGTATTTATGAGGCTCTAGATATGAATCCACCACAATGGGCAAGGAAGGTATTGGAACATTCGATCAGTAAGGGAGTTTACAAGGGAAATGCTTCAGGACCCACAAAGGTATGCAAGGGTGATATATGAGAGAATTTCCATAATGTGTTACTGAATTTTTCTTATAACTGAAGGCTGAAATATCATGCCTTTTTACTGTTTAGTTTTTCTTTTTTTTTCAATTGTTTGTAGCATTCTTGTACCTTGGAGCATGTGAATAAGCAAATTTTCCTTTTGTCATTGTTGAAATTTTTGAATCTTGTTGCACAAGGTGTGACCAAATGTTAAAAAGAAGTGAACTATTCCTTTAGAGGAATAGACGTTAGTGTGTTGAAGAGTTGCGTATGCTTGTGCTCATGCAATTTACCTCATTTTACTTGTTTTATATACTTCCTTGAAAGCTGTGGCATTTTGCACCTGCCCATTTTTTTAGTTGTTTCTCTCCTTTGACATCATGTTTGTTGACTCCTATAGATCTTTTGTTTTTATTGCATCTATGCTGTTTTGTTGTTTACGCTAAGACAATGAAAATGCACTAAAACCTTTTGATTTAATGGACACCAAGAAGAGAATGCTACCTTGCTGTTGTCATACATGCGTTTTGTACCTTGTAGCATGCAAAATAAGTCTTTTTTCTTTTTTTTTTTAATCATTGAGAGATTATTGATTCTTGTTGCTGTTGATTTAGTGAACTATTCCTTTGAAGCAATACACAATGTCAGCATGTTGAAAAGAGTTGCATAAGTTTGTTCTTGTGCAAATCTAGCACATTTTTCTTCTTTTATATGCGTTCCTGAAAAGCTGTGGCATTTTGAATATGTCCATGTTTTTAATTATTTTACACCTTTGACATCATGTTTCTTAAGTTGACGCATATACATCTTTTGTTTCTATTGCATCTATGGCTGTTAAGAGGACGGAAATACACTTTAAGCATTTGATTTAATGTATACCAAAAATATATTTCTGCGTTGCTGTTTTCAATTTTTACTATCATTATATTTCTTCCTTTCCATTGTAGCTATTACATTCTTAAATTCACTCAAGGATTAAATTTTAGTTATGAAGTATCTTTCATGCACTTGGTTAACGATTTCATGGTTGGCAAAAATCATCAAACCCCAGCTTCTCAAACTGTAGTGTTCTTATAATAAGAGCTGTATGCTGAACTCAGCCTTTCTTACTGATTGATTACAGAAAGCTGTTCTATCATTGCTAGCAGAAGTGTGTGGCGAAAATCGGCAGCAAAAACCTAATCATAAAAGAAAAGGCAAGTATGTAGGCACTTTATCAGATGTGATCATGAAACAATGCCAAAGAGTGCTGCGTTGTGCTGCTGCTGCAGATGAAGAAAGAGTGTTCTGTAATTTGCTGGGAAGAACACTTATTAATACTTCTGAGAATGATGAAGAGGGACTTCTTGGGTTTCCTACAATGGTGTCTCGTCCTCTGGACTTCAGGACTATCGATTTAAGACTGGCTCTTGGGGCCTATAATGGATCACATGAAGCTTTCTTGGAGGATGTTAGGGAGGTAACCATGTCTTTTTAGCTAGTTGGCTATCACTTCATTTTTGGAGGGTATTCTAATATTTGCTGCTTCTGGCTTAATCTTGTTTTACATGTCACATGCTAGTAAAGCATTATTCAGTTAGCTCTATTAGGATGGCTGACAAGTCAGACTTGGAACTGGTAGTTGATTTGAATGCTGTATTATACCCACCTGGTTTGAACATTTATTAAGGGAACAAAATATACACAATTTATGTCCTTGTTTAGTTATTTTTGTTTTCCTTTTCCTTTTTCCTTCACATTCAATGGAAATTTAGTTATGATGTTTTGATTGAAGGAGAGCTTACAATAATGCCTTTTCTATTTTGCATTTTCATCTTTTAATTAATCATCATTTTTTTTTTTCTCTTGGCAGCTTTGGCATCATATCCGTACTGCATATGCTGATCAGAATGATTTAGTCGGTTTGGCTGAAACCCTATCACAAAATTTTGAAGATCTCTATGAAAAAGAGGTTTGTCAGTACTTTCTCTCTTTTCTCCTTCCTCTTTCTACCACGTTTGTTTGTGTGTTCATGTGTGTGTGAAAATGGACCATCTAGTTGGCATTTTCTTATCCGTTACCTGCAGGAATATTTGCCACATAGCATGTTGGTTTGCAAGAACTCAAGTTATCAGTGTCACATGTCTCATTTCCATGAAATGGGGATCTCTCATTAATTTTGCCTTAACTTCTATCTCCTCTCTTTCTCTGTGCACACATGAATGCAGGGCATCTGTACCTGAAAATGACTTGCCTTAGTAATAACATTGTTCATCACTTCATTGGTTTGGCATGTAGATCACAACCTGAAAGATGTAACTCTACTTGAAAGTAAATTTATAGTACTTGATGCCTCAAGATCATAAAACCAGCTGGATGTTGATTTGGTTGAGTGACATCATTGACACACTAACCCAAATAGTGGTGTTTTGCCAATCAGCTTGTGCTTCTTTGTATTGTAGATGACTTGGATCTTGCCTTGCAATGGCCTGGGCTGGTCCCACTTATTGGTGAAAGTGCAATATGTGGGTGACTGAACACTCCTCACCTACTTCCAAAAGAAATTCCCTTTCCTTAATTTCCAAATACTTTTCAATTATCAGGAAGCTGGAAAAGCCGGCTAGGTAAACTATGATAAAATTTCAGCCATTAGATTGAAAACCTAAAATACAATGACTATGAATACATGTTTCATCATAATAATCTGTCCTCATATTCTAGCGGATGATAAGAAAGAAAACTTTCCTTCTTTTTTTTGGAAGAAATGAAGTACAAATAAATGAAGTTTTAATTTGTGTGGTGAGCCACACAGATGACCATGTGGCATGTGAAATACATTACTCAATTTCTGTGATGTGTGAATCATGATCTGCTGTTCCTTGAGACTCTCAATCTTAAAGTATTCTCCTGATTTCATTATGGAGAGGGAGCAGACAGCTTTCTGTAACAATGGTAAAGAACTTGCACTTCAAAGTGGCAACAAGGACACAAATTACTGTCATTTTTTCTTATTCGGTGGAATTGTGGACGGGCTGATTAAGTTGTCTGGCACTAAAACCAACTGGTTGTTGAGCATGTAGTGGTCTGATGCACTACAACCGAATTGTTCAATCTGTGCATCTGGTGGTTAGTGCCTGGTAATTCATGTCTGGGTGGGGCTAATGAATATGCTCAAAATTATATCTCTTAAGTTGATTGTGGACTTACGGTTTTAAAAATGATCAGTAAATTGCCTTCAATGTGATATATATTTTTTCCAATTTTCTGTTTTTCATTTTTCAGTCTGAGCTTTGACGTGGTGATGTGCCCCTACAGGTCCTTAACCTTGTCCACAAATTTAAGAACTATGGTAGTTTAGAAAGTTTAAGTTCTGAAGCCAAGCAAGAAATTGAAGATGTTATTGAGCATGCAAGTGAGATTCCTAAAGCTCCTTGGGATGAGGGTGTCTGTAAAGTGTGTGGTGTGGATAAAGATGATGACAATGTTTTGTTGTGCGATAAATGTGATTCTGGATATCACACATATTGCTTAAATCCTCCTCTTGCAAGAATACCTGAAGGAAACTGGTATTGTCCTTCATGTGCAACTGGTCATTGTGTCACTCAAGGCTCATCCCAAGTTCATCAATTTGGTAGCCGGGTCCCACAAAAGAGGCATCGAGGAGAGTTCACGCACAAATTTTTGGAGTCTCTTTATCATTTATTAACAAGCATGGAATTAAAGGACTATTGGGAGTACAGTGTGGAGGAGGTTTGTTCTCTGACCATTATTATACCTGATTAGTACTTCCTCAAGCCATATGCAATCTTGATAGCTTTGATACATCTTAAAACACTTGTGTGCTTGTATTGTTTTTTTTTTTTTCTTTTGGAGAAAGAAATTTTATCCATAACTTTTTTATCTGCTCATTTACTTTTAACTCAATGCAGAGGGTATACCTTCTAAAGTTATTGTGTGACGAGTTCCTGAACTCTGCAAATGTACGTGAACACCTAGATCGGTGTGCCTCAGTGTCTGCTGATTTGCAGCAGAAACTGCGTCCACTATATATGGAATGGAGGAACCTGAAGTTAAGAGAGGAAATTTTTTCTGAAAAGGTGCCAAAAGTAAATGAAAGTGTGCTTAGGGCCAGTGGAGGGCAAAATTGTGCCAGCAATGGAATTCAATTTGTGCATGTTTCTGATGCTGACTATCAAGTTAATCAGCATTCTGTCAACAGTGGTGTTATAGTAGAGAATCACTGTTCCCAGCAGCTCCCTTCCTCTTTGATGGATAAATTTGTGGGGCAAAACAAGCCTCCTTCTGTTACTCAAGAGCAGAAATATGATTCTAATGGGCTTCTTGGAGTCTGGAGAAATTTCAACAAAGATGTAGAGCCAAAAAAAGCAAGTGGTTTACTACTGCCTAATTCTGAGGATCTGCAGGGCCATGTCTCAACTGGCACAATTGGAACCCATACGGCTGATCATGTGCATTCTACATATGCAAACTCAGTGAATCTGTTCCCTGGCCATAACAGCTTCACTCAACCAGATGCAAGTGAATTACAGCCCCCCAATACTGAGGCAGACTCCATCAAGAATAGAATTTCTGTATTGCAGCATTCAATTAGCCATCTAGATTCACAATTACAGAAGGTATCTCTGAGGAAGGATTTTGTGGGAAGGGACTCTGCTGGACGCTTGTACTGGGCCTTTTTGAGACCAGGATCATCCCCATGGATGGTGATTGATGGGACTCTAATGGTATCGCAAAAGCAGGAGGACTTGAAGGTGATCGATAGGGTTTCAGAATCTTCCCTGTGGTTATCTTATCAATCTGATACTGAGATTGGAGAACTTGTTAGGTGGTTGAGGGCTAATGACCCAATGGCAAGAGAATTAATGGAGTCTATACTGCATCTGTTTAAATCTAGATTCAAGGATTCCTATGAAGCTGAAAACTTTGTTCAGGATACAGGCCAACCATCTTTAAAGCCTGTAGATACTGAAATATCTGTCAGTTCTGATTCTCTTTTGACGAAAGCTTTAACTGCTTTGGAGAAAAAATATGTTCCTTGTGAATCAGACATCACCAACATCCAAAAGCCAAGTCAGAATCCAGAAGTTTTTGCCAAGGAAAAACTTTTCAGATGTGAATGCCTGGAACCTATATGGCTGTCCAGGCATCATTGCCAGTCATGCCACTGCTCTTTTTCCTCTACGTGTGAACTGAAGGAGCATAATGATGGCAAATGCAGCTCTGATGTGCATGTCTCTGATAAGTTCAAGCAAAATAGTAGTCTTGTGAAAGGGAGATCAACATCGAGGCATGAAGATGGAGAGTGCTCTGACAAAACAATGCCATGCCATCCAATTAGGGTTGGCCATGAGAATGGCACTGGTTTCCTTAAGTTGGTAAGGAATCTTGGATCTCCTTACAGACTTGAAGAGATAGGCACTAAGTTTGCTACCAGGAGCTCTAATAGGGAATTGGTGAAGGAAATAGGACTTCTTGGTTCAAATGGCTCTCCGTGTTTCGTAGCATGTGCTTCTCCTTACCTCAGTGATCCCAGTTTAAAGTTAGATCCTTCCTGGAATGGTGAGATTAGTCAAAGTGACAAGTCCATGGATGCAGAAAAACAATTAGAACCACAACGATGGCTGCAAGGGAATTTGGTAACTAGCAAGGGACAGTCTAGTAATCCCAAGGACTCATCAAAAAGTTCTGTTGCAGGTAGTCTTGTCTGGGAGGCACAAAAATCTGAAATATCAGGTTTGATGAATGAAAGAAGAGACCATTCCTTGCATTTTAGCTTTACAAATCCAGGAAATTCTAGCATCTCTGTCATTCGTGATTCTTCATTGAGGCCCCTTGTGGGAAGGGGTGCTCAAATTCTTAAACAGCTCAAAATCAACTTACTTGATTTGGATGCTGCCCTCCCAGAAAAAGCACTTAAACCATCAAAGGCTTCCGCAGAGAAAAGATGCTCCTGGCGGGCTTTTGTTAAAGCTGCCAAGTCAGTATTTCAGGTTGGAATGCTGCTTTATACCTCAACTATATACATAGATACATACATGATATAACATGCATTGAAAAATTGGCTATCAGAGAAGCTTGTCCTTGAAGCACATCTATCCATGGAGCAGGGAGGAAGATAAAAAGTTGTTAAACGAACATTTCATTTGATTAACGGGTGAAGAAAGTGGATACTTGAACTCTTGAATTTATTGAAAATTCGGAAGAAAGTATTGTGAATGTTTTTGATATTGAAGATGACCTAGCAGCAACAAATTTTCCAACATTTTTTCTTGCATAATGTTGTCTCTATTGGCTTTGCTTGTACAAGGTTGGTAAGACAGTTACAATTTCTCTTACTCTCAGATGGTTCAAGCTACCATTGTCTTTGAAAGTATGATCAAAACTGAGTACTTGAGGAATGAGTGGTGGTATTGGTCATCACTTTCTGCTGCAGCAAGGATTGCTACTGTCTCCTCTCTGGCACTGCGAATATACACCCTCGATGCTGCCATTGTATATGAGAGAAAGTCCCCATCTCCTTCTCCCATAGAAAGTGCAGATGACAGTGCTACCAAGTCAGAAGATAATAGTTTGGTCCATAACACTCTCTCACGAATTCAACAGAGACGAAATGCAAAGCCAGTTTTAAGAAATCCTAGTCTGCATCCAAGTGACTGGAGCAAACCACAAAGCAAATCAAGTAAGAAAAGAAAAGATTCTGGAGGATGAAAATAAAGCAGATGTGTTCATTACTCAGCAAGTCATGCAGCAGAAGAATGCTTCATTTTGCGTGGACATGGGATATGCACTGACTGTGACATTTTGGGTCTATGAGCTTGAGGGTCATTGGCCAGGTTTGAATCATCTTGTCCTTGTATGTATGGTTTACCAAGTTAGGTTTGAAACTAACCCAAATGCTGGATCAAAAGGTAAAGTCTGTTTAGGTGTACAGTTGGACTCAGAGACTGTATTCTCAAAAATTGATAATTACAGTAAAACTTCTGATGATTAAAGCCAACATCCATATACAAATCCATCCCTGCGAGAGCCTCCTAATGTAAAGAGCCAAAGCTATGTAATGAACATTTTGGATGTAGCTATTAACAGTTTTCATTCACGGGGTTTATGTGGTTTGGCTTTCATCTATTTTTTGGATTTGTTAGGCAGTAATCAATTCCATTTCTGATCATCATTTCTTATTCCTCTAGACTGCTGTGGTCATCACAAAAAAGCAAAGCATTATTTTTGTAAGTTAATCCTTAAAGGGCTGGCACATGAAGGAAATATGTGAAGTTACAAGTGAACAATTATGTGCATTTTACCTCATTACCTTGAACAAGTGAAAAGGATTAACCTTTTTCTTCCACCAAAAAAAAAACAAAGAAAGAAAAATCTTTGATTAAAGAAATTTGCTTTCTCCATTAATATTATGAAGCTTGGTATAATCTAGTCTACAAGATTACATTTCATTAAACTAAATAATTACCTTGAAATTGAATCATAGAGATTCTGAGGATCCAATTGAAAATAATAAGGCAACTAATTACTCGGTTTCAAACAGAAATTTACGTGAAAACGCAGATAAATATTTTCTATTCAATTTCAGTCTAAAACATCTGCAATAAGATACGGAAAAGATTAAATTAAATATAGCAATAACTTGAAAGAGATGACAAGAAAGATTGTTACTATAAATATAAATTAAAAAATTAGATTAGATAAAAATCATCTTATTCAAATTCTCGAGGAAAGTAAACTATCAGTAGATCTTACAATAATTAGTCTGAAAATATATCTTAAATTTTACTGTTTATATTATATGCTAATATTTAATGTTGTTATGTCTTTAATTAAACTACACACACATATATATACATGCAGGCACCTAAGAAGCATTGCTTGTTGCCTGTTACATAGCACACAAGAAATTAAGGAGAATTCGATAAGCCGAAGAAGAAGAAGAAGCAGCAGCAGCAGCACAGAAGAAACAGCAG
The DNA here is from genome assembly GCA_021464305.1 of Kandelia obovata. Classification (NCBI taxonomy): domain Eukaryota; kingdom Viridiplantae; phylum Streptophyta; class Magnoliopsida; order Malpighiales; family Rhizophoraceae; genus Kandelia; species Kandelia obovata. Next base: position 1,429,053 of record CM038488.1, read on the forward strand.
AGAGATGGAGAGCAAGAGAGAAGAGCCAGTGGTGGGGGTGGTGTTTGAGCCGTATGATGAAGAGATCATCAGCTTTCTCGAAGACAAGTTGAAGGGAGTTTTAAAGCAACAACACGACTACTTGAAAGAGTTTGATCTTTACGGGGAAGAGGAGCCATGGCTGATGTTTGACAAGGACGCCAACCAGAATTTCTATGCCTTCCCGCGGCTGAGGATGAAGAACAAGGCCATGTTCAAAAGAACTTCTGGTGGTGGGACTTGGGTCAGCCAGAAGACTGAAGATGTCCGTGATCGTTGGGACGGCCGCCATATTGGGATCAAGAAGCTGCTCATCTTTACTGAAGGAAAGAAGGGTTCGGATGCCAAATCACCATCATCATCATCATCAAGGGCCAACGGCCACTGGATCATGCACGAGTATTCCTGCTTAAACCAAAACCTGGGTGACAGTTCTTATGTTCTTTGCAAGATCAGAAACAAGAACATGGAAGCAGCAACAAAGGGCGCCTCTTCTTAATTAGCAGATGACATATTAGACATGGCTTGCAGCAAGATATGCAATGCCAGCTGTTATATAAGCCTAGCAAGAAGCTTACAAGCAGCTATCCATGCCTTGTTTCTAATTTCTGCCTTTTTTTTTTTTTTTTCTTCTGGTCTTTTTATCAGCTTATGTTTGCTTTTAGGATGGTATGTAAAAGGTAATATTGAATATCTCATGAAAAAAAATTATGATTTATTATCAAAATATCAGAGAGTTATGTAATTTTATATTAATAAAATACTAATAAAATTATTCAGTATTTTTAATAAATAAATAAAATAAAATAATTTTTAACATTATTCGGTATAAATGTAATTTGAAACAATGACATTGTACTTTGAATCCTAGTTTTTCAACCATTATAACAGAAAAAAAAAAAAAACAACTAATGTGCTTATTTGTCTATTAGCCAACTGCTAGAGAAGAATTTTGTGAGTTTAGTTTGCATTGAAATTCCTTTTTTCTTTTTTTCTTTTGGGGGGGGGGTGAGTGGGGGATAAGCAGTTAGCATTCAAATTCAATTACTTGGAAATGGGGCTCAGTGACATCAATCAAATATCAGTCATACTCCCTTTTTTTTTTTTTTTTTTAAGTCATTTGATCTGAGACTTTGTCATATTCATCAATATGTCTTTTAATCGATTGACGAACAATCCGGCAAATCTCAACACTTTTGAACCACACACACACACACACACACACACACTGTAGCAACATAGAAAATCTAGGCCGAGTGTGCGACAAAGAAATTTAATCTAACAAAGATCAAAATTCTGTGTGGGAGGTGATTGGTTGGTCAAATTTTCACTTCGGAATTGTGTTTGATAAATAAAAAATAAATAATAATAATAATAATTCCTGTTCCCTTATTTATGGGTATTTTTAATAATATTTTAAGTACATTTATTCGTTATATTTAGTTTTATTATATATATATATATATATAGAATATCCATATAACAAATACTTCGGTCGGTTCTGTAAATCTGTAATTTTTATTATTATTAAATTCAGATTAATGGTTACAAAAGACCTTGTTCTAGCAGCGATTCGAGGCTAAAATGAGCCGCTAAATGGCACCGTATTAAAGTAACCTATGCACCATCCGCCGTCAGCGTCAACCTTTTATTTATTTATTTATTAATCTCCCCCAAAATGCTTTAACCTAATCTACGCCTTTGCTGAAAGCAACTGAAAAAGCAAGCACAAAGAAGCGTTCAGCCTCTCCCCTCTCTCTGCGCGTGTTTTTAGCAAACTATCAATCAGCCATGGACAGCCGATCGAGCTCCGATTCTCGCCACGTCCTCTCCGTCGCGCCTCCTCCCCGAGTTTCCAAAGGTGGTTTTATTTTTTTATATTTTAAAAACCCCCTTTCAAATTTTTAGTTTTCGATACTCTATCTTTTTCTCTTCTCTTCTATGATTCTTCGGTTCCTCCTCCTTCTTAAGGCTTTTTTTTTATTGGGTCCTAAACCCTAAGCTGTTGCCGTTCCGTGGTAATTGTGTGTCCAATTATGCTATGTTTCTCTGATTCTTCACATTTCTTTGTGGAAATGTGAGTTTTTTTTTCCTTATTTATTTTGATGCGATATCAGTACCATAGTAATGGCAGTGTGTGCAATTAGGAGGGACTTTCAATTTTTTTGTTCACAGGAATACATTTCGCAGGTGATATAGGGTCTAGATTTGATTTATTTAATATCAATTGCTGATTTTATATGTATAATACATTTTCACATATATTCACAACTAGCTTGAAGCCACGCTTTTTCTCCGCTAGGTTGAGTTGCAGCTCAACGGCTGGGCTACGGCTCTGTATAGGGTGGGAAGGTTTGTGTTCCATTAAAAACATAAAAAATGAAAGAAGAGAGGAGTTTTGGTTGTTGACATGTCCGATGGATACTCTTTCGAGTTTTTGTGTTGTGCATGTTCATCTTCTTTCTAGCTTCTTGGTGGCTTTGGGCAGTTTGTTTTTAAGTTAGCTATTTTATTAAATTGTTTCTCTAGAACTTCTATTTTCCAGTTTAATTGAAGAACTTAAAGGACAAAAAAAAAAGTTTGCATTTATAAATCCGTAATTTGTTTGCTTTCTGTTTGTCGTGAAAATGTTTATTCTTTTTGGTCACAGAATCAGTGCTTATTGTAATAGACAATTTTTGTGGTCAGATCACAGATTCAAATCTTTTCTATTGAAGCAACTAATAAATCAATGGAAGTCTGCCTATTTATACTTCTGTGTGTTATGCAGATGTTCCTGGATCTGACAATCCCATTCCACTTTCACCACAATGGCTTTTGTTGAAGCCAGGTGAGAGTAAGCCTGGATCAGGAAGCGGGGTATGTAATCTTCTCCTTTTGATTTTGTGATGATCTTATTTCTCTTTAGTGTGAAAATTTGTCAATAATGCAAGACAACAGTCATATGCAGTCATTGGATATACCCACCTCTTGTTACCAACATGCATCTGCTCTGGTTTGTTTAATTTGATTCCCTTTTCAAGTAATGCAAATTGATCTCATCCCCTGCCCCCCTCTCTTCTTCTTGTCTCTGTGCATGTGGGTATTCTTCTTACTGTCAATGTGAATCCATGCTTGTTGTTTTCATTGATTACTTATCGGTCAATGAAATTGATGGTATTTTCCTCCCTTCTCTTGCCTGTGTGCTTGTGGTTCTCTTCTTCATCTTTTGGCTGGGTATTTGTAAACAGGAGAACCATTTCAGTCCATACTTAACTTATGGAAATCAGTCAGATGGTGCTAAATCTTCTGGAAATGGTGAGGAGGTGCATGAAACCCTGAAAAAGAAGGAAGTGTTCCGTCCCTCCTTGGTTGACATGGAAGCTAGCCACCGCGATCGCTGGCGCGATGAAGAAAGAGACACCAATTCCTCCATGCGCAAAGATCGCTGGAGTAATACTGATAAAGAGCTTGGTGATAACCGGCGAATGGATCGTTGGACGGAGAATTCATCCACTGGGCATTATGAAGCACGTCGTGGTCCATATGAACGCCGAAATGATTTAGGCAACAGGGAGACTAATTATGATCAGCGGCGTGAGAGCAAATGGAACACACGCTGGGGCCCTGATGATAAGGAGATAGATTCTTCACATGAGAATCAAATGGAATTTGGAAAAGATGGTGACCTTCCTTTTGAGAAGGTGGTGGGCCACCATCCGAGTCATGGAAAAGATGAAAAGGATGGTGATCACATTAAACCATGGAGATCCAATTCATTGCAAGGGAGAGGAAGAGGAGAGACTTCTCAGCACCAAACTCTAATGCCAAACAAACAGGTTCGAACATTTTCCCATGGGCGGGGACGTGTGGAGAATAATCCAACTTTTTCTGTTGGTCGTGGAAGGGTTAATTCTGGTGGAAACTCTATCAACAGTATCTCTACTCTACCTCAACCTTTGAGATCCATATCAGACAGAGGTGAAAGTGGCCCTTTACAGTATAGTAGGACAAAATTGCTTGGTGTTTACAGGAAGATTGACATGAAATCATGCCATGAACCACTGGGTGGATTAGTACAAGTTCCTTCCCTTACTCAGGAAGAACCCCTGGAGCCACTGGCTCTCTGTGCTCCTAATTCTGGGGAGGAAATGGTAATTTGGATACATTTACATGTATTAACGTAAAAAATGCCAATACTTGCAGCTGATTCAAATATTTTGTTGCTTGAGTAGGCTGTCTTAAAAGGAATTGATAAAGGGGAAATAGTGAGTAGCGGGGTCCAACGGATATCCAAAGATGGATCTCTAGGACAGAACACACTGGACTCAGTGCATTCAAGACAAGCCAAGCTTGGTATTGAACTTGTCAAAGTTTCTTTCTATTCTATATTGATGCATATTCTAGGCTGGGGTTATTTCTTGTGTTTGTTGACTTTATTGAACAGGGAGTAGAGATGATGTTCTTGATGATTCTAACAATGAAAGCACTGACAATTCAAAGTGGGGTCATGGAGATCACACTGCGGTATCTTCATATGAAAGGGGGATGGAAAATTACGAGTCCAACTCAAAGCTGGAAGCGTTGCAGGATCAAAAGGCATGTGCTGAGAACCAGTTCAAAGTAGAAGGTAGGTGTCATAGAACCTCTGCATAGAAATCCTATTTTTCTTGTGATTTTGTTAGGTGATACACAGTCATTGAAATTATTGGACAATTGAATTAATATGGTTTTGTAGATGATTCTGTCTTTAAATTACAGAATTTTTAGTAGGATATCCTCTTTTTTTCTTTTTCCTTTTTTTTCTCCTTGCTACAATTTGTGTCCCCTGCTGACACACCCCCACCATTTCTTCACCTTTTGTATGAGTTTTTTCATTCAATTTTATAATACAATTATATGATTATTGCTTTTTATCTGCAGCTCTTAGGGAAGATACTGTTGCTTTCAAAAGGGTTGATGAGGCTCCTACCAGTGGGGAATCATCCATGCAGGCAACTAAATTAATACATCCTGGCACTCCATGGCGTGTGCCGTCTCTTGAAGAACAGGGAGTTGATTGGAGAAAGATGCCAAGTGATTCTAGGTCAAAAACTGCTGATATGGGATGGACTGCACCTCAGAAAGATCTGGGTAATGAGTGGGAAACTCGTTTGGTCAAAAATCCGTTCTCAAAGGATGAAGGAAATTGGAAAACTAGTCGGGATCCCATAATTAAAAGGCAACCATCTAGAATTGTTGACAAAGAACAGGAAGCCAAGATGTTTGTGCCAACCTCTCCAGAAAACCTTTTTCTTTACTACAAAGATCCTCAGGGTGAAGTTCAAGGTCCCTTTTCCGGTAGTGATATTATTGGATGGTTTGAAGCTGGATATTTTGGCATAGACTTGCAGGTCCGCCTTGCAAGTGCATCAAATGATTCATCCTTTGCATTACTTGGTGATGTTATGCCTCACTTACGAGCTAAGGCTAGACCACCGCCTGGCTTTGGTGTGACAAAGCAGAGTGAATTCCCTGGTAGATCTAGCAGGCCAAACTTTAGTAGCTTGGGCAATGTGCACTCAGGCATTAGTGAGATTGATGTGACGAGAAATGAATCAAGGCATAAGCCTGGTTCAACAACGGAGGCTGAAAATAGATTTTTGGAGTCACTGATGTCTGGAAATATGAGCAACTTATCCCAAGGTTAGTCTTTTTTCTTGTCCACTGCTCCTCCACCCCACAGAAAAGTGCCCACCCCCCACTCTTGTTCCTCTCTTTTTGCCACGTGCTACCCTTAAATTTTGGGATGGTACTTTTACAATCCATTCATATAACCTGCACCTAATTTTTTATTATTTCTTATGATGTTGAGGCAGTTACATTAACATTTATGGCTATGCTGAAATTGTAGGTTTGCCTGTTGGTAACAGTACCGGCAATCTAGCCCCATCAGGAGTTGATGGTGGAAATGATATCTTTCTTTGGGCAAAGAGAATGGAACTTGAACAGCAGAGGTCACTACCCACACCTTCTCAGTATTGGCCTGGCAGAGATGTTGTACCCATTGTTTCAAAGGTAGACATTCTCTCTGACTCCCTAATCCCACATTCCAAATTCCTTTCCTCATTGACTGACAATCCCCATCAACCTCATTTTCGAAGTGCTGATTTGGTGCCCATCCTTCAGGGATTATCTGACAGATCTGCCACTGGAATGAATAGTGGTGTTACTGGTTGGTCTAATTTCCCAGTCCAAGGTAGCTTGGATCCACTAAAGGATAAGATGGACTTACATCAAGCTCAGAATTTTCCTTCTCAGGTTCACTTTGGGCAACAACAGAGACTGCAGCCACAGAATCCGCCACCCCCGGCTTTAACAAATCTACTTGGTCAAGCTACGGATAATCCATCTGTTATTTTGACACCTGAAAAGTCGCTTGTCCCCAGTTTCTCACAAGATCCGCAATTATTGAATATTCTGCAACAAGAGTACTTATTGCAGCTACGTTCCCAGGCTTCTGTTCCAACACAGCATTTGTCAGTGTTAGATAAGCTTTTATTGCTTGAGCAACAGCAGAAACAGGAGGAGCATCAACAGTTGTTGCAGCAGCAACAGTTGCTTTCGCAGGCTCTGTCAGAACATCATTCTCATCAGAGACTTGGGGAGCCATCTTATGGGCATGTGCAGGCTGCTACAGCTGCAGGAAATGCATCTGTGGATCCCTCTTGGCTTCAATCATCAAAAGAATTTTTTCCAAGTGGTTCACAGATGCCCATTTCAAGTGTCCAAGACGCTCGAACTACTAGCTTTATGAATTTTCCCTCACAGGTTGTTCAGGATGTCAATTATAATATTGGTTCCAAGGCATCTTCCTATCATCTTCCTCATGATTTGAGTAATGCTGATTCTAAGGTTCATCATGATTTGTACAATGTCAAGTCCAATGCTTCATCTCGCCATCTTCCACATGAAATGTTTGGGAGCACTGGTCATCCAAAAGGTTGGGGTACTCAACCTGAACAAATTGATGACATCCATAACAAGAAATCTGCACCGGAATCATCCGTGGTGGAAAGCTCGACCTTGCTGGGGGTGAAAAATAGATCTGTAGTTGTGTGTGACAATGGATCTCTCCTTGTTTCTGATTACTGTGCTCCTCTTTCAGTAGAGCAGACATCAGTGGACAATTTGAGAAGTGAAGAAGTGTCTACTGTTGGTGCGCCTTCAGGAAGTTGGGACAAGGAAACTTCAAACCCTGAACATGCCATTGGTGTGGAAGTGGAACTAGATAAATCTCATACTGAGCAGCAGATTGAAAGAGAAAGGTCAAATGATGAGCCATCTGTGGTGGCAGAAATGAAAAATGAGGCTCGTGAGACCAGAAAAACTGCTGACAAAAAATCCAGGAGGCAAAAATCAGCTAAGTCAATCTCCTTGTCTGACCAGTCAAGGGGAGTGTCAAAGGCATCCACTTTGCAGCAGTCAAAACAATCAGAGAAAGGAAGTTCAAATGTTGGTGGCGCCAACTTAAAATCATATGATGCAACAGGAGAAATTCCCTATGGAAAATTTCCAGCAAAGGCAACAGATTCCATGGCTTATGTGGAAATTACTGATTCCCCAAGAGTTGAAAGTATATTGGCTCCAAGTGTTCCTGGAAATGATGTTGAAACTGTAGAAGTTAATGGTGATTTGGAGATGGTTGGGTCCGCCTCACAACAGAACATGCAGTTGCAGCAAGTTCAAGGAGCTTGGAAACCTGCTCCTGGTTTCAAACCAAAGTCTTTGCTGGAAATTCAGCTGGAGGAACAGAGGAAAACACAGAAGGAAGTGGCAGTTTCTGAGATCATCACATCTGTCAGCTCCACGAGCTTGTCAACGGCTTGGCATGGGGTTGTGGCCAGTTCGGACCCTAAAATATCTGGAGAAAACCAGAGAGATACAACTGAATTAAATGTGAGTAAACCAGAAATATCACCAAATTCAAATAGTAAGAAAAGCCAGTTACATGACTTGTTAGCAGAGGAAGTTCTAGCAAAGTCTGACAATAAAGAGACGGATGTGCCTGGCAGTTTTTCTAGAGTGCCAATTCAACAATTTACAAATACAAATGTGGAATCAATAGATGATGGCAACTTCATTGAGGCCAAAGATACAAAGAAGAGTCGCAAAAAGTCTGCAAAAGTGAAGGGTTCTGGAACTAAGGTCACAGCAGTGTCCACAAGTACTAATGACGTGCTTATTGGTTCAAGTCCAAGTGAAAAAGGAAAAACCTCTCATCTTCAACAGGATAAGGAGGTATTACCTGCAATTCCTTCAAGCCTGTCTTTGGGAGATTTTGTTCCTTGGAAAGGGGAGTCAGCAAACCATTCTCCTTCACCAGCATGGTCCACTGACTCCAAGAAGTTTCCTAAACCCACATCATTAAGGGACATACTGAAGGAGCAGGAAAAGAAGGCTGCTTCAGTACACCCTCAAAACCAAATGCCAGCTCCTCAAAAGGTCCTATCGAATCTAGCCATACAAGGAAGTGGTCCTTCACGGACACTCCCTGCTTCTTCTCCAGCAAAGGCAACAACTCCCATCCAGATAAATTCCCAAGCTGCTTTTCAATCAAAATATAAAGGAGATGACGATCTATTTTGGGGTCCAATTGATCAAGTCAAGCAAGAGACTAAGCAGTATGATACTTACCTGAATGTTTTCAATTTGATCATCTTCTGTTGCTTGCTTTTTGGAATTGTTAAACATTTCAATTTGGCAGTTGTGCATTACCATTTTTTTAGGCATTACGGTAGATGTTTTCTTTCGTTTTCCTTTGATTTCTTTGTTTATTCTGCAAGTTATCAATTTGATTTAACTTCAATTACTGTCGACAAAAAAAGACATAGAAAATTAAATTCTTCCAATCTTCTCATAAACAGGTCAGAATTCCCTCTTCCTGTAAGCCAGGGCAGTAGGGGAATAAAAAACACTCCCCTGAAATCAACTCCTAGTGGATCATTAGGTAGACAGAAGTCTATGGGTGGAAGGCCTGCTGATCGTTCTCTATCATCCTCTCCTGCCATTGCTGTGTCATCTCTTAAGGGGAAGAGAGATGCAATTAATAAACATTCAGGTAAGGAGCCGTCATATTGGTCATATTTTCTTGTAAATATATCTATTGATCCTTCATGTTTGTATTCTTTTGCAGAGGCCAAGGACTTCCGAGATTGGTGTGAGAGTGAGTGCATTAGACTTATTGGGACAAAAGGTATATCACTTGCTATACTCCATTTTGTCTTTTATTTCCTGTGATTTTGATTCTACAAAATATGGAAGTAATAGGAAACAAGGATATGCCTGACATATTAAATACTCGTCACTTCAGAAACTGGCATGTTACAAGTGTGAATTCGAATAATGTCCTACAAGTTTTTTTTTTACCTGCCAAAAAGGCTCAAAATATATTCTCCGGCTGCAGCTTTGTCTGGCTGTGGCGTAGTTTCAAAATATGTGAACCCACTTTTAAGCGCACCAGTATGACCTTTTTGCTTTGGACACTAATGCTGAAGCTTTATCTTACACAACTATATGCTTTCCACATTGTAGATACAAGTTTCCTGGAATTTTGCTTGAAGCAATCCCGGTCAGAAGCTGAGATGCTTCTGGTGGAGAACCTTGGAAGGTTTGATCCTGATCATGAGTTCATTGACAAGTTCCTAAACTACAAGGAATTATTGCCAGCAGATGTACATGAAATTGCCTTTCAGAGTCGGAATGATCAGAAGGCCACCCGAATTGGTGCCAGAGACATGAATTTCGATGATGCAGGCGATGATGACAACATCGACCATAATACGGCAGGCAAGATGGATGGTTCATCCAAGGGGGGAGGCAAGAAGAAGGCAAAGAAAGGGAAAAAAGTTAGCCCAACTATTTTGGGCTTTAATGTTGTCAGTAACCGGATCATGATGGGTGAGATTCAGACAGTGGACGATTAGGGGAGTATTGAGGGACTGTTGTAGATACATTTAGATGAACTGTCTGTAAATGTTTCTCTTAGGACTTTTGTTACTTACCTTCGTAGGGAAGCAACAGCCGCAGCAGTACTAATTTTATCTGCTCAGGCAATTTTGTGGAGTAATTCCAGCGTCAGTCATCATTAATTCTTACAGAGATATATATTAAAATTGACTCCATATCTGTTCACTACTTTCGTGGAAACCAGCTCTTTAAAAACAGAGAGTGTCGGACTCTTCCTTCTGCTGGTGTCGCTCTTACAAGCATCATGTTTACATTTTTGTGGAAAATGCGGAATGAGCGAGAGAAAGCTCCTTAATTAAAACAGAAATAAAATTTAACATTGGTACATTAATGTAATTATTCTAGGTAATTAAACCATTGATGATTCATCTTACAGTAATTATTCTAATAAATGTCTCGAACTTTACTGCTTATATTTAATTTTGCAATATCTTTAAAATATGTTTTCTTACTAATAAGAAATATGGTAGAACCCTTGGTTACCACAAGGACTCTTTATCTAAAAATTGATTTTGTCAAAGAGAAATAGCAAAACTTATTATCTTTAAAATACTTTTTCTTCCTAATAAAAACATAGGATAAGATACTCATTGGCCCCTGGTCAGGATGCATTTTTTTTCTAAAATCAATTTTTTTTTTTTTTTTCATAGAATAAATATAATTACTCTGGAAATAACATCTACTAAACATTATCATAATGTACTTCTAGGAAGGAAACTAAAGTTTTCACAATTTAATTAGGAAAGCGGTATTCGAACCCCAAGTAGATTAGGATAAGTCAGATTACAGATACGCGGGCACACACATACATACATGCAGGCACCTAAGAAGCAGTACTTGTTACCTGTTGCGTAGCACACAAGAAACTGAGGAGAAATCAATAAGCCCAATGAGAAGATATCAACTACTGAACATATCATGTGTGCTTCCAGGAAGGAAACCAAAGCATTCACAATTTAATTAGGAAAGTGGTATTTCGATCCCAATTAGTAAATTAGGATTCGTTAGACTACATACACAGACACACACACATGCAGGCACCTAATTAAAAAGCATTGTTACCTGTTACGTAGCGCACAGAAATTAAGGAGAAATCAATAAGCCGAAGAAGAAGAAGCAGCAGCAGCAGCAGCAGCACAGAAGAAACAGACGAGAGATGGAGAGCGTGAGAGAAGAGCCAGTGGTGGGGGTGGTGTTTGAGCCGTATGATGAAGAGATCATCAGCTTTCTCGAAGACAAGTTGAAGGGAGTTTTAAAGCAACAACACGACTACTTGAAAGAGTTTGATCTTTACGGGGAAGAGGAGCCATGGCTGATGTTTGACAAGGACGCCAACCAGAATTTCTATGCCTTCACGCGGCTGAGGATGAAGAACAAGGCCATGTTCAAAAGAACTTCTGGTGGTGGGACTTGGGTCAGCCAGAAGACTGAAGATGTCCGTGATCGTCGGGACGGCCGCCATATTGGGTTCAAGAAGCTGCTCGTCTTTACTGAAGGAAAGAAGGGTTCGGATGCCAAATCACCACCACCATCATCATCATCAAGGGCCAACGGCCACTGGATCATGCACGAGTATTCCTGCTTAAACCAAAACCTGGGTGACGGTTCTTATATTCTTTGCAAGATCAGAAACAAGGATATGGATGCAGCAACAAAGGGCGCCTCTTCTTAATCAGTAGATGACATACCAGAGGTGGCTTGCAACAAGATATGCAATGCCAGCTGTTATATATAAGCCTAGCTAGAAGTTTACAAGCAGCTATCCATGCCTTGTTGTTTCTAATTTCTGCCTTTTTTTTTCTGGTCTTTTTATTAGCTTGTGCTTGTTTTTAGGATGGCATGTAAATGTAATTTGACAAGATGTTGGGTTTTGAATCATAGTTTTCCAGTTATTTTAGCAACCAAAAACAAAAAAAGGATGATGCAATTGTGCTTATTGATATTTTTATACCATTGCTACTATTTTCATTCCTCTATATATGTTTGCATGTATCAGTTCTGTTCCCTTTGAGAAGAATTATGGGAGTTTAGTTGCACTGAAATTCAAGCAAGAGTGTGAAATTAGGCATGCATCTTCATAAGAGAACCAAAATACAGATAAAGATTTGTGCAACAAAAAATTTATTTAACATTAATTTCATAAGGCCATGAGAATTATCACATCTCTCTAATTGAAGCAAGTGATCAAAACAGTTTGCCCAACAAACAAGTTCAGGGCATCAAATACAGACACAACTTCCTTTACAGGGCCCAGAAGCAATCCAAGTAAAGGTGTAAAACCGAGGTAAGACGAGATTAAACCTCGGGTCCCCGTGGCCATCATGGGTTGCTAACACAAGTTAGTATAGGCACAGTATTCATCTTCTTTGAACTTTAGAATTTGGGTAATTCCAATGACCATTTTTCAAGTGCAAGTGTTTAAATGATTAATTTTACAAAGTTCATGAGCTTGAATGCCTGTTCCACTCTTTGGAAATTGATATTTATAGCAAAACTTGGCTTATATATGTAAAACTATTGCCTTAAATAACAACTATCATAATAATTTTATTGACATTCTAGTATTCTTGATATAGAGTTCAACTAAAAAAAAAAAAAAAAAAACTTTTTGTATCTCGTACTTCTAATACAATCAGTTATAACACTTTTGTTGAAATTCTTTGATTTCATCTTCGTGTCCCAGTGACCCTCTTCTCTTTTCTTGGCCTTCCGGCCTCCTTTGTAACCAAAAAAATAAAAAAAAAAAAATAAAAAAAAAAAGGTTTGTAGCCGCAACAGGAGATGTAAGAGGAACAGCAACCTATATGGTTGAGCATTTTTCATGGTTGATTTTTGGTTGACCTTATAAAAACGGACGAGTGGCACTAAAGTGGCAATGGGCTAACCAGAAGGGCCATGAAAATGTGGGCCCAAATAAAGCATTGCATTGAATGAATAAAACTTGGATTTGGCTGGCTCAAAGTGGGGACCTTTCAGCAATACTCAGAATCGCTTGGAGGGATGGTGGGTGTCCATAGAGGTTTACCTTGTCGATGCCCTGCTCTCTTCTTGTTTTTCTTTTTTCTCTTTCTTTTTCAAATGAACATAACTTTGTGTTTCAGATTTTCTTTTTTCTTCTTTTTGGGTCACTTAAACGTTATGTGCAGCTAACTATCATTCTTATAGCAATTTAAATGTCTTATCTTCAAGATCTTATGTTCGTATGACTCTGTAGTTGAAGGAATGGCTCATGGAATAGGCGACGGTTGTTCTTTGTGGCGCAACTCCTGATTGTTGATACCTTCTTAAAGATAAACAAAACTCATAAGATACAGCACTTCTCATCTCAAAAGTGCAGTATTGGTAAGAGATTTTTATGTAAAATTAACCTCTACCACCACCACACTGTAATACTTATGCACCATCTAACAAAAATATATAAAAAATTAGTTAAATTAATGCGACAAATTATACATTTTTCATATATGTAAATATTTATATGATATTATTATAACGGTTAGTTTCGCGTTTTTAAACATTGCATGCCCCGAGAGCACCCAAAAAAAGAAAAAGAAAAAAAAAAAAAAGGCATTTAAAATATGTGAAGTTGACTAACGTCCATATCTTATTGAAGTTATGATAAAAGAAACTGACAAAATTCATCTGTTTCTTCTAAAGATTGCCTGTAAAGGACGAGGAGTTCTATGAACTTTCACTGGAAGTTATCTTCCCTTACGAGTCAAATTGGCAAGACCAGGCTTTCCTTGTCCCAACACGAAACAAGAAAGTCTATGTGTGGGTTCTCACTGCTAAGCTACTGGAACCAATCCCAGGTCCCTTTGAGCCAGCTTTTTTTTTTTTTTTTTCTTCAGACCTGGGGTTCTGCAATCACGTAGGCCCCCACACACTCCCCCCCCCCCCCCCCCCACGACCAACCCAACCACCACAAATCACGTAGGGGTGCATATCACGAAATTGAATGCCATCTGTTGAAGGTCGCCGGGCTCTCTCATCCTTATCCTTTTTTTTTTTCTAAATGTCAAAGCAAGTGGGTCGGGTCAGCTAACGCGGTGTTCTCATCTTATGCACCCTTTCTTTTCCCCCCCCCTCCTTCCCTTGTGAAAGCAAAGAATTAATTAATTGTGTGTGACTTGGACAATGTAAAGCATACTACTTGGGGGGATTGAAATTTTGAAGTTTCAATTTCAAATTAGAGTCAATTTAATATATATATATATAAAAAGCATAGTGAAATTTAAATATTATCTGACAAAGAGAAAAAAAGTATACCTAAAATGTTTCTTCCACGTACGGGTCTGGTAAGCTAATTCCACTTTGCTGACGTTTGATGCATTGTTAATTTGCACAATGTTTCTCAAGTCCTCCTTTTCAGCGTTTCTGGAATAATGTTATTTTTGTTAGATTATCAGTTATATATTTTTATACGTTAATATAATTATTTGTAATTTTTATTATATATATTATAAGTATTTAAATTTATATATTTAAGATCATTTTAATATTTTTTAAATAATTATATATATATATATATATCTGATAAATTTTACAATTTTATTCTTTACACAATAAGTAAATTATTTTGATTCTTTATGACAATCAAATTAATTCAGGAGTTATTAACTTTCAAATTTAATTTTATATATTTAATTTTTAATTAAAATGATACATTTTTTATAGGAAGAAAATTATTTTTAAATAAATTGTGAATAAAATTTGAGTATAAATTAGAGATTATTTTTATTAAAGAAACTAATTATTTTGATATGAAAATAAAAAACTACCAACAAGTAATTATTTTAATATAAAAATATTTCAACTGATAATGTCTTCTTAATAGACTAATGAATATATTTTTAAAAATCTAATAAATTTTTATTAGTTTATATAATCTCATCTAAAGTAATAATAATACTAATAATACACACTAAAAATTTATGCAAATTAGTTATTAATTTTATAAATTAATTTTTTTTTTTAATTTTAATCAACATTAACATTATAATTTCATATCCTTTTATCAACTCAATTTATTTTCTTCTCGAGTATTTCTGAGATGCCAACAATTTTTATCTTTTCGTGTATCCCCTCGAATAGGTCTCGCTGCATTATTATTTAAAAGTCACCAGAAAGAGACGGCATCGGGAATTACTAATATGTGAACGAGAGACTACTAAATCTCGTGTCTGTTAAAAAGTAAATTAATTTGGAAAAATTATAATCTCAAACTTGAACTTAGTTACTTTCATTTTACTCTACCGAAACAAGAAATGATGTTATAAATCAAAATATAACATAGGCTATATATTATAAATTCTATTTGATAATTTAAATTTTTAAATAAAATAAATTTTTAATATGAATAAAAAATATTTTAATTAAATAATTTTCTATTCAATTTACACTATTTTTTTAATTATAAATTTTTACAAATATAATAAATATATCTTTCCATATTTTAGGATATGATTCCTTAACAACAATACAATTCAAAAGAGATGTTGTATTGACAAATTCGTACGGAACAGTAACCAAACAGTAACTTAATTAACATTTTCTTTTTCTCGTTTGACAAAAGAGTTAAACGCAGTTTATACGTAAATAAAAGGAAAGAAACAGACTGTTCTACTAGGCAGCTGATCATTAGCTTTTTTCTTTTTTTTTTTTTTCTTTTTAATAAAAAAAATATAAATAATTAATTCAATGGACGAGGCTAACTCTTCTTTGGATGGATGAACTCGTGGACCCACAACAGCAGAACCGAAATATGAAACGAAATTGAGAGGGATATCCACCACCGGCCGCAGCATATCTTCACCCTATCACGAGAGATGCTTTATATTATCAAATAGGCAAAAAGTGATGGAGCTATCAAATCACATTCCACAATAGCCCACCACCCCCATTCCCCCCAACTTCTAATTTATAAGGAATCAAACCACCAACCATCCTAGTCTCATCCATGATCCTCCACAAAACGAAGTTTGACCTTGTGGATAAGACAAAGTCAACGCAGACAAAGATATGGGGTTCACCAGTCTTACATCGTGAGTTCACCTTATGGCAGGGTACGTTTCATTGTGATAACTCAACTTTTCTCCCTTTTTGTTTTGTTTTGTTTTGTTTGTTTTTTTTTTCTCTAATCTTAGTCTGAGATGAGAGTGAGCCTAATTAAAGGGACAAGGGTGGAGGTTTCACCTTGGAAAAAACAACAAAGCGCGAGCTCGGGAGAACTGCATGAGCTCATGGTTTGGTTTAGCCTTGTAATAAAAGGCAAAATTAAAGATTATACATAGTAAACAAACGATTTTCAAATTCAATTATTTATTAATGCATTCTATATGTTTTAAGTGAAATTTAAGGTAGTGTAAGTCATATTTTAACAAATTAAAATTCGCTTAAAATTCAAAATTTGCATAAAAAGAATTTTCAGTAGTTAAAAATTATATTTTGAATTTCGCAAAAAAAAAAAAAAAGTTAAAAAAGCCCACTATAGTCGCAGGCAAAAACAAAATGATTGGGTGGCCAGGAAACTTCTCTTTAGACAACTTCATCTTAAGTTCCCACATCCTCCTTGTCTCCTGCTACACTGGTCATCAGATCCTTATTTATTTTTCAGAACATCCCTAATCATTGCTTTCTTTAAGCATAATCCTCTCTCTCTCTCTCTCTCTCTATATATATATATATATATATATATGTCCATTGAGTCGATTATCCAAGACTGCTCTTTTCTATCATTTGTGACGACACATCCAAAATCAGGATAAACAAATACAGTAAGAGAAGCACGTCAGATCATCTAATTAACTTTTTTTTTGAGTCAATCATCTTATTAAACATAAAAAAAAAAAAAAACGTGCAAGAGATGCCAATAGTAAATTAACCACTCAGGGCTTTCATCCAAACATGACAATACCCTATTAATTATTGGCTTGAATTCCATTTTCCCAAAGCAGGAAATATAATATAAATTTGATTAATTATAATTCGTTGAAATTTTTGTAAATTAAAATTTTTTACATTAAAAAAAAAAGATATACACCTGAATTCTTTTTTTTTTTTGGAATTAATGTGTAGTGTAAAATAAATTATGTTATTAAAATATTTTGTATTAAAATAAAATAAAAATAAAAATATTTAAACTAAAATGGGATATTAAATTTTCATGTTTGTTAATTAACATGGTCGAGTGTTTGGATATAACAAATGGAATGAACGAGACAGAAGCAAAAGAAAGAACTGATTAATAAAACAGAAGAAAAAAAAAAAAAAAAGTAAAAGAGGGAGAGTTTTCATATTGGTGTGCGCGAAAGATGCTTTAGGAACATTCGATGTCGAAACGTGGGCCCCTTACTCATGCGGGACCCGCCAAGCTGGGTTTTGGATAGGGACGACGACTGAGTAAGCCATTGCGCGGAACGCAGCAACCAGATAAATCGGGTCCCACCAATCTCCCCTCTCCACCAGTTGAGTCGGTTTCCTTTGCTAGATTTCACAGCCGAGTTATATATATATATATATATATATATCAAATGAACCCCAATTAAAATTAGGGTTAAAAAAAAAAAAGTGTTGAGAGCGTTTGCATCTACCCATAGATGTCCATCAGTCAAATTAATAATTGAATTTTTCATGCAGTATTGAAAAATAATAAATAAATTAAAATGTATATAACATGTCACGAAACTTTTTTTTATTTTGTTTTTACGTTAAGGGTACTTTCGAATTAAATCGAACTGTCACCACAAATTAAATTCATTTTAGATGGTATTAATGAAACACTTTTTTAATTTTTGGTACATTCATAATTTATTTATTTATTTTTCATTCCTACAAAAGAAAAAAAAAGGAAAAAAGAAAAAAAAAAAGAGGCATTAATTTTCTCACTCAAATGCCCAAGTTTGGTATGTATCACGATACTTTGAGATGAGGTAACTTACGGGTGAGCCTGCACTCTGCGAAAATGGCAGGCCGACAACATGTGCACGCATTAATAGCACTCGACGTGGCAGATTTACGGTTATCCTCAATAATTTTTAACGTGTATGGTCCAGATTCAAAGCACGACTAATTTTTTTTCATAAAAATAAAAATAGACGAATGAGCTGTACTAATAAATTTTAAATTATTATTATAAAAATTAATTTATATAATATATTATTACTATTTTCACTTGTTAAGTTATTATTAATTGATATAATTGTACATAATATATATTTTAAATAATAAATTTTAATTTTAATTAATATAAAAAATTATACTAAATTGATAAAAGTTTCTCTTCGTAATAATGGACATAAAATTCAGATTGGAAGAGTCGGTCGGAGCAATGAATTAATGATTTGGGTCTCAGGTTGGTTGATTTTTCTTATTAAAAAAAAAAATTAATTAATTATATCACTGACTTGAATATATATTTTTTTTATTTAAGAAAGGGTAATATTGTAAATTGAGTTTTGAAAGGTAATCGTAGGCTAAAGCAGGTCTCCTCGAAAATTAACAAATAAATAAATAAAGACTTTTCAAAATTTTAAGCCTTATCCAATTGCCAGCTAGGAGCTGGCGTGGTTGGGCGGCTGCGTGCTGTCTCGGCACGCTTCCTCTGTCCTCTTTTTCTACTTTTCTCATCAAGACAATCTTTCTTTTTTTTTTTTCTTTTTTTTTTTTCATTCCCTAAAGCAATATAGCTTAATAAAATAATTAAAAATAACTAAATATCATGTTTATAAATATCCATACAAGGTTATGTAATATATGTCTTCTTTCTAATAAACATGCAAATTATAATAAAATGCAAAATATCCACTTTTTATTCATCAAACAAATGTAAATAAAATTCTTCTTTCTGATAACAACTAACATTTAATTACTTAATATTTTTGAATTAAAAAAGTATATATCGTTGTTGTCTTAATTGATTGCACACATGTTAGGCTTTAACCTTTTAGGAATAAAATTTTTGGGAAAGAAAGATAAGGCTATAAAGACAGAATTTGGATTAATTAAGCTAATCCCTGATTAGTTACTGAATCAATTTATTTTTTTTATTTTGATTCCTTTTAGGACAAGAATATCCAATTGGTATGCCCCCGAGCTTCACTTGATCAGGATGGAATAAAATAATCGAACAGGAAAAATTTGAAGTTAGATCAGTGGTGGATAATCAATGGAGACTTTGTTGAAGACCCCCCCACATTCCTACCACTCCTGCAAAGTGTTTTAATTTAAACAAACTGTCCACTTTTTCATTATTAAAATGTATTTTTCCCAACCCAACCTAACCAACCAACCTAGTTACATAAAGCTTCTTTTTAATTTATCCTCTTCTTTCTTAAACAACCCAAAAAAAAAAAAAAAAGTGTATATATATAACCTGAAGTTACTTATCTTTGTTCAATTTACATTATTTAAGTAATGTTGAGTACACAAAAAATAATAATAATTTAATTTTAAAATTGTATTAGTATATATTTGATCAATTAAATTTATTTCAGTTTAAACTAAAAAAGAAAAGGGGAAAAAAAAAAAAGAAGAAGATTAAATTACTAATCAAATTGATTTATCTTCCTCTTGGCCTATATAAAGAAAGTGATCAATTATTGTGTTAAAACAGTTGCCACCCAACATTCCACATCCCGTTGCCTTTCCATTAATCAAATTCTATTATTATGCTTTCAACCATGTTCCCAACTAAGCACAAATTAAAAAGAAAAGAAAAGAAAAAAAAAAGGGAAAACTATGTCCGGTCCGTATGAGTACTAACAAACAAGAATTTGTGCAGTACAGATCCAATCCAACACCAAAGCAATTCCAACACTACGACTTCTCTCTTTATTCATACAAATCTTCAAGAAAAGTGATAAAAAAGCATACTTCGCGGCCTGTTTTGAAACACTCCCAGTTAGTCAAATTTTGCGTTCTTTGGAAAATCACAATGAGATAATATGACACGTTAATGAAACTTTGACTCCGCGCTCCTACCTTTGTCTTCAATGTTGAGATATATATATATATATATATATATATATATATATATATATATAAAGCACACAAAAATAAAATTAAACTTGCATTTCACATGGTAGCCAATCATTTATTTCTATAAAAGAAACAGCCAAATATGATACTATTTAATATAATGCCAACCTAATTCTCGCATAAAGTGATTATTACAGGGCCACACATTGCAACAAGGGAAATTCAATCTCGTGTGTTTAACTCACAAGATATTACATCATCTCATAATTTTATCAAGGGTGAGAGCATCTTTGGTGAAAAATACCAAAAGTAAAACACAAAAGAAAAAAAAATAAAAAATTAACTGCTTTTTTTTAATAAAAAAATTAATTTCTAACTATCAATTCACTTGTTTAATATATATATATATATATTATATTTATATATTAATTATTATAATTATAAATTATTTATTAATGTTTTAATTTATTTTATTTTATAAAAATAAATTACACTAAATATTATTAAGTTCAATAAAAATACTCATTAATTAAATATCAATTAAATTATCACTTGGAGTAGTATTTATCCATCCAATTCCCATGCGTCTCGTTTGTTTCGTTTCTCATTTCCTTTTGGTTTCCCGTCTTTCCTCTGTTCTTGCTTCTTTCCTTTCGTTCTACAGCTGTTAATAAGTATTTCTGCGTTTTTTGTTCTTTCTCTCTCTATACTTTCAAAATCCAAACGTGGCCTCCCATTTTTTTTTCTCCTTCTACCTTAACCGGAAAAGACGCGTCATTTTTCTTTGTTTTTTTTGTGTGTGTGTGTTTTTGGTTGGTATCAGAACGAGTCGGCGTCGCGGGATTCTCGCCGGACTCCTCCTTCGCGGTTGCTGGATTATTTAACCGTTGAGTAAGTTTCAAATGATGCGTCTTTTGGACGTGTTTTTAACTTTTTCTCGAGATTTCATCTTTTCCGTTTCTGTTTGGTTAGTGGGAAAAAAACGGTCGAAGAAAGTAGACATCGATATTTCTCCTTTTGTTTTTAGGAATAAGAGCTGTTTTTTTTTTTAAAATTTATTTTTTCATTTGCTAAATAATTTTTTCGCGGCTTCTTTTCTCGGAAACCAGGCAGAAGAAAAAAAAAGAAATGGTGGGTATATATATATATTTGATATGATAAGTTATAAGATCCCTGAAATTTCAGTCCTGGTTGATCCATTTTTCTGTTAATTTTTTTCTGCTTTATGTTAATGTTTAAGTTTATAGAGTGCAATGGTGTTACGGTGCTAACAGGGCATTGTTAGATATATGACTACCCCTTTGGATATAGCCAAAGCAATGCTGTTGACAAAAATTGGGATGCTTATTGCAATCAAAACAATCACTATGTAGGTTGGCATGGATTTTATTTTATTTTTTAATTTCTTTGTTGTAGCTAATCTTGAGTATTATGTTTCTTATTTGCGGTTGAATATGTTGATGATCTCAGTTTAATGTTGTGGAAAATTATGGTATTATGGTCTGGGAGCAGTTTATTTGAAAGGGGCATTTTATTGTTCTTCTGCAGGTTTGTGGGATTCTGGGATCAAAAGATTTGTGGATGGAAGTCTGTTGTCTCTATTAATCATGGTGTCAAAGTCAAGTACAAACTTTTTAGACTTGGCCTCTGGAAACCTGTTGGATGTTCCTCAAACCCCCAGATCTCTTCCTAGGGTGATGAATGTTCCTGGAATTATTTCTGATGGGGATTCAGAGGTCTCTTTGTCAATTTACCGTGAGCGGATTATTGTGGTGGCCAATATGTTACCTTTGCACGCTAAAAGGAACATGGAAACTGGCAGGTGGTGCTTCAGTTTGGATGAAGATTCTCTTTTGCTACAACTGAAAGATGGTCTTTCTCCTGAAACAGAGGTTGTCTATGTGGGGTCTTTAAAGGTTGATATAGACCCTAGTGAACAAGAAGACGTTGCCCAAAGATTGCTGCAGGATTTCAATTGTGCACCGACTTTTCTACCACAGGACCTACAGAAGAAGTTCTATCTTGGATTCTGTAAACAGCATTTGTGGCCCCTTTTCCATTACATGCTACCTATGTGCCCAGAGCATGGTGATCGTTTTGACCGTGTTCTTTGGCGGGCCTATGTGTCTGCAAACAGAATTTTTGCAGACAAGGTTATGGAAATAATTAGCTCAGAGGATGACTATGTTTGGGTCCATGACTATCACTTGATGGTTCTGCCAACCTTCTTGAGGAAGTGCTACAATCGGGTGAAGCTTGGATTCTTCCTCCACATCCCATTTCCCTCTTCAGAAATATACAGAACTCTGCCGGTTCGGGATGAAATCTTGCGAGGACTTCTAAATTGTGATCTAGTTGGTTTTCACACATTTGATTATGCTCGACACTTCCTTTCCTGCTGCAGTAGAATGCTGGGCTTGGACTATGAATCCAAGAGGGGACATATTGGACTTGATTACTTTGGCCGTACGGTATACATAAAGATACTACCTAGTGGTATTCACATGGGCCGCCTTGAATCCGTGATGAATCTTCCCTCTACATCTGCTAAGGTCAAAGAGTTACGGAAACAGTTTGATGGTAAAAAAGTGATTATTGGGATTGATGACATGGACATATTCAAGGGCATCAGTCTGAAATTATTGGCTATGGAACATCTGTTGCAGCAAAATCCTGACTTGCAAGGGAAAGTAGTCCTGGTACAGATTGTGAATCCTGCAAGGGGTTTGGGCAAAGATGTCCAAGAAGCAAAGGAGGAGACATATTTAACTGCCAGAAGGATCAATGAGGTTTATGGTTCACCTATTTATGAGCCAGTGATTGTGATTGATCGTCATGTTTCCCGTTCTGAGAAGAGTGCATACTATGCTGTTGCAGAATGTTGCATAGTGAGTGCCGTGAGGGATGGAATGAATTTGGTCCCTTACAAATATACTGTTTGTAGACAGGGAACCTTCTATATGGATGAAGCCATGGGTACAAAATGGGATTCCCCCCGCACAAGCATGCTCGTTGTCTCTGAGTTTATTGGTTGCTCACCTTCCTTAAGTGGAGCAATTAGGGTAAATCCATGGGACATCGGTATTGTAGCTGATGCCTTAAATTCAGCCATCACCATGCATGAATCAGAGAAGCAGTTGCGTCATGAGAAACATTATCGGTACATTAGTACTCATGATTTGGGTTATTGGGCTCGTAGTTTTATGCAGGATTTGGAGAGAGCGTGCCATGATCATTATAATAAAAGATGCTGGGGAATTGGTTTGGGTCTAGGCTTCAGAGTATTGTCTCTCTCTCCTAGTTTTCGGAGGTTATCCATTGATCACATTGTTTCGGCATATAGAAGAACAAATAGAAGAGCAATATTTTTGGACTATGATGGCACTGTTGTACCACAAACTTCTATTAGTAAAAACCCCAGCCCTGAAATCATCTCTACTCTGAGAAGTTTGTGCAATGATCCTAAGAACACTGTATTTATTGTCAGTGGTAGGGGTAGGAGTTCACTGAGTGAGTGGCTTGGTCCATGTGACATGCTGGGAATAGCTGCTGAGCATGGGTACTTCATAAGGTATGTCAGTTTGTGGTTTGAGCATGTAACTTTTAATTGGATATGTTCTATAGGGGGATAAATGTCTCTTCTTTTGTTTCTTCCAGGTGGAATAAGACTTCTGAGTGGAAAACCTGCCCTCTGGCTGTGGATCTGGATTGGAAAAAGATGGTCGAACCTGTGATGAGGTCGTATACCGAGGCAACAGATGGATCCAGTATAGAGATTAAGGAGAGCGCTTTGGTATGGCATCATCAAGATGCAGACCCTGATTTTGGATCCTGTCAAGCTAAAGAATTACTGGATCATCTTGAAAGCGTTCTTGCAAATGAACCAGCTGTTGTTAAGAGGGGCCAGCATATTGTTGAAGTTAAGCCACAGGTATATCTGCTATCACAAACTCTTCAATGTTGCTCTGCCCTTTACAAGTGCCTATTTCTATTGCATCTCCTTAATGTTTTTGTAACATTCAGGGAATAAGCAAAGGTCTTGTTGCTGAGAAGGTTCTTCTGGATATGGTAAACTCTGGAAAGCCACATGACTTTGTGATGTGCATTGGTGATGATAGATCGGATGAAGATATGTTTGAGAGCATCTTAAGGACAGTAACTTGTCCAACTTTACCTACAGCTCCTGAGATCTTTGCTTGTACAGTTGGGCGAAAGCCAAGCAAGGCCAAGTATTATCTTGATGATACTGCTGACGTTGTCAGATTGCTTCAGGGACTTGTGACTGCTTCATACCCAAAGTCCGAGTATGGCGTTCAAGGCCAGGTTTCTTTTGAGAGTATTGTTTGAGTCGGAGGATGGACTTTACTTATTCTGGATAACGAGACTGTCATTTTGGTTTGGGGGTCTTCTGCCTGGGACCATGGATGGAGTTTTGGCCGCAGAGTTAACTTAATAGTATTCTTGTCAAATGTAGCCTCGTGTTAGTAAATATTGGGCAGCTTGTTCAAGGGTTTGCTTGGGCAGGTGAGAAGGTTGGTTATCAGGATGGCAACCTGGCAAAGATTGTTACTTGTATGCTGTGAGACGTACGCAGGTGATAGTAAGAGTTGTCCTTTCCAGCAGACTCTGGGATGTTTATGGCGGATTTTTCTTTCTGATGATTGGAGGCACCATAACTTAGTATAGGTATACTGCTTCAAAATACATTGATCCAGTACGAACTGAAATACGGATACTTCCATTCTTCTAGAGAAATGAAACTCGTTTAATGTCTGGTAATGTGTGAACATTCAAGTCCCTGGAGGCTGGTGGATTTGACATTGGCCCATTTCCTGTAAATAGTCATACGAAGCCATTTTCTACGGAATTTCATTTAAATTCTCTCCATCTCTCTGTGCATGGGTGTCTTATCAGATTTTTTTATAAGCTTCCTCTTAGTATTCATCTAGAGTGGATCGTCATGGTCCTTAAGATCTCAAGGCTTATTTTATGCAGAGATTGAAAATGCGCAATTAGGTTTTACTTCGTTGGAAGTAATGCCAGCCCACGACAACCCAACGAAGTTTCTGGCCGATTATGCTCTTCTCTGCTCATCAGGCATCAGGTGTCATTTGTCTCCCATCTCATTCTTGCGTCCCCCAACCCCCCCCCCGCGGCCCCGGCGACCACCATTTTCTCCTGTTGGGCCAATATTCCGGATACTGTGGGATGACCACCAAAGTTTTTACTAAAAGGTGCGTGAAATTAATCAAAGGCTAGCCCATAATTCTGTTCTCAGTAATTTTCTCCAGAGCAGTGGCCCTGCTTCGTTGGCTGGCCTGGGTAGCTACCAGTTGTTAATGTTATTTATTTATTTTTTTTCGGTGGTTCTGGTAGCCAACGTGTGGATGCGTACACCAACACCACAGCCCTTCATTAATAAGCTCAATGGTCGCGATAGCCTTTGTGCCAAATTATTTTTCTTTTAATATGTATTGTTGAATGAGATTATTAAATCTTTGTGAATTTTAGGCTATTAAACTGTTGATGATTTATGTCTTACATGAACCCACTACTCAAATGAAACATGTTCCTTATGAAAGCCATGGGCATTGTCAAGAAAAAGAAACACAAATAGTTGGGAGAAATTGTCAAAACCTATGGTTTTTATTATTATTTTTTATTTATTTACGAAATAAAGAATTGAGGTTGAAATTCATTAGTCTTGTTAAAAATGAAAAGAAAAGAAAATTGTACAATATTAAAAGAACAAACTTTTCAACTCACGTCTAGATCATAATATTCGATAGTTATAACCGTAGTTGCTAAACCAAGAACGATTCATGAAAAGGAATGAGAGCGAATGCATGAAAAGTTCGAGTGGAATTAGAGAAAACCCATGAAGCAGCTGGCTAGTGTAAAACACAGCAAGATGACAACAGCAACAATGGCTTGACTGGCTGGATTTTATTTTATTTTTTTGAACCATGACTGGCTAGAATTCACATGAGAGAGAATAAATGTCTTTAATTAAGCATGCAATTATTCGAGACATAAATTAATTACAGAGGCAGAGCATCTGATTCTCTCTCTCTCTCTCTCTTCCCCACTTGGCAACCTCACCTCACTCTCTTTTATCCTACTTTTCTTTTTCATTTTTCATTTGTCCCATTCACCTTTCTCACTGTTCTCACTCTCCTCAGCACACTCAAAAAAGTAGGAAAAAAAAAACACACTTCCTTTAGTTAAAGTTTTATTTTTATTTTTATTTTCCCTTTCAAGCATTTCTCCTTTCCGCTTAAAAACCCACTCTTACTTTGCTTTAGAAACCCAGATGTGAACAAGGGTGACTAGCAAAATACCCATTTGCTTAAAAGCTCTATTTTTGTTTTTTGAGATTTTCTTTGGGTTTTTTTTCTTGAGTTTTGAAGCAATGGCTCTCAAGGGCAAGAATGCGTTGCTTTTGGGTATTGTTGTTTTGCTGCTTCTTGGAGATGTCTCTTCAGCTCCCATTGCTGCTTCACCTGCAAGTGCGTGTTTTGTTGTTTTCGTGTGCCAATGCATATAAACTTGGGAAGCTATAGTTCTGTTGTTTGATCTGTGTGGGTTTTAAAGCTTCACACTTGCTCGATTCTAAGTATCCTTTTCTCCTTGTTTTTTCCAGAGATTGTTAGTGGGGTTTTTTCAAATGCTGTGTCTACTTTCATGAAATGGTTATGGTCACTCAAAGCCACCACCAAAACAGGTTAAGATCTCTGATTCCATTACCTAAATTTGCTATTTTTACAATGTTTGTATGTACTCATCCTATGTGTCCGTGTGCCTGTCTAAGGATTGGTATTGAAGGTTATGGGATTGGGTATATTTGTGTATGCAGCTATTTCTGGTCGTCCGATGATGAAGTTTGAAAGGGGGTACAGGGTGGAGACGGTGTTCGATGGGAGCAAGCTTGGGATCGAGCCTTATGCTGTGGAGTTGTTGCCAAGTGGGGAGCTTCTAATTTTGGACTCTGCTAACAGTAACATTTACAGAATTTCAGCTTCCTTGTCTCCATGTAAGCTGGTTTCTGTAATGCCTTGTGATATTTTTGAACTGGCCTTGCTTTGTTCAACAACCATTCCTTGTTTGTTTGGTGGTTGTTTCTTTAAGAAGTGGTCTTTTATTTTCTGTCTCCATCAATCATATGTTGACAAACTTTACTGGGTTTAATTTGTGTGAATAACAACTTTGTCTCCTTGTATATGATTGTGAAAAGGAGTTCATTAGCTTTTTGATCAAAGAGGGTTGCAAATTGTTATTGGTTCAATTTAGATTACATCCGTGACTGCATCTTACTAATCTTTGGGGTTTTAATGGATGGATGTACTGGTTGCTTATTTTTTTATTTGAGCTTCATCTGAAGTCATTTGTTTCTGGTGGGAGGCGTCTTTTTGTAGTTAAATTTACTTTAAGTTTGATTTGTTTTTAAGAAGACTGAATTTAAATAATGGTCCCTGAGACATTAAGTAATGGATTTTAGGGTGGCAACTCCATATTTAGTTATTGGGTAATGCATATTATCTTCCTAAACCAAAGAACTTAAACATGGAGCTATGATCTTTACTTCTTTCAAACTCTGCCGTTTTTGATAATTCAGACATTCTAAATTCTGATGTGTTGTTAAGCTAATACAAGAACTTGATTCCTTGTTTGGATAAATTTTGTGCCATGAGTCTCTCTTCTTCATATAGCTTATTTGATGCTATTAATATTTTGTGTTTGCCCTGTCTTTTCTGCACTTGTCTCTGTGTTTAAATTGTGGATGAACTGCAGACAGCAAACTGAAGCTGCTTGCTGGATCTGCTGAAGGATACTCTGGGTATGTGGATGGAAAGGCCAGAGAGGCTAGGATGAACCATCCAAAGGGGCTTACAGTCGATGACCGAGGGAACATCTACGTTGCCGACACCATGAATATGGCTATCCGGAAGATTAGTGATGCAGGTAAATGCTCTTGGCATTTTGTCTAGGAACCCCTCAGAAAATCAAAACAGGGTGTTTGAGGGGAAGCTTAGTGCAATGATCACTTAAATGTTTTATAATGAATTTATGATCATAGGACATGTAATCCTTAGTAATTTGGAATGTCTTAATAATAGCCGATATGTTTGGAAATCTTTGTGTAGGGGTTACAACAATTGCTGGGGGCAAATGGGGCCGTGGAGGGGGCCATGTAGATGGAGCAAGTGAAGATGCAAAATTTTCCAATGATTTTGATACAGTTTATGTTGGAAGTAGTTGTTCTCTACTTGTGATAGACAGGGGAAACCGAGCAATTAGAGAGATCCAACTTCATTTCGATGACTGTGCTTACCGCTATGGAAGTGGTTTTCCTCTTGGTATGGAAACTACGCTAGTTATATCTTTTATTATTTGTGAGCATTATATATTTTCAAGGGATTATTTCTTTGTTACAGGGATTGCTGTGCTCTTAGCAGCTGGCTTCTTTGGTTACATGCTGGCATTGCTGCAGCGTAGAGTGGGGACAATTGTTTCTTCTCAGAATGTAAGTCTCAAACTATCTTTTAAGTTTCAGCTAAATTGCTATTTCTCAGTGGCTATGCTAAATGGGATTTAGAAGATAAATGCTCCACATGAGAAAGCATTATTCTCGATGGAAATCTTGAGTTGGAACCTTTTTTCATGGTTCATAAATTATCTATGGTACCGCCCCTTCCAAATGACATAAGTAGCTCTAGCTTCTAGGTAAGCTATTGGTGTTCCTTGTGGTGCCCGAGGTGAAGGAAACAGAAACATGCATATAAACTCGAAAATTGAACTTTTCCTTTGGGAATACTGAATGACTTGCCATGCACAGTTCTCATATTATGTCATGAATTGCCAAAATCACAATGATAGCCTATATGTGAAGTACATAAGACTATTTTGTTTTAAGCTCCAAACAAAACCTAATTTTCCTGCAAAGAATTTATTGACATTTTACCATCTTCGAGTCGGCAACATGAAAGACATTCTTTAACCATCCGTGTTATGCTGTTGAAGGATCAAGCTGCTGTAAAAACAAGCATTACAGGAAGTCCCTATCAAAAGGCTCTTAAATCAGTCAGGCCACCGTTAATCCCAACTGAAGATGAACAGGAAAAACACGAAGAGGGTGTCTTTGGATCCTTTGGAAAACTTTTCACCAACACTGGGGCATCTGCTGCAGCAATTTTAGGAGGACTAGTTCCTGGTTTCAGAAGGAAGACACTAAGTAGTCAATACACAAACCAGATGCCGCAACAGAGGCAAGATAGCTTTGTGATACTGGATGATGATGATCCTCCTTCAATCGAAGCCAGAACCCCAACACCAAGGAAAACTTATGCATTCATGTCCAAGGATGCAGAAAAGATGCCCCAATGGCGCCAAGGTCGAGCTTTCTACAGTGGCTGGGATGGCGATTATCAACAGCAGCAGAAACGGCAGCATCATCACCAGTATCAATCATCGACGCCACATACATACTATGAAGAAAACTGCGAAGAAAACTACGAGAAAACCAACGAGATTGTTTTCGGGGCAGTTCAGGAGCAGAACAGGAAACGTGAAGCTGCGGTGGTGAAGCCAGTTGATTATGGAGACCCCATCTACAATCATCACAGTATGCGTGCAAGAACTAATTATATGGGTTATCATAACGGGTTTTGAGAATGCCTAGAGAGATTTTTGAAGTTAAAAATAAACTTCATTCCAGTCTTAAAAAATT
Source organism: Kandelia obovata (assembly GCA_021464305.1). NCBI lineage: Eukaryota > Viridiplantae > Streptophyta > Magnoliopsida > Malpighiales > Rhizophoraceae > Kandelia > Kandelia obovata. The sequence goes on from CM038488.1 coordinate 1,458,763, forward strand.
TAGGATACACTTTTGTGGTTGGGGATTTATTGTTAAAGAATGGAGTAGTCATTGGGAGCTGCTATAGCAGTGCAGTTTATATTATGATCCGGTCAAAATGTGATACTTACAGCAGGGCTTCAATAAAACCAGTGCAAGGTAATCATGAAATTGCATTATTCTCGAGTAATTTGTGTATTCAATCCATGCTTTCTTTCTCTCTGTCACACAACTTTTATTTTTTTTGTAAATACGAAATTAAAAAAATTAAGCAGTAAACTTGATGTAACAGTAAGGTTGGATTTTAAGCCCAACCAGTCTAAACTCCAATGCCTGCACCGCATATTTGGTCGAGTTGCCACCCTGTGAGGTAACGCTGGTTGTCACGTTGATGGTATAGTAGTCCACCGTCCAATGACACTAGCTACCAGCACTCTGCAGCTTGCACCAGACCGACGCGCCACCCCAACAATCCAAGGACATGGCAGGCGAGGCACAACTGCCAGCACTAGCAGCCAAGAGACTTGTCTTGTCGGACATGTGAAGGGCCGAGCTCTTGCACTCAATGTTCCCTATCCTAACCCCTCAAGTAAAAATTATTTCGTTGTGACATTCACTGTCACGTATTCCAATTCCCTTATTCCATGGGGTGGTGGTGGTTGGGGGGAGGGGGGGGATTGGTGGGTCGAATTATTATTCTTACATGTTTTTAGAAAAACTACTCTTATTTATTACCACTCAACAAAAGCGGTTTCATTTGCATGACGTATATATATCCCTCCATGGCCATCCAATTGAATTTCAATACTGCCGCCATTCCCTCTCTCTCTCCTCTGCTTTTGTTTTTTTTTTGGGTATGAATTAACTCTTATTTAAAAAGTTAACTGATTTATTGAATCTTTAATTTTGACATAATTTATTAAACGTTAACCTTTAATGTGAAAGTCCCAAAAAAAAAAAAAAAAAAGACGTGCGAGAAAAGGCAAATAAACAACTCAAATAACACTCTGAATATAAATATTTTTCCTGAAGCAGAGCACGAACACAAACATACTGAAAATTCTTCAATCTCTGTCTGTTCCTCTGGAAGATCCAAACCTATTAGATCTCCACTTGGATCTCTATTTCCGGGACCCGGTTCAGGTCAATCCTGTTTCGTGGATCTGACTCCCGGAGGCCCTGCTTCTTCAGCAGCTGGTGATCTTCATTTTTTATTATTATTATTTTATTTATTTATATCTGTGGCCTGCGATCTAATTTGTGAGAGCTTCGAAGGTGGACCCAATCATGAATCCCTTCTCGTCCGGCACGCGTCTAAGGTGAGTTATAACTCCCGTACAACTGCTTTTTAACGGTTTGATCAGATCATGTAGGAGCTGGAGTTCATTGAGTTCTGGCCGCATTTGTTCAAATTTCATTTCTTTTTTTCTTTTTTTTTTTTTAAAAAAATCGTAAATTGGGTCTAGAAATGCCCGAGCGATTGGTGTTGGAGTTGTATTGCATTTTGCTTCCACTCTGTTGATTTTGGTTGGATGATGGTTGTGATTGTTATTTAAATGCTTAGAGTTCTCGAGGAACTAAGTAGTGGGATGCATTTGAAATTTCGGCAATTTCTTGGCTTAGGCATGCAAAGTACAATTCAGCGGAAACGTGACAAGGAATCTAGGAAGATGACATTGGAATCTCAACACTTGGATAAGATTGACAAGAAACTAGAGATTGAAATTAAGCAAATTGTGAAAATAGAAAGATAAGAGATTGATAGGCCTCCAATAATCGTTTCACTTTGAGGGGATCCGTCTTTAATAAGTGAAATTTTTAATATATTATTTTATTATTTAAATGAAAAAGTTATAGAGCATTATATATCTACTGAGCTGTATGATACTGTATGCTGAGAATTGCTTAAAATTTTTCATGTTGGGAAGGAATCTGTGCCGTTGTTTTTATTGTCTTAAATCTATGACAAAAGGTTTGTAGGACAAGCTGTCATTGGGAGGCATTTTTTTGATTAATAATTGGTAGTTCCTCTAAGCAATGGTGAGGTTTGAAGCCAAAGAGTGGTTGCCAACTTCGTGTCCGTTGCCCTTGTCTTTTGAGAATATTATGCTACCACTGATCGAAACATTTTTTTCCCAAGAGATAGTCCATTACTCCATCTTATGTCCAACAGGTATTTAATATACTGTATTATAGTCTCAAAACTTTTTAGCATAGTTGGCGAGTGACTGAAGCAAGAACTCAGTATAAAATTTGTGCAATTGAATGTTGCTGCAAAGTAAATAATTACCTTTTCACTGCAGGGACATGATTCGGGCAATACGAGCTTGCAAAACAGCTGCAGAGGAACGTGCTGTTGTAAGAAAAGAATGTGCTGCTATCCGTGATTCAATAAATGAAAATGATCAAGATTATAGGCATCGTAACCTAGCGAAACTCATGTTCATTCATATGCTTGGATACCCAACACATTTTGGCCAAATGGAATCCCTGAAACTAATTGCATCAGCTGGATTTCCAGAGAAGAGAATAGGATACCTTGGTCTCATGTTGCTTCTTGATGAAAGACAAGAAGTTTTAATGTTGGTCACAAACTCATTAAAACAGTATCCTTTTTACATTTCACGTTTTCTGTGATAAAATGCATAAGATAGTCTAGAGCTAATGAGGTTTCCCATAGACTTCTTCTTTTTCTTGGTAGGTGATTAGCATTTTTATTATTGATCTGGTATTCCTATGATAATCGGGGAAATGAATAAGAAAAAGGGAGATCTCCACTTGGTCTTTTAGCAACCTTAACTCATTTTTAGAGATCTCAATCACTCAAATCAGTATATTGTGGGACTTGCCCTTTGTGCTTTGGGAAACATATGTTCGGCAGAAATGGCTCGTGATCTTGCACCAGAAGTGGAAAGGTTGATGCAATTTCGGGATCCAAATATACGGAAAAAAGTATGTCTGTTATTAGAACTTTTTGATATTTGGGCAGCAGAATTATTAATTGGGATTTGCATATTCTATTTATACCTATTTTGCTGTCAAGGGGCAACTGGGAATAAGGGTGGGGACTAGATTCGGGCTGTTTGGTCCCCAATGTTTGCAGCGATTCAATTCTTAAATTTTATCAAGATTTAAAGATGACATTGTGCCAATGAAATTTACGTGCAAAAAGAATTGTGATTATTTTGTATCTGCTATTGAACTTGTTTTTTGATCTGTTTTTCCTTCACATGTTGCTAACAGCTATGAGAGGGTTTGATCAGGATAAGTAGGCCATTATATCTAGTGCCTGGACCTTGCTTGCCATGATGATGCAGACAACTTCAATATACTCCCATTGTTGATATTGTGATTGAAATGCATACCTCTGACTTGGTGTTCCAATGGATTGCATACCCTAATATTCTGCTGACATTTCCGTAAATACTCTCCTCCTCCTGTCATGAACTTGAAAAATTCACAACTTGTCTATCTAAATTTTATATCCCACATCCCCCCCATTGTAGTAATGCTGGGGTTTTTAATGCCTTTTGATTTCAGGTTTTTCAGTTGGACTTCAATATTTTCTTGTTCATTTTAGTCTTCTGATCTAAATTCTGTCATAATGTTAGGCAAAAATAATAATTGTAGACCTTTCCCTCCCTCAGAAAAAAGGGTTGGGTGGAACATGTTCTCATTCAAACAACGTTTTCTGTTGATTTTTCTTCTCTTTCTTTGCGTTGTTTCCCTTCCTTGTCTTCTTACTTATGAAGGGAAAAAAATCTTGTGAATGTGGTTCAAGACCTACATTTGATTGAATTTTAATCTGGAGCCATTTACGATTTGATGTCTATTCATTTGGTATATTAATCAGTTTTTGCCTTTGATTTCATGTTCTTGAAATTTGACAGTACTCTGTTGAATATAGGCAGCATTATGTTTGATACGGATAATAAGGAAAGTCCCAGATCTGGCAGAAAATTTCATAAATGCTGCTGCTGCCTTGCTTAAAGAAAAGCACCATGGAGTCTTAATAACAGGTGTTCAATTTTGTACAGATTTATGTAAAGTCAGTCCAGAGGCCCTTCAATATTTTAGAAAGGTAACTTTCCATGGCTTTTCCATTTGATTGCTTCAGGATGAAACAAGCATTCCTAATAGGAATTAATTTGCTTGGCATTTTCCATGTTAGCATTACTTTCTGATTGAAACTTTGGCTAAATCCCATCTTCTAGAATCTACAGGCTTGGGTCTACAGTGTGTTTTATGCTGCGAAATAATTTCAACATTAAAAATTCACATTTTTATTGGATCTTTTGGTGTGGGTCCATCCTTTACCGATAAAAGAAGGATGTGGCCCATCTTACCTATGAAGTACATTTTTTACTAATGCTTTCACGCTTTTAAGGGTATAAATGGCTTTCTAGTCAATTAGTCAAGGTGCTACATTTAAACATGAGTGCATGTGCATGTGAAAGGATCCACATCTATTAGTATTACTTACATAGAAAAGAAGGTCATTTCATGTACCTGTTTAAAACAGAGATTTTTTTTTAACTGTTTATGATACCTTGAACTTGAAAAAATGTTTCTTAAAGCTAAATTGTTAACGGTGGAATCTTCATATAGAAATGCACGGATCGTTTGGTCAGAACACTAAAGGATGTTGCTAACAGTCCATATTCACCTGAGTATGACATTGCTGGCATTGTGGATCCCTTTCTCCAGATCAGAATGCTTAGGCTTTTGTGTGTGTTAGGACAAGGAGATGCTGATGCAAGTGATACTATGAATGACATACTTGCGCAGGTCAGTTGTTATTTGTGATATACATGTCCTGTTGTATTTTTCTTATTATTGTTTTTTAAACAAAATGATTGGCATATGTTGATGATTGATGGGATGTTTCATCTCAGTTTGGGTGAAGCTGGGACAGGTTAGGATGAAGAGGGTGTGTTAATAGGATCAAGAATGAGCTAGTAATTCTTCTCGGGGAATGTAATGTAAATCTAATTGAAATTCAGTGGTGTCAAGGTTCATCATGGTTGAACTTTACTCTGACTTTCTGGAGGTGAGTGGCAGGGAGTCAAAAGACTTTTAATGTGGGGCATGTATTGACGACTGAAATGAAACTGTGTGCATGCAGAAGGATGAAGTCTCGTGCAACAGGGCATATGGAGCATATTTCCAGATTTATTCTTGTTTTCTATTGGGCTTCTTTTTAGTTCTTATTTTGATTTGTTATGCCAGTTGATAAGATGGTTTTCATTCATGGTAGTGTTTTTGCGACAAGAAGGAGATAGGTCACTGTTGATCTGAGTTGGCACAGTTATAACAAAATTGTTAAGGTTACTGACCAATCTTGAAATTTGCACTATCATTTTGTTATGGCCTTTGTACTCCAGTCAAAATGAGTTGATTTGTTGTCACTGTTTATAATATTGTCTCTGATTATGGTTCCTATAGTAATTTTTTCTTTGGGAAACAAGAGGATTATGTTTAATCTTTTCTTTTTGATTGATACCCTTGATAGGTGGCTTCAAAAACTGAGTCAAACAAAAATGCAGGGAATGCAATTCTTTATGAATGTGTTGAAACCATCATGAGCATTGAAGATAATGGTGGCTTACGAGTGCTTGCTATAAATATATTAGGAAGATTTTTGTCAAACCGTGACAACAATATCAGGTTTGCAATTTGAGTGTTTCTCGTCACCACATTTTGGCATGAATAGAATTTCATAGTTAATCATGATCATTTGTAAGTGCAGTTTTTAACCATGCATATGTGTGATAGTTGTATAGGGGATTTACTGTTTTCTGTGCAATAATAGATATTTATTTACATTTGTTTCAGGTATGTTGCACTAAACATGCTGATGAGGGCTGTTACTGTAGATGCACAGGCAGTCAAGAGACATAGGGAAACCATTGTGGAATGTGTAAAGGTATGTGTAGGTTGTACTATTCCAGGACCCTTTTTATTAGTAAATCATTTAATGCCATTTATGGGAATTCACTCTCAACACAAATAATTGACATGGTAACAACTTTCATTCTGGACTTCTTTCTTTTTGTGAGCTGTTTCCTCCACCCTTTCTGTTTATAATTCTGCTTGCTATTTTTATCAGAGGCTTTTCTGTATCTTGCAACTTGAGAAGCCTGTGATTGTGTTCATTTCCTTTCAGGATTCAGATGCTTCAATCCAGAAAAGGGCCCTCAAACTTATTTACCTTCTAGTGAATGAAAGCAATGTAAAGCCTTTAACAAAAGAGCTAATTGAATATTTGGAAGTAAGTGATGAAGAATTTAAGGGAGATCTTACCGCAAAAATTTGCTCCATTGTTGAAAAGTAAGTTGTGCATTCCATAAATAAGCTGTCTCAGACTATATTTTTCTTATTTTTAGTGCATTACTTGAATTGAACAGAACTATCTGTGCATCCCCCCCCCCAACAAAAAAAAAAATGTAAGGAGGTGAATGTACATGTGTCAATTAGAATTTACCAAGGTTCTCTTTGAAGTGGCATCTTGTCTGGATAGAAATTATTGCTCCAAGTAGCCATGATAATTTTGTGTGCATGGAGCACTCATATACATATATTGTTTTTTTGGAATTAATCTGGTAGTCTATCATATTGTGGGAAAAATGGTCAGTGTTTATTATGTTTTGACCTACATGTATTTATTATGGGGATAAACACACCACAAATCCTTCAACTTTTGGTTTGTTCCTATTCAAGTCCTACAACTTTCTAGAATCCGCTAACCAAGTTCAATTCATAACACTGTACTAGTGATGTTATTTTTTATCCAAGCTATTACTAGTGATGTTATTGATTAAATCCTGTAAGGATGATTGACTGTTATTGATTCATTATTATGGTGATAAACACACCACAAGTCATTTGACTTTTGGTTTGTTCCTGTTGGAGTCCCACAACTTTCTAAAACTAACCAAGTCCAATTCATAACACTGTTACTAGTGATGTTATTGTTTATCCAAGTTGTTTCTAGTTTCCAGCTTAATTTAAGGTTTTTTATTTATATTTATATTTATTAATACAATAGATATTTTCTTTATGAGTTTTTTTTTTTTAAAAAAAAATATAAACACTTAATATAACTAATGGCAAAGAGAGAGTCCCTTCTGGGGCCTGGTGGATGAAAAAAGTGGCACCGTCAGTAAAATATTTGCTTGGGATGTGAGTGTTTGGGCTTTTCAATTGCTTGTATTGGTTTTTAAATGTTGGTTCTGGATTTGGAGCTTAAAACAAGGGATTAGAACTCTCTTGAACTTGGTCCCAAAGCATCTAATAGAGGCCTGAGCATTGTCGCTGGCAGTAGCTCTGGTGGCTGGTTCTTGGAAAAAAAGCTTTAAAGCTCATGGATTCTCTGGCTGTCTTCTTGAATTCATATCTGAAGTTTAATCTAAGATTTGGGGTCAAAATCAGAGGACTTGATCTTGAAGCTTGCATCATTTTTGTTGGTGTGTGTCTTTGGAGGTGAATTTTCTGGCTGGGCTGAGGCCAAAGTGCACAAGGCTTGGGTTTTTTGTGTTTTTCTTTTGATTTAGAAGTCCAGTAGGGAAAAAATGTAAAGGTTAAAGGATTCTGGTGTGTTTCATTTATCACGTCTGCATAGGGGGTACTTTCTCTTATAAGCCATTAGTTTTTTGAATGCTTTTTTGAGGTTAAATGCCATGACAGAAAGGTGTTCACTACCCTCTACCCTCTAATGGACAGGACAGAGGTTATGTATGTAAGTTTGCTAGTAATGGTTGGGATGAGTGTGCCAGAGCAGTAACCCAGAGCTACTTTGCTGGAATGTATTGTTGATGTAGTTTTCTTTTTGTGCTTTAGGTTTGCTCCAGAGAAAATATGGTACATTAACCAGATGCTCAAGGTTCTTACTGAGGTAAAGAGTGGAATATTAAATGTGTCACATTTCTGATGTGAAAACTAAACTGGATTGGTATTAGCTGTGGTTTTGCATCATTTTGCCTTTCATATTTTTATTTACTGTTCCATCTGTCATTTGTTTAGCAAAATTGTGAACAAATATGAGCTTAAAATGAACATATGTAGTATCCCTTGAGCTCCATTTTTGAAGTGCATGACTTTAAATAATGTTCAATTTTTGCACTTTCTCATTCCTGGAACAAATTTCTGATCTTAATTTTAATGCTTAGTAGGCTGGAAATTATGTAAAAAATGAGGTGTGGCATGCACTCATTGTGGTGATAAGTAATGCTTCTGATCTCCACGGATATACAGTCAGAGCATTGTACAGAGCACTCCAAACATCAGCTGAACAGGTATTCAGCCATTTCTTTTGACAAGATTTATACTTGACAGGGAACTTGATCATTGCTAGAATTCAAGTGTTATGTTGCTAGATTTCCTTGAAAAAATATATAAAGAGAGCTGATGTGAATCATCTATTCTGCTTTTGATGATTTTTTCTCTTTTTGTGTATTACTTCATCAGGAAAACCTTGTTCGAGTGGCAGTATGGTGCATTGGAGAATATGGTGACATGTTGATCAATAACGTTGGTGTGATTAACACGGAAGATCCAATAACTGTAAGAGTAATCTTATTATGCATAAGCTGAAATTGCCTTGCTCATGGTCATTTAAGCATTGTGACATCCACAATCTGGGAAATAAAAAGTGTCTTACAAGATTTTTGTCAAGATTATTATGACATGGATATGAGATCTTGGATAAAGCAAATTTCTTTGACAAGGATGTGGCCTGTTTACCCGTCAGGACTGCACCATAGATTTTAAAACCTGTATACTATATTGCTAAGTGTGGAAATATTGAGAAAACAATTATTGGCCGCATTGGGATTGGGATTGTCTTTGGCTTCTGTCATTTTCTTTGTAGTTTGAAAAGAATGTGCTGTGCATTAAGTTGGCCTTCCATGATACTTTTCTTTATGAGATCACACTATTGACAGCTTAGCAAACCAGGTAATTTATAGTGGTTATTAGTATAGTACATGCATCTTGTAATGTTATACAACAACAACAACGAATATTTAATTCCAAATTTAGTCAGGGTTGGCCACGCGAATCATTTCTCTTCTCGTCATTTTGTTCTGTCATGAGCTAAGTTTGGTGTGAGGTCTAATTATACTAAATCATTTATATCCGATGATTTCCAAGTCAACTTAGGTCACCATCTCCATCTTCTCTCTTCATTCACTTGGATTTGTTCACTCTCTTCATTGGAGCATTTGCAGGTCTATGTTGGATGTGCCTTAATCAAGGCAAATGCCACTTCCTCAGCTTATATCCAATTGGTGCTATGCCTACTTTGCTACAAATATCCTCATTTTTTATTCGTATTTGGTCTTTCCTAGAATGTTTACTCTCAACATTTTCATTTTCATTGATGCTTATATTTTGGATATGTTTCTTTACAGCCCAACAATCACTACACTACAACATTGTTGGGATACTTGCTGATCGATAGTATTTACCCTTCAACTTGATGGAAAATTTTCAGTCATACAAAACTCCAGTCACTAATTTATTTCAGTCATCCAGTCTTCGTTTTATGAGGAATATCTTCCATTATAGTTCCATCTCTTTGAATAATAGAGCCTAAATAATCAAACTGGTCTCATTGAGGGACTTCCAAATTATCTAGTCTAATAGTGTGCCCTATTGCTCTCCTAACATTACTAAAATTCCGATGCATAGTTTGTCTTTGTGTGAATCTACATAAAATCCTTAGACTCTAGGATTTTCCTCTACGAGTCTAATTTACGGCCTAGTCCCTCCCTAGCCTCATCTATCATGAAAATGCCATCTAAAAATAACATGCACCAGCATGTAATGTTATATGATATTAAAAGAGGAACAACTCAAATCTTCTTGACATTCTTTTCTCCTTACATTTAGTTGGGGCATAGCAGGCTATTGATTTTTTCCAGTGGGGTGTGCCCATATGTGAATTTTTCGGCTATAGATTGGAAAGTAATGGCTTATGAATGATGGTTGGAAACATGCTCTCTCTCTCTCTCTCACTCACACACACACAGCCTCACATTTAACAGCAAGTTGAATTGAGTTTTTCTTATAGGTAACAGAGTTGGATGCTGTAGATGTCATTGAGAATGCTTCAAGGCATCATGCTTCAGATCTCACTACTAAAGCAATGGCTTTTGTTGCTTTGTTAAAGCTATCTTCTCAGTTTCCATCTTGTTCAGAGTAAATTACTGTCTTTTTCTTAACTTCTCTGTTCATTGCTTGCAAGCAAACTATTACTTGTGGCCTTGCCATCACAGTGTGCCAGTCAATTGCACCATTGGAGTGACCTTGTTAAAAATACAAGTTTTAATTCAGTAACCACTCTTCCAGAGTGTATTAATGCAACAATTTCTCTTTTTCCACTTTTAAAATCATAATTGTTCAAACATCTAAGGTCTAATTTAATTCATTGTTTCAATAACTTTCTAGGAGGGTCAAGGATATCATCAGCCAATGCAAAGGAAGCCTTGTGCTTGAATTGCAGCAAAGATCTCTCGAATTCAGTTCTATTATTGAGAAGCATCAGAATATTAGGTATGGGTGAAAATTCTACAAGCTATTGCCAAGCTCACAGTCAACAGTTGCCATAATTTGGCAGCTTAAGAAATTCAGCAGCTGATGGATGAGTGTTGCAGGTCTGTACTTCTTGAAAGGATGCCTGTTCTGGATGAGGCTACATTTAGTGGAAGGAGGGCTGGTTTGCTGCCAGCAGCTGTTTCAACTTCTAGTGGAGCTCCATTAAATCTCCCAAATGGTGTTGGGAAGCATTCTCCAGCTCGCCTTGCAGATCTACTTGATCTGTCGGACAATGCTCCTGCTCCTAGCTCTTCTGGTGGTGATATTCTTCATGATCTTCTTGGTGATTTGACACCAGCTTCAACACAATCAGGTTAGTTCAGGATCCATTGAGGCATAGCTTGATCATTCCCATTAAAGTGTAAGCCATGATTTTTTAGGTTACAGTTACGTTTTCTTCTGTAACTCTTTATTCTTTGAGCAATCCCAAAGGCCAATGTACCTGATTATGAGTGACACCCATTTAGATTGTCATTTCTGTTGTACACAGGTTATAATGGTGTACAAGGCAGCACTAGGAGATTAAACAGCATAGAGTAGTGCTCATGAGAGTAGCTTAAGAAAGAATTTGTGGTATGTGAGCAGTACCCAAATAAATCTTAAGGAACTCTTATTATGACAGCCATGGAATGATCTAGCCCTTTGAAATCCATTTATTTCTTTTCCACAATATATATGATAACATGGGATAAGGTAGTTAGAACATCCATTTGAGTGGCCAGTGGTTCTAGGCATCATCTAGTCAATTCTGAGCAATGTGGTGACTATGTACCACTTCATGAGTTGTCTATTTTATATGTTTTTGATAAAGCCTTAATTGTTGACCTCCTTGTCTTTAGACTCCATCTCTATCCATTACTCATCATTTTTACTTGGTTTAGTGGGGATTGGAATGATGTAATGTTGAATGCAGAGGGGGAAGGTGAAATGATTTTAGCGTTCGGCAAAGGATATGAATGTCATTGTTTGTTGATGAGTTGCGCAAATTCAAATGTTGGTTCCAATGGCTTTTTGCTATTCTAGCTGCAGGCCAGGCTTCAAGAGCGGGCAGAGATGTTCTTCTAGATCTGTTGTCTGTTGGAACACCTCCTGCAAACATCTCGCCAACACTTGATGCATTGCCATCTGGTCTAGATAGCAAAACAAGTACCATGTTGGATTCACTTGCTTCCCCTCAAGCTGCTTGTTCTGCTGGAGCTACTTCTATGATGGATTTGTTGGATGGCTTTGGCCCCAGCCCTTCAAAATCTGGTCAGGCTTTGTTCAAACTTGAAATTCTTTTGGTTGTTAATTGCAGTCGGAGTATGACATCTCTATTGTTTCCCATGAACAGAGGATAATGGTCCTGTTCATCGGTCTATAGTTGCATTTGAGAGCAACAATTTGAGAATAACATTCAACTTTTCAAAGCCACCAGGAAACCCGCAGACAACATCAATCCAGGCAAGTTTTACAAATTTGTCGCCTAACGTCTTCGAAGATTTTATTTTCCAGGCTGCAGTTCCAAAGGTAATTCCAGATGCTGGTCATTTTTCTGATTTCTGTGTTTGCTTTTGCATAGTCTCTATCTTCATTCAAAATTGGACCTTCCTGGTTCTCTGTTTTTCTTTTTCTACTTTTGCTATCATGATAGAATTTTGCAAGTTATTTGAGAGCTTGTTTCATAAGGTGTCTGGTCTTGTTGTAGTCATTTCTGGTAGACCTACGAACAATAGAAGGAGCAATATGGTCTCTTCATCCAGTTTTCATGTTCCTTCAAGTTGACATTCTGATATCTTTGTGTTGCCAATTTGCAGTTCCTTCAACTGCATTTAGATCCTGCTAGTGGAAATACACTACCTGCAAGTGGTAATGGATCCATCACGCAAAATCTGAGAGTTACTAACAGTCAACACGGAAAGGTATATATCAAATGTTTAATCATTTTCTGGTAATGGAACCATGTTTGGCCACTGGATGATTTGGTTATCCGAAATTTAGGAAGTACCAAATTCTCTGGCAGCAGTACAGAAAGACAGAAGCTAGGACATCTTCTATATTTCTTTTCAATTGAGCAAATATCTTCCAAATTATCATGAAGTGGTGATCTAAAAATTAGCCGTTTGCACCATATTGTTGACTTTTTGATATGCCCAACAAAAAATTTATCCAAATTTCATAGAGGCACAAACTGCTTTGTTGCCATTCTTCTGTTTTTTTTTTTAAATGTTCCTTTACCTAGTCTAACTTAAATCACACCCACACATTTTCTATTCGCCCTTCTATCCTTTTGTGTTATGGTGGCATTCTGACATTCCCCAAACCTCTTATTGTTTTCAGAAATCCCTCGTGATGCGCATAAGGATTGCTTACAAGATGAACAACAAAGATGTTTTGGAAGAAGGACAAATCAACAATTTCCCCCGAGATTTATGAAGTTAAGCGATCCGGTATTGACTTACTGGAAGCCCTTACACTAACAACAATTTTTCATGGGGTTGGAAATTTAATCTGGCTGTTTGTAGTTATAGTGAAATCTTTTGTTTACATCCCTCGTTTTAGCCGTTGTGAAGTATGGCCTATTGTTGGCTTGAGATTTTGCCTTTTTAAGATACGACTGGTGTCATTCACAATTCTTTCTACTCTCAGTTTTTTTTACGTGATTTGTGTACATTAATTGGCAAAATTGTTTCTGTACGGAATCTTGAGAATTGAATTTTGCCTTTGAGGCTCACAGAGAACGGGCAGTCTTGTCATTTTAGAACATTTGAATCAGTTCGGTGTGGATTTATGAATTCACTCAAAAGTTAATGTTCAATTTTCCTTTTTTTTATTTATTTATTTTTTATTCTCTCTGTGTAGTTTTATCAGTGTATGAATTATAAGTATTTAAGTAATTCTTTGGAATTCGTACATTTATTTGACCTAGAAAAACAAGATATTGTTGAGAGAAGTGGCAAAAGGTTAACTAGGCGTAATTGACCTTAAAATTAACTAGATTTAACTTACATTAAACGAAAATTCTAAACTTCCATGATGTTTTCAAAACTTGAAATATATATGAAACATCGTCCTAATCTACACGGCTTGGCAAATGTGGTTTTGTTTTTAGTGGACTAGAATTATTTAATCTCCAATGCCTTAAAACTTCCGCCATGTTATTTGCAAATTGTAGCAGCGGCCATGGACATCGTCACCTTGTCTTGAGTGGTACCCATCAACATCAAACTGCAACATTTGGAACTTTCTATGGCGATTTCGTCTTCGGACAAACAAACAATACAACGGCAAGACCACCCTCAAGCTTTGTCCCCTCTAATGGAGGACTCTTCACGCTGCAAATCCAGCGATCGGTGTCCAAGTATGTGCAAAACATGGACCAAAGACCAAAAAAAAAACATTTAAGTGCAGATAGGTTTTAATAGCGTCGTGGTGGCGTAACGATGACCTAAAAGATTGAATTGAAGGAGAGAGAGAACTAAAATCACTCGTGAATTTCCCAGTAGTATGTATGAGTTCAACAATTATCAAATTTAAGTGGCTAATACAAGTTGGAATAAGGGGTGGGGTACATAAATTAATATCATTTTTCTTGGAAGGGGCACTACTCCATGGCCCCTACAACATCCACTTGGACCGACCATCATGTAGACCACTCGAATTTTATGGCTCCTTTATCATCATCAGTCGTCACAAGGGTCCTGGCAACAACTTTTTGCGGATCCCCATGATCATCGTGTAAGTCAAGGAAAAGGAAGAAAATATGTTCAAGCAAAAGAAAGCCTAGGGAAATATATTGTTAATTCAAAAAGTACCGTGTGATTTGACCTCCCTTCAATAGGTGTCGTGCAAGACCTCATTTTTATAATGCTACCAAGATATACCACCATGACACTCAAATCACCCTTCCAAAATTACCTCTAAGGTTTTGCTAATATTTCATTTGTCCTTCTACCTAAGTAAAGGCAAATGGAGGAAGTAAAACATTAGAGTTTTTGCAAAGAAGAATCTCCTAAGGAATTTAACCCAAAAGGCAGATGAAAGCTGTCATTTGCCTTCAAAGTGTAACATAACAGAGCTTTAATAACTCAACTTTGTTTCATTGCATTAAAGAATTGATAATCAAAGGAAATAAGAAAGAAAAAGACCACAACAGAAGCTTTACTAATGGGATCAACAAATGAAACGTGAACTGACAAAGCAGAATAAATTACCATCATGTGCCTTGAGTATGATCATTCCATGGAAAACTCTCAAGAGTGACAGAAGAAGAACCCATATGGTTTCCTGATGCACTGGAGAATTTACCCTTCTTGGACCACTGCCATATCTTGGAAACAGAAAAGCTTTCCCCTTTACTTCTAATATTAATTTTCTTTCCTTCAATATCTCCCTCAATTGATGAATTCCCACCTTGTCCGCTTCTCCCTTTGCCAATGTTAAGGCTAACAGCATTGGCAGCACCTCTACTCGGACACAAAGCCACTTGCAAATCCAAATCATCAACCACATATTGGTATGATCCCATTGAGTAACATCTCCTTGCTTCCATATTACTGCTGCTGGTTTCCCCCTCCCCCTTCTCACCTACTCCACCATTGGAGCTTCTGAATTTGCCAAGTCTCACAGAAAACACTCTTTTTGAATGAACTATTTCATTCTCTGTAGCTTTCTGGCTAAGAGAGACTGCATTTGCCAGGTTGCTTGAAAACACATCCTCTTCCCTTTGCTGTTCAAATTCGAAAACAGGGTTCTCAATGGGAAACCCGGACGTAAAAAGGATTCCTCTACAAAGAGGGCAAGTTGAATTAGACAGTAACCATGTGTCTATACAATCAATGTGGAAAGCATGACCGCACAAGGGAAGCAATCTTAATCTTTCCTTCTCAGAAAACTCACAAAGACAAACAGCACAATCAAATGGCTCTTTCAGACCCACAATATCTTTGTAGAGAAACACTGGCAGTGCATCTATGAAAGCTTGATCTAGGCCAGAATCATGGAGGTGGAATAGCTGTTGCAACTGTCTTTGAAAAGCACCAGACCCAGACATATCTGGGTATCTATTTGATTCGGACAGTGAGGAAGAGGACCTATGCTTTATGAGAAATCTTGCAAGCAAATGGACAAGACCAGAAATGAAAAATATGAGGGCCAGAATCACTATGACCACAATCACAGCTGGGCTTATTCTGCTGCCAGAAGAAGACTGTTTCTGGTAATCACTATTATCAGGCAATGAAGGAGAAGAAGAAAGCAAAGACCTGGGATAGTGGGACAAGAGACCACCTTGCAGCTTAATTTGATGTTGAGTCCGAGACATTTTAGTCAATCAGCATGCTTAAACACCATAGCAGTTCTCTGACTTTCTTAGAGTGTTGCTACCATATGTAATCCAATAACACGTATATTCCTTGCTTTCAGATCAAACCCAACGCATATGCTTAAAGTAAACAAGCAATAGCCACACCTATTTTTTGCATTTACAAGAAACCCAATTCATACAAGTCAACAACTAAATGGCATAAAATATGATATTTGACTTAGCTGTGCAATCAATCGAATTACTCAAAGCAGGAGACTTTGGAGCTAAAAGAGCCATCTTTTCGGTTGCTTTTCACGGGGCAGACCCACCAGGCTCTTGGTAAGATTTCAGAGATGTAAAACTTGCAGCTTACCCAACTCAGTCCCCAAAAACCTCTCCCATTAGTGAAAGCTCCCCCGGTGAGACCAGCCTTTGACAACATTTGTTGGAGTGAAAAAACCAAAGACCCAAGGAAAGCTAACTATGATGGGAGAAACAGACAAGGGAAGTGGCTTTGGTGGTCTTGTGGCTTCCAAAAAGCAGTGTGCAAAGAGCCAAAAAGCACCTCAAGGGCAAGACTGTCATTCAAAAGATTGTTTGCTTTATGCTTTGCTTCTGGGCCTAAAATGAGTGGCCCTGGCCGTGGCCCAATTGAAAACAGCTTCCCTGCCAAGATGAGAAGCCTAACAAAGATTCTTCCCACTCTTTATTATTATTATTTTTTTGGGGGGGGGGGGGGTATGCCCACAACATGTAGATATAAATAAGGGTATAAAAAAATCGATGTGTTTATTAAAACTTTGGCGAATTGACTTGATGAAAGCTCATTTGAAACTTTATATTGTTGAAACTGTTGAATAATTTGATTAAAAATTATTTAAAATTTATCTTTAATCTATTAAAAAATTTGTTTGGTATGCCATTAGAATATATTTGGAAGGTTTATTTAAGTTTATGAAATAATTTTTAAAAAAAAATAATAAAATTTTTTTATATATTTAATATTTCGTAAATATCACAAATATAAACAATATGTATTACAAAATTCTGTTATATTTATAATTATATATTAAAAGAAAATTTTTACTTTTTAATTAATTAATTTTATTAAAATAGATATTTTATTAATTTTATTTTATTTATAAAAATAATTATTTTTATCAATATCAAAAAATTAAATAATAAATTCATGAAAATCTCAAAATTCAAACTCAATAAAATATAAACTCAATTCACTAACTAAACGAAGTAAATATGAACAAGTCAAAACTCAAGACTTGGCCCAGATGATCTACGTCCGTCAAAATAGACCACTGACTATCAATTGATCAAATCGTGTGGCCCAATTCTCACACTTTTGTCACATGGGCCAACAAGATTCGAGCATAACCATTCGCATTTCAGGCTTCAAGTGAATTACCATTATATTCATATACCAAATTGGCACCATTCCATGATGGCACTACTGTGTTTATGACTTACTGGTTATGTGTCTTTTTTTTTTTTCTCTTGTTTCTTTTAGATAAAATATCAGTTAACCTTAAATTTTGTACAAGATTTCTTAGTTACATTTTCAAAAATAGCTAGACTAGATCAAATGGTTACAACCTACACTAGCTGCATTTATCTCTAGGAATTGTCTAACACTTCCTCAGAGAAGAGAATTCATTCAGGTCAAAATACAAATGGATAGCTTCTAAAGATACGGATGAGTGTCTCCTAACCCCATATATATAAATACACTCACCCATTGATTCAAAGTTAAGGTCTCGAAATTCCCTCGGAGGCAGTCTCTCTCTCTCTCTCTCTCTCTCTCTCTCTCTCTCTCTCTCTCTCTTTTTCTTTTTTAGTAAAAAAATGGCGGCAGTGCAATGAAAGCAACATGATGGACACTAAATAATGTGACATAATCTAATAAAAATTTTACTGAAATAAATAAATAAATATATATATATATATATATCATTGAGTAAATCCTGTGTTTCTGCATATCTTTCACTGCATTTGACGGGGGGAACTGTGCCAAGAAGTTGACATAAATAAGCGACAAGAGATTCAGAAACGACGCTGGTCCTCGGATTCTCGCTGGGAGAACGCATGTTACCTTCTGCTAACACATCTGAAAGTTCTGGTACGTGCGCATGTACATGGCTGGCACTAAATGCTAGAAAAAGATAGCATCTCATGCAGTCCACGTCATTTGTTTCCATATTAACATCAAACTTTTTTTAAAAATAAAAAATAAAAAATGAATGTCATCCTGTTATGCTTCCGTGCCTCATATTCGAGATGTGTGATTTATATTTAAAGAAAAAAAAAAAAAAAAAAAGGTAGTAGATTTAATCTTTTGATCAATATGTGATTTTTCAATGTTAGATACAACTTTCCTAAAATTGCATCTCAACTAATAATTCTAACGAGGGCCACTTACTTTTGGCCCATCGACATTGCTTGTTACTTTGCGTTGCACATGTAGTAGATTAACGTTTGATAGGACTAATGGTTCCCACCGTTTAGGTTTGGTCTACATCTATTTGTGTTGTTGTTCGGATACAGTACATAGAAAAAGGTCTGATTTGAATTACCATACATGCACCTGTTCAGAAGTTCCAATGCCTGCCCATAGGTTTGCACAGTTCCTCAAACCAGAAAATTAACTCCAATTCTTTTTACATTGGACCAAGCTTTCATACCAAGTTGTCCATTGTTTCTTTTCCGCTCTTGTATGTATAGTTCTAGGTGTGTCTGCCTGAGGACATGGATTGGAATGGAAAAAAAATGCTGCATAGGCTCGCATTATCCAATGTGAGAGAGCACATATGAATGTCAGAATTATTATATTTTTTTAAGTCAATTAGAAAGCTCGTCCAATTTTGAGTCATTTAGCATGAAGGCAAGAACTTGGTTTTTCGCACTTTTCAATTCATTTTTCTTTGCCTTCCAATCTTCACATTCAAATAAATAGTCATCTAATTAAAAATGCTAAAAAGATTGAGGCAAACAGATGGTGGACTAGCCGACACAGAATATGATCTTTTTCATTTTTTTTTTTAACTTTTCTTTTCAAAATTAAGGCATCCTTCCTCAAAAAAATAAAATAAAATAAATAAAGGTATTTTTTTTTCCCCTTTTGGTTCATACTAAGATGTCCCTTTGGAGACGTATTTTTGGTGATTACCCAGCTAGTGATTAACATTTGATGATCAATTGTCGTTGATTAACAGATATTGATAATTTTAATGTTGGTGAAATTAACCTGTAGCTGTAAAACAACGAGAAGTAACTTATTAAACCAAACATTTCCATGACCCCCCCCCCCCAAAAAAAAAAAAAAACACTATCAAAGACATGTACAGATTATAAATTCAAAATGTTTACAGTTTTTTTCCTTGCTTTTTAGCTTCTGCCATTTTCTGTTACTTATCTGTCGTGCCTGAAGGTTAGCATATAAAGTTACAAGACAAATGTAGCAGGTAATTGAATATGTCTAATGAGGTTTATGAAACTACGAAATATATATGCAGGACCTCTCTCTCTCTCCTATAATTTTAAAATTATTATTCGTTATGAAATTCATTATATATTATCTTTTTTCTTTTCTTTTCTTTTAAGAAGTTCATTATATTTTATCAGTAGTTCTATGTCTCGCTAAAAACTTGAATTCCTTGAGGGAAAAAAAATTCAAAAAACAAAAAAACGAAAACAAAGAAAGAAACTAAAAGAAAGGAAAGAGGAGCAAGTTTCACTCAATATGTGGTATGGTGGCTTGAAAGCCAAAGCAACTCCATTTTATTTTCACTCATTAAACAGCAAACAAGCGAAAGAAATGTAAAACATAAAAAAAAAAAAAAAAATAAAATTCACAAAATCAGATTTGTATGTCTGGTATGCAAATGTTATCCCAAAATACACACCAAAAGGGCAAGTCTTTCTCCTTGAAAATTTCCAAAATAAAAGAAAAGAGGGGAAAAAAAAAAGTAATTACTGTTTGGGGTACTAGAACACAGTAGAAATCATTGAAAAGATTACAGCATGTTGTAAATGACTAATCTTGTTTAAGGTCCAAGACTCGAGGGATAAGAATCAAGCCAAAGGCAATATGCAATACAATGTGTGCATAAGTGTGTGTAATGTATGGGAAGAAAACGGCCCAAAGCTAGCACAATGGCCACTCCCAAGTAACGCTTTAGAGTAAGTCTATGGTTGGAACCCAAACTTGCCCTACCTCATAAGAACTCCCCCCCCCCCTCCCACCTCAGCTAAAAACCCAAAGAAGAAGAAGAAAAAAAAACGTTGTGGAAGAAAGAAACAAATTCGATGCAGTTTTATTATAAATATTTCAGAATCATACTAATTAATTAAGTCTATATTTAAGCAATAACTTGCATGAACATATATAATGCAACAGCGAAAAATTACTAATACAATTTCTTGTACTATTGATCAGGGTGTGTAAATCTCGGAAAGAGCTTCCAAGACATTAACCTGCAACTTCAAATGCAGGATATAGTTCGCTGTCCTCAGGAACAGCAAATCTGGCTGCAACCCTTTCCCTCCCGGAATCAACCTTTGGAGCTTCTCCACCTTAATTTGGACGGCTGCCGCGGTGGCCAACGAAGACCCATGTCCCCTTTTGCCTCTTCTCCTCCAGCTTCTCTTCCGTTTCGCCTTATTATAATCTCTGGAGCACTTATTATCGAACCCCATTATAAGTATTGTGCCTAAACCTCTCTAGCAAAAACAAGCAGTCAGAGTAGGCAGCAAGGCACATATATGTATCTCCAAACTTGAATTCTACGAGAAAATCGGAGAGCGAGAATGGAGAAGTGGGGTAGAAGTTGCAAGGAGCAAATTAAGGAGAGAATATGAGATCTATGTGTGGTTGGGATGATGGTTTACTATAGACTTTATAGGTATAGAATACAAGGACGGGGGCCATGTGAGCCGAGCCATGTTTCAGGTTTTAGGCCTTTTTCCGGAACAAGTGATATTAAATCAATACAGACATACAATTGCTAATCGCAGATAAATCCTGAATTACTAATGCGACAACTCATTACCACAACTTTTTACTTGTAATATAAAATGTATTTATGAGTATTTTAATTTAAAATGAGGTATTCAATTTATATAATTTTAAATTTATTCTTATCACAAATCAAACATAAATAAATACAAATATATTATTAAAGTGTTTGACAATAAATATAATATTACTTAGCATCAATCAATAAAAGAAAAAAAAAAACACATTCCAGCATGCCATCGTTTAGACACTAATATAAAACTATTGATTAATTATTATTATTATTATTATTATTATTATTATTATTATTATTATTATTATTATTGGGATTAAAGCTGTTGAATTATGGAAGATGACTCCTATTTAAATAGAGCACCGTAAAATGAAACTAGTGAAAAGAGAAATATCGGGTAGAGTGTATATTTTATTACGAGGTTTATATTGGAGTCGTTCATGTTTATTTCATTATATATATATATATATATATATATATATATATATATATTGTGATGAATGCTGTTGAGTAATAACTCATATTCAAATGGAGGCCTGTACATTTACAGAGTACAAATTTATTTTATTATGAGAGAGGTATATATTGGGGTTTTCTAGTTTTTATTTAATATGTTCTTTGCGATTAATGTTTTTGACTAATGGAAGATGATCTCTATACATTAAAGCTTGCGGAGATTGGTATATTGAGATTTTTATATTTGTTATTATTATTTTCTTGTCCAACTGGGGAGGAATGTAATTTAATTTTTAATGAGGTTTGAATTTTGAAGTCTAAATAGTTTGTTACTTTTAATAAAAGATATTCAATTATGCAGTGTAGAGTAAATTTTTTTTTTCTTTCATTTTTCACCATAATTAGCACCTAATAGTACCGACAAATTATATAACGATAATTATTATGCCAAGAATGATGATATATTTATTTTTTTACAATTACCATTTTTCTTTTCTGTCCTTTTATTATAATAATAATTTATTGTTTTTCAGGTTTTCTCTAACCAATGCTTAGCATTGTTGTCGTCTTGCAAGACGTGGAGGTTCATGGTCTGTTGGGGTCCATCTAATGTTCGCGTTATAGCTTTCTGGAGGGACCTACGCACGTGTCCGACTGCTCTTCGCAAGGCCACGCCAGCCACAAACCTTTCACGTCATCTGCCACATCATCATCCACGAATAATGACCCGAATCAACAGTCTCATCACTGGAGCAATCGATTGGATTTCATGGCCTAGGTCGACCATGCAGCTGTGGATAATTCTACCTCTTGAAATCGAATGATAATTATATCTCTTCAATTAAAATGGCCGACATTGAAGGGTTCATTTCGAATGTATCAGGTTTAAAATTTTAATATAAAATTAAGAAATTTATTAAAAACAGACACCTATTTTTTTTAGTTCACACCTCAATCGATATTCTACTAAATTAAAAAATTAATTGGGCATGATGACATGTGAATGCATGATACATTAATTATTTTCTTTAATCGTTAAGAGATTTTTAGATGGGTATCAATCTATTAAAGGTCCTGTAAGATTTTCACATAATCAATTTTTTAATTATTTATCCTTCTTATATATATTTTATGTCATAACAGACTTATATTAGGTAGAGAGAGCACCATTATATACAAATACATAGGGAGCAACAATAAAGTAGTATATTAACTTTTTTATATTTAAATAAAATATAAATAATTTACGTTTTTTGGTTATTATTATATTGTTATTTTTAAGTATTATTAATTAATTTTCTTATATGAGGTATATGTTTAAAACACCAGCTGTGAGTATAACAGAATCCAGATATACTTTTCAGGGGGAACCAATAATAGGCTTTAATGCCCGAATTGAAAGAAAAGAAAGGGCTATTTGGGATCACTTGTGTGTAGTGGTGACTCTATCACTCTGGTGTGATTGTTAGCCAACTTGGTCCCAGGGGTGAGCTGAGCTGCAAAGTTATCGCGGGTGATGTGATCAGATCTTGCAGCTGATGCCCACTTGAACAAGTTGAGAAAGGCTTTGACCACTAGGGTGGTTCTGGATTAAATCCTGTGAGGACGATTGACTGTCCTTTATTTATCTATTTATTTATTTTGTTTAAATTTCTTCTTCTTCTTCTTCTTCTTCTTTTTATTGGTTTGTACAGAGGAAATTATATTGGAAATAGAGTTGCAACTTTTTCTCCCGGAGTGGGGGAGGGGTTTAATTGAGAGGTTAATGAAATTGGATGGATGATTCTTATGACAAGTTGCTAGTTGCATGGTCCCCATTAGAATACATTTCCTTATGCTTTGAAAAACCATGCATTGTATTGTTGGGAAGAAATTAAAATTTGGGCATATACCTATACCTATAACTATGGATTCATTTTCGTTTATTATTGGGTTGCTCTTGACTAAATTTACAGTTATGGGTCTATAATTGAATTGAAAAATAATTATTGCTTTGACAAGGGTGAGGGCAAATATATTTAATTAGTTTTCCAAATAGAAATATTCTTTAAATCATGAGGAATTATTATTATTATTATTATTATTATTATTATTATTATTATTATTATTATTATTATTATTTTATTTTGGGATATATTTGGGGAATGGCTCCATATCCTTACCTTTTAGTCCATAAAAGAAAAAGAAAAGTCTGTCTTCAACTCGCATGTTTCAAAATGAGACACGATGATAGTTTACCATTCCACCATGTAGGGATTACATTAGCCCCCAAATAAATTCAGCATTCAATTTCGTGAGTCCCACTAATTTGCAGAAAGAGTTTCTTGTTCAAAGTCAAATGATATGCAGACAAAAGGGTCAGGTCCAATAAATCATTTCTCGAGACAGAAGTTGATCTCTATGTGAGAGCGTGAGACAATAATAAAGTTTGCTTAATTAATTAGAAAAAAAAAATCAATTACTTGGTAATTCATATATATGAACATTCCTGAATTCAAAAGATATTGTCCTGAATTTTGAGACTTTTTTTCTTAATTTTCATTTCTCTTTATAAAAAAAAAATATGTTGTGCACATATATTTCCCACGGAATCATTGCAAGCATTAAAGACATCAGTAAACAATCATAACATTCATAAATAAAATTCCTACCGACTAAAATACTTAGTATTTTTCCGGAATTGGATGTGCAAATCCCTGCATATTAGCAACAATGGGCTGCTAGCCTAGTTGTAAAATGATGCAAGACGTCGTGGTTTGTGGGAGAAATATCATTATTTTCCACGCATGGAAACTGCAATTTATGCAGCGGATATATGGACTCCAACCGAAAGGGAACCATGACATCTTTCAGCGTTATAAGGTAATAACAATGCCCTTATTACATACAGAAACAGCACATTGCTAACCATTCTCGCCGAGATACTTTCAATCAAAGATATTGACTATACCCTAATGGTCATCAACATCAAATATAAAACTTGAACATCGAGATGTATGATTTGAACTTTGGACCTCACTCTCCAATTCAACTGAACCAAAAAAATTTAATATATATATATATATATATATCAAAAGTTTCAAAAACAATGTCAGGGTTTGAAATCTATTCAGTGACATCCACAATTAGGAGCCAACTTCTACAGCCAACATATCCGACATTGGAATGTATATTTATATGTACAGTTCATGAATTCATGCAGAAGCTGCCACCGAGGCAGGCACAAGCAAATAGGGTCCCCTACTTCGCTCCTCGTGAGACACTTCCAGGGGTTCACGAGGTCATATTTATGGCCCAGTCCCATGTGAAGGATGATCATGACTTTTTGAAAGTTAGCCATAATATACACCCACAGTACATGAGCATTAATTCAACATGTTACTGTTATCCATAACCATATGCTTCATTAGTATTATAATATACATGTGTGTGTGTGTGTGTGTGTGTGTGTGTGTGTGTGTGCACGTACACAGATGTATGCATGAGAAGGAAACATATATGTTGCTGGTGGGGTGATATAATTGCCCTCAAGGTGGGCTGAGAAAAATACTGGCAAGGGCTCATGTGCCTCGTCCTAAAAGCTAATTAGCATTGTTCATTAATAAAAGAGATTAATTTGGACTAAGGCTGTGTTTGGAGCAATGAAAATTATATAATGAAATATGTGGTGGCTATTAAGAGGTATAGTTTCTACCAGTCTTTTTTCATTATTTTTCTTATGCAAAATGAGCTCTTTGATTATATTTTTTAGATTTGCATCACTAATATAATGAGACCCACCAAATAAATCTTGTCAAAATTAGAACTTTATGTATTTAGCAAAGCTTTTGGTTGCTCACCTTTTCTGGGTCAGCAGATACGAGTTAGAATCCCTTTGTCTAGTTTTCAAGTTCTAATTAAGCATCCCCACTTTGCCAAAAAGCTGAAATTCCAAGCCCATGCGATCGATTCTTCAAGAACTCATTAGGGTACTAGATGATGCCTCGAAAAGAAGAGATGCAATACCAAGGCATGTTCTGGTTCAGCTGGTTCAGACTGGGGCAGCCTCAAAGGAGGAGGTATAATTGCCAATGACTCGAGATCATTTTGGGTTAAGGATGTTCACTGTGAGTTAAAAAGTACCGAATCAATGTAATTATTCTCAAACTGAAATTTTGGCTTACATAGACTTAAAAGGTATTTCCAAATTAAAAATTCAGTCAATCAAAAATTTTAATTTATTTTCAATTAACAGTTTAATTAATCGAATTCAATAAAAAATAAAATAAAATTCTAATATAAATGTAAAAAAAAAATTGATTTAGTTTTTTTTGAAAAGAAATTCATAATTACTATTATATATAAGATAAATAAGTAATTATTTAGTATATAACAATACTTTATTAATATTTATTTTTTACTAATAATTTTATGAGTAATATTTTTCTTATTATTAAAATATAAAATATAAAATATAGAATAATATTTTAATTCCCTTATCAAGATTTTTTAATAACAATAATCAAAACCAAACTAAAATTTTTAGTTATTGTTCGATTTAGCTAATCAAAGTATACAATTTTATCGTATGATCAAAATATGCACCTTTGTGGCAGTCATTGGAACATGAACTAAGAAACTTGCACATCGAAGGATAACATGTGTGTGTGTGTGTATGGCACCTTGTAGTTTTCATCGAATTAAATGATTTGGTTTGTTTGGGGCGGCATAACTATATGGGGCCGGTGAGGCCCATCAACCCACAACGCTCCCTTACAACCCGTACTGTGCATGTGGCTTGCCAACTCATTGATCAATGACCATTCATTATGTTAACGTGCACAATCAAAAGATTGAGATCGTTAGGAGACTATGAAAAGCTTTTGATGAGTCTTACAAGTGATGAGATGTCACGTCATCCTCACCCATGTTAATTATCAAAATTTTCAAATTTCACTGTAAACAAAGATCTCAAAATTGAATAGCAGCCAATTATTTTGTAAAAAATAAAAATTTATTAAAACATATAGTCTAATATTAATCACTTAATTTTAAAAGTCTCAAGATATATTTAGTAAAGTAAATAATTATAAATCCACTTAAATTTATTTTTCCAAAGAAAAAAAATAAATACAATAAAATTAAAATGTGGTAGTATTTTTATTTTTATTTTTATCCACTTTTTGTAATTAGGTGAAAGGTATTAATTTTAATGTTTCCAAAAACCACGTTTAACTTAGATTTCCTTTTCAACTGAGTTCTATTTAATGGGGAGGGTTTTTTTTTTTCTCCAGTTAAATTTAAAAATCCCTTTCATTAATGCTTAAAAAAAAAAAAAAGGAAGAAAAGGTAGATATTGTTGTGTTGCTATTAAGAAACCCTTTATTGTCAATTGGTTTATGTGTGTGAAGCTCGCTTGGAGGTGCGGCAATGGTGACCTAGTGGGGTAGGCCAATCAGAGAAGGTGTACAGCTACCCGTGTGAGAGCATGTGGTAGAAAACAGTACCTGATCACTGGTACTGGGTATTGGTGGATGCCGTTGAGTTTTGCTAACTGGACTTGGTGTGGTGGGAACGGAACGCACATGGTTGCACATGTGCTCATTTTTTCTTTTTCTTTTCTTTTTTTTTTTTTTTTTTTTTTGTTTTTCACACCCATTTGCCTCAATTTGCTCCCAAAAATTATGTGCCCCCACTCCCACGGTCCTTGTTTCTACATGGTAGGTCCAATCCTCCAACCTTTGCATTCCTGAGCTATGTTCCCCTGTTTTCCTTCTCCATAAGCCGAGTGATTGCATTCACCACCCACACTCCAAAATTACACTATGCTTGCTTAGAGATTAGTAATTTGACTCCAGGCTGGGAGATTGCAGTATGGAGAGATCCTTGCACGCTTGAGAACGAGTTGGGGTCTTGACACTTGTTTGCACGCTCGAGAACGAGTTGGGGTCTTGACACTTGTTTGCACGCTTGAGACCTCGACCTGTGAGGATTCCCACAGGGGTGTTGATGTTCTTGAATTTTGTAGTAAAATTTTTAGTTTGGTCTCGGAATTCGTGAAGGAGTGTGTTCCATTTGTTCTTAACCTAGCGTGTCTTGCACTCTTTCAATTGCTCCTCCTCGGTTCTAACACGTTGAGTGAGAGCATTCCGATCCTCCCTTTTTTTTTTTTTTTTTTTAAGGCCGCTAGTTGGACACAAAGGGACTGAGACCTTACTTTTAGGCCCAGAAAACAATCATAATCCACAAGCTGATAGCTTTTTTGTGTGCAAACAGGCCTGGCTTGTAGGTCTAATAATACAATTTCCCATTAACTGACAAAGGCCCAAAAAAGTTCCATTCTTATTTACTATATATATATATATATAATTAGAAACTTGATCCTATTAGTTATAGGTATAATAGTAAAAAAAAATTCAAATTTTCAATTTCAGGTCTAATTTTCAAATCTTAATCCCTAAAAATAAATAAAATAAAGAAAGAAACTTATTAGATATTGTGAACATAGAAAAGAGAATTTTTCCATATCCTACAAATTCTCATCTCATGCAATAACTCTAATTTATTTAAGAACAAAAAACTTTGGAGAATACACAGATCAACAGTAAAAAAAAATTTCACAAAAATTTAGTAGTTAAGATTTAAAAAATTTGACAAATTAAAATTATAAGTTAAGGGAGATTGTATACTTTTTATAATAATAATATATGTTATTTTACTTTTTTTTTTTTTTGTAACTTTTGTTGATACAAAAAGTCTTTCATACTTGTTCTTACTATTGTAACAATGATTCTATAAATCTATTTTGGAAATTTTAAATTCAAATTTTAAGAACGAGTAGAAAATATAAGATTTATAATAGAGTATTTTGTAGCTAAAAATCAATCAAATTAGAAAATTGATGGATAAAATATTTCTTTTAGTCGCCATGAGTTATATAATAATATGAGTAGTTCTTCTTCTTTTTTTTTTTCATATATATATTTTTTATATTTTATAAAAAAATTAAAAATTTAAATTTAAATTTTTATCAAGAGGGACGCTAAGGAGCACAGGTCCAGGCCCATATTTAGGCCCTGAGAACATAACATAGTTAAAGCTAATTTCGGTTTTGTGTTCAAATGGGTCTGACTAGAAAGACTTGTTTCCGCTCATAGTGGCTTGTAAACACTGAAAGGCCCACCCTCTGGGCTGCATCACGCTCGGTTCGTTAAGGAAAGTGCGCATTAATAAATTTTAACTATTGATGATTTCATATAATTTAATTGCTATTAAATTTAAAGTGTAGGCTTTTAATTCCAAAATTTATTCATTAAAAATACCCTTCTTTAATTCAATCAAGACTAAAACAAGTCAATAAATAAATTTTAACTATTCACGTAAATAATGTTTATACAATAATGTATTATATTTTTCTTTATT
This sequence comes from Kandelia obovata, assembly GCA_021464305.1. Classification (NCBI taxonomy): domain Eukaryota; kingdom Viridiplantae; phylum Streptophyta; class Magnoliopsida; order Malpighiales; family Rhizophoraceae; genus Kandelia; species Kandelia obovata. The sequence continues at coordinate 1,487,518 of CM038488.1, forward strand.
TTATATTAAGTTAATCATTAGACTATGAATTGTATAATAAAAATAATTTTTTTATTATTTTTTTTATACAGAATATATCTATATTTTTAAAATTAAAACTTAAAATTTTTAAAATAAAAATCTAAATTTTTAAACATTTAATGTCATACTTTCAATTTTTTTCGAGTAATCAAAAGATGGTTTTGAAAAATGGGGTTTAGGCTCTATTTTCTTTTATAAGTAATGATCAAATTTGATTGAATATAAAAGCAAGATTAGCGTAAGTACAGAAGCGGGGAGATATACTAAAGTTAACCAATAAGATTAAATTGTTTGAACAGAAAAGCATACGTAAGGCATTTGGGAGGTAGCCAGCCGACTGTCTCCTCCGAAAACACATGCTCTTATTCTTTGAAATCTTTCGTCATCTAGCAGCCAAAAACATGACGATAAGTAGTGTTTATCGATAAGTTGTATCAAAGCATTCATCAAGCGGCATCGAAACACAAAATCCCACGGCCACTCTGGCTAATTGTCGCTGCCATACGGCCTGCTGCGCGTTCAATAAATGGAGTTTAACAGCATTGTGCGAAGGCTCTTGTGTTTATAATTGCACGATTTTTAATGACCATGGAGCGCCTGCTGCTGCTGTATTAGAATTGAAAGCAAGGATTGACAGAGAAGTACAAGGTCAAGATTCAACCTGAATTCCTCTGACACGTTAAACTGTCACGTCTGATGTGACATAAACTTTTTTTTTTAAAGAATCTTTAATAAATATTTGAGATTCTTACAAAACATATTTATTCTTCTTTGCTGTCTTCCATCGAGTTTCGTTACACGTACTTCAAAAATAATTATAAGAGTTCTATTATTATGTAATTATGAAAATTTAATATAAATATTATACATATTAATGTTATTAAATCTTAATTATAATCAATTTATTATTCATAAAAAAATGTGTTCATTGAATCAATATTTTATAATTAATAATTAAGATTCTATTATATAGATTTATGTTAAATTTCTATATCAAATTTTAATATTTACTTACCTTTTTTTTTTGTAGTTATAATAATGTAATGTGCATAATGAATGATTAACCTATGTGTGGCTTTTGACTAGTAATTAGAGTAAACATCCCTTTTGCTACTTACATTGTACACTTCCTTGGTGTATCCATTAAGGTAGTGGTCATGGTTTTATAAATGGCTACTACTTCATTTCTTGTACACACTTACATTACACACACACACACACACACACACACACACACAAATCTTCATTCATAATTTATTTTTTCAAAAAAAAAAAAAAAAAGTGCAATGTATGTACATATCCCAGCAACACATCTAATTCACTCGTGCAACTTTCCCATTTTCATTTTACTTGCATGACGCTTGCACGAGACAATGACAATATAGTTATTACCAAAATATTAATCTAGGTCATCCATTGCGAGTTGCAATCAATTTCAATCTACTTGCAGTTAATGTTATTGTAATTTCGGCAAATAATGCACTGTTGTAGTGGTGGGTATGCATTTATCAAAAGGAATGCATTTTTATTGAAGAAATAACCGGAACATCTTTTTTATATACTACGAACCTGGGTAATAATCTAGGAGACAGGAAGAACTCCAATAGCTTCCACAGCCAAGCTACCTAAGCACTTTTAGCTGCAATCATCAAATAACGGGACTGATACCAATAGTCTCACAACGTTAAGACTTTAAAATCAACCCCGTTTAGTGCATAAGCTGATACTAGCAAAGCACAATATGTATATATATCACTCCAAAATCCCTTTATTGGGTCTTCTACTACTGCTGATATTTAAATCTTGATGGGGTTGAAAATGCTGTTTACGATGTGCTGAAATTGAGCTGCTACTCTCACCCACATCACCTTCTGGCCTATAATCTTCAGCAATCTCCTCCTTGCTCAGTTTCTCCATTCCCACAAACTCCAGTGGCCTCTGGATAGATGCATACTGGGCCTGATCGTGGAAGGCTGAGGCTGGTTGTGGGGTTGGTGGCACCACTGATGGGAGCTTGGAGAGCAGTGCTTCAAGGCTGCTCATGGAAGGTGAAATCTTGAAAGGGACTTGATTGATGTGGTCATAGAACTCTGCTTGGGGTGCAATGGTGCTCTGGTAATTCCATGCTTCCGAGGTGCCGTATCCATCCACCTTGAAAGGGAATGCAGAAGAAGATGGATGTGGCAAGAACACACCTGGAATGCTTTCTATGTAGCTGAATTTCTTTCTCAGTAGAATTACATAGCTCAAGTCTTCAATTACCTAGAAAATTCCATTGCAATGAGGGTGAGAGAATCTAAAAGAGCTAATGGAGAGGGAATTAAAGAGAACCTTGTGAACGGCTCCTAGCTGAACAACTCCTCCTCTTACAGCAATCAGGGCTATGGTCTGCAAGGATATTCAGATCGAACAAAGGAAATAAGAAGATGCATTTACTTCATATAGTCCTGTATGATTTGTGCTGTCTCGGGCAATAGCATATGTATTTACCTTTATACCAGACTGGAACTGAGCTTCCCATGTCCTAGGATGCTGCAAATTGAGGATGAGTAGATCTTATGTTAAACAAGAAAAATTTAGCATAAAATAACATAAATTAAGTAGTACACATGTAAGAAGGGGAAGTACTGAGCGCGCGTGCTTACTGTATCTGCTGAGTTATGCCAAGCTGACAAGAAGTTGATTTCTTGATCATTTGGTTCTTTGTATATCCACTTGTGACTGTGATCTGCAGCTACTTTGCCTATCAATCTGCCAATTTTGGAAACCCAATTCGATGTGTAGTTGCCAATTGAGACAGAACTAATTCATAAAGACGAACTAGTACTTTAATGAAGTATTGTTAGTTTTATATAAGGATTACATACCCTTCTCCATATTTGTAGATTTCGTGGGACATCTTGAAGAAGATCTCTGGTTGCAGACCTTGGTAGGTCTGGAATTCACAGTTGCCATAAACGGATGATCTCAGACTGTCAACGGAGCTTATCTCAGTTGTTGAGGCAGAAAAGTTGCAGAAACCATCCTCCCAAACTAATATCCTGGCATGAAATTAAATGCATAATATGTTGGCATGCATAGTAATCCCTAGAAGCACATTATCATGGAAAATTATACAATACCAATTCCTCCTGTTTGCTCTTGTTCTGTCATAAGCTCCTTGACCATCCCATCTAAACAAAAACATGATATTTATATTAGAACATATACAATGCCAAGGAATCTAGCATGAATTGTAAAATTTTAATTGCTCATCCAACGTGACAGGATAGAGGATATGATGTTTTAGATCCTTTTATTCATAATGAAGCGAAAGTGAGTTTCTTTGTTTTTTTTTTTTTTTCTCCTGATAGGCTACTATAGGTCTTTTCTCTTACTTGGGTGGTGGGTAATTCCTGGGCAGGATCCTCCAGAAGACAGCATAAACCCACCGAGAGTTCTCATGGATGCACAAACTTCTCAGTGTGTGTTGAAGGAGATGAGTAACAGCCAATGGGCTGAGATGTTCTTCCATGATCTGCTACCTAGCTTTCTTTCAACTATAGACTCTTTCTCTCTCTCTCTCTCTCTCTCCTCCCACTCCTTTTTTCAAAGAAGGCAAACCCCAATTATCTTATCCACCTTTATATAACCCTACCAACAAAGAAATCTCACATTTATATGCCCATCTTTCTTTCTTTCGCTCACTCTCTCCCTCCTTTTTTTTCTTTTCTTTTTTTTTTTAACTTTTTCAAAACTGTTAAGTTGACAAGGGAAAGATACCGATTAAATTTACAGTATTAGAATTATTGGTTTCATATTTCTCACTAATTGTAATTACTAATAAAATTTTATAAATTATAATTAATGATGATATAAGATAAATTTACGTGGGTTACACAACAAATTTTTTGCTTAAAAACCTCATGTTTGCTGTCAGGTGATGGTGCGATTAATCGTGCTTTAACTTTTACCAAAATGATTTCCTATGGCCCACTTGTTTTGCCTTCCTGGTTCCCGAGGTTCCTCTTTATCGGTCCCCCATTCAAAACTGCTGCCTAGCACGAGCAGTAGTAGTACTTTTTGTTTTCCACCAGTGTATCAGTTGTGATCCAGGAAATATCAGCAATGACCCAACCTTGATATTCTTAACCATCATGACCAGTCATGACAACGAGTACCTTTCTTTCTATTCTAATGCCAATGTCTGTTTATTTTCCACCTTTTGTTACCTTTCTGACACGCCAAAGTATTACCACTCATTTCAGTCGCAGGTAAAACTTTCTTTGTTACCTTCTCTCTTCATTTATTAGGTCAAATGTAAAGAGACATGTTGCTTCCTTGTTCATTATTTTTCTTTTTGAGGTAGGCCTTTTTTAATTGTCTTTATTATTATTATTATTATTATTTTGTGTTCGGATGGTCAATGCGAGGAATTAGCGCAAGATGATTTGAACTTAATATTTTATTAAAGATTTAAATTATTAAAGAAAATTAAAAATAAATTATATATTAAATTTTAACAAAAACAATCAATCACAAGAATAAAAGGAATGATTTTATTGGTGGATATATACTTATGTATTATTGTGTTAAGGTTTTGAAATGTGTGGCTTGCGCAAGGCCGTGATGTGAGGCTACGTCTGACCTAACAATAGGAATGGAAGTGTATTAACTACATTCACCTAGTGGTACTCTTTTCTTAATTTGTTTGCTTAGTCCCATGTCCAATGAACGGTGTTGTTTTTGTACCATGGATGTCTGCAGTATGAAGTCTCTGACATCACAAAAATCTCTTATATATAGGCATGACAGTCTAAAATCACGCATAGCCAAGATAAGAAAATCATCTGGAAACATGTTTTAAAGGTTGGAGTCGAGAGGACTTCAACGAGGGGATCGAGGGAAGGAACATTAGAATCACATGGTATGTTGCTGATTGATCTATTAAGAACACTCAAGATGGATGCCATTGATTTGTACTATTTTCAGATAAAAAGTGACCTTCAACAAATTGATATTAGTGGGTTTTGAAAATAAATTGTGTTTGCACAAAGATGTCTTATGCATATGATCGGTTGCATACTGTGTGCGTAATACACACTGAACTTTTTTTTTTTTTTTTTTTCGTGAGGAAGGAAAAGTGCTCCACCACAAGTAAATAAATACAACCAAACTCAATTATAATTATTAATTATTACACATTAAATGGCATAACAATTGCAATTAAGTATTTGTAGACTCAAGTTTATCTAGGTTTCATTTACCTGTATATTCGTAACATTTTTGAAACATAATACTGTTTTCATAAAATTTTTGTCGTATAAGATTTCAACCTCTTTCGCTTCATTGAACTTTGCAGCCGGATTCATTCTCGAGAAAATTTTTGGGAATCCATCATTTGCTCTCCCTTAATCTCTTTAACGTTAATTTCTACGACCGTGTGTGGAAGTTACACGGACATGGTAGCTAAAAGGGTGCTTTCAGTGCTTTCATTTCTCGCCAGCCTGACGCCAGGAAAGCTTGACAGGCCACTGCACTCTCTTTTTGACCGTCGGTTAACAGAAAACTGTTCTACCATTGCCTGTAATCAAATTATAACTCACTGCATAAAATTCATAATTTATTGAATAATGTCAAAAATGGTTAGTGTTTCATCTAGACCTTGGCACGAAATGACAACGGCACATGTTTGCAATCCACAAGGTGTTATGGCAACGTCAAAACTATAGAATTTACGTCGACGAAGTATACAGAGATGATAAAAATGGTACAAATCTTTTAGCTGAGATAAATGGTTTATGCTTTTATACTTTATAGCTCAAAAATTATTAAAGTTTTAGTAAATAAAGAAAAGTTATTGGCAACTATCTATTGTTAGTACAGTAGTAAAGATGAACTTACAAATGTATGATTTAGTCACACAGTCTCATGTTTAAATCCTTATAATTGTATTTTATATTTTAAGTAAGAGTTATAACACTAAACTGTGTCAGCAACCTTATGTTTTATATTCAAGGGATTATTCAAATTTATTTGTTGGTAGCGACAGGCAGTGCTACGTGCTGCATTCTTCTTTTGAAGGCAGCCCCATTTGTTTAAATTTCAATGGGTTATGTTATTTTTGCTTTCAAAATTTTTCTCCTGGTTCATTAATGTGCGGCCAATGTAAAATGGTAAGAGTTGGAGACAAAGTCTGACGAGGTGATGTATAAGCAAAAGAAGACTGTTGGGAGTCCAAGAAATGAGATTTGAATTTTATTGATGGTGGTGGGAGTCATTCCATATTACGTTTTGGTTTTTTGTTCTTTTTTTTCTTTTTTCTTTTCTTTTTTTTTCTTTCTTTTCATAAAGGATCCAAGAATTTTAAGGGGAGGGGGGGCAAGGGATGGAATTGAAGAGAATTTTTGGCATGAAACTAAAAGAATGGCAAGAGTGTCTTGGTCAAGATGACAGATGCTGTGATGCCCATCCCTTTCTCCCATTAAGAATGTGGAATCTCTGCTCTCCCCAATTCCCATTGGATAATAAATAATGTTTTGATGCAGCAAACAACTAAGGGAAAATTTAGCACAGAAAAGAATGGCATATAATGTTGGAGGGAACCACTAGGCATAGACAAGTTTAGTGTACACAAGTAAATATTAATATAATATATAATATCTTGTATGTATATATATATATATATATATATATATATATATATATATATATATACTTTTATGTACATCTAAATGTTTTTTATTATTATTATTTTGAAATATCTGCTGGTGTATAATAAAGATATTCTAATCACAAAATATTATGTAACATTTGTAGTCTAATCATGAAGGGTTGGGCTAAAGTGCTTTCATTTGTGTCTTAAAAGAAACAATAATGCAAACTGCGGCTAACTGACTTGTTTTTGATGGAATTATAGGCTGGTGATTAAATTAATAATAAAGCATAACTTTACAAGGTGACTTCCGAAGTCATAAAATTCGGTGCCCCTTGAAGAGATCAAATATCTCTTCTTCACTTTGTTTTCTAACTTTTTTCATTAATTATGCATAAATTTATAACATTGAATCTGCTTTTTCCAACAAGAATGTTTTGTAATTTTTGGATGCTTCCAATATGCAAATTGTAATCATAAGGATAGATAAATTTAAGATGTATTACTATAATTATTAAATTTATATTTATAATTTTTATCATTAATTACGATCAAATTTTAAAACATTAAATTAATAATTATAATAGTATAACATATAAATTTTTATTTTGAACACATTTCATTCACTACATTCATATAATTTTTTTTTTGTAAATTTAATTAATTTAGATTTAAAATACAAAGGGAAATTCCTAAAAGAGTACAGTATATTGAATATATTTGGACAGGAAATACAAATAAGGAAGCTAATTGGTAATGTCAAAGGGCAATGCTAGGAACAGTGATCTTGCACTCGATTTCCAACCTTCGCAGCAAAACTGTGTCATGTTCCCACAGCATAATACTTCATGTGGCCAACTGGCGAGCCTAAGAGAGACACGCTTCATCCCTATCAAGCTCATTTTCCCTCACCCATCCACTGATAAATTCCAAATTATATTAAAAAATAATAAAATAAAAATAAAAAATAAAACCAAATCTACTTGTCAAATAGCAGCACTTAATCAGTTGCCCTAGAATTATTATTATTATTATTATTATTATTATTATTATTATTATTATTATTATTTCTTTTTTATACTCTCTAATCTTTATCCGATTTCTTTATTAATATATAATGGAATGCATGAAACATTTAGGACATCTAAGATGTACAACAGAGAGTGATCACATGATCCCTTTCTTCTTCTCCATCATAAAAGGGATAATGTCTGACCATAAGGGGTACATCTTGAACTTTTATGTGCTACTTAGATTATCTACATTTTTCACTTTTATTACTAATAGTGGTGGGTAGGGCATCAAAATATCACAAATAAAGTGGTCAGCCAGAATTATGTAGAAGCTGGAAACCATGACCTTGTATGAATGTGTCATGAGCTAGCCCTCACCAGCAAGTGATTAACAAACTAAAAAAGGGTAAAAATAAACAATAAAAAATGATAGCCTTATTGAACATAAAAAGTAAAAACTGCCGCAGCTTTTTAGCACAAAAATGTTTGGACGAGACCGGATAGGAGGATTATTATGATTATTTTTTTTAAAATTCTGTATTTAAATATGACAGTTTAAATCTTATCTCTTCTATTGTATTTACTTATTCTGTGTTTCTGTAATCAGACCCTTTTTAGGATCCACCAATGTAAGGGACATATAGATAAATAAGGACTGTAGAGATGTGTGAGTGTGTGAGAGAGAGAGAGAGAGAGAGAGAGAGAGAGTAGAATCCTAAATGGTTGGTGCTTTATGCTGCGGGATAATTGAAGACGACAAAATATAGGAAAAAGGGCAAGAAAAGGAAGAGAGGAAAAAAAAAAAAGAAGTTCAGTTATGCCTGTAATTCCATTTCTATTTCGACCCCATTTGCATTTTGACGGTCCAATGCGATCAATCAGCTGGTATTCTTGCTTTGTTTAGGAAGGTAGTCAGACTACCGTGACAAGTTGATGGAAAATTTTCCCAGTCATCAAAGTTATTCCGTTTGGAAATCCTTCTTTTATTTATTTTTTATTTTTTATTTTTTAGGAGTGAGATCTTTAATTCCACTTGGGTTGTGAGAGTTTTGATCTTCATCTGTATTTTTGGCTTCGTTAGTGGAATTTAATTGTTCTGCTTTGCATATGAATATAGTCAACAAAAATGTGAAACACAAATACTAATTATTTTTCTCATATCTATTTCTTCTCTTCTCATATTTATGTATGTGTTTACTAAATAAGATATGCTATTTAGGACATTAGTCGCTTTCAATTTATGTTCGCATGAGAGAACAGTGTGGTCGTGAACATGAGTTTTTGAATTGGAGATTTAACTCTCATCCAATTTTCTCCTTGATTCTCTCTTAATTTTCATTTTCATAGACAAAAGGGTGCCCCAAGATTAGCTTAAGAGGGTGTGAGAGAATTATTTTTTTTTTTTTCATTTATTTGTTTCTAAAAATTGTGACTGAGAGCTTGAGAGGGAAGCCATAAGCTTGATCAAAGATTTTCCACTATATCATTGCAATTTTTAACTCTCCCACGTAGAGGTAAACTCCAAAGCATCACGTTATTATAATGTATAAAAATCTAGGTCTAGAACACCTATTCAATATCATATTTAACTGGCCTTTTTCACTAGCCTTTTTTGATTGCTCGCATTTCCCTTTCCCTTCCCCACACTTTTTCACATGACCAATTATTGCAAGTTGCAATAAAAGGCCTCAGGATAACGTTGCTCAAAACTGGGAACGAGGCTTTCAAATCTCAACCCTACCATGAACAAGGGTAGGATGTTTTTCGATCTAACCATCCAAATTAAACGGCTGACTAGACGAACCAATTGTTTCCATTTGGTCAATTGTTCCTTCTCAACCCAAGGGTCCTGTACCTCTCACTAATGCTTGGTCAAATGGAAAGTGATTGATCAGCTTTGAAGATCATCCACCCAAAACAGTCCATCTATTGAACGATCCAGAAGAGGGACCACATCAATTTCCACTATTGTGGATACAGATGTATGTAACAAAGTTCGCTCTTAATGGCCTTGAAAACATCTAGCCATGTGCATGTCCCTCCCTCCTCGTGATCTATCTCCTTCACAGTAACGTCATCCATCTACGTCACTAGTAAAGTTGCATGCTTGAGTACTACTTGAGCAACCAAGGCCACTTGTTCCAATGCGTTGCTTTCTTAGTTAATATCAATCTAAGCGTACTTTGTCTACTTAAATATATATGCACACGAGATCCTAGATACCACGAATTCGGGTTTGGGACTAAAGTTTGTCCTGAGGTTTAGTGTTTAGGCCCCTAAGGGAAGTTGTTAAAGTTTAATATGCAATTTATTTTCTTAAATTTTACTTAATAACTTGTAAATTTTAAAATTTAAGAATATTTTATGATTTAATCACATTTTATATACAGAAAAAAATAATTTAATATACAATTTATTCTTATATTTTGCATAAATAATAAATTGATGAAACCAAGCAAAATGAATTATTGTCATCTGTATATACATGGGTCTAATTTGGAAATTATGTGAGCACAAATTAAGTTCATTGGAAATTTTCAGTTGTTTATTTGAGGTCAAATGAGAAAGGTCTGATTGTACCAGTTTGGCTGGGGAAGGGTAGGAGAGAGCTTTTGATGACATTAGCTGCTTTAGTCTACAGAGTATTGAAAGTGACTCTCTCAATCATGGAGTGATGGAAAACGCATCTCAATCTCTATGGTTGAGGACAACGCAACTGAGATATGTGGGGTACCCAAGACAGATACATTTTATCAGCCATCAGGAAAGTGCACCTCCCCCCATCTCTTTTCTCTCTCTCTCTCTCTCTCTCTAACGAGCACGGAGAAAAATTATTAGATATACCAAGTTTATATTCCACACGATATAAAAACAATTATTAAAACAAAAGATATGACATTAAATGTAAAAATGATAAGAGAAAATATAACAATAATAATAAAAAAAAAAAAAGATGAAGGAAACCTGATCTAAGTGATCTAAGTCATCTATTACAAATATAAAAATTAGACAACTACAATAATCAAATACAATTAACAATTTAAATTATATTTCATCCATTCCGTAAATAAATCTTACCTTCTCCTAATCATACTAGTTAAAAATGATACAATAGGGACACTGCTCACTATTTGACTGGCAACTCAATCAAACCACCTTGCATCTAATATTAATATTCTTCATCCGTATTAGAGTTTTATTATAAAAAAAAAAAAATACTGATGAATAGATATAACGAAGGGCTCTCTCCTGGAATGTCAGTCAAAAGGATTGATGATCTGATTTTGGTGGAGTCATGCAAAAGAGCAGACAATTAAGTGTTGAATGTTCACTTTTTTTTTTTTCTTGGACGATTAAGTCTGTTAAGATGATTAAAGTTCTCCAGTATACAAGTGCAGAGAGAAGGCAATCATTAACTTTAATAGATAAATTGGTTTAATCTATATATGTGTGTCTGAGTTTATTTACATGGGTGAAGTCCACTACAAATATGAATTAATGGCGAGGTTCGCCTTCCCAAGCTAGAAGGGAAACTTGACAAGCTCCACGCTATTTTCAGACTCAATGTAAAGTGACTCGTGGTCGATTGTAAGCCTCCTTACTAACAAACAAGGAAAAATAGTTAGATACAGCGAGTTTGTATTCATCGTGACATTAAAAAAAAAGAAAGTTAAAACGGATACATTAATTGTTGATTTGGTCTATTGCGTCTATTTTGTACAACACCATTAGCATTAATTAATCAAACTAAAATTTCTAATGTTCAAACAAAAAAAAAATTTTTTTTTTTAAAAAAAACTCTCCATTTTAGAGTCTTCAAAAGGGCTAACAAAGCTCAACGTGGATAGAGCTATTTTCGCGGATCATGCCTTTTCTGGTATTGGGGATTGTAAATCTATGCTTCCATATTTTCGTCACGTTTAGTTGTTGCATTTAAGAGGTAGGCGAACAGAACTTCCCACAAATTTGCTAAATAGGCTATTAATATTAATGATCTTGATGTATGGACTGATTTGTGTTGCTCATGATGAGGTCTCTATCGAACGTAAACACTCTTTTTTCAAATTAATGAATTTAATTTCCCTATATATATATATATATATGTATGTATATATGTGGGCTAACAAAACAATGACAAGTTCACACATCTTCTCCCTAACTACCAATTATACTAGATCTAAAAATTCCTGATAATTTTTATTGTTTACTCCTAGAATGCCCCTACAATGTCATTTCAGTGTCAAACAATAGCACTAGGACCTTGCCATTTATTTTTATCCCCATCTCTTTTACACAAAAGGGATTGCACATGGGGGCATGGCCATTTTGTAGGTGAGATGCCTCTTTGTTCTCACCTCTCAATAAGATTATTGTTCTATCTTCGCCCCAGAACGAAATAATATAACAGCTACCTATATGTGCATATATAAAGATCATCCAAATTTACATATGCCCTTGAAGATCAATACCATTGCTGCAATCACTATTTCATGACATTATTACAAATGTAACTCTGTACTACGGGCAGTTAATATAAAATCATAGTCAATACTAAGATCTACTTTATTGATTCATATCTTTGTAACAGACGATAAGAGTACTATTCTTTTTTCCTGAATGATAAAGATCAGGCGATTGCCATACAATTCTGGGTCCCTTCATCAGGGCTGAACATTGTCGACAACCTTTTGGTGAAAAAAAAAAAAAAACAATGTTTACAAATGGCTTTGCTTGGGATTGTGGTACGTAGGTGCAGGCAGATGCTTATCTTATTAGGCTGCGGCTAATAAATTTGGGGGCCACCTTTTAAGTGGAGCATGGGCCAGAGCTCGTGCAACCTACCCCAGCCCCCAATACTTCTTCAATTCTTTATTGTTCAAAAAATTGTGGGCTGTTTCCAGTAGTGGTTGCATTTCATTGGTTGATAGCAGTCGTATTACCAATCAGTCTTTGAGTAAGTAGTACTGAAAAATTAAAATTTTTAAATATGTAAAAAACGAGTTTAATTCCTAGTATTATAACATCAAAATAAGATTTGAATCTTGAGACTAAGAACCGTATAAGCATGTTGAAATGTCATAGTTTAAAATAGGTTATAGACGGATGCATGATCAATATTCTCATAAGTATAGGATAACTAGCCTCCCACGAAACCAAGCTAGCCTTATAATTTAATTTTAGGGAGTCTCTAATATATATTAGACTATATTTTCTAGCCAAACTAAGGACCTCAAATGAAATTTCTAAATGCGAATGAATGGAAAACTCGTTTGTATTCTAAAATCTAGTCTTGTAAGTAAGCCTTAGGGGAAAAAAAAAAAAAAAAACTGTTTTGGGGCTCCTTTGAGCAAAAAAAAAAAAATTAGGAAAAATTAAAATCCTTACTATAAGTTTTTTGATACATAATTTTTTTATTTATTTATGGGTAAATCCTTATTAAAGCCCTTAAGAGAAATTGTGGGGCTAACCTAAAGGAATAAAATTATGTCTTTGTTTTCAAATATATATTAGATTTTGAATTTTAAATTTTAATTTTTTTATTTTAAATTAATTAAATTCCAGAGTTCGAATTATCGATTTTATGTGTCTAACTTGTTAACTTTTTTAAGTTAACATGAGTTGGTTAAAGTTGGATTTTAACAAGATTATTAGATTAAGGTCACTTTTTAACATCTCTGATTATGACATAGGTCAATAATAAAATGCACGGAGTACAGAATAATCTCATAATAAAAGCTTTACTATTCTAATATTGTTCTTCATCATTAATCAATTATGTTACGGCCCATCAAACTTAATCCAACACATAATTAAAGGGGAGTTTCTGGATCGATCTGCATGCATGCGATGAATTATTGAGTATGACCAAGAAGGCGACAATGATAGAAAGAATAGAGAAGGAACCGTGTGGGGGTTAGAGAGAGGGACCCTTGTCCTAGCACAAGCAAGTACTCAAAGCTCAAAACTTTTGTTTCTTCGTGAATCGGTGAAAGGAAAGAGAGAAATGTACTTGGTACTAGTTGCCATTTGGTTTTGCAACGAGTAGTCTTTGTCGTGTTTCTCGATCCTTAGCTTAACGCCAAGCAAACTTGAAAGGGAAATTCAAACCCTCCGAACCAAACCGAATTCTGTTCTGTTTGTGCTTGACGGGACAGCATCATCTTCAATCTTCATTCATCAACCCCTCTCTGCATGTGAGTTCCAATAAAACATATGCCATGTGCCGCATGGATTCCGGTTCATTTTGACCAATTTAAGTATTCATCTTGTAAGGACGTTCTAATAATTCAAAATTTAAATTGCTAATTTATTTTTAATTTTTGTCTTTAAATAACGTAATTGCATAAAAAAAATATATTTTTAGATAAGCTTTTTATCTATTCTTATTATAATAATAATTAGATTGAAATAAAATTAACATTGAATAATTTAATTGTGACAAATTAAAATTAAATAATAAAAATAAAATCAAGTGATAATTGAGTTCAACAGGAAATTATATAATTTGGCCTACTAAATACAATGAGATAAAATTATATGATAAAAGACAATGACAAATGTCATACAATTTTTAAGATGAGTTAATAGTGTGAGAGTTTGAATTGAGGGATTCCAAGTTGTATGACATCCAATTTACCCTCTTTTTTTTTTTTTTTTTTTTTGAACGAACAAAAATGTCAAAAAACACGTAATAGTATAATAAATAGAAATATATTAAATAAGTTTATAAGTATACTAAGTAATTGATTTTTTTTTTTTTGTGGTTTTTTCCATGTGTACTAGGCGCCAACACGATTGCCAAATCAAGTGGTTGTTCAGCCCCTCCTCCTATATATATATATTATATAGTCGAGTAGAGTAGCCTTAAATGGAGTAGGTGTTGAATTTATGAAGCATCATTGGTACTATACAGCGTGATCGCGTTAGAAGAAATTTTGGGATCTTGAGTTTCTAGGAGCAATTTCCTCGAGAGAGAGAGAGAGAGAGAGAATTTCAAGGATCAAAAGGTTAAATTGAATTAAATATGTAATGAAGGCTTGCAGTTTCAAATTGGGTTCGAATTCACTAAGATCAATTGAAATTTTTATGAGATAGAAAAAGGGGAGTACCGTTATTTAATTTGTTTCAGATAGATCTCCTCAGTAACCAAAGATACATATTTTTCATTTTGTTTTAATTGGTCAAAAAAATATATATTATTTTATTTTATTTTATTTTTGGGTTATATAGAGACCTCTGGACCACCCTAATCTGCCTGGTATTAACTTGATGCAAATAGGGTGGTCCGTACTCTAAGTCTATGTAAGGGACATACATCGAAGGCTCATTGTCAGTATTCAATTCGAAAACAGGTCAAGTCACCAAGGAGCTTCTTAGCTTATACAGCAGAACGGTTGTCGCTTTAAAGAAAGCAGGAAATTAATGAATTGCATGAGACTTTTTTTTTTTATATATATATTAATTTTTAAATAATCGAGAAGTTCTTTGGTTTGTGAATCATATATAATAGAAACAATATTTTTGATTTCATAAACTTTAAACTCGGTTTTAGAATTAGACTTCAAGACCCTTAAAATTAAAATATAAGCTCGTAAAATAATTATTCTAAAGTACATGTTTCCTCCATAACAGGACTCATATTTGCCATAATTGAACTCGTCTCAAGAACCCCAAGCGACAAAAAAAAAAAAAAAAAAAAAAAAAAGTGCTAAATTGATTTCTCTAAACAATAGTAGCGCATTTGATTAGTTCCAAGAATTTGCTAAAACTATTAGGAAAATCTATGAGGTCAAAGGTGGTGATGTTGTAACGAAGACTGCATTTTCATGAGTAACATCCTAAATGCATTTAGGAGAATCCATTATTAAGATCACCCAAAAAGAGAAGGCCTTAGTTGATGTCAAAGAAATCAATTAGTTTACAGTAAAAATTTAAATTATTAAGCGAATTTTAAGATAGTTTGAACAATTGAAGGATCTTGATTAACGCTAAATTAGTTTATGAATATTTTACGGCAAGATTAAAACGAGAGAAAATAAATAAATAAATAAAGATTGCACTGCAATTAGGGTAGAGTGATGGAGTAATACATAAATGTTATAACTCTAATTGGAGCAATGTTCTCCTGTTAAAAACTGTCTAATCCTCTAACAAGGACTTGAGACAACAACTTACAAACTGTAGAATTCTCAATTCTGTACTTATACCATCAAGCATCATTATGTCTGCCACCTTTTTACTTTTTATTACGATGGGAGATTGAAAGGCAAGAAAAGAAAAATAAAATTATTATGGCTTGAAAGTAAAATTAAGAAATTTTAATTAAAAAAAAAAAGTCCCAATTAATTGTACTAGAGTTACGAAACTGCCTCTAATACATCACAATCAAAGATTCCTTTTAGGGTAAAAAAGTAGGCAAGTGAAAAGGAGGAAGGGATAAAAAGAGGGAGAGAGAGATCATAACCTGACTTGAGTTTTTCAGTGCAAGAAAAGCACGACTTTGAATGATCATTATAGTCTGTCCTCCAATTCTTGCACAAGTTGTCCTTTGTTGGAGATTAAGACAATTCACTGCAACAAACTCACCCACACAAAACACACAGGTGGTCTTGCAGTTGAGTGGCTTTACGTTGTTAATTAGAATCCTAGGGGCAAGGTAAACAAAAGTTGTGTTTGAACAAAATTTGTATGCTTTCCTCATACGGACCATAAGTAATGGGCTCCAAGGCCCATTACCAACATTCATGCCTCGGCTAGGTCCTGCTCGCGCTATCAGGTAGCACGCGCGTAACTTGACATTGTGGGCTTGGCTGGACTAACACCTCTACCAGGCCTCACAAACTTCTTGACATGGCCTCAACACCAAGCAGAGTAGCAAATCACAAGGGCCCAATAAAATCTTATTCCCAGGTAAACATTGCACTCCTGTTTTTGGCAAGTGTTAGTGTACATTTTGTTGTCCTAAACGAACATATCTAGGAGACACATCCCAAAACTGAGCGAAAAGTGTAACGCAGTGTGGGAGGTGACCACAATTGAGCAAGCATCCTTGCCAAAGACAGGAAGACCAATTGGTCTTGCCTACAAGATCTGCTGCATGCATGTTCCTCTTGGGTCGGTCTTGCCCAACCGAAGACAACTCATTTTCATGGGAATATGTGGTTTGTTTTCAACCGAAGTCTATTCGGTAATTCACCACTTCTTCTCTGCCAAGTTTGTGCTTTCTTCTTCTTTCAAACTGGACCAAACATTAGGTTACTTAACCAGATTAAATAGACTAATATCAGAGTTGTACATTATCTAACTCTCGCATTTATAAGTAAGATGAGACCTTAGAGTATATAAATGGTAAACGTTAGTACTTACGCACTCTAACGAGTATTTTTTAGGGAGAAAATAATAACCTCGTAACAGATCAGAGTCTGTCTCTTTCCTGATACCTTCGATTTGGCGTGGAATGCAGGCCCTAACATGAAGTCCCACAGATAACAAAAACTCTCGTTCTCCGATCATACATATATTAAACATGTAATTGAACATATTTCAATTGGAGAATGTAAGCTTTTGTTTTTTTTCAGTTGTTCTTTTTCTATAACAATTCTCTTTTTCCGATCAGTCATTTCCCATTTTACAATCTTCCTTCCGTGAAACTTATGCAGGTTTCCAACCCTAAAACATTTGATGCTTGATATTTAATGCTGAACATCTCCGAATCGAAGGAAATTAAGATGAATTCTCTGAATCAGAACTCAAAAACAATCTTCAACATCCATTCTTGAAATAACTAATTACCAATTCTCAAAATGATTATTAGCTCATAAGTCTGAATTATACATGGTGATTAAAGAATGGAAAGGCTGGACTTCAGTTCCCACGCCACTAGCTATGCCAAGCCCGCCGGCACCATTGTATCGATTGCAGGGGCATTGACTATTACCTTATACAAAGGCCTGCCAATCACAAGCCTCCCCCATCTCTGTAAACTTCAACAAACCAGTTTCTTCTATCATTGCCATCAAACTGGGTCGTTGGAAGCATTTAAAGTGCAGCTGGTGCATTCCGCCTGGCAATATTACATGTTGTCCAGGTAAAATTAGTCCACGTGACATCAGTTTCATACTCTGATCAATTGATTTAGACTAAAAAATGAAGCAGAATTAATCTTCGATGGAACATCCAGACTTGGGTCATTAGGCACTGTCCGTTTATCGCAGTGCTCTCTGCTGTAGTTTCTGTAATTAATTGCAGAGAGGGACCCCAGTTCTTGGAGATTGAAGCCTGGCATGGAGTTGATGACGATTGGATTCTCAGTAAGCTTTACTTTTGGCAAATTTTTGTAATGACTTATTTGCTGCTTAATCTGTAGCCATTTTTTGCAGTAACAATTAGAAGTGTAGTTCATGCCACAAGAAAGGGCCTGTCCATGCGTCCATGTTTAAGCCACTTGGAATGGTCTTTGCAAGTTTCTCTGGGGTTCGTTTTCTTGGAGACGCTCTTTATGCTGGAAGGTAACTATCCTCTGGATAACGACATAAATGGTTTAAAAATTTTCCTCCACATAATCAATCTTATGCAAAAACGATAATACTATATAATATATTATTGTAGTTTATTTTTTTGTCATTCTACAGTGCGATTGGAGCAATTACAACTGGTGTTGGGTTTTATGCTGTAAGTGGGCAAAAGCACAGGAAAAGAAGATGGTTGATGATAAAGAAAATTCTAGCTTTGAGTCCTCTGTTAAAACCCCCTTCTGTTAAAGATGGTTGATTGAACAACTTTATTTTCTTAACTATACCATGGACCGAGCTATTAATCTCAAAGTTTATAGGAACACTATCATATTTAGCTAGCAATCTCTCAACCATGGTTCCTAGTAAAACTTGATTGTTGATGTATAATTTTATTCCTTTAAACCTTCTCAAAAACCCCATCTAGGAGGCTGTATCCATTACAAAAAATCATGGGTCAAACCGTTAAACTTAGAGAGTGCAAAGAAAATGATGGCATGTTTAGCCTACGACATAAATGCAGTGGCAGCTCCTTGGGCACTCTTGAAATTAATATATAATAAATTTTTAAATATCACCCCAAAAAATTAAGTTTTTGGAGTGATTATTTTATTGATACAATATCAAAGTTTTTATAAAAAAGAAGATATGCTTTCTTTCTAATGAATTTATGCATGAAAGAATATATTAGAGTTTAGTTTCATTCTTCGGTTTAAGCTTTGGATTGATTAGTTTAAACTTTACTTGACAGACGCAACATTTTCCCATTGCCAAAAACATAATTCCATCGCCAATTAAATAAGCCAGCAGATACAGAAACCACATGACCACGGTCATTTGATTTAGTAAGTTGTTCCATTTTGGTAATAGTATATTATAAATAATAAGGGTAAAAGAAGCTTAAGTTTAACATCTAACCTTTTTATATATATATATATATATATTATTTATGAGAGATTCATTCAACTGTGAATTATATAATAAAAATAATTTCTCTTATTTTTATAAATCTCACACATTTTAAAATTAGAATATGAGATCTGAGATGTTAGATTCAAAGTCAAATCGCAGGCTTAATTTTTCTGGCTTTTTCTCACCAATTAAAATAGTAGAACTGTCATTAGCTTCATGAAGTAATAATGCACATTTGCTGCTTCATTTTTAATTGCTTAATTTGTATTAAACCATTGATAAATTCCATTATACGAATAAAATTCTTAAGGTTTCCCTCAAACCTTCGTCAAACCACTTAACCGCTTGTAAATATTTGGTTGTCTGAATTGTTTTTTGCAAGGTATATAATTCAAGATTTGGATCTTCAATTAGCACTTAAACCTTAATGAGGATCAAATTATCATCAAAAAATATAATAAAATAAAATCTTGAAATCTATTATTTGCTTTGTCCATTTATGATGATGATGATGATGATGATGATGCAATACAACGAAAATATGGTGGGGGAAATATGATGATAGATACTAACAAATCATCAATGAAATAAACAAATATAAAATGAAAGCTCCCTTTCAACGGTCATCTAATTCCTCTTCATGATAATAATTGAAATACAAATAATATTGGAGGGAGGGAGGGAGGGAACATTACAGCTTGTATTTCTTTGTCAAGTAGAACAAAGCCCCCCCCCCTTCTCCCAAGGTAAGCAAGCAGCACCAACTTTTTCTTCCTTTGCTTTTCCTTTTTCTTTAAGTACATCTCTATATCTATCTTTATGAGTTCCAGGTTGTTGGAAGATGTTGCAGTTGAGTACTATACTAATCTACCTTCTTAACTTGCTCAAAAAGTACGCATGAGAAGATTCTCAACTACTTGCTCTCAATTTGCCAATGCAATATGCATCTTTCTTCAATGTATTTCTCTAAGTAGAAATGTGAAGTCCGGCAATCTTTTTCAAGTGACCACACTAACATCTCGAGATAATCACTTATCAAATTTTCATGAAAAGAAGTGTCACCTTCCAATTGCTTCACATAATACACCCCATTTGAGTCTTTAAATAAGAGGGTAGATACATTCAAGGGAGAGACATCATGCCGTTCGGATTGGTCTCGGCGTGGAACAAACGCCGGAGAAGCAAGTCACAAGATCAGGCAGATCCCTGTACGTTGTCTTCTGGTTCCTTCTGGTTCAGTTTGACCTTAGTTTGAGCAATTCCATTTATCTTCATCGTTTGCTACTCACCTACCTATTGTTCAGGGGTTTACAAACCTGTTGAGTTTTGGCGACTTGAAGATCAAAGACCCCAAGCGAAAAAACAATACCATGGATCATCGGTGTTCACTCTCAAGGAAATGGAAGAGGCAACTTGCTGTTTTAGCGATGAGAACTTGGTTGGAAAAGGGGGGTTCGGCCGAGTTTATAGGGGAAAACTGCGATCAGGAGAGGTATGTTCGAATGTAAATTTTTCTCAAAATTAACCAAATAAGCATAATCTCAATGCAATTTTAGACAAAAGAATAAGGCAGTTCCCTCATTCTGGGAAAAAAAATAAAAATAAAACCACGGGCAATTTGCTTCTTTCTGCAATTTGAAGGTTGTAGCCATCAAGAAAATGGAGTTACCATCATTTAAAGAAGCTGAAGGAGAAAGAGAGTTTCGTGTTGAAGTTGATATCTTGAGCAGGCTCGACCACCCAAATCTGGTATCTTTGATAGGATATTGTGCCGATGGGAAGCATAGGTTTCTAGTCTATGAATATATGCCAAATGGGAATCTGCAAGATCGCTTAAATGGTTGGTGATCACTCAACTCTTATGTTCATGACACACTCATTATATTGGCAAATTCAGTGATCTTCAACCGTATTCTAGGAATTGGGGATGCAAAAATGGATTGGCCCTTAAGGCTCAAAGTGGCAATTGGAGCGGCAAGAGGACTTGCTTATCTCCATTCAAGTTCTGCAGTTGGAATACCCATTGTCCACAGAGATTTTAAATCCACCAACGTGCTACTAAGTGCCAATTTTGAAGCGAAGGTAATAACTTCAATGTCTCAATTCGGATAGCTAGAAACATTTCGACATAATCAGTACAAGTAACAATTCATCAATCTATCTATCCAAAATACAAATGTCTTCTCTCTAACATAATAAAAATCATCCAGCTGACCTTCTATTCCTATGATTCATCAGATATCTGATTTTGGGCTTGCAAAGTTGATGCCAGCGGGACAGGAGACATATGTGACTGCTAGAGTTCTTGGCACATTTGGCTATTTCGACCCTGAATATACATCGGTATGCATATGATTTATGTTCTTTCTCTGTTCCTCGATGAACTGCTTGTATTCAAATGTACTTTGTTAAGTGCCACTCTGAAAATTCATGAATTGTGTCTGAAAGCACATACCAGATCTAGGAAATAACACACTAACCAGCATGCAATTGCACCAGCATGCTATAGTTTCAAAAGAAGTATGCCAACCAGCAAGCAACTTCACTGGCATCCTGTAGTTTTTGATTCAGTTGAATTAGGGGAGGGGGATTTAATTATGGTTAAGGTCTGACGCTTGAATCCCAGATTTCCCCCTGATGAGAACAGCTTAAATTATCACCAGCATGTTGTAGTTTCTAGAGAATCATGAACACCATGTTCCCGCATCATCAGATCACCTGTACGTGGTGTTTGTAGCTATCCTTGCAGTGTGGATGAGAGGTAACGCCCTAGAATCTTCTCTTTCTGTGCGGCCATCAGGTAATGATGGTATGAACGGCACCTAACAACTTCAAAACTTATTCTTCTAATATCATTAAAAACAGCATCTTCAGTGTCAGGCTTACAGATACATGTTTTCCCAGTCCTCAAAGAAAACAACCAATGCACTAATTAATTCAAGCAGCTTCTCTGTTCACCAACCCTAGAGGCCATGTTCGCAATTACTTTTGTCAATTTAAGAATGGTTGATATCTAGCAAACAGAAGAAAAGCAGACAGGAGATTTGAGTATACACTTCTGATGGGATGATGGAGTTCCCAAGTTGAACCCAACAACTGACATTCTCATGAACACTCACCCCTGTTGTGCATTGCCCATCCAATATAAATATTTCAGAAGGGGGGGAAGGGAAGAAAAGAATAAAAAGGCTTGTATACATTTGCTCCTTGAGTAGGTTTCAATTATAAAAATTGTACTTATGCAGGTGCTATCATCCAAATTTTAATCTTGGATGAACCTTTCTCAACCTAATAACAAAATACAGAATTTAGAGCGGGAAAACTGTTCCACGGAAAGGATTCATCATTCATAAGTTGAATTAAAAAAGGAATTTTAACCTTAAAATGAGAATTACTCTCACCATCATTGTAGGGGTCTATGCATACACAGATACTACTTTTACCACTCAATTTGAACAGCAAGTGAGATCTAAGTGGTAGTTTTTTCTTTTTGACAGACAGGGAAACTCACTTTACAAAGTGATGTCTATGCATTTGGAGTGGTTCTTCTAGAGCTTCTGACTGGACGTAGAGCCGTGGACCTAAATCAGGGACTGGCTGATCAAAACCTTGTGCTTCAGGCACAGAAATCTTCTTTTCCTTACAGATTTTCCTTCTCAATTTTTCAAAAACATCAACAGATCAACTCTTGAATTGATTGAGATAAAAACAAATGAATGACATTTTGTCTTCTTCAGGTTAGGCATATATTGAATGATCGGAAGAAATTACGAAAGGTTATCGATCCAGAAATCAATCGGACTTCATACTCAATGGAATCTGTGGCCATGTTTGCAAACCTGGCCTCCCGATGTGTTCGCACTGAAAGCATTGAGAGACCCTCCATGGCTGAATGTGTAAAAGAACTCCAATTGATTATATATAAAAATTCAAAGCCTCTGGGGGTAGGAGCACATAGCTTCAAACTGATTAGTTGACAGATGATTTATCTACAAGTGGAATTGTTGTCAACAATAAAGATCCTTTACTTTGTCTTGTTATTGGAAATATGGTAATTCATTACTGTACCCAAACAACACAGACAAATAAAGGAGAAAGGCCCAGGTAATTTATTAGTTACAACCAGAAGAAATTCAAGAAAGGTCAAGAAGATTACTTTATGGTAAAGAAATTGAACCTCTGTAACAGGGGACTTAACAGTGGAGGATCTACACTCAAAGAACAATTTTACTCACATCTGGTTTTGTCTAGCATGACTACTTTCTGTCCTATTTTTTCAATAGGTTTCTATATATTTTGTTTAATGCAACAAGTCATTTAGCTTCAAATAAATTATTAAAGCTATTTAATTATCATTCTTTTATTTTTGAAATTTTTTCATTATCAATGTCATCCTTCTAGTTTGCTTTCCACAGCCTAATAGACTTCATATAACTAAATTCGCCCACCCCCAACCCCATCCTACATTTCTTTCAAGTTTAGGGGTACATGTATGTTTGAGTACATCATTTCACTTACACATGGATTTTGGTAAGCATTTGAGTACAAAGGATGCATGGCAAAAGGATATTTACAATGAAGATTACCGGTGACCATGTTTTCATCATAAACATGAAAAATTACAAGCCAGGAGACACTGAAGCACAACAATGATTTCCTAGCCAAAATCAGTCCACTTGAATGATCAACACAACTTTGTTAGACTATATCTTGAAAGACCTAGATCCAATTACAGATAGGGAATAAGAAAATTTTAATTACCAGGAATTACATTTAGACGTTACCACACATCAAGTGGAAAAATCTTAGCAACTGACAAAATTAGTCATGAAATGAACAATTCGTGTGTGTGTGTGTGTGTGTGTGTGTGTGTGTGTGTAGGCAGAGAGAGATGATGATCATATTCAAATTCTTATTGAGTGACATGCAGAGAAGACTATATTTACCTGAAAAACGTCACAACTTCTACATTTCCAATTTTGGTAGAGGTTCCACATCAGAATTTGAAATAACAGTTCCTGAAGTGTGGTTTACAGCAGAAAGCTTCTTGTACATCAAATGTTTGCGTCTCTGCAACATCAACAGAATCAAAATACTATCTGTCTTGACAATGTTGTAACCTGCTTTTATGTACATGTTGAATGGGGCAGAGTCAATCATTCTGCAGTGCAAGTACACCTCCCCCTTGCAACTCATCATAGAAATTAGCTCCTCACTTGCCTTCAGAAGATTGCATCCAATACCCCTCCTGCATGTTACATAGGCACAAATTCAGATATCTAATCTTGAACAATAAATGGAAGAGAAATGCTACATGTTTTCAAAATGAGAATAAAACCTGTCTGTCATCATCAAAATGTCGAAGTTAAAAAGCTGAATCAAAATTATGGCAGACTACAGAATTGACATCAAGTAGAAATTGTGTGGCCAGAACATAATACCTGCATAAAATGCATAACCCAGATATGTGGAATCCTAAGTTCTTAAATTGTATGATACAAATCCACTTCTTAAATTCCCCCATAAATCATGTTATCCTCCTTTTTTCAGCACTATAGTCCACTAAAGTGGGGTTATTTGTCTAGACAATTGACCTTGATTCTTGTTGATGTTGACTTATCGGGTTCTAATACTTATTTTAGCACATCTGTATAAGCATCTCAAGAATAGAGCATGAAAAATTCAACCAGTCACTCATTACACGAAATAAATACAAATATCACCTCTAAATCCAAATGCCTCCCTGTAAACTGTCCATCTTAATAGTCATCAACCTAAAACTTCCATGCTTCAAAAGAACGATTAACAACATTGGAATGAAACTTGGAACTTTCCACCAGCAACTGTTCGGTCTTACCTTATAACCAACCATTTATAACTCTTACTCCTAATGTTCAATTTCAGAATAGGAAACCAACAATGACATAAGTCGTTCCAATACACAAAGAGGTTTCAGCAACTCGAACCCCAGGAGCTCCAGGCTAGAATTGAGTAACCTTTACCATTCTAACAAGACTCGCCCTTCAAAACTAACAATGACATTTAATGACTAAACATACCTACGAAGCGACTCCTTAACAGTCATGTTGCAAATGTAAGGAGAATTCTTCGGAGGAGTAGGCGTGGAAGGCGAAGCATTAGCACCCATCTTATCAAAACAAACCTCCACAGTCCCTGCCAACACTTGCTCCTCCTCTTCTTCTTTCCCTCTACAAAATCCAACAAGTGTAACAGCATGTGGCATCACTGCCCTCCTCTCAATCAAGTACTGCTTCACCAAGAACTTCAGCAAAGCCACATAACCAGCAGGCAGATACATGGACTCCACAAATGACTCCGCCAGTAAAGTTACAGTCTTTTCCACTTCTTCTGGTCTCATTACCCGAACCCACATCGACCCATTTCTCAATTCTCCTTGATATATAAAATCCTGCAGGATTTTAAGCTTTTCGAGCTCCTCGTCGCTCAAAAACCTCCCTGGTTTGAACGAATCCTCGAGATATGAATAGATAGAGGAAGGCCCTGGCGAGGAGGATTGTGAGGAAGATGATGATATGAACCTGAAACGGCGACGTTTGTTAAATAAGACAATTGGGTGTTTCGGGTTGTTGCAAGGCGAGGCGACGAAGAAGGCTTGTGTTTGGATGGGTCGTGGGTCGGACAAGAAGGTGATAGAAAATGCGAGTGTTCCAGCCATTGATTGGAACATTGCGTATCGGCCATGTATCTTTTAAGACATTGAAAGCAGAGATAAAATAATGGACAAATGCAACTTAGGGTAACGAACTATTCCACTTTTCTATTTTGGTCCCACAACTTTAATTTTTACCATTCCAGTTATCCAAGATGTTTTTTAGTTCTCGATATTAAAATTTAAACATGAATGATTGTTGTGTCTTAGAGCCCGGTTAAGGTGATTAGCAGTTCATTTTGGGCATTTTCATGATTACGCTAATCTAATCTACAGTTTGTGTTTATCAAATGAAGAATTTATAATTAATTCACATAAATCAAATAGCTTAATTAATTTATAATTGTATATTATGCATATAAATTTTGATTTTTACAATTTTAACACATCATTTTTAAGATAATAGGGTAATATTATCGTTATGATAAGAACCAATGTTCATTTAATGTATGATATAAATTATTATGTGGTTTCGTTTGGATTAGATAGTTTCTAGTGTTAATCCACATTCGAGCCATGAGAAGTGGTTTTTGATTTTTGTATGAACATCAAACTTAGTCTTCAACTTTGCAATTATGACCCATTTTCCTTCGGATCAATAATGAAGTGTATATTAAGTAAAAGTGTTCATTTAATTGTAATATATTTAGTTTTCTAAATGCTTATATCGATTACTTTCTTTCTCATTTACGGGATACCTTTGTGTGAGAGACTTGTTCATTTAATTCTTTTCTTTTCTTTTTTCAATACACAAGCTCATTGTGCGAAAGCTTTATACGAGCCTGGGTTTTCTGAGGTTCACGGGCTAGCTTGACCAGAACACAGGCCCCTGGTGCCAGCATATATGCTCGATAGACCTTAACCCATTTCCACTAGGAATTGAATACCCAGCACCATTTACATGTACATCTGCCTTGGTCAACCGTCCTATCACCCCGAAAAACCCACCACAAGGTACCTTCATCGGCCTATAAAGAATATAAATCATCCACACATTTGAGGTTGAACTAAGACTCTCTCGTGCACTTTTTTTTTTCTTACTTTATTAACTGACTTAAAGTATCATAGTACTTATATGCCAAACTCTGCGTTTTGCTCATTTTGTAGGTACTCGGTTTGAGACACTTGCCCGAGAATTCTTTTTCTGTAGGCAAGACCACTGTTATCATTCATCTCATTCTCCTTCTCACTAAACAAAGTTATATAAAACATAATATTGAAAATAAATTCAATCACTTGCAAAAATATATAATTAGCATCATTCATATATAGATATGCATTCTTTTATGCAAGCAAATTACAAAACTATCACTTAAATAAATGCATGTGAGTTAAGAATAGGGTGAGAAGAATGCTGGGAGATAAAAGTTTCATGGGTCCCAATAGTTTTATCAACAAGAGTTTAATTTCAGATAATTTAATTTTTTGCCTTGCATAAAATTAAATTATGGATAAGGGGAAATGTATAGAGAGACTAAAAGTATCAATATAAGAATTACGATAACTCCAGTTTGGGCACATGAACGATGACAGACGATGCCCTTTTCCAGAGATTCAAAAAGACCTACAACATATTGGTCCAGGGTATCACATCATAATATAAGTACTGCACTGGCGAAGTGGTCCAACTTGTGTTCTCTTGATTCGATCAATTTAATGAATTCACGTAATTTACAAGAGTAAAATGAAGATTCAAATGTTTAGCAGTCAAAAGAACTTTTTTTCTTTGAAAAAACAAAAAAAAAAAAAAAAAAAAGGAAAAGAAAGGAAACAGCATTTGAAAGACTCCAAGCAAGACTTGTTCTTACATTCAAACAAACAAAGCAGACGTGATGGAAAGGCTGCAAAATTTGTTTCAATCGTGGCCCTGAATTTCCGTTTTACCCTCCACCAGACTGATAACCCACCCCGCAGTTGAATCAGACCAATCAAGACAAAGGGTAACGGGAATTCACCTGAATTCATACATTATACTATTATAATTATCAGATACATATTTTTAGTCATTCAATGCATGATTGCAATTAACGAGAGAATTTCCAATGTGCAAGTAAGAGCCGTGATCAGGCAATGTGGATCTCACGTCAAATTTTCAGTGTCCAAAAGCTCTTAGGTCCCTCCTCCTCCTCTTCTTGATTGATGCTCCCATCTCTTCATCGCCTCCAACAATATCTCATTCCATGTATCTATGGCCCCTGGCAAGCACCAATGCACACAATCATTTTGGACACGCTCGGCTATGCCATTGGCAAAGGGAAATGGATTCATGTATGGTCCCGGATGGCCATCCGGCCGCATTAACGACAATTTGGTGACATCTAATGCCTCTAATCTGAACCTCTTGATTTGTCTAGAATTCACCTTTGCAGCCTCCACTTCTTCTATCCCAATTTTCCTCATTTCTGCATCCATTCCTTCAAGTGATTTCTCTCCTTCCTTATAAGGCATTGTTTTTGGACATGCACCAAACTGATCCCAATCACCCTCAAAATGGGAAGGCGTAAAAGTGGTCAAAACTACATCAATCCCATTTCCATTAATCCCTCTCCTTTCAGCAATTGTCCTAAGTGCAGTTTTTAAAGCCTTTCTCAAGACATCATAAAACCCAATCTCAGTGTAATTAAGGCCAGGGCAGTAGTGACAACCTAGAACATTATTATTGCCCTCATAAAACACAGCTGTATGGAGAAACCAATGCCCAATTGACAGCACAATCATGTCAAATCCATTCATCTCAGAAGCCCTTCTTTCATCAACCTGATCCAAATACAACTTGTTGTGATTTGGACCAGAATTGGATTTTTCCACTCCTCGTACAAGAAAAGGGGACCAATAGATTGAAACATTAACATTGTGAGAATCAAAATGCCATCTGCGGAACTTGTCATCCTCCCCATCTCTATAAACAAGCTTGGGGGCAGAGTCAGTGGCCAGCATGCACAAAAGTGACTCCAATTGGTTCCTAGCCATGGAGTCACCAATAAATGCTAAATGTTTGTTTCGAAGCAGATTAAGAAATTTATTGGGTTCAAACCTTAAGAGGTTGCATTGCTGTGGTTTCCATCTCCAGTACAAATAATCCAAGTCAGGCCTGCCATAGCTGATACAATCCCGGCCTTTTTTGATTGTACCGCAGGTGGTACCATTGTACAAAGGGCCTCTCTTTTCACGAACCCATCTGCCATTTGTATAGTCACATGGAATTTCATTAAAACTTTCCTCTTCTGCAACAAAGAATAAAAATCAAGAACCCTTTTTAGGTCCAAACAACTAGGAATTTTAATTAACCAGTAAAACCAAACCAAATCCAAAAAAGAAAGAAAGAAAGAAAAAAAAAAAAGAACAATTCTTTTTCAAGCTAATGCAAATATTTACCTGTAGGAGACGGAGAAACAGAGGATGAGATGAATATGGGGTTGGAATGAAGGAGTGGACAAGGGTAAAAATACAAGCGTAAGAGAAGCAAAGGAACGACGACATAAAATGTGTAAGGAAGAACCCTTTTGAATGGGCTAATAGGCCCCATTTTTTAAGTCTACAGCAACAAAAAAGCCTTCTCTTGTCTTCTCCACAAGTTAAAACCCTAAAACTAAGTTTTGGTTGTTTTCTGTGTTTCTGGTCTCTGGTCTAGTTTTTCAGAGGCTTACATGCAATGGGGGCCGACCAAGCCTTTAGAGAGAGAAAGAGAGACAGAGAGTTCTTTCATACGTTATGCAGTCAAAATCACCTCCAGAATCCCAATTTTCTACCTTGCTGTTTCATTGTGAGGTGGTTTGGCTGTTTGGCCAACTCGTGTCTCCAAATTCTACATGCGAAGCTGACTTTTGTGTTTATAGTATTGGTACTCGTGGCACTCTGCCCACCGTCACTCTCTCTCTTTTTTGTTTCTTTTTTTTTTAAAAAAAAATTTCAACTTTTTATATTTTAATTTAAGGGTTAGTACTCAATAAAATAAAATAAAATTTCTTTTTCCTTGACATTTCTAGTTATTAAAAGTTGAACTTTGTTCACTCTCCCATTTTGTTAGTACATTGAGGTACAATGCCAACATGGTAAATGAGACCATGTGGAACCAAGGTGGCAAAAAAAAAAAAATTATTATTCATGAAAAAAGATGCAATTCAAAGAAGAATATTGTAAAATATATATATTAAACTTTTTTTTTATTACTGTACAAACACAAAATGGGCTTCCTCATCACCATTCCTTGCAGTCCACAGAGAGAGCTTCCCACATGGCTTCTGTTCCAGTAATGGAAAAGGGTTTCTAATTATATCTCAAATACAAAATGACGAACTTTTTTGGTTGAGAGATAATGTTGTTTACAACTTACCTAAGTTTAACACTCACTTTTCCATTATGAAGGTTATAAATCTGTATAATAAACAAATTAACTAAATGGTAACGATTTTGATGTTGATAGATAACAAATTAATTCTCATATTAAGTTTGGCTTTTCCAATATTAAAACAAATTCTCAAGTAGCCAGCGCATTGAGATCTGATCTCACAAATCCAACAAAGTCAATTTTTAATATTAAAGTCAATAAGTCTTTTTAAGTGCGATTCTCTCTCTCTCTAATCCAATTTAAACTAAAAGATTCACAAGGAATTATAGTCTGCTGCGACTAGGCCTTAAAAATTAAATGTCCATTATTAAGTTATGAGAATAAAACTTTGTTAATCAATATTTCAAATCCTTAGAATTCCATGAGTTAGAGGCACAATCTCAATTTTAAATTATCTTAAATATATTATATGTTTCAAATAAAAAATTACAATTACAAAAAAATGCAATATCCCAATTATTAAATTAAAGTTTGTAGGTGTTTACAAACTAAATATATCTCATAAATATTAAAATAATTGCAAACTGTCTTAAAGTTTGCAAGAGTGGGGCTTCCTCCTGAGTCAGGCTTCCATCGAACACTCTATGGCTAGTGGTTCTCTGATGCTTAGATTCGAGTGGCTTTCCAGGCTAGAAAAAGCTTGTGGTTCTCTGCTCAATATCTCTTTACCTAATCAAATCAAAATGGGAAAGCGAGGCTCTTGCTTGGTTGTCAATGACCATACTCAGTAATAAAAGCCATTATACAAATCGGCATCACGAGAAATAGTGCGGCCTATTATTGACAGAAATTTAAAAAATAAAATAAAATAATATATATATATATATAATTAAAATATTGAACATGTGATTCTCTACTTAAAAATCCATAAGAAATAGAAATTTTATTACCTTGTTTTGTTCTTCTTGAGTATGATTAGATACAAGGGTGTTTGGTTTTTATTGTTTTTAAGATTAACTAATTTTTTTTTAATAAGGTTAGAGTGTAGTCTAACCATAATTATGTAATTTTTTTTTTGTTTATATATTATTCAATATTTTTTTTATTGCAAGAGTATATGTTATTATATTTAATGTTTTTAAAAAATCGGATTACTTTTAAATTAATTTAACATGCACGATTGAAAAAGAAAGAAAAATACCTTTCATAAGCCCCAACTACAAAATTTGTAAGAGTACACTTAATTGGCGTTTAATGAATTCTTGTTTGCTTTCATTATGATTCCTTTTCTCTATGCTTGCGTTTTTGAAACATTTAGATTTATTTTGCTTAGCAAAATGTTATGTAGAACATAATATTTTATATATATATACAGGAATAATCCAAGCAACGTGATGATATATGATGCATTCATATCTTTTACAATTATAAATACACAATCAATGGTTCTTATAAACATCATACTCATAATACATTTTTTTTATTTAAAAATAATAATAATTATAAAATACAAAATGTTTAGTTTCCAGTTAAATAAATAGATCCAAGTTCGAAAAATATTCAGGTATCCAATGCAACCACTCCAACAGTGCTTTCTGTCCAACCCCTCTCCGTGACAAAATAATTAGAATTGTCTGAAAAATGGTTGTGATAATTTAATAGAAACCTTGAAAAGTCAAGGAGAAAATGAACTTGTTAACCAGTTCTGTACATATATATGTACTGGAATATTTGGAAGGTCATGAATAATTTTATTTCGAATATTAGGCTGTATGCCCCAAGGCTTACTTCAAGTAAAAGGCTAACTACTTTAAGGATTGTGAACCTAATTCAGCTTCATAATTAAATTCTATACAAGGTTGTGCACAGTTTAATTAATTGAGCTAAATCATAAAATATAAAATTAAACAAAAAAAAATTCTGTTATGTTAAATTAATGATTAAAATTGAATCAAAATTATTAAAAAATTTTTGTTTAGTTTCAATTAACCAAACGATTAACCAAAATAAAATAAAAAATTTTAAAATTGTAATATAAATAATAATATATTATTATAATTATCAGTATATAAAAAATAAATAAGTAATTATTTGATATATAATAATATTTTATTAATATTTATTGATTGTTAATAATTTTTTTTTAATTATTATAATAAGTATATATAAGTGTTTTAAAGATCAAAAATTGAAACTAAACTAAAAATTTTTAGTTTGATTAAATAATTATAAAAATTAATTCAGTTTATTAAAATTTTAATTTATTTCGATTCGATTTTTTTATTTAATTGAAATTTTCAATCACCCCTAATTAAATACATCTCATATCAGCTATATGATCTTGTCAATGTAGATTTTCATATGAAAATATTGTCTTTGACAGGTAAAAAATAATATTCATTACACCAGCCTTTTTATTGTCTACTTGCTTTCCTCGCAAATTATTGTGGTTGTTTTTTTTTTTTTTTTTGGGGGGGGGGGGAGAAACCAAAACCACCACAACGCTGTAGATCGAAGCTTCCACGGGGCAAGCCAAAGGGTCCCTAATCTTAAATGCACGATTAATTAAGAATCCATCATAGAAGTGTACAGGGACATTGCACCGGAAAAGGGTTGAGCTTGCTTTGGAAAAAGAGCAACAACATGAACGTGGCAGGCCCCGACTCCTTAATGGTGGCCAGCTATAAGCAAAGAGAAGCAGCAAATGAAAATGGCAAGGCAGCACGGAGAATGGACCACCCAGATGTGCCACTTCGCTAACTCATGTTGCCTCCCACTTTTACTGCTCACAACTCTCACAGAGATGGAAAGGGCCACACGGTGCACCCTTTAAATATAGGGAAAGCAACAACCAAAGATATTTTTTTTTTTTAAAAAAAGGGGGTTTCTTAAATAAATAGAGTTGGTGGTGAAGTGTTTCTCTGTAGACATGCACCATGGTCCCATTAGACATCTAGCTAGTAGGCCTGTGTCATAAAACTTATTGTAATTTGTAATGATAATTGCAATTTTTCCTGACACATTTTGTTTTTTTTTTTTAAAAAAAATCAACAATACTAATTTTCTATGCTCTTCAAAATGATATTGTGAAGAATATTATTATTGTATTGGAAGAAATTATTTTAGTGAAACCAAAATTGAGAAGGCTAATTTCTCAACTAATGACATGTCTTGGAAATATACCAAAGATCCCATTATTAAGTTACAATTCAACGGTTAAAATATTTATTTCATAGTCTAAATAACTGTAAAATTGGATACACTTTTTTTTTTTTCCATCCCTTCAATAAAATTATTTGATCACAAACACCTCACGGTTTAGTTTGACTTTTACAGGTGGAAAATTGTGAAAAGATGTCAAAATATATTTACAACGGTAGATGCTGGCTTGTGATGGTGACACATATCATTTGTCAAACCTTTTAATTATGGACGATTGAAATTGGGTACCACCATCCATGTTCATGATCTGTATTTTTCTAGAGAGCAAGTAGGCAACAAAAAATCTTGGAAAGAAAACACTTAGTTAGATACAGAAGTCAACGGATACAGTTATATACAAATAATAAAAATATGCAAAAAGAGTCATAAATTTGTAATAATACAAAAAGTGAGTTAATAATTTTTTTTTAAAAAAATAATAATTAGAGAAATTATATTATTTTATTAACTGTTAACAATTTTGTTCATCATTTTTCTACTCATGTAGTTGCTTCCTTCATGTTTTTTTTTTTTCATTTATTAAGAAGTTTAATAATTTGTGAATTATATATATATAAAAAGATATATATATATATATCATAAACAGTATACCAATTCTTTAAAATTGAATCTCATAACTTGAATATACCAAAAAGCCTTCCAAAGTTGTGAGATATAAAATCCTCAAACACCAAATGGACTTTGGACAAATGAACTCTAACATATTGATGATCGACAAACCCAATCCAAAATGGCAGCAAAATTAATAGAGCCTTGTGGGCTCAGATCAACCCCCAGTAGTCCACAACTTCCATGCCGAAAACACCCCCCCCCACCAAAAAAAAAAAAAAAAAAAAAAAAAAGAGGAGTTGGAGACAAAGTAGAATCAAAAGGACTAACGGAGAGGCAGAGAGCCATAGCCATGGAAGGCAGTAACAAAAACAACAGCAGCAGCGAGGACTTTGCAGTGGGTTGTTTCCTCTCCATCAAAACCACTCTGGGTGAAGAATTCGATGGCCAAGTCATCATCTTTGACCGCCTCTCCAACACCCTCGTACTTCATATCCTTTGCTCGTGTCTTGTCCCCACTCTTCTCTTTTCCTTTTCTTCTTTTTAATGTTCTTTTTTGGAGGTGCCCATTTTATTTTATTTTACTGTTTTCATCTTCAAAGCAATATGGTGTGCTGTTTTTTTTTTTTTTTCTTAACTTAGTTGTTTTACAAGAGGGGTCGAAACCTGGTCCTAAGAGGAACATAAGGTTTTTGAAAGCTAACTATATAAAGGAGTTTATTTTTCTGGGTGAAGCTGAGGACCCATTAGACATCAATAAATGTTACATCGACCTCCATGGTCTTCAATCCAGAGAGGAATTGGCCCTAAGGTGAATTTTTTATAATTGGATATATTTGAGGTTTGTGTTTTTTCTTGTGATCAAATGTTTTGGATGGTCTTCTTAAGGAGGTGGATTTGGTTTTGCAGGCAAGCAGAAGTTGATGCTGAGAGGATTGGTGTTGGCGTTACTGCTGAGGCACAGAGCATATTTGATGCCTTGTCTAAAACGTAATTGTCGATTCTTTTGGCTTTCATTGTCTTGTTTTGCAATATGTGTTTCCTTGATTGACTTCACTTAGTTGAATTATATTTCTAAGAAAAAGGATGTTCTTTTAGTAATATGAATTATAGAGTGATGGCTTTGGCTTGGGATATGGAAAGAAAGCTGCTTACTTGATTAGTGTTTGTATCAGGAGTAATAATGGTAGAAGTCACACATTTAGTTGATCTAGGTCTGTTGCTGAATGTTGCCAAACTGTTTTAATTTTCATTTTCTAGGTTGCACAAACACAAAGCTTTATGCCTGCTTTTACTTTGTGAAGATGCCAAAGGTTCAAAATTGATCAAGCATTGAAATGCTAGACTTTATACAGCATCATGGATGCATATGCTTGTTTAATGATGTAGTGGGGAAGGGGAGGGTGAGAAATGAATTGCATGTTGAAATGTTAGCAAATATTAATATTGTAGACTTACATTGAAATGTGGATTGTTCAGATTTCAATACAATTGGGTAGCAATTTTCTTCAGATTGTAAACTGATTTTCTAACAGTTAATGATGTTAATATATGATATGACATGATTGGGTGGCAAAATGTTGATGGTTTGAAGAACTGAAAGTTTTCTGTTACAACAACCAGAATGGGTAATGTAACATTTTATCTGACTGTTTTAATGAGTGGGAGAAAGAGCTGGTGGAGTTGGGGATTTCTGTTTAAGCTTCAAAAGGAAAGGAGGAATTAAGAGGCTGCAGCCTGCAGGGGCTGCTGTTACCGTAAGCCAAATGATATTGATAGGCATTAATTGGAGCAGCCTTGGGAGAGAGGACATAAGGGAAGAAAAGAACAAACATCTTGATGGCAACTTCCCACCATCCTGTTTAGTTCTAGAAAATAAAGTGATTCTTAAGACTTTCAAAATTGTAACAAAATAATAGACATCTTTAGACATATATGGCATGTTTATTTTCCTATGGTATTTAGACCTCAGTGGTGAGGAGTTTCTGCTAACAATTGGCAGATGTGTTCTAGTTACTAGCCAAATTCCATGGTCTCATCAAGTGTGATAGCATGTATTCTGTTTGAGCTTGTTATCGTACCCTTATAATGAATTTTACTTTATCCACAATTCAAGTTACTTGTTCTTTATAACCATGTGGTTGGTCAAATAAGTTTTCACAGCATTCTATAATTTAAATTATTATTGTATTGGTATGTGCAATTACATGCAATCTGCCAATTGCTGTAAGGGCATTGCAGTGTACAAGAATTCCACACTAAGTCATGTTTGTAAGTCCAAATTATTTTAGCTGATTTTATATATAAGAGCAGGCTTCCAGTCCATTGGGACAACACAGTCATAGTTGTGATGAATGAAGTACGTGTTAGTAGTCCATATCTCCCTGAAAGTGTCAGCGGAGGAACTGCTGCTGCTAGTGAGCGGGTGAAGAAAGTTGTAAGACCCTCTACTGAATGTCAAAATTTGTATGCAAATATATCTGGATTTTCCAGGAAATGTGGACAGAGAGTAATTGTTGTGTATCCACCACCTTTCCAGCTTGAGTTTGAGAGGAAGAGGTTACGAGCTTGTGGGACCAGTCAGTGATGATTTTGCTTTTGATCCTATGACTGTTGGAGAAAGCGTCTTGATGAATTCCTTGTTATGGTTGTGCTGCTTGTACCTGAGCGCAGTCTGAGAAAAACATGCTTGAAAATTACACTACTAAAGGAATCTGGGTTTCACACGGAAATCAATTTATAGCAATTCTTTTGCTGTGCTATATGCAGGCATTTAATTGCGGCATGGTGCAACTGGTGCAAGGTTGAGGCAATCTATCCAGATTTCTTAGCTATTTTAAGTTTAATCAAGTTTGTTGTCCTGTACTTGCTAATGTAATACAGTGGAATGTCTAATGAATTTGGTAGCTACTTTAATTAACTAAACTTAGAATGTTGGAACAGAAGGTACTCTTGTTACAAAATCTTCATTGATCTACTTATGGGTCGATTTCCCATTTTTTAATCAGGTTTTTGTTTGTTGGTTGGTTGGTTGGTTGGTCAAGGTGTGAACATTGCCTCTGCCCTCTGTAAGTCTCTGTTATGCAACTTTGCTGGAATGTAGATACAGAGAGGGCTGTTACCTGTGTAGTAATGCAATGCTATTTTGCAATTTTATTAGTAAGCTTGTGCTTTTGTCCTGACTGTTAAAGAAAATCCTCGGTTGGTGGTTGATATACCAGGATACTTTCCTGGCAGGTTTGAGTTCTTTCCCACTTGCCCTTTTGATGGAGATATTGCGGTTCCCCATTCCAGACGTCTCAGCAGTGAACTTAGGGGGAAAAAAAAAGAAGCCTTCTTTCTATTTATCACGTCTTCTTTCCATAAACATATACAATGTGCATGTGGATGAACAACACTTACAATCACAAGTTAAACAATGTACTGAAGAGCGACACTGGAGGGGCTTTTTCGTTGTGGATGAGAATTGGGTTCATCTGCAGACGCAGAGGGGGGCTCTTGTAGACATTTGGGAGATAGTGGGCTTGCTGGCCCAAAGACAGGAAGCTGTTGCAAGCTACTGCCCACAATTTCTAGTGGGATTTTTCTTCACTTCCTCTCCCTGGCCCCCAACTCTCAATGTGATTCTTTTCTCGCACTTGGAGTCCAATAAGAAGGTTAAAAATGGTGGGACCATTCATTGGAAACAAATTTTGGCTTTTAAGGAGGAACGGGATTCGCTGTCAAAGTTCTTGAGACAAAGCAACAAATCCTATAATTTTTCATTTTGGTAGTCTTTAAGAAGGCATAGAAATATGAGAGGGGGAGGGGGGGACGGAGGATGCCAGTCAGACTACTGCTGCTCCATGGCAGCTGGCCACAAATCCTACAATGTAGAGAGTAAGCCATCACATCTATCTGTCCCATCTAAATATTGGCCCGTAAGCTCATTACTGCGACGAGGGTGTTGCATAAAATGACTTTACATTAACAGGCGTGACAAAGATCCAATGGCCCAAAGGCTACAGCTACATGATTTTCTTTCTTTCTTTCTCTCTCTCTCTCTTTTTTTTTCCACCTTCTTCCCAACATTTTGAAATTAACATGCAAACCCAAAAAAGCTGGTCTGACACACATAGGTTTTGAAAAAAAAAAAAAAAAAAACTAATAGCAATATGTTTCATATGTAATGAAAAATTATGTATTCACAACTTATTTTAGGAGGAGAACGAGATAGACTTGACACATTAAATACCAGATAAAATGGTACTGTCCCACAGCATTTCCATGGACCAGTTCTTAGTATATTTGATTATCTACTTTTATGGCAAATGAAGGGCTTCTTCCCGAAAGCTCTACCTAAAGCAACTTCTACGGTAAAAGCGAAGCAAAGTAGAGTATGGTAGGGCTATTATGCTTCCCTCACCCAACTTGGATAGTCAAATACTTAAAAAGAATGATACCATAATAAATAAAGTATAATAAAAAAAATAAATTATTTTACTCATCTCTTATCCATCATATTGTTCAATATATGTAATTATGGAGTGACACTCTTTCTACCAAATTTTTTCTTTGGCGAAAATAGATTTACTTCCTGATTTATAACCATTTGATCTTCTTGATATATATAAAAAATGAGAGAATTAGGGGTCTCCAATCTCCCATTAATGTCTTTTGAACCTATCCATGGGAGAGGGCCAGGAAGGTACTCTCAGGTGCAGGGACATGGCCATCCCTAGTTCTGTTTATATTATGACTGCAAATTGTACACTAGAGCCAAAGAATGCTTGAGGGAGCAATTTGGGGTCCAAAGAATGCTTGAGGGAGCAATTTGGGGTCTGACTTCTGAGCCACAAGAGTCCAGAGATTCCCCAAGGCACACGGAGATGGATTCCACCAGAAGGCATGTCCATTGCCAGCACAGTGCCCATAGCCATTGTCAAGCCAAAAAAAAAAAAAGAGACAAGTGATAGAACGGGTAGTAGGTTTGTGTATACATTGGTCAATACTTGAAAAGAGGAGGACTATTCACTCTCAGTCCCCCGCTGGGAAATCAAATCCCAAGCAAAGCAAAGTAAAAGGCAGACCGTATAAAAAAAAATCATACTTTCATGTGTTTTGCTTCATTATCAAGAAAATCAATCATACAGATTTTTTTTTTCCTTTTTTTTTTTTTTACTTACTCATTGCAATAAAAGAAATACCTCAAATGAAGTTATTGGTTACCTGAAAGATGATACAAAACTAAAAAAATTGTATTTATTGAATTTAAAAAATATTTTTTTTTGTCAAATTGTATTTATTAGTATAAAAAAGATATTTTTTATTAAATTATTATATTTTTTAATATTAAGAGAAATTTTTTTAATTAAATAATTTTTAAATTCCTGTATATATAATATTACTCTTTTGATTAAAAAAATATAAAAATATATTAAATTTTTAATAAAATTATTTTAATAATACATACATTTTTAAAAAATTTAACTTTAATAATTCAAATTATAGTAAAATATATTTAATTTTATATTATAGAAAAATTTACTGTGATTTAATTGTATTATTGTGAAAATAAATTTATTTTTTTAAAAATAATATGAAATAAATAATTTAAAATAATTTTTTACTTTTAATATAATCATATTTTCAGTCTAATATCTTTAAACGACAAAAAAAAAAAAAAAAAGTTATGGTAGTAACAGTCGGTAATGGTGACTATGGAGGAGAGGAGATGCTTTTGTGCTATGCAAGCTTTATCTTTACGTGATTCAAGAAAAGGAGACCCACGTTAACAAAATGGTAGTACCGAATTCTAAAGCAATGCAAAGATGGGTTGGGAGAGATAGATAGAGATTCCTTTTGGGTGTAGAGAGGTATTTTTGGTTTTTTCACACTTTTGATGCTTCCATTCCATCTCTTCCTTTGCTTTTTCCCCTTTAAGGCTCCTCCACATTTACGTTGCTTGATGTCCAAGTCCAAGCAGGCCTCACTTTATTCTTGTTTCTAAAATAAATTAATAATAAAAATTTAGTAAAACACAAACCTGTTCATGACATGGACACCCTTTTCTCCATTAAGTTGTTCTTCATGTTGTCTTTGTATGTACTGTAAAGCGTGTAACTTTTTTTCACTTGAATGTGCCTGCCTTTTGATTCTTCTTCCAGGCTCTAAACTTGCCTTTTACTGTTATTTCTCTTGTTTTGGTTATTCTTTACCAATCTTTGGACTTTGCTACCTGTTTACCACCTTTCATTGTAGTAGTTATTCATTGTTTCCATGTTGGGTAGTTTGACAAATTTGGGATTTGGGTTTTGCATGGAGATGTTGGTTTTGTAGGGTGGGAAGACTAAAAGAGTTAAAAAAGGGATTTCTTAGAGGAAAAGAGGGAAAGCTAGGAACAAGGGAGTGACAGAGAGAACATGTCAGAAGGAGGAGGAGGAGGAGGAGGAGGAGGTGCTGCGCCGCGGCCAAAACAAGAGGAGTTGCAGCCACATCCAGCCAAGGATCTGCTGCCAAATATCGCTTACTGTATTACAAGCCCTCCTCCTTGGCGTGAGTTCCTCATTTCTCTCTCTTTATTATTTCCAACGTTGCATTGTGTGTCTTTATTCTTGCTTTTATTCTCTGGTGGATGCTTCAAGTTATATCTTCAGTTCTTTAGTATTAATGCTTCCTGTTTACAATTTTTTTCTTTTACTTAATTGCTCCAGGGCTGGATGTGCTTTAAAAAGCACTGTTTATGTCATTTCGATTTTGTGATTGGTTGCTGTCATTGGACTGTAAGGGGACCATTTGTTTAGAATGTGAAACAAGGGTATCCTGTTTTCTACTTTATTGTATTGATAGTGGTTATGCATTGCGAGGGAATTAACTTGAGTATCAATTATATTTATAATCCAAGCAACATTCCTTTCTTAATTTGATGAGTTGATATACGGGGTTGCTTGTAAAATGCAGCTGAAGCGATTCTACTTGGCTTCCAGCACTACTTGGTGATGCTTGGTACAACAGTTCTTATACCCACCACTCTGGTTTCTCAGATGGGAGGAGGCAATGTAAGTCTTAATGCTCGCAGTGTAGAATTTGATGCTTAGTGTTCTGGGAATGAATTTTTTTCTTTTTTTGAACTTTATTACATGGACTTGTAAAATTTAACACAAAATAAACATAAATCTATGATTGTTTGTTAGTTACATATTTATGGTTCTATAATTATTTTGATCATTTATTAAAAGATTAAAAAATGTGTAACCTTACAGACTGAAAAAGCGAAGATGATCCAGACTTTACAATTTGTGGCTGGACTCAACACATTGCTCCAAACCATGTTTGGTACCCGCCTACCTGCAGTAATTGGAGGTTCCTACACCTATTTGCCAGCTACCATTTCAATCGTTTTGGCTGGTCGATACAGTGACATTGTGAATCCTCTGGAGGTTGCTTCATAAAAACAACTCCTACTTAGACACAGCCTTTATCAATTATTATACAGCCCATGAT
This sequence comes from Kandelia obovata, assembly GCA_021464305.1. NCBI lineage: Eukaryota > Viridiplantae > Streptophyta > Magnoliopsida > Malpighiales > Rhizophoraceae > Kandelia > Kandelia obovata. The sequence goes on from CM038488.1 coordinate 1,528,841, forward strand.
ACACAAGTAACCAGTGATTTTCATGTAGAGATTCAAGAAGATAATGCGTGGAATCCAAGGCTCCCTCATTGTTGCCTCAACTCTTCAAATTGTTATTGGATTCAGTGGCTTTTGGCGGAATGTTGCAAGGTTTAGTTACTTTTCCTTCATCAGTTTGATCATTCTAACTTCGAGGATTTATGCCATTTATGTAATTAGCACCTCGTTTGGAAAGACTCCTCTTGTATCCCCTTATGCACCTCTAGCTTGAATCTGAATTGGAGGTTAATGTAACTTTTGCACGTTATGCCAGATTAAAGGGCAATAATGTTACCTCAATCCCAAATTTGACTAGGATCAATTACATAAATTTTTTCTCGATGTTTCATTCTATTATGAACTAAATTTGGTTTGAAATCTAATTGTTGTAAATTATTTCTAACTAAGGATTCTCCAGTCAATTGAGATTGTCGTCCCCCTCTCATCTTACCAAATTTATGTGGTTGATTGTAGTTAAATTTAGGATTTGCAAATTCTACTTTAGACTTATCTAAACTAATATAAACATCACTCTCTCAATTTATCTTTAATCAGTACTATATCTATTTTACTACATTTATTCTTATTTCTTATTCAGTCATTGCTAGAGTAACGATGAAACCATCTCAGCTTTCTTATTTCCAAGACACTCATTTTTCAAGCTCATATTTTTTTTTTTTTTTTACAGTCAAACACTCAGTAACATACAGTATCCCATTTAATATGTTTTTCAGTTCTAATTTCTTGCCTTTTATCGCGTGGCAGGTTCTCAAGTCCATTGTCCACTGTTCCTTTGGTGGCTCTATCTGGTTTTGGGCTGTATGAATTTGGTTTTCCTCTGGTATGCATTTGATTTTTCCTTTCCAAAACTGCATCTTCTGTTGCTATTTATCATTGACAACACCTTTGGGCTTCCTAGCTTGCAAAATGTGTGGAGATTGGGCTGCCACAGATCATCCTTCTAGTAATTTTCTCACAGGTAGATGCAACATTGTGTTGCTCTTATATTTGATCCTAGATGGAAATTTTTATACGGAAGAGTAGTAATGTTTGCAAACTTTGCAGTATATACCTCACTTGATACGCGGGGAAAGGTCTGTTTTTGACCGCTTTGCTGTTATATTCTCGGTGGTCATTGTCTGGATATACGCCCACCTGCTCACCGTTGGTGGGGCATATAAGAATTCAGGACCTAAAACCCAAATAAGCTGCCGAACTGACCGTGCAGGAATTGTAGGCTCTGCTCCATGGTGAGGCTCTCATAGAATTTCTTTCTAACCAAATTTACTCTTAACAGTCATGTAAAACTGATACACCATACACAAGAGGACTGCATGTTTCCATTTGGCAGTAGTCACTGGTCACATAAAGAGCATTGCTGCCAAGGCTTGTTATATGATACTTTTATCATCTTCTAAAGGTTCCATTTGATTCTGAATATTTGTTGCTCATGAGTTTCATTGCCGTTTTGCAACATCGTAACCTGCAGGATAAGAGTTCCATATCCTTTTCAATGGGGAGCTCCAACTTTTGATGCTGGAGAGGCTTTTGCAATGATGATGGCTTCATTTGTTTCTCTCGTGGAGGTTTTGCTTGCTTTTGTTTTATGACTTTGATGCATTAATAAATATGAGTTGGTTACTACTTAATTCGTAGGCCATAGTTTTCATGTTGCTTATGATTATGGTTTTAGAATCAAACATACATATATATTTATGAGTTTTGCCCTGTTCTGCGCATCATCTAAAGCCAATTTCTAACATTTACAAGTATCTTTTTTTAACTAACTTTATTATGCGTAGCTTTACGAAATGTATTCACATAATGATGCTTCCTGTTCTGGAGTGCAAAATTACATTCACTTATGATCCCGTGGACATTTTACTTGTCTTTTATACAATCTCCATAACCAAGCAGTCTACTGGTGCCTTCATTGCTGTGTCGAGGTATGCTAGTGCAACTCCAATACCACCTTCAGTCCTCAGTCGTGGTGTTGGTTGGCAGGTACATGTCTTAATAGTTGCTTAATTTGTGTTTTGTGCTTGTGTTGGTAGAATGCTACTTCTATGCATACTTAAAAGAAAAGATGGGGGATATAATTCCATATGAATCTAACTTTTACAGAGTAGTCAATGGTAATAATTCACGCTACTCCAGTACGTGGACATTGCCAAATTTTACAACCGAACACGTGAACAATAGTAATTCGTGGGATGGCTACAATATATCAACGTTTCTCTTCATCGCAATTCTAATTATCCAGTTGACATAGCACTTTCTGTAAAAGATTTTAAGTTTCTGCTTCTTTTTAATAATCAAATATTTTCTTCTGACATAATCTTAGGGAGTTGGAATTCTATTCTCCGGCATATTTGGAACTGGGAGTGCATCATCAGTCTCTGTGTAAGATATCACAGTAGAATCTTCTTATTCTTCTTTTAACATTAGCTAATTTAATTTGTATCAAATTATCCTCTTCATCTTTCCTTGAAAATTTCATGCGAACGAACAACTATTCTTTCGACTGCAGTGAAAATGCTGGTTTGTTGGCCCTGACACGCATAGGCAGCAGAAGGGTTGTTCAAATATCAGCAGGCTTCATGATTTTCTTTTCTATTCTTGGTGAGTGAATTTAAAGCAGATGTGGTTACTCAAGCCATTGAGTGGACTTGACTATTTACCCCGATAGGCTGTGATCTTATACCATCTTTCAGTTGAAACTTTAGCCCTTTAGATGAGACCCCAAAAATGACTCATATGTAATCTCTAACATTTACATGCTTTGTTATTCAGGAAAATTTGGAGCCGTTTTTGCTTCAATTCCAGCTCCAATTGTTGCAGCTCTGTACTGCCTGTTCTTTGCTTATGTTGGTATGTCCTATCAAGTCATAGAAACCTTTATTACTTCTCAAGGCTGAGTAATGCAACATCTTTTGATGCACATGAACAGGTTCAGCAGGTCTCAGTTTCCTTCAGTTCTGCAACTTAAACAGCTTCAGAATAAAGTTTATACTTGGCTTCTCAGTGTTCATGGGACTATCGATACCACAGTACTTCAATGAGTATACAGCAATCAATGGTTATGGACCCATCCACACCAATGCAAGATGGGTATCCGACTCTTTCTCCTCTGTGCACTTGACCTTAATAAGCTATTTTAATCCAAGTTTTAGTCCCGTTGATAGGAAACCTTTCGTTTTGGCAGTTTAATGACATGGTAAATGTGCCATTCTCATCCGAAGCTTTCGTTGCCGGCCTGTTGGCTTTCTTCTTGGACGTGACATTGCACCAGAAAGACAATGCAACCAGGAAAGACAGAGGGATGCATTGGTGGGACAAGTTCCGTTCATTCAAGACGGACACGAGGAGTGAAGAATTCTATTCCTTGCCTTTTAAGCTTAACAAGTTCTTCCCACCCGTGTGAACATCAAACATACTTTTATTTTTCTTCCACTTGTGAGCTGAGCTCACATTATGCCTGCAGTTGCCTCACTGCGAGTGCCATAACATTGATAATCTTCTCCCTCCCACTTTTTCAATCATTCTTGTCACCTTAACGAGAAAAGTAGCTTTCATTAATATATGATGTTTATTTCTCTACATCTCATCTGTCATTTCTCTTGGTCCTGTATATACTTTGGAGAGCAGAGAAGACAGTGACCTCCCTTGTTCCTAAAGAAAAGCAAAAAATCGTTTCAATTACCTTAACCAGGCCTGGTCGAGACATTAATAACTATGTATACCGATCAATTAGTTTTTACTGATAAAATTTACTGGCATCTTCCGTTGAGACGTGGGATCGAATCTTTACCTAGTTTATGAGTCGAAGAATAGTTATGCATGTTGTATAAGTTCGAGTTAACTAGCAACAGCTTGAACATTTATAGTTCGTGTCACCAGCTGCACGGTCTAATGATAGAGTAATTGGGTTTCTAGTTCCAAGAACCAAGGTTGAAACCCTGGCATTAGGGACCCAAAAAGGAAAAAAAAAAAAAAAAAGTATAGATGGTAGACCTTCTCGTAAAACCTTATCAAGATGAGATGCCTCACAGCAGACAATGTAAGCCTTGTGCGTAGTAATGCATAATGAAACAGAATGGCATTAGATGCTCAACAATTTGATTATACGAAGATATTTGTTTCGTCATCTAATTGAGGTCACTGAGAAGCGAGCTCCATTTTGACAGTAATTAGGCCTTGGTTTTAAGCATAATCAGGACAATTGTGTACCTGATTGAGTGATGATTTTAAAGAAACCTAAGCCGATTGGCTAGCCAAGCCTAAACTTAGTTTCCTGTATCAAAAACAAACCGGAAACAATTGAGCTGGCATACGCCAAGATGTGGGCTTGCCAAGAGGGGGTGGGGGTGATGCAAAACTTTGGCCTTTATCCTCCTGGTGGACACCTTACTTGCTTGGCCAGCATATAATTTTCAATCAAAACATGAAAAAATGACACTGCATGAAAGAATATATCATTTCTTGGCCATTTGGTCCATGCATTCAACTCTTTATCATTGAATAGATAATGTTAAACTAGACATTGTACTGTTGGCTCTTGAATTTAGTGACTGAAAACGATGACAGCAGCAGGGGGTGGGCTTAGGGCCCCATCACCGCTTCGGGTTCAAAGGGAATGTTTCATGTAGGTTTACCCAACAAAGGGTGTAAAATAGCCTGATTTCCAATAAGAAGCTAGCTGGAGAGAAAGCCAGAAAGCATGTTGACAAATCAATAATTCCTGCTATTTAGTGGAAAATGGAGAAACCATTAAGCTTTGGATTTATTTAGACGGGGAAATACACAATCCAATGGAAAGAAAATTTTTTATACCCTACATACAAAATATTTTATATCATATAAATAATATGTTATTCACTATATAAGAAATGTAAAATAGTATAAACTTATAAAATTTTCTTTCATTTTGTGTAAAAAAAAAAAAAAATTATCGTTCTGATATAAGACACTTTGTGTATAGTATAAAATCATTTTACATTTATTTTTATTCATAAAAATCAAGTTTTTTTAAAAAAATAAAAAATAAAATTTATAGTTGTTCTCTATTTAGATCATAACCTTTTAGTCTGAGTTGTCTAGCTTAAGGTACATAATTTTGCCATAATGATTTGGAATTGTCTCAAAAGCCCCAGGCAAATAAATCCTTTGATTTGATCTATCATGGATTGTACAGGCTACACGATGCCCCCTCCCCTCCCCCCCCCACCCCACCACCACAACACCTCATGTCCATTTCTCATTTCCTGACACGTTCTTTGCCTAACCAATAATTGAAATCCGATTCCAAATGGATTTAATCTCAAATGCAATGGATTCAAAAGAACAATGTCAATCAGCAATGCCAAAGTTAAGGAAAAAGTAGAATTTCTTTTTAGCATACTTGAAATTAGCCAACAAGCCAATCTTTTATGTCTCTGGGTAAAAAAAATAAAAAAATAAATAAAAAGAAAAGAAAAGGTTTGCTCAAACAGGGATTGCTATTATACCCTAATTTGGTCTGATTGTAAAGTCAAAAGGGTAACTCAGATTTAATAGGCATCCCAATGCTGCAAAAGGATTGAAAGGAAGAGATAGATGAGAACAGTGAAGTCTTATATTATTCTGTAAAATTTAGTATCAAAAGCAGAAAAACGTAGTCGTAGGGTCTCTTACTTTTCTTTTTATGGGCAAGGCGTTCTCACAACTTCTGAAGTTAGTCTACCTCGTCAATGCAATCAAAATTTTCACGTCAGGGCTAAGAAATTCTGAAAATTATATTGTAGAAGTTTGTCAAATAGACCCTTTTTTTTTTTTTTTTTTTTAAGTTTAAGCTCCTGCTTTGATTTGTTGCAATATAAAATTTATTGGATTTTTTTTTAATTTTTTTTTTTGGAAATACTTGATTGCAAGGGGCATTGAAATTATGGTTTCCTCGAGCTCTTAACCTTGTTGACGAATAATCTAATTGCAAAAATTAGCTTCATTATAAGTACCGTGTGAACTTCACATCTCATTGTTTTATTATATCCGTCGTATAAATATTTATAATTTTTTATTGTTAGTTATAATTATACATAAAAAAATAATAAATATATAATAAATAATAATAATAAAAGAATATATGAAATTATATCTTAAAATTAAAATTACTATTACTTGGGTTTTAATAACTTTTCTGTTTGCCAACTTGTGGTGGCCCAGTTGTAAAATTATGTCGCGATCTGACCACTATCATTAATGATGTCCACAATACTAAATATATATAGATTTAAGAGCTTAATTAGCATTTTAAAATAACCACCCCATATCTAAAAAGTATTGTTCCTATTTGAATGGCAGCCTTTTTAAGGCAATCCCCATCACCATTGTCAAAGGATCGATTCTTTTTCAAGTGATAAAAGGTTACTTCCACTTAGCTGGAATGCAGTGAAGATGCTGCATTATCTAGTTAAGGGCCATTGAAACATGAATTGCTCGATTAGAGAGAATATACAAATGCTTGATCATTACACTTCCAAGGCTCAATATGCTTTTCAAGAGAACTTTATCTCTCACTGTTTTTTTTTTTTTCTTTCTTTTTATTATTCAAAACAAAACAAAAAACAAAAAACAAAAAGAGAGAGAGAGAGAGAGACAAAAGCTGGACTTTACCACTGAAATTATTAAAATCTGTAGGCCACACACGCGATGTGACAATTTTGGTGGTTATGGTCGGTAACTTTTACATTTGGTTCAAATTTAAATTTGTTTAATGTATTTTACTCTTTTAAAAATATAAAATAAATGATTAAAGTTTTTTATTTAATTTTAAATTTAATAATTATTGTGATTAGGTATGAGAGAGATCTACTAAACATTATTATGATTTAAATAAGAAATTATATATATATACACAAAAATTAAAAGAAATTAAATAATTATTAATAATTTGGTTGACACGTGTTATAACGTATGTCTTTCTCTTTGTTTTTTTTTTTGGGGGAGAAAGTCATAATGTGTATGCTTGAACACTTATGAATGAGACGCCTAAATGCATCTTAATGTGAGCAGCGAGTGTTGCTTTAGGCGTCTGGCTAACATTTACTCACATATCTTACTGTATAAGGGAAAAAATGGGTCATCAAGTTGCCCATCATTGAACTCCTAAGTTGTGCAATGCTGCTTCACAAAATTGATACTATATTCTCTGCTCTTTGAAGTAGTGTCATGAAAGTGAGTCCTTTAACAGCACACTTCGACCATGCTACCATGGCCAATCACAATCCCTAGTACGAGGGACGAGGTCTCCATTGTCTCCATCAACCAACAGTAAAGCAAAAGAGGCTTGGGAACAATTTTCAGGGAATTTGAAAACAAGGCTGCCAAGCAATATCCTATTCTTAAAAAGGGCGATGTCAACTAAGGGACGCCGAAGATCAGCTAGAATCAAAACATTTTATTTGTCACATTTTGTTGTCAGCTCTAATTAGAACAAAAAGAAAAAGAAAAAGAAAGGTGCAAAACAATTTGTTTGAATTATACAGTTTTGTGCCAACGTCCCTTGGGTGCCACAAAACCAATAAATTCCACGACAATTTCTTTTGTACCACTTGTACTGAGGTAGTACCAGAACATGCTTTGAGTTCAGGATTTTGGTATGGTGCATGAACTGGCCCAAACAATTAAAATTGAAGTGACATAAGGTTGTGCATCTTCTTTCCGTGTGTTTTTTATTGATTTGCCATTTGAATCTTCAGCAACATTCCTTAAACTACTCTTGAATGGATGGCTAATAGAGTCCATGTATTAGAGGGGAAGAATGTGAAGGAAAGCAACTATAAAATTTAATTATGTCCCTGCCAAAAGAGAAAACACCACTTCCATTTTGGACTCTATTGTTTGGTAGTAAAGTTCTGAATACAAATTTTATAATGTTTTAAAAGGCAAGGCAGGGATATACCAGACCTAAATTTGCTGGCACCACAAGGAAATCTATGAACATTATAAACTGCATCCATCAATCATAGAAGAGCAACACTACATAATAACACATAAAGAACAATATGAAAGCAATAAGAAAATAATATAATGATTTTTTTTTTGGTTTGGTACATTTAGTTGAATTTATTTGTGTGATTAAATAAAATATAATTGACCCACATTTTTTGTTATGACTATATAACTGTTATTGCCTAATTTTTCTCATTATATAATTAGTCACCTTCCATATAATATCAATGGCTGCCTTACCCCTTTTCCACAAGAAGTTAGAGGATCGTGACATTTAATATTTAGGGTTTGTAGTTCCCTGCAAGGGTTGTGTTTGAACAAGAAATAGTCCATTTTCTATTTAATGTGAGCCCAACATCTCACATGGCTTACATAGACTGACAACTAAATCAGAGATGTTCCCACATGTGAGTTATGGAAGAAAATTGTTAATTAAACATTGGGATTCAGACAGTTTAACATGAACCAGATTTACAGGAGTCAAAGATCCTCAGGAAGATTACTGTCTTTTCCTTAGCCTAACATGGACTTGTTCATAATCAAATGACAAACATTGTTCAATCACTAAGATGAAATAAAAATCAACACATCAGTAACATTGTTTCCGCTTTATGTGAAATGCAACCAGGCAATGAAACTGGAGTTGGTGACTAATTGCTGTAGGATGCCTCCAAAATTGCCTACCACAAAAGCCGGCTTGCTGCCTGCTTTTTGAGCATTCCTTTTTTTTTTTTTTTAATGTGCGTTAGGATCTAGAATTCTGCGATTTTTTTAGTTAATTTGCAAATGGGTTCTAATGATTTGTTCCACATCATTTTCTACAAACTCCACAAGAAAAGAAGCCTTGGGCAAGACTTTTTCTTCTGTCTTTTTTGTTTTTTTCTTCTTCTTAATATTAAAATAGTTAGCAGTTAACTTGCTAGATATCAGTATTAAAAAAGAAAAAGAAAAAGGTATAGGTCTTAAACATTACAAGGAGTGTAAAGCACCCTAAACTCACATTTGTAAGAAATCCTCCAAAATTGAAGGCGGATTGAGGTGGGGGGGGGGATTGAACCCTCACCATCCCCAAAGGAGCCGAGTTGGCGGCAAGACTCGCTCTTCCTCCTTGATGTTTCTAATATTTTTATGCAAGCATCTTTTATGTAATTTAAATCTTCATTATGAGACCCTTTTGAGTCCAATTGAATTGCATTGGACAATGGAGCATGGGAACTTCTCCGAAAAACTTTGTATTTTCTTTATATATATAATTCTAAAATGTGAAGGTAGTGGGTGGGTACTTTTCACGCAAAGTCACTATCAATTCTTCAAAATGAGTTATATTACATAAAGACGAAGATTTCAAGTAGAAATAAAACACATATTTATGTTATTAAAATTTAAATATAAATTATAATTGATTTATTATGATAATTAAAAATATATTAATTATAATTAATAAATTAAAATTTAATTATACATATTACATTTAATCTTTGTGTCTAAGTCTCGCGTGTGCATAATTTTTTTAACGGAGAAAACAGAATCAATTGAGTAGCCATCAATGAAACATGCAGCTGTACATACATCTTTCAAAGTTACACACGTGGAAAGATTACTTGAAGGGTTTACTCAATTCAAGAGAATAACGACAGATTGTGAACAGCCAAGAAGGTGGATAAGGCATATATATCACGACGTCATGGTAAAAAAATGTATTTAAAGTTCCAATATCATCTCTATTTCTCATCCCCCCATTTCCTTAAAAATGAAGTTAGAATTACTTATATAGTTAATCAATTGGGGTATCGTTGGTTGACTCAGGCGACATTTGCTATGAGTATTGAGAGTTAAGAGGCTTGTCTCATATTCGAATTCAATCTTGTTAACTTCGACTTTTATAACCCACTAGGACATTTTGGGAAAAAAATAAAATAAAATAAAATTACATGAATGCAACGATTTGCATGTATTATAAATACAAGTTTATACAATACATTAATATATAATTATATTTTTTAATAATAATAATAATAATATATGATAACGTAAACACTCAAATAAAGCACCGGGCGGGGGGGTACAAATAGTTGAGTTTTTTTCAGGGATTTTGGATGGAGGAGAGGTGCCAAAGGAAGATAAGGTGTGGGTGGCCCGTCCTTGTCTTGTCTATCCATAGAAATCTCCTCCTTCAACGCCTGCAGACTGCCTTAGCCTCTAGACCCTTTTTGGGTTAGCCTTAGGCCTCTGCGATTTCCACGTCCCAAAAGTCCAAACACTCCGTCGAAACCGCCGACCATGCCCGGCCAGCATGCCATCCATTCCTTGGCATCTCTCCACGTGGCACCCACACACCGAAGTTCCGAGGTTCATGCCGGTGCCAATTATTTTATAACATAAAAATTACCGAATTATTTAGTTTTGCGTATCTTGTTGCCATCGCCAGTTCTTAATTCTGGTCGTCAATGTGTATGTATTGATGGGGAAAACTTATTTTATTAATTGCATGCATCTATTTTAATGATAAATAAATAAATAAATAATAAAAGGGCAAAGTTATTTTATGAGTTGTGTTTGTTATTTTTGTATTCTCGTAGTTATTTTCTTTCAAATATTGGGGTATTAATGTGGTCAATTTGGATTTTAAAATTGACCCTTTTTTGTTAGTTGGGGAAATAAGAGAGCCCCCCCCCCTCCCCCTCACTCTCCCTGCTTGAGTAGGACCCTTGTCAGTATAATTGTAGGGTGGTGGGAAGCTGTAATAGAAAGCGAGCTTCTAATTACTTACCATCTTTCTCTTCCTAACTCTTCTTTCTCGTTTCACTTGTTTTCATTCCTTCCTTCCTTCCTTCCTAGAGGATTGGATAGAAAGCTAAGAGGAGAGAAACAGGGAGATTATGGGGAATTGTCAAGCTGTAGATGCTGCGGCCTTGGTAATACAGCATCCAAGTGGGAAGATTGAGAGGTTTTATTGGCCTATTACAGCTAGTGAAGTCATGAGGATGAACCCAGGCCATTATGTTTCTTTGATTATACCATTGCCGGTGTCTGGGGAGGAAAAGCAGGAGCAGAAGACTGTGCAGTTCACTAGTGTTAAGCTTCTTAGGCCTGCTGATACTCTAGCACTTGGCCATGCTTATCGTCTTGTCACTACTCAAGGTAAGAAAACTGTGAGTATATGTCTCGACATAAAAACTATGCGCTTCTTTTTTTTTTTTTTTTTCCTTTTTTCCATATGGGGTTGCTGAAAGAAGTTATGGTGTTGCTAATTGATCATCTGGTTTTGTGGTTGCAGAGGTTATGAAGGTGTTGCAGGCGAAGAAGTATGCAAAAGTGAAGAAGCAGCGACTGGAAACAGATGGGAAGTTGCAGACAGCAGCACAAGAGAAGCAGAGTTCAGGTTGTGAAGCAGGAAAAAACAAGTCTAACGCAGAGGAGTACCGGGTATCTCTAAGCTAAGCTGTTGTTCTTAATTGAAGCTTATTCTTGGTGTCTTTTTCTCTGTTAGATTGAGATGTTCTTTTCCTTTCTGAAAGTAATGATCTATTTGAGCTAAACTGAACTGGATTCCCTGCCGACCAGATTCCGAAACAGAAGTAGAAATACTTCTTAGCATGTCTTTACCTTTCCTTGGACCAACTAAAAAAGGAAGAAGAGCGAACATAGAAGGAAGGAAAACAGCAGCCAATTTTTTTGCGGATAATATTAGTAGAAGTTGAATAACCAAAAGTTTAGTAAAGACAATTGTTCACTTTAGAGTGATTCTCTGTTATTCTTGATTTAGTACTAACCTATCTGACAAAATTCAAAACATTTCAGGCAATGAAGCATGAAAGACGACGATCAAGGATACCACAAACAAACTCTTCTGCAATCAGGTTGAAGTCATGGCGCCCCTCACTACAGAGTATCTCTGAGGCTGGGAGCTGACGGTGTTTCAGATTGCAACATGCCCTTATATGGACCCCTTGTACACAGGAAAATAGGTTCACTCCAATCAGTGGAGGTGGTTAAATCACATCTCAGAAGCCATTGCATGGTCGACCTCCCACTTTTCAATGATTTTCAACAAATAAGAAACCTGTATAGCTACAAGAAGAGTAATGGAGTTTGACATTGTTTTCCAAAGAAATTTTGTGATTGCCTGGATGTCAAACATGTTTATGACTAAAATCAGGTTTTAGAACACAATCGCGAGGATAAATCTGTAAAGCATCTTTATTATAACAAAAAATCAGTTTGGGTTGTCAGAATTCCAATCTTCCCAGTCCTGATCAATAAATTTCTGGGCCCATAAATGGGATGCCTCGAGAGCTTTCAATGTGTCGGTGAATGGCTCCACCATGGGTGTCCCAGGTCGTTATACTCATTGTGCAAGAACCCACTAAATATCTGGTTATACTCATTGGCACAACACCACGGTGGGTCGGCATCAATGACTTACTTGGGGTTTCAGCTTTTTTTAACATTACATCACCAAACGCACTGTAACATATAGAAGATATTGCCAATACTAGTCCAAACATGTACAGAAAAAGTTATTGGCACGAACACGTGCAAAAAAGTTGGAATCGAATGATGAATCTGTCTGAACAACTTTGCTTATTTTGTCCTCAAATCAGATATTTCTTATGAGGTCCATTACTAACTGTTATCAAGTCAAGCAAACAGAAGACTCTCATGAGATATGAGAGGAAAAAGATGTTTGACCATCTTCCGGAAGTGAGTAGCACTTGAGAACACAGCTGACAGAAATTAAGAGATATAATGAAATTAAGCAAGTTACAATGGCTGGAATAATGAGACCAATAAGGCTCGGATGCTGATGATGTCCGTCATCTTCTGCTAGTTGCATAACCTTGAATGATAAAAAATGAGGAGGCTTAAGCACCAATGCTTGGCAGAATCCTTCATGCGGAAACATAAGTACAGAAAGGAAGAATACACCAAAATTACCTGCTCCACGCACCAAGAAACAATCAAGATTTCCACAAAGATGATCCTGTTATTTATTTCATTGAAAAAAACGGAGATCTTCGTACTGACACATGTCCCATCAGCGCTAAAAAACATTGACATTAACCCTTGTCCTCGGTTATTGACAAAGACATCAAATTTATCCAGAAATAAACACCAATTGGCTTTCACGAGCAGATTGTTAGCTTGTTATGGTTTAGATTCATTTCAACTCTTCAGTACCCTTCAAATGTGCCAGAACAATTCACCATTTCCCCACCCCCACTAACGACAAGGAACTTTCTTGCGCATCCTGATGGCAGGCTAATTGTTGTTTTGTAGCTGACCTGCTGTTGAAACATTCTCCTCTAAGTTGGCCATTTCACGAAAAGTTCTAGAATTTACCTTTTTTCATCAAACGTAAATAAACTATTCCTATAGTAACATTTTGAAGGAGATTGAACCAGAACATCGCAGCTTTGAAGTGGAGCAACCTTGCTGTCTTTGGAGCTAAAGCAAAATGACCAAGGAATCTTGTGTGCCAAACAAAATATGCTAGAGAAAGTCTTAAGTTTCATATGGCCAAAAGCAAGAGTATTAGAACACAATTGTCAACTAGTGACAAGTTGCAAAAGGAAGATGGTGTAAAAAAAAACTAATGTCACCAAGTACAAGAGTCTCGTAGGCTATTTATTATTTCTCTCAACCACCAGACTAGACATTATGCCTACAACAAACCTTCTTTATAGATTCCTGCATTCACCTAGTAAATTACACTTCCAGGTAGTCAAAAGAGTCCTGGGATACATCCAAGGGACTACAGAATTGGGAATTACGTATAGAAAGATCAATGAGTTAAAAACTTGTTGGATATGTTGACAATGATTAGGTTGGATCTCTCGAAGACGTGAAAAGTACCTTCATCTTTATGTTTACCTTTAGAGTTAAGAGTCTTCAGCTGGAACTCCAAGAAACAAGCCACAGTTGCTTAGTCAATAGTAAAGACAAAATACATAGTTGTTACATCTATTATCAACCAAGCAACTAGGATTAAAAAGCTGCTTATTGATTTAGATACGAAACAAACTGAAGCTACCCCTATTTATTATGATAATTAATCCACTATTGTTATCGCGAAAAATCTTGTACTACATGGAAGGACTGAGCATTTCAAGGTAAAATTGCACTCCATCAGAGAGGATTAAGATAGCAGTAAGGTAAATTTGGTTTATTGCCCCTCAAAGCAACAGCTTGTAGAGGTCTTCACAAAACGTTTGCCAAATCAAAGGTTTAAAGCCTTAAGAAACAGGTTGGTGAGCAATCCTTCAGCACCAAGGAGGAGAACTGAAGCTTTTGTATACAAACAACCATGGTGCTAGAGTATTGCTCGCCAAGTCATAGAATGTTACCATGATACAAGCTTCCTTTTAGCAGTTACTTTTTGTTAAAGAAAAAGGAAACCAATCTTCCTTGAAAAGCTGTCTAAGTTTATTTTAATGCAATGTAATCTTGTGATTAAGGTTCAAATAGAATTTGATTGACTTATTAACCAAGGTTATTAATTTCCTCTTTTGTAATCCCTATGATTAAATTTAAATTAGTTTGAAATTTGTATTCAAACTTTCACTCTTTATATTTAAATTAGAAATGATGTAATATTGTAATGATATATCAATTCAAAAGGCTTCATATAAAAAGAAGCTTGTTAGCTATGAATTTCATGAACCACTTCTTATAAAAATTTCCCTTGCTCCTCTTCGGTCTTTTGTTTTATATTTACTTCTACTACACTAAACTAAAAAATTTTCTAGTTATGATTGTACTATTGAGTTCTGTTACATCAATAACAAACCATGTGGATCATAATTTGAATACGTTTCAACACACAATGAATAAACAGTCGTAGAACCAAATGCTATGTTCATAATTCATATCAAGAGAAAGAACAAAATTTTTTAAAAAAAAAAATCAAAACCATATTTAAACAATTGGCAACAAAGTCCTCTGACATTAACTTCTCCTGTGTAATATATGCAAGTCTGTGTCATTAACAATGCCTGACTTCAACATTATGGTAAGTCTTGAATGTCACTTAATGTGTTCATTAAAGCTTCAAGCTATTACTAAACAAGTACATGGTTGCTTGCAAAAATGCATACTTCTACATACTAATGCATGAACTCTAGCAACAAACTTTGATTTTTTAAACAAAACCTTAATTCTAAATTTAATTAGTTATGCTATGCTATGGGAATTTTTTTTATGGTGATTCATTCTATTATGAACTTGGTTTGGAGTAACGTCTAATTGCTTTAAATATTTTTCTAAATTCAAAATTCTCAAATCGACTGAGGTCTTTCATTCCTTTTCCTCTCTCCAACAACCTAGATTTGTTCATTCTTCTTAATTACAGTGTTTGTAAATCTATTGTTGGCAAAGTAATGTAAATGTCAACTCTTTAATTTATCTTAAATCATTGTTACACTTATTTTGCTACAAATATCATATACAATTATCTGTTATACAATAAGTCTTTTGCTCATTTCATGCAACAGATAACGAACCCAACAGTCCAAAGGTGATTGTCCAGCCTACAATCTTTACTTCTAACATTGTGTTTGGAAGAGGGAAAAAGGAAAAGGGGGAAAAAAGAGAGACAAAAAGCAATTATAAATAATTTGTGTGAAGGAAAATGAGAAAGAGAAAAGTTAATTTTTATTTATAATTCATTAAATTTATTTCTTTTCCTACTTATTTTATAAAATGATGAATCTATTCGTATTAACTATTTTTATTAATATTTATCACATTTAATTTTAATTTAAAAATATCATTTTCGTTTCTTTACTTTTCACATTTTCTAAAAAGAAATTTTTATTTTCTTTCAATTTCATTACTCTTTCTCAAACACAAGAGATGAAGAAAGTGCGAAAATTTTCGTTCTCCTTTAATTTTATTTTCTCTCGATACTTTATAATCCTTTAAAAAGGGTAAGGCAAGTGTTCATCCCACAATATCTATGGCTTTCCAACGAAATGTAAAGCTTCATTAGCACGTCTTTTAGAGCAACTTATCCCACAACATCTTGTTTGCGTTGTTCTGTTTAACACTAAACACCAAAGGTTTTTTCTTTCCTTTCTCATGCACGGGCAGCTTAACTGATGATAAGAGGAAAAGAGAACAAGAAGGAAAGAATTATTATAATTTGAGAAAATAAGAGGGAAAAAAAAAGGGGCAAGAAAAATCTACTTTAAGAGAAAACATAAAAAACATTGTCAAAATCATCAACCGAATGTTTGGGATAATTTCTTGAAGAGCTCTGTCGTAAATTCCTGGAGGCGGAAGGTGGAACGGATAAGGGAAGTGTTGCCCTGAAGGCATAGGACATCATGTCGTTGTTTCTAAGTTTATAGGGACTAAAAATTAAATTTAAAATTTAAAATTTAAAATTACGAATTTGGGTCTAACACTACCACTGTATTTTCGTAGAATCTTGTTTTGACGGGAGAGGAAATAATCAGGAAAATGCCCTAAATCTAACTAAACCCAAAATTTAGGCCCATTTTGAGCCCATGGATGCATTAATAGGCCTTTTTAAAGCCCAATTCTTGAGTACAACCAGTAAAGAGAAACTTTGCACAGGCCCAAATTGTGCTGGATTTGTTCCTTTCTAAATCCCTTCAGGCTCTGTTGAAGCCCATGAATGCATAAATAGGCCTATTTTAAGCCCAATGCACCAGAAAAGAGAAATTTTGCAGAAGCTCAAATTATGCTGGGGAAATGTTCTTTTCTAAATCGCAAGTGATAGAAAGTCAAATGTCCAATGGAGGGGAAACCCACCTTCGAACAAACATCAAAAGTGTATTAAAAGGGTGTCTGATAAATAAACATGCCTTTTCTAAAGAAATATGAGCATTTTCTTGCACTAACTATGTACAATCCAAGATTAACTTTTGTGCTTAATGGAAAACTTTGGAAGCTATCTCCTCCCTTTTTTAAGCTTACTTTGGCAAGTGCAAGTGATCAATAGTGCATGTACTTTGTACAAAGATCATATTCGTGCAACTACTTTCCGCATCTAGGCGCCCATAACTTTTCTTCAACTTCAAGAGATGATAAATAGATAGAGTTTGCATTTGTACGGTATAAAATGAACTTAAAATTATTTTCGTTAGAATACTTTTTAAGTATCTATATATATATATCCTCTGCAATCCAGTAGAGATGCCTACTGTAAGAAGCAAACTGCTATATAATTTAGTAGTAAGTACATGGATTTTGTAACCCTTTTTTTTTTTGGCCACTTAATAAAATTTTGGTATTAAAAGAATTGTAATTACACCCCCATTGCATTTTAATTCAGTAATAATAAATTATAATTTTTAGTTGTAATTTTTGGTCAATTTTGTTTTTTTACAAGTAAAACTTCTATTGTGTCCCATTTTGTATTATTTATTTATTTATTCGTAGATTTATTAGTGAATTATAAATTATATAATAAAATATGTGATCACTGCGATTTTCTCAAATCTACGAGTTGACATGTTTTGATAATAGGGAATTTATTTCAGATAAATTCTCGCTGTCCCCGGCTCCTTGCTTGTTCAAGTGTCTCACTCTTGCCATGTTGATATTTGAACGACGCTCTTGACAGCCTTCAGCCTGCTATTTCCTTGTCCTTCCATACGAGCTTTCGGCTAAGCGGCAGTTTCTTTTTGACATGAAGCCCTTCATCTTTTTTCTTTTCCTACTCACTTGCTTGACTAAGAACAAGTAAAAGCGTGCTATATTTGGAGGCATGTGCTTATTCATTTGTTTTTCTTCAACACCACTTGGCGAAAGTATTTAAAATAGAACTAATGTTCCTTATGAATGATCTGGTTTTTGGCGTGGTGTTTGCCTTCCAATCTATATATGATTGAATACAAGACCCTTTTGTCTCCACCCATAAGAATGGAGGTCCATGCACTATCACAAAAGGCAATTTAAAAAGAGGAGCAACACGATATCCACGCTCCCTCGAGAGTAGCCATTCCCCGTTCTTTCCCTTTCAGCTTCTTTTTCGTGGCATCCAAAGATGGCGATGTGAGTTGGAAAGCCAAAGCCTCTAGACGCTCCCTCTTGGCCCTCTTGCCTCTAGCAAAAGACTTAGGTGATATCAAAAGACACGACCTTTAAATTCATCCCTGTTTTTGATAACAGGAGATGGATAGATAGATGGATGGATGGATGGATGGATAGTCTACTCCAATCACATATATCGAGTACATTCGAGTCACTAGTTAGTCTTAGACTCTATTATACAGACACATAAGGTTTTTAATGAATAAATAATTTAACCATGATAAAAAATAACACGAAAAAATAAAGAACTTACATGTACTTAAACATTTTTTTTTAATTATCTTATCAGTGTAAAATTACAAATCTGTTGAAAAGTTGCATAATTAATTAATTGATTAAAAAAAATCAAGAATATGATTGCCCCGTGTATCATTGACATCTTTAACTAGTGGATATTGAAGTTAATTATATCATTTCATCAAGTGAAAACTTGACAACTTATTGATTAGAAGATGAGTAGGCTAGGCTGAGCTGGCCAAGGTCAGGAGTTCACTGTTAAAGAGACAAAATGCAAATTTTTCAGGAGCACCGAAGACATTCTTTTCTTTTTGCCTGTCTTCTTTTTCTTGTGCTAAAGTAGTGACTGTATTTATAGGACGGTGACAGTTGAGTGCTCTATGGACTTGAGCGTGGTGGTATCTTGCATTCAGCGTATAATCACGACAACTATATATCTGAATATTTTGTGAGCATCATTACAGCTTTTGAACCCTTTAATTCCATGGGCCTATGGACCTTTCGCAGCAACCCCACGAGCATATATGGGTTTACAACGAAAAAATCAATCTTTAAAAGCCGAATTTAATGGGTCCTCCATTTTTGTCATGGCCACTGGCCATCCAATTTGAAATTTCCTTTGAAAAGGAGTAGGTAAAGGGCAAGATTCTGCTCCGTGCACCGTCACAAGCCCGCCTTTTACTGGGGAGGATATAAAGAATTTTTGGCTTTTTTTCTTGTGTATATGTACTTAGGATTCCTCACTTTAAAGATCAATTTTTTTTTTTTTTTTTTTTGGAAAAGCAAACTCTTCAGATGATAAGATGAAAAAACTTGGTGTACAGGGGCTAGATCTTCCATATTTGATATGTAGCTCATAAAGTGAAAATAATCTCCTTTGGGTCCTTATTTGTCTGAGAATGTTAACATCATTAAGTAACATTTCATGATTATTAATTATGAATTCATCGTTTTCCTATCATCCATTATAGGTGAATTATGGCTCCAAGTTACTAATCAGTAAACCGAGCACGTATTGGCTTGATAGAAGGACAATGACACAAACCATTTGCTAATGTTTTAAGAGTATAAAATCTGATATCAATAAAGTACAAGAACATTGTCTAGCTTATAAATTTTTATGAGTTTTCGGCTACTTAGCAACTTGAATCTTTAAATGAATATAAGATTTCAAGAATAATCTTGACAACTTAAAAAATTCCAAATTCTAATTTCTTTCCACCTTTATGTCAAATTCTAATTCCTTCCCACCTTTAAGGGTGGAATTTGGATATGATTTTGGCATTGCACTCCAGGTCTCTTCATATTCATTATCCGGTGATGTTTTTTTATATATATTAATCCATTATCCTGTCACTTATTGCACACGAGGTGGCTATTTGGGATTAAATTATCAACTTTTGATCATCCTACAAGACCATCGATTAGCATGGGTGCTTTTTGATTGGTAATTTAGTCCAAAACCTCCATGGTTCCCAATCCAACGAGAAAAGCCACATCTCATTAATTGGATAGTGAGCCCTTGGCATTCTTGTATTAATATTGTCAAAGATATTAAATCTCCAAGTTGTTCAGAAACATGAAAGGAAGAAAATAAATAAATAAATAAACTTCAAGTGGATTCCAAAGCGATGGCTCAATGGATCCACATAATTTGTTGGAACATGGAACAGACCGTAGGACCTTATATGAATAGAACTAGTCTATGAGGAGCTGAGCTTATGACCCATGTTCGGTGTCGTTTCACACCAATAATCTTATGCAAAACCCTAGTTAAAATGACCATTCATCAGGTGGTGGTCCTTATCAACTGTTCTCTCAGGCAGCAGAGGCGTTACAAGAGAGAAGATGTTGGAAATGTACTGACCCAAAATTGCCACTATACACACACACACACACACACGTTGTTACTCATCTGTCTCTTATACACATCTAGATGTGTATAAGAGACAGATGAGTAACAACGTGTGTGTGTGTGTGTGTGTGCTGTCTCTTATACACATCTAGATGTGTATAAGAGACAGGCTTTGTTGGACCACAGTGAAGATGAGTAACAACTGTCTCTTATACACATCTAGATGTGTATAAGAGACAGCACACACACACACACACACACGTTGTTACTCATCTTCACTGTGGTCCAACAAAGCAGTGGTAAAATTTGATATCTTAGTAGGAGTAATGTATGTTTTGCTATTGCACGACGATTGATGGGTATTTGCCTAAAAATGCATGGTTACCTTTTGCATTTGTACTAACTACCCACTGTCGGGACCTAGGACTAAATTACAAAATCAGCTTGTTGGGGCTTCTTTTTCCTAGTTGTATTAAATATTAACAGGAAGCCTTCAGATTTTCAATTACATACCAACTAAGGTTACTATAAATGGGGAATTAAGGACGATATATGTGATTAATACAACTGAAGTGACAAATTTACAAGATGGGAAAGAAGAAAGCTGTCTGATATCCGAGGGAAACAAAACAAGAGGAAAAAAGAGGAAAGAGCCATAAATTGTTCACGAGAAAGACTGCAAGAAATAAAAGAGCCTTTAAAAGCTGAGCGGGACCAAGCAAGTCCCTTCAATTAAAACAAGCATTGGGCTCACCATATAATAGGTTGCAGATTCTATTTTGAAAAAATCGTCTCCAATATTGGGTTTCAAACGGGAACCAATTAACAAAAAAATATCGTCCTTTCGTAATAAAACAAATCACAAAGCTACAAACTTTCCGTTGTCAATCACATGCAACGCACAGAGAGGAAGAATTGCATGCAAAGATATATATTTGAACTTTATTTTATGCGATCAAAATCAGATACAAACACGCGTGAAAGGCCCCAAAGACCTTTTGTATTGTCAGGTCGACCTGAGAGAGGTTGCTCCTCACTAAAAAAAAAAAAAAAAAAAAAAAGGAATGAAGATTAAAAAAAAAAAAGAAGAAGAAGAAGCTCATACACGTGTAACCAAACACAGGTGTGGACACTCCTTACAAAAGAGAAGAGGCAAATTCCCGCCAAAAAAAAAAAAAGGAAGGAAAGAAAAAAGCACGCAAACACACGTGTGAGCCATACACGTCTAGCATGGGCACACACAAACAACTCAGTTCAAAACCTATATGAACAGTCGGAGCCATGCTGTCCCCTCCCTTTTTTTACAGTATTTAGGAGTTCCCCGTCGAACGCGCAGATCTGTCATCTGGGAAGCAATCATGACAGCCAAAGATGGAGAAGTTTTGCTCATTATCCTATGAATTGCTCAAACTTAAAAGTTCAATCCACTGAATTTATTTTGCTCCCTTTTCCCCAAACTCTATTCAAAAGGCCCCACCATGTCCACCATTTCATTCAATAATCAATGCCACCATTGAATTTCATCAACCCCACTAGTTTCGCTGTTTCACACTCCATGGCTCCACTA
This sequence comes from Kandelia obovata, assembly GCA_021464305.1. Taxonomy (NCBI): domain Eukaryota; kingdom Viridiplantae; phylum Streptophyta; class Magnoliopsida; order Malpighiales; family Rhizophoraceae; genus Kandelia; species Kandelia obovata. Next base: position 1,550,569 of record CM038488.1, read on the forward strand.
TTTAACACAAGCTGTCTCTTTCATTTCTCTAACCCCTTCTTTTTCTTTTTTTTTTTGTCTTTCTTTCTTTTTTTTTTTTAATCATCACATTCTCAACTTCCTCACACCCAAAATATTTATGTGTAGCAATCCCCTTCCCTTGGGAATCTGCAATGCCATTAATAAACATGAATGACAAAGCCCACTAGTTAAAGAATTAAAAAATCTCCAAAACTTACCAAACCCTCACAAACGTATATACACTAGGTAATCTTCATTACTCAAAAGTCATTTTGCTCTCCAAATCCCCACAACAAAATATCTGAGGATTCTAGATAACTTGTACTAAGACCACCATTTTTTATTTCTCCTTATTTTTCCCATCTATCACTCCATTTTTATTTTAGTTTTTTTTTTAATTTCCCTTTTTCCTCACTCGGAGCTCCTCTTGTCATCATCCACCCACAAGCAGTTATTTAATTTTCTCCTTTTAAAAGATGATGAGGAAGATGAGGATGACGAGTCACCAGACCCCATTCTGGTCCGAATTGTTACCCGAAGCTGAGTTAAGGCTTTTGGTGGTTTCCTCCGGCTGTTGTCAAGCACAAGATCTTGCATTAACCGGTAGCAGCTGATGATTTTTTCCTGTGAAAATTGTATACGTTTTGGGATTTGGACACTAATAATCATTGTATTGTATCAGAATTTAGAATGCATTTATACATATCGTTACCTTGCTTAGCCCATCACACCACGATCCAGCGTGCTCAGGATTGACAAGAGACAAGTTTGGCCTTTCATTAGCTGCGCACAGGATAGCTGCCACGGCAATGCTTGACGGCCGATACTCAAGAAAGCTGGCCTCTGTTCACATCAACAAAAGTCATCTTTTAAGCTCTTATTTCTCTGTGAGCCGACCTTGCGTCCATTAGTATCAGTATACATGTATTACCTTGGATATTGGATAGAATGATTTCTGTAGCCCTTGAAATCAGAAACCCAATATACGTCCCTGTTGGATCTAGCTTGTATGCAAAGAAATCAATGAAACTAAATGGTGTTACGGATCGCAGCCTCCAATCCAAGACACTGAGAACGAGAAGTTCCATCCTTAGGATTGTTCTTGGTTCAAATATAAATTTTGCCCCTTCAATCTACAAAATCAAACATTAAGTTCTTCACTCTCCTTTTTTCTCATAAATTAAGTAAATTTAAACATAATCACAAATTTATACAATGCATATATATACCTGGAAATCCAACAGAGAAGGAACAAGAGGTTCTTCCATTTTAGCAGCCAATGACAAGCAAGCAACAGATAAGAGTTGCAACGGCCATCCACTTTCCAGCTGAAACAGTAAAATCATCCTTTATTAATACACTCTAATAATAATAATAATAATAATAATAATAATAATAATAATAATAATAATAATAATAATTTGACACTGATAAGATAGTAGATACTAATGTACTTGGTCTTCTTTCATCGTACGTAGGTGGGAATTGTTCACAATCCTATAACGTTCCCACGTGCCAGGACAAGTACACTACATATATATAATTAACAATAAAGAAATACTGTTACCACTTGCAAACTTTTTACAAGGAGCATAATTAGTACCCCAATAAAGTTTACAGTGTAGTTATATACCCATTATAGAAACAACCAAAAAGGGGAAAAAGCCTAACCATAAAAAACCATGCAAATTATTTTATTTTATAAATCATTTTACTCCAGCAGAAAAAAATAAAATAAAATAAATAATAAAAAAAACTATCTTCTTGTATCCTTGCTTCAACAATCGAAATTGAGCGGCGAATTTACGTATATTAGTACAAAGTTTAGTAAAGAACGGTGCATTTCACTTATGCTGACGAGACATTAATGTCTCATTCATTATTCCATCAAACTATTCTAAATCATGTTGACAAGATGATAGTATTTCAATAATAATAATAATTTCTCAAAAAAAATTATTATAATAATTCATTAATGAAAAATCAATTAGTGCAAAATATAGTGATCAACTTTGTGTCATTTTCATTGTTAGGAAAGTCAAATACCATCTACTCAAATTATTATTATTATTTTTTTTGGTCCCGCTCCTGGTTTCGATAACTTTTGGGATATTTATTTATTTGTATTCTTTTTTGAATTAAATTGGAAGCTTACTGGCAATCGGCGAGAATAGAGAAATCGATCAAAGTAGTTGACGGAGAGATACGCCGTCAAAGGCTGAAATCTATAGTACGCTTGCACCTGCAAAACACGGAAACGATAACCGATGAAGCAAAAAGGTAACGTGGAAATGAAATCTAGGAGCGCAGCCGTCAATGGATCCAACGGCTGGGAAATTGATCTGATGAATGGCTCAGATCTCTTGTTTGGGGTTAGAAAAGAAAAGGGTCCAGTGGTATTATAGTAATTCTACTAAAAGTTTCTGTTTCGTTTACCTTGAGAATCCATGCAACCGATTCTTCTCGAGCCGAAGCATCCAGAGATCGAGATTGGAACCGGGACAAGTAGTCGAATCCGGGCACGAAGTTCCTCTCGTCCTCTATGAAACCGGCAATGGATTCCTCCGTACAGGCCGAAGATTCGAGGTCCGACGAGCAGTCCGGCCACTCGCCGGAGAGGACTTCGGAGGAGTTCTCGCTGCAAAGAAGGTCGGAAAAGCAGTCCGAGAAAGACACTGACATGATTTCCCCCACAGAAAGTTTCTCATTCTCCTCTCATGGCTCTATGAGTCCGTCTATTCTCGCCGGAATATCGGCCGGAGACGCCACCGTGGAGCGACCGGAATGTAGTTGTGAAAAGCTGTGTTGGAGATTGAAGACTCTAAGAGTAAGAGTGAGATGCTTTTGGTTTTGTGTTGAAGGTTCTCCGTATAAATGAATGAATGAATGAATGACACTCCTGTTTCTTTGCCTATAAATATGACGTTTGATGTGAGTTCTTTTTTATTTATTTATTTTTTTTTTTACAAATTTCTTTTTTTAAGGTTCAATTACGAGACACGAGATAAGTAAACACAATAAATAAAATAAGGTCTTAATTATTATATTCAAAACTAAGAAAACATGATGATTGATTAATTTTAATTAATAATATAAATTATATTTTATTTACAGTATTTATTATCCGGTATCTTTCAAATAATTTTATTTTTAAAAAACTAACAACATTTATATAATATTACGATGATAAAAAAATTATAAAATAATTATATATTTCTATTTAAAAAAATAAATAAAATTAAATGTAAAAAAATTAAGTTATTATTATTTTTTATTATTTTTCTTATGCGTTGTTAGGTAACAGTATTTTTGGTTATTATTATTTTTTTATTAGGGTAAATTTTCAATTTGGTCTGAATCCAATTATTCGTTCAGACTCAAGACTCTAGTTCTGTAGGGAATGTCTGGTTAAATTTGTGTTCCCTGATTCTGATTTGGTTCGGTTACGATTCTAGTTTGTTTACATTTTAGGCTCTAGTTTGATTTGGTTCATTCCCAAGTTTCTAAAAAAAAAAAAATATTTTAAAATTTTCATTAATATCACAAAAAAAAAAAGTGAATATATCGTTGTTAAAAATTTTAAAATTAATTAATATTATGCATTCCATTTAAATGTAAAAAAATAAAATTAAAATTAAAATTCACGTAATTCAATTCTCTTAGATTTACAAAATTCCTTCCATTTACTTTTAGCTAACTAGCTTTAATCCAGCGTTGTTTGCTATTTCTAGAGCCTGTAACTGTACTTTTCGGTGTATCGTGTGTTTTTTTTTTTTCTATTTAAAATATGATTTTCTTGTGGCCAAAAACACGGAATTTTTTTATAATTTTTTTTAAAAATGTGGGTCCTCATAATTTCATTTATAAAAAAAAATGCTGAATTCACGCTACATTCTAGACTGAAAAAAAAACATAAAATTCTATACAAATGGTTACAAATCTAACTTATGTGTAAATGTAAGCATGTATAAAGATTTTTATTTATTTTAAATGTGCCTTGACTAGTCAATGGCTAGATGCATAGAAACAAAGGGCCACACACATTTAATGCATCAATCAACTACAAAAGTATCCGCTTTCAAAACGCAAATCAGCTAATTTCCCCATTGAAATTAGCAAACACAAAAAGCGAAATGTAGACAATGGATGCAACTTTGCCGCTAAATTTGGTTGCCTTTATACGCCAATGGTGCCCAACTTCTTCATGATTAAAAGTTTCCAAACCTTCCCTAGAAACAAAAAAAAAAAAAAAAAAAAAAAAAAAAGGAAAAATTTATTAGAAAAACAAAGAGTGTTGCAGGGTTGTAAGAGTAATAGTAAAAATTTCTCTATTCATAAAAAAAAATATATTATTTTTAATTAAAATACATAATTTTTTTTATTAGACCAAATGATTTTATTTGTATAAATTTATTTATTTTAATATAATATATTTTATTAAAATAAAAAAATTCCAAAACCCACAAAAAAAAAAAAAAAAAAAAAAAAAAAAAAAAAAAAAAAAAAAAGATAAAATTGACTAGAAAAACAAAGAGTTTTGCATGGTTGTAAGAGTAATAGTAAATATTTCTCTATTCATTAAAAAGAATATATTATTTTTAATTAAAATAAATAATTTTTTTTATTATACCAAATGATTTTATTAGTATAAAATTATTTATTTTAATAAAATATATTTTTTAAAAAAAAAATCGTTTCATGACATTTAATATGACTCTTATTACAATGTAAAATTTTTGACATCGTTTTATGATCGCATTGTTTTGTACGATTTAATTGTCACCCTAACTTATCATAACGCTAAAGTCTTAGATATGCCCAACCGAAATCCCAACCATACAATGGGAATGAATACAAACCATTGGATATACAGTACTTGGAATAGGGGCATAAATTGCGGTTTATGGTAAAGGCATCCAGCACTTGCGCGCGCATATTGAGAGCCGCCGTGTAGCTTTCCTCGTGCTCTCATTATTACCCAATCTCCATTGAAAAGAAAGTTTGCTGGCGCAATGACATATATACAGCACTCCCTCCCTCCACCAATGAATGTTATTATTTTTTTAAATTATTATTTATTTATTGTCTTTTTCTCCAATTTTCCAAACGAAAAAGAAAAAAAAAACATGAAATCAATTACAAATTTTTTACAGCTCTGTATGACGTTACAGTCAATGTCACCACCATGGCATGGTTGGCACACAAAAAGTGACCAATTTTTTTCAAAATGAATCTCTCATTTCTCCCTCCTCCCTGTTTCTGGAGTTCACCCTTAAATCTATGGTAATGAAGATTGATGAGATTATAAGATACCGTATTTTTAGTATGTGTGAATGTATTATTTTTAAAAAAAAAAAAATTAACAGACGTAACTCTTTCTAACAAAATAGCGAGATATTATTTCTATATTTTTTTAATTTTTCTTTTTTTTTAAAAAAAAATGAATTAAGTTGTTTACTCATGAAAATTTCCTTCTGTAGTCCAGTCACATCTAGCTGACAAGATGAGCAGAATTCAAAGGCGTCAGCAGACCATCGACTTCTTCCTCTCATGAAGTGTCACCCACGATTAATTTGCTCTTTTGCTTCTTCCACTGTTCCAAAGTCTCAACTACAAAAATTGTGTCTTACATAATTGTGTCCTCAGACATGGAGGTGTCCTGTGGCACTTATGTTTGATAAAACTGGTGGGGCATCAAGAAGCGAAATGCCATTATCGTGCGGACGATTATGACTGAGCTTAACCCAGGATTAAATCAACACCGATGAGCTCATTGAATTTCCAATTTTGATCAAACAAGTGATTTGATCCTACGTAGAATGTGGATCCCTAAAGGGGTCTTAGGACAATTTATTGCCACTCACCTACTGAACGATATTATATGTCATCTTTAGCTTCATTATATATATATATATATATATATATATATTTTTTTTTAATTGGTAGGTGCATTGTATGTGAATCATAGTTTTTTTTTTTTGATGAAACTAAAATTTAATTTTCACTCAATATTTTAGAACAAACAAGAAATTGCTCACTAATATATTTGAATTGAGAATTTCTTTTACTGTTAAATTTATTTAATATTAAGCCTATCAAATAAATAATTTTTTTTATCATGCAATATAAATTGAATGTTTATACTATAGAGGTATTACATTTAGTCTCGTAAATATTAATCTTTTGATGAAATTAGTTAATAAAAATTAAAATAATATTTGATATTTAAGGAAATGAAAATATGTTTGCATCAATAAAATATTGCTGTCCAAAAAATTTATTAAACTATTTTAGTCTAACTCTATATAGAATTTAGTCTTTCTAACATAAAGGGTATAATTTTGATATTAGATTTTGAACACTTACACCCTATAGAAAATAAATTTCATTCCATGAATATTAGTTAGCCAATGAACATTAATCAATAAGGACGAACTTTCCATTTAGCATTAAAATTTGAATGATACTAATACAGACATTGAATTTCATTCAATAAGTAATATCCACCAAATAAACATTAGTCAATATAAATTAATTATATGTTTCCAAGAAGTATTATTTTCAGTATTATAATTATTCAAATGCTAGTACAATAACCATGGAATTTCACCTAATAAAAATAAAATACTTATTTCCAAAGAACAGCAGAAAATTTCCGGCTCAGATCAAGTTGAATAGGATCCTAGCAGTAAAAAGAGAATCCAAGCACATGACTTTTAAATGCTTTTTTTTTTTTTTTTCCGAGTCCACATATTCTTTGAGTACCTCTTTCCCTTTCCTTTTTTAAGCCTGATTTAACATTTTGTACTTGCAAAATGTTGCACGTAATCTCTAATGACAATAAATTATCTACAATCTATAAAATAATTTAAAAATATATTATATATAAATACTTTTATGAGTCTAAGACATATATTTTATTATAGTGAAATTATTCGTTATATATTTTTAATTTTTTAATGATAATGATTGCATTTAATAATTGGGACAACGATAATGATAATAAAATGTCGACTTTTATTTGGGACATCGCTTTTAAGGGATGAAGTTCATAGTTAAACTACGTTTTCATACAGATCGATGGTTACCAAGTTGTTTCCTCCGACTCTATTTGCATGCTTTATGTTCTTGTCCATTGCTGTCTTTTGGCGTGTGCTGGGTGGATGGGTGTGCCAGGTAAGGAACACATTGCCGTTGCTTTTCTATCTACTTCTTTGCTAAAAATAACAAATAATCCTTTCAAGATATATGTTCCGCACAATAGCCAGAGGAGGTTCAAGCAAGTGTAAAGCTTTTTTCCACTTTTATGATTATTATTTTATTTTTGCTTGCTTCAGCGAGCCTCAGACTTTTTTATCAGAAGGGTTTCAACTTTAGTCATTAAATCATAACTTCATTGACTTTTTATTAATGTCTCTGAGTATATAGACTGTTCATTGGTAATTAATAGAGAATATAATATTGTATATTCTTAAGTATAGCGGGTGCTAGAAAAGGTTTTCTTTTGTATTTGAGTGTAGACTTAAATATTATTCTCGTGTGAAGTGGACGAAATAGAATCTGAAACTACAACAAAAATTTGTGGGGATCAAAATTTAAAAGACTACAAATTAACCTAGTAGTTCTACCACCAATCCCACAACCGGTGACAAAAATATGGAGACTAGCTGCAATAAAATAGATTGAGTGTCCAAATTACAAGCTCAAAAATGTCTTGTCTAAGTTATTAGTAATTGATCTCTTGAGTGTAAAGCGATTCTATTCTTTTTGCAATAGGACTTGCATTTGGGGTATCCCACAATCTATATACATTGCTAAATTTCAATCCTGACTGTTTAGTTTATGTGCAATAATTGGGAAAATGGTCTATTTCGTTCTATCTTTTCTACCCTAAAGTGGGACCGAGTTGCCTACTACATTAGCCTTATTTTGACAAATGTTCTGCAGAAGTCAGAAATCAAGCACTCAATAATGTCTACACAAATCTTGGGGGAGTGGTATAAAGAAAACAATTACGTATCATGATTAACAATATATATATATATATAAAAAAAAAAAAGAGATAAAACTGATAAGAGACCTATACTGGCTCCTAGCTGTTAAGTGAGAGAAGATTATTGTGATGGTGGAATCAGTGATGTTGAGTTTCAGATTACGTGAGAGTGATGCAGGCCAGAGTGGCCCTTCAGAGTTGTATTCGGAAAGCTTTATTAGTGCAAGAAGCTTTCATGCCCTTGATGAACGGTAAGGCTGAGTGGTTGAAAGAAAGGGACTTGGAATGGACGAGCATGACCAAAAACAAAGTTGGATTTAGAATTTCATTTCAGTGTACCATCACGGCTTTGCCTAACAAGACTCTTTCATACTCAGGCTATGACTATTCCCTTTTGTGGGTACAAAAGGGAGGGATTATATTCAATCAACTATGAAAAAGATGATATAAATGACGAAAATTGTCAATGGACACAGAGCGCATTTATAAACATAAAAATTTTAAAATTAGATAGAATTGAATTGATAATTTGTTTCTATGCCTTGCCTCACAATTTAATTTCATTTAAATACTTTGTTTGTTTTCTTCTTTTTTATTATTATTATCCTCCTTATTTAGTATACTAAATCAAAATCAAAGAGTTGTTTTAGTTGGTCAATTAGTATGCTCATCGTTAAGTTCATCACGATATGATTCTAGGGTCAGATCAGGAGAAATTAAGTTCATGAACTCGTACAATCATTCTTTACTTCTAGCTACTCTGATTATGAAATATCCCTGTTTAATTTTAATTTTAATTTTTTTCTTTTTTTTTTTCCTTCGGCCGTGACGCTTTAATATTTTTGAATTGTCTGCTTATTATTAGTTAATACTTTTAGGGCTACTATTGATGGTTGACAGAAAGTGGTAACACTTAAAAATTAAACTAAACACTTTCTTAATCTGATATTCGAGAATGTGGAACCATTCACAAGTACGACTTTAATGGTCAAAAAATAAAATAAAATAAAAAATGATGCCAAGGTGATTTTTCTACAAGCCATTCGTCTTTGAATTGTAGTAGGTAGGCAATGGAATCATTGTCTGCCTAAAAGCTGTTAGGTTAGGCAGGTGCAGGCTGCATCGCGGAAGATAATTTCTTTAGACCTATCCATGTAACCCAAAAAGTAAAAAGAACTCGCAAACCTTTGAAATCTACAACTCCAGAAATCATTTTTTGTGATTAGCTAGAGATTGTCAACATTCACCTGTCTTTATCTACCGTCCTCTGACTTGTTTAAGAAGCAACCTAAAAAGCTAGTAGAAGGAGTAGTTTCGTCTCCGAACGTATTTGATGCAGAAGATTTTATAGTTTCTTTTATTACAGTTCCCTTTTATCTGTCATTAAAAAAAACAAACAAACAAAGATAAAAAAAAAAAATAAATCATGTAAGTATACTTGAAAAAAAAAAAAACTACAAGCGATAACATGCATAACTGATAACGCTCTGACAGGCAAACACATTCTCTGAGCTGCTGCTGCTGCTCCAGTATGATATATCATAAGGCTAAAATGATTTGAAAACTTGTACTCGACGAAATTAAATTGAATCTTAATAATGTGACTAATAAAATTCTATATCCCATACCTCATGCCCATCCTGGGGATCAGAAGTGGGGGATATGCTGGGGCTTGTGTGTCTAATTATTTTCTTTTCTTTATTTATTATATTTTTTATCCAATTATGCTTGACAAGTTGAAATTAATTCAAATTTATCGTAAATTAAAAATCAATATTTAAGTGAAGATTAAATAATTGAGACTTATCTATTATTAAAATTTTGTATTTTTCTATTAAATTTTTGAAAATTTTAGTATAATATTATTTAATTTCAATTTATAATTTTATATAAAACTTAAATTAATTATACAGATTTATCTCAATCATATCAAAAATATAATTTTAATATTAAATTAAAATTAAATATAATATAAAAAAATTAAATATATTATGTATTAGGTAAGTAAAATTTAATGTCTATATTATTTGTATATACTTCTTAATTATTTTTTAAAATTATAATTTTTTATATATTTATTTAATAATTGTGTAAAAAAATAATAGTAGTAGAGACAATTAATTTTTAATTATAACACAACTTAATTCATTCATCCACTGTCATTATATTTATTGCTTACTAATTAAAAAATTGACCTAAAAGTGGGTATATCACTTTCAGCACTGCTCTCTCTCTCTCTCTCTCTTTTTTATCTTTTTTGGTCGTTGTAGTATTTGCCTCTTCAAGACAAAGGTTTAATAAAGGTAAAGCACGAAACCTTTTTATCCCTTTTTTTTTTTTTTTTCTCCTTCAGTGATCCCTTTTGTTTTATACTCTCGCCGGACAAAGTGAAGGAGAAATTTAAAATGATTCCCCTTGACATTGAAATGAGAATAAAAAGAGTTATGTTTTATGACCTTCGGATTCTGCTAGCAGTTCGTATCTGGTATTCGCTGTACTCACAAAATGGGCATACTTAGGATAGGTCCCAGTAGCTCCTTTTGAAACTGTGGTCGGTGTGGCTGATCGAGCCCTCGGTCAGCAATCAGTGTCCAGTCTAATCCCACTTAACCGTGGCCCTGTTTTACTGGTCTTTACGGACCCCATCGAGCCCCAGTTACGTGCCTTACGCCTGCTCACTCAAAATGCCCCATCGCTGTCCCGTTTAAGTAGGAACTGGGATACCACTGCACTGCTAAGAGTTTAAAATCTCTAAAAAATATAAAGACTTACATTTATTTATTTATTTATTTTTTATTTTTTCTTACTTAATTAGATATAAAATTTTAAACTATTATATAACATGATATCAAAATTTATTTTATTATCTTATTTGCCACTCTTTGTAATTTGATTCATTTTATATTTTGAGCCTAATCGAATTACTTCAGTCCTAACAAAGCTTAGTAGCTGAATTTGGGCCATTTAATTTAGTTTTATTGTGTTACTAGTTAATTGAGGTTAGTACATTTCAAGAGGACATGACATGAGTATAAAATAATTAAAGTATAAAGACTTACATAGATTATAATATTTATGAATTTTTTTCATTTACTAATTTAAATTTTTAGACAAATATGAGATTTTAAAGTATTACGTGACATTATGATCGAAAGTAACTTTTTAGTACTATAATTTGGGGTTAAGCTTTCGTGTAATTTAGTAAAATCTTAGCGCAAATTATCATTGCTTTAGTGGAAAAAATCCATCAGTTTGGCGCAGACTGTTGACTTCCGCTGCTAAGAACTTGCATCAAATTCGCTGTTACACATAACAAATCTTGTATTTTATTCTCTCTCCATTGAAAAGGTCCGAACTTATTGCTATATTCATCAATCATATTCTATCTAAAGTCATATTCTATGCCATAGGTTCTATCGTGGTGTGTAATGCCGGTGGTTAAATTATTTCATTTGTTGATTACAGGTTAATTAATTCGAGATACACCCATTAGCATAGAGGAAGAAAGGAAACGGAAACAAAGGAACAAAAATTACTTTTTCGACAAACAAATGATGTTATGCACATTTCAATGGATTTAGAGATGGACAAATGACTAAGCATGGTTGGTCCCAATGGACAGAGATTAGTGACTATTGCTGCTGACTCCAGTATTGTATGATTGGAAATGACAACAATAATAATTCAGCATGACAGCCCCTATCCCGTGAGCATATTATGTTCCACCATCACTGCATTTTTTAGTTCCAGGAGTCATGTCCAAAATACATACATGTAGAAAAGAAACTTGTCAGATTTTTTGCTAAGAACATTTGCTTTTAAATCCTTTTTTTTTTTTCTTTTTTGTTTTTATAGTTCCTCTCAATCAACTTCATTAACATAGAGGAGTTGATGAATTATGTCCAACTTCACGGCAAAAGCTCAAAATAAGAAATTTCTACGAAGGCAGATGACGTCAAGCGGAGCTAATGATTAGCTAATATAATGGTTTGCGAGGGCAGAGTCATGAATGCATCTATACTACCTGAATTATATGTCCGTTATATATCATTGAGAGTCAAATACCGATAAATACAAATGCAACTTACAGCACATCAACACATCTAATTGTATATATATAAAGTTATTAGTCACAAAATTTACTGATAAAATTATTTAAATTCCTAATTTTAATTTTATGATTCGGTCTTTAGTTACAATAATCAAAATAAAATGAAATGAAATAATTGTATACACAATGCCATATCGAGAAATGATTTCTTTAAAATAAATAATTTGCAAACTACAATATGATATGATATAATTCGCCTCAAAATCAATTATGGTACCAAGTTCTAAATTCAACTAGTCATGACATTTAGGCATCTAGCACAACAATTTAGTGGGGTATATGGATACACGGCCTTCCAGTACAGCCACGGTAGTTTTGTTTACCTTTGTATTTTATTTCACGTTGAACAATATCGAAATATATATATATATATATATTTACTCGCTTCTTTGAGTGCGTCAAATAATTTGACACAAAAAAAAAAATGATAAATTATTTTTTTAATTCACCCACTTCGTTAAAAAAGAGTGAAAAATAACAAGTACCAAAATCAAACCAAGCTGCTGGCCACCTGTAGATATATGCAGTGTCAAACAGGGATTGGATTGGACTGCAAGTTGTTGGAAGGAAAGTTCATTATGGGCCCCTCTCAAATGGTGGCCAATTTTTGTGGGCCAGTCACGTTTTTTGATGAGAATATGCCCAATAATTGCAAAAAAAAAAAAAAAAAAAGGAACCAATATTGGAATTTCTTGTGGACAAATATTTTCGTGTTTTTGGTAAAGTTGATGAGATCTAAGTTACGAATTTTTATGATCCTTTCCTAGATTCACAAACCCACCATGTGTTCGTCTGAAAACAGCTAAATATATTCCGGAGCTACTATTATTAAAGGGAAAAGGAGAAGGGTGAAAAAAGATTCTGCCTTCTGAGTAGGACAACAAGAATACCAACTGCTAAGGCCGCATTTCCTGGACGAATCTTCGGGCAATATGTATGTACATGGGCAGTGGGAAACAGACAACGTTATTGAAGTGTTGGGCTTCTGAGAAGGCTGCCTGCACGGCCGCTATATAAGGACATTTTGGGCCGGGATAAGTGGGAAGAAATTGTTCACATAGACGCCCCACTTCTTTTTATGAATACATCAAGGTGCACACATAAAATGTTTTAAAAGGAAACCATTTCAGCTCAAAATAGGATAGCCCAAAGGACCAAATTAAGAAATTTAAAAAACCCTAAGCCCAACGTGTACATTGATGGCGTCGCCCGGACTCGAACCGGAGACCTTCAGTGTGTTAGACTGACGTGATAACCAACTACACCACGACACCTTTACCTTGGAAGAGTCGAAAATTAAATATATTTAACATTTCTATACAAGCGACTACCACCAAGAAAACCCGGAGCAGGCCAGCAGGACACGAGGAGGACGAGGGAGGATGCAAGGCAATTCAGGCTCCCTTCTTCTCGTAGCTTCAGGGGCCAATTCCCTCGCTTCCTTCTCCCTTCTAGCAGCCCAAAATGTCGTCAAAACTCCATCTTCAATCACTTCGCATCTCACTCTCCGCATCAAAAACCACCTTTCCTTGCAACAAGGACACACCCATTTCAGCTTCCACTCTCTTTCACCGCAAAGATTCAATCTTTTGCCCGTTTATGCTCAGAATAAGCGAGGAACAGGTGGGGCCGGTGCTGCTGTTGAGGAAATGAGTGATTTCGAGGAGGATGCATTGGACGGTGAGGATGAAGATGATTTCGAAGAGGAAGATTACGATGATGTTGGGAAGGAGGAGGAGGGGGAGGAGGAAGAGTTTGTTCCATTTGGGAGAATGAAAAAGTGGTTTGAGAATAAGCCTACTGGTTTTGGTGAAGGGAAAGTTTATGACACTTTTATTGAAGACAAACTGCTCGATGAAATTGAGCAGAGTAGAAAAGCACAGGCTGCTAATCTCAATAATCTCAAAAACAATCGTGTCAAGCCTGCTGCCAAGAAAGGCGAGCCAAAAAAGAAGAAAGGTCATTCCTTCTCTCTCTCTCTCTCTCTCTCTCTCTAGGGAGAGAGTCTTGTTAATATGTTTGCACCAATTTTGCTGCTTATCTCGTGTGATATGCTTCTATTTTTAACCCTTTTTTTTCGTTTTTTTGGGCTGTGTGTGTGTGTATTACTTTCTTCTATTCATATTTCGTAACCCTTTATTGTAGCAGACGTATTTACTGGGGGAAATGTGTTGTTCTAGTAGAAACAATTAAAGGGTTTATAGATGGAGCTTCGACGAGAGCTTGGTCTACAGGAAAGTTATGAGATTAGTTTCATGCATAACTCCCTTAACAAGGCTAATTATTGTTTTTTGGCCTTTGCAATAGGTTGTTACGATGTTGTTTTGTAATTTGTGAGGAACTTTGAGTTTCTTGGTATAGATAGAAAGAAGTCAGTTGCTGTTGTTTGGTGTAAACAGGAAATATTTGTTTCTGCTTATTTTCCCGGGAAAATAGATCTTGTTTGCCCTCTTAAAGTTACTATGTCATGGAATTTCCTCCTCTAAATTTGACTTATATTAGAATTCTTTACATTGTCTAGAAAGAGGAAGTTTGTTCTTGTAAAATTGCTGGACCATCGGAATTGACAATTCAATTTTGAATGTTTTATGGTAAATAAGTGTATTCTATTTTTTGCAACAGTTTGGGTTGGTTGGAGCCATAAAATTAGAAGCTAGTAACAAAAGATATGGATGTATGTCAGACATGTCAAAATTATTGTATTTTGAAAAATATGTGCCAACTGCCAAGGGAAGGGTATACATGATCTAGGCTATATGGTCACGTCTTTTAAAGAACTGGCTGTAGAAGTGCAGCCATATTCTGGTTTACATTCTGATGTTGTGGTGATAGAGCTGTTGGGCTCTTAGTTTTAGCAATCATGTCTCAAATCCTAACACCAACAAGCCAATAATAATAATAATAATAAAAATAAAAAAATAAAAACACATATCCAGTTTACAATCAGTGTCTCTCTGCCTAGATGTCCTAATAATTTTTGTGGATTATAATGATCTGTATGCTGCAAAGAGCTACTTTGAGCTAATTTCATGCGTCCCTCTAGCAAGTGAATCACAAGGGAAATTTTGTGTTATCTAGCATCAAATGTTAACCATGAGCAGGATAGAAAAAATGAAGAAATTAAATAGAACTAAAAGCAAAGGCTATTTTTAGGTGTCATAGCATAACTAATTGCCTTTGCATTAGCTAGGTTGTTTGAAAATGTATTCATGACTTTTTCCTCAAACTGAATGAAAGAAAAAGGCACATCCACAATCCATTAAACAGTTACATGTTCTGCATTAATATGGAAAAAGTTTATGAATGATGTATACTTTGCCCTGCTAGCATATTCTGACTTTGGACCACTACACTGGATTTATGCAGTGCCTGAAATCATACCAGGTGGAATTCGTGTTCGTGTATTTAACCTTCCAAGGAAAAAGAACATTCACAGAGATCTGAAATCAGCTTTCAAAGAAGTTCCTGGTATTGTGGACATTATTCCTGCTGTATCTGGAAACAAGAAGACGAGAGATCCAATTTGCAAGGGCTTTGCTTTTGTTGATTTCATGTCCGAAGTGGATGCTGCTAGGTATATTGGCTTTTGTTAAATGCAACTAAAATATCAGAAACATTAAGAGATATATTTGTTAGATGGTAATGGAAGAGAATAGACGAAACTACATTATGAATTTCTCAAGGAAATTGATTCCATTTCATTGCATTATCTGCCCTTAAGGTTTACCAAACATTTCATAATTTGTGCAGAATGCTTTGGTGGAAATTTTACAGCTATTGCAAACAAAACTGCAGTTGTTGTCTTTAAAATTGCTAAATACTAGTTTTATGTTCAAATATTTGATGAATTTTGTCTGCGAAGTTTACGGATAGCTTTGGTTTGCCTGCTAAACAATTGAAAACATGCCAAAAAATTTTGCAATATAATATTTGGGTGGACGCAAGCAAAATTTGCATGGACCTTCCACAATTACACCGATCCTCAGAGGCAAAGCTATTTGCATTTACTTGGACATATGGAACATGTCATCTCATTGAGGTTACAAAACCCTTATTGTTTTGTTATGTATGGATGATAATTTCTCTCTGAGCAGGTTTGTGCAAGTGTTTTCTGGACAATGTATAGCTTTTGGGAAGATTCAGAAGGATATAAAATGCAAAATGATCAATTCAAGCTCGCCCAACATTTCTGCTAATGAATTAGTTGGTTGCTTTGAGTCTGCTCCACATGAAATGGATCATGCTTTGGAAGAAGGTGGCGATGATGATTCTTCTTTTGAAGAAACTGCCTTCCGCATGTACGATGATGGAGATAATGATGACAATGATGTTGGTGATTTGACGACATCAAAACTGGAACATTTAACAATAGATTCAGAATCGTGCAGCACGCCACAGCTTAAAGGTGGTGATAGCACTGAATCAATGGTTAAACCTACGACTATTTCTCTATCCCTGAAGAAGCAACATAAATTCCAGGCTAACAAGAAAAAGAGTATTACTAAAGGAAGAGATGGGAAGGTACCAAAGCTGGACGTTCCAGGATCAGCAAAAAGGTTATTTCAAATTTCTCTGTGACATTATTTTCTACCTTATATATATATATTTGTTATATTCACTCAACTGATTATGTTGATACTAATGCAGGTTAAAGGTCAAAGAGAAGGCCGTGCTGACGGAGGTTTTCAGTAAATATGGTTTGCAAGCTGCTTCAGCTTCAAGGGAAGAGAGATAACGCACGCACAACAATTCGTTCATTGGGAGCATTTAATGCATCAGGGAGCTCATTAGACTTACTTGTACATTATGGGTGTCGTAACTTTCATATTCAACACCACTTTGGCCATCAAAAGTTTATATGTCACTCTATAACTCAATGACTTCTGAGTCCTATCTTTCAATTACAACTTGACCAAACCTGTTCCTAAAAATTGGGTTTAGGGTTTTGTTTTTACAACAAGAACTCAAAATAATCCGAAGTTAAATGGTCAAAAAAATTGTAGCATGGAGCCTGGTGGAATCTGGGTCGTACTGGTTACTTCAATGTATTCCAGATTATAAGTCCACGGTATGATGCTATTATGATTGTATACACTTTTGGCATCCTAAATTGAATAATTTATAACTTACAATTAATAAATTGTTACACTTTTAAAATGAAAATTGTCATTATCTGATATTGAGTTGTATGTAGAAATAGCAACTCAATAGATATGAAAATTAATTTGGAATTTATTAATATTGAAATTTAAGTGTAAAAATTTTATTTGAATATGAAAAATAAGTAAAACATGAAAAGTAAGTAAAAAAGTTTAGGTGTGACGTAGAATAACAATGAACAACATTACTGTAATGTCTCTTCTTATTGACTGAAAAAAAAAAAAAGTCTCCAGCCTCTGCAACCCCAAATCACAAGCGATAAAAGAATCGAAAAAATGATCATTATCTGTTTCACCCACCAATACCAAATGTAAGAATTCCCAAAAAAAAAAAAGCAAAAAGGGGATGGCAGCCTTAGTGAAAGGGTTTCGAATTCAAATCTTAAGTACGACACCGTTGCGGAAAACACCTCCAATTCTCTCTCTTCCGCTTCTCTCTCCATTGAACTCTCGCTCGTTTTCCTCCTCCACGACGCTGTTGCCATCCTCGTCTACGACACCAGCCGACGTTGTACCAGGAACTGGAGCCGATGTCCCAGACGTTGCTAGAGATGACGATCTGGTGTGCCCAGTTATACCCATTTCTTCCGCCCTGAAACCCGCAACTATACCCACTCTCCTTCAGCCACGTGTCGTTGTCTATGACGGCGTCTGCCATCTCTGCCACCGAGGTTCCTTTTTTCCTCCCTCTGCATTATCTATCCTTTTCATTCAATGATCAGAGAGAAATGCTGGAATTTGATGTGTTAATATAATCATTTGAAGTGATCGTGTGGGGTAGGTTGGCCTTTTTGGCAAGAATCGCCAGCCCCACGTGTTATTTCCGCTTACTTTAATCTTCTAAACCTCTGCCATGGATAGTTCAGTTGAGTTTGTTTTATAGTTTGAAACTTAATTCTGGGGTTTATGATTTGAATAGAACATATTGGTTCTTGCGTTTCTAATGATTTACAGAGTTAAGTATGTGATCCTTGCCTAACATCTTAAGTTTTTGCGTTGCTTGGTTTCTTGACATGCAATCAGAGTCTTTTTAACTGAGAGGTCTTAAGATCCAATCACGGGATTCATTCTCAGCCACGAGTGAGATTTTATTTTGGGGTCTTAGCTAGAAGACCTGTTTATGTTTTTTGAGCTCCAAGAAATTCTCGTATTTTCATTTAGACTACATATTACTCTACTGAAACTGAGAAGAGTGAAGTTGGGAATACTAAAATTTTTGCTTACTGCTTATGTCCTGGACTAATATTTTTTTATTTTCTACACAATTTTCCCAGCTGAAATTCCTGGTTTGAGTCTTGAAACGGCCAATGGATATCATGAAATGAACTACATTAGTTGGTTGGCAATCTTAGCGTTATTGAGAGGGAGTGAAAGGAAAGCTCTTTAATAGATGATGTTGGAACTCAAGTGTAGTTTGATTTCTTGAAACCTGCTTCTGCCATATTTCTATTGCTCATTATCACTCCCCCATGGTGATTAGCCTTTTGGTTATCATGTTTTCTTCTTGATTGGTTTCTGTTGTCTCATTAATATGTTAGATTAGAACTTTGCTTTCTGTTGGTTCAATAATATGTTAGTAGAACTTTGCCTGCTGACACATGACAGACCAATTCCTTTTATGCTTGTGGATCTTTACAGGGGTCAGGTGGGTGATCAAGGCAGATAAACACAGGAAGATCAAGTTCTGTTGCCTCCAATCCAAGGCTGCTGAACCATATTTGGGATTGTGTGGCCTTGATCGGGAAGATGTATTGCGTCGTTTTCTATTTGTTGAAGGCCAAGGTTTATACCACCAAGGATCCACTGGTTAGTTCTCCATGAATGCACCTTATTTCTACAGTGCAAGTCCTCCCGAAAATGATTTTTTATTTCTTGCCTTACTGGAAGTGTATCTATTTGTTGACATCCATGGCTTAAGAAATTATACAACAGATTCTCTGTAACTACTAACTGGTATTCTGCATTTGGTCATGAGCTAATTTTGACCTGATTGCTTCTCACATAAACAACGAAAAGAGAGAGAGAGGGGCTGGGGAGGGAGAGAGAGGTAGCAGGTTTGGATTGAATGGGCAGCAAGCATTGTCGTGGAATTTTAATGTTTATCAATAACATAAAAAAGATGGATCAAAAGTAAGGTAGCTTTTGGAGATATTCATACCTACACTCTGAAATTTCTGTTTTTGTTTTCAGATTTCATTTGCCAGCTATCAATAGCTAGTTGATTACTGAATAGATTCTGCTTGTAAGGAAGGAACTCTTACAGATTGGAAAATGCTTGTTATTGAGAAGCAGTGAACTCAGTGACCTCTTAATCTGGAATCCAGATTATTGATAATCCTTTACCATTCCTCCCTGAAGTTAAAACAAGCATTTCCATGTTATAGTGTTTAGACTAATGAGTATATTGAGTTTTAGTGTTGGAGATAATTTATTCAAAGCTTTGCTGCAAGTGCTTGCTTCTTCATTCATCACAAGCATTGGGGCATATGTTGTCTACTCCATACCACAACTCTGTGTGTTTCTTAGCTTATCAAGTTAATACATTTTTTTTCATCTTTTCCCTTTCTTCTGGTCTGGGGCAAAATTCAGTTCCTCTCTTTCTCTCTCTTTGGCGTAAGTCTGTAAATTCATTCTTCAAATGTATTGAGAAAAGCCATTTGTCTGAAGGATAAAAAAGTTTAGATTGTTTCCTGGTGGTTTTATGATATACGAGTCTACAAAAAAAAGGATGTGGATTCAATCAATCCATACTTTTGTGTGTGTTTAATTAAAGCCTTTTTCCATCAGAAGTTTATATTCCTGTTATAACTACTGGGAAGTTTGAAGATAAATTTCCTATGCTAATGTGTTTGTAGGGGGAAATAAAAAAGAGGAATTCTAACATTTTTTTTATTGCTCATCTTTTCAATGCATGGTGATAAATGGGGACCCAAGAATGGTTGGAACTGTGTTACATCTGCTTTTATTGATATCTAGTTACCTTGCAATCATTTGATTGCAATAAATTCATTCTTAACTTTTATGCTTTATGTTGTTGCAGCTGCACTCAGAGTTCTGTCGTACTTGCCTCTACCATATTCAGCTTTGAGCACACTTTCGATAGTCCCAGTTCCTTTGAGGGATGCTGTCTATGACTTCGTTGCCAATCACCGGTACGATTGGTTTGGAAAGGCTGACCATTGCTTAGTTTTGAAAGATGCAGAGCTGCTTGATCGTTTCATAGACAGGGATGAGCTAACAGGATCAGACTTCTAAATTGAACCTCGTAAAATCCAGCCAGCTACAATTTCGATTAGATGTTTTGCTGGTGTAATTTAGGAGAGAAAGAGTTGCAACTGAAATCGAGACTTTGCGAGGACAATCTTCGACTGATTAACCATTGACAGTGATTCTATCAAAAAATAAAAAAATTATTAACAATGGTGATTATTTCATTATGTTTTGTAACTCACAGGTTTGAAAGAACAGTGACTTTGTTGAATGGCAATGGGACTTAAGCATCAGTGACGGGCCTCATGTGGGCCAACTGCGACAATCGCACAATTGTTTTTAAGGCCAATCAAAAGCAGTAAGAAACCAAAATTAAAAATAAACGAATTAAGAAAAGAGACCAAGAAAATGTTGGTTGATCGAAGGACCTTCAGCAGGCGGAAGCTTGTGGAACCCATGCACTGGGCCGTATGTTACAGTCAAGCCGATGGCTAAAGAGTATTATACTAGCCACGCTCATCCACTTTGCTCCAACACTTGAATAAAATTTGAGGTTTTGGCTTGCTAATTATTCCCTTTTCAGTGACAGTTCCTTCAATAAATGGAATCATGAAGTTATTTCTTGGACAACATTGGCTTACACGAATCCAAAGGCACAAAATGAGGAAATTATAATATATAATGAATTTTCCTGGGGGCGAGCAAAAGCAGAAATTGATGAAATAATCTTATTCAACAACACTATATGTGACAGGTCATCAACCCATGAGTCATGGTACGATACAGTTTTGATAGTTTTGTTCCCTACAATCATCATTCACAGAAACAATGCTAGATCGCAGAGTCTTTTGTTATCACACAGCAAATCACCAAAACTTCTCAGCTCTTCGAAGATGAACTACTTAGATCAAGAGCTCCATCTGAGCTCTTTCAATCTAGGATGGGACAGCAGCTAAAAAGTGGATACTTCTGTTAACTGCTTTCACCACCAGTCCATTTTTTCCAGTCCTTATCCACATGGTCCTGTGCCCATTTGACTGCTGCACGGGCAGCTTGTGGTCCTCCAGGCAATCCACGCTCATTTAGGGTATCCGCCATGTCAATAAAGGGTGTGACCAGAAGTGTGCCAGGACCACCATACTCATTATGTAAGAAGGCACTCAATATCTGGAGAATAATAAGTACCAACAAAATTTACTTACTAGCATGCTTTTTGCATGTATAAGATACATAAATCATAGTCTAGCTATCAGAAACAATAAAGGCTCTGAAAATTTGGGAAACTTATTACATATCGTTGAGAAGGATCTAACCAATAGGGCAAACCATGAAAGTACTCCTTTGCATCAAAATTTCATACAATCAGTGAACTACTATATGTCTCTCAAAATAGGCGGCTTGCAGCCAGTATCATAACATAATTTCAGGATACAAAAACATTCCTCTGCTGAATTTCAAGAGAAAATCAATCACTCAAGAAAGTGTCATTATATTATAAAGAGTGGCTTAGTAACTGCACGCATCCCTAACTTCCAAGTTCAAGCTTCAAATTCCTACAGTCTTACGTGGATGAAAAATTAGATATTTTAGTAACCAAGTTCAGAGTGTGCCCATATCCTTCAAGCAAGACAGTTTCCCTAATTTCTGCTTATTTGTCTTCTTAATGTTCCTATATTTCCTCCTAGCAGATTCCTGTACACAAGTGCTGTGGTAGTAGAGGCAATTTCAAGCTATATACTAGCATTTCTTTTCCTGGCATAAATGTTAGCTACATACTAGTATTTACTTTCCTTTCCGTGCCATTTGTTTTGGCCAGAGTGATGAAAATTGTCACTGATAAGAAGTGCCCATAACTGTACAAGTTGTTGGCCAAACAGAAAAATAACATCAACTGAATACCTCTTCCGCTCCCCTACAAGTTTAGAAATCTTCACTCCAGACTGGCACTTGATCTATAACAAACTAATAAAATCAAGACAGCATACAAACAAGGATCTTGGGACTATTCTTATATGCAAATGTTTCTTCTAAAACGGGCTTAAAGCTTAGCAGATCAAGCTAGCAACGACTAAGTAGTAAGTGGTTTGAGACAATAGTCCTGCATTGCATCCATGTTTTGTTCAACAAGCAGAAACTGGGTTTAGTCTGTCAATAGCAACTAGACCCTTTTAATGCTATTGACATCATCATCTTATGTATCATACAAAATCTTGTATATTCGAGGAAAGGCTAATGCCAATGCATCATGTTGACTTAAATTTCTCCTAAAATATAGTTTTGTGCACAAACAAATGATTAAACTTAGAGGTACCAAGGACATCGCTAAACAACAAAATGATTAAATTTCTCAAACTTCCAACATCTTTTGATACAAAGATGACTAAAAACATCAATAACAAAGACCCTATGATGCACCCAAATGGCAAACAAAAAGAATTACCTCGGTGCAGAGTCCCACAATTTCTTCCACACAATCTCCATATATATCTTTCTTCTTTGCAAACTTGTTAAGGAGATGGGTCCTGAATTTCTCAGTCTCCTGAACCAAAAAGACACAACTTTAGACTCAAACAACCCAACGTGGTGAGTGTATTAGAAGTAACAAGCATTAAACCAATGATAAACATACGGCATCGGCAAAATCAGGAATTGGGTCGGGAAATTTGTACTCAGCTGCCCTGCAAACGAGCATTCTCTTGGCGATTGATGAAGTGTACAGTCTTAGGTTTCTCCGGGTAGAAAGAGATGGCTTGACCTGAAGAGAAGTGAACGTGGGAGAGAATATTGTGGGGAAGAACAAAGGTGTGGGATGAGCAGTAAAAGTGGAGATGGGCTTGTGGGGGCCAATAGTTGAAGAAAGCAGAGCTCTACTCCATGAACCCATTTCCCTCTGCATCTCTGCAGAGACGTGGGTTGGAGATAGAGTTGGTTTACTCAATTGCCAACTAAAAAGTGTTGAACTAAATTAGGGAACTAGCACGCTGTGAGGAGGGGGGGGGGGTAAATGGGGTTTTACCTAATATAATTTAAGCGAATTTAAATACCCTTTGTCCCACTTAAAATTTTTGAAATTATTAGATACAAGATTCCAACTAATTAAAATATTTAGAGTTTTCATTAATTTTTAAAATAATTTTTCGAATGAGTTGTTTTATTACAAATGTCAAATTTCAAAACAAACATGTACATAATTTTAAATAATTAATTATAATTTTGAATTATACAAAATTTAGATATATATGTACCTACCTTCCCAAATAAGCCAAATTGTTCGCACCTACAACAAATCATCCAAAACCAAGTTGAAAAGGAGAATGAAAAATCTCGAGGACCACATTTCATTGTAAAAACCAAAATAACCATATTCGGGTAACAAGGTGCTGCACTCAACAAATGAATCATTAGTTCAATTTTAACATATGTAAATAAACTACCAAACACGAGTGAATTGGGGATATGTCCGAATTTCTTCTTCTTGGTTCAAGCTTAAAATTAAAGAGTGGCTGAGCAGATAAGCCTGGGAACGGATGTGAAGATAAATGTGTCCTGGGAAGAGCAACTTAAGTCAACCATCAAAAGTAAAACACATATTACAAACTTGTCCCACTAAGAAAGCCAATCTTTTCACTGTGTTGTAGGGCTTCACCCCTCAGGGAGCCCTTCCAGAAATTCTCGATGGACTGGGCGAAACCCAGACCAAAGAGGGGGTTTGGAAATAGTTTTCAACCAGCAATAGACGCGCCTCGGTTAGAACCTCATGAGCTGCGTCATTGCCCCAAGCGCAAAGATAGAGAATGATGAGAGGAAGATTTCAATTTATAAGCCAATACTCACCTGATGCTACTTCCTCTGGACGATGTGGGATACTTTACTTAGGCTATTACTTTATATCTCAAGACTTAATAAATAAAATATTCGAAATTCTAGGGAAAATAGAAGGTTAACTACTTCAACCTTCAAAGGGGAAAATAACCTAAAAGCAAGCCACCCAATTGTAATGTAAATACTTTCACTAGCCCCAGATTAAAAATGCCTTGAAATTAAGTAACAGAATATCAAATTCCTTTCAAATTCACCTTATTGTTGAAGCTTACTCTTGTTCAACAACTTCATTATTTTCTGAGCTCGGATCATTACTCATTTTAAGCTTGGATGCAAAGTTTTAAATGGTTTTGGTAGGGAGCGCCAGGCCCTTGCCTGTCTCTTATACACATCTAGCTGTGTATAAGACACAGGCAAGGGCCTGGCGCTCCCTACCAAAACCATTTAAAACTTTGCATCCAAGCTTAAAATGAGTAATGATCCTGTCTCTTATACACATCAGATGTGTATAAGAGACAGTATCTGTTCTTATCAGTTTAATATCTGTCTCTTATACACATCTGTGGATCATTGATCCACGTATCAGATATTAAACTGATAAGAACAGATACTACACTTGATCTTAGCCAAAAGGCCGAGAAAGGTATAAATTATAAAGTTGGCCTAAGCCATGTTTTATACTATTCGACCGCCTACTGGTATTCTTTATCGTCGATGTGGGATAGGACTATATTGACGCAACCTCCGAGAGAATTTTGACTGTCCGACTACCAAGAATCAAAGCGAGGAAGCAAGCCAGCCACGACAAGCATGCTAAATCAACATGGGTATATTTGCAATATGGAAATATGTCTTTTATTGTCCCTCCTCAATATATCTAGTATTATGCTATTGTTTGAAAAGATGTTTAAAAAGATGCGCATTGTTCGGTTCACTTGTTTGGTTAGGACTGGAAGATCTGAGACTCCAGTGATCTTACCAGTACGATAAACATGGAAGAAAGATGTCCCAAATTAAAGACAATTTTTGGAAAAACATTAAAAAAGAAAACCCATTATTAAAATTTCTCAAAAGATGAAATTAGCTTTTTTGTCTTTGGATCCAATGTGGCTATCTCGACATATTGTGATAAAGCATTCTTTTAAATCATTTTCTAACTTTAATAGATAAAAAAGTCAGACTTAATACCACCTTTCAATCTTTAGATTACAAGCCCAAAAACTTGTCTATCCTAAAAAGGAAAACTTCAACTAGAATTATGTGGACCCACCAAAGAGAGACAGGCCCCTCAAAAAATTGGCGTATACCACGATGTGCGGTGAACACACGGTATTCTTTAGTAAAAGGCGAAAGAATAGTTCGCTTTGCGTTCACCGCGTGGTTGCTTGAGTCTGGTAAGACAACAATAGCGTCTTATATAGGCCGCTCTGGGTGCAGGCGTGCTTTTCATTGGCAATGCGGGAGTATTTTCATTGCCTACGGATTGATCTTGCACAACTTAATATGTCAAAACAGTTTTCTGTTGCACCGCTGTGGAATTTGAGTACATTTTTTCTGCACTCAGCTTCCTCGTATATGGGTGCAATGAGTTCTTTTCTTGACCATATAATAAAATAAAATTATAAACTAGTAAATGATGCACAACAAACTATTTTGTAAAATTTAAATCTAGAATCAACAAGATATTTTACAACATAACATCGAGACATAAAATGTGTGTGTGTTGGTGGGACATTTAATTTATTGGAATAAAAAAAAAAGGACGCAATAGAAATAAGAAATCTTTTAAAGATGAGAAGTAATCTGTAGTCTTTGTAAACAATATACTTAAATTGTAGTCAGTCATGGTTTAATATTATGCTTTCACATTTTCAACTTTAATGACATTTGCAACAGAGCTATGAGCTCCTGTGAAAAAAACTTTCAAGCCACCAAGCCAGAATTTTAAATATAGCAATATCCATTACCTTGAAAGGGAAATGAGTAGAAACGGAAGCCTTTTTTGAAAAGCTCTCTAAGGCTAAATGGGACAAGCACGCAACAAAAAACCTCAGACACTGCTGATGAAAGACAAACGCCCAAAGCCTTCCATCTTTTCTTAAACCTGAAAAAAAAAATCAAGATTTTAATGTTTCTCTTGAAGGGTTGAAGAATTGTTATGGTGAGCAATTTTGCTTAATAACATCTCCTATCGTTGATGTTGACCATATTTTCTCGAGCTTAAATGATAGATATTAATTCATTACAAGGGATTGTCTCATTAACTTAAGAATTAATTTATGAGACTCTATGTCACGGGTTCACACTACCCAACTCTCATGTTGTCGAGGAAGAAGGGGTCCTTAGGCCATAAACGTGAGCACTGCACACCTCAACAGGTTAATTTTTTGGGGAGAAGGTAATGACCCCGTAACAAGTGGTATCAGAGCCTATTCTCATCCACCGTGGGACCCTTGACTTGGCACGGAATGCCGAGAACCCACCTCGTTGCGTGTCTAAAAACATCGACGACGTTGTCGATGAATTCAATGTGGAAGAATGTTACAGGTACTTACTACCCAACTCTCACATTATCGAGGAATAGGGGGTCCTTGGGCCTTATAAACGTGGACACTGCACACCCCAATAGATCAGCCTTTTGGGGATAAGGTAATGGCTCCGTGACAAGTGGTATCAGAGCCTACCCCTGTCTACCATGAGACCCTCGACTTGGCACGGAATGCCGAGAACCCGCCTCGGTACCTATCTAGGAATATCGACAAGGTCGTCGATGAATTCGATGTGGGAGAATGTTACGGGTGCATACTACCCAACTCTCACATTATCTCAAGAAGAGGGGATCATTGACCCTTATAAACGTGGACACTGCACACCCCAACAGGTCAGCCTTTTGGGGAGAAGGTAATGACCCCGTGACAAGTGGTATCAGAGCCTACCCATGTCCACCGTGGGACCCTCGACTTGGCACGGAATGCCAAAAACCTACCCTGGTGCGTGTCCAAGAACATCAACGAGATCATCCATGAATTCGGTGTGGGAGAATGTCATGGGTTCACACTACCCAACTCCCACCTTGTCAAAGAAGAGGGGATCCTTGGGCCTTATAAACGTGGACACTGCACACCCCAAAAGGTTAGCCTTTTGGGGAGAAGGTAATGACCCCGTGACAAGTGGTATCAGAGCCTACCTCTCTCTACCGCGGGACCCTCGACTTGGCACGGAATGCCAAAAATGTGCCTCGGTGCGTGTCCAAGAACATTGACGAGATCATCAATGAATTCGGTGTGGGAGAATGTCACGGGTTCACACTACCAAACTCCCACCTTGTCGAGGAAGAGGGAATCCTTGGGCCTTATAAACGTGGACACTGTATACCCTAAGAGGTTAGCCTTTTAGGAAGAATGTAATGACCCCGTAACTAGTGGTATCAGAGCCTACCCATGTCTACTACTTGGCACGGAATGCCGAGAACCCGCCTCGGTATCTGTCTAGGAATATCGACGAGGTCGTCAATAAATTCAATGTGGGAGAATGTCACGGGTGCATACTACCCAACTCCCACATTGTCTCAGGAAGAGGGGATCATTGATTCTTATAAACGTGGACACTGCACACCCCAACAGGTCAGCCTTTTGGGGAGAAGGTAATGACCCCGTGACAAGTGGTATCAGAGCCTACTCCTATCCACCGTAGGACCCTCGACTTGGCACAGAATGCCAAAAACCTGCCTCGGTGCATGTCCAAGAACATCGACGAGATCATCAATAAATTCGGTGTGGGAGAATGTCACGGGTTCATACTATCCAACTCTCACCTTGTCGAGAAAGAGAGGATCATTGACCCTTATAAACGTGGACACTGCATACCCCAAGAGATTAGCCTTTTGGGGAGAAAGTAATGGCCCCATGACAAGTGGTATCAGAGTCTACCCCTGTCCACCGAGGGACCCTCTAGGAATATCGACGAGGTCGTCGATGAATTCGATGTGGGAGAATGTCACGGTGCATACTATTCAATTCTTATATTGTCTCAGGAAGAAGGAATCATTGAGGCTTAGAAACATGCCTTTTGGGAGAAGATAATGACCCTGTGACAAGTGGTATCAGAGCATACCCCCGTCTATCGCAAGACCTTAGACTTGGCACGAAATGCCAAAAACTTGCCTTGGTGCATGTCCAAGAACATCAACGAAATCATTAATAAATTCGGTGTAGAAAAATGTTACGGATTCACACTACTCAACTCTCACTTTGTCTTAAGAAGAAGAGATTCTTGACCCTTATAAACATGAATACTGCATGCTCTATCAAGTTAACCTTTTAGGGAAGGTAATCGTCCGTAACACTCTGACTCACTTAATTAATAGATCAATTGGTGAAAGTTTCTTATATAAATTTTTCCTTACCAACAATTTTCCTTCAAATTAATATTAAGGGCAATGATTAAATTGGTTTACTTACGTGCTAGATTTACTTGAATGCTTTGTATATGCAGAGTGGGTAACAACATTCCATGCCTTTGACGATGAAAAATGAGAGGGACCTCCAAAACACAGAAATAATGCTAAACGACAAACCACTGTAGAAATTGCAGCCATATTCTGTTTTATCTCATTAACTAGTGACAAAATGTTTGAATAATGCCATCAACTTTGCAGCTTCAATTTATAACAGATCAATCAATTTATCGTACGCATATTCACAGCAATGCTGGTAACCTGACTTCATTCTCTACACTGACTGAAGACCATAAACCACGAAGCTAACTTTGCTCTCTCACATTTCAAAATTTCTAAATGCTCCAACTTTGATGGATGCAGACTATTGCCGGAAGAACAATAAGTGAAAAGAAAACAAAAGTTTTACACTCTAACGTATGATCACAAACTATTTCCTTTGTTCACTGATTTAATTCTCTAAAAAACAATGTTCACTTCCTTTTCGCTCATCTCCAATACATGATCTCTTGCATCGCTGAGGGCACTCTGCACAGGATAAAAAGGTTTATTCAACAAGTACAAAAAACCGAACAGAACTGAAATGACAACTTGCATAGTGTGCCGGATAAAAAACCAAAGGCAAGTGTTACCTGCCCAAACTTTGTGAGGAAGTTATTTGCAAGGTTTAGAGAGGTGATCTTTACATCTTCATTTGCCTTGAGTGCTTGAGCGATTGCAAATACCCCATCATCCTGTGCAAAGGACTAACATCAAACAGTGCACAAAATTGCTTGTTTTCAAATAAAATCACTTCGAATGAACATTATTTACTCTTATTTCGTTGAATCCTAGGTCAAGCTCAGTAAGGACTTCATTAACAACTTTCAGGCTGCGAGCTAGGCAAACTGCACCCTACAAATATTTAAATGTAAAAGGGAAAAATCAAGTTCCAGTGCCAATGGAAAGAGGAGCCAAAAGATATGACAATCTATGGGAACAAACTTCATCTCTAAGTCCATTTCCCCGCAAGTCCAATGTTGATATGGTATTGTTGTATTTCAATGTATCTGCAATGTACTCAGCACCCTTTGCTCCTATCTGCAAGGTATTTGTGTGTCAAAAGTTACAAATGATTCAGTAATATGGATTACAGACCAGATATGGAGTTACCTGGCACCACCCAAGCTTTAATGTGTTTATTTTTCCATGAAACTTAAGCACTTCAGATAATGCCTTTGCCCCATCAGGTCCAATGGGATTGTAACCAACTTCCAACTGAGAGAATGAAAGAAAGAGATCTAATTACATTACAAGCGAAAGTTGATATGAAGAAAAAAGGGTAACAATTGCAGTACAGGACCCACCGTTGTAAGGACAGAATTGTCTATTAAAACTTTTGCAATTTCACTGATCCCTTTGGCATGTATATTATTGCCACCCTGTACATTTCTCACAAAAAACTTTGTTTGAAAAGTTCTTCAAAAGCAATAATGTTAAATAGAAGAGAACATTCCCATTAAGCAACATCTTCTCACCAGATCAATGATTGCTATACTCTGGTTCTCCTTCAAAGCATCCGCGATCTTTGCAGCACCCTAAAACAACCAATAAAATAAATACAGAAAACTCCAAGTTCAGGATCATTATTTTGCTTTTAGTAATGAGGTGACTTGGATGAAGCAAGATGCTGTAGAGGAACCCAAATATCATTGGATAATTAATCACCTCATCACCTATGTCATTCATGTACATGTTCAACCAAAACAAGCTCTTGCTCTTCTTGACATATTCAGCAACATGAAAGGCACCCTTTGCACCAATTGAGTTGTTGCCAATGTCAAGATGGGTCAACTTTGCTGAAGCAATAGGTCAGATTAAATAAATGAACTAAAGTGTTCATTATATTGGGTACAAAAGCTCAAAGTGTTATCTATATGGCAGTGCACAAACCTTTACTTAAAGATAAGCCAGACATCAGTGCACGAATTCCTTCATCCCCAATAGAATTTCCTTGCAAGTTCAGTTCCTGAACAAAAATAACTTTGTGAGCTCCAAAGCCCAGGTAACATGAGTCTTGCAAGTAGAGGCAGGACTAGAAAAGGTAAGGTGGGGGTGGGAGGACTACAAAAAGGAAGGTGGAGGTAGGAGGGAAATCGTAACAACTTTGGAATTTAAAGTTAAAAAGGGAACTCTCATAATATTCAAATGTTAGGCAGCTCCTCTGCATGCATGTTCAAAGCCTTGCAATGCAGTGGCACATATTGTAACCAAACATTCTAAGTTCTGCATTTGCCAAGATTGGCTCACATTGCTTTACACCAAAAAGTCTCCAATATGATCAATCATAAATATTCCAGTATTAGATATGTAAAAAGAAGAAGCTTTTCATAGCCACAGGTCATAAATTATCACTGAAACAGCTTCCAAGAAAGCATTAGAGTGATGGACAACCTTCTTTCCATGCTTCTTGAAAGAATCAATTAAAACACCAACAGTTTCCTGATCAAATTCAACTGCTTTGTTCTGTTTCAATGAAAAGTTGATTTGACAGGAATGAAGACAACTTTGATCTCTCCAAATGATTGAGGGAACAAAAGGTAAATACCATATGCAGGCTCTCATTTGTCAGGGTCTAAATATTTTCATAATTTCGGATGGCAATATTTCTGCTATTTTAGCTCATCAAAGTTTCAACTTAGTTTAGTGAAAAAGGACCATGTATTATATAAAATCTACCAGGATTAAAGACCTTGATAAGTTTGATCTTCTGATAATTCAAAACATTGATAGTATTATAGGCCTTTCTTGCAATGTGGCAAGATGGTCTGAGCACATATTTAAAACATCGATGGAACACTCCCCATTTTTACAGGATTAGAAATATCAACTGTTAGTGACTGGTAGACAGATATTCATAAACTGACATTATGGGTTGCACAATTCAAGACCTGTTTAATCACATTGAATATCACACAGCCAGTAAATAGAACATGTAAAAGCCTTTGTTCATAATCATTAGCACCAAAAACATAAATCACCCAATAAAGAACATCACAGAAAACTCATGAACAGAAAAAACAAAAATAATATGCCATACTGACCCGTAAAGACTTGTGTCCCTCAAGTCCTTTAGCCAAAGCATTTGCTCCCAATGCACCACCATAATTGCCACTAAACATTAATGGAATGTCAGTAAGTCTCCAAGATTAAGATATATAATATGCTCTACAGAAGACACTTATCAAAGGCTGTAGAAGAGTCCAGACAATAAAAACATATGGGTTTTATAAATTGAAATGCTATCATTTTATACCAGATAAAAGTAAATACAAAACAAAAACACCAATCCAAGAAGTTCCACTTACTTGAGATATATGCTTCTTAAAGTATTATTCTCGAGAAGTGCCTCAGCAAGACTTGTGAAACCCTAATTCCATTCACAAAACAAAAACCATAAGCATACATATCTAGCAATTGCAGCTAATCAAGCTATCATCTTTGGAAACATAGAGATAAATGCATACAGAGTAGTCTATCATGTTGTTGTTAAGCTCGATCACACGCAAATTTGAATTTTTCTTCAACAAGTCAGCCAGTGCCCGTGCACCCTACAGAACAGCAAGTCATACTTCAGGCACATGACAATGAGATATCCTTTCAATAGGCCACTTGAAGACTCAAGAATGCACCCTTAATGTGTTAATTTGAAGCTAAATATTTTGACCTCATCGCCCAAGCCAGTACTGTTCAGCTGGAGCTTCTGAATGCCAATGTTGTCAGCCAATATATCACATAGGCTCTGTTGAAAAAGGCACAAATTATGCAACATATAGGCCAGGCAGCAAACTTTGCAGAATTAATCTGAAAGCTCATTGAAGAAATAATAAAAAATCTGAACCCAACAAGGAATCCAATATGAGCACAACCAGTACTCCCTGTTGACAGTGGTCTAAATTCTAGATTTTTCATCAGACACAAAAGCTAAACAAATAATTTTTTAACCTTCCCTAATCCATGAAGATAATTTGCAGCCACCTTTTCAATATCCATAACATATAGTCATATAAAAGTAGAGGGCTTACCTTAGCTCCATCATCTCCGATAGGGTTGCCAGAAATATTTAGAGTTCTTAAACAAATGTTTGACTGAAGAACACGGTCAAAAGCTTTTATTCCCTCTGCAGTTATTCCATTTGCAGCAAAACTTACTTCCTCTAGAGTCTGGAAAAAGCTTAACTTAAATTCAGTAAACTCACAACACTGCTATCACAATACCAACTAAATTGCTTGAAACATGAAAATGACTGATCACGACAATAACAAAGATAACTAAAGCAAACATTTGAAGCACCAAACCTGATTGTAAGCTAAGCTCTCGGCAAGGAAAAATAATCCTTCATCTCCAAAGTTACATCCTGTCAAGTATATATGAGGTGAAGATAACATTCATGCCTCAAGATACAGTATATAAGCTGCAAATAACAAAGCATAAACCTACATTGCCAGCCAAAATAGGATGAACAATAATGAATTTAGGAGTCCAGGCCCAAGTGAGTTTAAGATAACTGCAGAACTATATACGTGCCTATAAGCATTTATAAGTTTATCATGAAAGAATAAAAGGTATGCTGCATAAACAAGATCCAATTTAAGAAAGCCTTAGGAGCAGAACAATGCTATCTCTAGCATAAATAAGCCAAATCCTTTGAGTAGAGCAGAACCATAACAAGTATTGAAGCATATATAATTCTCTCTTTCTCTCTCGTGCCAAAATGGAAAGAGAACAATCCTAAGTAACCTTTTCTTTGCTTGCTTTAATCTAGCAAGCATACCTGACATGTCTGTGCTTCTGAAAGACCTGAGTTCTTTAGCAAATTCATTGAGCTTCTGCCTGGATTCTCTGTTCCCAGTGAGTCCTGAAAACAAATTTGTGCCCGCAGCAAAGGAAAAATTCATTCCTGTTGCCGGAGACTTATTGTCTACCACTGCAGTCCTCTTTGGCTTTGGCATAAGCAGTTTCTCCACCAGTTTCCACAAAACTGTCAGCTGAAAGCACCAAATTAGTATGCTAGATAAAAATTGGCAGGCACCTATAAGTTATGCCATAAAGAAAAAGAACACGCAAATATTGAAACTGAGACAGAAGCCGCCAGCACAATAAAAAGATTACTGGAGTTAATTGTCAGACCAGAATGTTCCTTCTACATTTATGTTGGCCAAATAATGTGTAACAGAAAGAGCCCTCCACAACATGCCAATGTAACTAGGTAAAAATTTTGACTTATACGGAAGACCACAAAATTAGATCAGACAAAAGTCAGTGCTAAGGTAAAGCAGTAGATAAGGTAAACCATGGTCCTACAATCTTGCCAATCGCCTAAGACATTCCAAGTCAATGTTTTTTACCTTTTCTCCTTGCCAAACAATGGAGTGTACACTGTTATGATTTTATGTTATGGCTATAGAAGCCATTTGAATGCAGTAAAACCCAGAATGATAAGAAATAAATTTTCCATAAAGAGCATTTAACAAACATAGGGATTCCTCCTCGCCTCCTCACTGTCACCACCTCTCCAAAAGGGAGGGCGGAACCCAGCCAAAATTCACAGCAGAACCCATCTAAGTTCCATTTATAGAATCCAGTTAAATATAGTTCATCACTCAATTCGCAAATGACAGCAATATTTAATCTGGATTCATTTTTGAGGACAAAACTATTTCATATTTTTGTGGACTTTATATTCTTAATGGTAAGTCTATTCTCCTAATACCATTTTGCCAACACATTAACTCAAATGCCATTTCCTTCTGTTGCAGTTGGTTGGTACAAGCCACGACAACCATACTTAGTCTCTATCTCTTTACTTTCTTTCAGACCACTTCATGTAACTTAACGGGCACTCATATGATTTGATACTTTTGGCAAAGTATAAAATTTAACCTCCAAAATTAACCAATTCTGAACATGAGAATTGAAGTATACAACCCTCACACAAGCAAGACCACACTTAGACCTTACAATTTTGCATCCAAGCTCTCTCACACTCTCCCTCCATCATGATATACATACAAAATGCCCCTTATATAAAGAAACAAATAAAAGGCAACAACAATGCTTAGACTCACACTCCTGGACAGCAACAATAATCAGACACAGCAATAATAGCTGGACACACTTCAAATCAGGAATACTTACTTATTAGGCACTCAACACGTTAATAATTGGATGAACTGTATAGCACTATTCTACGAATTTCCCAAACAAGTTGCAATTCTCCAGAGTCAAAATTTCCTTACATATTAACAACCACAGCAATCAATAACCTGCACAATATCCATACCGAAAGTAACGGCCACAAACACGCCGGCGGGCACGAAAAACGACGCAATCTGCTCAACCGGAGCGTTTCGGAAGGCACTCTCACCCTGAGACTGCCTGTAAACCCTCCGGCCACGTCCCTCAACACCAGAAGCGGCGGCCTTAACAACGAGGCTCTTCAATCTCAAACACCTCCTCCTCCTCGGGCCACCACCACACGCTGTCGCAGTGCCAGGAAGCGACAGTAAGCCGCCGCTTCCGTCCGACGCTTGCGAATGTGGCCTGGGCGGTCCGGTCGCCCGTCGAGCAAGCTGAAAACCAAAAATAAAGGACAAAACAGTCATTTTAGGATTACAGAAGAGAATATGAAAAACAAAAAAAAAACAAAAAATGAAACTTATGATCGCGTGATGTGCAGACCTTAGGATGCGAGTAGAGTGCTAGGGTTGACGTGAAGGCCATAAGGTCAGTGATACTCAGATGCTCATATGGTATGCACGATATTATTCTTCGCTCGCTGGTACGAACGTGGAGACGGAGAAGATAATAAAGCGGAGGGCTTCCCAGAATGTTTTAATTGTTTGTGAGCTACACGCATACAATAGGGCAGTTGTCTTTAATTGTTTAGTTCTACTAAAACATTTCATACGAGACTTGTTTTTTCGTGATATGGACTGCAAAAATTGAACAGCTAACGGCAGGCACGTATCGGCCGAAATTTAATGCCACTTTTGGACCGGTTCTGGTCCCAATAAGTCAAAAAGGCTTCTGGTTGGCCTGTAGTTAATGGGCCAATAAATACGGTAGTGGGCCGAGTTTGAGAGAGTTATTATAACCATTGCTACAAATGGATCTGGGCCGAAGGCTGGGAAGATGTTATGTTAGACCATCTCAGGACCCAGCTATCGGAGGCCCGGGGTCTTGTTACCCAATTAAGCAAGCGTTATTAGAAATTAATTTAACAACGTGAGTTAATCTACCCCCGAGCAACGTGATCTAATTCGTTAATGACTCATAATCGAAAATACTAGCAAATAGAATAATTTGAATAAAAAAATTATTTGAAAGTTACTTAATTCAAATTTTGATTTATTAAAATTTTAAAGACGTGAAACCTGAAATATTTGAATACTTTTTTTTTAATGTTTAATTAAAATTATATTTTATTGTTTATTTTTTTATATGTGTAATTTTATTTACCAATTACAATAATATTTTTAATTATTTTCTAAACATTTGAGTCATCAGGTGACTTTTTTGTGCCAATATACTCAACATCAAGTGTTCAACTTGAACATTTTTCAAATGATCAAATTATTTAATATTATCATGGTATGAAATCTGAAATTAATAATATTATTGCTATTCAATTTCATTATAGAATTTTTCGAAATTTTGGATGCTTGGGTCATTGCCTTATCACGAGGTCTTGAGATAATTTTATAAATGTATTATGCTATTATGGTTAATAGCTATGTTATCCTTGTAGTTTCAAATTCATCATCATGGTGACCACAGCTTAAAAGCTCATGATATTATTTTTAAAATCTATGACATTTTTTTTTATTAAATTTTGTTTCTTTCCAATACATTTTTTTCAAATTGGATTATATTATTCTAAACGAATATATTATATTTAATTACTATAACACGTATTTAATAAATCAAAATTTTCAAGGTAAAATAGTAAACTAATATAAACCTTAATTTGCAGTATTGTTCTTGTTAATTACTTGTGCATTATGTTGCCAATAAGAATTGACTATATGTAATATCACATCTAACCCTTTTAAATTAATCTAAACATTTTGGATTATTCATATTTGGATTAAAATAATAAAACAGGAAACCATTCATTTTCCACTAAATCATTTCAGATTTTGTTTAGTTTAGTTATGGGGTCGCTGTTGCAAACTTCATTTATTTCCCACTTGGCTTAAAGTCTCGACAGTGCGTTTACTCGTATTATTCCTTTTCAGACATTTCAAAGTGTACCTTGTTCCGTTATTAAAGCCTTCAATTTATTTATTTATTTATTTTTGTTGGTTTTGAAAAGTTCTTAAAGGAATTTCTTAACACGAGTCTTCGACTTAGAATATTTTTATTTTTTATTAAATTATTATTTTTTAATTAATTGATTATGACTGAAACTAAAAACAATGACTTTGACGTAAAATTGAAGTTGAGATGAGAAAGGTTTCAAGAAATTACCGAAATGAGATAGGCCATAAGGGAAAAGAGATTTAGGGAAATGACAATTGGATGGCAAATACAAATTCCAAAGTTCCAATCTTTGCTTATTTACATTAAATTATTACTGAAACATGTAGATATAATAATAAGGATCCAGATTTTTTATTTTATTTTTTTGTCCATCGTAAGATCATAAGGGCATATAATTAAGTATAATTATCCCTTGCTATGGAAATAATACAAAAATATTTTGCCAGATAATTAAAATGGGTGGAGGAAGGCAAATGTATTCACAAAATCCAATATAACGGTATATACTATATATATGGCAATTAATATTGCAAAAAATAGACATTTTTAAAACACCTTAACGACTGCTTTGAAAAGTTTTTTTTTTTTTTTTTTGGTTTTATGGGGAGTTTACTCGCTCCTTCACATAGCTGTACACGTCCAAGCGGCAAGATTTCATGTACGACACAATCCAAATCAGTACAAATTATTGTTCCTCCTCGATTCCTTGCACGTTCTTAGACGGTAGCATCTCATAGATTTCAACGAAATGGAGAGGAACGTGCAATAGCTGCTGCTTTGTGTCGTTGTCATTCACCGGTCAATAACGATTTCCTAGGGAGCCGATTGGCAAAGGCAAGGCAAGGCACGGCAGGAAGCCAATCCTTTTCTATATAATCACACACACAAAAGTCAAAAGCCTAAGCCATCATCCCTTCCCCATACCATCATCCCTTCCCATACCATCATTGTCAATCTCTAAAGGTTGTAGAAAAAACAAAGGTAAAATGGCTTCTGGGTTGTCTCTAATAGTGATTTTTGCTGCCTGTTTTGCCGTATTGGCTTTGGTTGCTGCTGCGCATGAAGGTCATGAGCACACAACTGGCATGGACATGGCTCCGACCCCTGCATCAAACTCAGGCACACTTGTTTCTCCATCTGCTGTGATTGGATTCCTTGCCTTCATCGTTTCGCTTCTTGTTGTAAGAGACCGGATGACGTGAGTTTGTTTCGGGTCAGTCTCGTGCACGTACGCCTTGGCTTTCCATGTAGGTTTGCCCTGGTGATGATCTCAGTTCGTGTTGGGCTTGGTTGGGATCTTCTTTTCTATAATATGTCTTCGCGTCTCTTGTATATCCGCTTCTTGTTTACTTGATTTCTGCCGATGAATTTACAATAATGATATGAATATACTGCGATTGTTGATCTTTCTTCAAAGAATATTACTGTATGTCACCGGTGGTTTTGGGTAACATCGTTAGCTTATATTAAGTTAACTAATGGTATAAAACCATGTCTTTTCTCAAGGTATCCATCCATCTGTGATGTGGGCAAGAATTTGCAAAATAAGTATGCGATGATCCACATTATCCAATTGGTTTTGAGTATATAAACGGGTAATTTACACCCTAACGAATACCTTTTAGAAAAAAGTGTGTGACATATAGTCAATAATCTTGCTGATATATGTTGTCATATCTGAGGAAGTGAAATGGTTCTCAAGTTCATTTTATTTGTTTCATCAATTCAATGGCGTGGGATATAAGCCGCATTGCCTACATAAGTGGGCGAGCAGAAATTTTGGCACTTGTATTGCCTACATAAATTAAAACGATCCAATGTATTAGGATTATTTTATTGAGGACCACCACGTAATTATGTTTATTAGGACATATAATACTTATAAAAAATATTAAAATAATTTTTTTATTCCTATTTATTTGTCTCAGGTCTATATTTTTTTTTTTTATGTCTACTGCATATCGACCTAATATGGATTCTATAATAATAAAGAACTCAAATATGAGATGTGCACCTTATTTTTCTATTTAGCGTTGGAGGCTATGATAATGTGATTGTACCCTGAATGTGCACCTTTTCATGTTCACATCTGAATCTGCCCTGACATTGGCTGCAGCTCCTCTCGGGTTGGGTTGCAGTTATTTGGGTTTGTAATGCTTGGAAACCGAGCAGGCATTTTTGTGGGTCTGTGGGCTGGATTTAGTGGAGTAGGCTTTGCAATGGGTGTAATTATAATAGATGTAACTTAGACCATAATTTCATATACCATTGATTACGATTAAGAACATAGGTAAGAACTCATTACTCAATTTCTCCTTTTATCATCATTACTATTGCTATTGTTACTATAATATCATAGGAGAATAGGAAGATTAAATAATGGCCAGAAAAAATGGGTGAGAATAATAATTCAAATTCTTGTTAGATTTGAAAGGTAGGAATGAGCAAATGCTGCATGTATGGCTGCCCCTACAGGAAGTGCATCCTCATCTATCTTAAAATGAGGGCTATGTGGTTGGTGTGTGGATCCAATCTTTTCATTTCTGATGCCCAAAAAGAAGAAGGCCCCAGGGACTCTT
Source organism: Kandelia obovata (assembly GCA_021464305.1). NCBI lineage: Eukaryota > Viridiplantae > Streptophyta > Magnoliopsida > Malpighiales > Rhizophoraceae > Kandelia > Kandelia obovata. The sequence goes on from CM038488.1 coordinate 1,590,203, forward strand.
TCCTGGTAGAAAGCAAAGTCTTCACTACCCATGACGTTGGGAGCCAGTTCAGTGTTCTCTTCTCCTACAATTTCAATCGAAACTCGCCTCGCGTGTTCATAAATCGCAGGATCATTTATAGTTGGAGGAATTGTTGGTTGTTCGTTTCCATTGAAATCAATCTCACACGAGCACCTATGTACAGCCGCTTGACCTTTGACAACCTGGAAAAAGAACATCTAACATGTAAATAGGCATTGAACAAAGCTCCTCCTTTCTTTTCCCTTATTGACAATTGTTTTGTTTCTTTCTTGTTTCCTTCCCTCTTATGGATAAATTATAGAGGATAAGTGATTGAAAGGTGAGCCTCGATAAAAGTTTCTTCATTGTGATATAAAATTCACAAGTTGAAGTCAGCAACATAATCTTTCTATAAAAAATAAGGGTAAGTTATGTATCATGCATCAAACACTCCCTTTGTATAATATAGGATAAGTGATCGACAGACTATTGTCTCACAGAATTAATGGAAATTACATGTTTCCCGTATTTTTCTATCCCTATTGTCACTTGAACCATGAAGTAGGCAACTCATGCTAGTGGCATTTATCATTTCAAATGTCAGCAAATCAGTTTACCTCTTTTATTCTTTCCCTCAATCCATTGAAGCTCTCCTTACCGAATGCCCTGAAAGTTCCAGCTATTGTAGCCGAGTCCGGTATGACATTAAATGCGGTCCCTCCATGGATTGCCGCTACAGAAACCACCTGCAGTATCCAAGTTCCATAAAAGTTACAACTTGAACCAGCAGACTCCAGCTTTTGTAACAAAATGAAATCCTGAACTTGTAATGAACCAGCGAATTAAGATCTTATGCTTGTGTGTTACTAACTCACGGTACCCGAGAATCCAAAGGATCTGTCTCCCTTGAAACTATATTTTGCAAACTAATTACTGATGTTGAAGCTGCCAAAATTGGATCAATGGAGTGTTGAGGGACTGCTGCATGACCCCCTTTTCCACTTATCTTTGCTTTGAAGCCCCCACATCCAGCAAGGAACGCTCCAGATCTTGAACTGACAACACCAGTAGGATACGTATCTGCAACGTGCAATCCAAAAATGGCCTCTACATTATCAAGCACCCTTTCTTGGATCATGTTTTTTGCACCTGAGCCTTTTTCCTCGGCTGGTTGAAATATCAGCACAACAGTTCCCTGGAATTAAACTACTCATTTATTTTCTTATACGATGACAGAACCATACATCATCATTATTCTAAAACCAACCAAGAATTTTCGTTAAAATCAATACTTAAATTACCTGCAACGTATCTCGCAATTCTTGCAGGACTTTTGCAGCACCAAGGAGCATGGCAACATGAGCATCATGGCCACAAGCATGCATTTTTCCGTCTACTTCACTCTTATGCTCCCATTCAGTCAATTCCTGATAGCCATGCAGTACAGTGCAAATCAAAATCTATTTTCTCCCAGGGATGACTGGGTGGCCTCTATTGATACCCCGCATGTTTTCAGTCATCTACGGAAAAAGTTGGTTGACAGTTCTAAACCTCTCCCCCATCCCAATTAGAACATGAAGACAAAAGTTGTAAATATATAACGGCAACATAAAAAGAAAAACTCACAACCGATATTTTATGACTGAGATTCCCTACACCCGATATTAGTAATAGAAATGAACTCGTACACAGAAGTTCCTTCCGACCATGATTTTAATGACCATACATACGAACTTGACAAAGACTTGTCTTCAACTCAATTAAACAACAATAAAGCCTTAACCGCAAATTTAATTGGATCGGCTTAATGATTTTATTATTTTATTTTATTTTATTCTGTTCCAGCCATCAACTCAATCGAATAATCAAACTCGGAACAAGTTATATCTCCTATTCTGATGATAACATAAACATCTACGTTCTCTATTAAATTCAGTGATTTCCTTTTCTTTCCAGTTCAACCACACACAAACTCACATAAGTTTACACTTGAAGAAGTCCTTGTGTAAATTCCATTTGCTAATTCAGGATTAAAGAAATGGGAAAGAATACCATTTCCTATAACCATTATTCACACGAGAACAGAAGAACCAACCTGAATGGGCAAGGCGTCCATATCAGCTCTTAGAGCAACAAAGGGTGCCGAACCAGACCCAATCGAAGCCATTACGCCAGTTTTTGCCACCGGCCACTTATAAGCAACGCCAAGTTTGTCAAGCTCTTGCCTGATAATCTTACTGGTCTCGAATTCCTCATAAGCAAGTTCAGGATTCTGGTGGATTCTTCTCCTGATGTTCTTCATCCAATCCACCGTTTCTTCAACATTGGCCAGCTCAATTATCCGGTCCTTTATTAACCAATTCTGGCTTCTTGTACTCAAATTCGACCTGTCTTCATGAACAGGAGACGGATAACTTAAGGATAAACAACAAAAGGGTATGGCTAAAGAAACGAGGAGAAGGCGAAGAAAAGAAGTCATTGATTATTGGCTGAAAAATGTGATGATAGTGAAAGGTGGGCGGCGAGGTGGTTCTTTATAAGAAGCCGCCATTAATGCATGACATGTGGGGCAAGGTGCATTTTGGAACTGCGCTGGCTTTGGCTGTACTTCGTTCTCATCTTGAGGTGGACCTGTATTTTTGCTTTCAATTCACCACGTTTTCTTTCCCTTTTTTGTCGAGTACTAGGGTATGTTTCCTTCTTTTTTTTCTTTTTTTTTTTTTAATTTTTTTCTTTTTGCAGGTGTGGTTTCAAGGCATCACGTGAATGTTTTGGGAAGTAAAAGTTTGAAAAATCAGCATTTACCCCTTGAGTTGTTCCAATAGGCGCAAAAAACGGCATGTAAATCATGTATCCGTTAAACATTATCTTTGACTTTGTACTGAGCCATCTTTTCTATACTGAATGCATTCGATTTTGATACCTTTTTAACTTCTAACATTATTTGAAAATTAGGTCTTTTTTCCTTTCATAAAGATTGAAAATAGTCGATAATGAATTTTTATTTTTTTTATAATAATTTGTAACTGTGATTATCAACATTGTTGTTGTGAAGTAGCTTTTTTAACGTAATGATAAAACAACATTTTTCTTTCAAATCATCAAAACATAAAATCAAGATTGTAAAAGAAAAAAAAAATAAGTAGTCATCTTTTTTAAAAAAATAATATAATGATAATAAAAAATATAAATCAATTATATTTTATTTAATTTCATAAATAAAAAAATATTTTTTATCGCTTTTATTTATTTATTTATTACTCACATATTATTTTATATGTGTTGTCATCTAATACTTCTCAACTTATAGTATAATTGTAGAAATATTATGTTTCGAATGTCTGATTTCTTCTTCTTCTTCTTCTTCTTCTTCTTCTTCTTCTTCTTCTTCTTCTTCTTCTTTATAGTACAAAAGAAATCAAAAAGACTAAAAAATGAGAATAAAATGTTTAAAACTCCAACATAATATTAAAATATTCGAACAAGAGTGTCTCAATTAATTGTATGAAGAGCACCCTTACTCTTAATTTCAATTGCCAGCTTGACTGGCTCCATACCATAAATATGGGTCTTCAGGTCTTGCCAGAAATGGGTCCCCACGAGGCTCCACCATAAATTGCAGATGCAGACCCATGAATTACGATAAAGACTTGTGTTATCTTTCATAAAACTTTTATCATGCCAATTTTTTTTAAATTACACTGATATAATTTTCTCTTCATCCAGTCCTTTTCCAATTTTTTATTTCTGATCTTTTTGTCTTTTTTGAGAAGCTCGTCATTCAGTCGTCGGAAATCGTGCCAGCCAACCAATCAATCATCATACAATAAGATTCTATTTTTCTAGTTTAATATAATAATTAAAAAAATTCCAAACTTTTTTCAATTATCGTTTATTTCACATTTGTAGATTAAAATATTAAAAATATACGAATAATTATTATAATATAATCAATGCATATTCATGTTTGTGTAATCTTCCCGTTTTTTTCCTAATTAATTATTGGTTGAATTTATTTTCTTTCTGTAGTCTCTTCAAATTCCACGTTAAAAATAATCAGTCATTCGATTGGACCCAAGATATCAATTTTCCGCTACACTCTCAGGCCTTCCCCCTACTTATTAGAATGGGTTAAGCCTTCATATTCTTCTGTCAAACTAGTTCCCTTTTCACCTATGTTATGCGCGGATATATGTAAATTTAAATTTTATTAAAAATAAATATTGCAATGAATATTTAAATAACATGACATGAATCACATAGGCCGTGAACTTCAAAATAAATTATAGGACAAAACAAATACAATAATCAATACAAAGAAACCTCGTAACATAGTGTATATATATATTGTTTTTACAATAATGTAAATTGAAAACCCAATTATTTTCTTTTCATATCTCTCACTACACTAGTATCTTGGTCTTGTTAAACGCTTCGCTTCTGATCGTTGATCCTTTTCACTTCTGTAATTGGAAAAGAAAATTTGGAAAATAAAAGAATAATTTTTTTATTTAAAAAAAAAGAGAGAGAGAGAAAGAAAATAAATGGGGGCATGACGCATTGGGCACCAGTTGGCAGATTCATCAAAGGTATAATGACAACCGAAGTTAGTCATGAGTTATCTAATTTATTATGGTTTGAATGAGAATATTAAAAGATAAATGCACTAATCTGATCCATCCATCGTGTTATCGTTTTTGTCAGTCATGTTATTATTTAGTGAATTGAAGATAAAAATATATAAAATATGTTTACAAATTTTTTAATATATTTAAATTTAAAATATTTATAAATATTTTTTACTTACATATTACTTATTTCTTTCTCTTACTTGTAATATAAATTTTTTAAATTACAAAATTTACGTATTTATATTTAAAATTAAAATTTTCACAAGCACACCCTTCCCTTCCCCATGCAATGACAGACCAGTATTTATATTTATCTTCACGTGCTCTTCTGCCGGCGCCTGCCAAAGGTTGTTACTTTCTGGGAGAGTAGCTTCTGGCATGAAAATCCTGAAAGAGAGTAAGTGCCATGTGAATAATTGCATTGAGTGTCAATACTTTATTTTCCATCAGGTTGAGATTACGGGATCTCCATATTGCCCAAGCTGTCATGGCAGCCAATTCAGACACCCGCTGCTCCCCATTCACCAGCATGTTTCACATCCGTTCTTGGAAATTCATATATATATATATATATATATATATTGAAATTCGCACCGTTTAAATTTTGAATATTTGATTAACAATATTAACATAAATTAATTTTTCATATGATAAAATAAAATAAATTAAGTGTAATTTAAATTTCATTTATAGTTAATTTATTTTTAAAAAAAATAAGTAGTCAAATTAATTTGATTTTAAGAAAAAAATTTAAAAATCATTTTCAAAAAAATCAAAAGAAAAAAATTGTTTTCTTTTCAAGAAAAAATAAATGAAAAATCTTAAAGTAGTTTTTTTTTTCTTTCCTTTTGAAGGAATTTGAAAATAATCTTTTTCTTTTTAAGAAAAAAAAATAAGTGAATTCAAAAAGAATTTTTTTTCCTTTTTTCTTCTTAAAAAGAAAAAATCGAGAATAGTTTGTTATTTTTCTGTTTATAATTAAATAAAAATGTTATTAATTTATAAAATATAATTATAATTCTAATATATCTTATTATTTTTAATTCATAAATATATGATAAGTTGCTTATAAACTATATTTAATTTTTTTTAATATTAATTGTACTACAAGTACAGAAGAAACCAGCCCTAATTGTACTTATACAACGTCACTCTTCCCCACAATTTTTTTTTTATTAAGGTGATAAAAAAAATATTTTAAAGATATTTTTAAAAATGCATTGCTTTGCCTGAGGGCGATAGTCGACTAAATAAATCGCTCAAACGATGTTTGCATGAACAGGCAGTGGATCAACTGTGTCGTCTTTGCAGAAAAAGATTGAATTGAAACTTTTAAAGGCTGACTTGATTAAAAGATATCATGGAAGTTCAAAAGCCAACCTATTGAGCATCTTATGGCGAGAATATCCTAATTGATCCAAGTAAGGCATTAATTTTCTTTCAAGCTTCACCACGTCAGCTTATTTAGCTTAATGCATTTTGAATAATGTATTATATTATTATGAATATTGATAATATATTTATAATTTCCTTATTTATTTTATATATATATAATTAACAACTATGAGAATAATACAATGCGTGTGTCTTCAACTAAAATGTATTTTTTTAAAAAAAAAAACAAATTGTTTCATGTAATATTAATTTCATCATCCACATTTAGGCCCCCACAAAATAAGGAGTTCTTATAGTTACCGTCTCAAAAATAGAAAAAGAAATTGTTAATCTTAAAAGTCAGAACAAAGTCAATGGCACTCTCTTTCTCTCTCTTCTGCACACAAAATCCTCCACCTCAGGGCATTCCCTTCCACAACCCTTGCTCACTCTCCACCAATGTTTCCATAACAAACTATTGTTTCACATGCCCAACCGCAGGTTTCGATTTTCCAATATTGTCTCCATAACGCGCGCGCGCACACACAAACCCCATAATGTTTCCAATTAATTTTGCCACCAAACCTTCCCTCTTCCATTCTCATCACAAACCACACCATGACATACCTTCTCATTACCCTTCTCTTTCTTACATTGCTTCCCTTTTCACAATCCCAACTCTCCCTCGACTACTACAAGGAAACATGCCCGAAGTTTTCCGACATCATGCGAGAAGTGGTCACGCAGAAGCAAATCGCCTTCCCCAGCACGGCAGCCGGCACTCTCCGCCTTTTCTTCCACGATTGCGCTATCGAAGGTTGCGATGCCTCCATCCTCGTCTCCTCCACCGCCTTCAATAAGGCAGAGCGCGATCATGACCTCAATGCCGGCCTCCCTGGCGACGCTTTCGACCTTATAACTCGTGCCAAGGCAGCCCTCGAGCTCCAGTGCCCCGGCATTGTCTCCTGTTCCGACATTATTGCCACGGCTACTCGAAACCTCGTTTCCATGATGGGTGGCCCTCATTACAATGTCCGCTTAGGACGAAAAGATGGCCTGGTATCAAATGCTTCGAGGGTCGAAGGCAATCTTCCAAAACCTACAATGCCCTTGTCCGAGATCATAGCCATGTTTGGCTCCAAAGGGTTTTCAGTTCAAGAAATGGTTGCCTTGGTTGGTGCACATACCATAGGTTTCTCTCACTGCAAGGAGTTTAGCCATAGGATTTTCAACTTCAGCAAAACTTTCGAGTCTGACCCTGCATATTACCCCAAGTACGCCGAACGGTTGAGGAAATTGTGTGAAAATTACACCAAAGACCCAGCCATGTCTGCTTACAATGATGTGATGACACCAGGAAAGTTTGATAATATGTATTATCAGAATCTGAAGAGAGGGTTAGGGTTGCTGGCGTCGGATGAGGCGTTGGTCAAGGACGATAGAACTTTGCCTTTTGTGGACTCGTATGCTGCTAATGAGACGGCATTCTTCCAAGATTTTGCCCGTGCAATGGAGAAGCTTGGCGAGTATAAGGTGAAGATAGGGAAAGAAGGCGAGGTCAGACGCACCTGTGACGACTTCAACACAATTAAAACATAGTAGCCATGATGACAATGGTTAGAGATTAATTACATTAGACATGGAAGTATGAAAATGATGCCGAAAGTAGCTGATTTGTGATTTGTTGGTGGCTTGTCTATTATATATTGCAGCATGCTTCCTTTTTTTTTTTTTTCTTTTCTTGTTTTCTTTATCAACACAACTGTCACAAATTGACATATAGTGTAATCAAATAAAGATGCTATATGGGTGGAACCAACGCAAAGGGAGGCGAGAATGACTAGAAAAAGCGGTCCAAATAGCAATCACCTGAGAGAAATTTGTGTCATCGAGACATCAGTATCTTGCAATATTAATCTTACACCCGGCAAAAGATGACGCAATTCCAGACATAAGTTCACGACGAGTCACCTTAGCTACCAAATCAATTTAAGATGCCAAAGCAATTGCAGGTCCGCAATCTTAACTTGCAATTAGCTCATAATCACATGGGCAAACAGCAATAACATCAGGTTTTTCTGTTTGCTCGGTCATTAACAATTGAATGGCACAATTAAGCGGGAGAAGAAGAGACAACTATAGAATGTGCATAAAATCTTGTATGATAAGTCGCAAACCTAGAACGAGGCAAACAGAGAATGGTTCCTCAACTGTGCTGACTTCAGTATGATCAACTACTAGATTATCTGAAAGGTGCGAGAAAGTGGTTTTGCCAAGCATTTATGCTGGCATATAAATTGGTAGGAAAAAAGAACAACTTGAATCAACAGAGCAACAAAAGTGGAGGAAATTCTACAATAACAATGAGCACTTTTCATCCTACAACGTGCTAAAGCAATGGAGCTTAGCAGCTGCAGAGTCATCTGCACTTCTCTTTGATCAGCACGTTGTCAATGTATTATTCAGCCTAGTTTACCGCACAATAGCTCCAAGGGGCAGCACAATTTAATGACTGCAGAGATATTTCACCAGACCCAAGTCTCTCCAGCTTTAGATGTCCATCTACAGCAGAAAATGATTAACAATTAGGCTTAGTATTCAAATACAAGGGAACAAAACGCATAAAGAGATCACATCAACTCCCAAGATCTTACCCTATTTAACAAGGTTTTCTCTTGTCAACTTTCAAATGCATATTGAACCACTTCTTTCTCTTAGGTCTGTCCCTCGTTGAAGGTTTCTTATCTCTCATTTGTTCATCTTCCTGATAGGAAGCCTTATTCCTAGTTTTACTCAAACTCCGCTTCATTGGTGGAGCAGTTGTGTATGAAGCGTGAATTTCATTCAATTTTTTAAGAAGCTCATCAATCTGCAAATACAACATCAAGAGTGTCGATTTTATATATATTCACTTCTTTATATGGCATATGCACACAAATGTTCACGAGTAACACTGACTGCTTGCATTTCTTGTGCATATCTACTAGTCATTTCTGTAAATTGTGCCAAAACCTGTCAATATCATATATAAATTAGCAAAAGGAGGCATAATTATACAAGTAGGCACAGCTTTTTTCAAGTGCAAACCTCTCTGTATTCACTTTCGAACTTGGATATTTCTGCCCTTTTTTCAAGAATTTGAGCTTCAACAGCTCTGAGATTCTCCTTTTCTTCTGTAAAAGGTGCAGCACAAAGAGCTTCTATTGAGTAGCTTGCGCTTTTGAAAAAATTGTCACCTAACAGAAATGACCAGAATCTTAAGATTGTTACCAGGTTGCTTCATACCCAATAAGGAAACATGACAATCTCATAGAGAACCAACAAAATAAGAACTGACCATATACAGCAAAAACATGGGTGCCAGCCTTCAATTCAATTATTTCGCATGGCAGAAATCCATCAAGTTTTTTGAAGAAGGCTGCATCAGCATCCTTTGCAGCTGCAATCTAAAGACACAAATATTTGAAAAATAAAAAGGGAAATAAAGAACCAAAAAAATCACACTTACAATATCTCCTTATACTCACCGAGTTGACTGTTTGATCCAACCGATAGACAGGAAAACCAAGAAAATACATTCCAGCAGATGTAACCTTCCCTGTTTTAACACTATCCTCCTGCACACAAAAATAAGCTATAGAGGTTAATTCAAGGTGAGTAATGAGAATAATATTTCGAAACCCTCTTAAGTTTATATAGTTTAGCCAAACTTCAAGGGATGCTGTGCGAAATATATGTTTCCATGTTACAATGATGAAATTCAATAGTTTCTTGTTAAATATACATGCAGCCCAATGTTAAGGTACCTTATCTTTTAGTGAAATCCTGCAATCTCAGCTACTCAAGTATCTTGTAACTCATGCACTTTATCAGACAACATAGGCATTGTTATGGTAGCCAATAATGCTATTTGGGTTATCCTGTATAGGTTCACAAAGTCTGCAAATTTTCTTCTTATTATGACTTGTTCTCTGGATGTATTGGCACAACTCTAAATTGATGAATTCATGTGTTCCAGTGTCTATGGTATTGGACAGAGGTCCCTAATTTACTTGTAGATTCTGTTCCAGTCTACTCAAGGCAAGGGCTACAAAGTTTAGTACTGCATAACACCCGCAAACTGATTGCCAAAGCAAACTAATCAGACACTGGAAGACATGCTTAGAGCTTGTGTTTTGGAGTTTGCTTGGAGAAGCAGCAATCGCTGCTTGAAGAATTTGCCTAAGACACCACAGGACGCGCATTATGGAAGGAAACATAGAACTCCATTATGTTATGACATGGAAAGTGACAGAGACATGGAAGATGACAGACAACCTACGGGTGTGCAACAGACCTATTCTTCTTAACTTTGAAACAACCAGAGGATAGCTTCCAACAATGCACGGAAGACAAAATCAGGTCATTTACCCAAAAACAAAATAAAAGATAAATTGTGAAATTGTTGATTGGTTGTAATAACCAGTACCAGTAAGGAATGAGCTTTGTACCTGTAGTGCAAGGCTTAATCCACCACTTTCTTCCTGATCAAAATATAAAAACTGCACAAGAGTGATAAATCAGTAAGATTAACAACCATTTCAATACATAACTGTCACTAGAGCTTCTTTCTTTCCTTTTTCCCCTCGTTTTGGCCCCTTTTGATACACGATATTGATATGCAACATTCCTATCATGTGTTGCTCAAGGCTACTTGACTGTGAAGTCTAACAAAGCCAAAATGCCAACTTTTGTGCATATCCACATTGTGCCAAGCAGGTAATTCTAATGTAATGCTAGCACCACAGGTTTATGATTTTGCAAACCTTGAACTTGCTTTTCTCAGATGATTGAACTCGGCAGACAAATCCAGCTCTTGCTTCCTCTTCTGTTATTGTGACAGAATAGAAGTGAGCACATTGCTTTTCAACCTGCTTAAAAGTGTAAAAGTTTTCAATGAGCCCTAGCATAATTGCTAAAATAGATGCCTGAACCAGAACATGAAACCACACCTTCTTACAAACAAAATGACCAAGTAGAAGGGGACAGATGGAGACAGTGCCATTAAGTGCCTCCTCCAAGACAGTTGCTGATACAGTGGTTTTGATTGGCACACCAAGTTTACTATATTTCAGAAAAGGAAAAAAAAAAAGTCATAGCCAAAAGCAGTTTGCATAGTCATGAACATTTTGAGAACTATTCCAAGAATTAAGATGAGAAAGAAAAGTTAAAAATAGGTTACTTGAGAACATGTAAAGCAAACATTTATGATACACTGACCTAAAAAGCGCAGCAAACATTGTGTTCAATGCCCCCAAACTTGAAAGATCTAGCTCTAGATCTTGTCTGTCTGATTCCACAGCCTGATCAAATGACCATGAGATTATGCTTGCACTAAAATGTCACTGATATACAACAGGGATGGAACAAACAAATTGAGTACTTAAAAATTACACAAAACAACTTGCTAGCACCAATGCGACAGATCAAAACATAGGCATCCATGAAGCAGCAGAGCAAACATGTAGTTTTGGAAAGATTACAATTATCCTAAGAGATGTGTATAAGATATTGGTCACTCACCTCAAAACCAGCTGAATCGTACTGGTGCCTCTTATCTGGATCAGACAAGATGTTATATGAAAATGTAACTTCCTTGAACATATTGGCTGATTCAGGATTGTTTGCATTCTTATCAGGATGGTACCTGAGACATTGAGCTTTAATTGAAAAGGAAGAATGCAGGTAACAGGATGGGTAACCAGGTAGGGTTTTTCTTTCTTTCTTTTTGTATTTTGTAGTTCTAAGCTGTGGAAGACACGGAGTGTAGATATGGGCCTGTCAGCATCAAGGATTTCATCTACATAGGTTAAATCAAATCAAAGCCTATCAACTATGGACTACAGCAGTAATTAGTCTATGATAGCACAGCATGTGCTTTCTGACCCACCTATCCTACATCAAAGCCCATTTCATCCACAGCCTCCTGCTTCTGCAGAGGCTTTATTGACTCTATTCACATTTGGTACACATCATTTGGCAGTGTTTTACAACAGGAATCAGAAAACCCAGCCTCATCCTTCAGTGTTTTTGATTCTCGATCCAACTTTCTCATGCTACCTTGACCATAAGAGTTGAACCTTTGAATTAGACACAAGAAAGCACATTCTTCAAAAACAGGCACCAATTTATGTGACTCCTCTAAGGCTCATTCTCTCACGTTCACAAGCCCTGATAAGAAATTACTATCACCAAGTACTCAAAATACAGTCAATTTCTAAAATAGGTTCACTCATTTTTATCACAGATAAGCTTCTTGATGCCCCACAAATTGGCAAAATTCTCGGTCGTAGTCTTCTTTGCGTCTAGGTACATCTCATATCCGCAAATTGGTCCACCTTACTTTTTTCCATTAACATTTATCCAATTCACAAGGAAAAATCCATGTAAGACCATCCCAAAATAACAGATCAGTGGCCAGATGCAATTTGCACATCCAAGTTGCATCCAAAGCAAAACTCAGAAGGTATCACTCTCAATCTAACGTCTATGCTATCTAGTATATCGAAGAAAAGCCGCAACAAAAGTTATAAAAGTCGACTAAATTTCCATCTACGTAGTTTTCCTACTCGAATGGACCAAATATCCAAAAACTCCGCAACAATTCTGAAACTCACCTCATCAGAAACTCTAAAATATTTCCCAAAAAAAAAAAAAACCGTACACATTTAAAAAAGGCACTACGCGACTAAGAGGCCGTGGAAGAGGAACAAAATGGAACAGTACCTGAGAGCCAATTTCCGATAAGCGGACTTGATTTCCTGGTCGGTGGAGTTCCTGGAGACGCCGAGGACCTCGTAAGGGTCCCGCCGGAGCTGCTTGCCGGCATCATGCTTCTCCGGCTTCGATTTGTGCCCCGGCATTCCCAAATCCACTCCCCAAAAACCCTAAATAACTGTCCAAACAGCCAAACAAAACTAAAATCTGAACAACATTTCTCCTCCAATTTCCGTCAAAACCTGACCGGAAAATTCAAATCCTTGCCGCTTGGTAGGAACCGAAAGGAGAGAGAAAGTTAAAAGCGGAGAGGAACCCTAAGGAGAGAGAATGGAGACTCCAATCTCCATGGGACCTCCATTCCCTTGAGCTGTGCGAGTATGTGTGAGAGGGAGAGTGAGAGATGAGCGATAAAATGGAGGGGAAATTAGTTGTCAAATTTTTTGGTTTTTCCTTTTGTTTTTTAGTTTTTTATATTTTTTTTTCTTGGGTTAATACAAATTTTTAAAATTTTGGATTTATCTCTCGTTTGTTTCCTAACATGCGCCGAGGCTGCGTACCGTGCGCATTTTTTTATGTTGTTTCTTGAGCCCGTGACACTTTTGGTCTTGATTGGCCTTTCTTCTGGGCAACTTGATCGGATGGTTTTGCACGTGTGATGGTGGCGCGTGCGATGCATTTATGAAGCATATATACATATATATATAAAGGGAAATTTTTGAATGGACAGGGAAAGAGTGGGGAAAAGGTGACCCCGTAATCAATGCATAAAAGCCAGTTTGCGTTTGAGAATGGTATTCGTAGTCATCTAGATGCAAACTTTCCATTTCTTTATGGTTGTTATCTTTGACATTATTTTGTCGTCATAAATTATCCTCGTTATAAATATTTATAATTTTACATTAATATTTTTTATTAATTAAAAAATTATTAAATAATAATAATTTTTTATTTTTTATATTTTTATTAAATAATATCTATAAAATTTAAAATCATTAATATATTTAAAAAATTCATCTTAATTTTTAAATGAACTTTTTGTACGTATTAAAAAAATAATTATGTATATATAATTATGTATTTTAAATTATACATATTTATTAATATTTAAATTTAATTTTAAATTATAATATTTGATAATACAATAACATATAAAATTATTATTAATTAACTAAATCACGTCATGTTTAAATTTTTAATAAAAAAATATGATAGGAAAATATTTTATTATCATTAATTACAAAATTCTAATAAACTTTTCTTCCTAAGGCATTTCATCTTCTTACTGTAATGAATCATCTCTCTAACGAGGTTACCATTATAAGGACATTAACATAAAAGCTAGCCTATCCCCCAGCCAACTCATATCCATTTTGTGCCAAAATGTTCTTTTGGATTAATTAATAAAGGATTTCATTTGCTAAAAATATATACTTATCTAATTTAAGTATGCTATATATATACACACTAAAAATTACCTAGTTTTCTTGATAATTAAAATTTTTTAGTTTATAAAATAAAGATAGTACTCACTGGATTAGTTTATATATATCATATATTTAAAAATTACATATTAAAATATTTTTTTATTTTTATGAATTTTATATTTTTTTTCATTATCATAACCATAAACATTATATATATAAATATAAATTTTTAATCACTAAAATAATTTTTTATTAATTTTATTGTCGTTTAATAATAATAGAACGGGATTACCATTTTCTCTTGCCTTCTGACTCTTAATGCTCGGTGTTATTGTTGTTTTCAACTTCCAACCTGGTTTGATAGATTCTCGAATTCGTCTTAGTTTGTCCCCTTCTTCTTTTTTTTTTTTTTTTAATTTTAACATCAAATTGATTGCAGTTAATGGCGGTGGAAATTTTGCACCGGACAAAGAACTCAATCATTTTCCCGGTCTTTCTTACATCGTCTTTGTCGGTTTGCCCCGAGCAGTTTTGTGGTTCATGCTTCTGTTTTTGGTCAGGTCGCCCGTAGCAACTTGGAACATTGTGGTTGTTGATTGCCACCTCTTTGAGCAAGATCTGAAGTCGTAGTCGAAAGGGGCTAGAAAATGAAACAGGTAAAATAATTGTCTCTAACAACTACCGACAGGCTGGTCTGCCTACATATAAATCGTAATCAACGCCGTAGGTCCATCGTTACCAACTTCTGGTCTAAAGAAAACACCATATTTTACTATTATGCTTATGAGTTCTAATCAATGACATTGAAATTGTCATTAATTTAAAATTTAAGTTTCAGTCAATATAATTAATTTTTTTAAAAAAAATAAAATTATATCATACTTCGGCTAAAGATTAGAGTTGAGTTTCTTTGTCATTGCTCGGAGTAGGCGTCATTTTTAAAATTCGGGTAGGAATGCGACCCAATGCCTAACCAAGCACCACATGGAAGCATTGTTTCTAGGTGACCACAAATGACAAGGTTATAACATCATTCCGATTATTGTTCTTAGCTTCATACAAAGATTCATTATCGGCTTAATATATTTCACCCCTCAGCCATACCAACCCTTGATGTTTATAAGATTTAAGACCTAGAAGTGGGTTAGAAAAATATTAAGAAAAATAAAGAATAACCATACATCAAGTATCTATATTTTATTTATTTATATTTGCTTAGTTTGGCTTATAAATAAATAAATAACTAATTGCATTTCGAACTATGAATTATACAGTAAGAGATAGACTTCCTTTCACACGTACACGCGCAACTTAGAGCTTGTATGGTTCTAACTATTGTGACCCTTTTGGAAAATTGTTAGATTTTGGAAAAAGGTACATCGGAAAAATAGACATGGACATAGAAAACGAGCCTCGCGATCCTATGTAAATATATGGGCCGCTCTGGATGGCAGGTTAATATTGTTTTTGAAGCTTGGACATTTTGGCTGGGCTAAACCCATGTTATATCACCCAGAAATTTTCGGCACATTGTCATGAGGCCAGTTGACAATTTTCAAGTCATGTTCTGCCTAACAAAATAAAGGGCAAAAAAGAGGCACAGAGAAATCATTTGGCTGCTGTACCTAAAACTATATTAATAAAAAAGATTAAAAAAAAAAAAAAACAGAAGGAGAGAGAGATCCTTTCTTCTTGTTTTTTTTTTTTTTCCTTGTCTTTAACAGGAGGTTTAGATCATACTTAAAAGAAGAGCTTCTCTTAATACTCTTCTCAATAAATTCAAGACAAGAATATCACTTAACTAAAGAATAGTGTCTTGCCTCTGATCCATGGAGTTTGATTCACTGGGAAAATGGATGAAATCAAGAGTCTCGAGCTTATTAACGAGGACAGTTACATATTTGGACCATCAAAGTAAAAATTAGCTTGTAATTCAAGTAGTAGTTATATAGTTTAAAGGACAAAGTTATCATGTGTTCCAATTCAATTTAACAAAGTCCAGTGTATGTGAAATTATAGCCTTTTTTTTTTTTTTAGGAAAAAAAGAGCATGGAAAGAATATTAATAATCGTTCCTTTATATTTAAGTCAAAATTATTTATTAACATTTTAATTTAATATTCTTTTATAAAAAAAGTATCAATTAAATAATAATAATAATAATAATTTTTAACAAATTCCATACATTTTATTATAGTAATTATTAAATTTAAAATTCGCTTGCACATCTCTATAATATATTCCTTCTTGAGTAAAAAAGAAAGAAACAAAAGGATTTAAACCTAGGCGAAGAGTGTGAAAATTACACAAGAAAATCATCAAACTCTGGTGATTATTGCAATCAAAGTTAAACCATTGTTTTTTTCCAAAAGCCAACGAACCTTGTGGGGTTAGGGTAGAATAAAAAATCACATCGTAAAACTTTTTGATACTTTTCTTGGGTCTGAAAGATCTGGACTTTACCTGACCTATTGAGTGGTGCAAGTGAATCCATAAGATGGGTTAGGCCAACCTAAAATTGGTGGAGTCTGTGGGGTCAAAGTTCATAACAACTAAAAAAAAAAAAAAAGGTTATTTCAAATCCAATTAATTGTATATCGTACAATGAAACTCTCAAAGGTGGCGGATTTGTGTCACTAGATTTTAATCTTGCTTGGTGTATACACTAAGCAAGGATTCATTTAACTACCGAATGGAGACGATAATAGATTGCTTTGCTCTCATTCCTGTACTGCACATACACTTGATAACCATCATCATCATCGTCATTATTATTATTATTGTTATCATATTTTGGTAAATGTATTAGATTATTCGTGTAGTGTCATAATTGAATATTAGATTAACAACAAGTGCTAGATGTGGCTTTCTATTCGAATCTTTTTATTTATTTATAATTATTATTTATTTATTTAGAAGGTTTTCTATTCAAATCTAAATGGACGTTGACGTGCATAATTACATATAACTGCCGACTGTAGTTGCATAACCATAAAAATATTGGTTGCATTATTTATTCGGTTAACGCTTATGTAATTAACAAGGATGTTGACATGTCCAAATACCAAGAACGATGAGCTAATAAGAAAAGGTGATCGACATATTAAAGGGCCAAAATAACGTGCAAGGCTCTTTATACTTTGTCAAATTGTTTTTAAAGTTGTCGAGTTTGAATTTCAATTGAAGCTAATTATATTCATATAATTTTAAAGTTCTCACAGCTACTTGACATATCTATCCATATATAGACTCCTCTCGATCCATGCAACTGGCAATAATTTAAATTTATTCTAGAACAGCTTCTTTTATATATATATATATATATATATATATAATATTTATGTAGGGATTCGTCTATCAATGCGGCTTAACTCACAAGAAATTAGTAGCTTAGATTTTATAATCGTGGACCTGCACATGCTTGCTTAATTTGAAAATGAGTTATTTCTTGCGGGCTCACCTATTGGTGGGTGCCATGACTAAATTAGCTCTGCTCTGCTCTTCAAAATAATAATAATAATAATAATAATTTAAAAAAGAGTTAGACTTGAGATGGACTATTGATAAACTTGACTACCATATTTAAATCAGCCATATATATATTAACAAAAAAAATAATCCAATCCCTTTCAGGAGCCATCAACCAAAGTGTGAAACGGGAGGAGAACCGTTCAATTTTATTTTATTTTTTATTAAAAGAACAGTAAGACTTTTAGGATAACACTAGAAATCTCCAAAGAAAAAGCTTATTTAATTGAACAGGTATATATGTATAGGTTGTCTTAATGCTATCTTCCCAAGCTAATTGTTAATTAAATTCTCTAGATTCTTTATCAGTGGAAACGGTTCTTTATAGAAAAAAATAAAATAATAATAAAATAAAATTGTTGAGGATTATAAAGTTACTCTTTTGGGTTTTAGATCATTAGTCCAGCACATGCATGTAGGTAATTTGGCATGTCCAACAGTTGATTAGGTTATTACTAATTAGGTTTAAAAAAAATAATTGAAAGTCTATAGAAAAGCAAAGATTCGTTCTTCCATTGGCGGATGTGAGGTAGGGGCTCAGCCCAAATTGCGCAATTTAATTATGTTATTAAGTTTTTTTTTTTAAAAAAAAAAACGTATTATTATACGTGGCAAGTGTATGCTGGGTGACATCGTTGAAAGGAGAATATAATGAGACTTATTGCCTTGTTTCACTTTCCGCAATCATATATTCCATATTTTTTTTTATACAGTCAAATTACTGCATAAACTTCATCGTGCAATAAAGAATGGCGAATTTTAGAATGTATAATATTACGCAACTCCACTTTGAGCCTAAATTATTGATCAGCAAATAATATTTTTATTTTTACTTGAACGGTTACATTTGCTCTAAATAAAATGAACCCAAAAAAAAAAACAGAAACCTTGTCTGCAATATCAAATAAACAAAAAAAAAAAAAAGTGTTATTAATTGATCTTTTGTGAAGTGATACTCTCAGACATTTGGAAATGAGGCCTCAAACATTTTTTTTTTTTAAAAAAAATGTTTGGAGAAATAAAGAGGTGAAAGCTTGCAAAAACTTGATTGGAAGCGTATATGTTCGTTTGTTGCAATTTAATCCATTAATTAACAGTCCATGCTTGTTAAGAAGATTGCCTAATGCCACCCTGTTAGATTTTTCTTTTCTTTTTCTGCTGGGTTAGAAAATAACATAATTAAATTACCAACAGCGTAACTTCTATTACACTATAATTTTTGGAAAAGGGTTAGATCTGCACAGCGTTACCTTGTCATTCATAAAAAGACAATTCTTAGCCTAATATATGAATTTAAGAGTGCTAAAATTGAAATCTCAATTAAAAGTAGTTAACCAAAAAAAACAAACAAACAAGAGAGTAACAGAAATGAAATGAACACCTAACGTATGAATAAAATATTGCTTTGAAGACAGTGTTCCATCCTCAAATTGCTTGATATGGATTGCTATTCTTTGGAACTTGATACATGAATAAATACATAATATCTGTTTACCAAGGATATTCCATTTAGAGAAACTTAATACTACGAAAAAGAGGCATGAGACGGCCATCTGCTGCCAGAAATTTTCAAAATGAATCTGATTTACCAACATAATGATTGACTTTAGAGGAAAATTGTGTCATGTCTGCTAAAAAGCTGACATGGTTAAAGTCCCGAATCAATCTTCTTCATTTCGACCAAAGCCGATATCATGAATTTTCCTCTCTATGTATTTCCTTTCTGCTGACGAAAATTACAAGCTATTCAAATCTCGCACAAGACATAAGCTATTTTACCTTTTACCTGAATAAGTTACATATCCAAGTTCTTCTTTCGATTGGAAGTTACAGCCTAGCTGCAGATCCAATGATTTACAGGTCTGCTGTTTGGAACCTGGCAAAGAAGAAGGCTGCTGCGTGAAAACAGGCCTACTTTCCCTGGATCTGTCGGCTTGTGTTAGAGAGAACGTGCAAGATTCTTGTTGTAAAGGCATCTGAACAACAGGTAAAGCATACCACTTTGATGATTCCTGAGAACCATTAGAGTTGGAAACTTGATCATAAGGATTGAAATTGATATGCGACTCCTCGTAGATAGTGTAATCAGGGCTACAACAGGAGGGATCGTATAACCATGGTGTGTTGGAGCCATGGTAATTACTGTAGCTCCTGAGGTTGTTTTGGAAAGGTTGAAGATAGTAGCTGAGACTGGCTTTCCTGGCTTGAAGCTGCAATCTTTTCTTCTTCATTCTTTCTTTTTTGTGGGCATTTTGGTGACCCCCCAAAGCCTGTGAGTTTGCAAACTCCTTGAAACAATACTGGCATTCGAACTTCTTATTGTTGTCAGGTAATTCACCTGATGATGAGCTTTTCTCCTTGATGGTGTTTTCCTTCTCCAATGAACCTGTATTTGATGAATTCACACTTTCATCTCCTTCCGCATACACTTTTTGGCAGCTGATCTCCTTGTTCTCAAATGGGGTCAGCTCAATACCAAATAGTTTGATCCTCTTCTCCGCGCAGGAATCAGCAGAACAGCCATTTTCTCCATCCAAGGATGATGAATAATTCATATTTGGGGCTTGCTTCTCCATCTCACCCTCTCTGTTTTTTTTTTTTTTTTTTAAGTGACAAAATTAAAAAGGGTGGTATTTTCGTAGCTCTGATACAATTTAGTTGCTTAATGGGCTTCTCTCTCTTTATAGTAACGTCTATGGATTCCAACGATGCATTGCATCCGAAACAATATTAGTTTTCTAATCATGAACAGCATAAACGTACCCCAAAGGTTAATAAAAAAGAAAGAAAGAAAGAAAAGTCAGAACAGAGTAGCTGCCTCATGCAATATTGATTTTCGCATTATTTTCGCATTTTGTAATAGATACACCATAAAACCATATCCATCAATGAGGATTGATTGTGGTTGCCTGTAAGAAAATTATTAATTACATAAAGTAATGCAATTAATGGTCATACCAACTTGGCTATTTTAAACATACTTTCCATGATTAAAGAGTTGGAGGACAATAACCATTGTATAACTGTGATAACAAAAGTCAAGAACGATGGGGACGTAATCACCTGGAACGAGAGTGGCTCAAACTTTGCTACAAATCTTCCCACTGTACTTAAAATCCTTATCCTGCATTATTTTATCAAACCAACTAAATAATCAGTGAATTCATGTATTGTCCTCTAAGAACGAAAGATTCATCACATCAGACTTCCACACTTTAAAGTATGATAAAATATTAAATTTGATTTACGTAATTTTATCTCTATTTTTTATAAATGGATTGATCTTTAAGTTATAACAGGGTAATTAAAATTGCACCAAGACTCTGAACAAGCCTATCATTAATAAGCCAAAAAAAAAAAAAAGTAATCTGTGTAATATGGCTGTGTGCCCATTTCTATCCACCACAAGTCTCAAAATAATTTTTATATTATACAAATGTTGAGATCCGTAGAAGTGTGACTATTCTACTCTACATGAAGCTTCTTTGCAATTATCCTTCCACCCACACAACTTTTTTAAAAAAATGTTTTAATCGTGTACCTTGACTATGTAGGGGGGGAATGATATTAGAATATTGGGGGAAAGTAGTTGCTAAACAAAGGAATATTAGAAAGTGGGCAGTGATGTAAGCATATATACTAATAAGGGTCAATACAGGATCTGGGCATATCTTCTCAGAGTAGGCAAATGCAATATTATATAACCAAAAGCATATGTATTCAGGTGAATCAAGTCATTAATTAATGTTTCATTATACATTGGAAGAGCATATGTGTTCGACAGTTGTTCCATTTGGACCCCACTTCTTGTACCTTTGGGGACATGTTGAAAACTATTTTAGATTGTGTTGTTATTCCATTTTTCTCTGCCGAGATCTTCCTTAGGTGGCTTTCTTCCAACATCGGATCTCTCTCATGCAGTCATGCTCATCAATTTCCAACTCCACATATATATATATATTTATATTTATATTTATATTTATATATATTTAATGGTTCCAAGTAGGCATGCTGTCATCAAGCATTTCATTATCCTCCCATGTGGAATACAATGGAACGGCAGGGGGGGAGAATAGATCATGGTGGCTAGCTGGGTGGGTTGGTTTTATTTGATTGATTGATTCCGTCCCATTTCATTTCATTATTCCGTGCATAGTTTGATAAATCAAAAGGTGGCCCCTACCATCATCCAATCGAAATCGTGGTCCCAGTCCAATCAATCTTTTATTTCTCTTCTAGACATTTCTAATGAAGTTAATTATACTAAAATCCTATGTTAAGAATGCCAAGATTGACTCTAAACCTCAAACAAACAAGAGAATTAGTCGTTGGGTAAATATGAAAGAAATGACCCTGCTCCAGGAAAGGGGATCGACTGTTGCTCCACTTTCAACACACGACTTTATCACAAAATAAAAATTAAATAATAATAATAATAAATCACACACAACTTTATAGCATATCCAAACGAGCTCTTGCTCTTACCGAGGAATCAGCAAAAGCCCCTATTCCTCTAAAAAAAAAAAGGAGAAACATTTCTGAGCCTTTCAGACGTGTTAAGTCTATAAACTATAAGGACCTGACCAGGTTTATAAAATTTATAGATTATATCGGCTAGTCTAAGCCTTTTAAGTCTATACGAGATTCTAATAAATTATTTTGATGCAATATCATAATATGTTTTACTTTGTTATTAGCATTCATCGTTTAGTGATTCAATCACGTTATATGTTTAGTTTAATCAATGCAATATAATACCAATAGAAGTTAATACTTATGTTTAATTCATTATTATTGAGATTTGAAATATAAATATAAAATTTTAAATAAAATATATAAATTCAGATAAAATTTGAATATGATTTTAATAACTTAAAATTTTAGACGAATATAAAATTTTAAATAATTATTTGACAAGATAAAAACATAAAAAAGAAAAAGGAAACAAATTAAAGTCTGCGAGTATAATTCTGTAAGGAATTACCTGTGGATTTGACTTGATCTGGTAAAGAAAAAACCAGTTGGCTACATATTTTACATGCGTTGAGATTCAATCCAATTAGTCATCATTATATTGGAAGAACGAGGAGAAAAATTGCAAGCAGCCAGCCAGGTGCACCTCGCCTAAATATTGACATACAATCACTTCTCCCTGGAAGGAAATAGCAAATTCATATACCTGTTTTTTTTTTTTTTAATAATCTAATTATATATAATAAACTTAAAATATTATAAAACATGAAATTATACAATAACTACATTTATCTTAAATAAAAAAATATTTAATCTTAAATAAATAAGAATTTTTTTTAAAGAAAATACATATTTTGATCGTAAATAAAAAATTTATTTTGTAATCACATGATAAAATTTAGGTATATAATTATTTTTTATTTTATTATTAGATTTATCAAAAAGTTATTTTTTCTAGTCAAAAGAAAAAAAAATTAATTTTTAATTGTGTCACTAATATTTCTAAATAAAAATTATAAAATTAATGCAATTATGAATGATTAAGTGGATACAAATTTCTAGTATGATTAAGAATCTTAAAAGAACTAATAATAATCACACATTTTAAACGAATAAAGGGTATAACTTAGACCACCAGCTCTTTGGCCGAATCTAGTCACCTCAAGTAGCTGAGATAGCAGCTTCTTTTGACATTGATCTTCCCTTTCTCAATTAGAGATGTAATTGGTACAGCTAGTCTATAAGTGGCGTTAAGTAAACAATTGAGTTTAAATGTGAAACAGATTATGAAAAAACTCAAAAAAAAAGAAAAAGAAAAAGAAAAGGTCAATCACAGTTGATTTTTGGAAAATGTAGAAAGCCATAGTTTAGAAATAGAAACCACAACCCCAAAACCAAACATGGCAATAACAGCAGTACAAGGTTGACTAAACAAAGATTTTAGGCTGTCCAAAATCTTATAATGGAGGCACACACGAGCAATATTCAAACAATTTAGAAATATATAATAGCTATTCCTGTCCACCATCAACTTCTTTTTACATAATAACAACGTTTCCGTGATTGTTAGCCGCCATGGAAGCAGAATTTGAAAGATTGCATATCTGTGTAAATAATATTTTATCCACCCAGGATGGAAACCACTCCACATCTCGCTTCTCCCCACTTTGGACATTCATAGCTTAAACTTCTTTTCGATTCTAATTAAATACCGACTAGGCTGCCGTGAAACGGGAGTTGGCAAGATAACAAAATTGGGTGCAAACATTATATGATATTTTAAGCCCAACATCAACTGGTAGTAGACAGGACAGATAAAGAGACAAGACATTAGATTGGTTTGGTAAAATGGTCGATCTTAACCCAAACCCTCCAGCCATCAAGGCAGCAGGAAACAAGGAATAGAAGTCCGAGTCTTACCAAATAATGGACCCAATAACGCAAACTTTGTCTGACTACCAACCACATTACTTTAATTCCAAATTTAATTGTAGTTAGCTTCGCAAATTATTATTATTTTTATTATAAACTAAATTAAGAACGAGTTCTAATTAGAATTTTGCCTGGACCAGATATTATAAAGTTTGAGAAAGGAAAAATCAATAATTATAAGTTGTATTCTAGTTATAATCTTTTTTCTTACCATGAGAGTTCAAAGTTGAAGCTACCCCTATGGTCCAACTAGCAGGCATATTTACGAGACAGGATCTAATTAAATAATTAGTCGTTAGAACTACCTAGTCATTGAGAATCTTGTATATAAAAAACACAAGGATCATATTTCTTTGCACGCATTCCCATTTACGGATAGGTTTTAAATCCTTGAACAATTGATAACTCAAATAATAGAGTTCTCGAGGTTGCCTTTTGGAATGAGGCAACAGAGCAAGAAGAATCTTTTCTCCTTAGGCCCTGCAATTCAGACAAACATTCCTTACGAATTAAGCTAACAACAATCATTCAACCGTTTCAATTAAAAAAATAGTTGGGACGAAAATTTTAAGTATAGTAAGAGGTCTCTTGATGTCCACCGTAGAAGTGCATAAAGGCTTTTGAACGATTATAAAAACGTAAATACCATCTTGTCTTGTGCATGGAAAATTCTATAAAATATGAAGGTAAGAGATTTTGACCATGACCTACTCAAACTAGTACGACAGATGCATGGTGCAACTAAAAAACATGAAGAATGAGCTCAATTTTTATGCAACAAACAGACATTGGTACCAGGGCCCCCTTACCATGAGTCTTTGTTAGATCTAATCGCAAGCAGTTAAAAAGTGACTGTACAATTTCTACAACTCCAAATGGCTTCAGCATGAGAAAAATTGCAACTCAGAACTGAAAAAGATTTTTTGGCTTTTTTTTTGGGGGGGGGGGGAGGAGAGATTGAACACTAAAGCAACCTCCTCGTACGGGGTAAGTAAAGTCAGATAATTCAACAATTGGCATTCAAAGCTCAATTTTGTCAGATATTAAAGTGTTTCAGATTCATAATTCCATGACAGACAATTTTAGAATTGCACGAGCATGTAACAACATATGGCCTTCAAACAAATATCCGGGAGGCAGACAAAAGGAAGGGAGAATCACCATAGGTACTCCCAGATCTTTGAGGCCATTTTCCTTCATTTGCTTCAATGCCACAATATCCACCTGTTCAATAGATAATACAAAGATATCAAGTGAAAACAGATAAACATTACTAACCAACACCATGTTCAGGCCTCAAGAACATATTGCTTGTGACTCATAAGATTTGAAAGCACCAACAACCTAAACTATATCAGAATCAGCAAATCAATTTCAAAAAACAAGGTTGAAGTCATACAATAAAAGAACTTAGCCGTCGGTCAAATATTCATTCCTTTCATGTAATGTCACAAATAATCCATATCCTATTCAACACAAGCAAGCAAAAGCAAGAGATATGTCATATTACTATTCGAGTCCTATAATTTTGTTTGGTTGGTGCCTGCTAGCTGAACGGGGTGAGGCTCCAAAATAGTTGTATTGCACATATCTCTCATGTTTTACGACAGGTACTGCAGAGTCAAAAGTTCATTACAAATATATTGTCATCCTTGCTCCAAGAGCATTTCATTACTGCCAATAAAATGCCACATACTTCCTCAGCCCTGAAAAGGGTGGCATATTTTTCTAGTCCCAGCGAATGTAACAAGCCTTTCCCAGTTTGTTGCTCTTCACCCTACATGGCAACAAGAACAAATCAGCCATGCAATAAAATACCAAACAGAGAACCCGAGCCAGCTAAACCAAAGTACAGGAAAGAGGAACCCGTAGGCCAGCGAGAAAATTGGGAAGAAAAAAGAATTTGCGAGTGTTAAGCATATAAGTATAAGAGAGCGCATCTGAATCATGTACAACCTGGTTTCGGACGAACAGGAAGAAGGAAGCAAAGAGTTTTAAATACCGAGTGGGCAGTTGATCTCCAACGAACAGAAATTAAATTCAATTTGTCCCACAAGAACAGGAAATAAGACCAAGTACTAGTAGTAGCAGAAATAGCAGGGTGTTTGATGAAGTAGCAACAAATGACTGGAACTTGATTCTCTAAGAGCCACGAAAATTGTCGCAGGCTGAAAAATATAAAACCACTATAACCATACTCTCTAAGTGGCTGTGATAACATAATGTGACCATTTAAGTAAACACACCCCTTTCTGAATCATGATACTCCACCCTAAAACGTATCCCAACTGATATAGTTATTCTCTCATGAGCGCACTCTGCATGATTACTGTATTATTAGTTTGCAATACCATCCATGTCAAGGTTGAGGCCTGCTTTTACGAGTCGCTGGGATCTTTAAACTCCAAATCCAAATTTTGATAGCTGCAAAGTCACAATTTGGAGTCACTATGGGTGCCAGCTAGCGGAGTTATAAAGTCTCATTTCCCTTTCAAGAAACCTCGAATCAAATTCATTTCAGTCACTGAGGGCTTTAATGATGAGATGATCATCATGAACACATACACGGGTCAAGTATACAATCATAAAAAATAAGAAGCATCAAATCTAATGCATCCATACGTGAAACCAAGAGCAAGAGCCAAGAATCTTGTACCATAAATAAACTATATCGCGCAATGCCACTAGTTGGAGGAAGTTGGAAAGGAAGTCGTGCTGCAGGCTTCGCAGATAAGTTGGGCAAAACAGGCTGTTTAATGAAAGTTGTGGAACTACTCACAGGCCTCAGAGCATCATAAATATCTCTGTTCCGCACACAAAGGCCTCCTCGCATCCTCAAATCCCCTGTTCAACGGTCTTTCCTCGTATGTCTCCACATTTCTGGGCGGGGATAACCCCCCTAGAAGCACCCGTAATTCGAACTGGAGATCTTTGTAAAATGTGATTCAGCATCCAAGGACAATAAGAATTTCTGAATGATTGCACCAGGGTTAAATCATCCACAATTATTGTGGGAGGAATTCACTTAAAGAGTGTGTCTCTTGCATTGGGTATTTGCCCCGCATATCCAGACTACTGATAGTGTCTTTCGGCTCACGCATTCCTTGCCCTGTATCGAGACTACGGCATGGAGGATCTCCAGGCTGCAGTGTTCTAGAAAGCTTTTCTCGGAGGTCCATGTTTTTCCCATGATCATCGCTTTGGGCACTTCTAAATACCTTTTTTTTTTTTCTTGCATGAGCTTGAATCGAAGGCCGTCCCTGTCAAAGCAAACATCTTTACTTGTTCAAAGAGACTCTAGTCAGCGATCTAAAAATGGGTCCAAACAATTGAAGCAAATGGTATTTCAACACCGTAGAGTACCTTGCACACCATTAACCTTGGAATGACTGTCCCCTCTGCCTGCATCAAGGCAAAGCATGCAATAACATTATCGACAGGTAAACTCTATAGCCAAATTATGCCTAAGAAACAATGTAAGCATCAAAACGGTGTCTCTTAGTAATCTTCCCATTGATTAGGAAAATTCAGATTCAAGCATAAACACAAAGTCAAACACACCGTTTGTTGTCGAGTCAACTACCATGCAAGATGAAACTATCTAAGTTACTTCCTAGTCTGTCAGAAAGCTTACTCCCAGCACATCACAGAGAGTCAGAATGGTCCGCTTCTGATACAGTTGCAGTTCTCTTTACAATCTGTGTGAATTCACCCACAAGCAAGCACATCTTACACGATAGCAAACCAAAAAAATAAAAAACAAAAGCAAAAGGCAACCTTCTTTTTTTCTTTTTTGTTGACTTTTACTTCCAATAAAATGAGCAATCCAATAAAAAATTTTGATTTATAGCAAAATCAACTTTGCAAAACTTGCTGTCCCTTCAGTTACCAGATAATGAAAAATACATACTTTAATTTCCTCACTTCAACCCTACTTACATTATCAGAAACCAAACATCATTAAGGCAATATAGAATTAACATCAGCAACAGAATGCCAGGAAAAAAAAAAAACAAAAGCGAGAGAGAAAAGCAAAGCAATTTCAGATAAAATGAGAACGGGAAAGAGGCTTTATAATAATAATAATAAAAAAATTAAAAAAGAGATGGGTTGTGGGTGTGGTTACCTAAACAGTTTGGCAAAGAGTTATAGTGAAACGATCTCTCGAGGTTTCTGCCATGCCCAACGCTCTGGAGGTTTAAAATATGAAGCAGAAGACAACATTTTTTTTTTCGGAAAATACTATACATTTTAATGAACAAAAATAGAGTTACATGGCTACAAAAGTATAGTGTAAATTCGCAAATACACACACACAATATGTTTTTTCTGTATATTTTCTTAAATATTGAACAGTTTATTTTCTATATTTTACATTTCTTTTCACTATAATATGATAGGGGCGCCCAACATGTGTACCGTTATTTAGATGGAAGTAACTGTTTAAAGACCGCATTCCTTGGAATTATACTTTACAATATTAAAAATGTGCTCTGAATCGAAGTTGAGGTTTAGAAATCTGTGAATACAAACGCAATCCTATTAATATGTAATAAATTATAAAATTTATATTTGTTATAAGTATATTAGTGTTTATATTTATATTTTTAAAATGTAGTATTTTAATACAGTAAAAAAATACAAGAAATGTACTACATTGAAATATTTTTTAACACAATAATATTTATTATTATATAAAATAATTAAAATTTAACTATTCTTTTTATGATTATTTTTAATTTTATTTAAAAAAATTCTTTTAAAAATCTACACACAATTATCAAATAGTCAATTATATTTACTAACAATAAATTTTATAGCTATTAATATATTACTTATAACAACAAAATTCAACGGCAATTCAAACAAACTCCAAGCAATTAAATAAAAGAAGTGTTTCTAAAGAAACTATTACCCCCAATAGAACTGGGAGGTTTTATGAAGCACTGCTTGCACCCAAAAAAATATTAACACAAAGGATGAAAAATCTTAAACACAAGAAAAAGTCACATATTCGAAAAAAGGGCGATGCAATAAAATGTGTTTGAAAGATTAATTCTAAAATTTAGTTGTATGTGAACTATTTTTCTGAAAATTTTCGAATTTCCAGCACTATAGTTCAACACTTGAACCGCCTAATTATTTTATTGTGATATTCAATTTTAGGACTTCTAGAAACTTTCGGTAGGATATAATTAACTATGAAAAGAAGAGCTCTCCACCACGTTTCAACACCTAAATTCCATTTAATAAGAAATAAATTGTATTCTTAGGATTTTTCACATAATTATAAAATTAATTTTGGAAAAAAAAATAGAAATTAAATGTTAAGACTATTAGATATTGATAATATATAATTATAAAAATAAAATAATTTTTTCATTTCATTATTTTTCTTTTTAAATTTTTCATAGAATCCCAGTAGAAAATGATACATTAGAATAATTAAGTAATTCAGGTATTCAAATTTTAAATGTTATTAAAGAAGAATACATTTGGTTTTCCCAAGCATGTAATTGCCAAATGAGAAATCCTTGACCATTGCAAACATTTTGTAATGATTTTAAACGTATTTCATTTTCAAGAAAATATATTCTTTTTTTAAAAAAAAAATTATTGTTGTAATTTTAAATATAAATATATAAATTATTTAGTTAAAGAATCTCATATCATAAATAAAAATAAAAATTAAGTAACAAATAAATGAGAATGATTCATAAATTCAATATTTGAAGATTTTAAATTGAAACATAGTATTAATTTATAAATATATTGTATTAAAAAAAAATTCACACTTTTTTGGGGAAAAAAAAAAAGAAGAAGAAGAAGAAAACGCAGTAGACTGTAGGCGATGGTCAATCAAGAAGCTGAGTTCACTATCAATTACACGACTCTTCTTGATGAAATTTACCTCTGTAGCTTTATTTTATTATTATGCTTTTCATAATTCATTCACAGGCAGGTATGGGATTACACAGGATGTTGCTCCTCATTTGCGATGCGACCCAACAAATTGATTTCTGATGGGCGTAAATCTTCTTAGCTGCCTACATCAATCCTCGAAATTGATGACTAAAGTCCAAAAATTAGTCCTGGGGCAATCTCACAGACACGAGACCTGTGAATTCCTTCATCTAGCATGCATGGAGGCTTTTGGATTCGTCAGTATCAGGATCTGAATCTCGATTGTTTGAATTATAAGTTCAATTGCTTTACCATCGCAACACGCAACTGGGGACTGCATCAAGGCCTTTTCTTTCCCTCAACAGTTAAATCTACATGCGCAAAGTGGTCTTTACATCACCTCATCTTAATGACAAGGCAGTGCATTTCTTGTTTTATTAAAAATATAAAATCTCACATTGTCAAAGTACAAGCACCTGACCTTATTTGTAATATTTATAAATTTAAAATTTTAAGTAAATATCAAATTCAAAATATTTATTTGACAAATCATATACGGCTCCAATGTGTTTGCTCTTATATATGATATTCACATAACCTAAGTGGCTAGTCTGATTAATCAATGAACCTTTTTACATGTATGATCTCGGAATCGAAGGCCTTGACACCACGTTGAGTCAATTGATTAAAAAAAAAAGTGTCTAGCTTCACCACTTTAGTGCAAATTCATTGTGAGTGATGATGACTAAAGACTCGGGCTGGTGCCATACCCACCGTTGCAGCTCCCAGATAGTTCATACGATGCACTTGGGGATTCAAGTCAAAGATGGTATGCCTAATTTACACAATATTAAATTCTTCTTTACCAATAAGTTAACCACGGATAGTTTGCTTACCATGAGTTACTCTAAGCATGATTTATGCCTGTTGAGAAAGTTGCAAATAAGCAAGCCAGTGGGCAAGACAATGATTTGATATAAAGGGCACACAACAATAGTCAAACTTTGTGTTTACAGGGAACTAATTAAGCTATGCAAGCAAGCAGCTGTGCCACATTTTGAGGAAAGTCAATCAGCATTTTCAAAAATTAATGAGCCAGTTATCCTAGTACCCACAAAAGTTCCATTCGTCAGATCTAGGATTTCAGGACGTAATTACGAAGAAGAAAGTTACATTGAACTGCTTGTAAACTACAGGAAAATTTCACAAGGAGTCCATAATATATACAGCTCAGTGGCCAAATACTTACTCCATAATGCTGGGCTTTCCGGCAAGTATCCGTTGAGCCAACGAAGATCAAGGTGTGTAATATATATTTATGCATAAAAATATATACTTTTTCCTCATTAAAGCTAAGGCTAAAAAGGATCCCAAAAGAATACACACACACACACAGACATACACAGTTATGTCTAGGTGTATAAATTGTGAATAGTGATAAAGCATCAATGAAATATGGAGGTAAAATTGGTCATCACTTGCATATGCTATCGTGTTAGTTAGGGTTGCAGAAGAAATAAACAGATCAGATATTGAACCGGATTCAGAACGACATTGAGCCCTAGCCAGTCAAAGAGGCACCAGGCTGTCAGACTAATATGGTATACAGGTATGTTGTAAACAGAAATAAAGGTATATTAACATGGAAATGGAAGTCAACCATGTGACTGCTCATGTTTTGAAGAACAAACATTTATTCTGATAACATACATATAGAAATCCAGATCTCTACAAACTGGTGCAGCTTTCAGAAAATTTCACCAAGAAAGCCTCCAAAACCAAGAAAACCCATCCAATGATAACATCTCAAAAAAAGGGGGGGGGAGGAGAGACAGAAGGAGAGAGAGCTCCTAATTTTTTATCAGAGAACACATACAATTCATACAAGCCGAGCTATGTTCATATGATATATTTACTTCACACATGACCAGACAAAATCAAAGAAGCCCAATAAAGACAAAAGCTTTCAAACTTCATGTAGATTCATGCTTTGATGTAGCAATTAGCCAAGCAAACAATCGGACCATGATGCTTCGATTCCCCAAAGAGAGATCAAAAGAGAAGAGAAGAAGTGAAACTGAAGATATGAGATTCTTTCCACAAGAAGAAACACCCTTTTGGTCATACTAGAGAGGCTGAAAATAGAAGATAATAATAGGGTTTTTTCTTCTTGAGTGAGCCCATTTTCCTCTTCTTCTTCTTCTTCTTCTTCCTTCTTCTTCTTCTTCTAAATTTTCTCTTCCTTCTTTCTCTTTCTTGTGCTATCTTGGTGGTGGTGGTGGTGGTGGTGGTTGTTAGATGGAAAAAACTAGGAAATAATGATGAGGGGAAGGAGGCAGAAGACATGATAATTGCTGAAGGTTGTTTTTGCGTTGAATAGAGTGACAAAAATCCAAGATTTGCGTGCTAGCTTTTTTTTCTCACAAAGGATTAATTATACTTTTGTTCCTCCTCTGCTTTTCCCCCCCCCCCTTTGTTCCTTCTTTCACATGAGATAATTATCACGAAAGTACCCCACTGAAAGATCACCTCTCTTCTTCCTTGTCCTACTTAGGAGCCTGTACAGTACTGGGAAGGGAGATAATGGGTGAGGGGGGAGAGATCTAGGAAGTTATAAAATATGTCTTCCTCGATTTTAACCTTTTTTTTAACAAATATTTAACCTTTTCTTCTTCTTTTTTTTTTTTAAAAAAAAAAGTAAAAGTAAAAATAAAAAAGAAATGATGAATCTTTGTTGTGCACCGGTGAGGTAAAAATCAATAGGCAGTATGTGCTCCAAAAAATTTATAAATTGAGAAGTATAATGCAAGTACGTAGCTCGGTTGATTCTTTCTGAGTACATTTCATAAATTATTAAAACCATGATAATTTTTTGAAATTTGTTTAAAATAAATTTCTTGTCATAAAAAATTAATATTTATTTATTTAATAAAGTTGACTCACTGGCCTCGGATGCATTACTAAGACACGTATGTCCAAGGATTAAAATCATAATATCTTAACCTGTTCACACATTTACCTGCGATTCAAGTTTTTAATAAGTCAGCATGTGTCCTTATGGATTGGATTTGCCTTCATGATTGAGAGTTAAAAAAACAAAACAGCTTGTTGTTTGCATTTTTGACTTCTATTTTTATCCATCAAGTTCATCGGGTATAAAATAATGGTTGCTTTTTCTTCATCTCTCAAGTCTCCATGTCCCCCATTATCTGAAATTGATTGGAATGTGAGCTCAAAAGCTTCAAGTTATTTTCAAACGTAGACTTCTCAATTAACCATAGATGTTCCTCATGTTATTAAAATGGTCGTTAAAAGTAGTTAGTTAATAACGAGGGGGAAAAAGTGTGTGGTTGTCAACATTTTTTAACCAAAAAAGTTGTAACAAGAGGTGATGAGAGGCTTAGTTACTTCTAAGTTCTCACAATATATATATATATATATATATATTAACTCTTTATTGAGCATTTTTATTGTAATGTTATTTCGAGAAAAATATACAAGTGAGCACAAACAAAACGGAAATCTTATTATTATAAGTGGACATTCTTAGCAAAACATTGGTGCTGGTTTTGCAGTGTAGTGGGAAGCTCAAGTAATTAAGGATCACAAAGTACCTTTTCCAGTTCTTTTTACATCTAATGCCTTTTTCGGCCTACGACGAGAATTTAACTTTCTTACGGACCTACACAGAAATTCAAAAATCTTGGAGCGGCAACTACTGTGTCAGGCAAAAACAGAACAGTTGGCTTGGGGATTATTTGTTGGACTTGATCGTTAGTCAAGCTTGTTATTGAAGAACCCTTTTTTTTTTTAAAGCAGAAATAACTATTAGAATTACTTCTACTAGATTTGTTAGTTCTATCAATTGTAAATTATTGTTGAAGGCTCCGTGAAAGAGAGAAAATATTACTATAGTGTTTTGTTTTTTGGGTTGAGAAGATACTGTCAAAGAAAAATATAACCTCAAGCATCCACCTACTCCCATACTCATTGACTTCTCTTTAAAACATACTTGTTAGCGTGTATAATATCACCACTTATATAATATAAGATCTCTTTTTTTTCTTAAAAATATAGAAAATATGTAGTGTGCATTTATCACATTATCTCACATTAAGTTAATCAACATTTTTGTCAAGTTAATTAATATTTTTGTCAATATTTGAAAACGTATTGAGACAATAAAAATAAAAATTTTCAATATTTTAAGTACGGTCTCACAATAAGATAAAAATAAACTCTAATATCACTTGTGATGAGATTATTATTTAAAAAAAAATACATATTGAGATATATAGTGTATGTCCCAAAATTTTTTTTGTTAAGAATGTGAAAAATGAATAATATATACCCGTCACAATAAACTCCAAAGATGGACCAAAATGCACCAAAAATAAACAGTCCCACGAGTTGAGAGCTGGTCATTGACAAGTTAAGCCTACTCTCTGCCCGTGCTGGCAATTCATCATCTTCCACGTAACAAGGCAAAAAGACCATAAGAAAAAGAAAGTTTTATTTCAATCCCACGCCTTCATTTTTAATGATGATGTTTCCATTTTTGAAGGCAACAAAGAAAGTTACCTACATCTGGTCAGCTTAGGAGGTTAACTGAGATTTGGCTGGTTGCGGAGGGAGAGGTGGAGTCCCGTCTTCCTCCAATCTCCCGGAGACATGCGAGATTTAAGAGAACTCTCAAGTGTTTATTAATTTTTTTATATAAGATTAATATGTGTGTTATTATATAGTTTAACATCTAATAATATTTTTTACGTTATTATGAAAAGGAATATTTTCCGCAGTATTTTTAAACCTGTCAATTTTTCTTGTCAAATATATAATAAGTCAATTATTGATTATTTTCTTGTAAAAAAAATAAAAACGAAAAAGTCGCAGAATTTGCAGTCAAATTAATTATCCAACTGCCCGCTCCTTTCGCCTGGGCCACATCAACGGCATATTGCCTGACACGTGCCACATTTTTAACGGTTGTTTCATAGAGAGTTCAGAAGCTTGGTGGGTGGGTCCCGCTTGGCCACATGTCTAGCAGGAGGATTTTGCGCTGCGATGAGAATGTTTGGTAAAGGTTAGGAAAATCGTGCAACCTTAAATGCAGGTCAACACTATCCAGTTGACTTTTTTGCTACTTTTGCCGGTTTCTTCTACAGGCTTACGTAAGATTAGCGATAACCTCTGATCAAGTTACTGTTATTCTTGTCTTTTGTCTTCCTTTTTTTTTTTTCATACTTTTTCATAAAAAATTCCTAAGTCAAACGGAGATTTGAACATTTTTTTCGGCTGGCTTTTTAATTCTTTATTTAGTAATTTGAATGTATTAATTCCTGATCATATACAAAACTATAAAATATTTCAAAACGACATAACTTTTAGCAAGACGTTGATGAAGTTGAGAGAGGTACCTTTTTTAAAAAAATAAATCTTAGTTGATTAGAGAGAAAGATGGTAACCTAGTGGTGATTTTTTTTGTTATCAATTCAACTGGGCTGTGAAGGGAGTTACGAAGACATTATGTTTAAACAAAATAAAAGTTCCCGCATGTATTTGTAGGGGGTTAAAAAGGTTCAAAGAGTGTTTAAGAATTGAATTGTAACTTCAGCAATTTGCGTAATTAGGCTGTCAAACTTTATCTGAGCCTAAAGCAAAGGGATTTCAATGTTGGAAGTAAAGGAAACCGACCATTCCCAAACATTGGCCTTGGCAAAAACTGTCACCACACACAAAAGCAGTAACAATTTTTTCTAACATTCTTACTTGAAATTTGATTAGATAAAGTTTCTTCTGATGATAAGAACTTGTTAATTTAGTACATGTTAATGAAATGGGACTGTGGGAGTGAATTGGGCTTTATTCACGCATTTCAATTGGAGAGTTTTAACATTTAAATACAGACAAATACACATGTGAAGTATACCATATTATGGTGTATCAAAAATTTGTCTAAAAAGTTTTATCTGAAATATTAATAAGCTTTTTAACTTCAAATTACTGTCTAAAAAATTGGCATGTATGAGTTGGTCAAAATGAGAAAAGACGTTGCATTATCAATGCATCCAAGGCGCTTTTTGCTGGCTAATTTGCATTTTTTAACGTTTTCAACAAATTATTCGGAGGCCACGCAACCATTGAGATAAGACCGGAGGCTTCCGTACAAGTTGATTAAAACATCAAATTGATTTAACCTTTTGTGCTTTAGTTACCTTTTTGGTTCGTAACGCTATTTCACATCAATGGTCCTGAAGCTTGTGTTAATCGCAGGACGCCGGTACACATGGGAGTCCCATGTTGTGGCTTTAGCTCTCAGTTTCAATATGATTGAGGGTATTCACGCATGCACAAAATTTTATTTAATTTTTATTTTTATAAGATATAAAATAAATATTATTTTATAAAATATGTGAAATAAAAATTTAAAATATTCTTAGTAAATAATAGTATCCGTATGTTCCTCTGTTTAAATTATGATCAGCAATATTTTATCCATTTCGTTTTTTGACACCATTTTTAATTGCAAGTAATGCCACCAATACGTCCAGATTATGTGAAAACTGAGAATCATTGAGAAGTCTGCTTATCAGCCCTACAACATTTGTCACAATTCCTGTTCTGCCAAAATATTCGACTTTGATTTTCAATGCCGCCAGCAATTTTTTCGTGGAAGTCTAAGATTAGACTAAAACACGGTAAGTTCATCGTCAGGCAAAGAATATGTAGTTTTGAATCTTACATCTTAGAAATAGCTTTGTAGTTTTGAATCTAAATGACATGTTAATGTGCAACGCAAAAGGAATCAAATTGTCAAAATGGGGGTTGTTTTTTCTCTTTAGATTTTAGGCCAATGACAATTGACGAGAACTGGGGTCCGCTATACACGAGTTGCAAGCCATTGCATTTTGGTTGGCACACGTAAAGTACTTGTCAAGTTTCTAGTCTTTTTCGTTTCTAATTGCCTTTTTTTGAGGCCAAAACTGCGGCTTAATGCTTTAGTCTTTGGTTCTTTCACGTAAGTCGATTTGGAAAAAGTCACATGTACCCGGGGAATTAGGCAGACGTATCTTAAACTTAAATAGTTAGGTTTACATATTTTATTATAATAATTATCGTTTGTATATTTTTTAAATAATTATAATAATTTAATATAAATTTATGTCTGAATTAAAGAAGTTTGGATGAATTGTATTGTGTGATGTCACTGCTTACCTTGCTAACTAATAATAATACAGCCAATTATTGAAAAAATCCTTATGCTTCCACCGCTAATGTATGAATGTGTATGGGGAACTACCTCTTCCTTTTCCACATTTGAGTCGATGCCAATGATGCTCAAAGCCCAAAAGTGCCTACGCAAGGATTAAGAAGAGAAAAAAGGTGGAGCACACTAGTTGTGCAATTTCTGAAGTATATTGGAAATTTGGTCGTGCTCTTCTAAGATGCTCTTTGAGATGTTTGATGATGCAAAGGAAGAATTAAAAAAAAAAAAAAGTTTATTATTGCAAGAATTATGGATGTGGAATCTTTCTAATTAAAGACACTTTGGTGAATCTGGCGTCACAATCTACAGTGTGACTATAAGCTCCACAAATGAATATGTAATGAATCTTAGGTTTAGCCAAATAATTTTCTATTTATAACTACTAGTCTGTTCTAATTTTCATGATTGCAACAGCTTAATAAATAAATGAGTATAGATGGGCTTGTAAATGCCTTGGAGTGCATTGGCAGAGTGAAAAATGATAACCATAGCTATTATTATATATGCACCCAAATTTTTTATAAAAAAAAAAAAAATCCTGCAAAGTTGGATAAAAATTGTAAGATAGTCCGGACGGTTAGTTGAGTATATTTCATAAATTCACTATGTTTAGCCTCGTAAGGTACAATCTTTTTTAACGAAACTGTGAATATTACTTCTGTTTTCACAGTTTATGAATGAAAAAAAAAAAAACACTAT
This sequence comes from Kandelia obovata, assembly GCA_021464305.1. Classification (NCBI taxonomy): domain Eukaryota; kingdom Viridiplantae; phylum Streptophyta; class Magnoliopsida; order Malpighiales; family Rhizophoraceae; genus Kandelia; species Kandelia obovata. The sequence continues at coordinate 1,628,193 of CM038488.1, forward strand.
GTGGGCTGAGATCTTGGAGTAGGCACCAGAAGACGAACTTCCGAATTTATCAATATTCAGCTTGAGGGTGGTGTACCATTAAATTCACATGAGCTTAGTCTCGGTTGCATTGATTTTGCTGGGCTCATTCTTTCATCTCACCCCTTAAAAGCCTGGACAAATTTTGATGGGCAAGTTTACTTGAAGGCCCAACTGGAACGTAAGCCGACGAACCGAATCCTTTGTGCAGCTATTCACATCCCCTTCTGCTCTCTTTGGTTTGCATGGGTTTTTCAGCATACCCCCACTCCTTTCCTCTAGCCAATAACAACGATCCATTAAGATACGTCATATTATGTATAAGCATGCTAGCGAAGATGGGCACTTAGGGAGTAAGAAATTAGATGAATATGAACTCAGTTACTCTGCGTCAATTGGGTTTGGAACTCAACTGAAAGGAACTGTAAAAATGTAAAAAGGTTTAGAACTCATAGTACGGCTGTCCTAAGGCTATTTCCTAGACGTTAGAATCGAAGATTCTAAGAGACGTCTTAGTATACTTTTGCCGCCTACCTTTTATGTTTGCCTTGCATATTCATCACCCTTTTCTCTATATATATTAAGTGACAGGAGCAAAACTTAATGTCATTCGCAGGTGCCAAAGTATAGCTAGAAGTGATATTCGTCTAGGAAGCAATCACGATCACTTTAGAGAATTTCAGACAAATTTGGTCGATTATCACTTAAAGTTACGAAAAATTAATAACAAAATTTTAATCTTAAAATTAATTACATAAATCCTTCTGTATATTTAACTAAATTTAGTTAACTCTTCTTATTACAACTTAATTGAAATTGGAATTTTTTTTTTTTTTTTAGCATACTGTTTGGCCACGCATGATATAAAGTCCTCCAATGAGAGTAAACATTTATTTGAACAAAAGAAAAAAATAAAATAAAAATCAAGTCTCAAATAAAATTGAATCTATAATAACTCTGTATTTGTGCAGCAAGCAAAAAAAATAATAATGTCATCAATACATCATACACAATACCAGTATAGTATCTCCTATGGCTGCCCAGTATCAGTGTCTCAAATCCGATCAGTCTCAATAAAGACCGTAAATGTGAGGAGACATAGGCTCCAAAACAATGCCATAAAGTAAAAGTTAAAAAATATATATATATAAAAGGAAAATGAAAAAAAAAACGAATTTTGGGATATCTACAAAAGCAGCAAAAGAAATCCAGCGGCCAAGAATGCACTGAGGCCCCACCTTGAATCTACAGAAGGGGTCCCGCTGGTCTCACCCTGCTGCGTGTACGGTGTCGACGAGGAGTCGTAGTTAGGATTGCTACCGTACAATTTCTGTATTCCAAGAATGTCGTCGTTGGCCAATTCAACCTTTCTAGTCCTCGAAGAAATACTCGGATACATTATGGCCTCTTCCATGGAGGAATGGCCCAGTCCTAGCAAATGTCCGATCTCGTGCACGACGACGGACTCCAGATCAACGGCCGACGATTGCTGCGAGTTGCTGACGTCGCCGGAGACCACCCAGCTCTCGTCGAGGTCCAAGTGGAACCTCCCGCTCGGCGGAGAAAACGCGTGGGCCAAAGTCCCTAAAACCCCATCGAACGGCTCGCCGTCGCCGTGGTCGCCGCTGAAAAACCCGATCCCGATGTCGGCGGTAGCGTATGCGTCCGTCTCTGTGAAATTCATAGGTATCACCGTTGACCAGCGCTGGAAGGCCCGTGCGAACACGCTTTTCACGTCGTCGCTCAGCTGGTTCCCCGGCCAGAACGCGTAGGACAAATCTCGCTGGTTGTCCGGCCACCGTGGCGTGCCGGGAAAGAACGTGTAATGAGCAACCGTGTGCCCCAAAGCCGACGGCGTCTTCCCGGAGTTCATACTCGTTGACCCGTTGACTACGTCGGCGTTTCCGCATCTCGGCCGCAATATTTGCTTCAGCGTGTCATCATCAAGCTCGCCGGTGACGTTGAGATTGAAGTTGTGCTGGTAAGTCCTCAACGCCGATTGGAGCTCCTCGTCAAAATCATCCGTGAAATTCGAGACGGAGTCCGGTATGTAGCCAAAGTTATGGAAGTAATTTTTTAGGTTGGCTAAACCGGATTGCTGCTGGCCAGCCCGGCAGCCGGCGAATCGACGAAACGAGTCCCACGCACCGCTGGTGGAATTGGGAAGAAAATCGGAGGGGATGGCCGATATGTTGGGGAAGAACCTAGCTGAAACGTTAGGAAATGTACTAAGCGACAGTAATAAAACCATAACCGACACTACAGAAACATTAATCCCCATGTTTCTTATGTTTTGTCTAATGTTTTTGTTTTGTGTGTGTGTGTGTGTGTGTGTGTGTGTTCTTGAGAATTGAACCTTTGAACTCCTAAGAGAGATTTTCAGGAAGTAGTAGGAAGAAGGTTTTCTATCATACGCAGGAAAGGATCAATATTCGTAAGCAGATGCTGTTATGGAGTTTATAGTTTAAAGTTACTGGAATTTTCGGCAACGATCATTGCCTTGGGAATTTTCTATACCAATTATATATATCATAAAGGTGTCGCATCGGAACCTTCGTCGCTCTGTCTACGTTTCGCCGTGTACCCCTTGGGGATTCAACGAGTGCCCTTCAAAACGGTGTCGTCGAATGTTTAGTTTTGGCCCTTTCAGGTCTGGTGATTTATTTGTTTATTTATTTTCAAGTCGGAAACGGCAACATTGGCATTGTCGATTGTTTGACTTTTCCGCTTGGAAGGAGCCAGCCACCCAAAGGTCAAAGTTGGCCGTTGAACTGTACGTGATTGCAGCTTAGCACCAAATTGCAAACATTTTGTAGTTCTAGAGGCCCTATAAGTCACAACACAACGGCGCAATAAAAGACAGATTTTTTTTTTTTGTTATCTTTCACAAAATGGAAAAAAAGGGTAATGGAATAAATTCTGTGAAGCATATTTAGTTTTATTAAATATTTTAACAAACTTTTAATTTAATAATAAATAATATTTTTATTACTAGATCAAAGCGTTTAGTCATACAAAAGACAGATTAATTGAAGCAAAAGAGTATACGTGGTATTCGGAAAAAAAAAATATATATATATATATATATAGTTTTCTCACATAATAAAAAAATAAAAGAAATAGTTAATTTGCAAAAAAATAAATAAATAATTATAATCTAATTCAAAACTGATATCAGCTGCAAATATAATTTGTGATGAACTTCCTATAATCTGAGTAGGAAGAAATTATTGCCTAAAAATAGGAAAGTATTTTTGCATTTAAATGCTCTAATGTCATATATAGTAAGAGTGGTATTTATTTTGGAAAGGGCATTCATTATCCTATTATCTTCCAGTCTAAATTGATTTCCAGAAAAAGAAGGATGCGATCCCAAGAGACACACTTAAAGTACGAAGGAGCTCGCACGAATAACAGGTGAACTGCAGCAAGTTGTAACTTAATAGTTAGATGATTTTGTTATTATTATTTAAATATAAATTTATTTTTTTTGTCATAATATTTAAAATAGTGGAGCTTATATTTGGCTCTGTACGATGATAACTAAACACTTTTGTTGAATTTTATGTAATTTGTTCCTTCATAAATTTAATATAACAGTCTAATTCATTGTACATTATAAGTTTATATTATTTTTTTTTTTAACAAAACTACAAGATATCATATTTTTTTTTCCTATTAATAGGTGAAATACCAAAAAATTCTCCAAATTTAGCATACATTTATTAGTAAAAACGAAAAACCTTCAAGTAATCATTCAAAGTTATGATATTCAATTGATGCGCTGTTTAGAATTTCACTAGTGATAGTTACGGTATCCAAGTAGTAGAGACATAAGTAAATTAAAGCCTCTAAGGGGAATGTAGTTGGTAATGACATTACGTGTACGCTGACGGTAAGTGTTTGGAAGGAAAACAAGGGCAGAGCTCATTTGAATGATTCATAAAAAATAAAAAATAAAAAAAAAAATGATGTCTACAACATCCACATTCCCAATAATTTAGTTACAAATCATTTTCACATGCATCTAACTATAGTCAACATTTGATGGAGTCTCGGGTCGGTAACCTGCAAGATAAGAAGAAAGGTTAAGGAAGGTAGGATTGGGGTTGAAACTCAAGGGAGTCGGAGATTATGGATGAAGTAGGTGAGATGGCTAAAGAAAAGAAAGAATTTTATATTGTGTAGGCTCAAGGAGATCTTAGTATTTCTGGGCCCAAAAAGATAAACGACTTAATTGGGGCTTTAGCTGAACGTGACAGCTGATATGGGTTAGACCTGGAGAGGGCTTGGGGTGATGGCCCCAAAAGAATTAAATTAGAATATATATATTAAATTTTATTTATCTTATAGAAAGAATAAAAGAGAAAATAAGAATTAAATTAATAAAATAAAAAAATATTAAATTTTATTCATAATTTTTTTTTATTTTTATAAATTAAAATTTTGAGAATATATTTTATTTTTTCAAACATTAAAAATGAAATGCCGAACAAAACGTCCAAGGGAAAGTGGATGGCACCAATAATTTAATTATTCGACCCTGACACCCAGTCCATTTCCAATTCGAGTTTTAATAATTAAGCTTGCTCTGAAGTCAAAGATGCTGTACCACCAACCACCAAGCCCGGCAAGAGATATAAGACGTTACCTGCGAACGCGGTCGGAGACGGCGCATAGTGGAGACAGAGGCGGCAGAGAGACGGGCAAAAAGTGCTACTTTTTAAGGTTTTTCACTTCATCTCCGCTAACAAGTTTATTCACTGATGTTGTCTTTTCATAAATCAATTGTCGCGCTCGTTCCTTGTACTATTCGACGGCGAGCTGAGGTTGTCTTCCACAAAGGAAAACCGACTAGGATCTTAAGGATTTCGGGTTATGCTGAATGGACGTTTCAGTGATCTCATAGTGATTATTAACCTTTAAGTGGCACTGGCCCACCGTAAGAGCAGAAGAAACAAATAATGGGCTGGGAAAAAAAATTTTTGGGATTTTCTTTCTCGAATTTAAGATTCAAGTGACTTGCCACTCCTATATTTTCTTTTCTTTTGATAATTATGCAAACCAAATATTTTCATTTTCTAAAATGCAAGGCAATGAATAAACACGAGATAGATAGATGAAGTCTCACACGAGGTATGAATATTTATAACACATTTTTGCTAAAATTTAAATACAAATTTGGGTTGTTAACTTTTTAAATTTTATCCATTTAGTTTATATTCTTTGATTTATATATATAAATTTTTGTCTAACCGTCGAATTTTGGTTAATTTGATTCATATATACTTTTAAGGACAGTGATATTTACACTTCTCACATGCGAATGGGTTTCAACTCACGCAAGGAGACAATACTTTGAAGGAACATTTTCTTTTCAATTTATGGTGGACAAAACTTTGCAGAAACACTTCTTACACGCCGGTCTCCATGCGTCATCCTCGTCTTGATGGGCCAGCGTTCTCCAAGATCGTCCAATTCGGCAGAATTCCGAGTGCGGCGATTCCGGGGGTTTCTGCCTACCCACCACGGGAATCAGAGAGGGAAAGTTATTGGAAGTGGACCAAAATTCCTGTATTGTTCACGAAAATTTGAAAAGAAAATGATTCTGAAAAGTTTTGTCTTACCGTGTGAGTTCGAACCATCTGCAGGTAAGAAGTGGTTTTGTGCGCATAAATGTTACTGTCTAGAGTTTAATTTTGATTAATTTGAATAAAAAAAAATTTAAAATTCAATTAATTTGAATTACTCAATAATTGTCGTCTTAATTTCTTTATCAATGTTTGATATGATCCGTGATATAATAGTTCAACTTGACATTTTAATTTTTTTATCATTAATTCTAGTTGTGAACTTTTCAAAAAAAAATTTAGATTGATAAAATTGCAACCAAGAAATTGTTTTTCTCGATCCATATTATCACGTCATCTGTCGTATAAGCATTAAAAGATGAATAGTAATAACAATTATTGATTGGCTCCAATTAATTAGAATTCTAAAAGTTTGAGTTTTAAATTGATAAAAATCAAAGTACAAAATTTAAACTGATTGATTTCTGAAAACCCAAATCAACTGAAATTAAAATATACAATTTAAATCGAAAACATTTAGAAAGTTGACAACCTAAAATTATATTTATCTTTGTTTAGTGATTCATAATCATAAATAAAGGCTGTCCATTGTTTTCGAACTGGGTGAAATATTGTATGGACAGATCTATCAATTTCCCAAAATGGATGGCATCGCTATCACTTCGGGAAAAATAACCACACAAATGACAATTGGCAGCAAAACCAACGTAATTGTCAGTCAACCAGCCTAGCTTACATCTAAACCACGTTTGGGAATCTTTCATGATCGCAACGTTCCATTTTTTACGGCCAACTCCAACTTTTCCAATCATTATTGTGAAAACAAACCATCAACCGCACTTATTCCATTTACTAAGTTGTATCTAAACAATTAGGAAGCATCCGTGTATTGAATCTTGTCTTCAGCAATTGGCTAAAGGATTGGAATTTGCAGAGAAAAGAAACAGAAGCCATATTATGGTTGAAGGCTGGAACTTTCTCCATCATAAAGTCGACTGAAAAAAGGTTTCAGAGATGGATGACAAATCAGTTTGCAGCATCCCAGAAATACTCCTGAGCTCTAGCGGCCACAAAATGCCACTACTGGGGATGGGCACGGCAACTTCTCCTCTAGTAGGATCAGAAGCCACCAAGACTGCCATTCTCCAAGCTATCGAGCTTGGTTACAGGCACTTTGATACAGCCACACTATACCTGACAGAGGAGCCACTTGGTGAAGCCATTGCTGAAGCATTATCTCGTGGGATAATAAATTCCAGGGATGAGCTCTTCATCACCTCCAAGCTTTGGTGCAGCGATGCTCATGGAGAACTTGTTCTCCCCGCTCTTCGAAAGAGTCTACGGTAAGATGGTCTTTAAGCCAGGAGGCACAGACCTTAATATGAATTGTTTTCTAATCAAGTGATGATAACCTGAGATATGCACCTCATTGACACATCAAAATCCCGCCTTTCCACCACTCGAGCCAACCCGTAAGGTAGGCTTAACATTCATATGTTTGTATCTAAGTTCATGCTACATTTCCTTGGAATGAAGGAATCTTCAGTTGGAGTATCTCGACCTCTATTTGATCCATTGGCCTGTGAGCTCAAGACCGGGGACCTATGAGTTCCCAGTCAAGAAAGAGGACTTTGTGGCTATGGATTTCGCTTCTGTATGGGCAGCTATGGAGGAATGCCAGAAACTTGGTCTCACAAAATCCATTGGTGTCAGCAATTTCTCCTGCAAAAAGCTGTCAGATATCCTTGCCATAGCAACGATCCCTCCGTCTGTTAATCAAGTAAGTTTCCTGTTTACACTGCCCTTTTGAGTTTCTAACAGCCCTTTATGCCTGTCACGGAGTCCATAATGATAAGGATGCACGCTAACATCTTGAAAGGTAGAAATAAACCCACTGTGGCAACAGAAGAAATTGAGGGAATTTTGCAAGGCCAATGGCATAGTTGTGGCAGCTTATGCACCTTTAGGAGCCAGAGGGACCATCTGGGGCAGCAACAGGGTTATTGAAAATGAAGTGCTCCAAGAAATTGCAAATGCCAAAGGCAAGACTGTTGCGCAGGTACTCCTAAAACTGACACAATTGCACACAATTGTTGTGATTTCTGTTTGTCTTTAGGGCTATCAGTTGAAGCATATTAAAAACCAAGTGAGATACTTTTGGGCCCCATAACAGATCTGCCTTAGGTGGGCACACGAGCAAGAGGTCTGTGTGTCGGTGAAGAGTTTCAACAGAGAAAGGATGAAGGAAAACATCGACATATTTAACTGGGTATTGAGTGAGGAAGAGTCCAAGAAGATCAGTGAAATTCCCCAAAGCAGAGGATGTTGTGGCGAAGATTACATCTCTGAAATGGGGCCTTTCAAGACAATCGAGGAGCTTTGGGATGGAGAGATTTGATTTAGGGAAATACCAAAATAACAATCTTTTTTTGTTACATAAAAAGATAAAGTGTGACCTGCTTGACTGCTCAGAATGATCACAGATATCTTAGTTGATTTTCTGCTCATTCACATTTCACTCAGCACCAAGGATTTCCATATAACCATTCTCACACCTAAGTTAAACCTCCTTTTTTTTTTTGACAATAACAACAATTATCGATTTAATTGAGATCGACTATACAAATTTTTTTCTTGTAATTTCGTTTAATTATGCACTAAGATTGATGTAACATTTAATTATTTTAAGAAATTTATATAATGAAAAAAAAAATGAACGCAATTAAAAGGAAGAAAATTTTACAACATTAAGACCTTCTGGACAAGACCTTGCATGTTATTAATGGATGAGAGAAAGAGGACATTAATTGATTATATTTAAGATCCTACGAAAGTCCATACATATAAACATAATGACTTTTTTTTTTGCGAGGCTGACATTTACATACAGGCACCCGATGCTTGTTAAGACGGTGGATACAAATAAGTGGGACTTACAGAAGTATTCTACAGAGTACTAATTAAAGACATCTTTGCATCTTTAAAAACGAAGCCCCACGGCTTAAGAGGTGGATAGATTATCTTGAAAGGCAGTAATAACATTACTAAAGATGGAATATTTCAAATTAGCATCGACCGGGCCTGTCATAACTAGGAGGTAAGGATGGGCAGTTTTCATTCATGTTGGCATATGGCTCAATGCTGTTGTACCCGGGCAATTCCATCTGATACTTGCCGAGAATCTGGCAGAATGGGAGTTGACCATCCTTGTTATCACACCAGCTAGGCAGTCGTGTTTGGTTGTTCTCAAAAATTTTAAGCATGTATGCATCTCTAATCTGTGAACATATCAGCAAGGTTATGCAACATAAAAAAAAAAAAAAATAGAAGTGGTTGACAAAAAACAATTCTAAGCATGCAAAGTACTTATAGCTTACCGTAAACTCAGTTACTTGAATAGAGCTGGAAATAGGACCAAAGAGTCCAGCCTCCTTATACATTTCAAGAATAAAGGCAACACATGTTGTTGATTTCCCATCACTATATATCCATTCATCTTGTTCTGGGATGGTAAGTAATTCATCAAAGACCATGCCACGCTTTTCAGTCTCAGCTAAAATTCCATACAAGTCCAAGTCCTGAAAAATTAAAAGTCTAAAGTGTAACCTCGGCCTAAGTAACCAACAGGTAAAATAGTTGGCAGTAAAACTTATTTAAGCAGATTAAGGAAAAAATGGAACGGGTAGCACAAATCAACCTCATAAATACAGTGATTGACAAAAGAATGACTTAATAAATATGCACATATACCTCAGTTCCTAGTCGTTTGTTCAGAGCTTCATTCCACATGTTTGCAGCATAAGATGGCTGCACACGCGTCCACATAGACATGACAGAAATGACCTGAAATCAGAATCAGAAAGTCAGCATACTATTATGAATGCAAAATGCTGAATGTCAACAGTTTTATAACATGCAACTCTTCTAAAATGACAACAAAGAAACTTAGCCTAAAACACACATATAATATTTGTTTTTACATATCAGTGCATGTATGCATGCACACACAGACATACACCCATAAACATTTACATGATTGTTAGAACACAATATCAATCACGTGACAGGAGCAGCCACAGGAAGCCTCCAACATACAGAAAATTTGATGGTACAAATGATTGCCACATCAATAGAATTCAAATGTCTACTATGATTTATGAATTATAATTCTTGAAGAAGATCATACCAAGTGAGCATCAAGAGGAGGCGGATAGTTGCCAGCTATTGTGTCAATCCAACTAAATATCATGTTGTGATAACCATAAGGCTTGCCTTGCATGCTTTGAGCATATTCCCAAGCTGCAGTGGAGTTGAATCTTGCACGCATGTCAGAATGTAAAGGAAGAAGTACTATTTGGGGATTAGAACCATCCTTTAGTGCCAATTCCCACCATTCATCCCATGGTATTACTACTATAATCTCTTCTCCCTGGAAAATTCCAGAAAAAAAGATTGTGAGAAAAAGAAAAACAGAAAATACCCACTTCACAATCTTGTAGCCTTAAATACACCACCCGTTTCCTGAGACTAAACATTCCCACCCATGACATGCAAATTAATAACCGTAGCAAGTTATGAAAGACAAAACAACTGAGATATAATCTGTATTGATGTGTGAGCATGCACAAACACTAAAAAAAAAAAACAGAGGAAGAGGTGGCTGGGAAAGGAGGCCCCCTGCTTTAGTTTGTTGCTTCCTTCACCCAGGCTACTTGATCATCTAGATGCCCAGGGAAAACAAAGAAGTATAAGCAAAGATTGAAAACATGCTGTTTCAGATTATGTGAATAAGAAACAGCCCTATCCTTAAAGATTGCTTTTTTATGATATTGTAGATGCTTGGCAACCTCAATTCTATGGATGATCTGGGGTCAAGGTCTAAAGTGACAAGAAAGGTAGTGCACCCATGTTTTCAACTTCTTCCTGATCTACAAAGCAATAAAATTGCACCCTATCACATACCTTTTCATTCTCATGTCCAGATTCACCAACCCAGAGATTCCCCATTTCATCCTTCAGGCAGACTGCTGTATGACCAGCAAATGCACCAGTTACCCATTTCTCCAATGTCTCAAATCCACCCCACCGGCCACGAATCTTTGACACAGCCAGAAAATCACCCGAATGAACATCTTCTGGGTTAATAGTTGTTTGCCATGGCTGAGGCCGTTTCTCAAATGTAGCACCCATGTGCTTCATTAGAAAAGCCAAGTTAGCATTCTGACCCCACGCAGTATTTGAAAACAGAGGTAACACATCCATTAAAGACAGCAAGGTCCCCAGCATTCCTGAAGGCATGAGAAATACAGAGACCCCATGCTGCTTCACCTGCTCAACGGTTAAAAAAAAATGACAAACTTTGCAATAAAGTTGCTGAGCGTGAGATTCAAACAAACGAGATTGAACTAAAGAAACAAACATATTCCATCTCGGCATCTTCTTCCCACGAGTCAAATTTCAACGTATGATCCCTTGCAGTGAAGTAATAATCCCATGTCACCCTGTAAGGCGTCGCGAAAACATAGAGATCCATACAAGTCCAACTATGTGCCGCAGATGTCTGTAACAAGGCAAAAGAAGCTACTCCGTTACAAAACCTCGGACGCATACACCTATTAATAAGGTAATGGTTCTTCAAACATGTACACTGTCTGAAATTCCAGGACCGTTAATTGCTTAAAAATCAAAATTTCTCCACAATTAGCCAACAAAACAGTACCAATTAAGACCAAAATTCAAAGTAAATAATAAATCGCGTTAATAATTACAACAACGAACCTTGAGATAAAGAACGCCTCCTCCCAAGGTGGCCTCGCCCCGGTCGCCTTCGGTGAACTCAAGGCGAGCCTCGTTCTCGTAAAAGCAAGCTCCTTTCCACTGAATCGTCCCATTTCCGGGAGCAACCGATCCGACGTAGTACGGCAACAAGTCGACGGCACTGTGGATGTTGTTCAGGACCGGCCACGATATCTGACGTGGCAGCACCGGAAGCACATCCTTGACCCTGAAAGGCAACTTCAAAGCGTGAATTCGATTCGACCCCAGCCCTAACCCTAGAAGGCACAGAAGGAGCAGCAGTAAATGTGGCCCGGGCGGGTATCGTTTGGACATGGGTCGGGTCTGGTCGGGTTCGTTTGAACTCCCGAGTTGCAGAGAGAGGAGAGAGAGAGGTGAGATTGATTTGATTGTAATTTGTGTCACGCTAACCAGACCAGAAGACTTTGGATTTTGCCCGTGGCGGGCTTTTGTTTTTTTTTTTTTCTGGGTTTTATTTGAGAAGAGAGAGAAAACATTGGGTCGATTATTTGAATTATGTAAGACGTTGGGGTGGGGGGTTAATTTAATTTAATTTAAACTTTAAGTTGACGAGGAGACGGAGTCGTTGGTGATTCAGTCAACGGGATGGCTACGTGGCTGGCTCTGAAACAAACACAACGATTTCCCAACACTTTACAATGCCACGTATCATGTGGTAACTTGAAGTCCTTTCAACTTTTGTCCAGTTTCATAAATGGTTTGTGAAGTCTTTTTTTTTTTTTTTCGTGAACCTAATAATTTTTATTTAACAAATACAATGGGTTTTGTGCCAAATAGCTCGAGTACTTGAACATTTTAAAAAAAAAAAAACACTTAGCATCGCTATTTATTTATTTGCATTACGAGATATTTATATAGTGAAGATTTAACCTCATACGATGAAAAGAATTCCCAATGCACGAGACAATTTTTAAGAAGGAAATCAGAGGCATTCTTAAGAGAGGCATGTGTTGCTAATTTGATCTTTTTAGGCAAGCCCTATGGCTTACTGCTTTGTGTGGTGCTAATTGTGATGGAAGGATTAAATGGACTGATTTCTCATTCTCACTACAGTACTAAAAAAGGCCCAAAGGAAGTTTGGTAAACAAAATCAAGCTCGAGGAATACAAAACATGTTGTGCATCAAGTTTTTAATAAGAGGAGTACGCCATCCCTTCAGGCATATGGCTCCGGAGACAAGCAGAGTTGCCTTTGGTTTTGCTCTTGTAGTCCTGTATTCGTAAAGTGTGTGCCTTGTTTTACTTTTCTGATGCACCAAAAAAAAACCCCGGGGGGGGGGGGGGGGGATTTGTGCCTAGTTCAATGTTAAAAACATACACAGGGCCAAGGGGGGCTATGGCTTTTGAGGGACTTTATGGAAGATTGAGAAAACATGATCATCTCAAGAGCCTAAGGAGGAGGAGGAGGAGGAGGAGGAGGCCTTTTGGTGGGGATATTTGGAGTCAATTGAATTCCAAGGCAAAACTATGCTTGTCGTGGCTGACTGCCTTAGTACACTTTTATCCCACATCGACGAGAGAGAAGACCAGTGGGCTGTCGTATAGTATAAAAAATGGCTTAGGCTAACAATATCTTTATACCTTTCTCGGCCTTTTGGCTAAGATCAAGTGTAGTATCTGTTCTTATCAGTTTAATATCTGATACGTGGATCAATGATCCACACGATATTAAATTAATTTTTAGAAGGGGAGGATCACGTGCAGTAGCTTGCTACTGTGGGTTCTCTAGCGTCGCCCATGCGTTGCACTACTGCAAAGGCCTGGCGCACCCTACCAATTGTAGTACAAATTTGTAGTGGTCTGGGTCTTGTGTTTGACGTCTTTGTTTTCTTTTAAGGAATGTAAAATCTTATTTTACTAAAGTTTCACATCTTCCAAATATTCATATTCTATTTAACAAAATTTAAGGTATATTATTAATGATAATTGGTTCAATTAATTGTTTTATATAATCTAAGATTTGATAAAATTGGCTAATTGCGTGAGTCTATTGAACTGTTGTTAGTTATGACTGTTACATTAAAAATAAAAGTTTTTCTAGAAAATCTGATTTCTAATATTTGTAAAATTTAAATCACAATTTCATTAATATAAAATATTATTGAATTAAATTGAATAATTAGAAATAATAATAATATATAATGTTAAATTATTTTATTTTTTATGTTATGTTTTCTATTTCATAATCCATTGTTAATTTTCAATAATAATTTATTGGCTAAATATATTTATACTTGTTTAATATATTTCTAATGATTAATTAATTTAATAAAATTCTATTTTGACTCAATTTTTTGCATTATAGTTGTTTTAGTTTCGTTAATAATAATAAATATAGGCATATAGATATACAAACGTCCGAGGAACCAATCCCACATCTTTCAGAGGCAGGTCCATAAGGTGACTATCTGCTTATAAAATGACGTCGTCATCAATTTGTTAGAATGTCTTTGCGCTTGGGGCAATGACGCAGCTCATGAGGTTCTAACCGAGGCGCGTCTATTGCTGGTTGAAAACTATTTCCAAACCCCCTCTCTGGCCTGGGTTTAGCCCAGGCCATTGAGAATTTCTGGAAGGGCTACCTCAGGGTTTAAGCCCTACAATTCTCAGTTAAAATGTTTTATCTGTCAAGAGATGAGTTGTTCTCTAAAGAGTGAATAAAAAAGAAGGGACGAGTCAACAAAAAAAAGAAATCCTTGTGTTTATGTAAAGTCTCAAAGATTATCATTTAGTTCGCAAGATTATGCAAAGTGGTAAATTCGTGCTGATGTCATATAATGGGAATAAAAATTCATTGAATTCAAAAATAAAATATATGAATAGTGAGATAGATAATACTCTTGCAGGTTTCTCGCAATGTTGCTATATAATCAAATTTAAAATTTACTATTTCAAGTTATGATTTTCGGTCCACCATTTTTTTTTGTGTTTTCTTTTTTTCCGCCGTGGACCTCGTGGTCTTGTAGCCATTGGGGCTCAAAAGTGTCATTTCCCTTTCAGGGTAATGGATATTTTTGCCATGGTTAAAATACTAAACATATGGCTTAAAAGATTTTTTTTACAGGAGCTCATGAATGTGTTGTTGAAGCCATTGAAGTTGGAGATGTGAAGGCATATTATTATACCATAGTTGACTACAATTTAAGTGTAAATTTTTTTTATTTGTATAAAAATCTTAATTAAATAAATACATACTTTTAATTTACTTAATACTTTCATATAATTTACAAAGATTACAGTTTACTTTCTTTTTTGTCCCTTTTTTTTACTCTACTAAATTAAATATTAGTCTTCCCCTAGCATCAAGAAAGTCATACATACATTTTAGGTCACAAAATGTTAAGCCCCAAAATAGTTTTGCTGCGCACCATTTTCTAGTTTTTAAACTGTAGCTGCTTTAACCGAAAATTGTTCTGACATGTCAAGCTGTCCGAGGCTAATAAGCAGCGTAGTGTCAGGCACGTGCAAGTTTTACTTTCCACGATGCAGTAGTTAAGCTTCTTTTTATTTCTTGGACAGTTAAGAAAGAGTGGAACACGATGAAAAAAATAATATCAAGTAAATTTTAAAATTGTAAAGAGATATTCTGAAATTTTAATAATTTCTTCGTTCCTCAAAATTCTACTGGAGTCTTCTAGAATTCCCACATTGCCAGTGAAAAGAATGCCACCAACCAGAGAGACTTATATAATACACTAGTGTCCTGATTTAGGATTCACTCAGCTACGCAGTGAGCACAGAGCGAACTATTCTTTCGCCTTTTACTAAAGAATACCGTGTGCTCGCTGTAGAGAGTAGCATGCTTCAATTTTTGGAGAGATCCATCTGTGTAAGGTAGATCTCCATTAATCTAGTTTAAGCTTTCACAATGATCTAATTTTATCACAGGGGGCGAGATTAAGACATTTTATTAGGTCACTTGTCATAAGATTTGAATGCTTTAGAGGTGTGAAAACGAATCTATCATCTCCCCTTTTTTGGAGAAAAAAAACGTTAATGGTTGCTTTTACACCATTTTGGTCCAAAATCTATATGTGGTTGGACCGGACGTTATTCTTAGTGATTGGACCGGAGATTGAATTACAATTAAACTATTCCAAAAGTTATATATGTTGGGCTGATTATAAGAAGCGGCTGTTGCCAGAATTGGTGTTGCTCAATGTCACTCGCCAAGAAATCAAGCCTAATGTTTGATTCATTTGGGTAACCAAACAATGCCTTTTCTTTGTAATTTTGTAATATTTTGTATGACTTTTTCTTTTTCTTTTAACCAGAATGATTCTATACTCTTTTCTCGTCTCATCTGTATATAATTCATATTTTTCCATATATAAGGACATTGTTTTTTGGATTTTTGTTTTCATTATATATCTATATATTGTTTTGAATATTTTCTCATTAGAGAAGAAGCAAGTGTGATTTTTATATGAATTATGCAAATTGATCTAGTTTTTTCATTCAAAAGCTGGTTTCATCGACAACAATACAAAATAAAAAAATTATAGTCTTTTTGGTGCGCATGATAAAAATTCTAAATTTTGATGAATAAAAACCGAAACTGTTAAACAAGCACATTGACTTTTCTTAAAAAAAAAAAAGCATTAAAATGTTGTTATTGCCTTTTTTTATAGGTGCATTCATTAATCATTCTAGAAGGTGCAAAATTCGTATAGGGGTCCGATTTGACGTCCATCTTAATGAAATCATTGAGACGGTCCATTCCCATTTTAGGTCATATAAATAAGCTAAATCAAAATTGGCGTACTTGCAATATACAAATATCAAACACTTCTTCTGTTGGCCTTCCCCAATATCCTCCCCCCCCCCCCCCGAGGATGAAATCTAGTATGAAAAGATGCGTTTTCAACATTGTTCGGTTTTAATTGTTGGGTAAGGAGGAGGAAGACCTGAGCCTCCAATGATCTTGCTAGGGACAAGATTGGGATTTAAAAAAAAAAAAAAAGATTCCCAGTCTCCTAGTTGTAAGGCACAAAATGACAATCCACAAGATGACTTCTTTTTTTTTTTTTTTTTTCAAACTTTTTTCACTGTTAAAGCCTATGATTCTATATGGACCTTGATTTATATGATCGGATATGATCCCAACAGTTAATTCAGTTGGTCGGCCACAAATATTATTATGGTAAGAGCATAACCATTCATGTAATGCAAGCCATGCCCCATCTTTGTCACCTAAAGACGAGGTTATTCTTTATCAAGCCAGTGAGAATCGTACCGCCATGCCTGCATAGGCAATATTTTGGTCTCTTGATAATAAATAAATGTGTGCGAAAGAAAATACAAGAAAAACTTGGAAAAATAACGACAATATTGGATGTACATGCGTTTATAATCATTTGATGTATAATCACAATTAATAAAAATAAAAATTATAAAATAAATAATCGTGGTAATATTATTTCAATTACATTTCTTTACATTAAAACCGTCGATATTCATGTCATGATGGTCAAAAAGTAAACAAAAACAAAAGTAATTAGCCGCTGCGGATGGGGCACAGAAAGATTCTGTTTTTAGTTTGGATAGAATTATTTAGATCTCGTTACATCAAGTTTTTGGTTGGGTTTTAACATCGTGATATTATATATGCATATGATTACGATGAAAATCTTGAAGTCAAAGCATGCAGCAAGATCGTATACCCAATGTCATTGCATATGATGGATAAAAAAAAAGACATAAAAGTTGTTGATCAATTATAATTTAGTGATGGAAACACTGTGTTGGAAACTAAGAGATTCCAACAAAATTTAAAATTTTTTTTTAAAAAAAAATGCTTAGAGGAAGTTGTGATTAGAAGGGTAATAAAAATCCCCGAGAAGATCCAGAGAATATTAATATAAATTAATCAGATGTTCGTCAATTAATAATTTTTTTTTTAAAATTCATGTGTCCCAAAAAAGGTTCTTTTTTATTTAAAAAAAAAAAAATTGGGAAGTGATCTGGCAAAGTTTGGACCAGAGGTAGCTATACAGCCTACAACAAGCACGCATCAAGACAAGACCATTCCCACGAGATAAACAATTTTTCATTAAGGTTTCAAACTCGTAATCTTAGAAGAAAAAGAATATGACGAGACTCGTTGGGCAGAAAGATGCGTCATCATGCAACTCTCCTTTATATTATATATATATCTTGCATCGATCTCGATTAGTCCCTAAGTGTAAGGCATTTTTAGGAGGGAGAATAAGTTGAATTTCAAAAGAAAATAACAAATTAAAACTACTTGTCTCAATCACAAGCTCGCGAACAACATTCAATCATATAAAAACTTTAATTAGTGTATGGTGTGTGTGGCATTCATTAATCATTCAATGATATCAACAAGCATTCATTAATTATAATGATTTAATTTTTTTCATAAGTCTATATATACTTTTCAAGCACTTCTTGAATATTTTCAATCCATTAATTTATCTTTGTTATTGACGAAAACTAAATTCTTATGTACTTATTTATTAACCCGACGTCAAGTTAACCTTTTTATTATAACTTTACTTATTTTTATGGTGTCAAGTTTACCCTTGCAAAAGAGAATACTTCACAAGTCTTTTTCCTTCGCAGTCTAGTCACTTGACTTCAATTTTAACTAGCTTTTCTCTGACTTGTACAATCTCCAATAATTTCTCTCTCTAAAACACAAAGCTTGCTCTTACTATTTTTTTCTTATTCAATGATTTTCCCTCTCAAGGTTTTTTCTAAGGTTATTCGAGATGCTATGTTTTCTGTACAGGTTTATACATAAAAATGGTCTACTAGTCATTATAAACTTTTAAGTATTTGTTACGTTGAAGATTCAACACAATCTGAATTTTACTATAGAAAGTTTGTCAAACAACTCCTTGGTGGACCGGTGCTTTTGGATCAGTGGGCTGACGCTGCCTTTGTCCAGTCCACATGGTTTCTAGCGACACAACTTGTGTAACTCTTCAGCAACTCTTCGGTTTCCTTTTTCCATCCAATTGACCGCTGCATCTGTGTCCTCCGATCGACTGGTGTTTTTAATCAAGTTGGTTGATGGTGGCAAAAATTTGCAATTATTCTCCCAATTCTCGCTAAGCTTTTGACTTTCCTCTTTGTCTGGCGGACTGCTGCATTTGAGTTCCTTTGATTTCAACGTTGTTGTACTTCCTTTTCAGGCATTTACATCTTCCCTCCAAAATAGAATTCAATAGACTTATGTTACTAAATTCAACATAAGCTTTTGTTTTTGTAAAATTATGAAACATTATCTCTATTCTTTTTTATTTTAAAGAAAAAGAAAACTATATGTTCCAACTTATATATCTTTATATATATTATTTTGAATTTTTTCAAAATAATTTAGTTAATAACATTATATAACGGAGCTCGAGGTGGCACGTGTCAGACAAAAGATGGTTCTGGCTCTGCCTACAAGAATCGTAAAACAGCAGATGCTGCTGTCTTGTCTTCGTGTCACAAAACTCACTGCTCTCTCTCTCTCTCTCTCTGTTTTTTTTTTGTTCGGTAATAGCCAAACAACGAGCAATGACTTAAGCCAGCTTAAAAAAAAAAAAAAAAACATCCCCACGATTCTTTGATTCCGCCGTTCCGTGTTTCGTGCCGGGTAAATTTCCAAAATTTAACCACACCATACCGCCAGGATGATGATTTTGGCGGCGGGGTCCGCCATTGACCTCAGAGTCAATATCACTGTAACCAGTAGCACTCATTCCGATACTTGACCAAAATCTCGCGAACCACGAGATGATTATACGGTGGTGAAAAGCTAGGCGCTTTCATTGTTGATTTGGAGATCGCACCAAAGTGGATAACAAGAATCTCAGCGTTATTAAGGACCCCCCAATTGATTAAACAAAGAAAAGAAAAGAAAAAGGCAGATTGTCAAGATTTCCTACAGAAAGAAAGCAAAGATTTGATTTTGAGAGAGACAGAGAACGAACAAATAAAAACAAAAATCGAGACAGGTCATGAACACCCAGACTGACAGCCACAGGTGGGGATTGCAATTTGACGATGCATTTTCCTACAGGAGTATAAAAAAACAGCGGGCGAGAGAGTCTGAAACCCATGTTCTGTCTCCTTTGCCTCTTCGCCAAGAAAAAATATGATTTTTGCTTATTAGTTGGGAACGGAAAAATACATATTTTTTTTGTCGGGTTTTAAGGCAGTTTCTTGTTGTTTTTCTTCCTCTTGTTCGATATGTCCAGAAACGGGGTGGTGTCTTCCCGGCAGCGGAGGTCGGACGGCACGGATCTCTCGCCATGTGAAGAAGAGGTTCATGTCTTGGCAGTGGATGATAGCTTCGTTGATCGAAAAGTCATTGAGAAGTTGCTCAAAATTTCTTCTTGTAAAGGTTTGCTATCTTGAAACGGCTCTGAAAACACGTGAAATGAAAACGAAAGTTCCAATTTGGTTTTAATTGTCATGCCTTGGATTTTAAATTGAGAATTCTTGTTGGGAATTGCAGTGACTGTAGTTGATAGTGGAATACGAGCACTGCAGTTCCTTGGATTAGACCAAGACAAAAGCCCCTCTGTTGGTTTCCATGTGAGTGAATTTTTTTTTTTTTAACAGAACATTTGATATCAATTCTGAATTTGCTTTCTATCTAATGTTCTTTACTTACTGATTCATGGGGTCAATGTAATTCCAGGGTTTGAAGGTAGATCTGATTATTACTGATTACTGTATGCCTGGAATGACTGGTTACGATCTGCTCAAGAAAATCAAGGTTCAATAAAGTTCACTCCTTTCCATGAAGAAAGTTGTGAAAATGCAACCATTTTGTTTCTTTCTTATTTGAATTTTGTTTATGCTGGAACAGGAATCGTCAACTTTCCGGGAAATACCAGTAGTAATCATGTCATCGGAAAAAGTCATGACTATAATAGACCGGTACCATAACTCTTTTTTTTTTTTTTGACATAATAACAGTGTAATTTAATCAAAAGTGTGTAAAGAGAACCCAGAATTGATTTCTGGGTTGTTTGATTTGGGACGATCAGATGCTTGGAGGAAGGAGCGGAGGACTTTATAGTAAAGCCGGTGAAGCTCTCCGACGTGGAAAGGCTGAGAAATTTCATGGCCACCAGAGAGTTGAAAGCGGAAACTGAAGGTAAAGGCAACAATTTTTTTGGTAAGAGGAAAACGAGAGAGAGTTGTGAATCTCGTATTGATCTCTCTCTGAGGTCAACGTCTGTCTTACCTTCGCCGACTCCATCTGCGTCCTCTCCTCCGTCTCCGTTGCCAACAACCGTCTCAATATTGTCGTCCTCCGCGCCGTGTTCTCCGTCTCCGTTGGATTCTCCCACTAGATGGCTTAAAATGAGCATAGATTTCTAACGATACTTGATTTAGCTCCTTTGTAATCTCGCTATTCTCGGTTAATTTTAACGGTTTTTGTTGCTTAACTTTATACCTACTATTTTTCATTCATATTTTTTTGTGCCACTCTGTCGTTAAAGATGACACGTCAATGAACATCACCAACAAAATTGGTCACATTTTGGCCAAATTAACGAAGCAAGAGTCATGAAGATCTCTTAACAATAAATTTACAATAATGTTGAAATTAAATGTGAGTTATATTACTCCATTTTAATCCAATGTGAGTTATCATTTAACTTCTGCATCTAATTACTGTATCTATAAAATACAACTCAAATAAAAAATGTTATATAACTTTTATGATTCAACAGGAGATTAGAATTATGCCTCCCCACAATGTTCATTTTTCTATAAAGTTGGTGTAGAAAAGGGCCAATGTTAGAATTGATGAGTTGGACACTCGGCGCTCTGCCATGATTATGAAGATGACATGGTAGGGGTTGGAAGTTGTAGGAATGCATGATGCTGTCTCTGGAAGGAATATCTAGAATGAGATTATGTCAGGTATGAATTGTTCCCTCTAGTCGAGACTGCATGTTCCTGGGCATAAAGTGGATACCCAGTTTTTGTCTGATTGTCCCTCTGGGAGGGGCAATGCTTTACAGATGCTCCACTGTCAAAAAGGCCCAATATTTGCATCATCTAGGCATGATTGGAGTGGGGGAGAGTCGGTTTGCATAGGAACGAAAAAAGGAATGCTTGCAGACAAACTTTAGGCAATTGAAGCTTTGCTTAAAGTTTACACTTTTACTCGAATTTTTTGATTCATAGGCATTTGTTTTTTTTTTGATTCATAGGCATTTATTTGTTATGGATATATATACTACTTAATTTTTTTTTATATATATTTTTTAAAAAAATTAAATTATATAAATAATAATATTATACCTTTTAAAAAAAGTAATAATATTATAAAAATTATTATTAAAATCTACCCTTCTTATAGATTCTCACATTAAAGTTAAAATACTGAGAATTCTTACTTTTAGTGCGTGATAAAAGTAATGACCTTGACGCATATAAGATGCATGAACTAGTTGTACAAACCTTGCGTTTGTTTTCACTCTTGTTTGTTGTCTTCCCCGCTATTACCTTCCCTGGTTTGAACCTTCAAGTTTCCGTTTTATTGG
The DNA here is from genome assembly GCA_021464305.1 of Kandelia obovata. Taxonomy (NCBI): domain Eukaryota; kingdom Viridiplantae; phylum Streptophyta; class Magnoliopsida; order Malpighiales; family Rhizophoraceae; genus Kandelia; species Kandelia obovata. The sequence goes on from CM038488.1 coordinate 1,650,141, forward strand.
ATTTATCTCATTTTGTTGTTGTCTTGGAGTTTGGACTTCATGGCAGGTGTTTGAAAGTGTAGGTGGGCCAATTGATTCCCAGCCCAGCCTTAGGGTGCAAGTTTCCTTGGTATGTTTCCTAGTCTTAAACACCGAAACATAGTCCGACAATATGATGTTTAGTTGCCGATTGTGATTGGATTTATGTTTATGTCAAAAAAAAAAAAAAAAAAAACTAATACAGAAGATACGTCAATCAATGCCCCGGTTGAAATGGTTTGGGACCCAACCTCCAAATTACATAAAACGAGTAGGCACGCTACTTGAAATTTTAGAGCGACTTAAAGCAATGTGCCTAATAAATCCAATTCACAAATAACACCCAAATTCTTTTTTTTTTTTTTAGCTATATTCTATTTAATTTTTTTTTTCTTATGTTACTACTTACATTTACTATTGAGTTAAATTGAAAAAAATCTCACTATAGTATTAAAGAGGAGTAAAAGTAGACAATCTCACTGAGTTATTGATTTATCAAAACGTAATTCTCAATGTACCTGGACATTAGTGTTGGCTTAATAGTAAATTAAGGGTGCTTTGGTCAATGCGAACAAATAGAAAAGAGGCCAGAGTTGCAACTTACCAAGACCCGAATGGACAAACTCTTAACTAACTACTACTCTTTGTAACTGTCAAGCCAACAAAACCTCCAAAAGACAAAAAGGATAACCCTGCAAAAGAAATCCAAAAACAGCTAAAAAACCAGAAATTAATTTCTCTTTTCACCTCTCTTTTACTAATCTAAGCAGGCTATCACAAGCCAACCATGACTACTTCTTGCCGAGATATTGTGAATCAAAAATTATAAAAATAAAAAAATAAAGATTTATCGATTTAAAAACATTATTTTCTAATTATTATTTTAAAAAATATACTTCCAAATAATTAAAAATAAGTTAAATAAAATTTTATTGTCTAAATTTCTTAAGTTATAGACTTTATAAGTATATATATATAATTTGATTGACTAATTATTAATATAAAACTAATAAATTTATACAAAATTACTTAAATTAAGAAATTTTATTATTTAAATTAAAAAATCTTATCACTTTTCTACTTATTATTTTTTTTTTCACAATTCAAACTCTATATTATTTTTTTTGAAAGTTCATTTTATTTACAAAATTTAATATCTTAAAATTTTAAATTAAAATATAAAACTTATTCATACAAAAATTTATATTTCATCTATTGAATTGGAATAAAGTTCGATTACACCACACAATATGGTAATCTTTCCGTTTTCTTTCTACTTCTCAAAAAAATGGCATATATTTCAAATTTAGCGATCATCTTATGGAAGTTCTCTTTGGCTACGTTGCTACAGACCAAAGATCCCCCAAAAGGAGAGCCCAGCAACACAACACAAATTGTTATATTTTATTGAGTTACAAGTAAGAGTTTATCTTTTATAAAAAATAAATTAGAAAATCAAATTATATATATATATATATATATATAACTAAAGATTCATAACTCAAGTTTCTATATTTTGTGATAAGGGATTGAACCCTAATTACACCACAAAAGTTAGTTTTTGAGTGGAGGGTTCAATCACTTATCAGGTATTATCAGAAACTAACCTTAAAAGTTCAATAAATACATATACAAAGATTTTCTGTCTTCGTACAAAAATGTGCAGTTTAAAGGAATTGAGAATGATATGTTTCACATCGATTCTAAAAAAGGTCTTAAAACTATTTATAAGAGTTGGGTTAACTCTACACTTAAGAACTAACTTTTGTGATAAAGTTAGAATTCAACCCTTTATCATTTTGAATAAGAAATAGAATGATGTATCAGATTGTGTCGGCGACTTCACTGTACATAAACTCGCACTTAAGCAATTGTGCTATAATTTCTAGACATTTGCCACAAAGAACTCAAGCTTACCAGAACTGCCCCTTTTAAAGAACAGCTGCAGATCCTTGAATTCGAGGATGACCCGAGTAGACTGGCTGACGCTGAGGGAAACTACATTACTTCATTTTGTGGTGCAAGAAGTATCTCGATATCAGGCGAAGTGCTGCGTTACTCCGAGAATTCGGATTTTAAAGAGTAAAAAGGGGAGTTTATGATGTGGGACTGCCAATAGCAGGAGGCCTTGGTGCTGAATTCCCCATTGTAAAGAAAGCTGCCAGTATAGACTATAATAGCTTTGCTAGCGTCTGCTCCGCCCTCACAGCTCGTACACAAGAAGTAAAGATGGTTTTATCAGAATGTATTGCCTTCAAAGAATGCTTTGTGAGGGATTGTAAGAAGAATGAAGAGTTTTTATCAGAACGAACAGTTTGGTTGAAGCAGCTGAAGAAGAATTTTAGGCATCGAAAGATGAACAAATGAGGATAGTGAAGCTTGTGACAAGAACAACAGAATCTTATCAAGCAGCTGCCCTAAAGATCAAGAAGCACACCCACTTCGACTGTTTGTCATTGTTAAAGACTTTCTTAATATGGTTGATTGTGTTTTTCTTGAAATCACTACGAAACCTGCAGAAGTCAGTTGTTATGCAAAATTCTTGTGCCAATAATTTATATATATATATATATATATACATATAATTTCTAATAAAAATGATCAATATTTACAAAAAAAAAAAAAAACAATAAGTTACAAGAAGTTCCATGCAATTCAAACCATTCTGTCGCTCTTATCTTTTCTATACAAACATCCTTAGAAGAATAAGAGAGATGGAGAAGTCTTAGAAAACACTAGCCCGGATGTCCATCACCTTATTATTACTAATCTTTACATAAACAAGACGATCATATATTTACCAATCCACTGATTCATTACTGAGAGCGGCCGACTAAGGATGCCTGCAGTTTGCTGATTGACGGTTCGATCAAATGGGGCCTCGGTCGACAGCAATTCTACCAAGGTCACGCATTCACAGCCTCCAAAATGGACGCAATCACGGCAGCAGTCTCACCAGAGCAACCATTGTTCATAAAGAATTTTCACGGTTAAATGAATTCTTTGTCAATGACTCGCAAATTTATACCCCTCCTGCATATAACATCACTGAAGTGTACTTATTATTGCACAGAAGTTGGGAAATTGATCATAACAGTACTGTTGCAAGTAAGCAGCCATTACTTGTTTGTTTATAATTACATTCTCCCCTCATGCTTTTTCTTTAAGAAGAGATAGTACATTTATTTAAATATTCTTATCTAAATTTTGAGAAAAGAATCAAAACTTGCAAATATACCAGGCAATAAAGCTTATTTAACTGGGGGTGTGAATAAAAATGAATCTAACGCCAAATATGTTCAGCAGTGGTAGGCGTGTCCACCGTTAACCACCAATGGTGTGCCACTTGACACATAACAAGCTAAAGGCCTAATTACACAAACAACCCTAAAATTACACTCCAAAAACTTTTTTTCATACAAGTAAACAAACGAACTTTAATCTTGTTTCAAGGACCACCCCTTCATTTCAAAACAAGGGGCGACATTGCTTTTGAGAAGTTTGATTTTCAATGTATTTTAAAAATTAATTTCTTTTTCATAATTTACTTACTAAAAAATAAAAGAAAAATAAAAAAAAAATAAAAAATGAAAGATAAATATTCCACTTGACATAAATTAACTTGAATTTTCAGGTAAAATAAAATTGTAATATTAACCCAATTCAAATGTTGGTTTGACCTAATTTTTTAAAAAATAATTATTTACAAAAAACTGTTAAACAATTAAAAATTAAAAAAACAAAATAAATTCTTGACGAGAGAATCCGAGAGTAGCCAAGAATTGTCAAGATTCTAAAAATGCAATCAAGAACCCAAGCTTGAACCATTCACAATAATATGAAAATAAAAAATTATTAAAAAGCAGAAATATTTTCAACAAAAATAAAAAAAAATGGCATGAACAATCAAAAGCCACTAAACTTAAATCAGTATTGGAATTACGAGATCAAAATGGACAATAGTTTTCATACAAAAAAAAAAAACCTTTTTATTTTTCAATTTTTAATAATTATTTACAATTTTTTAATTATTTTTTGGCCACAATTTTTTTTTTTCAAGTATGCTTTGTGGGTAATTATACTTTTTTTTTTTTATAATAGGTCAATTTTAACCTATGTTAGTATTTTGATTTTATTTTCAATTTTTTATCATAAAAAAACATGACCGCATTATTTATCAATAAATAAATAAAAAACAAAACTGTATAATAATGTATTAGTTGCAAATATGGAAAAAAAAATAAAAAATGACATCATTTTGAACCTTTCATTATGTAATTATGACAAGGGGTGTCCTTGAAACAAGATCAAAATTCCTGAGTGTCTTTGCAGGTTAACCCAAAAAAGGGTGCAAAGGGGCATCCATGGAACAGAGTGTAACTTCAAGATGTGCTTGTGTAATTAGGTCTAAACATAATTCTAAGCAAGGCAGCAATATGCCTCTCAATTTCATCTAGCCCCATTAATAGTACCTTGCACAATACTAGAAGTTCTTGACTTGAACTTAAAGCTAATTATACCATCCCAATAAAGAAAAAATCTCCCAAAAGAACTGAACTTTTCATTCTCAACTACCCGCAATGAGAAATGTTGGTGGTACTTATTAATGCTCAGGCCAAAAACAAATTAAGAAAGATGGGCATAACAATGGCATAGCAATAGTATGAATTTAATTGCTTCCAAAGGTACGGGGATTGCTCATTCTATATCCCATTTGTGGATAATGAAAGGACTTAAACAATAATAGCACACCTTGTCCAAAGGCCTTTTAGATGCCTTTTCTCCCTGATAAAAGCCTTGCACATTTGTGGCTTTGAAATTAAGGCTCTGTCTTAACTTTCTAACTTCTGCCTCCTTTTCCTCCTGTGCCAAGCAAAAAGTGTAATATTATTGGAACGCAAGTCATTCGGGGACCTGGATACCGTTTGCATTGGAATCATATTATTTTATTTTGGTTTGCTGACCTTAGATGCCAAAACACCCTAGTCCATGGACAATGTTGAGTGCAGAAGCATACCTTTGATTTTGCTCTAAGATGTGTACTCCCTGCTTGTTTGGCATTTGATTTTTCATCCAATTTCTTTGAAAACTGAAATATATTGCAAAAGAGAACCCAACTTAAAGTGCCTGACTGAAAACAGAATTGTGTGTTCAAGATCTCAGTAGAATTTTCCAAAAGAATTTTATATATGAAAGATGGAGGAAAGAGGGGTCTGATAGATACCTCTTTCCTTCTATCAGTACTTTCCTCACTTTTCAATCCAAAAGATGGGGCTGCTTTGGCGTTTCTTTTCTCCAGACTGCCTGCTTTCAGGGACCTAATGCAAACATTGGAAGCAATACTTAATTTGGCATACAAATATTCACCTAATGACTGGAAACACAAGAAATTGTCCATAAAATAGACAAAACTAAAAGCAAGATGTCAAGATGATTGAATTAGAAAAGTGAACTCAAAGAAGGAAACACTGGTGTAAGTGATTAAGTACTTTCATTTTTGATAACGTGAGCACAAATATTTAAAGGCTGCTTTAGATCCAATGTTGATGAAACAACTTTATACAATTGAAACTTTCAGATTCAAAAGTAAGGTAAAAATTCACTGATGAAATATATTAAAAGGCAAATTAATGAACAAGTTCAATATAAACAACTTGATGTTCAAAGCTAAATCTAACCAGGCAGTAAATGGAGACTCTATTCACCCATGCAAAGAAATATAACCAATCTGAAGGTAAGTGCATTCGTCGGCGTATAAAGCAGAAATGTGCAGAAAATTACCCTCCATTTTCCTTTTGTGAAGTAAGAGAAGTGGAAACCTTAGCTTCTGTCCCTTTTTGGGCCACCTGTCCAAGATAATTGGAGATTGAACATTTAATGAAACAAAGAAATTAGCATAAACAAAGAAATTAAATCTCTCTTTGCAGAGGAAAACTTCCCAGGAGAGCAAACCTGTTTTGGTCTCAAAGAAATCTCTTGAGGAGATGATTTTGGCTGGTTGAAATTGTTGTGAAATGTCTTAAATGCTCGTTTGACAATGTCCTTGTCACCCATTTTCTCCATAATAAGAGGTTTTCTTGTAGTTGTAAGAGAAGCTGGATCAGAACATGGGGAATCCAATTGAAGAGACATGTGCAAGGACTTGGGAGCCACTTTCTCACTTTCTCCTGCAGAGGGAACTTTGCTCCTTGTGATTGATGAATTGATTGCTTTCTTTGTTGAAGACCGAGATCCGGACGGTGCACTAGAAGTCGGCACTGGCTTTGAGACATTTAGTGTCGAAACTTGTGGTGGCTTAGTTGCAGGGGATACTAGCTGCTTCTTCGCCCTTGACACATCTCTAGCCTTTCTCATTGGATTACTCTATATGAGATGGAAAAGAATGGAAAATTTATGGGACACCAATAAATCAAAGTTTCAAGAGCGCATAGATAAAGATCCCTAGAAAATAAGTGATATAGCACAATTATTCACCTTTTGGGATTCCTTTCGATGGTCTAATTTTTTGTTTTCCTCTTTTTGTTTTGGGATTCTTTCCATCTCCTTTTCCAAGTTCTTTGGCAATTTCTTCATGTCTGGAGGTCCCATGTTTTTAGTTTCCTCTTCCTTTACCGAAATAGACTCTTCCGAGCTATTTGACTTGGGAATACCTATGCTGCTATCCTTTTCCTCTTTCACTGCTTCCAAGGAGGAGTCTTGAGTTTCTATGTTAACTTCTGTACAATGGTTATGCTCATCAGCATCAGCAATAGTGAACTCACCATTCAGTTCTGTTTCCTTTATAACATTTTCACCAGAAGTTTGGCCATTGGATACGTCAGCCTTGGACTCTGTGGCACAAGTCTTGCCTACCACATCTGTTCTGTCCTGTTCATCTGACCTCAATGAATCATGATCCATTTGCTTCTCCTGATCCAGTAGCTCAACCTTTTTAGCAGCAATCTTTTTGTAATGAGCTTCAAAGTAAGCTTTCTTCTGAGCCACAGATCCAGTTGCAGCATACTTCTCCACTTCCTCCAAGTACTTATTTGGTGAGAAAGATGACCATTTCTCCCAAGACAATGAATCATTCTCAAATCTACCGAATGAAACCGACACTTGGAGGCCAGGATTTGATGCTGCTGTGCCCCCCGTCTGTTTATATTAACACAGAAACCAAATTTCAATGAAGAAACACAATGACAACTCATAACTACTAAGAAGATCCGGAATTTAGCAATCAATCACCAATCTATGACAAATAAAACATGTTATCAAAACCAATGCTAGTAACTGGATCAAGCAAATGGGCCAACTCTTTGCAGATCAAAAGACAAAAGAAGGTACCTTGTCTTCATGAATTGAGGTTGTCACTATTGATTCACCCATTAAAACTCAAAACTTAGAAATGAATTACCCCAGAGCCTCCACACTAAGACCACCGCCGCATAATATGATCTGCTAGTGACAATCAATTCACTGAATCATGATAACTAGACCAAGAAAAGAAGACAAAAAGAAGAAAAGGAATACCTGCGATGGGCATCTGATTGTGTTCACAGCAATGAGACCAAAAGATACATTTTTTTTTTCTTTTCCTTTTCTATATTTCTATTATAACTTTAAGTGTGGACGGTAACAAGACCCTTGTTGTCTGTTTCTGCTTCTTCTGGAAACCACAAATGATAAACTCAATCATCAAGAGAAAAAGTGCAAATAATTACCCATGTCCCAAACTGATTTAGCTTTTTGGTGTAGTCAAGCAACCCTCTTTTTGTAATGGAAAGGAAAAGGTTCAACAGTTTAAAGATCCACCCAAAAACACCCCAAAAAAAAAAAAAAAGAAGAAGAAGTTTTTCTCAGGACTTGCCTATGAGTAAAAATAAAAAATAAAAATAAACATTGATTTAAATTATTGGAAATGCAATAAAACATACATGGTAGGTGCATTGATTTAATCAATATGAATTAACAATTATACCTTATTTAGCCTACAATACATGTGTGAGAGAGTTTTCAATTAAATTAAAAATATCATTATCCAGCAGTGTAGGACACCTTTAGAGAGTGAAGCCAAATTGTTGAATTTGTTGAACAGCTAAAATAAATTGGAGACTGTTTATCACAGTTAACGGACAAGATAATGCTGTCCAAAATGGAGTATAACAACCAAAAAAAAAAAAAAAACCTTTTAAGAATCTTGTGTACTTACTACAATTTTAACTTTGTTTTGAATCTCTAGATGACAAATCACACTTGGCCTTTAATGCCACACACAATTACCAATTTTTATTACGGGTTTATCAACCACTAGGGATTTGACATTAAACCCAAAATTAATGATATAATTGGAGACCATTTATAAAAAAAAAAAAGAAAAGAAAGATAAATAAGTTCATGGTTTTTCTTTTTTCTTTTTTTATTTGTTGGGGAGATGAACCCAAAAACTAATGTCTATCTCGCTCGGATTTGCTTTAATGAACTTATCCATCACAGTGTTCTCCGTCACAGTGTTTCCCGTGGGCTCCCCTCCAACCGGATCTAAGTCTACTTTAACTTGCCTTGCCATTTCCTCCTTTAATGCTCTTAAGCTACTCAATCGTCCTAGTCTCCCCCACACACATTAATTTTGCTCAACCATCCATCACTGTCAATTATCGACTATATATAAAGTCATTTTCTTTATTCCATTCCCAAACCTGCAAAAACCAAAATTGTTGTTCTGGTTCTAGTTTATATGTTGAAGGACGTCATGAGAATAACTGGTTCCTTTCTCCATTTATCACTTCTCAGCTTCCTAATCCTAGCTTTGTTGCTAGGCCTCGCCAAGCCAGACCCAGACCCACTTCAAGATTACTGCGTTGCCGACACAAAGGCCCCTCAATCTGTTTACCTGAATGGTGCGCCTTGCCTCGATCCAAAGCTAGCAGCGTCTTCCCATTTCACCACATCGGTACTCTCCAAGCCAGGCGACACTAGGGCCAACCCTTTCGGCTTCAATGTCACCCTCACAAGCATTGTCAATCTGCCCGGATTAAACACCATGGGCCTGACCATGGCCCGAATTGACCTGGCTGCGAATGGGCTGGTGCCGCCTCACTCGCATCCAAGGGCCTCGGAAGTCACCATTTGCCTCAAGGGCTCTCTCCTTGTGGGCTTTGTGGATACCTTCAATCGCTTGTTTACCCAACAGTTACGGGTCGGTGAGTCGTTTGTGTTTCCAAAAGGCTTGATCCACTTCCTTTATAACAATGACCCACTGGCCCCAGCACTAGCCGTATCTGGGCTTAGCTGCCAGAATCCAGGTGCCCAACTAGCCTCGCTCGCCACCTTCACTGCAAAGCCTTCTATTCCCGACGAGGTTTTGAGCAAGGCGTTTCAAATTACTAACCAAGACATCAGGAGGATCCGCAGAAACCTTGGAGGATGATTATGCTTTTTTGACTCTGTGCAAGAACAGCAATGATAATTATATATATATATTTATTAATGAATAAGCGGGCTTTTCCTTTTTATTCCTTTTTGTAAAAAGGGGTTTTAATTCAGGTCCAATGCAAAACAGCCACCGAAGTGTCTAACCTGACGACTTTTCTTCTTTCTTCTTAGGTTTTCAACCTGACAACTTCTAGACCTTACGGTGCGTCAAAGGTGGCTTATGAGTCTTGACCAATGTCTATGCAGTGAAGCAAACGGGAAACTACATGATTATTTATTAAATATTTTTATTTTTTTAAATGATTGGTTATATTTAATAATAAAAATTATAAATTTCTATTTGACATTAATAACATTACACGAATTTGTATCTTATTTCTGTTAAATTGACTTTATATAATCAATTTTGTATGTAAATTATACTCACGAGACTTTTTTTTTTTCATTATGTAAAGGATACGTAAGTTAGGAGCCACTACTTTTGGTCAATAAGTTTACTTACGAATAGAGCAATCAAAAAGTACATTGATACATAATAAAAATGAATGATACAAGTGTATCGTACGAGAAGAGAGATGGAAGAGAGAGTTATCGTTTACTATTATTATGTAGTTTTATGGCACTTGCATTTTACAAGAAAAAGACCCAAGTGAATTGAATTTGACGAAAACTTGGTGAATATTATTGATTGTTTGCATCGTTGGACCTCCTCGTAAAAGGGTTTCCCCATTTCTCAGACAAGGTTATATATTCATTACACATGACACTCTCTTGGTAGATCCAATCATTCATCCCCTCCCAGATCTTATTCCTTGCACTGCGTCTCCACCTTTAAATAATTCGATGTTGCTTTCCGTAGAAAATTGGATTGTTCAGCCAAATTGATCAATCATCCCCTCTAGACTGGAACTTGAAACTCTCTCGCACCCCCCCCCCTTCAGAGTCTATCTGGCTATGCAAAATTAAAAGCTGAAGAACATTAAAAACATTAAAATTCTGCTTTCTCTTTCCTCAAAATGCCAAAGAAGTCATATGTGTCACGAAATGAAATGTGGCACATGGGTAGCCAGATGGACATCAAGCGGGCGAATCACATATGGGTTGACCGAGAGACTCTAACATGGCTGCGTATCGCATTTCTGGCCCTGGGTGGCATTCCACGTGTAGAAAAGAAAATTCCTAGTCCAAAAAGAACAAAGAAAAAAAAAAGATAGAAAGAAAATTCTTAGTCCATGGTCAATTGGAGACGGTTTATTTTCGAAAGCACTAGCTTGTGGGCTATGGCTTCGTCAAGCTTCTGGAATGATAAAAATTGATAACGCGTAGGAATAACAGAATTTGCACTACGGAATAGTCTCTGAGTGGGTCCTAAAAGTTGTTGAAAAATATTGCAGAACGGAGACGTGTCAGACCAGTAGGCCCAAAAAAGAGCCCCGTGAAGCATCTTGATTGACAAAACCAAACCATTTACTCTCGATTTTTATTTTTATTTTTATTTTTTTGCTTCTGCCTCCCCACTCATCGCGAGTCCTGTTATCGATCATTCAAATATTAATCTGGCAGAATGGCTAGCTAGCCGTTTAATGGTTCTTTCTCCCTAGCAAAAGATACGCTGGCAACCAACATAGAAAAGGCACAATGGAAACAATATTTAAGAGAATAAAAAAGGACACAGAGAAGTTGAAATCAAATGAACTACTGTGTATGTTATTCTTCCTTTTCTCCCTGGCAATAATCCAATTACATACAAAGAAATCAAATCCATCAAAATTGTTCCAAAGCACTGGAACCCCACCAAAACAGGGGATTGAAATCCAATTGGTAAAGCACATGATTACAAAAGAAATAACAAGCTTCAAAGAATTGAAAAACCCAAAAAAAAAAAAAAAAAGAAGTAAAAAGATCCCACTGAAGAACCCATCAACCTCATCCCAGTGCCAATCTCAATCACTAATTTGTGTACACATACATCAAAAGAATTATCCTGTAATGTGTAAACCCATCTAAAGAATCACCGATAACTAGAATAACCCAGCCATGAATTTGAAGAACCCCAAATTCCCAGAGACTGATGCTTCAACAATCTACTATTTTGGTACTACCCTTTGTAAAGATCATAAGGCTGCCAAAGATAATCAAGTGGACAAGGTCTCTGGGCATCAAGCCTAGACCAAGGCTTCCCCTTCCCACTCCAATGCAACAAGCTAACCGGACCGGGATGCAATGACCGGCAATTGCCCTTAACGTTGTCCCCACCAAGGCCATGCTGGTTCCACCGGTGATGTACAGCCTCCACATTACCGGCGAACTCCAGTAAAAACGGTGGCAACGAACCCAGCTCATAAATCCTCAGCTTCTTCTGTTTCTCCATCCATTCCTCTATCCTGACCCGATACTCCCCTTCTCTCCACTTCACCAAATCCATCACCATCACACCCGTGTTGAAGTAACACGGGTTCCGGGCCTCGAATACCCGGGTCATACTCGGGTCGGACCAGAAAGCTTCAGTGAAATATTTGGTGAAATTCGCGTGGCAGTATTCGGGTGCACCAATGACCCGTGACCCAGTAAGCTTCGTACTCCATAACTTCTGTATGTCGTCCACAACAAGAAGATCCGAGTCCAGGTAAATGACCCGGTTAACGCCCGACGGCAGAATGTCACCAAGATAGTTTCTTGCATAGTTTAACGGATTCTCCAGGGCCTCACGGACAGAAGAAGAGATTAAATTAAGTAACTTGTCTTCCCTGAATACGTGGACGTTGAAATTGAGCGAAGGGAAAATGGATCGGACCAGTCGGGTCAGGATCCGGGGATTCGCCGCAGGGTCGAACTCCGCCGTGATGAAGTGAAAGAACACATTTTCCGGGCAAGAAGCGTGTTTCAGAACCGAGTGAGCGGCGGCGATTGAGCCACGAAGATACTCTGAATCCAAAGTCATTGCTATGTGTACCCAAGAAGGGTCAGCAATGTCCACCTTAAGTCTATTCGCCGGCAACGGACATGCTATTCCATTCCGGTACTCCGGCGCCTCCGTGAATCGGAATCCGGCGTTCATTTCTCCACCCGGAACGGTCCGAATCCCGAGAACCGAAACAAGAAAACAGAGCAAAAAGGCGGCGGCTAACCGGAAACGGACCATAGTCGCCGTTGTTATTATTCTCCTTCCGGAATCAAAACTGGGAAATGGGGTTCTTGAAAAGAACAAAAAAATGAAAGATTAATAACCAAACTGTCCTTTCTGGCCAGTAATGCCTATATAGATTTCGCATTGAAATGAAAAGTAAACCAAAGTGACGGTTCTAGAGATTGTCATTCTCTCTCTCACACACACGCACACACAGAGCCCCGCAACAAAATACGAACAATGGAAAATGGCGAAATGGGTAAAATAGGAAAAAATCAACACGTCTTGATTGAATGAATGAATGAACAGAACACTCTTTAGTGGATTTGCGTTTCCAAGATGAAAACGCGGTTTCCACTTTCCTCCACCTTCTTTTGTGCACACGCCCTCCTTTGTGCGCGTTTGTGTGAGAGACTGCCACAAAGGAGAGCTGTTTATATGGGCTTTCCATGAGCGTTGTGTATGGGAAACGCTGCTGCCATTTCTATTATGTTTTTTTTTTCTTTTTTGGAGAAACTGCTTTAATGGCTAATGGTAAAAAGTTCTGTAACTTTGTTTCTAAATTTAGGGGAGGTGACATTGACGCGCCTATCACTTCGCGTCGGATTGGGTTTGGAAGATATACGTGTTCTCCTGTGCAAAGTTCAAATTTTTGTCATCCGAACGTAATTACGCGGTTGTTTTAAAATCTTTTCCAATTTTGTGTAAATTAAATTTGTGACTTTCTTCTATTTTTCGTCTCTTCTTCTTCCTCTTTTTTTATAAAATAAATAAATATATATATGTATATATATTTCTAATAAACAGAAATATTCGGTTCATGCTGATCTGCGAGTCTTTATTCGTTGAATTTTCGGAACCAATATAGCGTTGACTTTAATTTATCATTTATTTAAAATAATTATGAGAGTTCGTGCCAATGTAACTCGCAAATATGTGTCTAACTGTTGAATTTTCTAATTGTGTAATTCTATAACACATTAAATAATATGAATGAAGTTTTCTGTGATATACATGTATTGAGAAATTTAATTGTGAAAATTATCACATAAACTAATTAATAATCATGGGATTGTTGTTTATTAGATCAAAATCGTGTAATTAATGAGTAAAATTTATTGTTGCATTTCATGTGTTTTTTAAGAATTGTTAACTTTCAATAGAGAGTATAATTATTAACGAATACATTTGTGTATAGTTTCAATAAAATCACGTGGGAAAGCAAGTGTTCTTGTACGTGTCTTTTCCTTAATACAGTTGTAATTAATATTTAAAAAATTAGACTGACCAGTAAAATCGAAAATTAAACTTTAGTTGAATCCCAATTAATTGCAAGAAAAGAGAAATATTAATTTTGAAAATTAGTAACTAAATCCATGAATTTGTTTATAAGACTGAAAACCGATCAATTGGTCATGGTGTTTTTAATTTGGTTTAGAGAGACCAGAAGTCTGGAACTCAGTCCACCGAAAATAGAACTAGTAATCGTTGACACTGGTTGAATAATGATAATATAATTTGTTTTCCACATTTTATTTTTTTTAAAAAATATAAATTGTACTAATCTATATATATACATATATATATATATTCTTCTTCTTCTTTTTTTTTTTAAAAAAAAACTAAATAAAATATTTATCTGATATATTTATTTATATTTTAATAAAAATAAATAAAATTATATATTATATCATCTCTATTTTTAATATAAATTATATTATTTATAGCAAAATATTTTATTATTTTACAAAAAAAGAATATTTAAAATAAAAATATATGAATCATAATATATTTTATATTAAATTTATTTAATTTAAATCACTTACATCTACTAATATTTTACATTAATTAAATTTTTATTTTTATTATATATAAAATACAAACGTGTATATATATATATATAATTATACATTTAATATTAAAAATTGTTCTTATCATTTTAACTATAATTGAATCAATCAAATCTTGAATATTTGAATTTTTTTTGATTCAATCATCAGTTCTATTCTTAAAACAGTGAAAGAAGAGTGGTGTGTTAATATTATTATATATAGATGATTGGGTATATGTGATTTTTAGATTTTGTTTGTAATTGTGTATTCAAAGACTCTAACATATAATGAAAGATTATGATATTAAATATCAAGCAATAATTTTAGTGAATTTGCATATTTTTGAATTGATTTTTAAGTAAAGATATGATGCATATTATAATTAAAGTAATTTGATTAGCAAGCATGATTAACCATAACCTCTGGTGTAAATCCAGCAGATGATAAATGTCAACTGTTTTTTTCCTTTTTCCCTTCTAAAAGCATTATTATTACTCTTTGCCAGAGAAAGGAATCAATCAATCCTAGCGGGGAAATGGGAATTTGGAATCAACCTTAGAAGAAGATTGGTGATTTAGGAAGAAAGAGATTAAACAAAAAAAACAGAGAGAAAAAAATAATGTTTATTTAAAAAATAATAATTTAGATCAATAAATATAAAATAAATACAAATTCATATTTCCCACAATTATAATTTATAGTTATTGATTTTCTTAATAATTTTAATATATAATAAAAATTATTAATATATAATTAATAATTATAATAAAATAACATCAACCTATTTTTATTTTCATTAATTATGACAAGTAATATTCTTTCCTTCAAGTTCCATCAACCGAAAAAAAAAATAAAAAGGGGTTTTTCTTTCCACTAATGCAATGCCAGCTGCGGCTGCACAGGACACAGCTGGATCTGCCAAACCGCACCGACATTGACTGCGGTGGCAATCAAGGCTGGCACTTAGCGTTGACCCATACAACTCTTCTGTCTTTTGTTGCCACGTTGGATTCTCCCCCGCTTGATCACGTGCACCCCAATAGTAACCCTTTTTGAGGGTTTTTATTTTGGGCAATTTTGTATTAAAAATTTCCCACAAAAAAAAATATCCAAAACAAAAATTGTTCATTCAAAGCTTGTCAGCTGGCATATGCTGCAGCATGGGATACTGTGTCTATTGGTGTTTGCCAGATTAGTCTAGGGTCGTTTTAATACCTGCTCAGCATGACAGCGGTAGTGTCCATAGGTATTTAATGCATTGTCATTAATCTTTCCTGCCCCACTAAAATATTAATCTCCAAAAATATTAATAAAAATAATAAATTTAGAATTAAATAATATAAATAAATTTCATTAAGATATTAAATCTAAATTTTTTTTTCTTGAAAAAAAAACATTCAATTAAGTTATTCAAACTCACAACTACGTAAAAAGTTGATAGGTACTTCATATGTTCACATGGACTATTCGGATGCAATTGAATTAATCAATTGTGTGTATTAATACAAAAATTATAAAACATAAATCAATAATGTAAAAACAAGCTAATTTTTGCACTATTATTCATGCTCATAAGTAATCCTATACAGAATGGAAACATAATATAAGTTTCTAAATGATTAAGTTTTTTTTTTTAAAAAAAAGTTATCATTACAAAAAGTAAGTTTCAATGAACGAAAATAAATAAAGAAAAAAAAACAAAAAAGTGAAAGAGTATATATATATATTCAGTGATTCCTAAATATGCTATAATTTTACATAATATTGTTCAAGAATAAAATTGTCTTTATAATGTAGAAGGCATTCCTTGAGGTAATAATCTCAGATTAGCATCTGCTTCATCCTACTTTGCAGTAGCAATACAAGCTTCCATGAATGCAATAATATCAGTCATTTTTTATTTTAACTCGATAATGCAAATTATTGCTTAATTACATCCCCAATTTAGACGGCCCTTTGTATTTTTGTTGGATATACCATCGAGACTGCCTTTGCATACTAGAGAGGAGATATTATCTTTAAGTTCACAAAGCACTAAAAACTTGAATTCGTCGTTTTAGCATACAAACCTTTTCTAAATAGCTATACGCCTCTTGGGAGACACAGATGATTTTAAACAATCCATAATTATGAGATTCATGAGAAAGAGGAATGCGTCTTCTAGTGAACAAAAAAAAAAAAAAAAAACAGAGAACACAATCTTAAATAAAAAAAAAATTGAATACATATAAATGGGGTGAGAGTTTCACAAAGAAGAAGAAGAAGAAGAAGAAGAAGAAGAAGAAGAAGCGATTTACAAGCATATAAATGGCACTTCGAAGATTAAGCCGAAGTTAAAGGCAACTTGTAATATCACTTTTAATATATATATTTATATAATGTATATGTTTCCTCAAAAATAATGTTTTCCAATCCCAAGAGAGCATTACATTCAATTTTTGTCCAACAAAATCCATATTTGAACAATTCAAAGAGATCATAAAGATTTTCTTTTCACTTTTAAACATTTTGTATGGTTGTTTTCATGGACATAAGCAGATGGCTCAACAACTCTGCCCACAAATTTAAAAACATTAGCCCATAACAAAAATGCATATTGACTTATAATGAAATATTTTTTTTAAAAAAAATAAAATAAAATGCATGACTTTCGTGCACAAGTTACCATTACTTGGCATCTTTGCTTCCCACAACTTGGAAAACAATTTGTATTAGTTTATTGAACCATGTCGTTTTCCTCCTTTCCCTTCCAATACTACTGACAGCAATGCAAACAATATCTCTTCATATCTAAATTATGCCTGAGATTCTTCTATTTAGCAGTAATGTATGTCCATATCAGTACCAGCAAGGTCAATATATGCATTTTTTTTATTGAGATGCCATTAGCTTTCATGAGATTTCATTCACCTAAATGTACATCTTATCAACGACCCATAAATTTAATTGATGTGCTGGACCAACTAACTAAAGTTGAAACACTAAAATATGAAAAAATGCATAGCATAATACGCCGTTTACTTGAGGGAGGAGTTGATTTGATCATACATTCAGTCATTGCGACCGATAGTTTACTCTTAAAAAAAATAAAACATAATTAATTTTAACCTAATATAAATATTTTCTTCAAAGGAACTACCTATTTCAACAACTCAAATAGCTAAGCTTATTTCTGCACGATTTTGTTATGGACCATGTTTTTCGTCAATGTTTAGTAATTTTCGCAACTTCTTGGAAATGAATTGCGCCTGAAATTTAGACTTGCTGGGCATATTTGATAGATCGGAATCGGTCAGTGTGAACAAGCCCACATCATAACGAATTCCGCAATAAAACAAAGAAAAATGTCACATGAACAGAGAATTTTTGACTATATTAAGATTAAAGTTGTGTTAAATTTTTTGTGTTCTTGTAATATAATTTCAAGATGGAAGTATTGCGAATAGGGTAAAAACGTTTCGGTTATAAAATAAAAAAAAAAAATGCAGGCTTCGTCTGAATTTATGTTGCGTACTGCATGCTCAACAATGAGGTCGAAGGCCCATCGATCTCTCCCTTTTTTAAATAAAATAAAATAAAATCATGAATTAAATAAATAAGTTTTCAAGAAAAAGCCAACAAGGAAAGCTTGTAAGTAGCAGTTGAATTTTGTTTTAGATAAGATGCATAAAGCATGAAAATTATTTGAGTATTTCCATTACTTGTAGATAAACAAAATAAATATGGTGTCCAATTTGACTTACGTCACATGACCATGGTCTATAATTCAGTGCGATTTTATGATCTAATGGCCGCAGATGGCTCCGTGCCACCACCGCAGGCTCACACCAATCATTACAAACAAAAACAAAATCAAAGTTGTTTATGGGGTGGCATCATTTTGTAGTAGAAAACCATGCCAAACACTAACAAATTGGACGGCTGTTGCATCGTTCATGTGCAGAATGGACTATTGAACAAAATTCCGGACTTGGGAATTAATATAATCAATTGCAAGATAAGACAAATACACTAGAGATGCTCTTTTGGTGTAAGTGACATTTGCAAATTTCAATGGGCCAACGAGCACAACTATTTTCTTTGATAAAAAGAAAAAGAAAAAAAGCATAGCTCTTTTCAAAATTAAGAGATGCTATGCCTTTAGCCACTAGCTCCCACTTTTTTAAACAATAGGTTTTGTGCGGTGGACAGGTAACCCAGAATGAAAGAGGAGTCACATAATGTATAGGGAATCGGCTGGGATCACTAGGTGCTCTTAATTAATTAGGGTTTGTTAGATTAAGATTCTGAGAAGCAACCAACTTGCCATGAATAAACACTGAAAAACCGAAGATAAATACTCTTTTATTCTTCAAGACCATGTTTGAGAAAGCAATTAAACTTTTTCTCAAAAAAAAAAAAAAAAAAACTGTTTAGCTCTCCAAAAAGAAAATTAAGAGGCTTGTTATCCTCACCTCCTTTTCTGTTTTTATTTTTTATTTTTTTCAGTTATAATTCATATAGAAATATAAACCTAGTTTCCCAATCACTTTGATTTACCCTCTCTCCTTACAACTTAGGAAAAATAAAAAATAAAAAAGGTTTTTTTTTTAGTTGGACTCGTTTCCTAGAAGATAGATAGCTTTATGACATAGGCATTGCTCGTTTTATATTTAGAAAAAATAAAAAAATATATTGCAAAAATCTAACACATAGTCTCTATCCGTGAGGGGCAAATCAAAGGTAAGGTAATGAGTCATTGTCGATTTATTGACGACTACACGTAGTTTTTTTTTCATATTTAAGACACCAACCATATAAAATCTCAATCTCAAGTAGTATTAAAATATTTTTTCTTCTATAAAAAATATGTTAATACTATATAGAAATTTGAACTTAACAAGGCATGTGATTCCACAGTAAATTATAATCTAACTCTATTTTAAACCATATCATAATCATTGTCTATTTATATAAAAAATAAATATTGTAAAAATATTTTTTATATAATATAAAAATTAAATTTATTATTTTAGTTCACAGAGGACTTTTCTTTAATTTTAATCGTTCTGATTGACTAATAAAACCATTGGACGGCCAGAAGTTAGGAAAGTAGAAGTAGGTGCATGCCTTTACTGAATAAAAAAGCCACATAGGATACTCTGAGGCTGCTCCTGTAGTTTGTACATGTACTAAATGGCCACACGAGTTTCTATGAATTGACGGATTCCAAGAGGAGCACTAGCAGCCGCCAGAGATGGTGAAACCACTGACAGGACGGTGATGTTTGCCAGCATGTGAAATTTATTAAATCCTGCCACGTGGAAGTCAAAAGACGACGAGATGGCGGCCTATCCCCCCAAATGGGTACCGTATATGTGTGTGCTATGTGGCCAAGTGGGCCCGAACTTTTTTTTGGGTTCTTTGTTGGTCCCACACTTTTTCAAAGAAATCACATCGAAATGATGTAATTCGTCAGAATAGATCATCACCTGTGACAATGATTCGCTAACCTATTTGCTAGTGTAGCCAATTACTACTTTCATGTTCCGACAGGGCTCCGCTTGCCCGTGAGATGAGCGCCCTCTGAGCTCACGGTATCCACATGACGGTGTGCAGTAACACCCAAAAGAAAGAAATAATAATTAAAAAACCGACCTTTTCAGATTTGTATTTTTTCGAATTTTGTCTTGTCATTCCTTTTCTGTTTGGATGTTATCTACCATTTTCGTAAGAGATATGCCAGGTGGCATTTATTTTCTTTTTCCATCTCCACTGTCCAATCATTAGTTTGATCCGCGTTGAAGCAGCACCTCAACAAAAACTTAAATCTGTTCATATATTATATATTACACGACACAAATTTTACATTTTTTTTAATGAAAAAAAAGATATAAAATAATAAGAAAAAATTAGCAAATATATTTTGAAAAAAAAAATTCTCTTAAATCAAGCTATACGTTTAACAATTTGACTAATTTCTTTCTTAAAAAAAATCGTATAAAAATAAAATTTGAAATTTAAAACTAATTTAGAAACTTGAAATAATTTAAAACTTCATTGAAAAAACACTCAAAATTTTAAAACGTCCGAAGACTTATCCCGGCTTGGGCCTGCGTTGATGTTTGGGCCACAAGCACAACCACCCGTTCTAGAAGGAAACTTTGTTTCGCAGGCCGCCGTAATTTATGCAACAGATCAAATTATTAGGGACACAGACGTTATAAATTTGCAACTAATGGTACAATGACAAACGAGAACAAAAGATAATACGCCTAAATTATTAGTAATCGCCATTAGTGTACACATCATACCATGCTAACTCAGTTAACCCCAGTAATCGTTTCTCCTTGGAGATGTTATCAAGAGGAAAAGCTGTGTGTGCTCTTGGCTTCGTAATCCTTGAAAAAAATAGTTCCTTGTTAAATGCATGATTTCATTTCATCACTTGTGTCTCCAGGAAACGTTTTCTTAATGAATAAATAGCAGTGGGCATACTCTGGGAATACCAAGACAATTAAATCTTTTGCTCTCTGTAGCACATCAGAAACCCTGCTCAGCGACAATCATGGAATCAAAATCGTAGTTCCTCTAAAGAAACCACACAATCAAAATGGAAGAGGGCTGCCCACAAACTGGGAAGAACCAGTTTTCTACACTAAGGGACGCTTCAAACAAAATAGCCAAGAAGAGAGCCATCTTCGCGACATTTATTGTATCTTCTGCTGATAAATTTAAGGTTCGAGGTGTAAAAGAATTCCATGTTCCATTTAAGGAAGCACAGCTCTAACTTCTTTCCTATCTGCTCCATAGGCCTGAGATTAAATCATGAACCGTCACTAACAGTAAGGAAATATTAAAGGTGGCAAAGAAGCAAATTGGGTCAGATTTGAGGAGATTTGTTCTGAATCTTGGATTCATTAGGTTTTAGATATATTTGGGTATCGTATAAATTGGATTTTGGGTTGTTTTGATTTTAAGTTAAAGTTTCAAATTATTTTGGTTTTGGGTTTCGGGTCATGGACTTTTTCAATCAATACAGATTGAGTTGAGTTGGACTTCAGACAAATTCATTCGGGTTATTCAGGGTTGGATCAACTTTTGTTGTCACCTCTGGGAAAATATCACTTGTGAACCAAAAAAACTAGTGTCCCATGCTAAAAGAAGAAAGAAGAAAAAAAAAACATATTATGTTTCAACTACAATCATCATTTACAGATGACTGCTAGCAGAGACTTCAGATTCCCTAACCTAAGGTGTGAAGTAGAGATGCCTGAGATGATAAATAGACCATTGAAACTAGATAGAGACTAATTTAACAATCTCTCTTGTATTTTATGTTATGAGATCAACTTAACAATCCTGTAAGACGGTGCTTTGACAAAGCAGTTTATGTCTATACTACTATCAAGGCATTAAGAAACCGCAGAACGGCATTCATTTTCCAAAAGCTGATATCAAAACAGTGATCGGGGCCAGGTTCTGTATTCAAATTTTTCTAACAAAATAAAATTTTAATCTAAACTTCACATGTTTATTATATAATTTTTTTTTATAAAATATTTTCTTAACCAGTTCAAATCAAATTATATAAAATTTTTGTTTAATTTTTCTATGAAAATATTGTATAAAATTTTGGTAAAAATTTATTAATTCTTTTAAAAAAGGATAGCCGGATTTGAGCTGTACCGGCCTAGAATTGGAACTGGAGTCCCTGTAGGTTCCAGTTACTTTGACCACAGAACCAGAATGAACCAGAATCAGATCTGACTTGAAGTCCAATGGCCTAACTTCTAATTTAACTCCTCCCTTGAACCAAACAGAAAAGCTAAAGATAAAAAGAAACATTCATTACCTCCACTCCCATGCCTTTCGCATACACATTCTTGAATAGTTCAGAAGGATCTGGCATTGGACTTTCCTGTAAATATAAATCAGAGAGTTGAAGAAGGTTTGAAGACTACAGAGATCAGAAGATGCAGTAAAGTAAACTAGAACTGAGCACCATAAAACATTCAACAAACAGAAACAGAAAGCACTCAAATCTCTAATGAAAGATGCTTCTTACCTTTGCCTGAGCAATGGCTTCATCTACTTCTTTTCTCACTTCTTTCTCAATATCCTAATACGTAAAAACAAAGAATGTTTGCATTTCAGTTAAACTGTAATATCCAATTTGTGATGGGCACTGAACTTGAGGGCATAGAACTTCCTTGAGGGACAGAGCAAGGAATATAGCGAACATGTGATCCATAATCATCAAACAAAAGTGTCAATTTGTGCAGAAGCTACAAATTCAATAAATTGAATTACCTTTAGCTCTTTCTCTGTAGCTAGGTCATGACTTAATATCAATTTTCTTATTCTCTCTATTGGATCACGTTCCTGAAGAACATAACACAAAGAAGAGATCATAAGTGAAACATGTAAAACATTAGAGAGCTTTCTCTTTTAGAAATGGTGAGGTAGAGAAAAATGCAATAACCTGTCTCACACCACTAATCTCATCACGGGTACGATAGGTGCTCCCAGGATCTGACATTGAATGACCATGATACCTATAGGTATCCATTTCAAGTATCTGATGCAACCATCAAAAAAAAAAAACCCCAACAAATAAATCAATTCCCGTGCAGTAACAATAAAATGTCCAAATGCCAGCAAGTATCAGTCAAATTTTTACAAGTGATCAAGAATAGCATACAATCATATCAAGTGCAAGCCTAGGAAAATGTGGATTAAGCATAACTTTGCTCTATAATTTTACTCTGAAGACGAACCAACCACAAGGCTAAGTACCCGTATCCACACATAAAGGAGAACAATCTAACAAAACTTGACACGTATAAAATTAACATATAATGGCTAGTAATGGAACTTTCATTTAACCAAAAAAGACCTTCAAGTTACCAAACAAAATGTATCTATTACAACCAGCTAGGAGCAGGTGTATTTCATCTCCAAATAAGGTAGATAAAACTGCAAAGAGAACTTTATCAACAAACACTCAAATATAAAATCTAGTACTTCGAACAAAAGTAAATGACACGATCACAACGAAAAAACTAGAGAAGAAAATGAAGTTTGTGATTTATGGTCAACATTTATGTCGAGTAATAAGATCCAAACCAAATCAATCACAAACTCTATAAAGGAGATAAGAATGTCAAAAAATAATAATTTACTACACAAAACTTACAATAGGTCCATTCTTTAAGACATGCTCCTTGGCAAATTTGCATGCTTGTTTTACAGCAAGAGCATCCATTCCATCCACCTGTTATAAAAGAAATAAAATATGAGAAAGATTTTTTTAGTATACCACATAACAGTCGAGCACCAATTGTATGTTGTAATGTAAAATGATACTTTGCCATTCCCATTCTATTAAAGGCACTCACAGGCAACCAAAAAGTATAAGCTTCCAAATGTTGAAATCAATTGTATTATGCCACAAAATTAAATAAGTTACAATCAAAAGCTATCACTTATCCTGAGGCAGGCTGCCAAAACTGCAAAAATAGACCCAGAGTGATGGTTCAGTTATTCCCTGCTAAGTTTTCTTTGACAAATTATCAATGGCTCAAAGTGGATATTTGAAAACAGCTTATACAAACAGCCAACAAACACAGAATAAATCAAGTGATGCTGAGCTCCTTTTGTAAAATGTAAAGAACGTTTTAATCAGGGTTGGTGCTATTTGACAACCAGACTTGATCACAGAATAAACAATGAATGAGAATAACACAAACACATGTGAAAAGCAAATGCACAGATGACAATATTCATCAATTAATCATGGAAGAGGACCTTTTATATGAAATCTACCATGATGCAGCATTACACTAATTCCTCAACTGAAAGTGGGATCAACAAGCAAAGAGTAACATTCTTATTGTTCTATTGCAGATATTCCAAATATGATCACTCAGAGTTTTTGTTCTTTGCAGTAAATTCTATAATTTCTTAATGACCAAATATGCATAACAGGGCAATGCATATCATTTTGCAAATCTTTATGCTATAGTCCTCAACAGGCACCTTCCCTATAGTTCCAGGAAACTACAATCCACTCAATACCAATTAAGATTAATAATTTTTAAGTTTCAACAAAAAGCAGGCCAGAGAAAGAACCATCAGCTTTATCAAAACCATAACAGTCATGCAAATGATAATCATTAATCATAAAGCCCAAATGTTTTGCAGACAGAAATGCACATGGAAATATTAAACCATGATAAACTAAAATCTCAAACTATACATTTACTTTCTAGACGAGCAAAATTATCTGTATACAAAAAAGCCCTTAGAATACAAAAGCCCAAGACCCGAACCCGAAAGACAAAATTTTTTTTAAAAAAGAACAAAATATAACCTTTAATCCAGGAACATAATCCCCACGCTTGTAATATGCTGGACTCTTCGCAGCTCTCCATTCGGCCGTTCCCATGCCATCTGCGCAAAAGCATCCGATCAAAATAAAATCACATAAACGAACCATAATTCGTGAATAAAAATATTGAAATAATTGAGCAAAATTTCTATCCAATTCATTACAGTGATTGTTCTCGCAGACGAAAATGACAGGTAGATCCCAAAGCGCGGAGATATTAAGAGCTTCGAACAACTGTCCTTGATTAGCTGCACCATCACCGTACAAAGCAAACGTCACCGTTTCCTCCTTTGAATACTTCTGCGCGAAAGCCAATCCGCAACCTAGCGGCACTTGGGCTCCCACGATGCCGTGACCACCGTAAAACCCGCTGTCCTTCTTGTAGAAATGCATGGACCCACCTTTCCCCTTGGAGCAACCCGCCTGGCGTCCCATGAGTTCAGCAAACATCTCGAGGAGGGTTCCACCGCGGCCGAAAAACGTGCAGTGGTCGCGATAGGCGGTGATGATGCAGTCCTTCTTAGTGATGGCGGCTTCCATGCCGACGGAGACGGCCTCCTGCCCGTCATACAGGTGGCAGAATCCGCGGATGAGCTTGGCTTTGTAGAGAGAATCCGCCGCTATCTCCATGCGCCGCATCTTCGCCATGTCAAGGAAGAAGGAGAGGAGCTCCTGGGGGTTGGTCTCGACAGAGCGCGACGGAGGCTCGCATTTGTGCGGAGTGAACGGAACGGAAGTCTCGACGATGAAAGGATCAGTAGAGGAGGAAATCGTCCGGCGGCAGGAAAAGGCGGCGGCCGTGCATAGAGGTTTCAGGAGATTTGATCTGGAAGAGGAAGTGAAATGCGATAGAGCCATATCGACCGTCTGATTTAGATACGTGGGGGCGACTCGGTCGGTCTCTTATAGGAGGCGACGCCGGAGGTTAGGTGACGGAAAGTAGGAGAAGGGAACGGTCCAAGAGGTGTAGATGTGAGGCTTTTCAGCTAACTAATAGTAATAAGAATTACTAGTCAGAGTTTCAGCCGCCAGCTGGGATGATAATCGCGGCGCGAGCGAAAAGCTGATGAGACAAGAGTGGTTAGTACGATGACCTTGTGTGGATAAGTCTTTGAAGGTCTAATTTGTTTTATTTTATTTTGTTTATTTGAGGCTTTATTTTTTTAATTAAAAAATTTAATTGTTAAATTAATATATTTACCTAATAATATATGAATTTCTTTTTTTTTTTTGAAAAAAAAAAACTTATGAAACATCATAACACCAAAACAATTAACTTTTTTCATACGAATTAAGTCGTATTATCAGCGTTAAGTCAATTTTTATCTCATCTACCTATGATAGCTGGGTTTATTTTTTAGTGAAAATTTCTCAGTAAGTTCCCTGTCTGAATGAATCCCATGGATTGGATGACTTAATAACGGGATGGGTCTAAAAATGGGTGTTTCTCATGGGGTGTACAAATGGGGTTTTGATATAACCATAAATGGTTGCCAGGAGCTACCAGAAAGTGTTGTTGATATGCAGGAATGCGCAAATGATTATCAAGAATTTTGATTAATAGAATGAACATATATCTCGTGTTTTCCATCACTGTCATCTCTATGTATGTACATGAATGGGTTAAAAAATGTCAAACTTGACTATGCTACAGTGTGGGGAGGCCTCCTCAGCTTTCCTTTCATTCCTCATTCTTGAGAGAGATCAAAGAATATGCATCGGAGGTTGAGTGTTCCATTGTCATTTCCAGTGCCAGTGCATGAAATGGTAATCACAAGGCAACCATGGATGACAGCAGAAGGGTCAGCAATGTTGCCTCTTCCCATCGCCTTGGTGCCATAGAAAAATAACAGGGTTAGAATATGTGAACGACATTATAAGTCTAAAGCATATCCTTGTTTCAAAATGAACTTGGGATGCTCTTTCTTTTCCTCTCGAGAAGGGGAAACGGGAAAGAAAAATTTAGAAACCCTGACATTGCCAGTGAAATTAAAACCGGATTTTCCTTATGCAGAGGCAAGTCAAATCTGTATGGATGGGAAATTGAGCACTTGATCTCAAGCAATACCAACTCAATATAAAAGAACGAGTACAAACCATAATTCACATCAGGTTCGTATGAAGATATTAAGCACTTGATAGCCATCTTTGAAATCTCTGTACTCGTTTAGAAACTGTAGCCTGGTCTTGGCATGAACTATCCTGCTGTGATCTCTTCCTTTTCCTGTTTGTTCGAGACACAAAGTCTTCTGTATCTAAAACGTAGGATACCTATCATTTCAAATCACCAATCAATTCACATGAGCAGGATGTACAAACTGAGCAGACATAAGAAAACCTTTACCGCTAAAACTTACGGAGAAATCAAAACCAAATGTAACTTCGAATTCAAGATACCTTGGAGGAATTGCAAGCTATCTTGCATTCTAATCCATTAAAAACTTGAAACCCTTCTGTGATCTGGCATTCGTCGGCAACTGAATATTTGAGTTTATTCCTGCAAGCAGCAAACTTTATTAGCCATGGCTACTGAATTTAATCTGCAAGACCAGTTGTGTGTTTGTACCTTTTAAGGAAAATCCCAGGTTTTGCCTTCTTGTTGGGGACAACGGTGAGGAAGTCATTGTGTAAATAAGCTGCAAAATTAGGATCCATGGAAACAGCAGTAACTTCAGGCTTGTCATGTCCAAAGTCCATCAGCTGAATAGACAAGTGGATTGGCATGGCAGACTGCTGCAAAAGCCATTGTTATAAGATTGCATATTTAATAATTGGCATCCCAGCTAAATTCTCATAAATTCTATCAGAAACTAAAGCAGATGCTTCAAGAGACCTACACATTCTATGCGATATATGTTCTCATCATGAAGAAGCACCCGGGCATTTTCATGATAAACTATATCAGCAAATCTTCCAGGTTTTCTTGATCTTTCATAAGCATACAGTTGGAGCAGTTTGCTGTCCATCTCATCAGTTGCCACAGTTTGAAGCTGTGAACATTCAGAAAGATATAAAATTAGGTCAAAGAAAGAGGTGGAGAAAGATGACAGAAAATTTGGGAATAAGAATTTAAAGTGAAACAAAATCATAATCATTTACCTGTTTGACAAGTTTATATATCAGCTTATCCAGTGTGAATAGGACATATGACTGCGTCCCAATAATAGCTCGGCAATCATCCTCAAATTTAGTATTGTCAGAAGAGCCATCAAGTAAGTTGTAAAGTGCACTTATGAACCTATAGAGACCACTACATGTTAGTACAATCTGGTTACATCCATATTGACCCTATAATTCACACTCCCAAAACTACAGCACCTGGAATAGAGATCAGCAGAACTCGTATCATTTGGACCACGCCATTTCCTTTCAGCAGATGATGAATTAATCTTTGCTGATTCTATTCTCTCATATAATGTCTGTCAGATTAAAGAATAGCATTGCTGTGATTATGAATGCAACAACAGAAAAGTAAAAGAATCAACTTCAAGCTCAAACAACAATTGAGAAGATGGAAGAAAACTATACTTGGTGAAGCCTGAAGAGCACATAGAAAGAATCGTTTCCGTAGAAAATTCGAGAGCCCTTTTCCTTGTCACATAATGTTGAGGGGACATGTTTTGCTAGAGGCTTAACGTTTAAAAGAAAACGTTCTGAATAGGGTAACACAATTCCATCCCCATGAACATCGTGTGCATCAGCCATCCCCTCAGCCTCACCTTCACTCTCAGCTTTATTATCATGCTCTCCATCTTCTTCGTGCTCTTCTCGAGAGCAGTCTTCACCATCACCTAACTCACTTCCTGATACATCACCATTCTCAGAGGCATTCTCGCTCTCTTCTGATGACCTTTGAGGACTTTCTTCACCTTCATCATCGGCATCTGCACCATTTTCTCCTCCTGCCTCTCCACATGTTCCTTCTTCTCCCTGCACTGTTTGAAATTTTCTGGTTACAACACTATCATTTGCTCTATGTGAAGCCTCCAAACTGGATTCTCCATAAACTGCAAAGTTATCCTCCTCAAAATCTCCGTTTGGAGATAATTCACCCTCTTCTCTCTCAATTTTAAACTGTGCAGCAGATTCATTACTATATCCATGTTTCTTGAGGCCTTCTGCAATCACCCCATTTGTGGGTATAACTGGCCTAGAAACATCACCCTGCTGGATCAATTCAGACAATTTTCATCAGAAAATGACAATATAAATATAAGCACTGAATCTGAAGTCTCCTATTTTCATTCTTTGGTTAATATTCCAATTGTTTATCACGCACTGCTAAGGCAGGCAGCGTGGCTAGTGGGAGCACATATCTGTAATTCTATTTTGAAGTATAAATATGATAGCAACATAGTCAAGCACTCCATCAAAAGGACTTCCAATGTAAGTACAGGAAACTAATCTATCCTAAAACCTAGCTGCATGATACCAAGGTCCACCAACTTCAATTGCCCCTCAACTATTTGGTAAGCACAAAGAGCATGCTTTGGCCAAGTAAGAGAAACTCATGCACTAAAGAACTATACCTCTTTTGAAGGTAAAACTTCATTGCTCGTTCCTAAACCAAGCCCACCATCAACAGTGCCATTGTTTGGTCTTGAAGGATTAGCATTGAGCCCTATAAACCAAAAGTTGTATCTCAAAGCATATTTGATAAAAAGATGAAAACAAGAAATTGACAAAAGGCAGATAGCACTTTGTTGAACCTGATTCTAAGTTAGTTCTTCCATTACATAGGTCTGCTCCTGTGGGAAGTGAAGCGTTTGAATTGACTGGCTGTTCATTGGAATTAGATTGTTTACTGACACTTGATATTTCATCAGCCACAGCAGAATTAACCTGCACCTTATCACGTTGAAGAGTACTACAGCAAGTGTCGCTCCTATGAGCCATGTGATGAGCATCAAGGGACCCATTTTCTCTGAATCTATTATCCCCGTTTAGCAAGCCCCGGGAAGAGCCTGATTGCTCGTGCGGGTTACTATCATCTCCATTTCTGGTGGGATTGCTGTGTTTGGAGTTGAGGACAGTACTACCACCACTGGGGCTGCCTTCACTCTCTCCATTCTTGGAAAGATGATTCTTAGCCTTTACTGCCTCTTCAGTGTCCTCTGCACCTTGAGGCCGAGAAGGAACACCAAGCATGGGTTCCAAGAATGTTGTCCAAATCTTCATCACTTTATCTAACTGTTCAGTCGTGCACACTTCTCCACAGGAATATTTGATTAGCTGATATAAATCTTCATGAATGTCAGGATCTGGGTAATAAAATTCCAAATTTGGTGTAATGGGCCGTCTATTTCCAGCGGTAAAAGCAAGAAGCACATCATCTTCCTTACGCTTCTTCTCACTTATTTCCTTTATCTCTGCCAACAAGGCTGTGCAGTACAGGATATACAAGCATATGAGTTGATAAACTATGCTATAATCTGCAAGGTTACTGAATGAGTCCATTGTGTTTAACATGCCAGCACAAACCAATACATGGTTAACAAAATAAACATCATTGATCATCATTGATCTTTGTTGCACCTCTAATTCCTAAACGGGAAAAGGAAAACAAACCACTGTAAAAAATGCAAATTCATCTTTCGCTTAACAGGAAAAGATGGCAAATTGTTCCTAACTGGCTTGGTTAAGTACCCATGCGGGATAAGTTAAGAGCATGATACATGCATGCTAATATATGATACATTGTTACCCTAAGTATACATCAGATTAAGGGTATGGCTTTTTGCTTGTGTCCCAATAGGCCAAAATACTAACAAACATTTTACCTTTTGTGCTCAAGCTCTTTGTATCTTGCTGCTTGAAATAGAAGCTACGATGATCCAGTGATTTGTGGTAGTTCTTAGCATAAATTTCAGCCCAAACTTTATTAAAATCAGTACGGCACCTTGCCCATTCCTCTTGTTTCTGCTTCAAACGAGTCAAGATGACTGGTAAAGCAAGAGAAGTGTTCTTCCTTATTACATCCATCACATCAAGCCCATGATCACCATATAAACGTTCAATGCACCTAAGATCCAGAGCTGCAGTGGAAGAGAAAAGTATTTACTCGGGAGGGAGGAATGAGAGAGAGAGGCAATTACTGAAAAAAAGAACAAACCAGCTTATAACAAGGATGGATGCTTCAATTGTTAAACAATATCAACTAGCTTCAAACCTGTTAAGTGTTCCTCAATATGAATGGAACCATCTGTCTTTATTGTATTATTGTTGATCTTTTCTAATAATTCTTCAACACGCTTGGTCGTTACATTCACAGATTCTAACAACATGTCCAGCTCAAACCTGACAACAACAAGGAAAATGATCACTTGTCTAAGTAGCATAACCAACAGAAAGAAAAGAAATATACAGCAACAATTATTTGCAAAGTGGAAATCCAAACAGCACAATATTGTCATCTCAACTTTCTCCAAAAGAGTAACCTTATGATTGAAAGAAAGATTTTAAATCAATCACTACAGGCATCATTGGATAAGTAAACAACTAAAATCAACAACCTAAGGATCAAATGCCTCAGGTAAATATAAATCTAAAGCAAAGCAGGTCCCAAAACCTTGGAGACAAAAATACAACTATAAAAAATTAAAATACCTAAGATCTTGCAAGAACTCACCTGTCATCTTCACATCGAAACAAGCTTTCTTCATACTGGTTTTTGCGCATGTGTTTAAAAGAATAATCTTCGCTCCCTGATGTAACAGATACCCAATGGTCATTCAGTACTTCAGTCCCAAGCTCTGTCCTTTGGCTTGCTGAAGGAATGGGATACTGTCCATGATATGATTACAACACCACATGCATTGAAAAATTAATATAACTGTCAATATTCTGTTCAAAAGTTAAGTCAACAATGAATGAAATAAGAGTTACGTACATCCCTTGGAAGAAGCCGATAGCTGGGAGTGCAGCGTTCACAATTGGATAAGTCGAGTTCATTAATGGGTTTACCCAAATACTTATCCTTGCTGGGAAACAAAGACATCTTGTGGCTTCCCATATCTTTATTGCCAAAAGCTAGATTTTTTTCAAGTCCGTCCCTTTCTCGTATTTCACGATCTCTGTACTTAACCCTTTCATCCCTTTCGTGATCATAATCTCGGTTCCTATCTCTTTCCTCTACCTTTACAGGTATCAGAAAATTACCTTCATTCAAAAGGAAACCAAAATAAGAATATTACAAGCAGTATCTGGGTCAACTGAGGTCAGATTAACCTGGAAATGGACACGTCATTCGTGCCATAAAATTCTAAGCTGGAATCCAAGGCCGATTCAAACAATACACAACTCGGTACACTTATGTGCACTCAGATCTTGGATCAGGTATACATGTATACATATGTTCATACACACTTATACATATAGATAGTCATTTATACTCTATAATATCCATAATATCCTTTGAAAGTAATTCAATTAAGATAAAGGCTGAACCCAAAAAC
This sequence comes from Kandelia obovata, assembly GCA_021464305.1. Lineage (NCBI taxonomy): Eukaryota > Viridiplantae > Streptophyta > Magnoliopsida > Malpighiales > Rhizophoraceae > Kandelia > Kandelia obovata. Next base: position 1,682,358 of record CM038488.1, read on the forward strand.
TAGACAAAGTTTGAATTCCTGAAAACTGGATTGTTGTCAGAAACTGAACCAAATCAACTTGTTTTACAGTTTCCAAGTCCAGCATGACCAAAAGTTCTGTTGAATACTCCTATTGGGTAGTGGATATGTAAGCTCAGTTTCTAAAGCTACCATAACAACTGAAAAGTATTCTAATGACAAGCTAAGATGCGTGCTTCACCTAAATATAACAAGAAGGTAACAACAGAGCTACTTACTTCTACTGACAACTTCAGCAAGTAAACCCTCTGCATAATGAATCTTGATCAGACAACATCAATAATGCAATTTCCAAAGCAACTATGTCAAAGCAATTGTTTAGAAAAATTACCGTTCTTCTCACATCGAGAAAAAAACTCATTGAAGCCATCCAAAAGATCTGGATACCTTCCTAGTAAACCACCAACCTGAAACAAGAATGACCATTTCCTTTTGATTTTCATTCCAGAAACTGGCATCTACAGGTCATTTGGAGGCATAAGCAAGCAACAATAAACATTTTTAAAACATGTAACAATAGTTTAGTGCAGTCAAATTGTTGAAAGAACATTCAAAAGTAGAGGCATGCCAAATCAGTCGCCTAAAAAATGACAAGTTAGTTAAAATCTAGGTGCCATTAAGATTAATTTTGTGTAAAACAAAACAGATTTCCAGGTTTTTTTTTTTTTAACTTTAACTTCTTTCCCCATTGAGAAAGACATATTAACTTGAAGTGCCCCTGTTCCAGGACACCCAAGACCAATGGATGCATACCCCGTGCCCCACAGTTAACATCATCCACATTTTCTCACTCAAGTAAAATCTTTATATGTCTCTGTAAACATGAGGTACAGGGAAATTAACCAATGCTTTCTTTTGTAAATGGTTGGTATAGAGAAATCACTAATCAATATAATCCATACCAAAGATAGCAACTCTGATCGTTTGATAATTTCCTCGGTATATAAATGAAGGCACCTCAAAAATTCCTGGTAGTCTTCATGACTCTGCAATTTTTCCTTCACTTTCCCGAAGAAAGAAATCTCTTGGCTTAATGCACCTGCCATGACATAAAACTACTCAACAAATCTAAAAACAAGAAATAGAAAACAATATGCCAAAAAGGCAAACATGTGAACAAATTCTTGGACTAGTAAAAGGTGGTCCAAACAAAGGTGACAGTTTTTAAAAAGCAAATTCAAAGTCTTCAAACCCAGGGGCATTTAGTTAGAACAACTGTCTAGGGAAGGAGATACTAGGACATTTACAGCTAATAAATATGCCAACCAACATAAGAGTCATATGGATGTTTTTTATTATACGGAGAGTACAGCAGCATTCTGTCCATTGTGACATCTGAGACATGCAACGTCCCATATTTAACTAAAAAGGGATAAAATCCTTTACTGTGTCACACAGTACATGATGTAAAAATTGTTTTTCAGGAAGATCAAAAAGAATAATAAAACTTCCTGCATAAAACTCCAAAGAGATGTCTTCAAAGAGACATGTAACATTATAGGGCATTAGAAAGAGCACAAATCGACCAGACTGAGAAAATAAGTCAATGTACCAAAGCAGCAATGAGTAAAATAGATAATGCATTACTTCCAGTACAGGGAGACCCAAAACATGAAGCTGACAATTCCAACCCATAAATCTGGCTGTGGGTAGAGATATGATGTGTTTGATATTTACCAATAGAACCCATGTAGGCACAGTAAAGTACAATTGCAAAAGCAGCAATAATTGACCTGTGTCAAGCCAAACTGAGTGCAAAAGAAATTACTCTTCATTGAATTTTTATCATCACAAGTTGATGAGGCAGGATGCATTCCAAAGTTTTTGTCGCTATCCCCACTTTGATTTTCGACAGCCGAATCTTCAATTCTACGTGCAAATTTCCTTTTGTTTGCAAGACGTTGCATGTTGTCTCGATTGCCATCATGCTCATAATCTCTATCATCCCATTCTCTCCTGTCATTTTCCTTTTCACCATGTCTCCTTTGCTCTCTATCTCTTCTCATCAAAGCTCTATCATGATCTGGATCTGGGCGATCAACACTGAAGTCACAATCGGCATGGGACGGTGCAGCCCTTTCTTTCTGATAAGTGATGAAAATGAAAACAATGTTAAATTTGTGACCTGTATGAAACACAAAGAGAATTGACAAAGGAGGAATAGACCTTTTCAATGTGAAACTGTCGAACTGTGGGAATGGCGGAGTTCCTATCATGGAAAATAGAGTTCCTACCAGATGAAGCATGATGGATTGAGGCAGCAGCTGAAGTATCAGGCAGAAAATGAGTAAACTCCCTGAGAAGATCATCATGATCTTGAAAGAGAGCAGCAACCTGTGGCAGCCAACAAAGCATAAAATTGTTGCCAAATATGACCTTCCAAGAGACACTACATTACTAAGAAACGAAAATTTTGAGTGCCTAATCAGAAGAAACATGGTTGAGACAACATTTAATCGATGTACCTCCTGATAGACCTCAGTGATAGACTTGCTTTCCTTTCTATACAAGTTCAAAATGTCTAGAAATGATTTGTAAACACAGCCATCGCCCTGAAACCTAGTCTGCAGAAACATAGAACGAGGTTAAAATCATTAAAATGAAAACTTTAATGCCAGTTTGAAAATGAAACAGTATTTCTACCTTAATTTTATTCACAAAATTAATTGCTTCTTCAAATTCAACAGGCTTTTTCTGGGAAAGTTGTTCATCCTCATTGGGGAGAGTAATCTCATATCCCTTTGGCAAGAAGGTATTGAAACCCAAAATCAGGTCACGATGCCCTCTAAACAATTCCTTGACTCTCAATATAACACCTCCAGTGTCGACTCTACAGACAACATAACACAATAATATATCCAATCAAATTCATCAATAAAATGTGCTTTATTTCAGAATTCATAAATAATGAAGAAAGAATCATGCTGATTATCATTATCCAACCTTTGAGCTTTGAAATCCTTCATGACCTCAAGAAACTCATCATATTTTTCCCTTTTATCCTGAAATATGTCCTTCACAGCCTTGAGATATGCCAACGCATCATTTGTTGTGAGCCTCTGCATAGCTCCTCCTGCTCCTGCTCCACCTCCTATCGCTACTCCGGACATTTGGGTTTGCCCCAACCTTCTTAGCACAAAAACATCCATTCACAGTTCATAAGCAAATGTACAAATAAATAGATTCACAAACAGACAAAAAAAAAAAAAGATAGATTCAAAACCACCCAATTGATCAGCACTTAGATTCACAAATTTCAGCTAAAAGTTAACCTTATCCCACGTTACATCTTCATGACAGAAATAAACATCAGCAGTTACATTCATGTGCATAAAAGAAATCAGATTATACCAGTAAAATGGAATCCAAGCAAGACTATGGTACCCAAAAGCCTATAGAATTATCAAACCCTTTTTTATAATTATTAAAAAAAAAAGATATTTATGGAAATTGACCCAATCCAATAAGCAGAACTTGAGAAAACAGCAAACACTAAACCAGATTGTAACCACTGATTAGATTGAAGAGCTTAATCTGGGCGTTGAACAATCAAGCAATAAAAGAAGAAAGAAGAAGAAAAAAAAAAACAGTGCAAGAAGAAAAGGGAAAATTTGAGAATTAAAACTCACGATTCAACCAAAACATCCTGCTCTCTTGACCTCATCATCTTTTTATTAAAACACCAACCAAAACGGCTCTCTCTCTCTCTCTCTCTCTCTCTCTCTCCTTCCAAATTTCTCTTAATTTAAACTGAAATCAACAATCGTTCATTAAAACGAAAGCAAACAAAGAACACACAAAGCACAAAGCAAAACAGATCTAAGAAACACAAACTTCAAGCAAAAATCAAAACCACAACAAAAATAAAATAAAATTCAATGCACAGATCGTCACGAAAAGAGAAGCCAAAAAATAAAAAAAAAAGAGAAAAGAAAAATTCAAGTTATTCTCATCTTCATCATCATCATAACGAACAATTATCACACTTTGCATTACTTGAAAACGAAGCAAAAAAAAAAAAAAAAGAAGAGAAATTTACAACGAGAAAAACACAGAGCAAGAGAGATCGTTTTGGTTTTAAATTCTTTCTTTCTTCTCTTCTTCTTCTTCTTCTTTTCTATTTTTTTTTCTCTAGTGGGTGAATTAAAGCAAGTAGACTTTGAAAACAAGCTTTCTCTTCTCTGTATTCTAATTCTTAGTTAAGAGGAAGGAGGACGACGAGGAGACTGTATTATCTGTTTATAAAAAAATTAAAAAAAAAAGAGTGGAAATTATTAACAACCCTGATTTGATGATGGAGGGAATGGGAATACGATAAGCAGAAAGATAGAGACCAGCAAAGCAAAGCAGCGTTTTCACTTTTTTTCTTTGCTTTTTTTTTTTTTTTTTTTAAGCTATACGACTTGTAAAGATTGCAGCAACAGATGGGTGAGGGCAGGGAAGACATGATACATATACCACTTACAACACAACGGGGTATAAGTCAAAATAATAATAAATAAAAATAATTATTGATCTTTTAAATTTATTTAATTCCAACTTAAATGTTATTAATCTTCCTTTTTGTAGTCTTTTTAAACACTTAAAATAATAATAAATAATCAGACATTTATATGGTGTAAGTATTTATTTATTTTTATTTTTAAAATAAAAAAATTAAATATATATTTTAATTGTCAATATCTAATTTTATATGTTTACAGTGAAATATAATATTCGATTTATGTTTTAAAAATTTTAATAATGTTTAAAATTAAATTTAAATAAATACAAATTTAAAATTTATATCAAAAAATAAAAAATTGATAATTATATATATATATATATATTTATTTATTTATTTACTTTATCCCAATACAATGGTCTGTGGAGAGACGGGAAAAAAATTACCACTCGGGATGGGATGCGTAGGTTTCGTTAGTTTGCCCTCTCTTGACGTGAGACTATATTTATATTTTACATTTTTTTTTCTCTTTTTTTTTTTTGTTTTGCATAAAACGACGACAAAGAATGAGTGCTGCTTCAAACAGTCCTGTAAAAAAGTATCGTACACATCGTCGAACGCTTTGACAACCCCACGATTAGGTTTTGATCCATTACCGTTGGTGGTTGTGGTAGTTAACTGTATTTTTTATGCGTTTGTATATGCATACAAAATTAAATAGGGATGGAAAACGTTTAGAAAGGGAAATTTAAACACCGTGTAGCTAGCTTGACCGGCTATGGGCGGTGAAATTTCTGGTGTTCTACAAAATTAGGGCAAAATTATGAGTCGAAGTCACTGTGCATAGAGGGATAGAATGTGTCGTCAATTTTAGTAATTTAGCACAAGTTGAAAGCTGGTGGGGCATATTCTCTTCTGAGAATAGTTAGGTTTAAAGTCTTTCAGGTCGTCTGAATGATACATATATATATATATATAATTTATAATTTATAATTTTACATGATTTGTAAATTTATTATATTTGTTAATAAATGTATTTTGGTTGTGGGTAGAATTAATTTATGAGTATGTTTTAAATAAAAATAAATTTGTGGGTAATTTTTTTAAGAAAATAAAAAGAGATGAAATGACTTTAATAATGAATATTTTTTATAAAAAAATATTTTTATTTAATATATAAAAATAAAAATTTAGGATTATTTAAAAAAAATATTTTTTTTTCTCTTAGTTTCCTTAATTATGAGTATTTATATTGTATATTTTTTTAAAATATATGAAAAATTGTTAATATAACTTGTAATATATGTGAAATTATAATAAAGTAAATTGAGTGAATTAAATGTATGTTTAAATTTTAATTTTAATATTAAGTGAATGCCAAATTAAAAATTGAGTTTAACATTTAAATTATTTTTAAAATTAATTAGTAAATTTCTTTTAATTTTAATTACATATATAGAGAAGTCTGTAAGTGGTTAATATTAAAAATGAGAAAATAAAATTTTTATTTTGTATGAATTTTAATTCTTGAAAAAGAGGAAATAAGGGCAATTTACAGACGGAATTTAACTTGAGAAAAGTAAAACTCTCTGCAGGTGCGATTGCTATCAATCGTTGCATTTGATTGGATTACCATTTTAGTTCACCAAATTCATCCCATCTGTGACTCTTCCTTATTGAATCCTTTTGGGTTTCGGCCTTCTAAGAAAATAGAAAAGTAAAGCCCATAAGTTACATCCCTGTTTGGGCCAAAGTCCATTGCTGTCACTTCCACAAGAAACTTCCTACAATGTTGATGAGTTGATATGGCTTGTGCTTCTGGCCCACGTAAGAAGTCTTGGCCCATTTTGTTGGATCTTTCATTTGAGCCTCCATTGTTAAGCTAGGTTGTTAAATTCATTCGTCCCTTGATGATATTTTTGGGTAGTTTGATTCCTACCTTTTTCTTATTTTTGGCCTATTAAAAGATTATAAATTATATAATAAAAATATATTTATTTTTTTATTTTCAGAAATTGTATACCTCTTTTTGAAAATTAAAATTCAAAATATTGAAGATAGATTTATACATTCTTAATCATTAAAGTATTTCCTTCGATACTTTTTTTACTTTTTTTTGGGTACAAATTGTCAATCACGAGACAATCTTTAGTCATCACCACGAGTTGGAATTTTCCAATTCATACTCCCCTAAAAAAGCGTCAACGTAACTTAATACCAAAGATCAGGAAAAAAAAAAGAAAGAAAGAAAGTGAATTTAGCTGAAATAGGAAAATATTAAACCAATGGTGGGTGACATAAAATCTTGTTACACTAAAAAAAAAAAAACCTATTCGATATTCTAACAAGCAAAGTTTACAATAATCGGACCATCAAAAAGAAAAAACAGTTTACAACAATCACTTTTGCAATAAAAATGAAAACCACTTGAATCAAATAAAGGGCATAGGCCAGCAGACATACATTAAGAATTTGGCACACATTATTTCCTTTCTATTTTTTTCTACCTAGTTTCCAATTTTCACTAATTATCGTATTAAGCTAGCTGTCCCAATTATCATATTGCCTATCCTTTGACTATAATCATTCTAATAAGCAAAGATAAATTACAGTCATTTTTTTTTCAAGATATTAATTATTATTGCAATGCACATATAAAATAATATTGGAGTATTTTATTTGCATTTTCATTCAACCCCTCTTAAAAAAAAACCTACCTTTCAAGCTCATTTTTTAACAAGGACACTCAAATATATTTTCAGTGTAAGAAAGTACAACAAAACAGAAATTCAAATTCTGGTTATCTATGTGAAACATATACCAAATTACTCTCTAAACCCTCGCTTCATATAGTAAATTACAATTATAATTGACATAATGGAAATGGCAATCATTATTTTTGAGAGAGAAATCTTTGTTGGATAGAAAATTTATGAAATCGTTTGAATACCTACGCAATAATAGGAACATGGAAAACCTGGCAGAGCAGAAAGTTTTTAAATTCCCGGGGGCGTGCCGACGAACTACCATCATTATTAACGTCTAACATCGTAAGAGGCAGAGTTGCGTAGAACACCAAACACAATGAGCCCACAAATATTGCAATCACATCCACGTGTCGAACGTTCGTGGATACAAGATATTTGAGAAAATTGAGTAATGGAGTGATCTATGGTGGGATTGCCCTTGGTAGATCGCATTTATGCGGTAGGGGTCCATATTCACACAAGGAACTTTACCCAAACCCAAGAATAGGCTCAATGCATCTCATGCTTATAGGCTATATAGCACAAGGGTTCTTACGTCCCATTTACTTGGTGCGAGTCCATATGCAAAGGTAGAGAAAACCACGTTAATACAATTATTGGTGTCTGTGATCAAATCTGCACCAAAAGAACGTATGGGCACAAGACAGTTCACAAATTTTATTTTATTTTTATTCTTCCACGAGAGATCCATCAGATTATGTACTGCATGCACTATATGAATAACGTTTTTTTATATATAAATTCGGTACCTTTATTTATTTATTTATTTATTTTATTTGAACTCAAGACGTTATACAAGTAGTTTTTAAGATATTATTCATCATTTGTCTTGTTTTGTCCCCAATTAGGAGACCTATTTAAATTTTAACCTAATTAAGATTTTAGATTATTGGATCATTTTGGTTATCAACCAGTGAATCGTAGGTTAAACTGCTAGTTTAATTGATAAAAGTAGTATAAAACACATTAAATGTCCTAGATCTTGGAAAAAATTAATAATAATAAAAGGATTTCTTTGTTTAAAGTGAAGTGAGCACACCTTCATTTCACGTAAAAGGTTGCACAGCAACCAAATTATTTATTTATTTTTTTTTTCCATCGGAAAAAGGTCATAATTTTCTTCTTATACATATATTTTTAAATTTAATTCTTTTTAAATATATTTTATGTTTCAAAGTAAAGCATTATAATGGTAATATATCGTGTTAACAATCTTAAAATTGGTTAATATAGAATTATTCTTTGCAAAAATAACAATACTGTTCCAAGATAGATTGCTCATAAAAGGACACATGAACCTATGATATTGGATTGGACCAAAGATTATTGATCACGGGGTGTAAAGAAGGGAATGTCTTTTGGGAATGCCTAGCTAAGCCAAGCATAAAATGGTTTAATAATAATTGCCCATGACATGCGTTTGGCCTTGTTGCTCCCAATGCGGAATCTCACATGTGGTTCTGCCGTTTAAGGAACTAGAAAATCAAAAAATTCGATGGTCTTGGTCATATTTTTGGCCTCCCCCCATGTGAAGGGTTAGCAGTCCGAGGACAGAGCCGATCAGATGGCCGCCTGCCTCTAAGTCAAACAACATGGAGATGGACCACTGGATCCAAGTCCCTCACATATGCTCTCTTGTCCTTGCCTATTTTTCCTCGCTTTGTTGCCCATATTCTCATCATAAATGATCACCAGTCACTCAGTTATGATTACTTCTTGCCACCCCACCTCCTAATTATATATATATATATTTATTTACACATTAAAAGAAAATTCAAACGTATTTTAACAATTGGGAATTTTGTTGAAATGAGTTTCCATCCTCTGGAAAATACGCCACATCTCGTTTATGGAAAAGTTAATGGGAAGTTTGCATGTAGGACCCCCTGCACTGATAGTGGAGATTTATGGTGGATCTCATCCACCGACAAGAATGCTCTAAAACAAGTTGCCTGTTGACTAACATTGCCACAAATTGGAGACCAATATAATCGAATGATTCTTACACAAGGATGCTAGAAAAATGCTTTTGCACAGTGAATCTAATGAAACTTTATAGTGTTTTTTTAGTCTCGGATAGCTAATTAAAGCAGATTCTTTGACAAGGGTAATAATCAATTACCTAGTTCCTGTTCACAGGCGTTGCTCTACCTTATTGTGCTGTTTGAGACATTTCATGTTTTAATTTCTTATTTATTGTTACACCAAAACTCGCTCTTACAAGATCAATGATATAAATTGTATATTACCCTAATACACACCACACTCTATTACGTACAAGTATCACTCGTCATCAGTTTGTCTCGATCAATCTACGTGTTTTTCTTTTAAGGAGAACAACCACATCAGATTATGCATGCGGTTCTTTTTGTTTTTAAATTTTTTTTTTTTTTTTTTGGAGCAAAGAATGCTGAATTACTGTGAAGGATTGGGTAGAGGTCAATTATTTAATAATAAAACTATATTACTATTCATTGCCAATTGATCAATCCCGTGAATGAGAGGATTGTCATATATGACCCAGAACCAATTAGAGCTTCCAATGAATGGACAAAAACAGACAAATTTTGGATGATTTCTCAACTATCACTGGCTCTTATACAATACCATGTTGGTTGTTTAATACTTTTCGACCATCCACATCAAACGCTACGATACAAACACTCCAATCAAATTGATTCGACCCATGAGAGCAGGCTGGTGGCAGCCAATAATTTTGATCGATCCGGCATTAATTGTTTGGTTAAAACACAATTACCTTGGATTTTTCTTAAAGGTAGTTGTTAGGTTGGGTTTATCTAATAATTGTTGGTTGGCATGCGACATAAGTTAGAACCGTGATGTTAGAACTGCAACTGAAATGAGAATTTATTAAGATAATTGTTGATTTTAGCGCTAACCACACTGACATCTATAATTAACTAATCCACCTTAAAGGCACCTCCCATATTCTTCGGTAGCCACGTATAATTAAAGACAACCTTTACCCTTATAAAACTTCGGTTAAAGAAATTGCTTGCAAGAATATGCGGGGCTGACAATTACACATACTTGGACTGAAATTTTCTTATTGTAACGGAGTACTAATTTGTTAATTTATGAGATGAATTCGAATTTTAGAAATTTAAAATTTTCCTGGTATTGGAAGTTTTAGTGACGAAAACCATTGGTCGCAACATAATAATTCTGGATTTGTGTTAGGGAGCTGGGGGGGGTTCTATTATAACAAGAGCAAGTACAATTGTTCCATATTTAAAATAATATATAGCAAGTTTAATTATTTGTTATACTTTTCTAGTTGTGGGTAGCTTAATGTCCATTTATTTAGGGAGGAGAAGGAAGATTCCTGTTGAAGGATATTTGCAGGCACAAAGTTGGGAACTTGTGATATTTTTACAAGGTCAAAAGCCTTGTAATAACGCTGCCAAGCCGAGTTGGTAGCATACCACGTTCAGGAACGATGAATGATCTCAAAGTCACGACCTAAAAAATACGGCAACGCGGCTATACACAGTTTTGTTATTCTTCGCTAGCCCTAACTAGTCTTTACTTCAGACAACCTGGTGCAGCTTGCTGGACTTCTGAGGAGAAGATAGCAAAATTCAAAGGATATACAGTTCTTCTCCTGGCCAATAGGCTGACTATAAAGCCTAAAACCGACCATCAGACTTGTCCTAAGTGGCCGCAATCTTGATAGAAACAGCACAACTCCATGTGACCACATGGAGCTTTTAACTCGTTTTTCTGGCACCATCTTGAACAATTTTCATCATATACATTAGGAAAGTAACATCATAACATTCGCATAGGCTCCTATCATGGTCACCCTCTTAATTTTCGTGCCGCACTATTATTACATTTTTTTTTTTTTTTACTTAATTCACGGGTCATCTTTGCTCTTTCTTACCTACTTAATATGGACATCCCCCCTAAACCTTTAATGGCAAAGTTGAGACTTCCCTTTGTAAATTGCAAAGTTGCAAAAATTCTCATCAAAGTGAGATTGATCAACTAATATGACTATACACCCAAAAAAATATTAGCATTATTTGAGGTTTTAGTAAAACAATTGACATTAAAATTGTGTAGATTAAACGTATGATTTTAAATTTAGACGTCCTAAGTGCTTTATATAAAGTAAATGGGAGCTGCGAGGGTTGGCATTGTGCTAGCAACTGGACATTTGCCAATTTCATTTTTTAGTGCATAATCCGAGTAAATTTACTCGAACATCTATTTTAAAACTGTAGCACATATAGATACAAGCATTTACAGGCACATAAATAGGGTTGACTATACTTCTCAATTGGCGGGCCTCCATGTGAATGGCCATGAGCTTCATCACATGCATGTTTTCCGCACGTTAGGGTCAAGGCTAGGATTAAAGGATCCAAGGATCCAAGGATATGATGTTTGGTGGTTCCATTACTTATAACTTCTAATAAATTGTTACTGAGACAGTTGGGCCCGTGCTATTCATGTGTTGGCTCCCCCTGAATCCGGATGGAGAGGCAATTATTGGGAAAAAAAAAAGGAAGAACATAAATTTGTTACTAGATTGCATCAAATTCTTTGGCCTCCCTCTAATAAAGCTCTTCCTTCAATATATGCATCCTCCGTGTCATGTGATTGACTGTACTTAGATCCCTTATAACAAGCTTTTCACCCATGTCTTTGTCACATGCTCCACATTTGGTTCTCCCTTTTTGATTAACATCTTTGATATAATAATCACATACTTAGTAAATATCTTAGCTATCTAACCCTCCTTACCTATTGTTAAAAAAAAAAAAAAAAAACCTATTTTGGCATCAAACTGGCTTGTTCTGCACATTCTTGATTCTTTTCCTTACGGGGACTGTGCCCCGTGATCAAGAAAATCTCTTTACTTTGCCCAAAAGAAACAAATATATTTAAAAATAAAATAAAAAAACAAAAACAAAAATGCTCCTTTCAGTGACAATTACAGTACTGCTTCCTTACGCAATGCTACTTTATCATTAATTAAAAATACTAGTGGAAGTCTTTTTATAGTTCTGCCAAAATAATTTAAGAAATGAAAAATGAAAAATTAGTTACCTTGCAACAGCATTATTGGAGGTGATTTTCCGTTACTTTATAAATGACTCGCAATAAAGGTGAAAAGAAATCTTGCTCTCTCTTACGCAGCAACCTTTCTTTCTTTTCTTTTTTTCAATATTTTAATTTTTTTTTCTAACTAGGTAAAAATATAATACATAATTTACATACGTTAAATTTTATTTAACAGCTTAATTTTTTAGATATAATTTTTTTTAATGTAATATAAAGATTTTTAAGACCAAATGATTATAAATTCATACAATTTTTTTGATTGTAAAGAAAACCGAAAAATGAAAAAAGAAACATTAAAATTTGAATATAAAATTGAGAAATTTTAACAAATGTGATCCAAATAACTATCCTAAAACCCCAGTAAAATGGTATTTATTGTCACTCCTGTGAACACTTGTTCAAAAGGTTTGCTTGGAGTCCCAAATAAAAACCAAGCACTCAAGTTGTATCCCTCTCAAAGCTCGAATCAGTTAACCAAAAAAAAAAAAAAAAACGAGAAGTAACCGTATAATTGTTAACTTGCTTGGCAATTTCGAGGCCGGCAAGTCTGAGAAACTCCACGTGAGTATGTGCTCAACATTTATGGAAGATTCAGTATTTACATTATCCAGCAAAATTTCAGAGCTGTTTATCATGTCTATTAGGTGATTTGAAATATTCTAAATATGAGCTTATATTGTATTATCATAATTTTTAATTATATTTTTATAAATTTTACTATTAATTATAATAATATATTAAAAAATTAAAATATATAACTAATAATTATAATATTCGATTCTTTCATTTTTCATGGACAATTTAGCACCATTCGATGCTCTTCTTTCATATTGGTTTACCATATTCTAGCAACCTAACGAATTCAAATAAAAAAAAAAAGTTTTTGAAATGTACTAATTGGATATACTAATTTTTGTTTGGTTATTTACTTATTTTGATGTTTGATTTTTTTTTCCATTTCGTTATTAATTTATAAGAAAGAAAAATAAATTTTAGTAAAATATTTATTAAAAAACAAAAAAACTAAAACGTCACGCTAAGGCACGTTGATTAAAGAAGGTAGCAATATAAAAGTAACATCCGAACCGCCACCACCTCCAACTCGCCAATTCTGCCGCCAAAAACCCAAAGGCACCACCATCAGAACGCCGGTAAATGTCTCACCGAAAACGGTCTTCTCTCACTCCGCCGCCAACCGGCACTGCCAAAGACCTCAAGTACCGCGTCATAACCTGCCTCAACAGACTCTCCGACCGCGACACCCTCTTTCTCGCCGCCGCAGAGCTGGAGTCCATTGCCAAGAATTTAAGCCACGAGTCATTCTCGTCTTTTCTTAACTGCATTCACAGCACTGACTCGTCGTCCAAGTCTCCCGTCCGCAAACAATGCGTGAACATGTTGACTCTTCTTTCGCATTCTCACGGAAACTCCCTTTCTTCTCATCTGTCCAAGATGGTCTCCACCGTCTCCCGCCGCCTCCGCGACAACGATTCCGCCGTTCGGTCTGCCTGCGTCGAGGCATCCGCCGCCATGTCTTCGAGAATCACGGACCCGCCGTTCTCTACCATGTGGAGGCCGCTTTTTGAAATGATGACGCTCGAGCAGGATTTTAACGGGCAGATTGGGGCGGCAATGTGTCTGGCGGCGGCTATTGAGGCGGCGCCAGAGCCGGAGGCGGAGCAGCTGCGGAAGTTGTTGCCGAGGCTAGAGAAACTGGCGAGAGGCGAGGGATTTAAAGCGAAGGCAGCGTTGTTGAGTGTGATTGGGAGCATTGTTGGAGTAGGCGGCGCGTCGGCGAATAGCGTGTTGGAGTGGCTAGTTCCGTGTTTGGCGGAGTTTTTGAGCAGCGAGGATTGGGCGACCAGAAAGGCGGCGGCGGAGGCCTTGGGAAAGGTGGCGGTGGTTGAAAAACAATTGGCGAAGGAGCACAAAGCAGCTTGTTTAACCTCTCTGGAGAGCAGGCGGTTCGATAAGGCATAATAATAATCTTTATTTTTCTTGTTCCTTTCTCCATTTTACTAGGAATTGTTTGGTTACCAGTTTGAATTATTATAAAAAAAGTGTGATTTTCGTGCAACAGGTTAAGGTGGTTAGGGAAACTATGAATCGTGCCTTGCAGTTATGGAAGGAAGTTGCTGGCGTTTCTGAGGAAGTTTTGGTTTCATCCCAATCTAGATCTTCTTCAATTGGTTAGGAATTTCTTCTATTTTGATTACTCTCTTGTTCATTTTTTTTTTTTTGATATTTGATTTTGAATTTACAAACAATTTGTTTCATTGAAGCACAACAGATTCTGGTTTTCACTTAAATTTGTTGATGGATTCTGCATTGCAAGCTGATAAGCACGATATCTGGTTTTCCAATTAAATAAATATTTCATTTATTTGTCTTTTGTTCTGCGTTTTTGCTGGTGTACCAGATGATGCTATTGGGGCGTCCTCTCCTTCCATCACCAAAAGGACGCATGATGTCAATTTCAGAAGTCCTGTACCAAGGAAACTCTTCCCAGCAAATAGGTCCCCTCCATCTGATGTTTCCTTTGTAAGCGCTGCCAGAAAACAAAGCTCTACAAATAGTAACGAGAAGAATTCCAAAACAGAAAATTTTTGTAAGCTGGACCACAGAAACCCGCCCTCTTTGAAAGTTGAAATTGGCGTACAGCAAGAAATGGCTAGTGGGGATGATTTTAGAGGATTTGATTGTGTCATTCAGGAGTCTCAAGAAGATGGGACCGACAAGAATCCTAGGCCAGAGACAAGCCATGTTCTCTTAAGTAGCAAACTTGATGATAAAGTGTACAAATTTGGTGGTTTGAGACCTGGGTCAAGGGTGGTTCCATTTGATAATGATGATGATAACTGCTACATTAAAGATATTGAAGTCAACAATCCTACTGAAGAATTTTATGAGAACAAAGACATTGAGGATCTTTCTTTGATTCGTAAACAACTTGTTCAAATTGAAGATCACCAATCCAGTCTGTTAAACATCCTACAGGTATAAGATTGAAGCTCATTAACTTTGTTTTTATGCCAATGACAAGTAATTATGCAACATAAAGAATGTCTCATAATTCATTTACTCGGTTTGCTTTTAACCTGTTGATGCTGGTTCCTTGTTTTATGATGATCTGGTTCTGACAATTTTTCTCGACAAGTTAAAGCAAGCACTATGGGACAGTTCATTTTAGTGCCTTTGCTTTTTGTTCACATTTAGAACAATGATTTCATTCTCATCTCCCCTCTTTAGGGTAGAACTGATCCCTTGCCGTTGGTGACTATTACAATCTTATCTTATACTTGCTGCTGTCCTGATTTGAACATCTATACAATTGTCCTTTTGGTTTACTCATGCTCTATTGGAAATGTTAAAAGTTTTTATGTTGGTACTTTCATGACAAACATTCAGTTGCTTTCTCTGCCTTTTTTTGCTTGAATCTAGAGATTCATTGGGAACTCCCAGAGTGGGATAGATTCTCTTGAGAAACGTGTTCAAGGCCTTGAAATAGCATTGGATGAAATTTCATATGGCATGGCAGTTTCAAGTGGCAGAATTCCTAACATTGAAGGCAAACAGAATACATGTTGTAAACTCCCTGGTGCAGACTTTCTGAGTTCAAAACTCTGGAGGAGAACAGAAGGACGATGTGCTACTTCAAGGTTCTCTTCTTCTGGGAGTATACAATCCCTGCATGCTGTGCATAACATGCACAGTAAAGAATCCAGCGCTAATACAAACAGACCGGATAGCCGACTGTTTCAGCAGCAAAATAGGGGTGGACCTACCGTGAATTCCTTGGCAAATATTTGTCATATAGCGAGGAAAAATTCAGGGTCATATTCAAGTAAAATTTCAAATTATGTAATCCAAGATCATGTACAAGTGCACAATGCCATTGAGATTGCTAAAATTACGTCAGCTGCTGACACAGCACCAAAGAACATAAGCAGCCGGTGATTACATCTGATTATTGTATCTTGCCTTGTTACAATGTTGACGACTACATTTTGTTTTATTTTTCATATGATCAATCAAATCCATTTCTCTTTAGGTCTAGTTGCATAACATACCATGATCAGAATCATCATTGAAAAATATTAGTTTCAAATATTTGATGCAGCAAATTATGTAGCTTCTACTTATTAAGGTTCATCATGCCAAAATGGATTTGACACATAATTTGCAAACTGTCCTATCCTTGAGTATTTTCTAGTGATGTTGTCTATTTCAAACTTAAAGCTTTCTACACTTTCACCCAGCATTCAGCTATCTCAATCCTGAAAATGATGACTAAAAGCTTTTTGGTATGTCTTATGTTTTCCTCTTTATTTTTTATTTGGTCCCAGGGAAATGCTTATCCAATTATAAGATTGAGTTTTCTGATATTTTCATTGTTTCTTACTTTGACACTATTCTGTTACTTTTTTGTTGGTGAAGTTGATATTATCTGCTCTTTAGCTAATATTCATCATGTAGTGCGCGTTATATGAACAAAGAAATTGAGCTCAACTGGCTAGACAGACGTTGGTCTGCAGCCTATGGGGAGCACAATAGTTCATGTATTGGATTTCAGTATTTAATATCTCATTTAACTCATTGTCTTTTTTATGACTATGGGTTTTGCATGCCCTATGCTTAATAAATAGAGTCTTCTACTTTTGTGGACTAACTTTGTGATTATACTTGTTTTTGTTGTCAGCTTCCATGGTTAATAATTCAGCTGCAATCTTAGCTGTGGTAAAAGTACCAGTGATTATCAAGAACCGAAGATGATACAAAGAAAAGTACCAGTGATTATCAAGAACCGAAGATGATACGAAGAAAAAACTATCTTTTAATCAGTTCCAATTCTTCTAATTGGAAGTGCATGCGTTCAGACCATTTGGATTACTGCTGCAGTCTCAGTCCCCATTGAAAAAAGGGGACAATCAGATACCAAAATTCCTTAATTTGAGTCACCATTCCCAGCAAGCAGCAGTGCAAGTCTTTACATGCATGATTAAAATCCACCTTTCAATATGTACAGAGATTAGTCCTCTCATCTTCTTTAGGCCTGTTATGCTGCTTGTGAATGGAGAATCATTTTACCAATACCAAATCTGCATCATATGGCATTGTTAGCCTGATATACTAGGGCATGTCATATGGCATTGTTATGTAGTCATTGAGTTCATATTGCTGATTCATGAATGAAACTTGGAGAGGGGAAGAAAAATTTGACAGGATTTTGCAAATTTATGAAAATTTCCCAGCTTCCTCATTGGCCATGTGTATTGCTTGTGACTTCTTGTGAAAATAGACTGACTAGCTTCATTTGATTGAAACGACATTTGCCAAGTAATTTCACAATGTGACTATATTTCCTTGCCCTTTTTTTGCCTTTATTGGTGGCATCTTTGTCCACTACATTCTTTTGCGTTTGATTTTTGCCCTTTTTTTTTTTCATTAAATTACATAACAGGGTAGTTTTCTATTTTTCTCTGAACTTTATATCTTCTTTTTCAGAATTAAAACCCGAAACCTCTTCTTAACCACCGGATGTCTTCTAAGGAACCTTTCTTTCCTTTTTTTAATAGCAACTCGTCTCATTGTTGCCCTCATAATGAACCTATATGTATTCGATGACGACCACAGGGGCTTTTGTAATTAACCGTGATCCAGAAAGGAGAGTAGGAAGTTCAAGACAGAGGTTCTGAGCGTTCTCCCTATACATGAACAAGGTAAAAGTAATATAATATATATATATTTCTAACGAATAAAAAAAGAAAAGCAGTAAAATGTATAGCTACCAACCTTACAGAATGAAATTATTTTTAACAGGGTCTTTGAGATAAAATCTTTGGATAGGCAATCACACCTAATAGTTGATGGGGTTTAGACGTTCTGCTTCCAGAACTCTACCAAATGTTTCTATTTGGAATGGAAGTGTTCCAAAACATTAAGCCACAGGGAGAGAAAAAGGTGATCAAGTCTTTTAACGTGCCACGAAGCAGAAACCAATCGGTCCTGTACCTTTTGGTCATACTAAAATTGAAGGCATGAAATAAAGTAATTGTGCCTCTGTTTCTGTGAGCTGAAGCATACATGGACCTATTCCTGGGCCTGTACGGGCCCATGTTAATGGACGAATTGAACCAAGCTTACAGATGATGGGCTGCGAAAACTCCACATCCAATTTATTAACTTAAACTCTTATCTAAAAATCTTAAGTCTTAATCTCGAGAAAAAGATTGTAAAATTTACAAGACAACATTAAGGTGATGTTCCTATATTACGAATATTAGACAAAAATAAAGGCAACATTAAGGTGATTAAAAAAAAAAAACTTTTATTAGTTTTAGCTTTTAAAGCTATCGCGGACGAATCTGTTGTAATTAATTCTTTGTTCGCCAATCCCGGGACAGAAGTCACATCAGAAATTGCCTCTTTTCATAACGCATGCAAACAACAGCCGATTCAATCCTCCAAGATGCTTGGATATACATATTTGCCTACTTATCTTGATTAAAATGACATAACAAGTTACATCGTTTTTTTCAGGTTGCAAGGACAGTTCGGCCTGCACTGGCACTACCCTTGTATGTGCCGTGGCCTTGTCCGTACCACCTGCAAGCTTCACAAATTCCCCTCGTCGGCTAATTTGTAGCATAGTTTAGTGTTAACGTTTAGGGTCAGACTTACCACAAGACACAAGTTACAAGTATTACTATAGATCACATGGGAGATAAAACATAAAAAGTATAATTGAGACGTTTAAACCACATTTTTGTTCCTTTGCTTTTGTCAAATTCACTGCGTTTGGTAATTGGAAAAACGAACGCCGATGTGTTTGAAAATCAGGTCCGCGGATTAGAAGGTTGCGGAATTACCATGTTGGTCAGCAATCTTTCTCTACCTCTCTCTCTCTCTCTCTCTCTCTCTATTTTTACAAGAAAAATAGTTCAAAGTAGTATGCACTTCCCGTAGAAAAAATTTAATTAATACAATAACAAGTGAGTTTTGGTGTTAATTAATAAAGATGATAATTTATACAAAATAAAAAATTAATGAATATCTTTAGGCATAATTATACAAGAGCAATGAATTTTTTTTTTTTACAACGACACTTTTTTAGGTATAAAAATCATAATAATTAAATGTATAAAGTATTTTTGTTAGTATATATATTAATAATGTTTTTTTTTTTTTAATATCACTAGTGATATATGAGGGGTGGCTTAGACTCGTTGCAAGAAGACAAACAAAAGACAGCAACGATGTGATTGATTGAGATTGGAAGTATATATTATTTTCAAACGGGAGGGTCAATTGCGGTTGGGCGAGGGATGGCGAGCGATGGAGACAACAGAGTGGCAATCTGGAGACATTAGCCGCCACCAGCCACCAGTTCGTGCGTACCAGAGTGACCCATATAACGTAACTGCTCAGCGAAGCAAGCGGCAGAATAAAATTGCACTAGGAAACAAAAAAGGGACAGTGGACCCACAGCAGTAAGCTTTAGCATGTCCATTTGACGAATCCCATTTGTGAATTTCGACAATCAAAAGGACAAGTTCACCAAAAGCAGCAAAGATAAAGTAAGAGAGAGACAGACAATCGACAAAACACGTGCTCTTTCAGAGAACTAATGAAACGGACCAATCATAATGATGGGTTTGTTGAGAAGTTGTTCAAGTCGATACACAGTTATTAATAGTTAATGACTGATAATTTATAACATGTCCACTTATTATAATAAAAATAAATTATATATATAATTGTGTCTATATCATTATTTTTTAAAATTTTAATATGTTATAGTATATATATTATATATTATTTTTATTATTATGTTCACATATATATTTTTTTAGTTAATAATTTTTATAATTAAATAATTATTTAATTTTTTTAAATATATATATATATATATATATATATATATATATATAACGTAAGTGCAGACGATAATGGGGAGGTCGCAACTGGAAATCACTCCACAAGTTGTTATTTATACACTTTGACAACTATTGGTCTTACCCATAAGTGCCACTAACCATATATTGCTGATTGCTGGAAGGGTTTGAGTTCCTCTTTTTATTTTTACTTTCTCTCTCTCTCTCTCCCTTAAAAAGTGTGTAAATTGAGCCATATTCTGTCTATGTACTTTTTTCTTTTTGTTAGAATTGATTCATATTGTTTTTGTGTACGAGTACACACTAATGAAAAGCTAATCAAATAATAATAATATATTCTATTAAGAATTTGTCTATAATAACAAAATTAATCATTAAAAATAATATTTTATTTGTTTTAGACATCATATTTTAACTATTTTATTTATTTATATTACATCCATATGTTCTGCTTTATTATTTATTTTTTTTTTAAAAAAATACAATTGAAAATTGTTGGAGTCGGCAAGACAGAGTCAGGCTCCCACTTGGAGAAGGAAGTTGCGAGCAAGCTCCTCACCATGAGTCGCCATCAAAAAACAGAAGGCATCCACTACCACAGCCACAAAGAAAGGTTGAGGTAAAGAGAAGGCAACGATGGGGAAAAAAGGAGCCATGGATGTGTAGGTGATTAGTGGGGTCCACGTTCTCTAACCTTTCACAACCACACCCGCCATCACAGATCTGATTTAATTAAAGAATTTTATTATAAAAATACGAGAAAATAACATAAAATTGGGAAAAAAAATCATACTAGGAATGATAATTAATATATATATATACATATATATATTTACATATAATAAAACATTGTGTTTGCATTTAATAAATACGATAGATTTGCCTGTCTCTCTCTGACATTTTTATCAATTAAGAGGGGACAAAGACACGAAGCACAATCATAGTGGATGAGGTACCGAATATGCTCGTTGGACGGTGGAGACACACTGAGCTCCTCCACCATCCTTTTTCACGCCCCATTTTTTAACAATATTTTCCACATCTATTAAAGCAATTCCCAAAGACCTTTACACAAGTTTCCATTCATGTACAGACAATTCCCACTAATTATATAACTCTCAACATCGACGAAATTTTATTTAAAAAAAAAAAAAAACAGTTCCACTGATCAAATCAAGAACTTGTAGACATCAAATTCGTTTTTTAATTGGAGTGCGCAACAATCCTCCTTTTTTTTTTTTAAAAAAAAAATAATAATTAGGTTACATATCAACTTAATAGTAAACGTTTGAATCTTAAAAAATATGTTTTTTTATAAAAATTAAAAAATATATGTAAATAAACATTTTGTCAGATTCCATGAGTATAAAAAATTCATCCTTTTTTAATTATTAGTTTACACTCAAATTTGAGATATTCAAATGTAAGGATGACTTTAATAATATTAAGCTCAATAATTTATAATTAACAAAATGATGGTAGTAAAATTTATTATTAATAAGTATAATTAATTGTTTGATAATTATTTGTGATATTTTTTAAAAATTTTAATAAAATAAAAAATAATCAAAAAATGAATTATATGGTGTAGTTAAATTTTATATAATAATTGAAAATTATTATTTAAAAAATTTATTAAACTATAATATATTTTTTTCTATATCAAAAATACTATATTTTAAAAACATATATTTAAATTATAATGCAATTTACTATAATTTAACACAATTATGCTTAATTTGAAACACAAATTTTTAAATTATAACTACAATCTTAAATACATACTAAGGAACATTTGCCTCGATTATATCTACACAAGGGTCACCATATCGGATGCTCCTGATTTATTTATCTCCAGATTTTGTCATGTGATTGGCCCACATAAATAGTAGATTACACCATCAAGCTCTCCAAAGGTCTTTCAAGGTGTAAATTTTTTTAATATAATTTATTCTTGAATTTATATTATATGAATTATTTTAATAATTTTTATTAATTATATGATATACAATTATAAATAAATTATACTAATAAAACCAAAATAAAAAAATCCTCAATCTCAATCTCTGGAAACTACTGTATATCAACAAAGCAGCCCTTCACTCCATTTTTCCCATTATATCACTTCTCTCTTATTTTTATCTGCTCTCCTTATTTTTTTCTGTTTCTTGCAACGTTTTGTCTCTCAAAACGTAAGTAAACATCCTATCTGTAGAGATGTCTGTTACCACATGCGCTGAGAGTGTCGGCGAAGCAAGTGGGGGCGCCGCCACAGAAGCGACGGGAGAGAACGGAATTATGCTGTTTGGCGTGAGGCTAACCGAAGGCGCTAATCCGTTTCGAAAGAGCGTTAGCATGGTTAATCTGTCCCAATACGATCAGCCTCAGGAGTCCAACGCCGACGTCCCTGCCGATGGTTACGAATCTGACGACGTCGTTCACGCCTCCGGTCGGAGCCGCGAGCGCAAGAGAGGTTCCTAGCTTTAGTTGCAACGTGCTTTGAATTTGATTGTTATTCTTAAAAAGGCTTCCTTTTTGAATAATGATATTCCTCCGACTTAATAACCCGACAAATTCCGAGGACATAATTAGACTAGGAATTTTTTTTTCTTGGTCATAAATTATCTTGAATTTCTAAGAGTTTGAATTTTTTTTTTATTATCGTATTTTGAGTTCGAATGTCTCTGTAGAATTGTCGGCAAAATATGCAAGAAGAAAAAGATTATTCCCTTTTTTTTTTTTTTTGGTGGTGGGAGTCATCTTTGTGTTGGAATTAATACAGGGGTTCCATGGACAGAGGAAGAGCACAGGCTTTTCTTGTTGGGATTGCAGAAAGTAGGAAAAGGAGATTGGAGAGGGATTTCACGAAATTTTGTGAAGACCCGTACGCCGACACAGGTGGCCAGTCATGCTCAGAAGTACTTCCTCCGCCGCCACAACCAGAATCGCCGCCGCCGTAGATCTAGCCTCTTTGATATCACCACCGATACAGTAAGCTTCGCATCTTCTCTGTCAATGGAAGAAGACCGAATCCGGCACGAAAATGTAGCCGTCAAGCTGAGCCCGGTTTTGAAACCCGTCGCCGGCGAGAACTCCATGGAGAAGCTCACATTAGGATTGAGCAACGGAGCCGAGACATCGGTCAAGCCAATTCGTCCGATACCAATCCTGCCGCAGCCGGTTCCTCCATCTTCAAAGATGGCTGATCTTAACTTGAATCAGACGAGTCCCAAAGACCCTTTGCCTTTGTCTCTCAAGCTCTCTACACCATCCTCCGACGAGCAGTCACCATCGGCCACGCACTCGTCAACTTTTCATACCGGCGACAACATCATTACTGTTGCCTGAGGAAAATAATCCCCACACACATATATATATATTTTATATATACATAAGGAGGTTGCTAATTGTAAGGTTTATTGATGGGAGTCTAGAGAGGATGAAAAGTAGATTAAGAATTAGATAAAAGTTCAACTTGATTAATCAGACTAAAAAAAAAAATGTAGTTTTATTAGATTATTGCTATTAGTTATAAGTTTAGGTGAATCCTTGTTTGTACATGTTTGAGAGAAGTGAAAGGACTTTGATTTTAAAAATTAAAAAAGAAAAAAGAAAATGGACTGGCTGTCGTTTGCATTTTGCAGAAGACTGATAGATTCTTTGTTTAATTGGTCTGCCTACTCTAATTTGGTTGAAATTATAAAGTACACCATTATTCTCCCTGCAATTTTGTCCGCTGTGGTTTAAGGCAGCAGACCCAAATTGGTTGTCTCTGCTTTCTTGTTGCTTTTGGTTTTGGGTTTCAGTGGTGAAGAATGATTCTAACGATTTTCGTTGATGCCCATAACCACAGAGCAGTTGATGTCACTGACTTCCTATTAAAGCATTCAACAAGGAGGGGGGGGGAATTCATGGACAGAATAAATTTTATAGTATAATTTATATTATTAATTATAATTATAATAATAATATTATTATTATTTATATTAGGCAAACGTGAGATCTGCCTATTAATGTTTTGCATCCATCATTTTCGATGCATGCTTAAGCAGGTCCTTCTTCTAGTCCATTCAATCTTGACACAGAGTAGTTGGCCTCAACCAGCGTCTATGATAGCACAAGTGTCCCTTCTCTCCACCGAACAAGCACTGGCTATCAGAAATTCAAATTTTTCACTGTTAAGCTGCTTGACAGCACGAGGTGCTCTCAATAGGGAAGAAGCAGATAACTCGGTAGGCCCCAACCATTGACGGGCATGCCCTCGCCGAAAATGTGTGAGCTGGCAAAGCACATTTTCCAATTTTTAATATATAATTATAGTAAACAACAAAGATTATATATATATATAAATATAATTAGTGATCGTAATATTATAATATAAGGTCACCAAAATTTTTTTGTGTAACAGTAACTGCTATCAGCCCCCTTTGTTGTCAAATTAAAAAGGGTTTGAGGGGAGAAGGAATAAATGAGAGGGAGAAGTGTTACCTGAGACGAAGATTTAGTCGACTTTCAGGCTAGGACGTGCATATTTTTTACGCCCTCTAATAAGGAGTAATGCAAACAACAGTCCTTCCAGCAAACGTCATGAAATTCTTTTGCAATCAAAAGGATAGAAAATTAATATTATTAACTAACATCTATGCTTCATGTCTAAGGTCATCCTTGAACATAAATATTAATTAAAATTTTATTTTTATAAATAATTTTTTTATTTAGTAATCGGTGAAAAAAAAATTTATATTTACAAAATAATGACATTTACATTAAAATTATTTTTATATCAATAATTTTCATAATTTTGTTAGATTAAATAAAAGGATATTTGAAAACCATTTGTCATTAAAAAAAATATATATTTACACGTATATATAAAAAGTGATGTAATTGTAAAAAATATATATACTCAATACTTTAAAATACTAAACTATGTTAATAGTATCTAATGTTGTCAACGTTAATCATGGTAGTACTTCAACTAATTTATCTTTAATTATTAATATTATGATTAAAAAGACTAAATATACATATATTTAATATATGAATCCGTATTATTATTTTATAAACAAAAATTTGTTCAAAATATTAATTAATTCACATAAGTCAATGAGTTGACTTGGACATTGAACTTTTATATTATTCCTATGTTATTTTGTAGAACAAAGACCTTGTAAGTTACAATGGCCAAAATTTTTGATTTATTATTATTATTATTATTATTTTGAAATCTTAGATATACTTTTTAAAAAGTCAAATCATTCGTTGAAAAATAAACATCAATTATATCATTTATGTATTAATATTTATAACATATAATGAAATTATTTTTAAAATATTATTTGATTGTTATATGGATTCATTTAATTTAATATTAAATATAAATAAAAAAAATTTAACTAAAATAAAAAATAAATAAATTTATGTATATAATATTAAAAAAGATATAAAAATATGATAAAAATATTATAATTTTAAACTTAACAAAAAAAATGTTCATACATAAAAAATAAAATTGATGCATTTTATTTTTAAAATAATCATTTAATTTTAGTGAGTACAGTAATGAAAATCAAGATCATTCAACATATACAAAGGTAACCTCCTTAGTTTGATTTTATGTTTGGATTAATTTTGTCTTATAACCAAACTTCTACATGACTAGGCTTATTAATCTAAAATATATAAATATAAATATGTTAATTTTTATTTTTTATTTTTTTCAAATTGATACTGGGTTGAAACAGACTTTGGATCAACCAGAACAAAACGAACCGACTGGGCCTAAAATAGACTTTGTCAAAACAGAAAATAGTAGACCAAACTAGCCCATTTAAGGCCCAACTTCTTTGTTGCCTGAATTTAGTCACGAAAGCGAAACAGAAGACGGCTAGAGCACCAACTTGCTGCAACAGTCAGAAATCTAACTTTATTCCAAATATGTGCACGAATGAATTAAAAAAAAATATGTTTATATTGCATCTATTTCGGCACCTGACAGATAAACAGATATGTTCACTCGGTAGCCAGTGAATTATAGAATTTATGATCAGTATAATTCTTAAATCAATTAGAATTCGACATTATTTATGTTCAAAATATGTGAAAAACTTTGTATTTACTTACCATTTTTGTTTCCCTTTTCTCCTTATTTATTTCAATTTTTTAACAAAATCGACAGTAGAACAAACTGCAGGCCAATTACTACTTCTTCCCAAAGAGAGGAGGCGAAGCAGGTAACGTTCTATGTGAAAATCTTCTTGGTTCAGCCCAGCTTCTGACTTTTCCTTTTCCCCAGTTGAAGCACAAGTTGTTCAGTTACCGCTGGCTGCCTGGAAGCTGGTCTTAAACTAGTATTTGCAAGGGAGAGAGAGAAAAGAGTCTAACAAAACCAGCCAGCACTTGCAGGGATTTCTCATAAATAAAATTCTTCCTTTTTCCTAGCTTTATTGGTCATAGCCGAATTACAACTCTTTGCACTAGAACAATTCTTGGATAATTGAGCTGTTATTACCAAGTTTCTTACTACTTCCACAGACTGATAGAGAGACTCCTTTTGTCACACGAAGAAGGCCTAGAAAATGATCCCGCCATGTCCCCTTGAAGATGACCTTTCATATGGAGATTCTGGAGAGAGCAAATATGTTTACGAGATTCCTTAAAACAAAGTCGGATCACATAATTTCTGAGTTTGGAGGTGGAATTATATAGCTGACGCACGACAATTTTAATCAGCAGCATAACAGCGGCCAATGTGAAAAAGTTCTATTGAGATTAATAGTCATGTGAATATCAAGCGTACGCCAATAATGCTGGCATTGGTTCTATGAGAGCAGATCCCCCATCTGCTGGGGCATTGGCTGAGTAGTTTGCTTAGCACCAGCACCACGAAGGTGGAGGGTCCTTTTAATGCCACTTAAGTGGTATTTTCAATATATATGAAACTCTCCCACTGGAGGATACAACATATATATATATATATATATATATATATTTAAAGCTATGAAATCTTATTTTCTTAAAAAATTATTTATATAACTCAATTAAATGAAATAAATTATAATAGAATAATTTTATTATGACATTAATTTTTATTTTTCTTTCAACCACGCATGATTTTTCAAATTTATGATGTGATGGACAGTGGAATAATACTATTGGAAAGTTGAATTTGAATTCCAACTCTTAGACACGCGTTATTGAATATACAGGCTATACACCAATTAGCACAGGTTCTGATCAGCTGTGACCATCTATCTCCATTATCAGTCAGTCGCTTAATCAAAATCCTTTAATTTTGCCTTTACAATTTCCGGTATAAATACCCAAGTTATTTGTGCTATAAATTAACTACCCTAAGCCACGACCTCCCATGCCGTAGAACTTCAGTCCTCTCTTTCGTATAAGATGGGATATGAAGATTATGGCGTCGGGGATGCTTCAACATCTTTTCATTGTTCTTGCAGCGTTGTTGTAGTTCGAGTCAACGACTTCATCGGCACTGCTAGAACTTCATTGGATCTGGGACAGTATCTTGCAAAGAAAATATTAAGACGATGACACAGAATAGACACAAGAAAATAAAATATAAATAAACAGTGCTTGATATTTGAAAATGACATAAAAGATCAATCTTCTTATTTTCTCCTTCTTTTACCAATATTATTAAAAAGTGATTTGAATTATAGTTAACCAATTAGAAAAATAAATATCATTGACGAAATCATAAAAATATTTGCTTAATTCTTATACGTTATGGTATTCTTACTTTGGGTCTAATTGCGTACCTTTAATCTGACGTTTCTTTGTTTGGTTAAATGGTTAAATTATTATGCGGATCTCTTAATGACTGCAATCGTCATGGATCCTTTGCAAAAAGCATTAGCAATCAATATTGAATATAGATTTGTGTACCCACTAGCAATAAAGTCTTTTCTTTTTTTTTTTTCAAAGGCAAATAAAAGTCCATTTTTGAGGATGACTGCTTTGCTGAGAATACTTTTGTCTTTCGTATGCAGAAATTAACGTATTTGTCAAAAAGTTGCAAGTTCAATGGAGACGGGTACAATGTTCAGCTTATTGTTTTTTTTTTTTTTTTAATAATGTATATTTTACCCCCAAACATATTCTATCCAAATTGTTTCGACCCAAATGATTTTAGCCAGAAACAGCCATATGGAACCTCAGCAATAAAATGCTTGTTTTTGGAGCAGGTATTCACGTCTTCAAACTATATGTAAAGAGTTCATGATGGTAGAATGCCTCTTTTGAGTCCCCCCACCAAAAAAAAAAAAAAAAAAAAAAGGTGATAGAATATTTTCTGCTCTGCTCATCATGATTCACCAAAAGCCCTTTTGGTTTTAGAAAACATAGCTCAAGGCCCAAGGCTCTGGATGAAATGATTTGAACACGAAAAATAAGAAAGAAAAAAGAAGAAGAAAAACTCGCAAAAGCCACGAACATTTTCTAATCATTCCATGTAAAATTAATCTTCTAATTATTATGATAATTTTTTATTTTTTTTAAAAAAAAAGAATTAATGAGTTGAACTATCAACTAATCAACTTGTCTTTTAAGTCTTCAACGTAAGCTTTTCTCCATCTTTCAACGGCCCCACCAAAGCCGGCGACTTGGCCCATCAACTTTTGCTAAATAAACTGTTATATTTGCTTTAACGGTGTCGTTTAAGGACGCCCCAACCGGCGGTCAAAAAAGGCAGGCCCCTCACGCACGTCAACACAAGTGCTTCCATTTAATAAGCTCTCAGTCAATGACTGCCCATTTCATCAGCCAGGCGCCGCTGCTGCCGCCGTCGCCCCCGCTGTAAGCTCATCCAACCGGCGAAGAAGCACTAATTTGAAACTCAATAGCTGTGGAAAGAGAGAGGAAAATGACGAACTTGACATCTTCACTGGCTTCGTGCCTGTTGGTTTCTGCTTTGCTGCTGCCTTTCTGCTTTGCCATAGAAAACGACACGGCGTGCCTTGAAGGCATTAAGAACTCGCTGGACGACCCGCAGAACCGACTGGCCTCATGGACGTTCATCAACAACTCTGTGGGCGCTATCTGCAAGCTAGACGGCGTGTCTTGCTGGAACGAGCGGGAGAACCGCATCATCAACCTCCAGCTCCCGGCGTTCCATCTTTACGGCCAGATTCCGGAGTCTCTTAAGTACTGTGGCAGCCTCCAAACCTTGGATCTCTCCAATAATGCTCTCTCCGGCTCCATTCCTCCCCAAATATGCAGCTGGTTGCCTTTCGTTGTAACCTTAGATCTCTCCGGTAACAGCTTCTCGGGTTCAATCCCGCCGGAGATTGTTAACTGCAGGTTCTTGAACAGTCTCATTTTGAGTGGAAACAAGTTGTCCGGTCCGATTCCGTACGGAATCGGCAATCTCGACCGGTTGAAGCGGTTTTCGGTGGCCGATAACGATCTGTCCGGGTCGATGCCGGCGGATTTGGCGGATTTTCAGGCGGATGATTTTAGCGGGAACGACGGGCTTTGCGGTAGGCCTGTTGGTAAGTGTGGTGGATTGAGCCGTAAGAGCCTTGTAATTATTATTGTTGCTGGTGTTATTGGTGCTGCTGTTTCTTTGATTTTAGGGTTTGGGATATGGTGGTGGTTGTTTGTTAGAGGAAGTAAGAGAGCTGGCGCTGGTAATGTTATTGGCAAGGATGATTCTAGATGGATTGAGTTGTTAAGATCACATAATCTTGCGCAAGTCTCACTGTTTCAAAAACCCATTGTCAAAATTAAATTATCAGATTTACTGGCTGCCACTGACAATTTTGATATGGAAAATGTCGTGACTTCCACAAGAACTGGGGTTTCATATCAGGCGGTTTTGCCTGATGGGTCTGCACTCGCAATTAAGAGGCTTAGTGCTTGTAAGCTTATTGAAAAGCAGTTCAGGTTTGAGATGAATAGATTAGGGCAGCTCAGGCATCCCAATTTGGTGCCCTTGTTGGGATTTTGTGTTGTTGAAGAAGAGAAACTGTTGCTCTATAAGCACATGCCAAACGGAAGTCTTCATTCTCAGTTGCATGGGATTGGACGTGGTTTTAGTCAGACTGGTTCCTTGGATTGGCCAACGAGGGTTAGGATTGGTGTTGGTGCTGCCGGAGGGCTTGCCTGGCTTCACCATGGGTGCCAGCCTCCGTATATGCACCAGTATATTAGCTCCAATGTGATACTTCTTGATGACGATTTTGATGCCAGGATATCAGATTTTGGGCTGGCAAGGTTGGTTGGTTCTTGTGATTCTAATGACAGTAATTTTGTTAATGGAGATTTGGGGGAGTTTGGTTATGTTGCTCCAGAGTATGCAAGCACTATGATTGCCTCGTTGCAGGGTGATGTGTATGGATTTGGGGTCGTGCTTTTGGAGTTGGTGACAGGACAGAAGCCTTTAGAATTCAGTAACACTGAAGAAGGATTCAAAGGACACTTGGTTGATTGGGTTGGTCAGTTGGTGACCACTGGTCGAAGCAAGGATGCATTTGATAAAAATTTATGTGGGAAGGGTCATGATGATGACATTTTGCAGTTCCTGAAAGTTGCCTTGAGTTGTGTGGCAACTAGGCCCAAGGACAGGCCTTTTATGTACCAAGTTTTTGAGTCTTTGAGAAGCCTGGCTGAGAAACACGGTTTCTCTGACTATTATGATCAATTCCCACTCGTCTTTGGCAAGCAAGATCATTAACATAAGGAATAGACTTTCAGGGACAAGAGAAGAACAACAAAAAAATGTTCACGGAGAATTGCAGCATTAGTTCATCGGTGATTTCTGCAGAATTACCGGATGACTTTTGGGCAAATGGTGTGATTTCCAACAGAATTGCATTCCCCTATTCTATACTTACATATTGCATAATTCCATATATTACATGAAGCACTGTGTCATTGATGTAGTTCACCAAATTCCGGTTCTTGTTGGTCACAAGGTAGTTCCTAAGTTTCTTTTTGTGGTGCATTGTTGTCCCCCCTCCTCCACCGAAGAAAGCTTTTCCAATTGTTGTTTCAAAAAACTATGATGTTTTAGGTTACCTAGTCCTGTGTTTTCATTCTTTGTTTTCCCACTCTTTTTTGGGTGCTTGAGATTGTATAATACTAATCGAAATCGTTTTTTCATGCCCTGAGGGACGAACTTCAGTCCACCCAAACAAAGGTCGATTGGCCAGTGATTGCACATTTTTTAGTCTGAAGATCTGAAGATATTTACACATTAATCTGTTTTGGCTAAATCCGTGCAAATTGTAGAATTTTGAGGCCCTGATGAAAGTAATGCATTGCGCCTGAAGTTTCACTTGGTAGCGTAATTAATGTAGACAAGAGGGTGCGTAAAACCAAAAGTGAGCCTCATTTTTAGCGACGTTAGCCTGGCTGCAAGGGCATTTCCTTGTAAATTCAGAAGTTGGAGACTGTCGCTTGCTTCTATGCCCTTCCAATACCCAGATGTTCTTGGCCCTGTGTCTGGTAGGCTGAACTTCGGTTCGATGATGCTGGAATCGTCTTCAAAATTGAAGGTCCTATTCAGAAATTAGCAGCGAGTCTCTCAAATTTGAAGTCTCACGCTCATTAACCGTCAATCCCTGCCACCGCACTGGCATGGCCCAATACATTGCGTCATTAAGCAACCATGTGTTCAGCGAATTACCGTCTGTGAGCAGATTCTAGTTGTGTTGAAGCTATGCTATCAGAGAATCTCCGGAAAAATTTTTAAAACAGGAAGTATCGACAGTACCATTTTTCTCCGTCCGCTTTCGGACAATTCGAACATCAATCATCAATTTTTGGCTGTCCAATTAACTGAGCACAGACATGCATCGCAGAAATGAAGGAGACAACCATTTCATGTTGGAGCATTCAAGGAAACACAAGGTTCCCGTGAAAACATTTACACATTGGGTCTGGGATAAAGTGTAAGCTTGATGGTCAATATTGTCTGGTTCCCACAACTGATGTCAAGGTGGATCCAAGATCAACCTTGACCTTGGGACCACGGAATATTTTGCCCTTGCAGTCCAAACCTGCCATGTGGAGTTAGGCAAAGTTTATGCAGATGGTCAGGGGCATTGCTCGTTCTCCTTTGCGTTAATTGATGTCACGGATCATTACCTTTGTAATTAGAATCTGCGTATATGTTTATAAAATCTGAGAGTTTTTTTTAAAAAAATTTAATATAAAATTTTATCACTTTTTTTTTTTTTTTATCAAATTTAATTACTACGAACTGAATATGGTGATGAACATTGAAATAAAATCGAATCGGTTCTAATAACACTCAGCATATTACCTCTTTCTAAAAATATAATTTATTAGAATATATAACACCAAATCTATAGAATTTAATTTTTTTTTATTTAATGTAAAATTTTATCACATAAAAATCAAAATTTAGTATTATTAAGTTTTAATTATTTGAGAAAAATAATAAAAAAATTAATTACATTTTATTATATTCTATTTACATTATCTTTTTTACGTGTTATTATATAATTTTTTTTTAATTAGTCTATCAAATTGTTTTTTTTTTTCTTTCTTTTTATACATTGGGAAAAGAAGAAAGGAAAAAAAAAGGTGTATGTAAAGATTAGCTTGGAGCACCAACTAGATCAACCCCAAAAATGGTTGATAGTTGTAATTGGTTGGCCATAAGTAATTAGATTAAAAGGAAAAACGATGGAATGTTCCTTGTTTTGTAAAGTAGTCGGCACATTAATTATTCTATCTTAAAATATCCACTTTAGAATGATTTGTTGGTTGAGCAAAGAGAAATATACGACAGTCATGTCATCCTATCTTGTCAATTTTATCACATTACTAAGAATAATATTTCTAAGCCACGCCACACCCTGTAATTTAAACATCTTTCTTGGGTGTTTAAATTGTTCTTTTACAAGTTTCAATTCAAATCGATAAAAAAGGAAAACTTGAAATTTAGAAAAAATGATATATACATATTTCACAGCCTAAGTCCCAAGTCGTCAATATACAGTCTTTTTTATTTTATTATTTTTAATAGAGAATAATAATAATAATATTTACACAATCAAAGGGAATATAAAACTTTTCAAGAAAAGAAAAGAAAAAAGTGAATATAAAATGAAAGGCTAATTACCTTGAAGCCCATAAGGCCAGACATTGGTTTAGACCAGCAATAACGAAGCCCAGCCCATTTTTACTCCATAGAATGAACCGTGAGGCCCAGCCCTTCACAGGGCAACTAACTGGCAGTTCTTCACTCGTTCTTTGCCTTCCTTTTGCTTTAATTATCAGATACTAAAGCGCCGAAAATAAGAAGAAGCACTGGGAATATGGCGATGTTTATTCTGATTCTCATCCTCTTTGGCTTCTCACGGCTCTCAGAATCTTCCATCGACGCATTGGATCGAACAGCGTAAGCACACGGCACACGGTCTCTCTCTCGTTCTGGTAACTTTTGAAGATATGTTGTTTATTGAACGGTATTTGGTTTTTTTCTTTTTTGTTTTTGTTTTTGTTTTTGGGGAGACAGAAACGGCGGCGGCGGTGTTGGCGTTGGGAGGCGGAGAGCTCTACTCGGTTTCAAAGAGACACCGCGAGGGAGCAATTTGACTTTCGAATGCTCTCCTTCTGGCCCCTGCGTTCTTTGCCAGTATTCTGAGAAGGTCTCTCTCTCTCTCTCTCTCTCTCTGGATAGGAATTAGCTGAGAGATTTTGTTTTGTTCAACATACGCTGAAATTGAATTGTTTGATTCAGTTCTAATTCTGTGGCATCATTTTGTTGAAAGTGCTGTAAATTAAGTTCAATTTTTATGTATTAGATAAATGATTTTTATTTTTTCATGGTCTCTTTGTGTTAGGACTGATTTAAAGAAAAATGCGCGCATGAAAAATTCTGAGAAGTTCATTTTGCTTGGTCAAGTGGTTAATATCAATATATGCTCAGGTTGTATACCTGTTTAGGTTCTATATATATTTACTTGGTTAATGTTTTGAATTATGCTTAAATATCTTGCTCAGTTTGGACATTCTTTTATTGCCACAAGATCTTTCCCTTGTATTCAGCTTGGGTATTGTTTTGGCTTTCCTGCAGAATGATGTAAAATATCGTTGCAGCGAGACTGGTTATCGGATCCCTTTGAAATGTGTTGAAATGAAGGATGATAAGAAGAGTGAAAGTGGAAAGAAATCTCAAAATGGCAGGTCTGCTGCAGAAATCTCTGACGATAATGAAGATCCACATGGATTGTCATCTGATGCTGTGTCATACATGCATCGAAATCTGATGGGTGATTCATCAGCAGTAGAGGGTGGATCACAGTCTTATGTTACTTATAGAAGCTGTATCCCGGCAGTCAATGAAGAGAAGTTTTCAGTGATTGGTTTTGAGGTACGTTATTTTATTAAGCTCCTCATTTCTGTGTACATTTGACCTTTTCTTAGACCACACATTGTGAGATCTTTGTGCATTGGGACACCCATTTTCCCACTTATGCTCTATGAATAGTTGTAACATGCCTTTTATATTATTGCATTCTTCTTTCAAGTACTTTGAAAGGATCTTGTATGGTTTTTCAAATGTTTGGAATTAAATTCATTGCCAGATTTCGTTGTTTGGTTGTAGTGTCTTAATCCTTTAATTGATGTACAATGTGCCTCCGCGAGATATAGTATGTCATGAAAATCTTTCCTCGTTGACATGTCTTTTAAATCTTAAATAAATACATACTACATTCCTTCACGTTCCATTGCATCCTAGCAAACATGGTCCTAAGTTTTGTCTCTTTCATTGCACTTCATTTATCAGAAATTCCATCGTGTATATCTTGACTCCTGTGGAATAAGCTGAACGTGCATGCTAGCTAAGTTTGATAACCATTTCAAGATTTCATAAACTAGAACATTTATCACAACTAGATCTCCTTTAGATTGTTAACTTCCTAGCATCCCATCAATCATTTACTCTTTCAGTAACTCACTGGTTGGGGTTTGTCCCCCTATTTTTGTGTTTTTCTTTGGTGGGAGGAGGGGGTGGGGGACAAGACTTTGGTTATAACAGAGAGAGATCCACTTTTGGATAAATATAAGTAGCATTTCTATTGATCTGTTGCTTCCTTTCTGAATATGGTTACAGCAAAAGTCGGTGAGAAATTGCTAGCCCCTTGCAAGTTTTGTTAGATATGCTAGTTGATAACTTTGATTATAGTCATAGTCAGGAACTGCTAAACTAAAATCAGACCTGACACCTTTTGTCCTGAACTCTGGACAGGGAATCATTTTATGTTTGTTGCTAGCAAGTGGTTCAGTGGTGTACTTCCGAAGAAAGCGCAGTGTTACAATGTCTGGAGTTGGAGGAGGGAGGATTCAAACAAATTCCAGGTTTTAACTCGGAATTTCTTCTCTTTCAAGGCTACAAGTCAATTTTTAATTATAACAGTGCAGCATGGCTATTTTACTTCACCATAGAATTAAGGGCCAATGGCAAGTACTGGAGCCTGAAGTTGTTCTTCCTTTGTGTATCATAGTCTTGTAGCCAGATGTTTAGCCCTTTCACGTTTGTTTGGATATTTTTCATAAATGTAATCTGTAGAATGCTTTGAATCATTGACAAAGGCTTATTTAGTCCTTTTTGGTCGGCAAGAAAAGTGAAATTTCCACTATATTGTGCATGCTTGAAATATATATTTGTTCTTTTGGTCTGTTCTTTCTTCCTGTGCAGGCATCATCCAATCTCTGGTTGGATCGAATGTACCATTCAAAATGGAAAGATAGTTTTCATTTCATAGATGAGAGTCATACGTCCATTTTTCTCTGTTTCTTTCTTATTCCAGCCGTTTTGGAGTAGTAGGGAAGACGATAAAAATGTTCGATTCAGAATTTAATTCTGGTCATTCCTGTACACGCAAATTTACAGACATCATTGAACGTTGAATCATGTGCAGTTTGCCGTAGCTTTCACTTGACAATTCAAAGGGAGGCAGGAATGGTAAGGGTAGGCAACTACATCGACCATTTGTATCCATTGACATCGGAACCCTAGGCGTCCAATATGAGAGAAATGTACCCCAACATTTTGCCGGTTGCAAGATGCACTTGCACAAACATTGCATTCAAGAGGGTAACTTGGGAATTCCGTAAAAATGACAGGTCAGCTCGAGTGGACATGCACTTGCACAAACATTGCATTCAAGAGGGTAACTTGGGAACCCCGTAAAAATGACAGGTCAGCTCGAGTGGACTTTGTCCACGTGGAAATATTGTTCATTGGCTCTCTCATAGGGTATTACCATAGGTTGTGGTTTAAACATTCGTGCTTATTCTACTTTCATTTGCTCGCCCAACCAAAAAGAGAGAAAAACACCCACTTCTCTACTGTAAAATTATAAAGTTACAGAACAAGATATACCCTGCAAACCTCTTCCCGAAAATATACATACACATTGGCCTTGGCACCTTCAGTCAGCTTTCTTACGAGTCACTTGAGCAAATCGGCAAAGCAGCAGCAGGAGAAACTCCAAAGAAAGAATGATGTCGATGATCAACCTCACCTTAACACAACAAAAACTCCTCTTTTTAAGACACATCTACAGTGATACAGCTGCAAACAAGGATTACAAACAACTGGCAGAACTATGGAAATTACAAAAAATAATCAGGGGTCTTGCGTGTGGTGTCAGGCTCAATCTGCCGAGGTGCTGGATCAAATTGAAGGAAATTCTGTTCCATATTCTCCCCAATCTCTAGAATTGCAGCCATGTTTCCACATCGATAGCAGTAGTTTGGAGCACTAAATACGGTAACCACATTTTTGTCCTGCAGGACACAATTGAAAAAATATAATTATTAACCAGTTTAGCAAAGTACAAGTATAGAAAATGGGGCACCAGTTGTTTATTCCCTGTAGTAATTTACCTGACACCAATTGAAGCCCTCCATGACAAGCTGGTGAGCTCGCGAAATCAGGGTTAAACCATTGGTATGGTTGAACTGAGCAGCTATGTCCTGTCCAAATGTGTAGCCAGCACCACGAGGTGATATTCCCCACCCACACCGATCATCTGGGTCAGACCACAAAAGATCACACATTGGTCCTTCGTGGGGAACCTACTTGTACAGAGGAAAAACAAAGAGATTATAATCCTCCCGGTAACCAATATGAAGAAAGAAAAACTAGGAGCTGACCAAAATATAGATAAAGTTAATCATGCATATGTGTATAAAAATTAGAGACCAAGGAGTTTTGCATTGCAGATGGAAATAAGAGGTGTCAAATAGGTGGATTGCTTTACCATTCTAGTACCAATTATAGCAATTGGTTACTAGAACCAGAATAAGTTTCAGATGTAATATTTATAACAATATACTCTTAAAATTCCCGTGAACCATAACAAATCAGCTTCAGGATGTGTGCGTGTGTGTACCAACATGCCTAATCATAACCTATTTACTAAATTAAAGCACCATTATAGACCAAAACCTTAATTTATGGTACTGATAATGTGAGAAAATCAGATATTGTTAACGTTGAATTATACCTCTTGTATACGGTCCAAAGCTCGGATATTATCCAAAGTATCCAATGATGGGGAAAGTCCTCCATGCAAACAGAATACCTACATTACAAAGATTTTGAGACATTTAAAAAGCTGCCAACCAGTTACATAAAGCAGAACGTTCTGCAACATTGATAACTCAAACCTGACTCTCAATGAGTGCTGTAAGAGGTAGATAGTCGAAAAGGTCAGTGAAATATTTCCAGACATTAGCATTTCCGTATTTCCTCAAGCACTCATCATAAAAACCATACCTGAAAATTGAGGCATATGCATGCAAGCACATGTACATGCAAGAGTGAGAGAATGCATATTGATAGTGGTTCATTGCACAAGACATTTTTCTCCACACAATCCAGTCAACAACAATTCATTGCATATATGTGAGGTGACAACACAACAACAGTTTTGATCTAGAAAACCAGATGACTAT
The DNA here is from genome assembly GCA_021464305.1 of Kandelia obovata. Classification (NCBI taxonomy): domain Eukaryota; kingdom Viridiplantae; phylum Streptophyta; class Magnoliopsida; order Malpighiales; family Rhizophoraceae; genus Kandelia; species Kandelia obovata. The sequence goes on from CM038488.1 coordinate 1,720,544, forward strand.
GTAAATGTACAGCTACATTTCTCTCATTTTCTTGATCTTGCAAACAATGATAAAGTGTTAACATAAATCAATTTCGTTTAATTACCAAGACAAATGGCTCAATGCTTCCCTACTCTGTCATTTACCACATCTATCATCTTCTACAATGATAAATGTAAATGTGCTCACTTTTGTGAGTGCACAACAATGAATGAGCAAGGATTATGCATCCTGCACTTTCCCTACTTTCATGATTTTGGTCAAATTTCCCATAACAATATCACTCATGTACCCCCAACTTGACCTTCTCTTGAGGTTGAACAAGCCACCCAACGACTGTGATAAATCATATGAGAAATAACCACATGGCACCATAATCTTGACCAAAGACATGAATACAGTTTTCTAAACCCATGTTATCCAATATTCAGGCGGCCCTGAAGGGATAAATATGTGATACATTATGCTGAAACGAGAGATATATATCCTTTGGAAGTAAACAAAATGTGTGCCAATCTGATTACTGTTTCATTAGACATCAGTTCCGCAATTTAAAAATTTACATAACTTTATATAACCTCTCAAAAGAGACAGCAAGAGCTAAGTCAAAATGCCAGAGATAAATTTTCTATGCATAGGCACCCTATCTCTTGGTTTTAATGCTCCCAAGTCACTGAAACACTGGTTGAAACAGGGGACGGCACAATTTGGGTTTTGGATCGAAACAAGATAGCATCCAAAAACTTAAAGCTGTTCTATCCTTCATGCATCTTTTGTTCTTTAAACGGTATCAAAATCCACATTGCTATATCTTAAGTGAACTCAAAGTCGACAAACATGACCACAATCTTACACTTGTGTGATCTGCCTGCTCTCATGATTTCCTCTTAGAATTGTAATTCTATCTCTATAACGTACTTTCAGTGCCACTAAGAGTGTGACAGTCTCCACCGAGTAGTACCCACGATCTGCATTCACATAATTAAGTGGATGAGTACACGATTATAAAATTAAATTTTCCAAAAAAAATCTAAATTACCTAACAACAAACGCAAACAAGTACAAACAGATATGGTGCAACCTTGCAAGCTAACCTAATTAACAATAACATCGAGCTTTTTCGCAGCTCAATTAAAAGGAGCATTAATTAGCTTTCCGAGAATCCCTCATTTAAAAAAAAAGTATCAGCAGCAGATCCAATGTAGGGAATGTTTGGTTTAACTTTTCGAGCCCGCTGAAGCAGTTATATTTAATTTTCATTCACAGAAGCTAGCCCTCCATTAGTAGCAGATTTGAAACGAAAATAAAGAAAATAAAAACAGAGGAATCGGTAAGAACTGACCTACGTAATCTCCCATGAAGAGATAATTAGTGTCAGGCGCATTTCCTCCTATCTTAAACAGCTCGATGAGATCGTAGAACTGACCGTGAATATCTCCGCAAACGGTGACCGGACACTTCACCGGCTGGACGTTCCACTCTTCCACGAGAATCGCCCTCGCCTGATCGCAAAGCGTCTTCACCTCCGCATCCGGCAGCGCCTTGCACTCCATCAGCTGCTCGATCTGACGGTCGAGATCCCCGTGTGGCGGCATCCTCTCCGATTCACAGATCGTACGGTGTGTTTTATTCAGCTCAGAATCCGACTAAGAAACAAGATGCGGATTCTATTAAAAAAAAAAAAAAAGATCCGGTCAACCCGATCCGTAACGGGACGGCGTAGCTAGGGTTTGGAAATCGAAGAGGAGCAAAACGACTCGTTTTGGAGATCTGTCTATCATTTCTCGCTCTCGCTTTCCGTTTCTATTTTTCTCTGCTTCCGGGGAAGAGCCCTTTCTTTTCTTTATTTTTTTATTTTTTTCTTCCTTTTGGTTTAAATAAAAAAAAAAAAAAGAAAGAAAGAAAGAAAGAGAAAAAGAGTGAAATGAAACCCAAATGCAAATGAAATGGTAGATTTTATTTAACATTTTATTTTTTTTATTTTTTAAAATTATATATAAGATATATAAAAAATTTAAAATTATGGAGATTTTTTTTATATTTTATTTGATTTTAAAATTTTAAAAAGTTCATCAATATTGCAAGGAACGAATTTTTTTTATTTTTTTATTTTCTCCCGCGGTTCCTCCGAGTCAAAATCATAGAGGATGTGACACGTGGCAGTCAAGCAGCTCAGTTTTGAACGTTTTTGGCTTTTTGAGTAATGCGTTCTCCCGGCGCATGTTAGCCCAAAAAAAACAAAAAAAACCAAAGACTAAGCCTCCCTCTAGCTTGATTTCGAGCTCCATTCCATTTTTGCAAGAAAAGCGCCTTTGTGGGCTTCACGTTTCGTTTATGGGGTCAAAATCGGCAAATTGAGAGAAATTTTCAACAGAAAATACAAATGCAAAGGAGTCCTCACCGTTCCCAAAAAGGAAAATTAAGAGTGATGAGGTCAACAAATTGTTTATTTTCTTCTCTCTCAAATATTGTCCACTATATTAAAAATCCCACACTTTTGCCTGTCAAAATACATGCCTCTCAAACGAGGGGTCATCGAGTTGTTTATTAGACTTAACATTTGCTCCATTGCTTGTATAAATAACGCACGATGAGAGTCGGAAATGATATTTTACGTTAACATTATGATATTCAAATCAATTAAAAAATTTTTGAGTAAAAATGATAAAATTTAGATAAAATGATTGCTTGACGTAGAAGCTATGTACCCCACACCACAAATGTTTTTATATGTATATTGCAATAGTACAGTACATTAGTCTATTAATGATTATCTGCCAAAATCACACATTGTGCTCTAAATTCCTTTTGATTTATTTTACAGAAGCAACCATGGTCCAATTCAATCTCGGCTCAAATTTAACCAGCAACAAGAATATGTTAGTCTGAAATTGAAGTCTTTTAGATATATAACCAATTAAAATTCAATATTGTGTTGCAAATGGACAATACGAGGCAGTAGAGGAACTTTCCTCAGCATCGTTTTCTTATTCTGTCTATTTTCTTCCTTCCCCCTCCCCTCTTTTTTTTCAAAATAATAATATCGGTAGCCTTGCATGGCATAAAGAGAAACTTCAAGCGAGGCAATCAGTTTCCATTTGGCGGCTATAAAACCTCCTACCTGTTTACGTGGCGGAAGGGTCAAGGTGCCCTGAGCCCCTGTGCTTCAGATTCCTCACGTGGTGGGAGGAACGGAAGTGAAAGAGACTTGAATATTTGTCCTGTCTCGATTTTCATAGACAAAACTATTTAATTTTTTAAATTTATTAATAATTTTAATCAACATAATTATGAATCTAATTTGAATTCGAATTTATTCCGTATTAGTGAAATAAAATTCATCGATCAGCTGTAAATATATCTATAACTTGACAGAATTCGAATTGTCTTTTAAACTGAGACGAAATTGGGCTGAAGCTGTGACGCAACCACGCCCACTAAACTTCAGCCCAATCTACCTATTGTGATGCTGAGCTTCTTGGACGGAGGGCCAACACCCAAGTGGTCGAGTGCAAACATAGACCAGCCTAAACGTACTTGCATCCGGTGGCTTTCGTTAGGCTGACACGCGTAAAGTACCCACTTCCAGGTTCCTTCTTTTATTTCCTTCTTCTCTCTCTTTTCGGAATTGGCCTTCGTTTAGAATCTCACCAACTTTAGACCCAGTCGTCGCCCCTCAATCCAAAACCAGAACGAAAAATTAAAAGAGAAAAAGGAAAAGGGGGAATAAAAAGCTTGAGTACAGAACTTCTTTTGATTGCTACTTTGGAGAGAATGCAGACCATATGTCATGTTTTTATTCCTTTACTCTGTCACTTATTTTTCTCTTTTACGTGTTTTTTGATTGCCACGAGACCAGAAGAATCTCATGTTTAGCAAGTTTGAATTGGACCAAACACCAAAACATTCACCCATAGAATCCAGAGAAAAATACTAACACCAAGATGCAAGCAACTTTATTTATTTCCACGAACTAACACCTTTAGTAGGTGGATTCACTACTTTAGTTTTGGGAACTCATGTGACCTTTTTAAAATAACTCCAGTTTAAAAAATGAGTATCATATCACAGAAAAAAAAAAAAAAGGTTGGAGCAAATTGAAGCCAAATATGATTGATTTGATAGACAGGAATTAGTACTTAAAGTTCTCAATTTGGTATAAATCCTCCTCCTCCTCCCTTCATGCATATATGTAAAATATTTTTTTTGAGTTGTTTTCTATATTCCAACATGCTTTTGCATTCTTCACAAGTGCAGCCTAATTTGTATCTTACTAGTTAAAGATATTTGTCTCTTTTCCATCTAGCACACAATAAAAAGAGTAACGCTATTCACGAGTTTCTCGAAACTTGTCCGGTTCTATTAAAGTGCTTACATGATTTGTCAAACTAATAATATAGGAAACAGGCAAGTTTAGGGATTTTTAATCAGGTTAAATAGCAATACTCCAATAAAAATACATTAAAAAACCACTTAAGTACAGGTTTTCTAAAGGCCGCTATCATCTTTTCCTGAGAGTCCTTAATTTGAGCTAGAGCAATTTGTGTATGAAATGCTTCCTTTTCTTCAGTCCAATGCCCAACTGCAACTTCCCTAACGATCGATTGGTGTAACTTGTAAATGGGAAAAAAAAAAAGTAATAAAAAAGGAAACTTGCATGGTTGGACCTTCTCAGATCATTACATCAGCATTTTATGGTCCTATTTGTGAGAAAAATAAACAAGATGGCAAAGTACATATTGTGTCATCTTTTGAACCTCTACCGATGCTTCACAAACTCTAATAACTATGCTCGCCCAGGAGGTCGTTTAGAGTTTCCAGCTCTCCTGAAAGGGTTCAAAAAGAAGCAGAAAAAAATGAGGTTGCCTTATAATAATCCATCAGCATGCTGTTCAAAAAATAAAAAGATTTTAATATGCTCCATTCAGCGTTGAATCTAAAATTAACTGCATATTGTGGTATGCTTGTCCAGATATCCTTAACTCAACATATACAAATCCTTGAAAAAAAAAGAAGAAAGAAAACGTAATCTGGGATATCCACAACAAAGGTGCTAGTTTTGGCTTTGAAGATATGGTTGATAAAAACATTACTACTCATTAATTTTGAATCTAATGAATGTTGATAGTTACCAAGTGAGTGGTCCAGCCCTTGTAACCCAATGAAAGGCAGGCCGTGTTTTAAGAGAATATTAACCTTAGGATTCAATTAAAGAAAAAAAAAAAAAGAAGAACTAGTAATAAAACCTTAAAGCCATATTGAGAGTATTCTATCTACTTGCTTTTTAAATTGAAGGGTTAGCTATATGGCAATGTGATTGATACTAATATGTGTAGTGGGAAAAAGTTCGAAGAAGATAAACATTGGACACTCATGCCACCTTTTTAAAATAACTCCAGTTAAAGAATAAAACATTGGACACTCATTCCACACTCACACAAACACACACACACACACACATCATTATTTGGGATGACCTTCAATATGCATTAATTTGTTCCCAATTGATTACACGTTTCCTAATAAGCTATGAAGAATAGGATCACCTAAATCCCGACCCATGACTGTAAAATGACAGCACTTAGGCTACTTTGGCATACATGAAAGCTTAGAACCAAGGTAAATAAACAAAAAAAACAAGCAAATCAATGCGCAGAGAGAGCATGCATAGCAGGAAAAGCTTGAATTGTGTACCTGTTATGGATAGGATCAGGTCCATTAGGGACTTTTCTCTTGCTCATCATGTAATTAAAATCTAATTCTGGAACATAAACAAGCTTTTCTTTTCCAACTACCTGCTCATGTTTGGTGGACAGGACAGAAGTGGTGGTCGTCTGTGTGGTCACTCCACTTTCCAGGGTCCCGACTAGCAAAACCCAGACAAACCCCACCATTGCAATAGCCCCAATTAAAACCTTGAAAAACAAAGAACCACTACTACTTCCCATAGATGGACAAAGATGCTTTTTACTTATGACCTAAGCGATAGAAATGGGTGAAAAAAAATTACACCGAAGACTATATTTGCGTGGAATGTTATGATGCATATGGTCAATAAGAGGTGGAAGAAAAGAAAGAGAGAAGAAGGGTAATAAGAAGAAAGAATTGGGCTAAGGCAATATTTTTTTTTGGGCAGTTTTTTCACTTCACGGTTAAGGACTTAGGGTGGATGGTATTCTTTATAGGTTGGAACGATTCTGTTTGCACTTTCTCGAAGAGAGGGAGAGAGAGAGAGAGAGAGAGGGAAGGAGAGGCCTAGCTGGTTTCGACAATGAAAGGTAGGGAACTTAAACTTTGCTTTATAAAGACAATGTCTCAAATACAGCAGGAGTACTACTCTTTTTGCCTTGATTTGTGTATTTTCACGCAGCTATACGAAAACTAAAGTCCTCCTCCCTACATGCCTTACTTACAAAAAGGTGAAAAAGAAAAGAATTAGGAAATCCTTGGAATCATATAAGAATGAAATTTTATTGGCGTTTGGCCAAGAGACATTCGACATGTCATAGGGCCAAGAATCATCCTATTATAAGCAAGAGATCAATTGGGGGTTCAGTTTTGGTAATGGAGTAGCCGTGCCATTGTTCATTTTGCAGGGCATTCCAATTTTGCAGGGCATAGTCTTCCTTCTATATGCTAGTCTTTTTGTTTGGTCCAAGCTAAATAGAAGTATCACACCCTCTTTTTTCGGCTGCTCTACACCATACTAACTAAAGTAGTTCTGGACCAGATAATCAGATCGGAGAAATGGTGAACGACCATGAGTTCGTTCTAGCTTGATTAAACAACCACATAAATAAATGAGCTGAAGAAAATTGGTTAACCCACAATACATAACACCACATATGTGTGTGTGTGTGTGTGTTTTTTTTTTTTTTTTGAAGATTTATAATTTCCGTCACCTAAAAAGTAAAGTCAAGTTATTGTTAACCAAAATTGGTTAACGCCCCTAAGAATGCTAGCTCCTACTAGCAAGCCTGTTGCCTTGCTCAAAATGATATTTTAATAAGAAAATGGAATACATGATTTTGTTAACCAATAAATAAGCTTTGGAAAACGCCATGAAAAATGCCATAAAGTAGATTTTACAATCATGAATATTAGTCTATCATAGTCATTACGCTTTAAATGAATTAGACCGTATGACCAAAATTGCTAAGTGATGCTCTTGCATGGTGGCCATTGTTGCGACGGCAATAGAAAGCAACACTGCAGGATATCTCTGTTTTGTTTTTTTTTTTTTCTTTTAATCAAAGGCGATATGATAAATACATATATATAGATGAATCAATCTGTGCATAACGATGCGTACGACATCTTTAATGTACATTTACAATTGCGGCTGGCATGGTCCACGTACATATGCCCTAACCACTTGAACCACTCTTAGTTGTAACTGGTAATATAATAAGTCCTAATAATACTTCTTTGAAAGAATGAGGATATATTGTTACGTAAGAGAATATGTAAAATTAGGTAACACAGATGTAGGTAAATAAGACCGACCATGGAACTAGTTCCTCATACAAAGCTTGCTTGTCAGATTGATTAGGGGAATATTGTAAGCCTACTGCTAGGTCCGGTCCATATGGCTGGGGCATATAGCATATTTTGTCTTATCCATGCCCTATGAATCTCGCAATAGAAACATAAAAGTTTTCTGTTTGAAGGAATCAAATGCTTGTGTTGATCATTTTTAACGGCTTCTTGTTGAAGGTAGACAAGAGAAATCCATTCGAGAATCTTACTATTTTTTTTAATACTTTTATTTGGATGGGGGTTTAACATTAAAATAAAAGAAAAATATTTCTTGCTACTAGCAATACTCAAAAGAAAATAAAATAAAAAAAATGATTGCACATATTCTATCGGTAAATATGGTCATGCGGATGTATATAGCATGTCTTATCATTAAAATTTCTCTTGGAAGATCTTCGGTGTTTTTTATATTTTTATATTTTCATACAATAAAGTAGTTCTTTTAATTTTTATACATTTTTTTATAAATTAAAAAAATCCCTAGTTATTAATTTGAGTTGCATGAACGTGTAGCCATTTTATCATACATAGATGCGGTCGAAGTGAAAAATGGTTACTAACAGTAGGAGTGTAAGTAGGACCCATTTTTGGCTTTGCCTTTACAAAGCTAAACTCTTCATATTGTGCAACGCCTTTTAGTGACGCCACTTGACACTTAAAAATATCGAGTTGACCAATCACATGATTGGAATTAAAAAAAAAAAACCAACCCAATAATTCGAGTGAAAGCATGGAATATAATGCACTGAACACAGCATGTGTAAATTGTGTAATTTCCATGAACAAAATAATACAGGTGAATCGAAGTATTCCCGACTGAAGGATAAAATAATAAAGAACCGAATCTTTACAATTATCTGATAGTCATTAACTGCAGTGCAGCCAAATTATAAAAGTGAATGGCTAATTGCTTAAAGAATAACAAATTTTTGATTAACAATAATGAACCTTTAGTAGAAAGTTAAGCTGGAAGAGGGGTCTATGTATTACGTTTGATACATATGGAAAATTAATACTGAATTCCTTATAAAGCTTTTCAAAGAGCCAGAGTTAAAGAGAAGGCTAGGAAGGACGAGCGAAAAATAAAGAGAAAAAAGAATTATACATTCATGCTTTAATTCAAAATACAGATTATTGAACTTGTCTCCGGAATTAAAGATATTTAATTTTAATTTCAATTGAAATTAATTATCAAAAAATAACAATTATTGCAAGTTATTGTGTCTATATGATATATTTCGAATCCACTGAACTCCACTGAGAACTGCTTGGTACCTTATCATTTTAGGCAACCATTAAAAGTTATTATTAATTGTATAAGCAACCCACTACTTTTATTATTCTTATTATTGTTATCATATTTTTAGTTTTATTTTATTATTTTATTATTTTGTTTTTTTTTTTTGGGTGCTTGGGAACTAGAAGAAGAGTACATGTGGCCTTAACCTGGCACATGGCACAAAAATCTCTCCTTTATGGATTCGTACAAGACAACTTAATGATATGTTCCCATAAATTCGATTATGATTACAAACAAAAAGGCCATCTGGCTACATGATCATGATTCTATGCTGTGAAAACCAATGGTGCAGCTAAAGAACATCGAGCTTTTATGCTTAATAATTACTTAAAAGCTACACTAAATTGCCGGTGGGGCTCGGGACTTAAACATTCTCGTACAAGATTGTTTTTTCTTTTCCTTTTTCTCTCTCTGTTTTTCTTTTTTCTTTTTCCTTTTTTTTTTTTCTGATAAAGGAGTTTGATTCGCGTACAAGTTTCTTTGGCTTTACTATTCGGATTTACGGTTTAGAATTTCATATGTCAACACCATTTTAAGGATGGATCATAAATCAATATGCTGAGGGTTTTTCCATGACTATGCCAATCAGATAATTAAATTGAACCTTGCATTCTTAAAATGTTCTCTCTTTTTTTTTTTTTTTAATTAATTGATTCTAATTGAAAAATCTCGAATTAGTAATATATAATTTTTTAAGTAAATAACTTAAAATACATTTATGATCTGTTATATAAATTAATATAATGTAAGAAAATAAAAATTTATTAAAATTTTTAAGAAATATTATTTTACTTTTATAATATTGTCAATACAACCACCAGGATAGTTTAATGACACATAATTAATATGTACTTCCATTTTACATTTCATTTTATTATATTAAATTAAAAGATCATTAAGTATATTTATATATTATTATTTTATCATGTTAAAATATAATTAACAGTAATTTACACCACCTTATATCTAATTATATTATGTATATATATATATTGCATTACAATATTTTTTTTTATAAAAGAGTAACGTAAATTAATATTTTTAATTATAGTTTAAAATAATAAAATATAATTATATAATGTAAATTTTTAATTTAAATAAAATTAATGATGTGTTAAAAAAAAAAGGACAAAGTTTTTATACTTTAACTTATATGTTCATGGCTAGATTTTCCTTATAACATTTCGTTATTTATGAAAATTTCTATACTTTATAAATAAATTTTTGATTTGCATTTTTGAAATTCAAAAATTTCCCCAAAATTTAAAGAAAAAGCAGCGACACGGTGACGTGGCATCGTTGGTCGAAACGGCAGCGACGAGGCAGCGAGCGTGCTTCGAGCAAATGAGCACCATCGATTTGCATCCAAACGCCGTGGTTCCAATCATGTTTCGCCGCTGTAAACCGATCGTCGGCTTGCTAATCAACAAGGCAAACCAAGCTTCGCCGTTCGCCGCCTACCCGCGCACTATAGCATCGTCCACCGCATCGCCGCCGCCCTACTCTCACACCATGAGCAAGGGCTCATCCATCGGTTCTCGCAATCTCGAGGCTACAAATCAGGCGAAACGATCTCTCAGATCGAAGATACGCAAGGAGCTTGAGAACATGGACCCCATCCAGCGATCTCAAGAAGGTCTTTGATATGCACGCAAAGCATTTCGTATTATCGTTTAGCTGTTTGTTTATTTGTCTCAACGAATACCGAATGTTGATTGATTTCTGTAGATAACGTGATTCAGAGTTTTGTATTGGAGGCTCCGTGGTTCAAAGCGAGTAGGAGTTTATGTGCGTATATAAGCTGTGCTTCTTTGAGGGAAGTCGATACGTCAAGGATTGTTTCAGAAGTTTTGTCCAATCCACCCAAAGGTCTTTTTCCTTGTTTTCATAATAATCTCCGTGCTTAATTTTATAAAAATCTTTTTCATAACTACAGTGTGAGAGTTTCGTGCACTGTCATGTAGATAGCTTCTTAGGATTACATCATTTATTTGTGGTTTCGGGTCTAATGGTCGCATGTTAATAAGTCATTTTATTGTCTAATCTGTAAAGGGACTCTGTTTGCTTTTCTTTTTCTTTTTTTTTTTTTTTGTTTGGGTTGAAAATGACTTGGTTCTGAGAGTTCTTAGATGATCAGAGAAAGTGCCGATTTCTCCAACAGCAAAAGTGTAGGACAATTTGATGTTGAATTTGTAGCAGGTTGTCTGCTGTTTGGTGATGCAGGCCAGGAACTCAGAATAGGAAGAGAATACAGATGGAAAGTTTTAGTGTGGGAAAATGGTTATGAATTGTAGGAGGAGGAAAATTTCTAATCCTTAAAAACTTTAGTTGGTGAGTAGTGTGAGAAGTGTTTACTAGTATTTACATAAATGAAAACTGAAGTTCTTCACTGACACAAGGTTGAGATTGACCAATAAATTTCTGTTGCCTAATGATTTTAGAAATTCTTTTATATTTTCTGAATCCCTCTGCTTAATAGAATTATTAGGTGATCTTTTCTATCATGTGGTCATTGTGATGTGAAAAATAAAGGTGTTTTGTAACAAGTGATTGCGATGTGACAGTGTCTAAAACATTGAAAATGTTAAATGGTTTCTCAGATCTGTAACTTTCAATTTGATGATATTTTCTGCTCTGGGTATTCAATATCATAGAAATCCATTTAGAGTACTTGAAGTTTCTTACACTTCATTTTCAACTCAAGAGGGTAATGCACAGAGCAGGAAAAAGCTTTATTGTCCACGCGTGGAGGACAAGAATAGCAACATGAGAATACTCAAGATAACCAGTGCTGATGATCTGATGGCAAACTCAATGAACATTCTGGAACCTACCCTAGTGGATTCTGATGGAAATCAACGCGAAGATGGTAACGTGTTTTATGCTAACTCATCAAGATCATTGTTTAGATGTTCTACCACATTGCAATTTTCACTTGAATTTCATTGGTGAGTTGATTGTATCGCATTCATTTAGGGTGGAGTTAGTCCTCATTTTTTTCTTGTCTTTAATGATTTGAGAGTGAAACCTTGTGTTGCTTACTTTAAATTCAATCCTGCTATCAGTCCCACAAGTGAATTCTTTTTATTTATATTGATGGCCTCTTTTCTCTTTTCTCTCTTATGTGGTCAGAGTTTAGGTTCCTCTGATATCAACGATTTATCTTGTCATATGATTGTTAAAGCAAATTATTTACCCAAAGGGCATATTCATTGCAGCTATGCAGGCAAGTGAGCCGGTTGACTTGTTCATCCTACCGGGTAATCTATCTTCATTCTTTTTCTTTATAACTAACTGGTAAGATAATTCCGTGAGCAAACTTGTTTCTACGATTTCACATAATTTGCTTTCTGCCAGGTCTTGCATTTGACAGATCTGGAAGACGTTTAGGCCGTAGTGGGGGGTGGGTAAATGCTTCTTCACTCTGGACTTATTATTTGTTCTACCCATGGCCTTTTTTTTCCTGTTATTTTATGGTTGGGACATTACAACTCCTTTATGATTGCATTTGTAATGCTTCAAAAAAAATTTCATGTGCTATTTTACAAATATGGTGTTTGCCGTTTGGAGAAATTTATGAATAGTAATGAAGAAAATCACTTATGAAGGTTATTCTTTTTCAGGAATAAGTGTTGATTAGCTACATGTGGTCATCATAGTGCTAATGTTTCCTAGAAGTGATGCCTGTTCTGTTTTCAGTTACTTTAGTCATCAATATTTGATGATACATTGACATGATGTGTCAATCTCTTTAGCTACTATGACATGTTCCTGATGAAGTACCAAGACCTTGCAAGAGAGCACCAGTGGAAGCGGCCCCTCCTTGGTAATTACTAGTCATGACTGTTGTTGGTTCTCCCTTATACTCTAGGTAATAGGATTTCATCTATAAAAATTGCAGCCTCAATGTGTGTGCTTGTACCAAATCCTTCATTGTTTCTGGTTCAATGCAGTTGCACTGTCATATACTCTACAGATCATGGAGGAAGGAGCCATACCTGTCACTTCCTATGACATTCCGATGGATGCTCTTGTTTCCCCAGCTGGTTTCACTCCCATTAGCCCAGCTGCAATCGAGAGGTGCATTTGAATGAAGCTGCTTCTTGCAAACAATTTACTGTCAAATTTCGGTTACCAGAAGCAGTTCTTGTTGTCCTAACATCTCTATCAATACATATATTTTTGGATCTTTGATACTCCTACAAGGGCATATCGGATGTGTGTCCTGTTCCATGTTTCTAGAAGTGTTCTTGTCGTTGGTTGGGCATAAACATGTCATAAAATTCAATGCAATTCTGAACATGGAATTCAAGTTGATTATTTGATTATTGAATTTTAGTTTTAATCTCTTGTTTAGTATAGGTTCTTGAATAAATGGGTTGAATTGAACTCTTTTGCTTTGTTAGTGATAGAATGATTTGAATATAATTCTATCCAACTCTTACCTCATTTTGACAAGAATTTTCCATTTTATTTTATTATATATATATATATATTGGAGCTCAATTGAATTTGTTTACGTTACAAATTATGCTACTAATCAAAGAAATTGAATTGAGCTATGCATATTTTTATCATTCCAACTATCAACGAGTGCTACCATTACAATTGCTTACAACATTCAATGCTGCGGACCAATAAGGCTCTGCTATCCTCGGTCCCTGGGAAGCGGTATGCATCGACGTTGAAATCATTTTCAGTAGCTCCAAAATACAATTTGGGGTTTAAGCATGCTAAGGTTTTTATTTATGTAGTTATGAATTATGGGATCATTGTCGGAAAATTCGTTTTACTTTTAATCATATCCTGATCCACCACCTGAACATAAGCAAACTGTGCAATATAATTATTTGGGGGGGGGGGGCTCATTTAAATTTAAATTTTTTCTATAACTAGGATGCAACAATTTTATTAATAAATGAAAGTTTGATTATAGCAGTACAAGCAAGCACAGCAAGAACATTATATGGGGCGCTCTAGAGAATGTAGATAACATCAAACCATCATATCTGAAAAAATAAAATAAAATAAAATCAGAGTTTCTAGTAACAATATGCTTGGCTAAAACATCAGCAGCTGAGTTTGATGCTATATTAATACGAATAAGAATACAATTTTTGGTGAAACGCTGGAGTCAGGTTCTGCAATTAGATCACAGCCCTTGGAAACTTGATTTGATGCTATTAACTCAAGGGCTTTTGTAATAACCAAGGCTTCTACATCGGCGGTCTTAAGAACTCATAGAACAAGAGAAAACACAGAAGAAGATACTATTATGATCGCGTAAAATTCCATTAATGCCTGCAACTCTCGGCTTGACTATTGAGCATCCATCTATATTTTATTTTCATTTTGGGTAATCCGGAGATTGCCCAACAATACAAGGCCTATGGTTTTCACATTTGCCCCAAAGTTTAAATGCGGCAATAATTGGAGTTTTCCCATAAACGAAACCAGAAGAAAAACTAAATACAATTTAGTTTTAGATTCTGTTTTTTTTTTCTTTTTATAGATATTATGGTTTATTTTCTTAAGATTTTTGAAATTCTAATCTAACGAAAAAAGTTAATGGTAATGTGTTTACTTTTAAAAAATAATTTTCAGTAATTTATATTTTAATTTTAATATGATGAAGATTTATTTATTTTTTCATTTTACGAAAGTAAAAGAAAAAATTTAAGATTATTTTTTTATTTTTCTCAATTTACAAATTAGAAAATATATTAACATATAGGTAAAAGATCACTTTCAAATTTTTTGCCCTTCAATTTTTTCTTTAAAAAAAAAGTACTTTAAAATTTTTCTTTTTATTTTCATAAAATCATATTCTTTAAATTTGAGGGTCCAAAAAGGAGTGGCATACAAAACAAGGAGGCTGGGTCAACATCTACTTGAAATATATAATTACGTGATTGTTACATTATTTGATATAACACAATAATTAAAGTTTTTTACAACATCTAATATAATTCATTTTTAAATTTTTACAAATATCATAAATTTGCGCTGGTGCAATACTAATTTCAAGAATCAATACCTAACTTTTAATAACATGACATCTTTAAAGATTGTTTTGCTATAACCGCCACTCCACATCACAATCACAAACTCCTGCGCACGAGTAGGAAAGAGAGTGTGATAAGGTATTATTAAGTTTCTTGACAACCAATTACACATTTAATCCGTCTTCTTGTGCATTTGATACGAACAATTGCACTATGTAATTTCTACAATATTTGTTTCATGAAGAACGTGTTTAGATAGCATGCATGCAATAATGTGCTTAATTCATATGTGATATTGGCTTAAAGCACCTTATTATTTCTTACGTGCATAGGTCAATACCATCGCAGATAATGGGTGCCACATGTCGTATACACAACTTCTTTTGAGTAAATATTTTGATAAATATGACGAGATTGTGAGTAAAATGGACATGAGGGAATAATGGAAACCAGAAAAGGACTTCGTCCTTTAAGATGCGATGGAATGAGTGCATGCAAAGTTAATTAACGAATAAGGGGACCTCAAGAAAAACGCAAAGAATACGTGCGTGCACGGCTACCTCAAATATCTATCCTGCATGCTTGAGAAAACCATAAAGAAGGGCCAAGGCAAGCTAGGAAGTAAGAGCAAGAACGAAATTGTTCATTATTAAGACAGCACCGGAGAACCTGACAGCCAAGGAACAATTTAGAATGTCAGAGGGCAACGGCCATGTTTTGTCGGCTCGGGCTCCGGCGGCGGCTCTCAGACTCCATTGGGACGTGTTCTTGAGTTTCCACGGTGAAGACACGGGCCACGGCTTCACCAAGAGCCTCCACGATTCGTTGCGTGAGCACGACGTCCGGGCCTTCACGAACGACGTCGGAATGAGTCTGGGGGACGAGATTGCCCCGAGTCCAGTCGAAGCAGTTGAAGACTCGGCCATTTCCATCATCATTATCTCTCCGAGGTACGCCGATTCCCACCGTCGTCTAGACCAGCTCGCCAGAATAACCGAGTTGAAGAGGCTGATACTTCCCGTGTTCTACCAAGTTGAACCGTCTCACGTCAGACGACAAAAGGGCCCTTTCGAGCAAGATTTTAGGAACCATTTAGTGAGGTTCGGAGAGGATGAGGTAAAAAAGTGGGGACAAGCTATGATGAAAGTTGGTAACATGAAGGGTTCCCCTTTTGACAGCAGGTGACCTTAACTTTCCTCACTTATGTCTCAGATCAACGATCTGGGGTCAAATTAAGTAAAAACCTCTGTTTAACTTTGATGGGATTCCAAAAGAATTGAGCTTTTTTTTCTTTTTTCTTTTTGGAAATTGTTTGAATTTGATGAGATTCAGTTAGCTTCTTGAAATTTGTTGTTGGCTACTCTTTATTTAATAGTAGCTTGCCGATTGTGTTTGTTTCAGTGTTGTTGCGGTGGTCTTGATTGTAAGGTATGTGACTTGAGTCGCACACCGAAAATATGACTCTTTCGTGTGACTCATATCTGAGTCGGGCTCTCCCACCATAATAGCTGATTTTGAGGCGTGGATCTCCTGAGATCCATAGTAATTGATTACGTAGTCCTTCCTTTCTCTCTAGTCCTCCTGTGCTGCGGAGCTCTTCGTTCTCATACTAGCTTTTTTCCCATCTCAATAGCTAGATTGATTTCACATGTACTTTTGGAAGCAAAATATGATACTTGTCTGTCTCTTGTTCGTTTAAGCATGATTAATGTTATGCTTGCTAACAATCTTGCTGTAATGACTTTATTTATTTATTATTATTATTATTATTATTGCAAGCTGAAATGGCATAACTGTTTACATTGTTTATATAAACAGCTTTTCAGTTGCTGTTATCACATTCCGCTACAATTACATTTGGTGGTGCATGCACGCTATTCCTCTTCTTATTTACCCTGCTTTATATTTTTAAAATCTTCGCTATCTTTATCTGGAACATGAAGCATTCATAGATGACTGTGAGCTGCACACTAGGATTGCTAATTGAAGAGTAGAAGTAACACATCTTACTTGAGTGCAACCTCGTTGGATCACCAGAATCTTCCTTTTGCTTCTTAATGATAAGCCAATAGAAAATTATTTGGTTGGATTGTGTTGATTTTATTTTGCATTTTTATCTGCTTTGTCTTCTTTAATGTGTTAATTGATATGCCTTTTGACAGCAAAGAAGGGCAGTTGATTCGACTACTGATTACCAGGGTTTTGACAGAATTAAGAAAAACTCCAGTTGGTATTGCTACTTACACTGTTGGGCTTGATTCTCGTGTAGAAAGGCTGTTGAGCTTGTTGGATATCAAATCAAAACGCATTCAAGTCGTGGGACTTCATGGAATGGGTGGCATTGGGAAAACCACCCTTGCCACAGCTCTCTACAATAAAGTAATCGCTCGTTTCCAATACCGCAGTTTCGTTTCAAATGTTAGAGAAACTTGTCAAAAAGACGATGGTTTGATATCCCTCCAAAACAAACTTCTTGGTGATCTTTCCTCCAGTGGGGCAACCCCTCTTAATGATGTTGATGCTGGTATTAGCGCTATCAAACGGATAGGTTGGGAAAAGCGAGTATTAGTGGTTTTAGACGATGTGGATGATATCAAACAACTTGATGCACTGGCAGGATCAAGAGATTGGTTTGGGGAAGGAAGTCGAGTGATTATCACAACAAGAAATAAACAAGTATTGGTTGACCATATAGTTGATGAGTCCTATGAGGTCAGGGAGTTGGATTCCTTTGAAGCTTTACAACTTTTCAGTTATCATGCCTTCAGAAGAGAGAAACCTACTGCTGATTTCTTGAATCTGTCGGAGCAAATTGTGTCTCTCACCGGTGGACTGCCTTTGGCTCTAGAGGTGTTTGGTAGTTTCTTGTTTGACAAAAGGAGGATAGAGGAATGGAAAGATGCAGTGGAAAGATTGCAACAAATTCGACCTCATAATCTACAGGATGTTCTAAGAATAAGTTTTGATAGGCTGGATGAAGATATTACGGATGTATTCCTTGACATAGCGTGTTTGTTTGTTCCCATAGGAATGAAGAGAGAGGAAGCAATTGATATATTGAAGGGTTGCGGTTTTAGGGCTGAGATAGCTATCACAGTTCTTGCAGCAAGATCTCTTATGAAGATAAAAGAAGACTTTACTTTATGGACGCATGATCAGGTCAGAGACATGGCACGACAAATTGTTCGGCATGAAAACCTTTCAAATCCTGGAATGCGCAGTAGACTGTGGGATCACAGTGAAATCATGACCATATTGAAGCATAAGGAGGTAAATTAAACTGTCGAAAATGACTTTTTTATAGTGGAATTTCCATCGCCTTTGCATGGCAATTATAGCGTGATTTGGAGCACATGCATGCGTGTGTCCATACGTATGATCCTCAGGGAATCAAAATACACTTAGCAGTTAGGACTATTCAAGCTGCCACTGTTG